>CM063524.1:53209146-54510813 GCA_032199755.1 Ambrosia artemisiifolia
TGTGTGTGTAGATATATTGTATGTTGATGAATTGCCTCAATCACCCTCTAATGTGTATGTGTGACCGTATACATGTGTGCCGCATATATGTGTGTGTGTATATATATATATATATGAGTGTATGTTTGTATTATATTTAAATTTGATCACACCCATGCTAATACATCCATATATATTTCGTGAAAATGGGTATATATATACATATAATATGTGTTGAGTATACACACAAATATATGTAGCCGATTGTATGTAAGTGTACATATATAATAGGTTTGTTGAAGCCCATTAACTCATCATATGTGTACAAACCGATTTAGATATGATTGTATGTACATAGTGTGAAGTTTGATTACTGATAACACATGTGTAATTGTGAAATAATATTATCATTGTGTTAATCACATAAAATGTCATGTGTTAATTTAACTTTAAACATATGTTGAATTTATATATATCCATAAAATGACTTACATATATTCGGGTTTTGCATGGAATTGAATAGTTTCCAATTTAGATATTGTCATGTGTCGTCTTGTTTTCTTTGTACATAATAATTGGGCATTCGGTTACTCTATATTAAGCGTGTGATTGGCTTGAATGTTTATTGCAAATTGTTTCGGATTAATCAGGTGTTGCATGCGTAAATGGAAAATGTAACGAATTCCTAAAATTCTTTAGGCTTTGCTAGACTCAGGATGACATAGTTAATGTAAAAATGTCTAATGCACACATAATATGACACAGATTAAGGGCGTGTACAGATCTTGACCTGGAAATTCGACGGCTGTCACAATGTGGCTCAACATTTGGAAGTTTGATGTATATAATGGTGTGTACAAGGCCTGATATCACACACGCGATAGGTGTTGTCAGTCGGTTTCTATCAAATCCTGATAAGAAGCATTGGGAAGTAGTTAAGTGGATCCTTAGATATCTTTGTGGTGCTTCCACAGGCAGAATGAAAATCCTGGACTAATCCTTTAAAAACTGGAGGGAATGAAAATCACATTTTACAAAAATTTTAAAAAGTTGAGAGGACGTAAGTGTCAACCTTGAAAGTTGAGGGGGGGGGGGGGGGGGGAGACAAAAAACATAGTAAAAAAACAAAATCTACAATGGCTTTTTTTCCAGAATTGTTATCCATACTATAAGGACTCAAGCTTCACTTATTATTGACAAAAAGAATACACTATATAGAGTACATTGATGACTTATACTAGGAAATTAAATATACACAATTAATACAAATAAATATTTGGTAAATCATTTCCATTATTCACGTGATAATGTTACCCCCCCCCCCCCCTTCAATTGAACAGGTGGGTGACCTACTCGTAATAGCCTCGAAAATTTTCTAATAGATGTCGTGAGAGACTCTTGCTGAAGATGTCTGAAACCTGGAGATTGGACGGAACAAACTTCTTGTGAAGTCGACCCGAGGAGACCAGTTCTTGGACAAAGTGTTAATCAATGTGAATGTGCTTGGCTCGTTTGTGAGATACAAGATTTTGACTTGGAAAAATTGAACCTTCACTGTCGCATAGTAAGGTTGGACGATCCATAGGAAGCGCATGGAGCTAACGAAGAAGATGATTGTGCAATATGATTTTAGCAGTTGTGTTGGCCATAGCCCGGTATTAAGATTCGCAACTGGATTGTGAGACTGTGGGTTTTTTCATTGCACTCCATGATACAAGATTGCCTTCCAATTAAATTAAGTATCCATAACTCAACCTCCTTGTTTCAATACACCTAGCTCAATCTGCATCAAAATAACCAAGTAATTTGGTAGTACTAGGCTTGGAAAAGGTTAATTCGATGGAGATGGTGCTCTTAACATAGCACGGTACACGCTTGACTGATTGAAAATGAGAAGTAGTAAGAACTTGCAAGTGTTGATTGGATTGATTGATAACATAAAATATGAGGTATACACTCACACAATTTCAATGGATGAGATGTAATGCTCTTAGAGCATTTATATTATGTTACCTATATTTTTTAATTGAATCCCTGATATTTTAGAATAAAGTTGTGAGTGAAAAATATGAGGAACCTACTTTTTATTGATATATTTGGGAGAACATAATTTTCCTGCATATATTTTTTAATGTTTTTAAAAGTGGTTATGGGTGGAAGAGAGAGAAAAAGTAATGATAAATGTATGAAAAAAATATTATTTAATTAAATAAGAGAGAGAAACTATAGTGATTTTTAATATAATATGTGGATGAGATGGAGAACCTATTGTAAAAGCTCTTAAAAGACTAAGCCCATGAAATATTAGGCGAAAAGCTCGAATTTAAGTGAATACTAGTGGGTTTACCCGTGCGTTACAGCGGGATCTACAAATGGGTTGGAATACAACATTATGATACTTAGGTTTTTTGCCGTAAGTTACGCAAAAAAAATAGAAATGTGCACACTATGTTTTAACAAGTATTTGTAGAAAGAAAAGAAAAGAAATGTGAACCGCCACTTAAAACTGATTGCAGTTCACCAAAAAAACCATGTACTCATTATTGAACAAATCTTAATAAACCAAAGGTATGTTACTGTAACAGACCAATATGAACATAAACATCACTCTTGTGTAAGCTGACCGGTCATTGCATATCTACATAACCGTGCCATTGAAGACACCTTACTAAATGATAAAGTTCATTTACATGAAAAAAGTATGTGGTAATAATATGATATTGTATACACTATCATATGAAGGTCATTGTCCATTTAGAAATTAAAAGTTGTGATTTGTAAGTTTGTAATAGACGTGCCCAACTTGACCCAGCAGTTAAAAAATTGTCCAATGTAGCCAGTGAGCTGAACCATCCCGTCCACTTTGCCACTGGGTAGACGCATACATATGAAAAGGGTTTATAATATAAGTATTATTATGGCAAAGTATAAAAATTCATACAAGTTTAGCCGAGATAAGATTATTCATTGTGCTAACAAAAATTATTATATTTCATCGCCATTATATGAAATTTGCTCAAAAATATTGCTATCCCGTGTGTTTATTTAGTTTGGGTGAGTTCCATTTTCATAAAAAAAATTAATTATCTTCTAGGGGCATTTAGGGAAGAAAAGTGTTAAAATTTAGAAAATTGTAAAGAAACCCTTGGTATGTCATCTTAACTTTGGACAATTTGAGCATATTTGCGCATGCCTCATCCTTTATAATGTAGTATAGATTATAGATATAGATTATAGATTATATATAGTATGTAATTAAAACCAAATAATGTCATATAAAATTTCAATGAATACAAATAATAGCAATAATTTAAATATATAAGAAGGATTTGGTTCAAATGAGAACCTTTCCCCAAATTAAGAACTGAGAGAACCATTCTGGGCCACACATTTCTCTAAGGCAAAAAAAAAATTATTTATTTATTTATTTATTTTTTTGCAAAAATCGCTGATTTATATGTAAGAATTTTTTTTTTTGTATTTTTTTTTCAGTATACACGTGTATAATTGCATTATACACATATGTATAATGCAATATACACATATGTATAACTTAAATATACACATATGTATAGCTGAAAAATGCTATATACACATATGTATAATTGCTATATACACATATATGTATAAATGAAAAAAAAAATCAAATAAAAAAAATCCTTGCATAAAAATGTGCGATTAAAGCAAAAAAAAAAATTATTTATTTATTTTTTTGCCTTTATATGAAATGTGTGGCCCAGAATGGTTCTCTCAATTCTCAAATAGGGGTTGGTTCTCTTAGGATCCCTACCCTATATAAGAAAACATATATTTTTAAAACCAACAAAGTATGTATGTAAATGCATTGTTTATGTGAAAGATGTTAATATTTTTTCAATGACCATATATAGTAATTCCACTTTAAAAACATTTTTCTTAAAACATGATGTGTGGTCATATGGCACAAGTCCGTCTATAGTGCAACCGAAAACTATCTTTCTAAATAAAGATGAAATTGTGGTGGATTTTATCGCGGAGGTGAAATCGTGTAGTTTTTTGTGGTACTAAGGATATTATAGATATAGATTAATGGTAATTGAAGGTTATGATAAAAGAATGTGTACAAGTAGGTTTTGGATGAAGGGGTAGAAAGGAAAAAAACTACATGACATTTGGTTTTTAAGCATGAGACTTTTCCTATGCCATCTTAAAATTCATGTAAAATGATATGTGAAGAGTGAAGGCAATGAATGTACAAGTAACAATGCATCAAGGGGTAATGTGGGAAAGATTTATATGACATTATAGGTTTATAGCACGTGTCTTTTCAAATGTCATCTTAACTTTGACAATTTGGACATATTTGCCCATGTCTCCCCCTTTATAATGTAGTATAGATATAAGGGTTTGCAAAAGCCTAGAAAACCATAATCATCATCAAGACTAGAGATAGAAAGTGGTCAACAAGGGTGTTAAACGGGTCGTGTTCGTGGGTTGGCGACTCTAACCCAACCTGAATCCAAAAATTTTACACAAACCCGAACACAAAAATTGTAAAGGCATATAAACCTAAACATGGCCAGTAAATTCAGGGGTTAACCCGAACACAACCTTTTTGACTTGAACTTTTTTTATTTAGTTAGTTCTTTTGGAAATATAAATTTAAATTTTACAACAAAAATAAAAATGTATACAAAATTTATATTTTTATTTTTAATTCTGATGTAAATTTCGTATTTCGTATTTTGTAAAAATAACAGAATCTTATTTTAATTTATTTAAAAGTTATAATTAAGCATAAAATATCCGACAAAAAATATAATACAAATGGGTTAAATGGGTCAACCCACTAACACGTCATGTTGACTCAAACTTAACATGTGTAGCCAAAAGGGTTGGCATGTTTAATCTGAAACTGACCCAAACCTGTTTATACTAAACCTAAACCCACAAATTTCATATTAGGTTTGTTTCATGTTTCTGTGTTGCGCTAGATATTCACATCCCTAAAAGTGAAGATACAAGGATCAAGTAAAAGATAATATCTCGGTCAATCACCTCAATCAACTCCTAGAATGTTTCATATACTTTAATATTATTATTATGCAATCATTATGTATTCAATTCCTTTATTCCTTTCCTTATATGCTTATGTAATTGTTTCTATATAATATACAAATCATCTCTCTGTCAATTAAGAGAGATTTCACCGTGTACATGGTATCAGCCAGAAAAGTCACCCATTGATCTCTCTTGTTTCTTGATCTCTGACCATGTTGCCTACCATACCTGCAGGTTCTTCTTCTTCCTTCTTCTAATTCAAACTTCCCATGGCCACCATCTTGCATATGATCACCATTAAACTCTCCCATTCCAACTACCTCTCTTGGCAACATCAAATCCTTCCCTTACTCGCTAATCAGGGCCTCGTCGGTCACATCGATGGGTCCGTTCTTCCTCCTGCTCAAACAGTTCTGGTCGAAAACAAAGAACAGCCGAACCCGGAATTCTCCTCATTGTCTGTTGAGGATCAGTTGTGACAACCGGTAAAAATCCAGGTATTATCCGTACGAATATAATGACTGTAAATATGATTGCATGTGATGTGTTAGATTTGTTTTGCCAATAACTGAAGGGATGTTATTGGGAATTAATATTGTTGGAAACATTATGGGGATTTTAGTGATTTTGTATCACGTAGTGATAAATTACCTTATTAAGCTTTGGTGACGACCCGACTAATGGTAGAAAGTCTAGTTAAATCGTAATATGTAATCTGACATGTCAAGATATTTTATGGATGGATGTGATTATTATTATTGGATTAAGGGGTGAAAACCTTAGATAATTAAGGTTTGTAGGTTTTATAAAAGGTAGGATTGTGTATATTATGTGAAGGTTTTCATATAAAAAAATAATATACCCAACCCCCTCCCTTTACGGTTCGACCCCCTCCGCCTCTATATAATAATAATATTAATAATAATAATAATAATAATAATAATAATAATAATAATAATAATAATAATAATAATAATAATAATAATAATTGCCATTAATAGGAGGTAGGGGTGAGCAAAATTAACTATAACCGACATAACCGAACCATAACCAACATAACCGAACCGATTTTAACCGATAACCAACATAACCAATGGTTATGGTTATGAAATTTCTTTAACCGACCGAGCGGTTATGGTTATGGTTATGAAGCTTTGGTTAACCGATATAACCGAACCGAACTTCTATTGTTAAGTTTACGTAATAGATTTATGTTCTATATTAACTATATAGAGGGTTTTTTACTATAATAAAAGTATGTTATTAACAAAATGATATTGATGTAGTATTCTTTTTTTTTATGATGAATTAAACTTGTAAGTTGTAACCAAGAGGTTAAATACATTTTGTTAATATCTTATTAAAAGGGATCCCACATTGGTACTTTAATTAGAAAGTGTAGTCTTGATTAACTTATAAATAATAACCCAAGCTAAGTCTATCATTGTAGGTTCTGAATTTTTAAGACCCATGGGCTTTTAATTTTATAATTTAGCTGAAAGTTAGCTTTGGTTGATTTTTTTGGTTAATAACCGAAATAACCATAACCGAACCATAACCGAATTCATAACCGATTAACCATAACCAAAGTTTGGTTATGGTTATATATGGTTACGAAAATCCCATAACCGAAATAGCGGTTATGGTTATGGTTAATGATAAAAACCGACTCAAACCGACCCATGCACACCCCTAATAGGAGGTGTGCCATCCCAAGACACCACTCACCTTTACACTCTTCCTCACTCACTCTCTCTCTCTATAAAACCATCCATATTCCCTTTCTTTCCCCTCTCCTTCAATTGAAAACACCCCCCATCACCACCTATTTCCTTAGTTTAAATCATGTTATCATCTTGAGAAGCATGAATATATGAAGATTTAGACATCTTTGGTGATTAAGAGGTTAAAGATTCAAGAACTAGAAGTTTAGAAGGAAAACCCACAAGTTTGATACAAAGGTGAGTACAAAAACTAAAACTATTTCATTATTTTTGGTATTTATATAAGTATTCCCCAAATGAACTAAGGTTTTTCAAACTAAAACTAATGGGGAAATGAAAGGAGAATGTGTATGTATGTAATGTATGGATGCGTGGGTATGTATGTGTGTGTGTGTGACCGTGTGTGTGTGTGCGTGTGTGTTTATAGGGTAATTGTTTTGATGTTTTGATGGTTATTATGTTAAGATCCTTCATATTTAGACACATGCAAGAGAATTAAAAGGGTGATAAGAAATCTGAATAATAACCAAACATTAGATAAACTACTAACTTAGATAAATGAGTTTTTGGATGAACTAGGTGAAAAATGACTTATGGACCCTTATGGACTTGAAATGGACATTGTTAAGACATAAGTTTGGGATGATTATAAGTATAAACTCAGATCTGATTATAATAAAGTTATAATGGATTTTATAAACCTAAATTAGTGCAAAACAAGCTTTAATTGTATTTACATGATTGGGAAACCTTGCATGTACGATCGGAACCCATTTTTCGACTTAAAATGCCAAAAACTAAGCTTTGAATGATGATTTTCTAAAACTGATTTAGAACAGGTTTTTATAACTTACTTTTGTGATAAATAAGGTATTATAAGGTTAACTTAAAAGACTTAAGGCAAAAACTTAAGGATAATGGCAAAGGACGCGTAAAAACGCATAATATTGATAAATTTGTGCACTAGAAACGCATGCATGTAGATCTGATGTAAAATGCTTATGTAGGTGAAAATTTAGTATAATAATCACTAATCAAGGTATATTAGATTTTTACCTTGATATGGGACGCTTACAGTGCGAAACTATGCCCTGAAAGTGGCCCGAAACATAGTTATAAGGCATAAAATGTTAACGTAATGTAGCAAGATTTGAGTAGCAAATATAATATTGTTACATGGACTATATACTTGTTTTATGACTTAAATAGAAGCTATATAAGAATCATGAGATGATATGAAATATGAGTATGCAAGTAATACGAAATACGTATAAGTAAGCTCTAGTATGCAATCGGTGTTTAGGATTCAATTGCATGTTGAGGATTAGTTGTTAAAATATACTATGTGAAGCTTAAAATGTTAGATAAACCATATGATGGTTAGACTTGGCCTCTCGTCACGTGTCACCAATGGGGTTAATAGGGTAAGGGATAACTAAAATCCGGGATTATTGGTTTACTATGTCGGAATAATTTGGTGAATAACTTAATTAGACTTAGTATGGTTACTAAATCGACCTACGATATGGGAGGTGATTTAGGTGAAGGATTGTAATCGGGATTGGAAATTTCACAGGATTGTTGCACTAAGGTGAGTTCACGACCCCTTTTCTTTTAAATGTTTTTGTACGATTTACAAAGAGGGGGATTAACATGCTTGTATGATGCGATAGACTATAAATATAGAATATTTGATGCCCTTAGCTTTGTGCACCGGTGGGTACGTTTTTATATCGTGACACCAGTGTCAACCGGCAGGTTGCCACTCCCTCTCCCAGCACATCTTAATCATTAGCCCTTGGCTAGGGCCGTTGTTTATGTTGTAGATCTATTGGGTTGACGCCCCCGTTTTCATGATTTATTTGGCTTTGAAATCTGCTTGAAAAATGAACATAACCTCCAAAATGCTCCTCTCACGGAGAGGTCACCACGGGAACAAAGTTATGGTTTGATTAGGAGCCTTAGGATACATCATACTTGTAGACTTTCGCGACTCTACTTGATTCTATTATAGTACTGATCGATCATATGTTATTACTAAACTTGAAAGTTTATTATTACTCATAAGCCTGTGAACTCGCCAACATATTGTTGATGTTTTTAAGCATGTTTTTTAGGTACTGATGCATAGGTTAAATGAGAGTGGTTTGGCTGGGCATTACGGTGGACATGATGTTGGGACCTAATACTAATAATAATTCTATGTAAAACTATGTTTTTATTTGTGTTTTGTAATACAATATTAACCTAAATTTTCGCATCTTGGTAAAACTTGTTTTTCTTGTTTTTAACAACGTTCGTTTACTACGAAAATAAAACAATGTTTCACTAGAGGGTGTTAGCAAGATGTCCACACATAACTTTATGTGATCCGCTAAACCTTGTGGTAACAACTGCCGTTACCTCACGACTTGCTTTCCGATGTGCGCTGTCGGGGTGTGACATCAGCAAGCTATTCTCATCTTAAATTCCTCCCTCACTGAAGAAGCCATCGCTGAGATTCTCAGCTTATCCACCGCCAGGCAGATTTGGACTGCTCTTGAAGTGGCCTATAGCAACACGTCCCTTGAATGTATGCACCTTCTTCGAGATAGTCAGCGTCAATTAACCAAAGGATCATCAACTGTGGTAGATTTTTGTCGTAAGTTTAAAAATTGGTTTTTATGTGGTTTAGGACCCACCTTTGAAAGCTAGTCAATGGCTATGCGAACCACCCGCGACCCGTTACCTTTTCGAGACTTACTCACTAGGGATGAAAGTCAAGAACAGTTTCTCGCTTCCCTTCACCCACAACCTTCGGCTCCTATTTCCTTTGTTGCTACCAACTCCAATGACCGATCCTCTAGTTCCTCTTCAAATCATTGCAGAAACACTTCTGGTTCCTCTTGAGGACAACCCTCTTCCGCTTCTTCCAAAGGTTCACGCCGTCCACCGCATTGCCAACTATGTCGGACTAATGGACACTAGCCAACAAATGTCCTAAACTTGCCTTTTTCATTGCCAATGCCTCTTCGGATGAAGGACTTGCTCGTGCCTTTCATTCCAAGTTTCATGTAACCGGCGACACCCCTGACTGGACTGCGGACAGTGGAGCCATTCTTCAGATGACGGATGACACCAGTAAACTTCACTCTTTTTCTTCATATAATGGTAAAAACACTGTTGTTTTTGGAAATGGCCTATCATCGCCTATCACCCATACGGGCAATGTCACCATAAACAACATTCCTTTAAAAGATGTCCTAGTTGTTCTGAATATAACCCGGAATCTTCTTTTCGTTAGCAAGTTGACCAAAGATTATCTCGTTGATGTTTTTTTCTCAGATTCGTTTTTTCTTATTCAGGACCGGAAAACAAGCAAACCGCTCGCTAAAGGACGATGTGAGAATGGTCTTTATGTGATTCGGAATAAATCTTTTGCTTTTGTTGCTTTTCTTTCGTCAAATAAAGCTTCATAAAAATTATGGCATAATCGTTTGGGGCATGTTGCTTTTGATACTATTTCTATTTTTCCTAAACCAAATCTTTGATCTCCTTGTCAACTTGTTAAGGCACATAAATTGCCTTTTTCTTTAAATGAAAAACGTGCATCTCATCCCATTGATCTTGTTCATTACGATCTATGGGGACCTTCACCTATAATAAGTAATGATGGTTATAAATATTATGTTGTGTTTATTGATGATTGCTCATGCTCCTCAATACAAGGGATACAAATGCTTTGATCCATCTTCCTCTTGTACCTATGTCACAAGGCATGCCCGCTTTGATGAAACCTATTTTCCTTTTAACACCACCTCATCCGATACTGACATCACCACACTTTTCCTTTCTACCTTTAATGAAACTACCACATTTCCTCACCCCTCTAAACCACCTACTGATCCCACCGCATCATCTCGTCCTTCACTTAACCACCCCATTCCCTGCTCTCTTAATTCCCTCTCCTAATACAAGTTCTACCCATCCGCATACCAACCAAAACCAATCTGACACTCCTTTAAACAATGGGCTTGTTCCCAAAAACTCTTCCCAGCCCACTCGTGTGAAGGATGGGCCTGTTCCCACCTCCTTTTCGCAGTCCACTTAGCCTACTACCACTTCCCACCATTCAACCGAGACCGCTTCTATACCTCAGCCCATTAGTGATCCTCCTCAGTCCAATAATCATTCTCCTCAGGGCACTTCTACACCTCAACCCATTATTGATCCTCCTCAGCCCAATGTCGCTTCTCCTCGGCTCAATTCTCATTTACAATCCTCTCCCGCACCTTCATATCTAATGGTAAACCGCTCAAAAGTCGGTACCTTCAAACCCAATCCCAAACACACTTCTTATTTATCCACAATCATGCCTTTATGTCGCGCTCCTTAGCAACGTTGTTCCAAAAGGTTTCAAAAGTGCGTCCAAGCATTCACATTGGATGCAAGCTATGCGTGACGAACTTGATGCCTTAAACTGAAACAACACATGGACGCTTGTGCCTCGCCTATCCTCCACCAATGTCATTGGTTCTAAGTGGGTATTCCGTACAAAATATCATTCGGATGGGACACTTGATTTTCACAAAGCTCGCCTTGTTGCACAAGGCTTTACCCATGTTCCTGGCCTTGAATTCCACCACACATTTAGCCCAGTGGTTAAAGCCTCCTCAATTCGCATTATTTTATCCTTAGTCATCATAAATCGATGGTCCCTTCATCAACTAGATGTAAAAAATGCATTTCTTAATGGCCATTTGTCTGAAATTGTTTTTATGGAACAACCGCCTGGTTTTGTGGACCAATGCTTTACAAACAATGTTTGGAAACTTACCAAGGCTCTTTATGGCCTTAAACAAGCCCCTCGTGCTTAGTTTCAGCGTCTTAGCGCTTTCCTCTTGTCCTACGGTTTTACATGTTGTCGTGCGGACCCTTCTTTATTCGTCTTTCATCAAGGCGAATACCTTATGTACTTACTCGCTTATTTGGATGATCTCATTCTTACAGGAAATAATTCCAAGTTACTTCGTAACTTCACTAGATCGTCTACATAAGGAGTTTGCAATCAAAGACCTCAGTTCCTTAAACTATTTCCTCGGGCTAGAGGTTGTTCACACAGCCGAGGGACTCTTTCTCACTCAAACCAAATAAGCGAATGATATTCTCATTCATGCTGGTTTAACTGAAGCCAAACCCATTCCCACTCCTCTCTCAACATCGGACACTTTCACCTAGGAAGGTGCTCCTTTCTCCGATCCCACCACCTATCGCTCTCTTGTGGGAGCTCTACAATACCTGACCATCACTCGACCTGACCTATCTTATGCAGTTAACCAAGCATGCCAACAACTTCATGCGCTAACCGAAAAGCATTTTCAATTAGTTAAACGCATTCTTAGATATGTCAAGGGTACCATCTCGCATGGCCTTGTATTCACTCATCCCACCTCCCCTTCCATCTTAGGGTATTTGGATGCGGATTGGGCCAGATGTATCGAAACAAGGAGATCAACTTATGGGTGTTCTATATTTTTAGGGGGTAATTTAGTTTCATGGAGCGCAAAGAAACAACCAACAATTTGTCGATCTAGTTGTGAGTCTGAATATCGGGCAATGGCAAATGTTGCAGCTGAAATTGTTTGGATCACCCACTTGCTAAAAGAAATTCACGCTCTTCCATCATCACGTCCCACTTTGCTATGCGACAACAAGAGTGCTTTGTTCATGAGTCAGAATCTGGTTTCTCACAAGCGTGCCAAACACATAGACTTGAACTATCACTTTGTTCCGGAACTAGTTATGTCCGGGAAATTACACACAAAATTTGTTCCTACCCAGCTTCAACTCGCGGACATTTTCACTAAGAGTTTACCACGACCACAGCTCGAGTTTTTCCATGACTTGCTTCGGGTTCAATCACCACCGTTTCGCTTACTAGGGGATGAAAGATAGTAAAAGATAATATCTCGGTCAATCACCTCAATCAACTCCTAGAATGTTTCCTATACTTTAATATTATTATTATTATGCAATCATTATCTAATCGTTATGTATTCAATTCCTTTATTGCTTTTCTTGTATGCTTATGTAATTGTTTCTACATAATATACAAATCATCTTTGTCAATTAAGAGAGATTTCACCGTGTACATCAAGCCACAAACTTGAAGTATTAATGCTCGGATTTGTTTAGCAAATAGTAAGGATCGGCATAACAATGTTTTGGTGGGATTTATAGGTAAGATATTTTGTGGTCATATCTAAAATTCTTATGTTTTAGGTCAAAACTTGAGTTTTCTTCGTTAAGATTTGTAGTCCCAAAATGCTAGATCTTAAGTGTGCACTAGATTGTTATCAACTAGAAACACCTATTTGTTAGGTGTTTTAGTTGATTAATCTATGAAAACTAAAAGAACTAGATGAATATTGTAAGAACCGACACACAAGAAACATAAAGACACGATTCCATTAAAGATTCAGCTTCAAACAACCATGGAATGATACAAGTTCGCACTACACAGAATAAGTTCGCACCTTTACTACTTGTGCTCTCAAAGATACATTCAAAACCCTGACCCTAGCTGCACAAATGAGCTACTATTTATAGGGGAATGCTGAAGACTGCGAACTTAACATTAAGTTCGCAGCCGCCATCATTTAAGTGCGCAGACTAGGGTTTCCTTGCTATAACTATGCTGTAATTACACATTTAACCCTCCAACTCTAACAAACAACTAAACATGGTTAAACCTGGTAACTGTGGTCTCAAATTAGCCCAACAATACTCCCCCTAGACCACAGCTACCAGTGCTACAAAATCAATCTATCTCAACATCACTCAACTCCCCCTCTTCTCTTGCTTGACGTGCCGGGAGTGCTTGAACTATGCTTTCTTCAATGATTGGTTCTTCAGGTGGTGGCTCTTGAATGAACAACTCAGCTAGATCTACAGTTGTTTGATCTTGCTGAGTCTCAGGAGCTGTGCTTGGAGAGACTGGTGGTACCTGTGAAGGCTCAGGATCAAGATCAACTGTTGCTTGAGAAGCTTGTGTTTGAACTTCTGGAGTTGCTTCAGCTTCTGATTTCTTTGCAGCAGCAGCAGCAACAGCAGCAGCTAGCGCTCTGTCATCTTTCGCTTTGTCAGCTGCGTTGATCTTCGCCACCAGATCGATCAGTTCTTGCTTTCTCTTCAGTGCTCTTTCCACAGCCCGTCTAAACAAAACAGCTTCCTCAAACAACACATTTCCAGCACCAACATTTATCTGATTAGCAAAGAGAGTAGTTAGATCAGATGGATTCAAAGCAAACACGTCCACTGGATCAACTATTCTCAATGCTTCTGTGTCATCTCTCAGTTTAATCACGGCTTCACCGGTTCTGCTGTCGTAAAACCACTTCTTGAAGTCTGCCAGAAGCACAGGAAGCTCAGGACGAATGGGAACCCTAGTGACGACATCTGGAGGGTCTATCACATAAGTTATCATTCCCCGTCCAGTGGCAGGATCAATCCTTTTCTTCGACATCCTTCGCCTTGGCTTTTGTGGCTTCCATTCTTTGAAATCACGTGCACATTCATCTTCAATATACACAGACACCATGTTAGCATTGGAACACCCAGAGTGGTTCAGAAAAGGAGTTCTGCACATCTCTCGTATGTCCCATCTTGGAAGGGACTTCAAATTCGGTCTTCCCTTAAAATACTGAATGACGCCTCCCCTTCGCTTTACAAAGAAGAGACGTTTGAACCCATCATATCCCCAGCAGATAACTCTTTCCTGATGAGAAGCACGAGTGTGGTGAATAGTCTGGTGCAACGCAGGAATGGTGATTGGTCTTCTTGGAAACCAACTAGCTTTCTCAGGATCCAATACATACCCATCTTCCATTTCATACACAGTCTTTTCCCCCGCACCAATTTCCACAAACATTTCTGGCATCTCGTCTTCACTTATCTCATCTACATCACTCTCTTCCTCCTTTCTCTCCTTTTCCTTTTCTTCTTCCATAAACTTTCCGAAATCAAAGACCTCATCAAATGTCAACTTTGGAGTATCGGTACCCTGAGTCTTCATCTCCTGAAGCATATCAAACATCTTCATCTGGACCTCAGTCTGAAACTTAATCAAATAGCGCTGATCTTTGACCACCTTTTCAAGACTTCGGTTCTTATGCTTCAACTTCTTCAGCTTCTTTCTCAACTCCTGATTGTTATAAATTTGATTCTTCAGCATACAGATTTCCTTGGCGGCATTCTTTCCCACCTCCTTAGATAACTTTTCATACAATTCCTGATGCACCGGTTTTTGACGAGATGCACCAGGAACAGATGATGATGGTACTGACTGTTTCTTTGCTGGAGGCTTGGGAATGGGTGGTCTTTCAGAGGAAGGGCCAGGCCTAGCAGTAGAGGGCCCTGGCCTGGCAGTGGAAGGCCCAGGTTGACCCTCCACACCAAACATCTGTTCCAGAATAGCTTCATTCTCCTCATCTTCTTCAGTCATAACCCTTGGCCTCTCAGACTCGGGCAACTGTTCTCTTCTTCTTCTTCTCTCTGCCTTTGCACGTTCAGCATTCAGTCTGGCAGCTTCAGCCATTTCGAGTTCTTCGGGAGTCAACGATTCTCTCCCTTCTTGTAGTAAACCAGTAGGCCTGTTTCTTTTGGTCGGCCTCTGTGGAACTGGATCAGATGCTGCCCTTTTACCAACAGATCTTTCACGGGCAACTTCTTCAGCAGTGTGCTGAGGAACAGTAGAAGCAGGTACAGTAGGAGCAGGTTCAGTAGAAGCTGGTTCAGTAGGTTCAGGTTCAGTTGCAGATGGTTGTTGAGTTCTAGCAGTATATTGTCGTCTTCTCTTCATCTCACTAAAAAGCTTCATGACAACTGGATAGCGTTGAGCAGAGTACATGCTTTCCAGCATCGGTTCCCAATCCGGTGTGTTGCACTCAGTAAAGAATCGTGCACCCTTGGCAAAACCGTATTTATCACCAAGGGGCAGATCCTCGTGCTGCGAGTTAATCATCATCTGAACAAACCGAGGATACATAGTCCATTTCTTCTTTGTATCTTGCGCATTCCTCACCATGCAATCAAATACCAATCCCGACAGATTGAAAGGCTCATTCTTGCAAATCTTGATCATGGCTGTTGCCCAGTCGGGACTGAGTGCATTATAACCCCCTTTTCGGTGACATAAAGACATCAGGAATACATGACAGATAAGCTTCCAGTCTCTGGTTAAATGACTCTTCTTGATATCACCTCTGGCATCGAAGTCTCCTTTGTATCCAAAGTTTAAGAACTCTTGATGGATCACAGTCTTCGGTAAAGATCTGACAGTTTCTGGTCGATCCTGAAATCTTAGAACCTGTCTCACTGTGTCCTCTGTGATGATAACTGCCTTGTTTCTGACTGTGGCTTTGATTCTCTTGACTCGAGCCACTGTTTCCACTCTTGCAGATCTCCAGAAGTCTTCGATGTGAGAACTGTAGACTTCAACTTGCTGCTCAACTGCATATCCGATCCTGCTTCTCCTGATCCAGGCAACTACGTCCCGAAACTTTGAATCGTCAGTTTCTAGAATGATCGCCTGGTTGTGCATTCCACGAGGATCCCATTCAAGAGCCATCTGTTTTGGACACGTGCACGAAAATTAAGTTAGAATTTTGATTTTGAATTTTGACTAATGACAGACATTTCATTTTCTTTGACGGACGACGTGCTTAGACTAGGTTTGGTTTTACGTGTGTTACTTATTTTATGGATTAGATTTTAACGTGTTTATGATTTGTTTCGTTTTCCATATTAATAGTCATTTAAGTCCAGTTACGGTTTACAGTTGAATCAGTCAAGTTACGTAGTCCGGTCAAATGTCCTGAATTGTCAAGTCAATGGTCAACATCTTGGTCCAAAATCAAGTCCACAGTTAAGTTCGCAGTCCAAATCAGGACTGAGTACCAGTTGCTTGGTACGTAGTCAATTGGTCAGGATAGGTAACCTAAGTGCGCAGTCTGGTTTTACTCGTGAATGTGAGGTGCGCACTTGGTTTTACTCGGGAATGGTTGGTGCGCACTTGGTTTTACTCGGGCATGATAACGGCTTGGAAGGGTTATCAGGTCTGCGTACTAGACTAGTACGCAGCCACCTAAACCTTCGTTTAGGATTTTAAGTTCACACCCAAGTGCGCAGTCATATTAGGGCTTTGATTCTTGAATCATATGAAGCAAGTGCGCATTCATATGAGACAAGTGCGCAAATATTCAAGTTTCCAGGTACGCAGTTCATCAAGAACCCCAACAGTCAACTGATATTAATGATTTCAATCCTCAGATCCTGTTATACACGAAGAAATAGGTTAGAATCACTATGAAATACCTTTAACAAACACACAAACACGAAAAGAAAACAGAGGGAATGGATTAAAGACGGTGGTATGAGATGATGTTATGGTGGTTGAGTGGTGGTTTGGGAAGAAGACGGCGGTAGTGATGGTGGTGGTAAAATTAGGGTTTCAGATTTTTAGATAAAAAGTAAAAATGGAAAAATTCACTGCGTATTTATAGGGGACTTGGTTTGGGCCGCGTACTTGACTTTTAAGTGCGCAGGCCCAAAAGCCCAGTCAAGTACGCAGGCCCAGAAAGCTTATCAACCTTTTAAGTTCGCAGCCCATTAACAAAAGAATAAGTATGCAGGCCCAATTACTTAGAAAACAAGCTTTTAACCAAAAATTTGGGTTTAGAGATCAACCGTTTCTCACCTTTTGCATCAAGATCATACCAGTCATACCTGCCAGACCACGTTTCAACTTTCCGTTGGATAGCTGTAGCCCAAGAAAAACTGTCGGTATATTTGTCCACTTAAATCCATGCCTCTCGTCTTTCAACAAGCTTTATATGATGATCTTTATCATGTTTTGGTAATATTGACGACATGTTAATGGACCCCACTTGTGCCAGGTGTAAGCCTACCAATCCTCAAGGTTTATTGAGATATAATGATGAGAGCTTCAGGTCTATGTTTCCATAAGCAGAGAAGATGATCATTATGTCAATCAGATGATGAGAGCTTCAGGTCTATGTTCCCATAACAAAGAAGATGATCATCTGATTGCTTTTTGAGCTATCTATATGTTTGCACGTCACTAACATTGCGTGTCTTTTGTTGCTCATTTTGATTTTAATAGCCCCGCTTTGGTAGCTTGCACTCTTAGGTGTCTTTTGATTGCTTATGCACAAAATTTTCTGTGTCTTTTGATCTCTCAACCTGTGTATGACCGGACTCAGCTTGTGCAAGCCTGAAGCACAGTGGGAATCCAGCACCTCGTGTAGACTTTTAGTTTGTCATCTTTTAGCAGTCTACTCAATTCCAGGCTGAATCTACCGACATGTCGTTGCTTGAAGCCACAACGTCCTCTGGGTCCTATTCACATGCTGACAAATATGATTAGTTCCTATCATTTCTTGATTGTTTTTGAAAAAGTTTTTAAAACTTGCAAATTCAGGGATCTACCGGTTTATTTCTCCCCCAAAAATCTTTATTTTATTTTAAAACATAAGATTTTTCTATAATTTATTCATAAAGTAAAAATTTTTTTTTTTTTTTTTTTTTTTTTTTTTTTTTTTTTTAAATCATTCGAAGTTGATCATTTCTAACCAAGTCACCAACTGACGAAAACGGGTTTTGTCGAAAGCTTTGGTAAAGATATCTGCCTTTTGATCAGCAGTATCGATAGGCAACACCTGTATGTACCCCTTGTCGTGCGCATCGCGAATTGAATGAATCCGAATTTCAATATGTTTTGTTTTTGAATGATCAATTGGATTCTTCACGATGTCACGACAGGCATCATTATCAATGTAGATAGGAGTTCTCATGATATTCAAACCGTAATCCAACAGCTGATTTTGGATCCACAACACTTGACAGCAACAACTGGATGCGGCTGTGTACTCAGCTTGAGCAGTAGATATCGACACAGTGGTCTGCTTCTTGCTTTGCCATGACACGAGCCGGTTCCCCAGAAATTGACAGCCACCAGAGACAGACTTTCGATCAATCCTGCAACCTGCATGATCACTATCAGAGTACGCAATTAGGTCAAAATTGTCACTCTTAGGATACCATAAACCAAGTTTTGGTGTTCCTTTGAGGTAGCGGAAGATTCTTTTGACTGCAGTCTCATGAGATTGCTTTGGATTTGACTGAAAGCGGGCACAGCATCCAACTGCCCACATGATGTCCGGTCTGCTAGCTGTAAGATACATCAAGGAGCCAATCATAGAACGGTAGGTGTGCGGGTTCACAGAAGGTCCTTCAAGATCTGGTACAAGTGTTGTTTGAGCTGCAAAAGGAGTGTTGGACGGTTTGCAATCCGACAGGTTGTACTTCGCCAGAATGTCTCTTGTGTATTTAGCTTGATGAATGAGAATACCGTCTTCCTTTTGTTGGACTTCAAGACCTAAGAAAAATGATAGTTCTCCCATCATGCTCATTTCAAATTGAGACTTCATGATGCTTTCAAATTCCCTGCACAAATTTTCGTCAGTTGAACCAAAGATAATGTCATCAACATAAATCTGAACAAGGATAGAATGTTTGTTGACTTCTTTGGTGAACAAGGTCATGTCGATCTTCCCTCTCGTGTATCCATTTTGTAACAGATATGAAGACAAGGTCTCATACCAAGCTCTAGGAGCTTGATGGAGACCATAGAGAGCCTTGTCTAGCTTGTAGTATCTGTTTGGATGATGAGGGTCTTCGAATCCGGGCGGTTGGCACACATAGACTTCTTCTTTGATCTTCCCATACAAGAAAGCACTCTTCACGTCCATCTGAAAAACTTTAAAGTTTCGATATGAAGCATATGCCAAGAAGATGCGTATGGCTTCAAGTCGAGCGACTGGAGCGAAGACTTCCTCATAATCAATCCCCTCCTGCTGACGAAATCCTTGAACAACCAGACGAGCTTTGTTCTTGATTACCACGCCACGTTCATCCATCTTATTGCGAAAGACCCATCTTGTCCCAATAGGATACTTTCCTTCAGGCAGATCAACGAGCTCCCACACTTTGAGCTTTCTGAACTGAAATAGTTCTTCCTGCATGGCCTCAACCCAGCTTGCATCTCTCACTGCATCTTCAATGCTGAAGGGAACGGTTTGAGATAGGAAAGCTGAGAGAGCGGTGTTGAGCTTGTCTGTCTGATTTCTGGTAAGAACACCCTCACTGATTGGTCCAATGACATTTTCAATTGGATGGTTCTTAGAAGATTTAAATCCCATATTTTCTTCTTCTTGCACTTGAAGAGGAAGGTTCGAAAGATGATCTCCAGGTGTAGAAGAACTGGATGGATCATTTACAGACTGCTGATTTGAATGTGTTCCTTCAGCATTTGACGTGCTTTCAGGAGTGTTAGAGGTTTCAGCAGTAGTATCACCATTATTAAGTTGAGGAACAATAGGATCAGCAACCAGAGGAGAGAAACGGGTGGTAAACGGTGCGACTTCATCATCAGAAGAGTAGAGAATATTTCCAAACGGAGAAGAGCTTGTGGCTTGATTTTCAGGAGCTGGTTCTGCATGAGCTTGCTATTCAGGAATGACAAAGTGATTGAACACAACATCCACATCAAAGAACCAGTCAGGACCGGTTCCAACGTTGGTGGAGTTGGATTCTTGCCAGTCAACATAAAAGGATTCCAGAACCATCTTTGTGCGTTTGTTGTATACTCGATAAGCCTTTTGACTAGACGAGTATCCAACAAAGAAACATTCGTCTCCAACAGCATCAAACTTCATGATGTTCTCAAAGTTGTTTAGAAGAGTGCAAGAACATCCAAACGGCCTGAAATAATCAATGAGAGGTTTCCTTTTGAAAAGCAATTCATAAGCTGTTTTCCCGCGAGGCTTGACAATCAAGACCCTGTTAAGAACATAACAGGCGGTATTCACAGCTTCTGCCCAGAAGATGATCGGTAACTTAGAGTCAATGAGCATGGTTCTGGCAGCTTCAATAAGCGTACGATTCTTCCTTTCAGCCACTCCATTTTGCTGAGGAGTCCTTGTAGCACTATATTGGAGATGAATTCCCTTCCCGCTGCAGAACGACACGAAAGTTTGGTTCTTGAATTCTGTTCCATGATCACTTCTGATTGACTTTACTTTCAACTTGATTATATTCTCGATCAAAGGAACGAACAGCATCAAGGTCTCAGCAGCCTCACTCTTGAATTCCAGAAAGTACACCCATGTGAAGCGAGAGTAGTCATCTGTAATCACCAAACAGTAAGACTTTTTACCCAAGCTTTTTACACTGATAGGACCAAAAAGATCCATATGCAATAACTGAAGAGGTGAGTCAATAGAGTTCACTGTTTTGGACTTGTGCGATTTCTTATGTTGTTTACCTTTGGCACATGCTAAACATTTTTCAGAAAAGGGGAATTCCTTAGAAGGAAGACCTCTGACTAGATTAAGTTTAGAAAGTTTGTTTATGTTTTTAAAGTTAACATGACCTAATCGCCTGTGCCATAACAGTGACTCTGACTCGGATGCCTTTGACAGTAGACAAGTCATTGGTTGTTCAGACTTGGCATCCCTCATGTTTATCACATAAGTATTGTTTTGTCTGGGGGCTTTCAGCATGATCATGTCAGTGGATGGTTTAAATCCTGGCTTTAGGAAGATGCATTCCATGTCGTTAAACAACACTGAGATTCCTTTGTCACAGACTTGTGATACACTCAAAAGATTGTAGCACAGTTCTGGAACATAGTTGACGTCCTCAAGTGTTAATGCGTCAGAGACTACATCTCCTATGCCAACGATCTTTCCACCCTTCTCATTCCCAGCAAACGCTACAAATTCTCCATCAATGAACCGATAGTTCTTGAGGAGCTCTTTCAATCCTGTCATGTGTCTTGAAGCGCCGCTGTCGACATGCCATAGATATCTCATGAGAGCTATCAGCCATTTTTGTAATTTATTCTGCACATACAAAAACAAAAGAGAAACAAAGCTAAACTAAAGAAAATCTATGTACAGAGGAAATTCTGCCTGAAACTTAAGTAACTTTGGGGATCCAAGTTTGTTTAAGTTTTGATCTGTCATGGTTTTCTCCCAAAGTTGACTCTTGTTTCTTCCAAATTTGTGTATTTTTAACAAAACTTTTTACGGTTTCTTGAAGATTTTTTAATTGATCCGAAAAAGAGTTTTGTGTTTTGACATCTTTTTGTGATTTAGGTTTTATGTGACAGTTCTTGACCACGTGACCCTCTTTTCCACATCTGAAGCATTTAGAATGCTTAGGCTTGATCTTAGGAGAAGATCTGGACGATGATGGTTGTGATGTTCTTTTCTTGATCTTGGTTGATCCTGAGCTTTCGGTTGAGCTTGATTCTTCCCTGTTGCTACTTGATTCTTCATTGAAGTCCTGATTAGTTAAGCTGCAGCTGCTCTCTGTATCACTCAGTGATTCTTCAGAACTTGAGGTACCTGTTTCACTTTGTGATTCTTCAGAACCTGATACATCTGTGGATGAGGGGATAAATTCTGGGATTTCCTCAGTGAGAAATTTCCCAAACCTGTTACGCTTAAGTTCTGGCACAAACACAGATGGTTTGACCACATGATTATCATCAGAGAATGCAGCATTAAGATCAACACACACAGGAATAGCATTGTCAACACAAACATTAGAACGTTTGATAGGAGACTTCCTATCATCGGGAGCCATAGCCCCTTTCAAATCAAGTTTACAGTCATCCAGCCTAGTTAAACTATTACAGTCATCCATCCTAGGCAAACTATTACAGTCATCAGATTTAGTTAAAGTTTTACATTCATCCAAAATAAAATTGTTTTTCGAATTTTCATTGTTCCAGATAAACCAATTCACTGTTGAGTAATTGGCACCCGGATGTCCTAAACCCACTGTCTGGCCACCACAACACACATCATCCTCCACCTGAGCCTGTTGGGTCACATCTGCAGTACTTTTACTTATGTTAGTATTTGACTCAGATTCATCACATTTATTTTCAAAAAGGTCATTTTTTGGATGAGGTGATGGAATGGGTATGTATTCACTTTGGCTCAAGGGTAAGAATAGAGATCTTTCGATTCCATTTTTATCCTTATACCCAATTCCATCCTTTACGAATGATTGTCTTCCACATTCGATTATATCAGCTTGAGCCCGTTTGCTCACATTCCATTTATCCACAACAATTTGAAGACGAGTTGTCTCATTTCTAGATTTCTCTAGTTTTGAGGTTAAATCGTTTATCAGAAAATCTTTCTTAAGCACAAATTCTTTTAAAGTTTGCATTTCAGCTAGAGTTGCATTTAACTTTCGCTGATATGCCCACTCGTTTTCTTTCATTTCAGTATTTATTTTACGAATGTCATCCATTTCTCTTAAGACTCGTCTGTTGTGTGATAAGCAGTATGCGACAGCTGTAACACACCTAGGTGAGCACAGTTTAGATTTAATTTCTAAAGGAATATTTACCATGTCCCTTTCCTCAGCTTTCTTAGAGGAACTCTTCACCTCCTCAGCGACCTTCTCAGATGAAGTCTTCTCAGCAATCAGCGCCTCCTCTCTCTTCTCATCATTCACCTTCTCATCAGTCAACACACTCTTCAACCCAGCATACTTCTGCATTTCCCCTTTTAGAACCTCAGCAGACGATCCTTCAACAGAGTTTGCACCGCTTGAAGATTTGGTGCAGATTGTGGCCATCAGGGCTTTGTTAACTTCAACCTCAGCAGCGGCAGCCTCTTCTCCCCAGTCGAAGTCTTCAACGACCAAGGCCTTTTGTGGCTCCTTATCATTTCCTTCATTGCCATCGGTTATGGCCACCAACCTCTTTGCAGGCTTAATTTCAGCTTGGTTCAGTGTGGGGCATTCGTACTTGAAATGCCCGAGGACCTTGCAGTTGTAGCACCTGATCTTGGACTTATCAAACCCAGCCTTTCCCATACCAACTCTTCTCCCGGTTCTATCTTGGAAACGCTTCACTCGTAAAGTGATCATAGCCATCTGCCATTTCAGATCCATCTCTTCCATGTCATCCGGGTCAACCTGATACATATCTTCTGGGGACATCATGTCATTTTTAATCTCTCCCGTCTTCAACGCTTCAAAACTGCTCATGAAAGAGTTGAACAGTTCCACATGTTCAGCAGCCAGTTTAGCAGCCTGTGGAGTTAGAGTCTTTGCAGCCCTTTCAGGATACATTGGAGCTTTCCCAGAACTTGAACTACCCATCCCTGCAGAATCAACATACGAATGCAACGAACTTGAACTCATATCACCGATTGGGGCCATCAAGGCCAGATTCTTCATAGCACCACTGGAAGTCACCTTCGGGACAATCTGATTCATTTCTCTTTTAGTGATGTCCATCTCAAATGATTTCAGAGTGTTAATGAGATCTGCCAAAGTAGACTGAGCATCCAGGTAGTCCTTTTTGATCAACATACACTGGACACTCCACTCCTTTGGGAGAGAATCGAGCAGCTTCTTGATAGAGTTGCGGTTGTTCACAGGAATACCCGCTTTCTTCATCTTGGTCAGCAAATTCATGAACCTGTCAATGTGTGAAGACAGGCTCTCACCCCGGATACTTCCAAACATATCGTACTCCTTCTGAATCATATCTTGTTTGTTTTGCCTCATCTCAGCATTGCCTTCATAATACTCACTCAGAGCAAACCACAGATCGTGCGCTGATCCGTATTCTTCAAACATGTTATAGACGTCATTTGACAAAGCCATGGTGAGAGCACCGTAGGCCTTGTGATCTCTCTGCAGCAGTTGTTTGTCGAGATCAGTGTATGTGGTGGGATCAGTGTTGAACACTTCACCAGCATCAGTGGTTCTGGTGGGAATGTGAGGTCCGAGCTGGACTGAGTTCCACTGGGTGTGATCGTTGACGAAGTAGAAAGCTTTCATTCTGTTCTTCCAAGTGCCATAATCTTCTGCACCCATCAACTTGGGAATACGTGTTATAGTACCAGTTTCAAGTTCAGCTTGAGTTATGGGGTTAACTTGGAATGAGTTGTTACCAGACATGATTTATGATTGATTTTAGGTTGATTTTAGATTGATTTTAGGGTTGTGATTGAATTGATTATCAAGTTATAGTCCAAAGTCCTTGAAAAATTCAAACAGTCCTCTAGTACGCAGTTAAGTACGCACTTCAGCTTAAGTTCACAGTTAGCACAAGTTCGCAGTCTAAGTTCGCAGTTCTTGGAAACCTGAAACAGATAAACAGCAAAGATAAGTCCCTGATTCTCCTGATAAGTACGCAGTTCCTGAAGCACACACACTTTGGCTTAAGTTCGCAGTTCAGTCAAGTCAGAGCAGCACAAGTACTCAGTCTTGACTGATCAGCCTGCGCACTTGTACAAGTACGCAGACACTTAAACTCTCGTTTAAGATTTAAGTTCGCAGTAACCCTAGCCAAGTGCTCAGAAAATGCACCTTTTCAGTAAGTTCGCACACCAACTAGAGATTTCAGATAAGTATGCAGAAACCCTAGTTGTGGTGCCAGGAGAGAGAAAGCTATAAAGCCTTGTGTAAATTTAAGTGCTCACACAGACACAAGTGCACACACTTTTGGATTAAGTGCGCAGCTGTGGCTGTTAATAAGTGCACACCTTGAAATATCAAGTATGCAACTTATGAGCTAAGTACTCACTTTTGAAACAAGTACTCACAAGCAAGAAACAAGTTCACACTTATGAGACAAGTACGCAGAAATAAGTGCTCAATGCTTGAAACAAGTACTCAGTTTTTGAGACAAGTACTCACAGGCAAGAAATAAGTACTCAAAATCAAGAAATAAGTTCGCAAATTTTGAGATAAGTTCGCACTCAAGTACGCAGATTCGGCTGTTTATATTTTAAACTTACCAGAAACTAATCCAAGAGATTTTCAATTGTTTTGAAGCTCTTGAATGATGTTTCTACTGAAAATAATAACTTTTAAACACCTTAGAAACACTTTTCACGAGATTTAAAGGCAAAACAATGAAAATATTCAAACTTTGATAAACACTAAACTTTTGAAAAACTTGAAAGTAAAAACTAACAAGGAGGGTTTTGATATCTTTAGATAGATACAATCTCGAGCACAGAGGCTCTGATACCAAATTGTAGTCCCAAAATGCTAGATCTTAAGTGTGCACTAGATTGTTATCAACTAGAAACACCTATTTGTTAGGTGTTTTAGTTGATTAATCTATGAAAACTAAAAGAACTAGATGAATATTGTAAGAACCGACACACAAGAAACATAAAGACACGATTCCATTAAAGATTCAGCTTCAAACAACCATGGAATGATACAAGTTCGCACTACACAGAATAAGTTCGCACCTTTACTACTTGTGCTCTCAAAGATACATTCAAAACCCTGACCCTAGCTGCACAAATGAGCTACTATTTATAGGGGAATGCTGAAGACTGCGAACTTAACATTAAGTTCGCAGCCGCCATCATTTAAGTGCGCAGACTAGGGTTTCCTTGCTATAACTATGCTGTAATTACACATTTAACCCTCCAACTCTAACAAACAACTAAACATGGTTAAACCTGGTAACTGTGGTCTCAAATTAGCCCAACAAGATTAGATTTACGTGTTCATGAATATAAAAACCTTAGCTCTTCTTTATGGGAGTTATATGAATGTTTTGGACGTATGAACTTGTTATTTTGAGTTAGAAACGAATTTGAAAATGTTGAACGTTTATCCGGCGACACTAGTGTTGCTTTTCGACGACACTCAGTGTTTCAGCGACACTCATGGGCATGGGTTATGGAAGAAGCTCAAATCCCAAGGATTTCTATTAATTAGACGAAAATGCCATTGGTGACACGGGAAAGTGTTGTCAGTGACGTTGTCGACGATGTTTAATGACGACAAGTTCTAACGCAAGTTAGTGTTACTACATTTGATGTTTACTAATGGTTGACCAACTACATACATTTTAGTGAGTATGTCGTATTTATAGTATGATGAGCCAGTAATTAGTGGCGGACATAGTGTGTAAGGAGGGTAGCACCCGCCATCGCTCAAGTTTCCATGCGTAGTGCAACTTTTTTATAAGTTTTTGTATTATGTTACCCCTAGAAATCATTCAACGTTACCACTGAAATTTGGTCTAGATCCGCCACTGCTAGTCATGCTATAGATCAAAGTTTATTATATGTTTTATAGCTAAATGTGTTTAATTGTGTATGTGTTGACCGATAATTGGTAAAGTTTAAAGTTATCTGCTTAAACTTGAACTCACTTAGCGTAGCTGACTTCTAGTATACACAAAAGGTAAGTCGGCAAAATGAAGGCTGGTGTGCGGCGAAGGCCTTTCGGATGCTGGCATCCCATGATTAAGATTTCTTGGTTATAAGACAATGCTTAATTATTTGGTTGTAAAAACTTATTATGTTTCCGCTGCAAATGCTTTAATTATATGTATGTATATCTATGTATGTGTTTGTATTTATACTTATTTATGTATTTTTATTAAACACTACCTTCCACTAATATTTTCAAGATGTGACTCAATGAAATGGTCAAAAGTATAATGAAGTCTGATTTAAATTGAATGGATTTATGCAATTATGCCTATTGAGACTAAGATGTAAAATATCATGTAATCATTTGTATTTTGAAACATATAAAAAGGAAAAACCCCAAAGCAAGTAAGGCGCATATTCTTGCGGGTACGTATCTCTTTTATTGTTTTAAAGTCACACCAATACTAAGGTGGTGTTTGTTTTCTGGTTAGAAGAGGCGGGCAACTCGTTTGATTTTTAGAAGACATAAGACATGAAAAGCTCTACCTCAGCTCTTTTGCGTGCAGACATTACCCATTCTCTTCACACCTCTTCTCAAACACTTTACACAAAACAACCCCTTGTTCCTCTCCTCCTTCTCAAAACCCTAGCAGCCCCCAACTCCTTTTCCTCCAACTTCACCTCCTCTCTCCCTCCCTCCGGCCTCTCTCCCTCCGGCCTCTCTCCTCCCTCCCCCTCTCTCTCCCTGCACGAACCAGAACACAGTCGCCGTACAGCCTCGTTGTCCTCGTCTCTTCCTCCTCCGGCCACCACAACCACTGCATCCGATCTACAGGTATGTTTTCTTTCTTTTTTTTAATTCGTGTTTTTTTAATCAATGTTTTTAGTTCAGATTTTTAGTTCGGATTTTTGGTTTAGTTTTTTTCGTGTTGTAGATGTTGTTCATGATTGTGTTTGGATTTTTAATTTGTGTTTTTTTTAATTAGTGTTTTCGTTTTTTTAATCAGTGTTTTCTTTTTCTTGTGAGTTTTTTTACTTTCAGATCTGATTGTTATAGATAAGTTTTTTTACTTTCAGTCTTTTATGTTGTAGAAGATTGTCTTGTGAGTTATTGATAAGTGTTGTTCATGATTGTGTTTGGATTTTGGTTTTAGAATAACACTATAGTTTGTTGTGCTTGTACAGATATGTATAATTTGATGTTTTACAAAAATGTAGTTTGATGTTGTGCTTGTACAGATAAGTGTTGTTCATGTATAATTTGATGTTGGATTTTGGTTTTGATAAGTGTTGTTCATGTATAGCAAACAATTCATAAATTTGTTTATGAAGTCTTGGATAAAATGATGCTTTTCGCCAAAGATATGATAGTACCAACTTCTTTGAATCCGAATCCAAACATTCTGGGACATAACAAGAGGCTGCGACGGGTTTTTAAAGGTGCGGTTGGTGCATTTGATGGAACTTTGATACATGCTGTTGTCCTTACTAATAAACAAGATTTATATAGAGGACGAGGAAAGGGGGTTTATTATCAAAATGTATTAGCAATTTGTGACTTCAACATGATTTTTACGTTCATTGTGGCCGGTTGGGAAAGGGTATCACATGATGCTAGAATATTGTCAGAAGCATTTATCAGATGCACATGCACCATTCCCGTTTCTACCACCAGGTATGTTTATGGTTTGTTAAATATTTCTATATTATTTTCATACCCTAATTAATTGTATTTGTTTGCAGATAAGTGTTATCTTTGTGATGTCGCCTATGCACATATACGAGGATTTATGGCTCCGTATCGTAATGTGAGGTACGAGGTACTGGCTTGGAGATTTTTTTCATAGACATGCATTGACCAATAAAGGGAAATTTAATCATGCACATGCAAAACTTTGAAACGTCATTGAGCGTGCTTTTGGTGTGTTGAAAGACTGATTCCCTATATTGAAGAGGATGACACCATTTCCGTTAGTTACACAAAGGAACATTACCATTGCATGTTTCGCGCTACATAATTTTATAAGGAAGAAAGGCTTGAGCGATGAGTTCTTTACTGAATACGATCAACCCAATGTGTCGTTAGGAAATAGTCATGTGCACGTTGATGCTGCCGAAGACGAGGTTGAATCACATGGTACTAAGTTATGAGATGAAATTGCCGAGCAGTTAATGCAAAATGTGGAATAAATTAGTTCAAACATTGTTATTTGCGGTTTCATGAATATTATTTCAGTGTTGTATAAGTATTATTTAAATTTCAATGTTGAAAAAATATTGTTTGCTTTAATAAATCAGTTTTTTTTCAAATTTCAGCAGCCTGCAGACGTTAACAAACAAACAGTCTTCTTCTTGCAGACTGCAAACCTTTGGTCCACCTATTCTCCTGCAGATGTTTACAGATGTGGTCTGCAGACTGCAGACCTTTTACCTATTCAAAAACAAACAACACCTAATACTCACACAAATGAAAACACACACGAATTTTTTTTATATCAACGTGAGAATAATTACCGATGAATTTAAGGAATCTTACCAATACTCTTCTAATTAGTGGTATCACATAGAACACATTTTGTATTGGATAAGTTACCCTAGGAGAGTTGAAGACCTGAGACATGATTTTGTTTCAAAATATTGTTCATATATAAATATAAAATCACTAAACGGTAATACTTATATCAAAGCCAATTTCGGCCTTAAAAGTTAATATATCAAAGAATAAGGCTATATGGTGTGGCATGGAGTCAGCCATCTTAGCGTTATGTCAAAAAGGGGCTTTAATCTGTCACTCCAACAACACCCTGTTACAAACATGATACACCAGAAACCCAAAAGAACTTTATTAAAAATAAAACAGAATCCAAAAATATTACAAGATCTAAAAACTCTCAAATAAATTTCACACAATCTCTCAAAAATACAAAACCTCTCAATACCAATCAACAAACTACACAGATCTCAACAACAGAACAGATACAAGGTGTATCTGATCAACAATAAGATGAAACCCTAATTTGCTTAGGCGAAAGAGAGAACAAACAAAGAAGGTGGGTAGTAGTTGTGGTGGTGGTGAAAGGTGGAGGAGATGGTGGGTAGTGGTGCTGGTGGTGGGTAGTGGGTCTGATTAGGGAAGAAGTGAAAGGGGAAGAAGATGAATTTATACGTGAGTTAACCAAATTGCCCCTGACTTAACGTCAAAAACTTAACTCGGTTAAGTCCTTGGACTATTTTGGCCTATTTTCTCAAAAGTCAGAGACTGCTAAAGCAATTATTAAAAGTTTAGGCTGGAGTGGCATATTGGGCCAAACCATAGGGACGGTCTTGGTAATTTACTCAAGAAGAAAAGAAGGAGAAAAAAGGATAAGAGGATGAGGAGAAGACCTTAGAAGACCTTAGTCCAAGCCTACACCAAGAAGAGGTCAGGAAGACATTTTTTAGTGAAATGTCTTAAAAAAAACAAATATGTCGCGTGTCTAAAATGTCTGCCCACGTCTGCACGACGCAGACATAAGTTGTCAGAAGCACTTCTGGCAAGAAAACAAACATCCCCTTAGAGTTGGCCTAGAACAAGGGAGCATAGAAAGGTATTTGGGCCCCTCTAAATATTCTTGGGGACCATTTTAACTTTACATAACCAAAACTGATTTTTATGATACATCAGGCTGCCTAGCGTTAGAAGCTATTCGTTTCTTGATCAGGGTCCAACGGGTTATTTCATCTTCAGGGGGCAGGGGTTTGTATTTGGTATATTAGGGTTCGCAATTCAAAAAGGGGTGGCGGTGCAGCTTGTTGCCCGTCTACCTTCTATTTTAATGTAACTTGACAAGTTTTTAAAATGAAAACGAAAAAAAAAGAATATAATTAAAAAAATTAGTCAATATGTCAGTTATCAAGTCAGTTTTGGTTAGGTTTAGTTAATTACAAGAAACAAAACTTTTGCAAAATTATAAACTTAAAATAGTCAGGCGTTTTGAACTTTTTCAAGCATACAAATACATTAAAACACATAAAAAGTATTCAGGAAATACAAGAAAATATGTTTCAAGCACATGGATATACATGAAAACACATAAATGTATAACTAACCATTCGGTTTCGGTTATGGAAGATGGGCAAACCAAAACCGTAACCAAATGATTCATTTTGTCCATATCTTAATCCTAAACATTTGGTTAAGTCGGTTTTGACTTTTTCGATTATCGTTTTTCGTATGCTCACCGCTAATGTGGAATGCAATAGGGAAAATCAACAATGAGTTTCAAAGGTTGGAATTGTGTGTTCACTAAGGAGGGGGAAGTGATTTTTTTTTTTTTGGCAGGACAAATGGGTCAAAGGGGCAGCTCTCAAAGAAACAGATCAGCTTATGGGTCTACTTGTTGGCCCATTATTATTTTGGCCTAGTAATCTTGTGCAAGAAACAAAGGAATGGAGTGGATAACTGAATTCAGCTACTAGAAGTGTTAAAATTCAAATGTTTAATTAATCTTGTTTTCAATTTTTGGTTTATCTTTTTAGTCTTTCATTAGACCATATGTAGTAAGGGGGAATTTGGAGCCCTTTAGCGACCCAAACACCGCCCTCCTAGGCGCCAGTTGGGCGTGAATTGGGCAAGCGCCAAATGTTTAACGGCGTGAAATTTTTGGGGCTCTAATCACATCTTGCCACTTGTCCTTCTCTCTTCTTAACAACCACTCCTGTTTTTTATTTATTTATTTTAGTTCAAATTTAATATTTTTATACACACTCACACCATACCACACCACACCACACTACTACACCCCTTATGAAATTTAAGCTCTTTCAAGTCCCTAGTGGGACCCACATACCACTTGTCAAAAAATGCCCAGAGGCTCCAAATTTTACCCCCCACTATACATGTTTTTATAATTAAATAGGATTAGTTTTTCAATCTTTTTCCTGCAAGTTTACGTAGGATATAAAAAGAAAGGGTCTGCGATAAGTCAAAGTGTCAAACTAGTTGCTTAATAATTTGTAAGGATACACGCAATATAAATATGGAAAAAGAAGTTGGTACCTAATACCGCATAAAACGTTTTTATCGAGTTTTCTAAACACGGGTGCTACAATATTGTTTAGATGTTGTTAGCTTAATGTATGTTTCTCTACATGTTAGTTATTACCACTTACTAGAAATTAAGGTGTACATCTCTTTCTTTTACAGCTTACAGGATAATTGAAAACACATGAAAGAGTGCTGAAGCGTTTAGAAAGATCAATGTGATTTGAGTTATACTAGTGAAGAAACAATAAGAATCACGGTGGTTATCACTAACCACCGTGGGGTTAATACTTACGTTCGCCAAGAATAATCCTTTACCCGAACCTCTAGGTTAAACCCGGGTGAGAATAAGAAGTGTGAGTGTGTGTGAGATTACGTAAATAAAGACACAAGATATAAGTGGTTCGGTCGAAGAGTGACCTACGTCCATTGTAACTAGCCGGAATATTATTCACGATCAAGTAGGGAGAATTACAAGAGAGTAATGCTAAGTTACAAATGAGTATTTTCGGATTCTTCTGCAAGGAGATATCTTCTTCTATTTATAGGAGAGCTCGTAGGCTTAATAGAGGGGCCCACGAGAAGTTATCTTTACTTGGGCCTGGTCAAAGCCCGGGCCCAAGCCTTCCATAAAAATGGCGGGAAAACCAGATCACTGTGGATGATGTCATTCTGCAGCATAGTTGCTGCTCGAGGCGGACACGTGGCGAGTCTTGATTGGCGGACGGCGCCCATGTCCTTGCTACAGTCGTTGACCATGCTTTTGACATCAGCAGGGGATGTCTGCTGTCACTGTAGGCGATGGCATGGTGGGAGCGTGGGTACAGTCATGTCGCCGTCCTTTTCAGTGTTGGTTGGACCACCCTTGCCACCTGTCGCCTTCTCATTGACGCGTACTCTGTCAGAGATCCTTGTGAATCTTCCTTTTGTTATCTTCTGTACCTCGTACCAAAAGTGATAAGGGAAGATACCGCGCGTGGTTTCACGCGCTTATCAGGTGTTGCTTGTTGCTTATCAGCTGTTGTCCTTGCGCGCTGCGCTGTATGCTTTGTTAGCAGCGCGCGAAGGGATCCTTGCGCCTGAGTCTGGCGCGAGGAATCCTGTTTATGGGGATAGCGGCGCCTCCTCCGCCTGGATTAGGCTCCCTATCCCTTCAACTAGATTGTTGCCACACGTCGCGCGTTGCGTTGACGGCGGCGACTTTTTTATAGCTGACGATACGTTGACCATGGAAAACCACATGTTTTGCATATCTGATCTAAGCATTTTTGGTTAAAAAAGATATGGAATCGAACTCGTTTTGATCCACTTAGTAAGGGGTCCATCTAACACTACACCATTTTACCTTTGCATCATGACTTAGCGGCATCAAAGTTATAATAACTCGAATTTATACAGTCGAATGAAAACATATTATATTTGACCCAACTTGTTTAGGAACTCTGAACACAGTTTATGTCAAAACGTAGACCAACCAAAAACGTATTATATATGACCAGACTTGTTTCCAAATAAAATTGTGTCGTAACGTGAATTTATATTATTTACATTGAAGCATCAATTTATCCCACATGTATCACACGATAATATAATCTATAATGTATTACAATTAATTAATTAAGTTATCAGTTAATCGTTTATACCTTTCCAACGCTTTTGCTTTTGTGGTTGACCATATCTGACCTATTTTGTCTCTGTTAAAAAGCTATATTTCCATTGACCAAGTTGGAACGGCTTTGACTTGACGTTTGATGCATATTAAACTCAACATTTCTTACACAAAACCACCTTATCAACAACAATATTTTCAGAAACTTCTGCTTGTTCTTCTTGTCAAAACACTACTACCGATGGCCATCACGCCTAACCACCACTTCCGACAACAAAGTGTCACCGTTACTATCACCGCTGATGATGCTCCTTCTTCTAGTTGTACCAAAATAAGAATGACATTTTTTAATTTGGGAAAAGGTAGTTTTGTAATTTTTGTCAGGACGGAGGGTAATTTGGTAATTTTCTGGTGCCACCGACCATGCTATTTAAGGGGTTGTTTGGTTCACCTCTTAATAATTCCATTAAGAGGGAACCTCTGAATCGGACAGAGGTTGTGTTGTTTGGTTGGCAAAATCTCAGCCTCTTAATGGTCCCATTCATTGCTATCCCATTCAGCTATATCCTAATGCTGAATGAAAAAAAAAAAAAGACTCCTCATACCCCTTTCACCTCTCATGTCCCTTTTCTGTACAATGAAACCCTAATCCCTTTCAGCTCTCATCTCCCTCTCCTCCACCTATCTGCTCTGCCCCACCCTCTCCTCACCACCTCCGGCCGCCCTCCTCCATCTCTCCTCTTCCCTCTCTTCTACCCAACGCCGACCTCCTGCTCCCTCTCTCCTCTTCCCTCTCTTCCACAGCAGCGCCGACCGGCCTCCACCTCCCTCTCTTCCACCCAGCGCCGACCTCCTCCTCCCTCTCTCCTCTTCCCTCTCTTCCACCCAGCAGCGCCGACCTCCTCAACATCAGGTTCGTATTTTACTTTTTTTTATATTAAACTTATTATTATGATGGTTATAGTTATTTGAAGTTTGATTTGGTTATTTTTTGTAGGTTTGTTTATTTCTGAATTTTCTTTCTGTTAGGTTTTTTTATTTATTTTCTGAATTTGGTTATTTTCTGAATTTGAAGCATGTTTTGGCTATTTTGTATGTTGATTGTTATTAATCGATCTATGTTGCTTATTGGTACATATTACGGGTTATGCTATGTTGGATAATTGGTTATGAAAAAAGATACATGTTTTCTGTGACACCCGACATATTCGACTTAACTTTTTACAAACATATAAGTCTACCTTAGCGAAAAACATTTATTAACGTACTTAACGAGGTTAGTTGAGTCGGGTTATATTACGTATTGTACAGTGTTCAATGATTCAGAGGATCATTGGGGTTATTTTATGCAATCACTAGTCTTGAGTCCCGTTGTTGGTGAATTACATGAATTGAATTAAGTATTATACATAGATTGATCCATATATGTTATATAATATGCAAATACGTGTTTTAACGGTGTTTATATGATTATACATGGTTCTATATGATTAACATATGTTAGGATTGCATGTTCATGTGTTAGGATGTGTTAAAAAGCGTTTAAACGACAAAACTGGAAAACCAAAAACTTGGTTCGATCTCATGTGGGTTCAAACCAAGATCAAGGTCCCTCATTCGACCACAAAAACTCCCCATTCGACCTCTGTATGGGTCGAACCAACAGCAAGTATAAATACCATACTTTGCAATTTTCATCATTTCACAAACCCTAGTCGCCTCCAAACACTCTCTCTCAACCTTAAACACTGAGAAGGGAGTTTTTGACCTTGTTTTTCATAATCTAACCTACAAACATCTTCCATATCATAAATAAGAGAAGATCTAAGGTGTGTTCTTGATCTAAAATCCTTCTTAAGAATTTTTTATTCATTTTTATTAAACCCCAAAGGTCCAGATCTGTTCTAAGATGGTTTTCATGATTAAAAACCTTTCTAACACCTTCCTAAACAAAACCCTATCATTAAACACGAGTTTTCATACAAGTTAACATGTGTAAATAGTGTTTTATGTTGTGTTATGTGTTGTTTGATGATTGAATGTTGTTTAGATGTTATAGAAATGTTCTAGGACTGTTATTTATGATGGGTTTTGATTATCTTAGGTTACAAATTGATAGATGATGATGTTTTGCCCATTTTGGGGATTTTTGTTAAATCTAGGGTTTGATTCTTCATGTTAATGTTAATGAAATGATTGGGGTTTTCATACACATGATAAACTGAGCATTTTGAGCTAATTGTTGAATGATTTCATTAAGTTTCTAAATTGGGTAAAGTTTACATGCATTGGTGTGATATTTCCATAATTTTTCCATTTTGGGTAAGATTTAAAATAGACTGATTTTGGAGTAAAGTTGGTAGGGTTTTGGGGGGATAGGTTAATGAAACTTGACTGTTGTGATTCTTGATGTTTCGTGATGTTTTCGGACTGTTTTGATGCGATTTGGTGCGTTTTAGGGCATTTGCAGCTGATGAGGTCGAACCAATGGTTCATTCAACCCACGTGGCGTGGAATGAAGAACACAAGGGGTCGAACCAACATCAAATTTGGGCGAACAAACTTCAGTTTGGTCGAAAGAACATGATTTAGGTCGAATTAACACGTTTTAGGGTCGAATGAACATGTGTTAGGTTGTATGAACTTGTGTATAGGTCGAATGAACTTCATAATGGTCGAACCAAGGTTTAATGGGTCAAACCAACTTAATTTTACATATTGATTCGACCTTACAACTCCGTATGTGCTATTTTTTATGCAAACTAAGTATTTTATGCTTGAACTTTATGTGTAATCTATGTGTACTTGACTAGTTTGTGTAATGGGTCACCAACGGGATATCGGGTCAGTCTGGTGTGTCGGTTTAACTGTCAAACACGTTTTCAAACATACTTATTCACGATCTGGACAATCGGGGACAAGATAGCCTTGGGGTTATTAGTCAAAACACTTATACGAACTTTAATGATAGATCTCCGGTATTTGGGATTATCAAGGCTTGTCTTTTATTCTTTATTTTAAAGACGCAACCTAAGGTGAGTGTCACAGCCTTATTCTTTACTGTTTCATACTTTTGGGGGAGAAACATGCGGTACAGACTTACATACTTTTAGACCAACATGTTACATTATATCACATGGATACTTAGTGACTTTCATTCATCAGTTAAGACCTCTCAAACTTTAGTGAACCATTGATATGTGGATACATAGCGGGGAAAGTGTCAATAGATCTATTGGGCCTGGCAAGCCCCACTCGGGCCGACTGGAGGTTGGTGGTTGGTGCATATTTGTCCTACCAAACCTTACGACACTGGGTGATGAACCGGTGACGGGTATTGAGGCATTCTAACGTTTAGCAGTGGTTTACGACAGTAGTATCATGTAACGATGTCTATCTAGCATCAGGTATAGATGCGAGGATTGTTTGGTCTGCTTTACAAACATTACAAACTTTTACAAACTTATCTCTGTGACTCACAGGCACTTTAAGTGTAGACTAACATTGCATGTTTTCTTAGGTCGCTAAGGTAGTAGGGAGTCGTAGGCGCACTAGAGTCACACTGCGTCTGGTTGTTGCATGCATAATGTAAACCGTGTTGGTTTAAGTTTTAACTACTTACTTTTGAAACTTAGGTTTTGTAAACATTTTTGCTTCCGCTGTCTGGCTTGGATTGTATTAACTTTTAAACCGCGTGGTTGGTTTATTTACGTTATTTTCTTATCATATAGTTGTCGTTTATTTTGAACGTTGACTTGGATCATGGTATGTCACACGCCTCGTGGTAAAACACCGCAAGTGGAATATGAGGGTGTGACAGATTGGAATCAGAGCCAATGGTTATAGTGAACTAGGACTTCATGTAGAGTCTGGTCTATAGCCAAGTCTCACACAATAAACGGTCACACATTTATGAGTCGTTACAAGTGGGAAAAACATACTAACTTTGTCGGGGTGTTTACATCATCATACTTATGTGTTACATCATCTATTCTTTGGTTTGTTTATTCTCTATCTGTTTCTATCTTCTATCTTATCTTCTTCTCGGATTGGAAGACGAAGGCGTTAGCTTGTTGATCCTTGCACGAAGGTGCTGTACATTGGAGTGGCTTCGGCATACCCTTGAGATCTGTCCGCTATTCGAACATCTTTCCTTCATGCTCCAATGGACACACTCGCTTACACACACTATCTTGCACTTGTACTTGGTTTAGTACACCTCGGGATGGTTATCCATTCGGGGTCCTTATAAGTTTGATACCATGATTTGATGATTCGTGGTTGACACGGATTAGTTGGGTCAGGATGGTTCTTTATCATAGTTGCTTGTTGTTTATGCTAGTGACGACTCTAAATATCTTGTTCTTTTGAATTCCAGAAGATGCCAGCTAATCGAGGTGGTGGTCGTACTGGTGGACGCCTTGGCGTCGGTGGTGGTCGTGGCGGTGGTAACGTCACTATGACCCAGGAAAAGTTAAACAATCTAATCCAACAGCAAGTGTCTGTTGCCCTTGCTACCTTCCAGGCTGCTCAACAAGGCTTTGGTGGTAATTTGATTACTACTGTTCCTGTTTTTACTCTTGTTTTGTGGTGTTTTCGTTTTGTTTTATCTAGTGTGTTGGTATAGGTAATGCTGTCAACCCACCTCCTCCTACTTGCACCTACAAGGTGTTCATGGACTGCAAGCCTCATAACTATAGTGGGGATGAGGGAGCACTGGGCTTACTTAGGTGGTTGGAGAAGATTGTTTCTTCTTTTTCTATGCTACTATGGACCATGTGAAGTTTGCTTCTGGTACTTTTGAGAACCGTGCTTTGACGTGGTGGAACTCCGTTATTTAGACTATTGGCTTGACCAAGGCCAATGCCATGCCTTGGGATGAGTTTTTGTTTAGACTAAAGACTATGTATTGTCCCCGTGATGAGATCAAGAGGATGGAACATGAGTTGTGGAACCATGCTATGGTTGGGTTAGAGATTGAGGAGTATACTCTTCGGTACCACGATTTGGCTGTTATGTGCTTGGATGCTGATACACCTGACTACAAGAGGATTGAGTTCTTTGTTGCTGGGCTCGTACCTGAGATTCGTGGGTTGGTTACTGCTAATGATTGTGCTACTCTTTAGGGAACTATTCGATTGGCTCACAAGTTAACTAATCAGGAGGTGGATGAAGGTGTCTTACCTCCTAGGGGTGCGGCTGTGAAAGCCCCTAAGAACAACAATAGAAAGTGAGATAACTTTGGGAAGAATTTAGCTCCATCTCACCCGCAGTAGCAGCAAAAGAGGGTGGAGCCCTCTACTCCTTCGTCTGGAGCCCAGTCTGGGTAGAAATCTGGTTCTTATCATGGTAGTTACCCCAAGTGTAACAAGTGTAACTATCATCATAACGGGCAGTGCCGCAAGGTTCAGTGTCAGCGGTGTCGGAAGCCCGGGCATGAGGTTCAGAACTGTCGGGTTTGTTTGAGTGACAAGTCTGTTCCTCTTGCAGCCTCTCAGCCTAACCAGGGGTGTTATAACTATGGTCAGGCTGGTCATTTCAAGCGTGATTGTCCTAATTTGAAGCAAGGGGATGGTGCTAAGAGTGGGAATGGTAACGGAACAATGGAGGCGGTGGCAAGAATGCGCGTGCTTTCGTCATTGGCTCGGGTAAAGCCAAGCAGGACCCTGATACAGTTACCGGTATGTTCCTTATTAACAATCTCTATGCTTTTGTTTTGTTTAATTCTGGTGCAGGTAAGAGTTTTCTATCTGTTGGGTTTAGTCAATTGCTAGATACAGTACCCACACCTTTAGAGGCTAAGTACTTGATAGAATTGGCTGACGGTAAGAAAGTCGAGGCGACACATGTCCTCAGGGAATGTAGCTTAGAACTTCCGGGTTTGTCCTTTCCCATTGATCTTATGCCGGTGTCTTTGGGTAGTTTAGATGCCGTTGTTGGCATGGATTGGTTGTCTTTGTATCGTGCTGAGATCGTTTGTTTTGATAAAATTATTCGGATCCCTCTCCCTGATGGAGAAATTCTTTCAGTGCTTGGTGAGAAAAATGGTGCTACTTTGAGTATCATTTCCTGTTTGAAGTCCCATAAATATCTTCGGAAGGGTCACTCTGCTATTCTAGCTCTTGTTTCTGTGTCCTCTGATGATGATAAGAAGCTTGAAGATATCCCCGTGGTTTGTGACTTTCCTGATGTATTTCCTGATGACCTGCCTGGCCTTCCTACTCATCATTAAGAAGAGTTTGGTATTGATGTTGCACGTGGTGCAGCCCCTATCGCTCGAGCCCCTTATCGTCTTGAACCTCCCAAGATGCAGGAATTGTCTACCCAGTTGCAGGAACTCTTGGAAAAGGGTTTCATCCGACCAAGTTCTTCCCCGTGGGGAGCCCCTATCCTATTTGTGAAGAAGAAAGACAGAAGCCTTCGTATGTGTATCGATACCATGAACTGAACAAGGTGACTATCAAGAATCGTTATCCTCTTCCTCGTATCGATGATCTTTTTTAACAACTCCAGGGTTCTAGATCTTACTCAAAGATCGATTTGAGATCCGGATACCATCAGTTACGTGTGCAGGAAGCCGATATTCCGAAGACTGCCTTTCGTACTCGTTATGGCCATTTTGAGTTTTTGGTCATGCCTTTTGGTCTCACCAACGCACCAACGGTTTTCATGGATTTGATGAACCGTTTTTGTAATTCTTATCTTCATAAATTCGTCATCGTGTTTATTGATGATATCCTGGTCTATTCCAAGAGCAGGGTGGACCATGAGGAACACCTGCGACTAGTCATGGAACTCTTAAGGCGAGTGTAGCTTTATGCTAAGTTCTCGAAGTGTGACTTTTGGTTACGTGAAGTCCAATTCCTTAGTCATGTGGTTAATGAAAAGGGAATTCATGTCGATCCAGCTAAGATAGAAGCCATCAAAGATTGGGAAGGACCAAAGACGCCTTCTGAGGTGCGGCAATTCCTAGGTCTCGCTGGTTACTATCTTCGTTTCATCGAGGGATTTTTGAAGATTCCTAAACCCCTTACCTCTCTCAACTAGAAAGACTGAAAGTTTGACTGGGGTGACTCGCAGGAATCAGCATTTCAGATGCTGAAACTTAAGCTTTGTTCTTGGCCTATCTTATCCTTTCCTGAGGGTACGGAGGACTTCGTTGTTTACTGTGATGCTTCTATCCGTGGTCTCGATTGCGTGTTGATGCAATGAGAGAAGGTTATCGCTTACGCTTCTCGTCAGCTTAAGGTTCACGAGAAGAACTATACCACCCACGATTTGGAATTGGGTGCGGTTGTTTTTGCTTTAAAGATTTGGAGATATTACTTGTACGGTACCAAGTGCACCATCTATACCGATCACAAGAGCCTTCAGCACATCTTTGATCAGAAGGAGTTGAACATGCGACAGCGTCGTTGGGTCAAACTTCTTAATGATTATGACTGTGCTATTAAGTATCATCCTAGCAAGGTGAATGTTGTGGCAGATGCCCTGAGCAGGAAGGAATCCGCTAAACCTCGCCGTGTTCGAGCTTTGCAGCTCACCATCCATTCTTCTTTACCTGACCAAATTCGTCCTGCGCAGCAAGAAGCCTTAAAGGGGGAAAACCTTAAGGCTGAAACCATGCATAGCGCTGATAAGCACCTTGAACTTGGGTCCGGTGGCCTATATTACTTTGCAGGACGCATTTGGGTTCCGTTATTCGGGGGATTCCGAGAGCTTGTCTTAGATGAAGCTCACAAATCCCGGTATTCTGTTCACCCTGGTTCTGATAAGATGTATCAGGATTTGAAGATACTCTATTGGTGGCCAATCATGAAGGCTGACATAGCCTCCTACGTGAGCAAATGTTTGACTTGTGCGAAAGTCAATGTTGAATATTAGAAACCGTCTCGTCTTCTGCAACAGCCTGAAATTCCTGAATGGAAGTGGGAACGGATCACGATGGATTTTGTAACCAAGCTTTCGAAATGACCCAGTGGTTGTGATATGATTTGGGTGATTGTCGACCGGTTGACAAAATCTGCACACTTCCTAACTATTAAGGAAACCGACAGTCTTGAGTGGTTGGCCCATATTTACCTCAAGGAAGTGGTTGCTCGGCACGAGGTGCCTGTTTCCATCATCTCTGATCGTGATTCTCGTTTTGCTTCCCATTTTTGGAAAACTTTACATAAAGGTTTAGGTACTCAGTTGGATATGAGTACGGCTTATCATCCGCAAACCGATGGTCAGAGTGAGCGGACAATTCAAATGTTGGAAGACATGCTTCGGGCATGCGTTATCGATTTTGGTAAGAGTTAGGATAGTTACCTTCCGTTGGTGGAGTTCTCTTACAACAATAGTTACCATTCTAGCATTAAGGCAGCTCCGTTCGAGGCTCTTTACGGACGGAAATGCCGGTCTCCTCTTTGTTGGGCCGAAGTGGGCAAGAGTCAACTCACTGGTTCGGAACTTGTATAAGAAACTTCGGATAAAATCGTGCAAATTCGTAATCGTATCAAAAGAGCTAGGTCGATCGTCGTCGCAAACTTTTGGAGTTCCACGTTGGGGACATGGTACTTCTAAAAGTTTCACCATGGAAGGGCGTCATATGCTTTGGAAAGCGTGTCAAACTTAATCCTTGTTATGTCGGACCGTTTTCAATCCTGGAACGGATTGGGCCGGTGGCATACAGACTTGACTTGCCGGCGGAGCTCGGTAGTGTTCACAATGTCTTCCATGTGTCTAACTTAAAGAAGTATTTGGCTGACGATTCGCTTATTGTTCCTCTCGAAGAGATCAAGGTAGATGATTGTCTACGTATTGTAGAGGAACCGGTTGAAATTCGTGACTATAAGATTCGTAGTCTTCGTCGGAGTAAAATCTACATCGTTAAGGTTCGTTAGAATTCAAATCGTGGACCGTACTTCATGTCGGAACGGGAGGATCAAATGAAGGCTAAGTATCATCATATTTTTCCTAAGCGCGCGTTTGAGTCTAGACATGTTACCGCTGAAGTTGAGTGATTCTCGGGGCGAGATTCCTTTCAACGGGGGAATGATGTAGCAACCGGTAAATTTTTCTTTCTTTTCGTCTCTTTCCTTTTGGCCTCGGGCAATTTTCTGGACGAAAACTCTTTCAATAGGGTGATGATGTGACACCAGGCATATTCGACTTAACATTTTACAAACATATAAGTCTACCTTAGCAAAAAACATTTATTAACAAACTTAACGAGGTCAGTTGAGTTGGGTTATATTACGTATTGTCCAGGGTTCAATGATTCGGAGGATCATTGGGGTTATTTTATGCACCCCATCATTAAACATTAGTTTTCATACAAGTTAACATATGTTAATAGTGTTTTATGTTGTGTTGTGTTATGTGTTGTTTGATGATTGAATGTTGTTTAGATGTTATAGAAATGTTCTAGGACTGTTATTGATAATGGGTTTTGATTATCTTAGGTTACAAATTGTTGGATATTGATGTTTTGCCCATTTTAGGGATTTTTGTTAAATCTAGGGTTTGATTCTTGATGTTAATGTTAATGAAATGATTGGGGGTTTTCATACACATAATAAACTGAGCATTTTGAGCTGATTGTTGAATGATTTCATTAAGTTTCCAAATTAGGTAAAGTTTACATGCATTGATATGAGATTTACATAATTTTTGCCATTTTGGGTAAGGTTTAAAACAGACTGATTTTGGAGTAAACTTTGTAGGCTTTTGTGGGGATAGGTTAATCAAACTTGACTGCTGTGACTCATGATGTTTCGTGATGTTTTCGGACTGTTTTGATGCGATTTGGTACGTTTTAGGACATTTACAGCTGATGAGTTCGAACCAATGGTTCATTCGACCCACGTGGGGTCGAATGAAGGACACAAGGGGTTGAACGAACATCAAATTTGGGCTAACAAACTTCAACTTGGTCGAACGAACATGATTTAGGTCGAGTTAACACGTGTTAGGGTCGAATTAACATGTGTTAGGGTTGAATTAACTTGTGTTAGGTTGTATGAACTTGTGTATAGGTCGAATGAACTTCATAATGGTCAAACCAAGGTTTAATGGGTCGAACGAACTTCATTTTACATACTGTTCGACCTTACAACTCCGTATGTGCAATTTTTGGTGCAAACTAAGTATTTTATGCTTGAACCTTATGTGTAATCTATGTGTACTTGATTAGTTTGTGTAATGGGTCACCAACGTGGTGTCGGGTCAGTCTGGTGTGTCGGTTTAACAGTCAAACACGATTTCAAACATACTTAGTCACGATCTGGACAACCGGGGACTAGATAGCCTAATTAGGGTTATTACTCAAAACACTCATACGAACTTTTATGATAGATCTCCGGTATTTGGGATTATCAAGGCTTGTCTTTTATTCTTTATTTTAAAGACACAACCTAAAGTGAGTGTCACAACCCCATTCTTTACTATTTTCATACTTTTGGGGGAGAAACATGCAGTACGGACTTACATACTTTTAGACCAACATGTTACATTATATCACATGGATACTTAGTGACTTTTATTCATCAGTTAAGATCTCTCAAACTTTAGTGAACCTTAATATGTGGATACATAGCAGGGAAAGTGTGAATAGATCTATTGGGCCTAGCAGCCCCACTCGGGCCGACCGGAGGTCGGTGGCGGGTGCATATTTGTCCTATCAAACTTTATGGCACGGGGTGATGAACCGGTGACGGGTATTGAGGCATTCTAACGTTTAGCAGTGGTTCACAACACTGTAGTATCATGTAACGATGTCTAGCTAGCATCAGATATAAATATGAGGATCGTTTGGTCTGGTTTACAAACGTTACAAACTTATCTCTATGACTCGTCGGCACTTTTTGTGTTGACTAACATTGCATGTTTTCTCAGGTCGCTAATGTAGCAGGGAGTCTTAGGCGCACTGGAGTCACACTGCGTCTGGTTGTTGCATGCATAATGTAAACCGTGTTGGTTTAACTACTTACTTTTGAAACTTGGGTTTTGTAACCATTTTTGCTTCCGCTGTCTGTCTTGGTTGTATTAACTTTTAAACTGCGTGGTTGGTTTATTCATGTTATTTTCTTATCATATAGTTGTCGTTTATTGTGACCATTGACTTGGATACTGGTATGTCATGCGCCTCGCGGTAAATCCCCACACGTGGAATTTGAGGGTGTGATATTTTCACTATGTTGTATGTTGATTGTTATTAATTGTTATGTTTTCGACGACAACGTGCGTTAACTAAGGAAGAAAGACTCAATCATGCTCACTCACAACTCAGAAATGTCATTGAAAGTGCATATGGTGTTCTAAAAGCGAGATTCCCAATCCTAAAGCAAATGGCTCCCTTTTCTTTTTCAATACAAAGAGACATAGTGATTGCTTGTTTCGACATCCATAATTTTATAAGGAAATGCAATATTTATGATAAGTTATTTATGGACTATGATGAGAACACGATGTTTCATGAAATGCAAGGTGGGGACAATGATGGCCTGTTGGTTCAAGACATAGAGTGGGGTTCACAAGGTATTGACTATATGAATTCCTTACGTGACAAGATTGCTAATCAGTTGCTTTCAAATGATTCAAATTAAAATTGTATGCAGAGTTGTGTTATTTGTATTTGGATTTCGTGCGTTGTGCTATTTTGTATTTGGATTTTCATATGTTTCCATGGATTTTAAAGGATTTATGTGTAATTTGGATTTTCTATGACGTTTTGTATTTTCCGTTTACATTTTTTCATCAATCTGTACACTATTCAGAGCTCTGGCCAAACAGATACATTTCATTCAGCACATAATAGTTCATAGGGGTAAAATAGTCATTCTGCACAATTATTCAGAGATACAACCAAACAGCTTTTAATTGTTCAGCACTTACTGGTTCAGAGTCTCTTACCCATTCAAACATCTTATTGGTTCAGCACTTGCCAAACGGCCCTAAGTATATATACAATTGTAATTGTAAATCCATTTATATATGACGATATTATTATATTATATATATAACAATAACAATTAAGATTGCTTAACAACACTACCTTATTTTGTCATTTTATGGTTTTCATTTTTTACTTTTAACCTTTTACTTTTTTTTCTTTTAAATTTTTTTCACAAAACATTTTCTATTTTTAACCGCAAAATTTGTTCACTTTAAACTTTAGTCTCATATACTTATCATCTTTTATGAATTTTTCGTTTTATGTTTCGGTCGAATATTTCTCAGTCAACACGCTCTAAGACACTTTGTCACAACATGCGGGTTCTAGCTCGACTTGGTTATTATTTTATATGTTTTAGGATTCAGTCTAATTTTTGTGCGTCAACACGCCGCAAATGGATGTGTGTGCTTAAACATTTTTACATTTGCTTTTCGTTCGGTTTAACGGCCCCGCCGCAACCCGCGGGTCTGAAATACTAGTTTTAAACATTTATGATTTGACTTTTGATTTCTAGTGTTCGGGTAAAATTGGATATGTTTTTGTTTTTATCGGCAAATTAGGATCATTGACGGACCAATGGATTATCATCGTGCCACCAGCGGAACCACCCAATCATATCCATTTTCACTGAGCAATAATGCATATACACCAATTTAAGAGGAAACCCAATCAATTTGGGAAAAATCCCTTTATGGGAATCGAACCAATGATCAAATGGTCCCTACGTCTTATCACACTGAAAAAATACCACTAGGCTATAATGGCATGTGTAATGTAATTGAATAAGTGATGTGTTAACTCTAGCTGGGTTAAATTGCTACACAAAGTGTATCCCATCAATTCCTAAACTCATTAAAAATTGATTTATGAATATAATTATTCTGCAAATTAACTAGTTATAACAAGAAATCAAGATTCGGCCGCAAAAGATTCTATTGTTAATTGCCTCATATAATTTATTCATTCATATCGGAGAATACGATTTATAAATAATAATCATCATAATCATAACTAATAAATATAACACAAGAATACAAAATATCAAGATTCAAGTTGTAATGAACCTCCAACCGATTTGTGGGGCGGTCTAGTTTAATTTAACTAGTTTTAAACCGGGGCTTCAACGTCCATATATACCCCCTTATTTGGCCTTTAACTCATCACACAATTGTAACACTTTTCCATTTGTTAAAACAAAGAGAAAACAGAAAATGGTAGTAAACGGAGAGACTAAAACCGAGTACACTCTCGGAGAGCAAGTGTGTCTTTTGCAAAGTGATTGATAGAAATCAATCCCTTGCCTTCCTTCTATTGATTAATCATATTTATAAACTTACAAACATTATCTCTAATTATGGATAGAGATATTCGAAATCAATACAAATACAATTTACATAAATATATACTATTCTATTATACCCCCGCAGTCGAAGCGGGAGGAGACCGGATGCTGAGACTGTCTCTGAAATCTTCAAAAAGAACACGAGGAAGGCCTTTAGTAAAAATATCTGCAACCTGATATCTGGAGGGAACGTGAAGGACGCGCACGAGACCACGTTGAACCTGCTCGCGCACAAAGTGGATGTCTAGCTCAATGTGTTTGGTACGCTGATGTTGTACCGGGTTCCCTGACAAGTATATTGCACTCACATTATCACAGTATACCAATGTTGCGCGCGACAATGGGTTATGAAGTTCCAGTAATAGGTTTTGTTGGATCAGTGGCTGTTTTTATGAACACTTATGTGTTTAACAGATTTATATATGAGTTATTAAGCAGCGGAAATACAAGTGTTCAAAGGTCTAAAAGATCACTTTGATGAGGAGTTATTACTCCCCCTTGACTGAACAATAAATGAGAAACAATAAATGTTCTAAGTACAAAACAGTAATAGCAGTTTATGTTTCTCAGATGTGAAGTGGAAATAATAAGTTTAAAGCCCGAAGGATTTCAATATAAGTTCAAAGATATTACACAAAATCACATATCAAAATAGATGAACAAACTCATCTATTTATAGACTAATGTACTAAACTGTAGTCTGAAGTAATCTAAGATATTTAACAAAGATATTATGCAAAGATAAGGTTACTACAGTCTGTACATTGAAACTTGAAATCAAGACTTTAACAAAACTATATTATAATCAAAACTGCTGATCTTCAGTCGGTTAGAAGCTTCTGAGTGAAAGTGCTGATGAGTGACAAACTGCTGATGAGTAGTTTGTCTTCAGTAGTTCTTCAGTGAAATGTCTGGTTAGACTTCAGAACTTCTGATGAATTTACTCTTCAGTACTTTGTGTTTGTTCTTCAGTACTTCTTCATTTTGTTCTTCAGCAGTTCTATACTTAGGCAGATATGGAAAAGACTAAGGTTATCAAAAGGTGGTTTCGTCAATCCTCTTCGTCCCAACAATCTCCCCCTGGATTGATGAAGCCAAAACCTTATCTATCCTTTATTGTTGTCCTTTTCTCTCTTCTAGCATCCTCCAGATCTCTGCTGTCATCCGGGTGGTAAGAGTACATCTTTGTTGCTCAGTGAGAGGACCAAGTTCAGGTGTTAAATGTTGAATGGTGAGAAGGTCTTTGGACGATAAAACACTCAACTCCTTTGAGTTTCTATAGACCTTACTTGAACGGTCTCTCCTGGTTACAAGTACTGAGTTGGATTCAGTAAATGACCATTTTACAATGTTTACCTTTGACCTGTCAAAGTCAGAGGCATAGGAAATTAAGCCAGTTTCCTTAGGTTGACCTGATTGAGGAATGTCTTCTATTTCAGTGACTCTCAGGTGAGATTCTTGACTTCCTTGTAATTCAGCAGCACCTTGGATTGGCATGTTGGGCAGGTGATGCTCTGTAACAACCCTTGTATGTGTTTCTTCTTGGATGGATTGTTGTAACTGATAAGCATAGGTAGCCTTGTCTCTGAATTGGGTTAAGATGGGTTTCTCTTCAACATCAAAATCACCATGTACAAGCTGATCTCCTTCTAGCAAAATCATTTTGAAGTCAGTCTTGACAATGGGATCTCCATCTGCTTTTCTTTTGGTGGCTGGCCTTCTTAATGTACCAGATGATCTCTTGACAATAGAAGTTGTTTGGACTTCTTGGCTTTCAAATCTTTCTGGTTCAGCAACTTTCTTTGCTTTGAATTTCTTGTAAGCCTCATAGAGAGTTTGTTCTTTCCATTTGCTGATTGAGGCTTTTGAACCATAGCCATTTGCCACTAATTCTTCAATCACTTCAGCTCTTTTGGCTTTCCTCTCATTTTCAGTTGCTATTCTATCAGATAGCATTTGTGCTCTTCTGGTTAGTTCTTGTGTTGAGAGTCTTTTGAGGGCCACTTGCTTTGATTTGGAGTTCTTTGTAATGAATGCTATAAGCTGTGCTCTTTTGTCTTCTTCAGCAGCAGCTTCAAGTGCTCTCTCTTCAGCCTCAAGCTCATCAAGTTTCTCTTGGTACTTGATCAGTTTTTCTTCAAAGCTCAAGTCTTCTCTAGTTTCTAGGCTGTTCCATACTCTGTCTTCTTTTGCCTTTTTAGCAGCTTCTTTCAAACTCTTCTCTAATAAGTCTTTTGACATGCTGATGGGAGTAGGGTTTAAGACAGCTGTGGAAGTTTTTGTAGGCAAAGGAGTGGGAGCAGGTTCTTTTTCAGTTGCCTTAGGAACTTCTGATGATGGTTTAGGAGGTAGAACTGCTGATGTGGTAATTGGAGTCACAACTGCTGAAGGATTGTCTTCAGTAGTTTGAGAAATGTAATCAGCAGTTCCCTCTGATGCCTTAGATAACTTGAACTCTGGTGCTACTTCTTTTCCTGGTCTTTGTGTTGGTCTATCAGCTTCTTGATCAGGAGTTTGTCTTTGTGTAGCATCTGATGGTTCCTTAATCATCTCCCCCTTTTTGGCTTCATCCACTTCTGGAAGCCTAATGTAATGAGATGTTGCAGCAGACAACCTTGCCAGTTGATCTTGTGTTTCATCCATCTTCTTGTTCAACTCAGCAAGTCTCGAGTTGATCAATCCAAACTGATTGTTAGCTTTTAACTCCCAAGCAGTTGTGAAGGGTTTGAGTTGATCAGTTATAATTTGTTTGAGTGCCTGATACAGGGGACCATCTGGGCTGCATAGTTGGTTCAGATCTATGCTTGTGAGCCCAGTGAATTGGGTAGGTTGTTTTGGTGAAGGGGTGCTTTTTGGGTGATCTTCAGATTGCTCTGAAGATGCCAGTTGTGGGGATTTTTGGGCTAACTGGTCTTTAACCTGATCTTTGGTGACCAGCTTCTTGAGCTTGGAGACCTTAGATTCAGGACCTTCAATGTCAACCGTCAATTCAGTTTGTGGAAGTTTTGATTCATCAACCAACTTAATGGAATCATCTGAATCCCTGATAGTGTCCTCAGAGAGGGCAGGATCAGTTATATCATGAGCTGGACCCAAACCAGTAGTCTCATGAACCTCTTTGTCTTGGTCCTGAGGTTTTCCTACTTCTGGCCTTAGGCCTTCATCAGTAGTTGCCAAATTTGAGGTCTTAGCTATGTTACTTCTGTCCTCAGGTTCACTACTGGGTGATAAGTGAGTAGTAGCAGCCTCAAAAGTATCAAAAGTTTGCAAGTTTGGGCTTACAGACTCTTGTTCATCCTCATCTCTCTGTGTTGGGCTAAAGAGATCCACATTCATGTCAACTTCTGAAGGCATCTCCCCAATTCGATGTGTTGTAAGGGGAGTGACATGTGGTGAATGGGTTCCTTTAAGTCCTGAGAGAAGTTGGGCAATTTCTATGGTTGTATGTGAGGGTTCAGGTTCAGTAGTTGTTATGGGTTGGTGTTCAGGAGTTTGGGTGGGTTCAGGAATGGTTTCAGCAGTTTCAAAAGCAGGGTCAACAGTTATTTGTTTCTTAAATCTTTTTCTTTGAAATATAACTGTGACAGGTTTTCTTTTAGGTGGTGGAGAAGGAGTGTGCTGAGAGGATGTTTCAGCCACTTCCTTTTCAAGTGCAGATTGCACATCTGTAGTTTCAGGTTTCTCCACTTCCTGAACTTTCTTTTTCAGTGACTTGGTTGTTTTTGGTTTTTGTTGTTTAGGCTGTTTAGTTTTCTTTTTAGGTTTGGAAGATGTGGGTTCCTTGGGGATGGGTTGTTCTTCTCCTTGGTCATCTTCTAGCAAAAGTGCTGGTTTATTGTGCCTAGAGAATACTTGAGCAGTTAATGGATTTAAAGTTGTTGTTTTTCCCTCAAGTACTCCCTCTCCAAGTTCTTTTATTATGCACTGCATAACAAACCTTGGATACAACAAAAATTTCTTTTTATCATTTTCATGATGTAAAACCAGTTCATTGAAAAACAGTTTTGATGCCTTGAAAGAAGTTTCATTTATGATGGAATGAAAAATAGGTTGAAAGGTTGAAGGCATCTGATCTATTGACCCAGTTTTTGGACTAAGACACATAATAATATAATGAAATAACAGTTTATATTGTGGGTCAAAATATTTTTTGTAAACTGTTGCTTGTGCCAAAGTACCTTGGTAGCCACACTCTGTCATGGTCAGATGAATATCTGAGGTTGGAATATGCTCAGGTGCCTCAGAATCCTTCAAACCAAGCCTGATGCTTAGTGTTTCTGGTGAGATGGCCATTAGTTTCCCTTTTATGGAAGATTTGAGGGAAATCACTTCATTGTTCACTTTCACTGTCTCTGAATTTGCCCAGAACTCATTAAGAGTTTCTTCATGAATGGGTGGATCGATGGTGAAAGCATCATAGTATTGGGATTTCATGATGAGATCAAGTATCTCATCATACTGGGACCAGGCTTCATCTTTAACAAAGTAGCCTATTTGGTTGTGTCCCTGTTTTAACACGAGAGCCATGGATGTTTTTGATCGAACAGTGATTTTTAGGTTAGAGAACGGGTTTTGCTTTGAATTTGAGAGAGAAAGAGGGAATTTTGCTTTTTGAATGGATAAGTGTTGGAACAGGGTATTTATCATAAGTTTTTAACCGACTAGGTCAAACTTCTGACGAGTGAAAAGTCTGTTTTACCCTTTTAGTCAAACTGCTGAAGAAGAAAGGTTTCTTCATCAGTGGTTTTAGTTATCTCATCAGCAGTTTCAACTGCTGATGCAGATGACTTTTAAAACACTTTTCTAACTTCTGATTTTCATCAGTAGTTATATCCATTTTGAAAATATCCCATTTTGATGTCTATCAGTAGTTTTCAAAATTTGTTCATCAGAACTTTCTCTTTTCTCAAATTTTTGGTCTTCAGAGGTTTGTAACAGATAAGTATGTAAGTGAAAAATAAAATATGTGCAGAACTAAAAAGTGAAACACTTACAGACTTTCTTCTAAGTTTAACATCCCAAGCATGGATACTAACCTCTGAAAAGTTGTTGAATCAAGGGGTTTGGTGAAAATGTCAGCTATTTGATTAGCTGTTGTGACATGCTTCACCTCAATCTTGCCTTTTTCATAGCAATCGCTTATGAAATGATACCTGATTTCAATGTGTTTAGTTTTTGAAAACTGAACAGGATTTTGAATGATGCTAATGGCAGATTTGCTGTCTACTAAAAGTGGGGTCTTGGTCTCTTTGATTCCATAATCAAGCAGTTGATATTGGAGCCATTGTATCTGTGAAGTACAGCTTGCAGCAGCAATGTATTCAGCTTCAGCTGGTGAAGTTGCCACAGATGTTTGTTTCTTTGATTGCCAGGACACCAGACAGTTTCCTAAGAATTGACAACCACCAGATGTTGATTTTCTTGACATTTTGCAGCCTGCATAGTCACTATCTGAAAAAGCAGTTAACTTGGTATTGCTTGAAGCAGGATACCAAATCCCTAAAGTAGGAGTTCCTTTCAGATATCTAAAGATTCTTTTGACTGCAATTATATGAGATTCTCTTGGTGCAGATTGGTATCTAGCACAGACACAAGTTGAAAACATGATATCTGGTCTAGAAGCAGTTAGATATAAAAGAGAACCTATCATACATCTATACATGGTTTGATCAATGTGTTTCCCTTGATCATCTGGTTCAATTTGTGTGATTGGTGTCATGGGAGTGGAACATGTTTTACAGTCTTGTAAAGAAAATTTGTTCAATAATTCTTTAACATATTTTGATTGATGTATAAATGTTCCATTTGACTGTTGCTTGATTTGCAGTCCCAAAAAGTACTGCAATTCTCCCATTGTACTCATTTCAAATTTTGATTGCATGAGTTTCTTAAATTCTTCACACAGTTTTGAATTTGTTGAACCAAAAATGATATCATCAACATATATTTGAACAAGTAAGACATGATTTCCAACATGTTTTATAAAAAGAGTTTTATCAATGGATCCCCTTGAGAAGTGATTCTTAAGCAAAAAGTTTGAAAGTGTTTCATACCAGGCTCTTGGAGCCTGTTTTAGCCCATAAAGAGCTTTGTCAAGTCTGTAAACCCAATCAGGATGAGAAGGATCCTCAAACCCTGGAGGTTGACAGACATACACTTCCTCTTTTATTTTTCCATACAAAAATGCACTTTTGACATCCATTTTATAAACTTTAATGTTGTTGGAAATTGCATAAGCTAAAAATAACCTGATAGCTTCAAGTCTTGCAACTGGTGCAAAGGTTTCATCATAATCAATTCCTTCCTCTTGGGAATAACCTTGTACCACTAGTCTTGCTTTGTTCTTGATGATCATACCAGCCTCATCTGATTTGTTTCTGAAGACCCATCTTGTTCCAATTGGTTGTTTGTTTTCAGGTAAGGGACAGATTTCCCAAACTTGTTGTTTCTTGAATTGAAGCAACTCTTCTTGCATTGCTTGTACCCAATTGTTGTCTTTGAGGGCTTCTTGATACTTCTTTGGTTCCAACTGAGAGATGAATGCTGAGAATAAGCAAAAGTTGGAGAGCTGGTTTCTTGTGAGTACCCCTGATGCAATATCACCCATGATTTGTTCCAATGGATGATCCTTGTGTTCAATCAGTTGTTGTAAACCTGTATTGGATGATGGCTCTACAGGTTCTTCAAATAAACCACTGAGATTGATAATATCTGGTTCAGCTATTATTTGAATTTCAGGAGTTTTAGGTTCAGCTGAATCAGTAGTTTCAAAATGTTCATCAGTAGTTCCTGAAGTAGAAGCTATTGAAACTTCTGAAGGTTTGATAGTTGATCTTCTGACTGTGTTTGGAGTCCATGGTGCAGGACTATCATCTTCAAATCCTTGAAAACCATTTTGAGGAGGTTTGGATGATTCAACAGTCTTTTCAGGTCCGAAATGAAAACTGTCAAGATCAAATAATTCAGCAGGATTTGCTGGAATAAGAGTGTGTTTTGATTCATTGAACTTGACATTCAGTGTTTCTTCTACTATCCTGGTTCTTGAATTGAAAACTTTGTAAGCTTTTCTCAAAGGAGAATAACCAAGAAAATAACCTGTGTCAACTTTTGCAGCAAACTTAGAGATAGAGTCTTTGATGTTGAGGATAAAACATTGACATCCAAAAGCCCTGAAGAAGGAGATAAGGGGCTTAATGCCATGAAGAATTTCATAGGCAGTCTTGGTATGTCTCTTGTTGATAAGAACTCTATTCTGAACATAACATGCAGTGTTGACTGCTTCAGCCCAAAAATACAAAGGTAGGCCTGAATCAGCTAACATTGTTCTGGCTGCTTCAATTAATGTTCTGTTCTTTCTTTCTACCACACCATTTTGTTCAGGAGTTCTGGGAATGCTGAACTGTCTAACAATCCCTTTAGACAGACAGAATTCATCCAGAGTTTTGTTCCTGAACTCTGTCCCATTGTCACTCCTGATGACTTTGACAGATAGAGAGTATTGCTTCTCTACTTGTAGAATAAAGAACTTGATGATCTCAGCTGCCTCATCCTTGGAATATAAGAAGAAGACCCATGTGAATCTTGAGTAGTCATCAATGATGACCAAGCAGTACTTCTTCTTACCAAGGCTCATAATCTTGACTGGTCCAAATAAGTCCATATGGAGTAGTTGAAGACATGCAGTTGTTTTTGATTCTTCAATAGACTTATAAGAGGACTTATGCTGTTTACCTTTAAGACAGGAAACACAGTGTTCTTTGCACTGATATTCCTTCAAAGGTAGACCTCTGACCAAGCCCATTTTTGTGACTTTATTGATGGTTTTAAAGTTCACATGGCCAAGTCTCCTATGCCAGAGATCATTTTCTGAAGTTGATGCCTTTGAGAAGAAACAGGCAGTCTTGTTCAATACTTTGTCCTTTTCAATGTCCACTGCATAGACATTGCCACATCTTTTGGCAATCAGCAATGTATGATCTTCAATGATCTTCTCTATCAACTTCTGGCCTTCTGGTGATATGATCTTGCATGCTGTCTTTGTGAAAAAGGAAGAATATCCTTTGTCACACATTTGAGAGACACTCAGCAAGTTGTACTCAAGGTTTTCAACCAGATTGACCTTGTCAAACTGCATTTTGCCTGAGGATACATTGCCATATCCTAGCACATATCCCTTGGCATTGTTCCCAAAGGACACAGATCCTTCTCTTTGACTGATAAAATTGTTTATCAGGTATCTGCATCCAGTCATGTGCATTGAGCCTCCACTATCCACATACCATATGCTGTTCAAACCTCTGGAGACTCTCTGCACAAGATAGCAAATTAGTTAGTTTTGGCAACCCAAGCCAGTTTGGCTTTGGGTTTGCTCTTGAGAACAGGTGCAGCTTGTTGTGGACCATTTTTAGTAATCCATGTCTTTTTGGCAATGGATTTGTCATTAAGAACAATGGTGGGTTCTTTTTGGTTTCCACCATCAACTTTGGTCATCAGAAGTTTAACCAGGTTTATCAAATCTTTAACTTCAGCAGTTTGTGAATCTGCTGATGGGTTAGGTGAAACTTCTGAAATTGAACTTTGAGAAGATGACCTTTGTTGAGATAAAGGCTTCTTCTTAGAAAGGGTTTTGTTTGATTGTTGTTTGTTGGGAAAAAAGGTATTTTGATAATCTTGTTTTATCTGTTTTCCCACAATCAGTTGTTGTCTTTGTTTTTTTAACTGATTTACCTTTCTAAATTTACAAAGTTCAGTTATGTGGTTAAACAGACCACATATTTCACATGCTTTTGCCTTCTCTTTCCTTTTAGATAGATCAAGAGAACTGGAAGGCAATTTACTGACAAAATCTGATTTTTGAAATAGGTCATCAGCAGTTTTCAGGGTCTCAACTCCTGATGTAGTTGAAGCTGCTGATGGCTTATTGTCAGTAGTTTTAACTTCTGCAGGACTTCCCTTTTTAAGGAAGTTCTGATGGTAGGATGTGCATTCCTCCATATCAGAAGTTTGAATCAATTTCTTCCCATCATTATCAGTTTTGTGGGTGAAATCTGTTGGTGATTCAGTGTGGGTATATCCAATGCCAAACTTAACATTGGCTGCAGTTTGTTTGTTAAGTAACATTTGATACCCTTTACAAGACTCAACCCATTTTTCACAATCAACCTTGGTGTCAGCAAGCTCTTGTCTGACTTTTCCTAGGCTGTCTATCATGATTTTAATTTGTGCTTCGGTTTCAATGGATTTATCATTCAGTTTGGAAATTTCTTTGTTTTTCAACATAATTTTTCTTTCCAAATCACACTTCATTTGTGTGTATTTTCTTTCCATGTCATTAGATTTGCCTTGTAAATGCACATTAGTTTCTCTAATTAAAGCAAATGTTTCTTTGCAAGATTTAGTGCAAAGCTTTAACAGAGATTGTTGTGATACCTGTGTGAGAGCAGAATTTGAAGAGTATCCTTCAAAGGCCATTAAGGCAAAATTCTTTCTGCCATTATCAGGTTCTCCCCAGTTGACATCATAGACCTTATTGTCTGCATCCTGACTGCATTCTGATGTGTCATAAGGAAGACTGCTCCAGTCAACATACCCTGAGGTAAATAAGCTTTGTTGCTGAGGGGGTTGTTGAGTTTGTGCAGGAAGTTGAGCAGTTGGAAATGGAGGCATGAGCTGCTGTTGTTGTTGAGCAGGCATCTGTACATATTGTACTTGTGGCACATATTGGACATTTGGAGCTTGTGCCTGTACAAAATGAGCACTCCCATTAGTTCCATTATTCCTATTATATGAGGGGTTATATTGATTTCCAGAGGACATTGGTTGGTTATAGCTAGAGCTTCTACACTCTCTAGCAAAGTGTCCCAACTTCTGACACTTATGACATCTCAATTTAGATTTGTCAAAACCAACTTTTGTTGAATTGTTTAGTCCTGGAAATTTCCTTCCTGACCTTTTGTAAAATTTGTTAGTTTTTAAGCTTAACAAGGCCAGTTGGTGCAATATTTCCATTTCTTCTAAGTCATCACTGCTAAAGTATTTTAAATCATCCATGATGAAACACATGTTGTCAGCAGTTTGACTTAGTTCTTCATTGTCATAAGCTGGGAAAGATCCATCTGATGAGATCCCAGCTGTTATGTCAATGTGGTCAAAAGAACCAAAATTATTAGAACAGGATGGTGAGTCATGTCCTAATAAGGCTGTGCTACCCGGAGTATAGTCATCAGCAGTTTTACCAGATTCTTGCAACTTTTTCTTTTGATTGATTTCTCTTTCAAAAGTTAGTAATTTACCATGTAACCTAGTTAGGTTCAAGGTGTTAAAATCTGAACTGGTTCTGAGGACTATAGAGTAAGTTTCCCATTTTGAAGGTAAAGACCTTAAAAATCTATGTAACATAGACTCAGTTGTATAGATCTGATTGTTTATTTTTAACTCAGAGATGAGTGAAGAAAATCTTTCAAACTGTTGAGTTAAAGTTTCACCCTCTATGTTAGTAAAAGTTTCATATTGTTGAGCCAATATTTCTCTGATGTTGGCTATCACCTCAGCAGTTCCTGCAAACTGCTCTTTTAGGCAGTCCCACAGCTCTTTGGCACTTTCACAGTGTAAAAGGCCAGCATAAATTTCGTTTGGGAGAGCCATAGCCAACATGGAGAAAGCTTTTGCATCAAGCTCAAACTTTAGGAAATCTTCCTCCGTGTATTCTTTTGGATCCTTTGGTCTTTCAGTCTTACCCTCTGGATCAGTAACAACTGGTTTGTGAGGTCCAAAAACTACAGACCTCCAACATCCAGTGTTTGTTTGAGAAATAGTATGTGCCAACCTCTTAGACCATATGTTATATTCATTTCTGACTAACATAGGAGGTTTGTTGGCAGATCCAGTATTGTAGGGATCCATTTTTAAGAAGTTTGGATTTGTCAATACTTTCTTAAAGTGATGGATTTAAAAAGTGAGCCTTTTATCCTTTTTATTGAATATCAATATTGAGCCTGTGTCTGAATCTCAATTTGTTAGATTGATTTTGATCAGATTAACCAGATGCTCTGATACCAATTGTTGGATCAGTGGCTGTTTTTATGAACACTTATGTGTTTAACAGATTTATATATGAGTTATTAAGCAGCGGAAATACAAGTGTTCAAAGGTCTAAAAGATCACTTTGATGAGGAGTTATTACTCCCCCTTGACTGAACAATAAATGAGAAACAATAAATGTTCTAAGTACAAAACAGTAATAGCAGTTTATGTTTCTCAGATGTGAAGTGGAAATAATAAGTTTAAAGCCCGAAGGATTTCAATATAAGTTCAAAGATATTACACAAAATCACATATCAAAATAGATGAACAAACTCATCTATTTATAGACTAATGTACTAAACTGTAGTCTGAAGTAATCTAAGATATTTAACAAAGATATTATGCAAAGATAAGGTTACTACAGTCTGTACATTGAAACTTGAAATCAAGACTTTAACAAAACTATATTATAATCAAAACTGCTGATCTTCAGTCGGTTAGAAGCTTCTGAGTGAAAGTGCTGATGAGTGACAAACTGCTGATGAGTAGTTTGTCTTCAGTAGTTCTTCAGTGAAATGTCTGGTTAGACTTCAGAACTTCTGATGAATTTACTCTTCAGTACTTTGTGTTTGTTCTTCAGTACTTCTTCATTTTGTTCTTCAGCAGTTCTATACTTAGGCAGATATGGAAAAGACTAAGGTTATCAAAAGGTGGTTTCATCAATCCTCTTCGTCCCAACAGGTTTCGTAGCCAACAAATTTCAGCGACGACGTTGGTGACACCCCGGTATTTTGCTTCGGCACTGGAACGGGAAATAGTGGATTGACGTTTTGACGACCACGATATAAGATTATCTCCAAAATAAATACAATAGCCACTGGTGGAGCGTCGCGTGTCAGGGCACCCAGCCCAATCGGCGTCGGTGTAAGCCACAAGAGACTGGGACTGAGTGCCGTGAAGTGTTAAACCCATACTAACGGTCCCTTTGAGATAGCGAATGATCCTCTTGAGAGCATTCCAATGATCGACACGAGGAGCGTGCATGTGCATGCATACCTGCTGAACAGCGTAGGAGATATCTGGGCGAGTGAAGGTTAAGTACTGAAGAGCACCTGCAAGGCTGCGGTATAATGTCGGGTCATGGAACAAGTCGCTAACCGAAGCACTAAGTTTGCCATTTGTGTCAACGGGTGTGGCGACTGGGTTACAGGATTGCATGTTGGCCCGAGCAATGATCTCACTGGTGTAGGACTGCTGAGAGAGAAACATCGTGTCTTTAATGCGAGACACAGAGATGCCCAGAAAGAAGCTGAGGGGACCAAGGTCTTTCATGGCGAACTCGCCTGAGAGCCTGTGCATTAGGGAGTGACGGAGCCTATCGGATGATGTGACTAGAAGAATATCATCGACGTATAGGAGGAGATAGGCTGTGTCGGCTCCCTGGTGAAGAGTAAATAAAGATGCATCACTACGACTATGATGGAAACCAAGGGTGAGAACAAAATCAGTAAATCTTTGATACCAGGCCCTGGGGGCCTGCTTAAGGCCATAAAGGGATTTCTTGAGAGAACACACATAGTCAGGAAATCGTTTGTCCCTAAATCCAAGAGGCTGATACATATAGACTGTCTCATGGAGATTCCCATGTAGGAAAGCATTTGTGACATCCAACTGATGTACGGCCCAATGTTTTGACAGGGCGATAGAGAGCACTGTCCGAATGGTAGCCGGTTTAACAACCGGACTGAATGTCTCACCACAATCCACACCAACCTGCTGTAAACGCCCATCGCAAACTAACCGGGCCTTGTATCGTTCCAGAGACCCATCCGACCTGTATTTATGCTTAAACAACCACATACTGCGAATAACATTCATATCGGGTGTGCGAGGTACCAATTCCCAAGTCCCGTTCCTAACTAATGCATCATATTCTGTAGTCATGGCAGTGAACCATTCCGGTATGGACAAGGCATCGGTAGGGTTCTTTGGTATGGGAACAATGGGAGTGGTGGTGGATGTGTGAAGGTTAAAGGGTTGTTTAGGCTTAAATATGCCGCTCATAGAGCGTGTATGCATGGTGCGGGTAGGAGGGGCAGGTGGTGCAGGTGATGGGACGGATGGTGAGGTAGGTGATGTAGCAGGAGTCGGGTGTGTTGTTTGGTGGGCCGAAGGGGTAGGTTGTGTGGAAGGAGGGGTATGGGCCGTAGTAGGGTGAGGGGAAGGGGTGGAGGGATGTTGGGCCGTGGGTTGGGGTGGGTTTGTTGGGCCGGTGGTGGGAGGGGATGTGGGCTGGTAAATGTGCGGTTGTAAATGGGCTGGTATAGTGGAGGCCGTTGGGTCAAGGAAGGTGTACTGGGGTGTCGGTGTAGTACTGTGTTTGAAAGGAAATATGGTCTCGTCGAAGACAACGTGTCTGGAGATAAAGATCTGTTTGGTATTCAAGTCAAGACATCGGTACCCCCTATGGGTAGGAGGGTAACCAAGGAAGACACATGGATGAGCCCGCGGGTCGAGTTTGTGAATGGTAGTGGGTGGGGTGAGTGGATAGCAAAGACAACCGAAGACACGTAGCTGATCATATGTGGGTGGGGTGTTGTAAAGGATTTCAGTGGGGGTCTTGGTTTTGGTGGTGGTAGTGGGAAGGATGTTAAGTAAATAGGTGGCGGTTTCTAAGGCAAAGTGCCAAAAATGGGTGGGTAGGGCAGCGTGTGACATGATGGTGCGGATAAGGTTATTGATGGTTCGGATTTTGCGTTCGGCTTTGCCATTTTGTGAGGATGTGTATGGACAAGACAAACGATAAAGAATGCCATTAGTGGTGAAAAAATTTTGAAAAGCATTGTTAACATACTCTCGGCCATTGTCACATTGAAATGTTTTTATGGTGCGATTAAATTGTGTTTTAATGCTGGTGGCAAATTGGGTGAAGGCGGGAAAGACACTGGATTTGTGGGTGAGAGGGTATGTCCATAAAAAATCGCTATAGTCGTCTAAAAATAAAACATAGAATTTATGACCAGACGAACTAATGACAGGGGATGTCCACACATCACTATGTATTATATCAAAAGGTAATAGAGTGCAAGAATTAGAAGCAAAAAATGGAAGTCTTATACTTTTACCCAAAACACAAGATTCACAAACATTATTCGAAGAATTATTAAAAGAAATTGAATGACAACGTTTTAATGAATTTAAAGACGGACGTCCTGGATGGCCAAGACGTTGGTGCCAAAGATCAGCAGTGATGGCGGCAAGAGCAGTGGGAAGTGAGGAGGAGGACCCGAGCACCAGAGGGTATAGGTCACCGCTGCTGTTGCATCGAAGGAGCGGGGCTCGCGTCTTGAGGTCCTTCACAAGAAAACCAAACGGATCAAATTCAACAGACACCCAATTATCTCTAGTAAATCGACGAACTGAAATAAGGTTTTTAATTAATTTAGGGGAGTAAAGGACATTTTTAAGGATAAATGGTGGGAATGGTTTGGGAAGGTATTTTGTGCCATGTCCAACTACCGGAATAGTGTTACCATTTCCTACAATAATATGTTGAGGTATGCAAGAGTTAGTAAAGGAATGAAAATCACCTTGCTCATTAGTCATAGTGGAAGATGCCCCGGTGTCCATATACTGTGTCAGGTCGGGCTGCTGCAAAGACATAGTGTAGAGGGCTTGCTCGATGTCCGTTGGGCTATAGGCCGTGTAATTGTTCTGGGCCGGCTTCGGGCCTAAAATCCCTTGCTGTTGGGCCGAGAGAGGAGTAAAGGAGGGCTTGTTGGTATTTGGGTATGGGCATGGTGGAGTGGTCCAAGGGAAGGGTGGTAACTGGGCTGGAAAATATTGAGTGGAGGGGTATTGGGCCGAAGGAAAAGAGGGTTGGTTGGGCCATTGGTAGGATCCTGTTGGTGATGGAAAGGCCCAGTAGTGCATGGGAGAGAATTGTGAACGGCCAGCACCTCCACGTCCTCTGCCCCGGCGTCCAGTGCGGCCGCCACGGTTACGGTTGTAGTTGGGTGGGGGACGGTTGTTATCGGTGGGTGTGGGGTGGCTGTACGGTGGTGTAGGGCGGTGGTTTTGGGCGGTGGCGGTCAATGCGGTGGAAGCGGTTTTAGCGGATTGAAGTGCTCTCTCGGCCTTATCGGTTTCGGCTTATATAAGCTTGGATCTGGCCACATAAAAGGATGGTAAAGGGGCTGTGTTTTTTAGTATAGTAGCAATACCTTCATATTCAGCGTTTAAGCCGGCAAGAAGTTGAAGCACCAAACGATTGCCATCGACCGGAGCATCCACGTTGGCTAATTGATCAGCAAGAAGTGATGCCCTTTTGCATGTAGGTAGTTAGTCATTTATTGATCCAAACACGTGCCCGTATCCAGTAGTGTAGCCAGGAGTTTTTTTTCTACGGGTTTGTAAATTTTTTAGGGCCAGACAACCGATTGTTTATCATTGATTTTCAGTTTTTTTCTGCCCAGCCCGGTTAAGCAGTTCACGTTGGGTCACATAATAAAAATAGCATAATTAAATTAAAATGCAAATAGTTAATGAAAAATATTTCAATCGATATTAAAGTGAGTAATAGAAATTCATTAGAGTTGCTTGTTCCTATATATTAGTGTTTGAAACCTTTAAACAGTTTCAATTATATCATCTATCGAAACGTTTCTACGCATTTTTTTTAATAAAACAAAAAACAACTCGATCTCAACAGTTGTAGCCGCAACGGGTATAACGAGAGCCAACCTTAATAATAGGTAAACTAACGTAAATTTGAAGTGTTTCTTTGTCTCAACTATCAATTGCAAAGACTAATTTTACTGTTCAAGTTGGCGAACCTTATATCTTTTTTTTTCAAAATTATTAATATAGACTTGGATTTAAATGGTTTATGAGCTTTGGTGGTGGGCTTAAACCATAACAAATTTTTTAATTGAACGTGGGCAAAATGAGTTAATGAGTTAGTTTTTTTTTATATTAAAATGTTAACCACTTATTCTTATTTAATTGAAATGTGGGTTAAGGTTTGTTGTCAAAAGTTCTAAGGTTAGGTGTCCAGGTTTCTAAGGGTTATGTATAAAAGTTTTTACAGGTTCGATGCCGAAATTTTCATGTATGATGTCAGAATACATGTATATATAACACTAAAAAGGTTTTTTCGTACGAGTTCAGCCCATAGGTCCCTAGGTGCCTACGCCACTTCCCGTATCGTGATCATATGAATATAAAAAACGTAGCAATTTGAGTATTTGTTAATGATCATTTCGCAGTATATTCTTGAAACCAGTGTGTATCTAAGGGAACCGGAGCCACTGAAGGAGCTTAGACAGGTTACTGCAAAACATCCATGGTATTCGAAACCTAGACAAATTATTTAAAGTTCATGATTGTCATAGTCGTTATTCGACAACTATATTTATGTACGTTTGAATATGTTCAGGAGTATTATGGCAACATCAGCCCATCCAGGACAGTTTTTGAACATGTTATTGAAACTAGTGAATGCTAAGAACACCATGGAGATCGGTGTTTTCACTGGTTACTCTCTTCTCGCCACCGCCCTTGCTCTTCCTGATGACGGAAAGGTATAACAACCGGCAATAAACATATCATGGTAAATATATAACTTCTAAGTTTATGATATTACTACAGATCTTAGCTATTGACCCAGACCGCGAAACTTATGAAATGGGACTTCCAATCATAGACAAGGCTGGAGTTGCACACAAAATCGACTTTAGAGAATCTCTAGCCATGCCTATCCTTGATCAGATGATTGCCAATGTAAGATAAAGTTTTTTTTAATTTGTATATTTTGTTATGAGCTACTTACAAGGGCGCCGTGTTGAACACGATTGAGAGTAATAAATACTTAAAAACCAAAAATAAGATCATTGTTGCGCTTTGGTCATAGTGTACGTGGACGATAAGTAGGAGACTGTCGTGCTTATATTGAATTATGTCGGATATTATTTCTTGTTTGCACTATTTAACATTTTTCTTTTATTTTATATTACTATTCATATTTGATTTGTTTATGAATATTCAGAAAAAATATCATGGGACATTTGATTTCATATTTGTTGATGCCGATAAGGACAACTATATCAACTATCACAAACGCTTAATAGAATTGGTTAAGGTAGGTGGGTTGATTAGTTATGATAACACCCTCTGGCAAGGCTCGGTGGTCGCTCCACCAGATGCACCAATGAAAACGCATGTAAGATATTACAAAGACTTCGTAATAGAGTTCAACAAAGTCTTGTCAGTTGATTCAAGGATTGAAATATGTATGCTTCCCCTTGGTGATGGAATTACACTTTGTCGTCGGATCAATTGAGTTTTACATGTATTGTTATATATAATCGCCACGTACTATAAGTATTTGATCAAGATCGAGATACTGTCTGTGGGCCAATTTCATATGTGTTGTTTTTTGATGAATATCTTTCATCAGTTATATAAAATAAATTATGATGTGGTCGCATTCTAGCATATGTGTGACATTTTGGAGATTACGTATCATTCTAGCATATGGAACAAATAATCTCCGTCTTTTCCCGGTTTTAATTAATATTTGACTATTTAATACAATTGTTTTGTAAGTCAACTACTATTATAAACTAGAAGGTGACCAAAAAATAATAATATTAAATTATCCACCAAATGGATCAAACACATGAAGTCGAGAATCCATAGTTTTGATCGCTAGCTTTCTTCAAGAGTTTTTACTGAACTCAGATTGTTCACAAGCTAAAAACTTTTTACAAAACTTATTTTTACAGGTGAAGAAATCGGTTTTACAGCATTATTTATTAAACTTTTGAAAATTTCATTTTTTTGGTTTGTAAAAAGAATTTTTTTTAATAATAATAATAAAACATCTTTCATTCCCGGACAAAGCAAATTACATCAGGATAACGGGCAGCCGGGTAACAAGCTGCGCGTTAAAAAAATCTCATATAAAAAGAAATTGGTTTTTTGTCTAGTGTTATTAAAAATTCATTTTTTTGGTTAAAAAAACTTATGCATCTATATATATAGGGTAGGGATCATACGAGAACCAACTTTAGGGAGAGAACCAAAGAACCAATGTGAACAGGGGGCATTATTGTAAATATATAGTTTTAGAGAACCAAAGATGTCTATTATTTTCTTCGTTAATAATCGATTGTCTTCAGCCACACACCAATTCAACATCAAACCACCGTCAACTGCCACACTCCGCCACATCACCGTCCACGCCATACTCCGCCACATCACCGCTTCATCGATTCAACAGCAAACCACGTCTGCCTAATATTATTTCTCTCGATGATTTCTGATGGTGTAGAGAGAGAGAGATAGAAAGCTATAGAGTTATTGTTGTAGATGCGACATCGATCCATATCGAACTTTTAGAGAGAGAAAGCCGGAGAGAGAGAGCTTCTGTGTTCGTCCTTCGGTAGGTATTTCTAGATTCTCTAAAGCTTCAAATCTGAGATTTAGAGAGAGAGAGAGAGAAGGAGAACTTAGATTTAAAGCTTCTGTTTTCGTCCTCCTGTAGTTGGATCGGCGGACCGGAGGTTGGACCGGGAAACCGGCCAGCCGGTCGAACGTGATGTGACCTCGAACCACGAGTCCATAGTTCCAGATCTGTGGTTCCTTGCTCTCTGCGTCGTTGGAATAAGGCTAGAGTTTGAAGGTTCAAAAAAATATGGAGGAGGTGGTTGAGAGAACAATCGTAGAGAGATAGAAAGGACATTTGGAGTTGTGTTTGTGCTTTAGAAAGAAGAAAAATAGTGGTTATGCAGTGGATTGAAATGGGTGAAAGCAACAGGAAGAAGAACATAGAGGGATTTTAGTTTTGGCTTATTTCTATATTTTAGTTTAATATAGATTTTTATTAAACAAAAATAATAATGAGGATACAAATAATAATAATGATGGGGATAATAAGAGTGGTAGCATGAGGCCAGGCATAGGCATAGTAATTCAGTGAATAGTTCTTCAAGTTTGTTTACTGAAACGATTGAAGCGAAGAAGCCAATGGCGCCGGATAAGCTATCGGAATTGTGGACGATTGATCCCAAGAGAGCTAAGAGGTATGGGATTATTATGATTATTATTATTATTATTATTATTATTATCTGAATTGAGATGTAGGAAGTGAATTAGATTCATATCGTTTGTAATTATGATGGTTAAGTAGGTGACAATTTATGGTGTCTAATTGATACATAGTTATGGTTACATTTTTTTTTCTTTTCTAATTTTGTATTAATGAAATTACACTAAAAAATGTTAACTATTGTTTTGTTTAGGATTATTAATTTGCTACAAAAGGTGGTTAGTGACTGTTTTTATGTACATGTGGATTAAAAATGTTAATGCACATGTGCATAGTGCAGTTGCCACTGATAAAAGTAATGTTAATGCACATGTGCATTTATACTGATATCATTACGGTCATTCATTCTTACGCACGTGTGCATATGTTATGAGGTAATGAAAAAAGTAATGTTAATGCACATGCGCATTAAGATTGAAATCTAGTTTTCTTATGTATTGTTTATTATTTGTAGACAAAGATGAGATAGACAAGGATGTGGTAAGCATAAAAGAATGTAACTTTTGTGTTATGATTGAGGGATAAAGGGTCAAAAAAAGTTGTCGGATGCTATTGAGGATGATGACATAATCGTTGATCAGGAAGTTAAAAAGGTCGTTATTACTTATTTAAGCAATTTAAGTATATATGCACATGTGCATATATGTATATTTTTCATGTTAATTGATAAATGTTAATTTTTAGTTGTTTAAACAAATGAACATTGTGATAAATTTGAGAGTATACGCTGTTCAGGTTGACATATGAAAAAACAAGGGAGATGTTAGATGATGGATCAATGAAGTGTGAAGAGTGGTGAAAGAAGATAAGTAAAAAAAGAAGAAGATGATAAGGGACAACTAAGCAATAGAAGGGGACACTGTTAGTGGACGTGAGATTGTGAGATAATTACAAGTTTGTAGGTAGGTGGTTAGTTGTAACATAGATAGTTTGTAATATGGATATTTTTTTTGTTATCGTTTGTTTTATTGAGTAAATATGTTTGGTAGAAAGTAGAAACTACATGTAGTTGTATGATAAAAACAAATTGGTGTAAAAACTTTGTTATTTGAAGGATGATGTATGCACATATGTATATTTTGGGTGGCCTTATATGGTGGTTGATAGGTTAATTATGTTTGTAATTATTATTTTAGCGTATGTAAATTGGTATGATAATAAAATTGACATATGCACATGTGCATGATTATAATTAAACCCCACCACCCAAAAACCTGAACCCACCACACCACCCCCATCCCACTATACCTAAAAAATAAGCCCGAAAGTTAAACCGCTAAAAAAATCTAACTATATTATTGAAATGCACATGTGCATGCAGTACACGTTTATATTTTATATTTCTTATATAGAGGTGTTTTAAGTTTATTCATGTTTGTTGTCATACACGTGTTTTAGTTTCAATTTATGTTATAATATGTATGATTAAACACTTGACGAGTTCGATTGTATTTTATATCTTACTTTGCGTCCATTTAATGATCATTGAATAAAATTTGTGACCCGTTGTGTATCTGTATCGCGTCCATTTAATAATCATTTAAGTATGGTAATTGACAATTCATTCAAAAATGTGATTTAATAGTGAAATGCACATGTGCATACGGTTTATTTCTGTATATATAACAGCGAAATGCACATGTACATCAGGATGACGTCATATGACGTCACAAGCCATTTTTTTTTATTTTTTTTTAAATTTTTTCGAATTAATAATGCAAAATAATCATTTTGGTGTTTTTACTTTTTTTATTTTTTTATTTATTTAGGTTATAAATTTTTTTTTTTTTTTGATGGAGGGGTTTTTGTAGACACCTTCATATTTACAAAAATGCCACCTGTTCACATTGGTTCTTTGGTTCTCTCCCTAAATGGTGGTTCTCAAATGATCCAAATCCTATATATATATATATATATATATATATATATATATATATATATATATATATATATAGGTAAAGTATATGGAGGAAACCCTCCTTATTTGGTAAAGTCTGGAAACTCTGACTTCCCAACATTTTTTATTTTTGAAAAAAATATGGTATGTAATATACATTTTTTAAGCATTTTGAGCCAAAAAAATCGAAAAAGCGCCGGACGGTTGTTTTTTTAAAAATAAAAAAACGTCTACTATTTACATATAGTTAACACATGGTTAACACCTGTTATTAGCGCTTAACATTTGTTAGTCAAAATTTTATTTTATTTTATTTTTTAAAAAACTACTCGGCGCTTTTTTTAATTTTTTTGGCCCAAAATGCTTAAAATCATGTATATTACTTGCCCTATTTTTTTCAAAAAAAAAATATTGGGAAGTCAGAGTTTCCAGAGTTTACCAAATAAGGAGGGTTTTCTCTAGAACCATTCCCTATATATATATATATATATATATATATATATATATATATATATATATATATATAGGGTTAGTATATATATATATATATTTGAGATGGTGTTGTCCCACATGTCATGCATACATGCATTCTCTCTTTTGAGAGTGCCATGTAGGATCCCATGTGGACCAATAAAAAAAAGGGATTGAGTTATTTTAGGAAAAAAAATTTAAAAACAAATTTGGATTTTTCTCTATCATGTTTCTTCCTATAATTTTTAAATGTTAATATCTTTTATATACGAGATTTTTTTAAATAAGAAAGGCTGTTGATAGATCCTTTTTTTCAGCAGATGAACGTTGCTTTATTTCCTATTTAAAGGGTTGTAATCAGTTGGTGTTATCAACACTTCTTTTATCAATAATAAACACAAGAGTCTTGGCTTGAATTCTTTGTATTTTAATTATTCTATACCATCAGTGGTATCAGAGCTAGTCTCACAATTCATCTAAGATCTCTCATATCCTCTCATTCATGGCTGATTCAAACACTACCCTATCCAACACACCAACTCCAATTCCAGTGTGTTCAAAGGAGAATGTTACGATCACTGGAATATCTGAATGAAAACAATACTCAAATCTAGAGATCTGTGGGATCTGGTAGAGAATGGAGTGGACAAGATCCAACCAAACTCTGGACTCAAAAGAAAAGAGATGCTTATGTTATAGCCCTCGTACAACAGGGTGTACATGATCACCTCTTTTCTATAATTGCTTCCGCTGAGTCTGCAAAAGAAAGCTGGGAAATATTAAGGATAGAATATCAAGGTGACACTCAAGTTCAAGCCGTAAAGCTTCAAGGTCTTAGAAAAGACTTTGAAAATGCTTCTATGAAGGATGGTGAACTTATGGGAGATCACTTCTCGCGAGTTATGGCCATTGTAAGTTATAAGAGTTCCTATGGTGAGGTTGTGTCTGGTCAAGTGATAGTTGGAAAAAATGTTAGAAGCTTATCACCAAAGTTTGATTTTGTGGTTCCCTCAATTGATGAACCCTCTACACTATCACCGATGAAACTAATGGGATCCCTATAGTCTCAAGAAGAAAGGTTAAACAGCATGATAAGTTAGAAAACTAAGAAACTTGAGGAATATGCTTTCTACTTGGAATAGAAGTGGATGGAGAAGTAGCACAATAAAGTTCCGGATTCTGTCGAATCTAGGATCTCTTCTCCTTTCTTCTTGCTTCCATCTCCTTATTCTCCAGTTTCTGAATAAACTCATTAATCGACCAATATTGATAAGCATCTTTTTCTTTTAACACTTCAACATGTTGATTCCATTATGGTGGTAAAGCATCAGTAAACTTTTCTACAACCTCTGTCATCGGATAAGCAACCTCATAGATTGACAACTCAGACAACAAATGAAAGAACCTTGGAGTATTTTCCTTCAAGGTCTCATTCACAATGTAAGTAAAATTATCCAACTCTTTCATTAACTCTTCAATCCTCAATCTACGAGTCTTCTCATTTCCATCATGTATACTTCTCAATGCGTCCCATAGCTGTTTTGAAGTAGAGCACGGTCCAAACTGATGTAACAAATCTGTAGTTAATGCCTGAGATAATTGTGAATTGGCTTTCTTATTAGTTGCAAATTTCTTCTTTTCATCATACGTTAGGTCCTCAAGTGATATTGGTGTGGTTGAATTCTCAATGGTTGGTGCAACATATCCCTTCACTATCATCTGCCACGCTTCTCCACCATCTAATCCCATACCTTCAAGAGGAATCTTGAACCTTCTTTGCCACGAGTGATAATCAATCATGTCTAACAACTTTGGTGGTCGTGTTCCATTTCCCGAAAATAAATCATTAACCAAGGTTGTTATGGCATTAGTGGTTTGGCTTTGAACAGTTTCTGCTGCTACCCCCAATAGTCTAGAATTTGCTATGGAGGAGGTTTAACAACAGGTTGTGATGGATTAGAAACGGCCCAGTAATTCAGCATTTATTGTGGTTGTGTGTTCACTCTCTCAGCTGCTGCAACTGCCTAATGATTCATAGGTACTTGCTGTGGTTATGTCATAGAAGGTCTCGGTGTTATAGGTAAACCCCAGATGTTATCCATGATGCACGAAATACAACGCTTAGAAAATCTGAAAAATCTGGAAGTTGGTTGACCTATTCAATAATGTCGAATGATCGAATGTATTTGAAACAGTTGATTCGACCTCTAACACAAGTTTTAATGAGTAACAGACTACTGAATGAAACTTGATTCGACCCTGATATGAACTTCATGCGACCTCTCGAAGTTCGAATGAACTAGAAAGGTTCGAATGCACAACAACACACACACTGAATAACCTGAATCAACCTCTAAACTCACTTGATTCGACTTAAATCTGATTGATTCAACCTAAAACTCACTCCTTCGACCTAACTCAAGTACGTTCGACCCGACCCATTTGAAAATCAAGTTTTCTTCAAAAATCAACCAATTTGATCTGAATTTAGCAAAAGTTGATGGATTTCAATGAAAATAGAAAGGATTTGAATATGATCTTATGGATATCAAGTTTTGTGAAGAAAATTTTGATTTTATCCGTAAAAACAAGTCTAAATCAGTCAATCTCCATGTTCATTCAATGTTCATGCAAAACAGATAAACTTTTGATGTTTTCGATGAAAAATCTGATAGAAAACTATCAATTTGTAGTTGTGTGATCGAGCAAAGCTCTAATACCATTTTGTAACGGATCGGATTTTATGAAATCAACACAAATATCAAACAAGAGATGACATGGTCAAAATCCACACTGATTACCAAATAACTTATTTGTTTACGAAAGCTTTTGATAAATCACGATTTGGATTTCTATTAAGAGCTAACGGTATAACAAAAAAGCAAGATTAGACTCATCATCAGGTTATCAATTTTTGTTTGTTTTTATTTTTCAAAAATTAAAAATCCAAAAATATATTTTTAATTTTAGGGGGAGGTTTTGTTTTCAGAAAAACAAAAAACATTGAAAAATTTGAAAGACCATAAAAATTAGAAAAACCCAAAATGATTTTCCTAGAGAAAAAGAGGAGATGATAGTACATTAGTGAGGATATGTCGCATGCTAAAGATTTGTAATGTTTAATAAGGCGTGTGATGATTTTGTGTGATGTGCTGGTAGGCTTCGTAGACTTATTATTGCGTGCCTTAGTGATACAAACATAACGAACTACTCGCTAGTGGCTGAACACCTAATGGGCATATGGTCTTAGTACCGTAATTTCATTTGATAGGATTGCCAAAATCTGAGGTTTCGGGTCGTTATGTTAATTGTTATCCTGGGTATCTTGACTGATCTTTTTTCGTGTTGATTTACGAACCGAGATTCAGTCAATATATTTGCTAAAAGAGCTAATATGCCAAATCCTAAAAGTTACCGAATTGAGGAACTTCATGTATCATAATGATCAAAGATCATTTATTGCTTCGTATCAAATCTATGATGAAAATCAAGATTGATATCAGCCTCAACCTGGTACGTGTGCACATGTTACTTTGTAGCATTGATTTGCTGACATGTACACCACTGTGCCTCGTATCTTGTAAATAACGAATAACAAATGGCATAAACACACCAAAAAGATTTTTGGTGTGTTTTAGCATAAATTTCAGAAAATCCAAACTTTTTACATTTCTGTGTTATTTTCGATAACCAATGTTGGATGATAGTCTTTTTTTTGAAGTTTGATGAGCCAATTTGAGTTTTGTATCGTTTAAATGGGAAATTTTGGGAATTTGAATGATTACATGTTTGAAAATGACAAAACGTGAATCAAATCGGACAATTTGGTAGTGTTAGGATCTGAGTTTGATTTGTTATGAAAGTTTAAGTAATGGAATAGTAAATGAATGAATAATAATGGAAAGTGCAGCGGAATAGTAAACTCTAATTCATAACAAATAGGACAATTGTTTTCATATCAAATACTATGCAAAAGTTATCACAGATTACAAGTATAAGATTACAACTCTCCCCCTCCGCCTGATCACTCAGATACTTTGTTTATGTAAGAGAATGTAAGAGTGACAAATAGAACAGTACATGCACTGTTCTATTTATAGACAAACGAAAGCTCTGATGACCGAAAACTGACGTCACCTAGACAATGACAGCTAACTAACATAACAACATAAAACATCTGCTAGGAATAACTACTGTTACATTGACAAAACCTCAGATAAGTAAACAGCTGATGAGAGAAACTCTGTTGTTCTTGAACATCTGTTGGAGCCTAAGTGCTATTGGCTCTAACAGACCTTGTGTCTTCTATCAGCACTTTGTCTTGTTTCTTCATCAGTACTTTGATCATCAATGGTTTCTTCAATCAGCAGCAGTTTTGTCCAGCAGTAGTTTGGTATCAGCAGTTAGAGTCATCAATCGTTTCGGAGGATACTTGGATCAAATACTGTTTTATAGATAATCAGAAGTGTAGAATGTTTTGGCTTTTAATCATCTGTTCTTTTCTAGGTCAGCAGACCCAACAATCTCCCCCTAGAACAGATGATGCCAAAACTAATCTTTATTGCTGATCTTTATTCCTCATTAGACTTTCTCTAATTTGACCTTTCAGTTGTAATTCAAAGTCAAAAGAGAATAAGTCATCAGCATCCCTTTCAAGTTCCAAATTCCGCAAGTCTTGGAGATCATTTGCATTCAGACTGTATGCATCATCCATGCTGAGCTTTTGAATCTTTCCGTATGATCTGAGCAGAGTCAATTCATGGTTGGCTTTATTGACCTTCCATTTTAGAATTTTCGAATCAGATGAGTTTTTGGTCTGCAACTTTATTTTAGATGAGTTTGGTGATGGAGGTCTCCCAATGATTCTTCTTAGTTCTTCACTGATGGGGTCTGAAAATTAATGGACTTGGTTGAAGATCCCTTCTTTCACATATGTGTCAGCAAACTTCTTCTTATCTTCTTTAGACATCTCCTTCTGTCTTTTATGTTGTCTTCTAGCAGCAATGGAGACATCAGAGGAAGGAAGTAAGCTTTCAAAGGAAAAAGTCTGATGAGATCTCCTAATATCTTCATCATCAGGGTAAACTGGCTTTCTGGGAAGTGTTGGATCAGTCTTTCTTTGTTCTTCCAGCTTCTTATAGGTTTCAACCAACCTCAACTCAGACTACATTGACACAAATTTCATTTCACCAAAGTTAGCTTCCACCAATTCAGCTCTCATTCTTTTGAACCTCAAAGTTCTGACAGGGTCTTTGCCCTTTCTGAAATTAGGAACAGAAGCCTTTTGGTTTTGTTTGTTTAGTTATTCAATTCTTTGTAATTCTTCTTTCAGAGCTTGAATGGTCCAGCCAGTGAAGTGTTTTCTGTTGGCTTTGTAGGGTTTGGCTACCATAATTTGGTCTAGAATAGATTCTCTAACCAACTTTTCCATTTCACCACTGATGGGCTTGGTAGACACAGACTGGCTCAGGTCCTTAGCAAAGTCTTCAATCCTTCTTAACTTGATATGTTCTGCTGAATGGATGCCCTGAGCAGTCCTGTCATCTTTCCCTTTGCATTTCTCTTTGATGATCAAGTCAGTCTGTTGTGCTTTATGCTTTAAATAATCATCAAGATTTCTGGGCTTAGGCAGATTCAGACTTGTAAGAGATGGGAAAGATAGTTGTGAAGGATTCTCAGTATTATATAAGGATTGAATTTCCCCCTTGATCATGTCAAGCTCAAGAGGATACTGAGCAGCCAATGGAATTGTGGAAGATGGTGATTTGGTGGTGGAAGATTTGGATGTGAATTGTGAAGTGTGTGGTGAAAAAGATTGAAGTGGAATGGCTGGAATGGGTTGAGATGATGATGGTGGTGGTGTGGTTTCTATGTTCTCATCTTGTACAACAAAGGTGGATTTCCTTTTCCTTTTGTACAAGATGGTTGGTTATAGTGTGGGTGTTAAGGAGAGGGCTAAAGCAGTGGTGGTGGTTGTGGTGGTAATTGGTTCAGTGGTTGTGTTGGTGGAAGCACCAACAGAGGTTTTGGTTTTTGAAGGTGGCTGTCTGACATGTTGTGTTGGGTCTGCTGACCTGGAGAAGAACAGATGATTGAAAAGCCAAAATATACTAAGTGTTGATCCATGAATAAAACAGTTGTTCTAATGAAGCTTCCCCCAAAAGTCTGTTGATTCCTAACTGCTGCTGCTCAATCAACTGTTAAAGACAACTGCTGTTGATGAAAGGTCTGATGATCAAAGGTCTGATGAAGAACAATTGCTGATCAAAGAACTGAAGAACAAAGGTCTGTTGAACCAACAGCACTTTGGTTCAACAAGTGATAGAAGACATCAGAGTTTTACTTTACAGAGTTTTGTATTATCAGTGTTTTCAATGTAACAGTAGTTATAGCTTAGCAGATGTTAGAAGTTGTTAGTCAGTTAGAGGTCACTGTCTAAGGTGACGTCAGCACTGATCATCAGAGGTTTGAGTCTGTCTATAAATAGAACAGTACTTGGACTGTTCTATTCATCACTCGTCATTCTCTTTCAGACAAACATTCTCTGAGTGATCAGGCTGAGGGGGAGTTTAGTTGTACAATTGTAATCTTTCGATTAATGAAAGCTTTCGAATAAAAACAATTATTCTCTATGTTTTGAGTTATAGTTTATTCCGCTGCACTTTCCATTTATATTTCATTCCATTTACTCATACTTAATCAAACAAATCAAAACAACCAGAACTCAGATCCTAACAATTGGTATCAGAGCTTGGTCAATTAAATTCGATCTAATCAATCAATTTAATACACAGATCAGCTCATAAATATTGATATCGTTTGTTTGTCGGATTTAAAACAGAGTAATAGTTTATTTTCGTTTCAACAGTTAGTAAATAGACTTTGTTTTTGAAAAATCAAGAGAATGACTTCACTCAATCAAGATCCACACAATACTGGCACAAGTAACAAGCCTCTGATGCTTGTCAGGTCAGAATACAACATCTGGCAGCGTCGAGTGGCTCATGTGTTAGCACAACAGAACACAGGGTGCTGGAAATTGGTAGTATTTGGACCACATGTTCCAATGGTACCGAGTGCCGAGGATCCAAAGATCCAAGTACCAAAGAGTGTTGAGAATTACTCAGAGCAAGATTTTCAAAAAATCGAGCTAGATGCCAAGGCTTTCAGCATAGTAGCCATGGCACTGCCGAATGATATCTATGCCGGTCTCTTGCACTGCAATAGTGCTAAAGAACTGTGGGATGCTCTTAAAGAGCAGTTCGAGGGAACTGAAGATGTAATTGAAAACAACCGTGAAATACTTAACCAACAATATGAAACATTTAGTCACATAAAAGGGGAGTCGTTAACACAACAGTTTGAAAGGTTTAATTGTCTTATTAGTGAACTAAAACTGGTTGGTCTAACTTTTCCTAATTCAACACTGAATCATAGGTTTCTTAGATCACTTCAGGACAAATGGGACACTATAGCTATAGTCATGAGAAACTCTATCGGATTCAAAGACCTGACCCTGACCCAGCTTCATGGTAAGCTCCTGACTTATGAAAGGGAGCTTAACCAGAAAAAGAAGCTCCAGGACTCTGGCAAAGTGTGAGATGACTATGTATTTGGGAATACTGCACTGTTAGGTCAGGATGAAGGTTCTGGAAGTAGTAAGGATCAGAGTTATGATCACTACATTGACATAACCACTGGTTTTAACAATGATCCTTACTCATCACCAAACAACTATGCTTTCACAGCTAGTGGTGATATCCAGGCTTCTGATAATTCATCTTTTGTGTACAATGACCTGCAATATATTGACCCTTTGGACTTAGAAGAAATGGACATCTTACATCAGGTTGCCCTGCTCAGTTAGAACCAATAACTTATATAAGAAAACTGGCAGGAGGTACCCAGGTTTACATGGTGGGTCAAATGTGGGGTTGGATAAATCAAAGATAAAGTGTTACAAGTGTTATAGAATGGGTCACTTTGCTAGGGAATGTAGGAGTCAAAATGGAGTCCCTATGATTACTTATCCAAACCAAAGACCACAGACCAACACTTATCAAACCATCCCTAATGTACCTAATGTGCAAAACACTGCTCACTTTGCACAAACCCAAACCACTCTTCCTGTGCATTATGTCCAAACCACTGTTCCTCAGTATCACTATGTCCAAACACCTGTTACTCAGGCACCAGTGCCAATGACTGCTACTCCACCCTCTGCCCTTGCAGAGACCAGTCAACCAAGTCAACAGAGTTTCTTTACTCACGGTTTTGTTGATTGGAGCAGTCTACCAGGTGAGATAACAGATGATAACATTGCTTTAGTTGCCAACTCTGAAAATAACTTTTGTTTTATGGCACTAGAGACAATTGTTGAAGAGACTGATTCTGAGGGTGTGGTGTCTATGTCTGAAAATGTGACTGATGGTGTTGTTGGTGAAGTTGTTTCAGCTGAAGAATCTGAAGTGGAGGTTGTAAATCTTTCAGACCCCTGGGGTAGTGATGATTGTGACTGCCAGCGTAACTGTGCCTTGATGGCTGCTGCTAAGGTATCTCCTCAAATCTTAAATGACTTATGCTCAGACAAATGTATTGTGGCATTTGCTAAGATAAAAGAGGTGAATGAAAACTTTTGAAAGAAAATTTTGGATTATGAAATTCAGTTTGAAAAACTCACTAAAGAGTTAAAATAAAAAATAACTGAAAAAGAGTCTGAAATCAGCAGTTTAAAACATGAAGGAGCTTGAGTCCACCCAAGTTGAATGTCAAAAATGGGTGGAATCATCTAAAGGTTTTGAGATGATTGTCAACCAACAATCTAAAAGTCATGTGAAATTTGGGTTTGGTTATCAAGAAACCACTGCCCAAAGTTCACAAACCACTGACAAAAAGGAACCACAGTTGGTTGAAGTCATTCCTACCAATTCAAAAGGTCAAGAAATCAAGGTTACTGAACCCAATGGCAAGAAAATCATTTTTGAAAAGTTGGAAGGTACACCCTTATTTGATGAAATTGAGAAATATCAATTCAAACCAACATGGTCAGATGAGTGTGAAGTCCTTGAAAATTTCAAACCAATGACCTTTAAAACCCCTGATGGTAAAATGGCACCACAGGCCAAAGTAATCCCTTTGAGAGATCTTCCAACAGATGATCAAACATCTGTTGAAAAGAAGAAAGAAAAAGGGAAAGCCAAAAACAACTTGTTTTGTGATTTTTGTGAAAAGAAGAACCATGTCACCAAAAACTGTTTTCTTCTAAAAGCATATGATATCAACAAAACAACAAGTTTAAATGATTCTAAAACTAATGAATGTTCAATTTGTAAGAAAAAGAATCACAAAACAAAAGAGTGTCTGTATCTCAAAAATTTTGATGAAAAGATAAAAGAGTACAAGGCTAAAACTCTTGAAAGTCAAGTGGTGAGTACTCCAAAAGGAAAACCCAAACAGACTTTTGAACCAGTCCAAACAGCTGTTACCAAAAGTCTGAACAAAAACTCTGCTCCCAGAGATGTTCAGGTAACAGATGTTCCACCAGTTACCAGATTACCAAGAGGATATGGACAACCCACTTGTCATCGTCTGTCACATGTTTATGAAGAGCCCAAAAGGCCTTCGAAACCAAAAGTGAACAGACATCCTCATGGTTTTCAGCATTTGACAGGAAATGATCAAACATCTGTTGGACCAATTGTTGACATTCAAGCACTAGCAAATGGTCAATTACAACTGTTGAACTTAGTCCAAAAGCTAGTTCAAACCACTGATCATTCTCCTCAACTTAAGGCTGAGACATCTAAGGACCCATCCAAAGCCAATTTGGCTTTGGACACTCACCAAAACTAAAATCTTTACTGATGTGCAGGGAGCTTCTGCTTGCTTAGATAGTTTATGGTATGTAGATAGTGGAGGCTCCAGGCACATGACTGGATGTAGAGCCCTTCTTCTGGACTTTCTTGCACATGGAGGGGGTGATACATCCTTTGGTAATGATTCTAAAGGTAAAGTGTTGGGTTCTGGTACTGTCAAAGCAGGGAGGCTTAAGTTTGAAAATGTTAATCTGATAGACAATCTAAAATTTAATCTACTTAGTATGTCTCAAATGAGTGACAAAGGATTTGGGTCATTCTTCACTAAGCAAACATGTAAGATTGTTGGCCCAGAGGCTGTTGAAAAGATTAACACAATCATTGCTGAGAGCAAAGCACAACTTGTTTCTCATAGAAGTGGCAATGTGTATGTAGTTGATATGTTGAAAGATAACCCTATGGCAAATGTCTGTCTGTTCTCTGCTGCCTCTACCAAAGAGACAGAATTGTAGCATAGGAGACTTGGTCACACCAACCTTCAAACTATCACTCACTCTCCAAACAAAACCTTGTCAGAGGTTTACCATCAAAAGAATTTAAATGTGATGAGCATTGTGTTTCCTGTCTAAAAGGCAAACAACATAAAAGCTCTTAGAAATCAATTGATGAGTTCAAAACTAGTCAGTGTTTACAATTGTTACACATGGACTTGTTTGGCCCAGTTAAAATCATGAGTCTAAGAAGAAAGAGATTTTGTCTTGTCATAGTTGATGATTTTTCTAGGTTTACATGGACTTACTTTTTACACTCTAAGGAAGAACAGGACTCTCATTAAGGCTGCAAGAAAGATGCTAGCAGATTCTGGTTTGCCTTTGTCCTTTTGGGCAGAAGCTGTAAACACTGCTTGCTATGTTCAAAACAGAGTTTTAATCAACCCTAGACATCAAAAGACTGCTTATGAAATTCTGTTTAAAATCAAACCACTGATATCATTTTTCAAAGTCTTTGGCTGCCCATGTTTCATTTTAAATCTTAAAGATTCCATTTCAAAATTTGCAGCCAAAGTAGATTGTGGATATTTTCTGGGGTATTCTTCTACTGCCAAGGCCTATAAAGTGTTTAACACAAGGACCAAGACAATAGAAGAAACTCTGAATGTGAAGTTCAATGAACTTTCATCTTTAAAAATCCCAGCAAACCCTGCTGAGTTGTTTGATTTGGATAAATTCAAATTTGAAGATATTACTGTCAAAACTAACCCTGCAGGTACTCCACAATCCCCACAACAAGACTACAGAATAGATGTTGTGATTCCAGATCACTACAAAGTCTATCCTGTATCAGAGGAAGCAGTAGTTCAAAACAACTGTCAAAACTCTGTCACAGCTGAGTCAGCCACTGTTGGCCAGTCCTATCCCCAAATCACTGATTCACCCATCCAATCCACTGCTCAATCACCTGTTGACAAAAGTCAATCATCTGTTGACCATAGTCAAACAACTGTTGACAAAAGTCAGTCCAACTTTACACCACTTGGACCCATTCCTCCACCTCCATTTCAAACATTTGTTGACTCTACAAAAGTGCAAACAGATGTTATGTCAACAGAGTCTCCAAACCTCTGTTCTTCACCACAAAATGCCATCATACCATATCAGGGAGATCTAATCTACCTCAGAGCTCATCCACCAGATCAAATCATTGGCAACATCAGAGAAGGTGTGCTCACAAGGAGCCAATCTTCAAATATCTGTCTTTTTGCAGGCTTTCTATCCCTTACACAACCTGTCAAGTACCAAGAGGCACTGAAAGACAACAGTTGGGTGGAAGCCATGCAAGAAGAACTCCTTCAGTTCAAAAGACAACAAGTATGGGAACTTGTACCACTGCCTAAGGATGTTTGTCCAATTGGCACAAAGTGGGTCTTCAAAAACAAAACTGATGAAAGGGGTATAGTTGTCAAGAACAAAGCCAGGTTAGTGGTTCAAGGCTTCAGACAAGAAGAAGGAATTGACTATGATGAAACCTTTGCCCCTGTAGCTAGGTTAGAAGCTATCAGACTATTCCTAGCCTTTGCTGTCAACCATAACATCAAGGTGTATCAGATGGACATCAAGTGTGCCTTCCTATATGGCAAAATTCATGAGGAGGTCTATGTATGTCAACCACCTGGTTTTGCAGACACATTCCATCCTGATCATGTCTACAAGCTTAACAAAGCATTGTATGGACTGAAACAAGCACCAAGAGCTTGGTATGAAACTCTCTCCACTTTTCTCTTATCCATTGGTTTCACTAGAGGTAAAATTGATAAAACCTTGTTTTTAAAATGGAAAGGAAAAGATTTAATGATTGTTCAAATATATGTGGATGACATCATTTTTGGATCCACATGTAATAATATGTGTGAGGAGTTTAGGGAACTCATGACAGCAGAGTTTGAAATGAGTGCTATGGGTGAACTTCAGTGCTTCCTTGGTCTCCAAGTGAAGCAACTGCAAAATGGCACATTCATTCATCAAAACAAATATGTGAAAAACTTATTAACAAAATTTGAGATGAATGATTGTAAGCCATGTAGTACACCCATGAGCACAGTCAAGCCACTCACTATTGATGACAAGGATGAACTAGTTGATCAAACACACTACAGATGCATGATTGGGTCTTTATTGTACTTAACAACATCCAAGCCAGACATTATGTTTGCAACCTGTGTATGTGCAAGATCCCAGGCTTCACCTAGAAAGTCAAACCTTATTGCTGTGAAAAGGATATTCAGATACCTAAAAGGTGCTCCCACACTTGGTATCTGGTATCCTGCTAATGGAAACATTGAGCTTTCAGGTTATTCAGATAGTGATTTTGCTGGCTGTCACACAACAAGGAAGTCCACATCTAGAGGGTGCCAGTTTCTAGGGAATGCCTTAGTCTCCTGGCAAAGCAAAAAGCAAGCAGCTGTTTCAACTTCCACAACTGAGGCTGAATACATTGCTGCTGCAAGCTGTACAGCCCAACTCATGTGGCTTCAAAATCAACTATTGGATTTTGGGATAACTGCACTAAGGACTCCACTCATGTTGGATAGCCAAGCTGCTGAAAATATCATCAAGAATCCAGTCTCTATTTCAACCACCAAGCACATAGATATCAGACATCATTTTGTCACAGATAGCTATGAAAAAGGTTTGATTACTCTGCACCATGTTCCAACAGAGGATCAGTTGGCAGATGTGTTGACAAAAGCTTTAGACACATCTACCTTCACAAATCTAATCTCTCGAATTGGTATGTTAAACATGGATTAAACAACAAAATGTTTTCAATAAAAACATTAAAATGTTTTCAGAAAATCAAATTTTGCTTAAAATAACACTTTGGTTGAAAAATCTGTTTTAAACCACCGATCAGATAAAACAACCACTGTTTCATTAAAACCACTGTTAGTTGAAAAATCTGTTTCAAACATATGATCAGATAAAACAACTGTTATTCCATCAGTCTTTTGGTTAAACAACAGAGGATGGCAACAGAGGTTTAACAAAATAGTTGTATGCCACCAGATGTTTAAACCATTAGATGTTTGCCACGTCTGCTCTCAAAAGCAGAGTTTTGCCACATCAGCGGTTTCACCAGAGGCTATAAAACCGTGTTTTTCCCCCAACAGCAGTTTTACTGTCTCATTGTATTCAAAATACTAAAACCGCCTTCGTCTTCCTCAAAACCCTCCATTCAAGTTCAGTACTTTCATACTCGAAATCCATTACAATGGATCTTCAGACAAAAGCCACCCACAATTTCCTTCCATATTTGGTTAAAACCGAAGATAACACTCCATTCTATTCCACAATCGACATAATAAACAACTCAAAATACAAAAACATTATCATTGCTGATGCTCCCATTTACCTAGAAACACTCCAAGAATTCCGGGCAAGTGCTGAAGTCTTGTATCAAGACAAAAAGCCTACTTCCATAATTTCAAAAATTGGAGCCACTAGTATCGCCATAACCCCTGAAATCATATCCACTACCTTCTCACTGAATGACTTGTCAGGTATAGAATCCTTTCCTAAAACAGAGCTTCACACAGAGTTCCAGGAAAGAGGGTATGATGCACAAATGACTGGATCAACCTTATACAAAAAGTTTTTTCCTCCAGTCATGAAATTTTTCTTCCATACCCTTCTTCTCTGTGCCTCGGCCAAGACCACATCCTTCAATGAAATCCCATTGAGGATTCAATACTTGGGATATGCTATGTTGTCAGATTCTGACTTCAATCTGTCTCAGGGATTGTTTTTGGACTTGGTTTCAAATGTGAAAGCCATAAAATCTGGCACAAACAATGCTTTTCTACTCTACCCTAGAATCCTGAGTGTAATTCTACAAAAGATTTCACCAGAAAATGATTTTCAAAAGGGAGAGTCCTTTAAAATGAAAAGTTTAACTGATGTAACTTTCACAAGAATGCTGGGTTCTTCAACCCAAGAAAAAGTGTCAAAAGTGACAAAAGTTTCCAAAACACAACCAAAGAGGACAAAAACAACAACTGTTGTTGAAACCTCTATTGGTGAGCCCACTGCTCGTGGTGATCATGGCACTTCATCCAGTGCTGTGAAACCCACACCAGTCACCAAAAGAAAACGTCCATCATCCAAAACCACCTCTCAACCCAAAAAGGGACTTCTGGAAGATGAGATACCAGAAGCTAACCCTGTTGCATCACCAAAGCAACATGAAACCACTGTTGTTACTTCCTCACAACAGTTGGAGATATCTCAACCCAAACAAACTCCTCAAGAATCCTCACAAAAGGATCTTGTTGTAAGCCAAAGGGAACCTCATACTGAGGCATATGAGTCACTTGACCATATGTTTACAAGTCCATCTCCCAGGGCTAATCAGCTTCTTACTCCACCCACATCACCACCACATGTTCCACAAACCATGCAACCATTGTTTGAAGCAATTGACATAACTCAGGATAACCCCAGTTCCTCTGCTTCACCTGTCACAGAGAGTATACCTCCACAAGTGACTGGGTCTGAGAAAAGTCAATCTGCTATCCCACAAACAGAAGAGGAGGCTATACTCCCAGAGTTCAATGTAACTCCTGGTGAGGTTTCAAGAGAAGAAGCCACTACTGCTGTTAAGACCATTGTCTCACAACAGGACAGTAGTTCCATAGAAAAGACTTCCTTTAAGGCAACAACTGATGAGGCCACCATTTTGTCTCCAAAATCAGTTGGAAGTCCCCAGTACCAAGAAAAAGGGGCAGCTGGTTCTCATTCCATGGACTCACCTCCTAGGACTGAACCAGTTAAAACTACCACTTGTAGGGATTCAGATGATCCTATTAACTTAGGTGATGAATCAAAACTACAAGAATTGACGGCTAAAGTTCAAAACCTTGAAACCTCTATTGCTGACATCAAAACTGATGTCAAGTCAATATTGGAAACATTGGGCAACTTTACAAAGAGTCAACCATCCACCTCTGATATTGCTAATGAGCTTTGGAAGTCAGTTTCCCCCATCATCATAGCTCACCGAAAATTAGCAGATCAGACTCAAGAGACTTATATGACATTGATCAGAAACATGGTGGATGCCAGATTTAATGACACAAAGGCTGACATCAAGGTGATCAAGGACCATCTGCTGAAGACTACTGGCTCTGCCCCTACCACCATTCTCAGAGATGAAGATGATGATGAATTCACTGCTGATGATGCCAAAAAGGGGGAGAGTGGCAGAGATAGGCTGCCAAAGTTAAATCCATTTGGTGCACCACCCTCTCAAAAGGGTAAGCCAGCTGCTGACAAACCAGAGTCTACAAAATCAGCACCACAACCACAGCAGCCAAGTGTTCAAATCCATGTTGCTGAACCAGCTAAAACCAGCAAGGCAAAGGAAGTTGATACCTCTGCTAATGAAAAGGCTGATAATGCTGCTGAAGACAAACTGAAAAGGGCTGACACATTGGAAGCTAAAGCAGAGTTGTTGGTGCAGCTCAAAAAGGAACAACAGCAAGAAGTGGAAGATGTGAATACCTCTAAAAGAAAGAAAATGCCAGTCAAACATACAAGAAAACCACAATCCAAGCTATCTTCTGAAACCTCTGCTGCTGAAACACCTGTTACCACAACCACTGCTCCTAAAACCACTGCCACCACAACCTCTGCTACCCAAACCACTGAAACCAAAACCACTGCTACCAAAACATCTGTTCCAACCAAACCAACAACCAAACCAATCACCACACCATCAACCACCAAACCACTCACAAAACCAGCCACTACACAAGCAACAACCAAACCTACCACAACACAAACAAAAACCCAAACAACTGTTGGTTCTACAAAAGGACCAACAGATGTTAACCCAACCACTGCCACATCCTCACCCTCACCAAAAATCTTGTACAGCAGAAAAAGGAAATCCACCTTTGTTGTACAAGATGAAAACATTCACACCACACCACCTAACACCCCAATCACACAATCCACACCAGTCAATGCCATTCCACTTTCATCATACTCACCTCACACATCACAATTCAGATCCCATAGACCACCACCATCCATCACACCATTAGCTGAGAAGTATCCTCTTGAGCTGGATTTAATCAAGGGGGAACTTCAATCCTTCTATAATACTGATTAGCCATCAGCTAGATCCTTCCCTTCTCTTAAAGGTTTCCCTGTTCCTCTCAACTTTGATACTTACCTAAAATACAAGAGTGAACAGGCAGATGCTGTCATCAAAGAGAAGTGTAAAGGGAAGGATGACAGGACTGCTCAGGGCATCCATTCAGCACAACTTAGCAAACTGAGAAGGATTGAGGATTTTGCTAAGACCCTGAGCAATTCCATGTCTGCCATGCCTCTCAGCAAAGATATGGAGATGGAGGTTAGGGATTCACTACTAGAACAGTTCTTGGCCACCAAGCCTTACAAAGCAAACAAAAATCAATTCAAAGGCTGGACCACACATGCTCTTAGAGAATAACTTATAAGAATTGAGAGCATGGCCAAGAATCCTCCTACAAAGGCCTCTGCCCCTGATTTCAGTAAAGGGAGAGATCAAGCTAGAGCTCCAAAATTCAAAAGAATGAGACAAAAGCTAGTATCTGCCAAGTATGGACAGATGAGATCTGTTGCTAGATGGTCAGAGATCAGACTAATTGAAACATACAAGAAATTGGAAGAAGAAAGAAAGACCAATCCTAGCCTACCAAGAAAACCTATCTATGATGATGCACCAAAGAGACCTCTACAGGCCTTTACACTTGACAGTTTGCTGGAAACCTCTGATCTCTCCATTGCTGCTAGAAGACAGTTCAAGAAGCAGAAGGAGATGACAAAAGAGGAACAAAAACAGTTCACTGATACATTTGTAAAAGAGGGTCTCATCAACCAGATCAGATATTTCTCTGACCCCGTCACAGAGAAATTCAGAGAACTCATTGGCAGGCCTCCATCACCTAACTCATCAAGAATAAAGATGCATCCCAGTCACTCCTCTGATTCTAAAATTCTAAAATGGAAGTCCAACAAAGACACCCATGAATTGACATTGCTCAGATCAGATGGTAGTGTTCAGAAGCTCAGCATGGATGATGCACGTGGCCTATGTGCTGAAGATCTCCAAAATCTTCTGAATTTGACACTGGAAAGAGATGCTGAAGACCTCTTCTCTCTAAGCTTTGAATTGCAACTCAAAGGCCAAATAAGAGAAATTCTGATGAGAAATAAAGATAAAGAATAAAGCAGAGTTTTGGCATCATCTGTTCTAGGGGAGATTGTTGGGTCTGCTGACCTGGAGAAGAACAGATGATTGAAAAGCCAAAATATACTAAGTGTTGATCCATGAATAAAACAGTTGTTCTAATGAAGCTTCCCCCAAAAGTATGTTGATTCCTAACTGCTGCTGCTCAATCAACTGTTAAAGACAACTGCTGTTGATGAAAGGTCTGATGATCAAAGGTCTGAAGAATAAAGGTCTGATGAAGAACAACTGCTGATCAAAGAACTGAAGAACAAAGGTCTGTTGAACCAACAACACTTTGGTTCAACAGATGATAGAAGACATCAGAGTTTTACTTTACAGAGTTTTGTATTATCAGTGTTTTCAATGTAACAGTAGTTATAGCTTAGCAAATGTTAGAAGTTGTTAGTCAGTTAGAGGTCACTGTCGTAGGTGACGTCAGCACTGATCATCAGAGGTTTGAGTCTGTCTATAAATAGAACAGTACTTGGACTGTTCTATTCATCACTCGTCATTCTCTTTCAGACAAACATTCTCTGAGTGATCAGGCTGAGGGGGAGTTTAGTTGTACAATTGTAATCTTTCGATTAATGAAAGCTTTCGATTAAAAACAATTATTCTCTATGTTTTGATTTATAGTTTATTCCGCTGCACTTTCCATTTATACTTCATTCATTTCATCTCATACTTAGTTAAACAATCAAAACAATCAGAACTCAGATCCTAACATGTTGAGCAGGCCTTTTCTTCCTTTTAGAAGTACCAACATTGTCCTTTTCCTGTTGTTCTAACTCTTTCTTTTTGGAATGGTTCTCTTCTTTTGTTTCCAAAGTTTCAGCCCTAATCTGTTTAGCCTGAGCAGCCTTTTCAGCTTCAACATTTGCAAATTCATCAACCTGCTTTGCCTTGTCAGTTTTGGCAGCTTCAGTAGTGGTTTTGGATGCAGACTCTTGTGCAGGCTTTTGAGAAGGTGGAACCCCAAATGGATCCAACTTAGGTAGTCTGTCTCTGCCACTCTCCCCCTTTTTGGCATCATCTGCAGTGAACTCATTGTCATTCTCATCTCTTAAGATAGTTGTGGGGGCAGAGCCAATAGTTTTCAACAAATGATCTTTTATGGCCTTTATGTTTGCTTTGGTATCATTGAACCCAGCATCAACAAATGATGTTCTATGGCCTTTATGGCCTTGGGTTTGATCTCCTAGTTTTCTATGAGCTATGATAATGGGGTTTACAGACTTCCATAGCTCACTAGCAAACTCTTGGGTGGATGGTTGACTTTGTGTGAGGGTAACCAGAGTTTGCATCACTGTCTTGATATCTGACTTGATTTCAGATATAGATGACTCAATGGAATTTACTCTCTCCGTCAATTCTTGGTATCTTAACCCATCACCTAACTTAATATGATCATCTGGATTCCTACTAGATGTGGTAGTTGTAACTGGTTCAGTCCTAGGAGGTGTGTCCATGGGAAAGAAACTAGATGCCCCTTTTTCTTAGTTCTGGGGACTTCCAACTGGTATTGAGGTCACTCTTGTGGCCTCATCAGTTGTTGCCTTCAAGGAAGTCTGATCTATGTAACCACTGTCCTGAAGTGAGACAATGGTCTCTACAACAGTAGTGGCTGCTTCACTTGAAATACCACCTTGAGTTACATGTAACTCAAGAGGTGTAGCCTCCTTTGTTCGTGGGATAGCCACTTGCCTTTTCTCAGGAACAGTCACTTGTTGAGGTATACTCTCAGTGATAGGTGGTGGAGAGGAACTGGTTGAGTCCTGAGTTTTGTCAATGGCTTCGATCAATGGTTGCATTGTAGGTGGGATAGGAGGATTTTGTGATGGTGAAGGTTGTGGAGTGAAAAGCGTATTAGCCCTGGGAAAAGGACTTGTGAACAAATGTTCAAGTGAATCAAATGTTCCATGATGTGTGTTCCCTTGGCTTACAACATGATCCTTTTGAGAGGTTGTTTGCTGCATTTGTGGTACAACATGATTCTTCTTTGGTAACTCATCTTCCAGAGTCACCTTTTTGGGTTGCTTTTTGGTGGGCTTAGTGGATGGATGTTTCTTTTTGGAAGTTGCTGGTGTGGGTTTCATAGCACTAGATGTAGTGCCATGATCACCAGGAGCAGTGGGCTCAGCAACAGATGTTTGTACAACAGTTGTTGTCTTAACACTCTTTGCTTGTGTTTTGGAAACTTTTGTTTTTGAAGGTTTTTCTTGGGTATTAGGACCCAACATTCTTGTAAAGGTTTCTTGGGATAGGTTGTTCAATTGAAGGCCTTTACCCTGTTTATAATCCTTTTCAGGTAAAACCTTTTGTAGGATAACAATTAAAAGTCTTGGACATATTAAAAATGCATTGTTTGACCCACACTAGACACCTTTCACATTTGCTACCAAATCTAGAAACAGTCCTTGGGATAGATTGTAATCCGTTTTTGACAAAATGGCATATCCCAAGTACTGAACTTTCAATGGGATTTCATTAAAAGAAGTTGTTTTGGCAGAGAGACAGACGAGTAAAGTATGAAAGAAAAATTTCATGGCAGGGGGAAAAAACTTTTTGTAAATTGTTGCCCCAGTCATTTGACCCTCATAGCCTCTCTCTATGAACTTTGTGTGAAGTTCAGTTTTGTCAAAAGAATCTTTACCTGCTTGATCATTCAGTGAGAAGGTAGTGGATATGGATTGGGGGGTTATGAAGACATGTGTATCTCCAATTTGTGAAATTATAGAAGTTGGCTTTCTGTCAGTGAACAAGGTTTCAGCTTTCAACCAAAATTCTTGAAGAGTGTCAAAATAAATGAGGGAACTGGAAGTGAGAGCAGGCAAGTATTTGCATTCATTTAATATGTCAATGATGGAATGGAAGTGACGATTGACATCTCTTTTAGTCCGATATGGTAAGTAACTGTGGGGAGCTTTCAATTGAAGATCCATGTCTTGGATTTCAGTGAAAAATGCGATGAATTTTTTATGAGGGTTTAAGGTTGAGAGAAAGCAGTTTTTGGAATTTTGAATTCGATGAGACAGTGGAACAACTGTTGGGGATAAACATGGTTTTTATAGTCTCAGGTGGAAACCACTGATGTGGCCAAAGCACTGCTTTTGAGAGCATATGTGGCAAACATCTGATGGAAGGTCTGTTATGGTGGATGACAGTTGTTTATAACATCTGTTGACTAGTCAACAGATGTTTGTGAAAACAGTTATTTTATCTGATCAGATGTTTGAAGTAGATTTTTCAACCAACAGTGGTTGTTTTATCTGATCAGAGTTTTGAAACAAATTTTTCAACCAACAGATGATACACTCAATGAAACAGTGGTTGTTTTACCTCAAACAGATTTTTCAACCAAAACTATTTTTAAGGATGGATTTTGATTTTCTTACAGCATTTTAATGCTTTTATTCATGAAAACATTTTTGTTTTCTTCCATGTTTAGCATACTAATCCGAGAGATCAGTTTTGCAAAGGTAGATGTGTCTAAAGCTTTTGTCAACACATCTGCCAACTGATCCTCTATTGGAACATGGTGCACAGAAATCAAACCTTTTTCATAGATGTCTCTTACAAAGTGGTGTCTGATGTCAATATGCTTTGTGGTTGAATGGGAGACTGGATTTTTAATGATATTTTCAGCTGCTTGACTATCCAACATGAGTGGAGTCCTCAGAGCAGTTATACCAAAATCCAGTAGCTGGTTTTGAAGCCACATAAGTTGAGCTGTACAGCTTGCAGCAGCAATGTATTCATCCTCTGCAGTGGATGTTGAAACAGCTGCTTGCTTTTTGCTTTGCCAAGAGACCAAGGCATTGCCTAGGAATTGGCACCCACCTGATGTGGACTTCCTTGTGGTTTGACAACCAGCAAAATCACTGTCTGAGTAACCTGAAAGCTCTATACTCCTATTAGCAGGGTACCAGATACCAAGTGTGGGTGCACCTTTTAGGTATATGAATATCCTCTTCACAGCTATAAGATTTGACTTTCTAGGTGATGCCTGGGATCTTGCATAGACACAAGTGGCAAACATAATGTTTGGCCTAGATGCAAGTAAGTACAATAAAGACCCAATCATACATCTATAATGTGTTTGGTCAACCAGTTCATCTTTACCATCAACAATGAGTAACTTAGTGGTAATCATGGGTGTACTACATGGTTTACAATCATTCATGTCAAATTTTGCAAGTAGGTTTTTAACATACTTATTTTGATGAATAAAAGTTCCATTTTGCAATTGCTTTACTTGGAGACCTGTTAAGATCTGAGTTTGATTGTTTTGATATGTTTAGATGAACAATGAAATAAATGAAGTGAAATATAAATGGAAAGTGCAGCGGAATGATAAACTGTAAATCAAAACAAGAGAATAAATGTTTTTAATCGAAAGCTTTCATTGATTGAAAGATTAGAATATTACAAGTACTCCCCCTCAGCCTGATCACTCAGTGAATGTTTGTCTAAGAGAATGATTCGAGTGATAAATAGAACAATACAATCACTGTTCTATTAATAGACAAATCTAAACCTCTGATGATCTCAGCTAACGTCACCTAAGACAGCGACCTCTAACAGAATGACAACATAAAACATCTGCTAACTAACAACTATTTTTACATTCAAAACACTGCTAAGATAAACTGCTGTAGAGGAAAACTCTGATGGTCTTGTATCATCTGTTGGATCCAAAGTGCTGTTGGTTCCAACAGACCTTTAGTCTTCAGTACTTTGATCAGCAGTTGTTTCTTCATCAGATCTTTAGTCATCAGTTGTTTATTCAGCAGACCTTTGCAGCAGCAGTTGTTGTCATCAGTTGTTTAGTGTAGCAGTTATTAGGATCAACAATCTTTTGGGGAGAAGTATCTTGAAACTACTGATTATTCAAAGGATCAATTAATAGTATATTTTGGCTTTCTAATCATCTGTTCTTCTCTAGGTCAGCAGACCCAACAATCTCCCCCTAGAACAGATGATGCAAAAACTAAGCTTTATTCTTGATCTTTATTTCTCATCAGACTTTCTCTAATTTGACCTTTGAGTTGTAACTCAAAACTCAATGAGAAAAGGTCTTCAGCATCTCTTTCTAGCTCAATATTCAGCAGTGTTTGGAGATCTTCTGCACACAGGCCATGAGCATCATCCATGCTGAGTTTCTGAATCTTTCCATCTGATCTGAGCAGAGTCAATTCATGGGTGTCTTTGTTGGCCTTCCATTTTAGAATTTTAGATTAAGTGGATTGGCTGAGATGCATCTTTATTTTGGATGAGTTTGGTGAAGGAGGTCTTCCAATGATTTCTCTGAGTCTTTCAGTGGTGGGATCAGAGAAGTAGCGGATTTGGTTGAAGAGTCCCTCTTTCACAAAAGTATCAGCAATCCTTTTCTGATCTTCTTCTGACATTTCCTTCTGCTTTTTGAATTGTCTTCTTGCAGCAAGGGATAGATCAGAAGTGTCTAGTAAGCTGTCTAAGGTAAAAGCCTGTTGAGGTCTCTTTAACACAGGATCATCAGCATAGACAGGTTTTCTAGGCAAGGTAGGGTCTTTCTTCCTGTTTTCTTCTAACTTCTTATAAGTTTCAACCAATCTTAGCTCAGACCATCTTGCAACAGACTTCATCTCTCCATAATCAGCAGCCACAATCTCTTGTCTCATTCTCTTGAACTTTAAGGCTCTGGCTGGATCTCTGCCTTTGCTGAAGTCTGGGGCAGAGACCTTTGATGGAGGATTCTTAGCCATTTCTTCAATTCTTATTAATTCTTCTCTGAGAGCATGAGTGGTCCAGCCTGCAAACTGTTTCTTGTTTGCTTTATAAGGCATGGTTGCCAAGATTTGTTCAAGAAGTGAATCCCTGACCTCCCTTTCCAAGTCACTGCTGAGAGGCATGGAAGACATTGAGTTGCTCAGGGTCTTAGCAAAATCTTCAATCCTTCTCAATTTGCTAAGCTCTGCTGAATGGATGCCCTGAGCACTCCTGTCATCTTTCCCTTTGCATTTCTTTTTGATAATGGCATCTGCCTGTTCAGCCTTGTATTTCAGATAAGTGTCCATGTTTAAGGGAACAGGAAAGTTTGAACAGGAAAGTTTGGAAGAGATGAGAAAGATCTTTCTGATGGCTGATCAGTATTGTAGAAGGATTGTAGTTCCCCCTTGAGTAGATCAAGTTCAAGAGGATACTTCTCAGCCAATGGTGTGATGGTTGGTGGTGGTCTATGTGATTTGAATTGTGAGGTGTGTGGTGAGAACGATGAAAGTGGAATGGCATTTAAGGGTGTAGATTGTGTGAGTGGAGTATTTGGTGGTGTAGTGTGAATGTTTTCATCTTGTACAACAAAGGTAGATTTTCTCTTTCTGCTGTACAAGATTTTTGGTGATGGTGATGTTGCAGCAGTTGTTTGGGATTTTGGTTGTGAGGTGGGTGTAGTAGTAGGTTTGGTGGTTGTTTTGGTGGTTGGTTTGGTGGTTGTGGTGGTATCAGATGTTTTAGTGGCAGTGGTTTTGGTAGCAGTGGTTTTGGTAGCAGTGGTTACAGCAGCAGTGGTTTCAGCAGTCAGTTTAGATGGTGGTTTTCTTGTATGTTTAGCAGAGATTTTCATTCTTTTGGAGGAACCTACATCTTCAACTTCTTGTTGCTGTTCCCTTTTCAGCTGAATCAACCTTTCTGCTTTAACCTCCAGAGTGTCAGCCCTCTTAAGCTTATCTTCAGCAGCCTTATTAGCTTTTTTATTAGCAGAGGTGTCAACTTCCTTTGCTTTGCTGATCTTGACAGTTTCAGTAGCAGCAAAGGTTTGAACACTTGGTTGTTGTTGTTGTTGTGGTGGTGCTGGTAGACTCTGGTTTGTCAGCAGACTTTGATTTTCCCTTTTGTGAGGGTGGACAACCAAAGGGATCTAACTTTGGCAATCTATCTCTGCCACTCTCCCCCTTTTTGGCATCATCAGCAGTAAATGCATCATCATCATTATCTCTGAGAATTGTGGTAGGGGCAGGGCTAGTAGTCTTCAGCAGGTGGTCCTTGATCACTTTGATGTCTGCTTTGGTGTCATTGAACCTGGCATCCACCATATTTCTGATCATTTGCATGTAGGTCTCTTGAGTCTGATCTGCTAGTTTTCTGTGAGCTATGATGATGGGGGAAACAGATTTCCATAGCTCACCAGCAATATCAGCTGTGGATGGTTGACTCTTGGTGAGGTTAGCCAAAGCTTCCAAAATTGACTTGACATCAGATTTGATGTCAGCAACAGAGGTTTCAATGGACTGGACTCTATCCGTCAATTCTTGGTATTTTAATCCATCACCTAAGTTAATAGGATCATCTGAATTCCTACCAGTGGTAGTTTTAACTGGTTCAGTCCTAGGAGGTGAGTCCAAGGAATGAGAACCAGATGCCCCTTGGTCTTGGTTCTGGGGACTTCCAACTGATTTTGGGGACACAATTGTGGCCTCATCAGTTGTTGCCTTCAAGGAAGTCTTAGTTATGTAACCACTGTCCTATTGTAAGACAATGGTCTCTGCATCAGTAGTGGCTGCTTCTCTTGAAAACTCACCTAGAGTTACATTGAACTCTGGGAGTATAACCTCCTCTTCTGTTTGTTGGTTGGCTAATTGATTTTCCTCACTCCCAGTCACTTGTGGAGGTATACTCTCATTAATGGGTGAAGGAGAGGAACTGGGATTGTCTTGAGTTTTATCAATAGCCTCAAACAGAGGTTGCATGGTTTGAGGGACATGTTGTGGTGAAGGTGGAGGAGTGAGAAGAGAATTAGCCCTGGGAGAGGGGCTTGTGAACATATGGTCAAGTGACTCATATTCTTCATTATGTGGTTCCCTTTGGCTTACAACATGATCCTTTTGTGAGGATGCATGAGGAGTTTGTTTAGGTTGAGATGTATCCAACTGTTGTGAGGAAGTAACAACAGTGGTTTCCGGTTGCTTTTGTGTTGCAACAGGGTTTTCTTCTGGTATCTCATCTTCCAGAAGTCCCTTTTTAGGTGTAGAGGTGGTTTTTGTGGATGGACGTTTTCTTTTGGATGTGGCTGGTGTGGGTTTCACAGCACTGGATGTAGTGCCATGATCACCAGGAGCAGTGGGCTCAACAACAGAGGTTTGAACAACAGTTGTTGTCTTGGACCTCTTTGTTTGTGTTTTAGAAACCTTTGACACTTTTGACACCTTTTCTTGGGTAGTAGAACCCAGCATTCTTGTGAAAGTTTCATCAGTTAAACTTTTCATTTGAAAAGACTCACCTTTTTGAAAATCTTTTTCTGGTAAAACCTTTTGAAGGATTACACTTAGAATTCGTGGGTAAAGCAGAAAAGCATTGTTTGATCCAGATTTTCTGGCTTTCAAATTTGAAACTAAGTCCATAAACAGACCCTGGGATAGATTGAAGTCAGAGTCTGACAACATAGCATACCCCAAGTACTGAATCCTTAATGGGATTTCATTAAAGGATGTGGTCTTAGCTGAGACACAGAGAAGGGGAGTATGAAAGAAAAATTTCATGACTGGTGGGAAAAACTTTTTGAAAAGAGTTGACCCAGTCATTTGAGCATCATACCCTCTTTCCTGAAACTCTGTGTGAAGCTCTGTTTTAGGAAAATAGTCCTTACCTGACAAGTCATTTAGGGAGAAGGTTGTGGATATTAATTCAGGTATAATGGAGATGCTTGTGTCTCCAATTTTTGAAATAATGGATGTAGGCTTTTGGTCTTGAAGCAAGACTTCAGCTTTTAACCAGAATTCTTGGAGGGTTTCAAGATGAATGGGAGCATCAGCAGTGAGGATGGTTATGTATTTGAAATTTAAGATGATGTCGATGGTGGAATGAAATGGAACGTTGTCGTCTGTTTTTATCAGATATGGAAGGTAATTATGTGTGGCTTTAGTTTGGAGATCCATTGTAATGGATTTCGATTGTGAGAGTGAGTGAAATTTGAGTAAGGGTTTGAGGAGGAAGAAGGCGGTTTGAGTATTTTGAATACAATGAGACAGTAAAACTGCTGTTGTGGTAAAACAGGGTTTTATAGCCTCTGGTGAAACCGCTGATGTGGCCAAACTCTGCTTTTGAGAGCAGACGTGGCAAACATCTGATGGTTAAACATCTGGTGGTATACAGCTGTTGCAAAAGTCTGTTGCCAACAGCTGTTGTTTAACCAAAGTACTAATGCTATTAGTACTTAAGAGTTTTTTTTAATGATAAGTAAATATAGAAATATATATATATATATATATATATGAAACAACGGTTGTTTTATCTGATCAGATTTTTGAAACAGACTTTTCAACCAACAGTGGATAAGATGAAACAGTGGTTGTTTTATCTGATCAGATGTTTGAAACAAATTTTTCAACCAAAAGAGCTATTTTTAAGGAGAAAATTGATTTTCTGAAAACATTTTAATGTTTTTATTGAAAACATTTTTGTTATTTTAGTCCATGTTTAGCATACCAATTCTAGAGATCAAGTTTGTGAAGGTAGATGTGTCTAAAGCTTTTGTCAACACATCTGCCAACTGATCCTCTGTTGGAACATGGTGCAGAGAAATCAAACCTTTTTCATAGCTATCTCTGACAAAATGATGTCTGATGTCTATGTGCTTTGTGGTTGAATGAGAGACTGGATTTTTGATGATATTTTCAGCAGCTTGACTATCCAACATAAGTGGAGTCCTTAGTGCAGTTATCCCAGCATCCAGCAGTTGATTTTGAAGCCACATTAGTTGGGCTGTACAGCTTGCAGCAGCAATGTATTCAGCCTGAGCTGTTGAAGTTGAAACAGCTGCTTGCTTTTTGCTTTGCCAAGAAACTAAGGCATTCCCTAGAAACTAGCACCATCCTGATGTAGACATTCTTGTGGTGTGGCAGCCAGCAAAATCACTATCTGAATAACCTGAAAGCTCAATGTTTCCATTAGCAGGATACCAGATACCAAGTGTGGGAGCACCTTTTAGGTATCTGAATATCCTTTTCACAGCAATAAGGTTTGACTTTCTGAGTGAAGCCTGGGATCTTGCACAAACACAGGTGGCAAACATAATGTCTGGCCTAGATGCTCTTAAGTATAATAAAGACCCAATCATGCATCTGTAATGTGTTTGATCAACCAGTTCATCCTTGTCATCAATAGTGAGTGGCTTGACTGTACTCATGGGTGTACTACATGGCTTACAATCATTCATCTCAAATTTAGATAACAAGTTTTTCACATATTTATTTTGATGAATGAATGTGCCATTTTGCAGGTGCTTCACTTGGAGTAAGAATCAGTGTTAAAACCAGTGGTTATCAGATGCCTGGATATCACCACTTGCTGCAAAAGCATAGCTGGGTGATGAGTAAGAATCAGTGTTAAAACCAGTGGTTATATCAATGTAATGATCATAACCCTGATCCTTACTACTTCCAGGTACCTCATCTTGACCCAAAAGTGCTGTGTTACCAAATACATAGTCATCAGACACTTTTCCAGAATCCTGGAGCTTCTTTTTCTGGTTAAGCTCTCTCTCATAGGTCAAGAGCTTACCATGAAGCTGGGTCAGAGTCAAGTCCTTAAAGCCAATTGAGTTTCTCATAACAATTGCTATAGTGTCCCATTTGTCCTGAAGAAATCTAAGAAACCTATGATTCAAAGTTGAATTTGGGTAAGTTAGACCCACTAGTTTTAGTTCACTAATTAGACAATTGAACCTCTCAAATTGTTGTGTTAATGACTCTCCCTTCACATGACTGAAAGTTTCATATTGTTGATTAAGTATTTCACGGTTGTTTTCAATTACATCCTCAGTCCCACCAAACTGCTCTTTCAGAGCATCCCACAACTCCTTTGCACTATTGCAGTGCAACAGTCCAGCATAGATATCATTTGGTAGAGCCATGGCTAGAATACTGAAAGCCTTAGCATCTAACTCAAATTTTTGAAAATCTTGCTCGGAGTAGTTTTCAACACTTTTAGGTACTTGGACCTTGGGATATTCGGTACTTGGCACCATTGGAACATGTGGTCCAAAGACAACCGACTTCCAACACCCAGTGTTTTGTTGTTCTAGCACATGACTCATCCGACGTTGCCAGATATTGTATTCAGATCTGACAAGCATTAGTGGCTTGTTGCTAGTGCCAGTGTTATGTGGATCTTGATTAATTGAAGTCATTCTCTGATTTTTACGAAAGCAAAATCTGTTTACTAATGGTTGAAACGAAAATAAACTGTTACTCTGTTTTCAATCTGACAAACAAACGATATCAATAAATTGTGAGCTGATCTGTTTATATTAAATTGATTGATTAGATCGAATTTAATTGACCAAGTTCTGATACCAATTGTTAAGATCTGAGTTTGATTGTTTTGATATGTTTAGATGAACAATCAAATAAATGAAGTGAAATATAAATGGAAAGTGCAGCGGAATGATAAACTGTAAATCAAAACAAGAGAATAAATGTTTTTAATCGAAAGCTTTCATTGATTGAAAGATTAGAATATTACAAGTACTCCCCCTCAGCCTGATCACTCAGTGAATGTTTATCTAAGAGAATGATTCGAGTGATAAATAGAACAGTACAATCACTGTTCTATTTATAGACAAATCTAAACCTCTGATGATCTCAGCTGACGTCACCTAAGACAGCGACCTCTAACAGAATAACAACATAAAACATCTGCTAACTAACAACTACTGTTACATTCAAAACACTGCTAAGATAAACTGTTGTAGAGGAAAACTCTGATGGTCTTGTATCATCTGTTGGATCTAAAGTGATGTTGGTTCCAACAGACCTTTAGTCTTCAGTACTTTGATCAGCAGTTGTTTCTTCATCAGATCTTTAGTCATCAGTTGTTTATTCCGCAGACCTTTGCAGCAGCAGTTGTTGTCATCAGATGTTTAGTGTAGCAGTTGTTAGGATCAACAGTCTTTTGGGGAGAAGTATCTTGAAACTACTGATTATTCAAAGGATCAATTAATAGTATATTTTGGCTTTCTAATCATCTGTTCTTCTCCAGGTCAGCAGACCCAACAAGACCAAGAAAACATTGAAGTTCACCCATGGCACTCATCTCAAACTCTACTGTCATGAGTTTCCTAAACTCTTTACACATGTTGTTACATGTGGACCCAAAAATGATGTCATCCACATATATATGAACAATCATTAAATCTTTTCCTTTCCATTTAAGAAATAAAGTCTTATCAATTTTACCTCTTGTGAAACCAATGGATAAGAGAAAAGTGGAAAGAGTTTCATACCAGGCCCTTGGTGCTTGTTTCAAGCCATACAAAGCTTTGTTGAGCTTGTAGACATGATCAGGATGGAATGTGTCTTCAAAACCAGGTGGTTGAGATACATAGACTTCCTCCTGAATTTTGCCATATAGAAATGCACATCTGATATCCATCTGATACACCTTGATGTTGTGGTTGACAGCAAAAGCTAGGAAAAGTCTGATGGCTTCCAACCTAGCTACATGAGTAAAGGTTTCATCATAATCTATTCCTTCTTCTTGTCTGAAGCCTTAAACCACAAGCCTAGCTTTATTTTTGACAACAATGCCCCTATCATCTGTTTTGTTCTTGAAGACCCATTTTGTGCCAATTGGACATACATCCTTTGGCAATGGTACAAGTTCCCATATTTGTTGTCTTTTGAGCTGAAGGAGCTCTTCTTGCATGGCTTCTACCCAACTGTTGTCTTTCAGTGCCTCTTGGTACTTGACAGGTTGTGTGAGAGATAGGAAGCCTGCAAAAAGACAAATGTTTGAGGATTGACCTCTTGTCAGCACCCCTTCACTGATGTTGCCAATGATTTGGTCTGGTGGATGAGCTCTAAGGAAGATTAGATCTCCTTTGTATGGAACTATGGCATTTTGAGGTGAGGGACAGAGGTTTGTGGCATCTGTTGTTGTAACATCTGTTTGCACTTCTGTAGTGCCAACAGATGTTTGGAATGGTAGTGGGGGAATAGGACCAAGTGGTGTAGAGGTGGATTGACTCTTGTCAATTAAGAGTGGACTTTTGTCAACAGATGACTGAATAGTGGTTGAACTTGATGAGGCAGTGCTTTGAGGGTAAGAGTGATCAACAGTGGTTGACTCAGCTGTGACAGTGTTTTGAACATCTGCTTGCCCTGATGCAGAATAGACTTTGCAGTGAGACTGTGGAATCACAATGTCATATCTGTAATCTTGTTGAGGAGACAGTGGTATACCTGCATTGTCAGTTTTAACAGTGATATCTTCAAATTTGAATTTATCTAAATCAAACAATTCTGCAGGATTTGATGGGATTTTTAAAGATGAAAGTTCATTAAACTTAACATTCAGAGTTTTCTATATTGTCCTACTCCTTTTGATAAACACTTTTTAGGCCTTGGTAGTAGAAGAATATCCCAGAAAATATCCACAATCTACTTTGGCTGCAAATTTTGAAATAGAATCTTTGAGATTTAAAATGAAACATGGGCAGCCAAAGATTTTGAAAAATGATATCAGTGGTTTGATTTTGAACAAGATTTCATAAGCAGTCTTTTGATGTAGGATTGATTAAAACTCTGTTGTGAACATAGCAAGCAGTGTTTACAGCTTCTGCCCAAAAGGACAGAGTTAAACCAGAATCTGCCAACATAGTTCTTGCAACCTCAATGAGAGTTTTATTTTTCCTTTCAACCACCCCATTTTGTTATGGTGTTCTAGGAATGCTGTACTGCCTCACAATTCCTTTTGACACACAAAAATCATCCAACTCCTTATTTTTGAACTCTGTTCCATTGTCACTTCTAAGGACGTTTACTGGCAAGTCATGTTGTTTTTCAACTTTGGTGACAAAGTCCTTCAAGATACCTGCAGTCTCATCCTTAGAGTGTAAAAAGTAAGTCCATGTAAACCTAGAAAAATCATCAACAATAACAAGACAAAATCTCTTTTTCCTTAAACTCATGATTTTCACTAGGCCAAACAAGCCCATGTGCAACAGTTGAAGACATAGATTTGTTTTGGACTCATCAGTGGATTTGTAAGAGCTTTTATGTTGTTTCCCTTTTAAACAAGGAAACACAATGCTCATCAAATTTAAATTCTTTTGGTGGTAGACCTCTTACAAGGTTTTGTTTTGAGAGTGAGTTGATAGTTTGAAGTTGGTATGACCCAATCTCCTATGCCACAATTCTGTCTCTTTAATTGAGGCAGCAGAAAATAGACAGACATTTGCCATTAGGGTTATCCTTCAACATATCAACCACATACACATTGCCACTCCTATGAGCAACACGTTGTGCTTTGCTCTCAGCAATGATGGTGTTAATCTTTTCAACCACTTCTAGTCCAATAATCTTACATGTTTTCTTAGTGAAGAATATTCTATAACCTTTGTCACTCATTTGTGAAACACTAAGAAGATTAAACTTAAGATTATCTATCAGATTAACATTTTCAAACTTGAGTTTCCCAGCCTGAACAGTCCCTGAACCCAACACTTTACCTTTAGAATCATTACCAAAAGATATATCACCCCCTCTATAAGCAAGAAAGTCCAGAAGAAGGGCTCTACATCCTGTCATGTGCCTGGAGCCTCCACTATCTACATATCATAAACTATCTAAGCAAGCAGAAGCTCCCTGCATATCAGTAAATAATTAGTTTTGGTGAGTGTCCAAAGCCAAATTGGCTTTGGATTGGTTCTTAGACTTTTCAGCCTCAAGTTTAGGACAATGATCAGTGTTTCAACTAGTTTTTGAACTAAGTTCAACAACTGTTGTTGACCATTTGCCAGTGTTTGCATGTCAACACTTGGTGCAACAGATGTTTGACAATTTCTAGTCAGATGTTGGTAACCATGAGGATGCCTGTTCACTCTTGGTTTTCAAGGCCTTTTGGGCTCTTCATAAACATGTGGCAGACGATGACAAGGTGGTTGTCTATGTCCTCTTGGAAACTTGTTTGACGGTGGAGCATGTGTTACTTGCACATCTCTGGGAGCAGAGTTTTCATTCAGATTTTTGAAAACAGATGTTTAGATTGGTGTAAAGGTCTGTGTTGGTTTTCTTTTTGAAGTACTAACCACTTGACTCACTTGAGTTTTAGCTTTATACTCTTGTATTTTGACATCAAAATTTTTGAGATAAAGACACTCTTTGTTTTTATGATTCTTTTTACCACATATTGAGCACATTGGTTTAGAATCATGCACACTTGTTCCTTTGTTGATATCATATGCTTTTAGAAGAAAACAGTTTTTAGTAACATGGTTCTTCTTTTCACAAAAATCACAAAACAAGTTATCTTTTGATTTCCCTTTTTCCTTCTTCTTTTCAACAGATGTTTGAACATATGTTGGAAGATCTTTCAAGGGAATGAATTTAACCTGTGGTGCCTTTTTACCAACAGGAGTATTAAAATTCATTGGTTGGAAATTTTCAAGAACATCACACTCATCTGACCAAGTTGGTTTAAACTGATATTTTTCAATTTCAGCAAATGATGAGGAACCTTCAAGTTTTTCAAGAACAATTTTCTTACCATTAGGTTCAGTAACTTTTATTTCCTGACCTTTTGAATTTGTTGGAATAACCTCAACCAACTGTGGTTCCTTTTTGTCAGTGTTTTGAGAAACTTGATCAGTGGTTTCATTGAAACCAAAGCCAAATTTCACTTGACTTTTAGTCTATTGGTTGAGTATCATTTCAAAACCTTTGGATGATTCCACCCTTTTTTCACACTCAAATTAGGTGGATTCAAGCTCCTGTTTACAACTCTGATATTTTGTTATCATAGTTTGGAGCTGGTCCTTGGTTATACTTGCTTCATGTTTCAAACTGCTGATTTCAGATTCTTTTTCAGTTAATTTTGATTTTAACTGTTTTGTGAGTTTTTCAAACTGAATTTCATCCTCTAAAATTTTCTTCCTAAAGTTTTCATTCACCTTTTTAATGTTAGCAAAAGCTATTACACATTTGTCTGAATATAAATCACTTAAGATTTGAGGTGATACCTTAGCAGCAGCCATCAAGGCACAATTATACTTGCACTCATAATCATCTGTACCCCATGGGTTTGAGAGATTCACAACCTCAGCTTTAGATTCTTCACCTGAAACAACTGTATCAACAATATTATCAATCACATTTTTAGACTTAAACACCACTTCCTCGGATTCAACTTCCTCAACAATTGTCTCTAATGCCATGAAGCAGAAATTTCCCGGTTCATTTTCAGACTTGGCAACTAGAGCAATGTTTTCATCTGTTAACTCATCTGGTAAGCTGCTCCAATCAACAAACCCTTGTGTGAAAAAGCTCTATTGGCTTTGTTGACTGGTCTCTGCAGGAGCAGAGGGTGGAGTAGCAGCTATTGGCATTTGAGCCTGAGCAACAGGGGTTTGGACATAGTGAATCTGGGGAACATTGGTTTGGACATAATGCACAGGAACAGTGGATGAGGACTGTGCAAAGTGAGCAATGTTTGCACATTTGGTCCAAGGGTATTTTGGGAAAACTGATAAGTGTTTGTCTGGGGCCTTTGGTTTGGATAGGTAATCATAGGTGTACCATTTTGACTCCTACACTCCCTAGCAAAATGACCCATTCTATGACATTTGTAACACTTAATCTTTGATTTATCCAACCCCACTCTTGACCCACCATGTAAACCTGGATATCTTCTGCCAGTTTTCTTATAGAAATTATTAGTCCTAATACTGAGCAGAGCCAGTTGATGCAAGATGTCCATTTCTTCTAAGTCCACGGGGTCAAAATACTGATGGTCATTATACTCAAAGGATGTGATGTAAGAAACCTATGGTTCAATGTTCATTTGGTAGAGCCATGGCCAGAATACTGAAAGCCTTGGCATCTAACTCAATTTTCTGAAAATCTTGCTCGGAGTAGTTTTCAACACTTTTAGGTACTTGGACCTTGGGATCTTCGGTACTCGGCACCATCGGAACATGTGGTCCGAAGACAACCGACTTCCAACACCCAGTGTTTTGTTGAGCTAACACATAACTCATCCGACGTTGCCAGATATTGTATTCACATCTGACAAGCATTGGTGGCTTGTTGCTCGTACCAGTGTTATGTGGATCTTGATTCATTGAAGACATTCTCTGATTGTTTGTAAAATATTGTGTTGTTTAAAAAACTTTGAACGTAAATAAAATTTTACTCTATTTTGAATCAACAAACAAAGTTATATCAATAATATTGAGCTGATCTATTTATATTAAATTGATAGGTTAGATCGAATTTAATTTGACCAAGCTCTGATACCAATTGTTAGGATCTGAGTTTGATTTGTTATGAAAGTTTAAGTAATGGAATAGTAAATGAATGAATAATAATGGAAAGTGCAGCAGAATAGTAAAATTTAATTCATAACAAATAGGACAATTGTTTTCATATCAAATACTATGCAAAAGTTATCACAGATTACAAGTATAAGATCACAACTCTCCCCCTCAGCCTGATCACTCAGATACTTTGTTTGTGTAAGAGAATGTAAGAGTGACAAATAGAACAGTACAGGCACTGTTCTATTTATAGACAAACGAAAGCTCTGATGACCAAAGACTAACGTCACCTAGACAATAACAGCTAACTAACATAACAACATAAAACATTTGCTAGCAATAGTTTGGTATCAGCAGTTAGAGTCATCAGTTGCTTGGGAGGATACTTGAATCAAATACTGTTTTAAAGATAATCAGAAGTGTAGAATGTTTTGGCTTTTAATCATCTGTTCTTTTCCAGGTCAGCAGACCCAACATGTAGAAATCAGTTTTCGAGTTTTTCTTTCGACTTTTTGTTAGGTCGAATGAATTTCTAAGTATTTAATTCGAACCACTTTTAGAAGTCGAATGAGAGTGGTAGATGATAATTATTTCATTCGACCCCATTTTGTGTGATAGATGATAATTATTTCGAATGAACATCATTGTTTCTCATTCGAACCCTGAAAGGGGTCGAATGAGCATTGCCTATATGTATGTTGCGTCCATTCGAACCATCAATTTACAATTCTCTGGCGATTTGATCATACCAACACTGTTTTGCTTTTTGATTTTAGACCCTTGATTATTGTTCCTTGTTGTTTCCTAATCATTTTAACATCAAAATCACAGGTAATTGAGCATTATTCAGACCAGAATCGATGTTCATAAGAACCGAACCCTAGACCTTGACTTTGTGAACAAAAACACTTTGTTAATCAAAATTGAACATAGATTATCAATTATCGTTTGTTTTAGGGGGAGAACTTAACAAAATCTAGTGTTTAAACTAACATATTGTTAAAAACGATTTTTATAAACCCTAGATTTAATGAAAACCATCAATAATTGATCGTTTGATAAAATTGATGTTACATAAGTGTTAGTCGGCCATGTTAGAATGATTTGAAATCAAAATTTGAAGTTAATACAAATTAAATCAGAGTTTGGTATTTCAAATTTGGAAATGGTCCATTCGACCTCTTCGAAGGGTCGAATGATGATCCATTAGGTCAAAAGAACAAATTTGATGTTCATTCGACATAAACCAAGTTCATTTAAACCCACGTTTGGTCGAATGAACATGATATTTTGACCATTTTTGATGTTTGATCCGAATTAACAAATTTTTGTATGATTTGTTAGTGTTTTTGCAAATCTAATGGCTGAATAAGAACAACAAGATGTTCCAGAGAAAGCAACACCTAAAGAATTAAAGTTTGAACCTAAACATAACTGTTGTGCATACATCGAGCCAAAGATTGATGAAAAGTACACTAAATTTCAAGGGATTATTAGTTTTCTAAAAAGATCCTAAATCGTACATGCTATTGCTCAATCAGTCACCATTTACAAAGATCATCAGGTGGAGTTTGGGAGAATGCTGGACTGACTTTTTGGGAAGATAGAACGGTTATTCAAAACAAAATACAAGGGCATATGGTTTTAGTTGGTGAACAAGATTTTTGAGAGGCTTTACAGCTGAATGATTCTTATGAAGATCCGATTGAGTTATCTTGGACTGAACAGCGTGCATGTTTCTTCAGAATGAAGTGTAATGGTCCTATCACAGATTATATATTACACAAAGAGAAGTTGTGTCCACCATATAAATATCTACTTCATGTGATACTTCATGTCTTTGGACTAGTTAGTGGAGGTGATGATGTGCTGAGGAAGACGTTGTGTTCATTGGTCATTGCATTGATTCTGAACAAGCATTACAACGTATCTGGTATGATTTTTCACCACATGAAAGAGGTATTTCAAGGTTTGAAGGTTGACAAGTTTCTGATGTATCCAAGGTTTCTACAAATGGTGTTTGATCACAAGTACAAGGATTTGGTTAGAGATCCATTGCAAGTGATAAACCAGGAGCACATGAATGCAACAACTTTGAACCAGATGAAGACTTATAAAAGAAAGAAAGAGGATGAGAAGCCACCACACAAAAGTCTATTTGGACATTTGAGTTCAGCTGCTTATACAGACCCAGGATTGGATAAGGCTAGACATGAGGATAGTAATTCTGATTCTGATAGCCCATTGGTTCCGGTTGACAAAGAAGCAAAGAGGAAACGCCAAGTGGTTAACAAAGGTGCTAAATTCAAGGGTAAAGGCAAACAGAAGGTTATTGAGAAATAATCAAAGACAAAGAAGGTTGCTAAGAGCAAAGGAAAGAAAAAGACGTTGCTTATTGATGAAGATTCAGAAGAAACGGAAGAGGATGAGGAAAGGGATTCTCAGACTGAAACAGTAAAGGATACTGATCCCAAGGCCACTGAGATTAGTACTCCTGAAGCTTTTGAGAAGATATTTGAGAAACAGATATAAAAGAAAGTTACTAAAGAAAATCAAGAGTTGATTCTAGGCCTTGATGTTGATGTTGAAGGTTCTCCTGTTCCAGGTGCTAGTGTTAAACGTGGAAGAGTGAAGACTATGACAAAGAAAGAACCACCAAAGAAGAGGAGAAACAGAGAGATTGATTTACTGTTGAAAGGGAATAAAGTACCAACAGTAGGAAGTTCTAAGAGTGTATCACCAGCAGTATCCCCAGTCATCAAGAAGAAAAAAAGTTGTGCAAGAGGTTGTTACTACTGAACCTGCTTCACAACTAAATCCAGAAAACATATCAGTATCTTTGAAGAATGTGTTGGCAAGTATGGAAGTAAAAGTTGCCAAACCAAGTGCAGAATCAAGTTCCATTCCACAAGCAACGGTATCTAGTGATGTGATGGAAGCTGTGAACAGACAGATTGCTAATGTGATGAAAGCGTTCAATCAACAAGAAGCTGAGATTAGACAGATGAAAGAGAACGAGAAGGATATGTTACAGATTGTGTTAACTTCTAAAGAGCGTCAAGATGATTTGGAAGCGAAGTGAAGAAGCTACAAGATGAAAATGCTCAACTGAAGACGTCTAGCAAAAGAAACACAAAGAGAATTGTAGTGATTGAACAAGAAAACAAGGATTTGAGAAAGATAATAGAGGATCTGTATGAGAAAGCACCACAGCTTAAGGGTACTGAAGAGGAAGAGGAGGAAGAAGAAGAGGGACAATTGGATTTTAGTGGTACTGATGATGAATGTGAAGATGATGATGAGAATGATTCAGGTGATGACGATGATGCATCAGGAGGTGGTAATGCTAACAAAGATAAGGATTCCAGTTCCAAAGATTCAGATGATAATGATGAAACAGACTAATTCAAGTTCGAGAAGAGAGAGTCTAAGAAAAGTTACAAAGGCGAATCTAGTTCAAAGAAGAAATCTGGAGAAACAACTGAAGATGATCAAGATATATTCTGGACTGAGTAGATTCGTGCTTTATTACAATCAGATTCATTTTGATGTGAGAGATTTAGTACCTGCTTGGAATTTTCAGAAGTTTGCTATATGTTGTTTTGCTTAGGTAGTGCATGTTGATTGTGACTATGAAAAGCTGCTGGGAAAGACATTGAAGATTAGAGATGAACCAATGAAACGTACACTCAAAAGAAAAGCCGAACCTGAAATGACTGAGCAACAAAAGAAGAAGATAAAGATCAAGTTGAAGAATATAAGTTTGGAAATGCAAGAACAATCCAAGAAATAGCCAAGAGGGAGTTTGTAGATGCACATATGTGGCTATCGCTTTGGATTAATCGAGTTTGGCGAATAATATTGAAGTTTTGGATGTTCATTCTACCAATCGACTGCTTGAATGAGTTTCAAAGGGTCGAATGTAGTTTGAAGATTATAAGGATGTTTATTTTGTAGTTCATTCGAGCCTCGTAGAGGTCGAATGAGTTCATTCGACCATTGCAGAGGTCGAATGGAATTGTTTATATGTAGTTTGAAGTTTGCTTCAAACTTAAAGGTTTGTCAATTTGGTGTATGTGTTACTGTGTGTTTTCTGTAAAAGCTCTAGAAGGTTCTAAGTGTTAGGTTTTCATTAATATTTAACTTAAAATCGTTTTATGATTGTTATATTAATGAAAATCATGTTGAAAAGGTGTCTTAACGTGTTCTGATCTGATTATTATCATTTTGCATGTGATCTAGGGTTTCTGCACCTGGATTACTTATACTTGTGTGATATTTGTGTTGATTTCATAAAATCCGATCCTTTACATTTGGATTATTTGAGAACCACTATTTAGAGAGAGAACCAAGGAACCAAGTGTGAACACAAAAGTCTCTCCATCAAAACATAAAAGAAAAATAAAAAATTATATAACCTAAAAATAAAAAAAAAGTAAAAACACAAAAATGTTTATCTAGTGTTAGTAATTCAAAAAAATAAAAAAATTGCTTATATTACGTCATGTCTGAATAAATTGTGCATTTCAATATTAGAGCACACTTTTGACTAATAGAGCACACTTTTGAATAAATTATCAATTACCATAATTACATGATCATTAAGTGGACACGATGTGAAATATAACGAGGTAAAAATTTATTCAATGTTCATTAAATGGACGCGAAATGGTATATAAAATACTCTCGAACTTGTCAATTGTTTAATCATGCATATTATAAGACAGGATGAAATTAAGACACGTGAAGGACAACAAGCATGAATAAACTTAAAACAAATCTATATAAGAACAATAAAACAAGACAAGTGTATTGTATGCACATGTGTATTTCACTATTATAGTTAGGTTTACACGGGATTTTGCTTTAGGGATTAGTTGTTAGGTATGGTGTGAGGGGGGATTAGGTTTAGGGGGTATGGGGTGGTGGGTTTAGGTTTTTGGGGGTGGGAGGTTTAATTATAATTATTCACATGTGCATATGTCATTTTCCTTATAGTACCAATTTACATACACTAAAATTATAATCACAACATAATCAACCTATCAACCACCATATAAAGGCCACCCAAATTATACATATGTGCATGCATCATCCTTCAAATAACAAACTTTTTGTACCCATTTGTTTTTATCATACAACTACATGTAGTTTCTATCACATGTATCAACAAAATAAAAACGATAACAAAAATATATTCATATTGCAAACCAACCATGTTACCATAGACCACCTACCTACAAACTTCTAATTACCTCACAACCTCACGTCCACCAACAGTGTCCCCTTCTATTGCTTATTTGTCCCCTTTTCATCTTCTTCCACTTTTATTTATCTTCTTCCAACACTCTTCACACCTCATTGATGCCTCATCTAACATCTCCCTTGTTTTTTCATCCATCAACTTGAACATGGTATATTTCTCAAATTTATCACATTGTTCGTGTGTTTAGACAACTAACAATTAACATTTATGATTTAATATGAAAAATATACATATATGCACATGCGCATATATATATATATATATATATATATATATATATATATATATATATATAAATTGCTTAAATGAATAATAACGACCCTTTTTAACTTCCAGACCAACAATTATGCAACATCCTCAATTGCATCTGCAACGTTTTATTGACTCTTTCTCCCTCGATCTAACACAAAAGTTATCTTCTTCGATTTTTATCCCATCTTTTACTACAAAAAATAAACAACATTTAAGTAACCAAATTTCAATCTTAATGCACATGTGTATTAACATTACTTTTTTCATTACCACATAACATATGCACATGTGCGTTGGAGTGAAAGATCTTAATGATAACAGAAATTAAACCTTAATTCACATGTACATTAACATTAGTTTTCTCATTACCATATAAATTATGCTCATGTGCATCAATATAAATGACCTTAATGGTACATAATGCAATGAATACACATATTTGCAACTTGTAAGAAGGTATAATTCAACTTGCTTTTATTAGTAATATGACAAACTACAACAAAATTTCATCCCAAACTAACATCTATAACATTTCATGTTCTCAATTATAGTGGTAAACAATATATTCAAAAAAATATGGATTGATTATTAGTTACTACTTCGTGGTTCTAAAATATTGAAATATCCAAATTTACATATATATTACAAATTATATTTAAATAAAACTGAATCTATAAAAATACACCTATAAATACATATATGAATGCACAATTCCCGCATCATTGCAAAAAAATTATGGTAAATTTATCAAATGTTACTAGTATACAAATGAATGCAATGAGTACACATACATGCACCTTACATCATTCGAAATGCCTATTATCAGATTGTTTAGCACAAGAAATTCATAAATTATGTCACGATTTCTGTTCAGCTATGATGTATAATCGATTACTGGACGATTTGAAGAATGATTCTTCGATTATAATACCCTTTCACATCGACTGAAACAAGCAATGATCTCTATTCATTCATAATACAGTCTAATAAATCAATCAAAAGAAACAGGGGGCATTCATTCGTAATACAGTCTAATAAATTAATCAGAGAAGATGTTAGTACCAGAGGCGAATGGGAGTAATCGATTGAAAAAAACACCGATCTGTAGCAGAAGAAACAAAAGGCTATAGAAATCCAATTTCATCGTTCTCTTTGGTGAATACGAATGCATCTTCTTCTTCATTGCATCTATGATTGAAACAATCAACGTTCTCTAGCAAACGAATCGATTATTATGAACTAGGGTTTTGACATCATAATAACCGGTTCTTAAGTTCAACATTGCGTAGCAACCACAGAAGGAAATGAAATCTTCAACGGAAAGATAGGTAGGTACAGAGACGATGAAGACGGTTGTGGTATGAGAGGTGACATTCCATAACGTCATGACAGGATTAATGGATGAAGAGGAGGAGGCGAAGCGGAGGTTACGGAAGAGGTGAACGACGTTGTTTAGTTCCTTAGGGTTGTTAAAGGTGGTGGTTTTGTTGGAGTTAGCAGAAGCTGAGTATTTACAATAATGCCCTCTATTCACATTGGTTCCTAAGTTCTCACCCTAAAGTTGGTTCTCGCATGATCCCTACCCTATATATAGTATATTATAATGCATATTGAATGGGCAATATAGTCATTTGACCCCAATATCTTAAATACAAGTCCATAAGCCCAATGTACAACTCTTGACCTTATCAGATTTTCAACACCCCCAATTTTTTGAATTCCCGCCCATTATATACCCTAATTCCATTTCTCTGGTTCCTAATTTTCATCTCATTCTCTTTCCAATCTCCGCCTCTCTCAATCGTACTGTCAAGATTACTAAGGTGGAAGTGGAGAAATTCTTCGTTGGTGACAAAGCGGTGATGGTGGTCGAGTTCTGATGAGAGCAACTTTCGTTTTCATGTTGGTAGGTTTTTGTTTTGATTATTTATTCACTTTTATACTTCGTTGATTAGGGTTTATAACATTTGTTCGTCGAAAGTGATATAAGGGAACTAACATCTGTTCTTCAGATCGATTTAATTTCTTTGTAAAACAGTGTTGAGCTTTATGCTGAGAGAGTCAACAATAAGGGACTATACGCCATTGCACAGAAAGGATCTTGGGGTACAATCTGATACCAATCTGTAACACCCCAACCGATGGCGGAAACATCGGGGTGCCACGAAGTGACAATTGTTCAATAGCTCATGGCAACTAAATGAAGTTTCAATAGATTATTTAAAACATTTACATACAATCAAATAAGTTCAAACAACAATAACAAGTTTAATATAATTGAATATAAGGCTTCAGCTCCTATGTAATGCACAAGGAATGTTAGCTTCCAAGTAAAAATGAATACCTAAAACATGTTAAGTTTGGAAAATGGAGGGGGTCAACTATAAAGTTGGTGAGGGTACATAAGTTTTATCAAAACAATGTATAGTATGAAAAGTATAAAGCGTACAATTCTGTGTCAATACGTAACATCAAGGGCATACATTTGAAAACTAAACTACAGCAAACTGGGGCATAACCAAACCATTGTTGACATAGTTTAAAGGTCCATCCCATAGACATGGTTAACCTAAGTTTAAGTTTAAGTTTCAGTACCAATCACCCGCGCTCCCCATAGACATGGTCAACGAATCTAGTTGGTGTCGTCAATCCAATAGATCTATCATTGTTACTGTTGGCTTGTACGGAGTTAATGATTATGCAAGTCTTAGTTTAGTTTACTTAGCAAGTTTATGACACGTAGCACAAAGAATCACATAAGAAACATAGTTGAATTGGATAAGTTTGAAAAAATAAAGTCAACATGTTTCACCTCGAAAAGCATTGAAAAATTGTAAAAGAGTGAGGATATGTAAACTCACGTGATAGCATGCTAGAAAGTTTCCCGCACAAAAGTATTAAAAGCGTGTCTTACGCAGTAACGTAAGTTTATCATAGCACACAAATTCAATTTGTTTTCAAATAATCAAGAAACTACAATCCCGTTATGTCCCAAATCAGTTTTATCTGCATAGATTAGGCATACAGACATTCCTCCCCGTTTTAGTGGAAGGGCGTGCTATTTGTTTACATCCATTAGTTTATTTACTTGGACGATTCGCTCGCTATTAAGTTTCCTGCGACAGGAACCAAAATCCTATTAAATAATTAAACCCTAAATAATCAACATTGATTTTAATGTTCAAAGCAAAACAGAAATTCAAAACTTACGTATCAATCATGGACATAATTCGTTTACTGAATGATAAAAATTTTTATTATATAAAACTACATGTTGTTTATAGAAATATATATATAAACATTGAATTACAAGAAATATATATACTATTCAATCCCATTAGGTAGTAAAATTGTAGAAAATCAAAACTCATCCTTAAAAAAAATAATGATTATCCCTAAACCGTTTAAATACACATGCAGCTTGATTTATGTAAAGCGTAAATATCTATTGCATGTGTATATCGAGCCAACTAATCAAACAAAGTTTGACAATCTATAACTCGGTTCGAACCCATATGTGCAAGGTTTTAAATGCACTTATGTAGTTCAATCTAAAGTGGTTCAACACTAAAACAACTAGCCTAACGTTGCTCTTAATCGCCGGAACAATCAAACGAAACCCAAATACGTATAAATATTTCCAATTGAATGATCGTTTGTTAAGGTACCTTGTTGAAGTTCAGTCGTATGTTGATCTACGATAAAAGCCTCGTATGGATGATCATACAAAAGCGAAAGGGATAGAGAACACCCAGTCACCCACACTCGTTGCATAGCGGCGTTGACAATGCTACTCCTTCGGATTATCGGCAACAACGATGAACATGAACGGAAATCGAAAATAGGACAACAATAATAAATCTGGTTCGCGGCACCGAACGGTAATGCTGTCTTGGATTACCGTGGTGTACGAAGGTGGCGACTGGGATAACAACAAAGAATAGTTGAAGTATAGAATTTCGAGCGGGTTAGAGCAGTGGCGAAGCTTGAAAATTGGGACCGGGGGGTCGGAAGTCAGCGGTTACAGGACGGAATCTATTTTTTGTTTTCTGTAGCTATGGTTCGGGTGACATGTTCGAGTCGGTGATTCGATTCGGGTCGAGTCAAACATTAAATACAATAAATATCAAAGTTCTAAGCGTTGTTTAACAAACAATTTAACAAAAACACTAAAACATTAAAAAGAAGATAAAGGGTTTGTACGTGGATGAAGAATTATAATTCAACCCGTCGACCTTTAAGAGTTTTGAAATCTTCAATTATGGATAGAGGTGCAAGCGAGCCGAGATAAGCCCGGGCTCAACCAGGCTCGAGCTCGAAAAACTTATGAGAGCTCGAGCTCAACTCGTTTACTATCTATTAGTTAATGTTTTAAATAAAAATAGCATAAATAATAGGTTCGGAGCTCGATAAATGAAGTCCGGCTCAGGCTAGTTCAGTAAACAAGCTTAAATGAAGGGGTAAATATTATTAAATATTAATAATCCTAATATTACACTAAGGCTTGACAAGCCTGATGAGCTTCACATGCTAGGCGGAGCTCGGTCTCTATTAGTAAACGAGCTTTGTTTTAAGCTCAAGCTCGGCTCGTTTCGAGCTTTTTACCAAGCCCAGCTCGAGTAGCTAAGAGATAACAACTCCATCCCTTGCTCATTGAATCTACTATCCCGCTCATGTATTTGTTAGGCTTAAAACTTTAGGATTTGGGCGTTACAATTAATATGTTTTCGGTTAAAGTTTTGGTTTATATAACTATTTTTTTTTAAAAACGGGGGGTCGAAACCGTATATACCAAAAAAATTTCATACGGAAACTATATACTCGAAACTTCTAATCGAAAATTCGGGGGAGTCGGCCGCCCCTCCCCGCCCCATAAAAGCTACGCCCTTGGGTTAGAGGACATCATAAATAGCGATGGAGGAACGAGGGTGCAAAGTTTATAAAATATCAATGGTAAGCATTATACTTATCCCAAAATCTTTGGCCGGTTCTTTTTTTTTTTCGTTAGAGATGATTCAAAATTTGAAGAATTGAAGATGCGGTTTGGCGATAACACCCTAGAACAGAAATTATATGTATGGATCCGAAAAGTGTGTCAATTTTATTTAATCCGTAATTAAAGTTTTATATTAATTCCAATCTTTGAATGCCATCAATTTATGTAATATTTTACTTGCACTAAACCCTTCTAGGAGGTTTGTAAATGTTTTTTTCTCTATTCTAACTCTAATACTTTAAATGATGATACAATTAATTAGGTTTTCTACTTAACTATTTTTGGGGCTTGCTATGGTGTTCTAAGATCTGTTAATAAGACGGGAAAATAGATTTTAATACTCCTAACTATCGCCTGTTGGTGAATATCACTCTGAACTTTCACTTTGGCTAATAGCACTCTCAACTTTCAACTTATTTTCTTCCATCACTCTCAACCGTCGTGAACCAAACCCTAACACAATTAATTACCCACACTTGAGTCGTCATTCCTTCCCTAAACCAAACCCTAACGCAATTAATTACCACCCACCTGCTCCATCGAAACAATCCACCTCGCCGTCATCGACATCCTTTCCCAGAAACGTGACTGTTTCTTGAACGTTGAACCAGTCTTAACAACCTTCAACACCGGAGCCTTCACATCGACTTTCTTCATAGCAGCAATTGTAACAATAAATTAAAGGGAGATGAAGTTTGGTGATGGTTAGACGGTGGTTTAGAGAGCAAAGGGGAATTTGTTTGAATTTGGGGTTTTGTGGCGGTGGTAGTGGTGGAGATAGCCGGTGATGGTGGCAGAACGATGGATGGGTTTTGTTGGTGGTTTTGGTACGGTTGGGGTGGTGGGTGGTGCAGTGGCTCTCTTTGGTGCGGTGGTGGAAGGTGTGGTGGTGTTTGTCGAAGGTGTGTGTGGTGGTGGTGGGGGTGTTGTCTGTCAACAGGAGGGGAATAGGGGGGGTGGGTTGATTTATAAAATAATAGTAATAATAATAATAATAATAATAATAATAATAATAATAATAAATTTCAAAAATGTCCCAAAGTTTTGGTTTTTACATTTTGGACACGAAGACTAACCAGGTTAGACCTCGGTTAGTTTGGGGGTGATGGAAGAAAATAAGTTAAAAGTTGGGAGTGCTATTGGCCAAAGTGAAAGTTCGGAGTGATATCCGCCAACAGGCGATAATTGGGAGTATTAAAATTTAAAATCCATTTTCCCTATTAAGAATGGTGTAAAACTATGTGAGGTTTGTAATTGTGATTATTATCTTTACTTTTTCTTTTATGTAAAAAAAGGTTGTAATTATCTTGACCAATGTTTATTAAAGTTAGGTGATTGTTTGTGGAAAACTTACAGCTCAACGGTACATCGATTCTGTATAGAGACACTTGCTTCTTACACAAGTACACTCATCGGTTTCTTATTTGGTTTGTTTACCATTTAGACTAAATATACCAATGAATAACTAAATTTGTGAAGGGATTGAAAGGTTGTTGCTTCTACATGATGCTGGAAAGAATATTGCTTCTGATAATGTAAGCCCATGTTATTTGTTTTTATTGACTACTTAGGTTTATTGAACCCAAACCCATATATTTGTTGGATTGTTATTGGTGATAAAACAATAATATTATTACAACTTAAATCACCAATTTTGTTTTTTCGACAAAGTGTTTGACTAGAAGGGAAACGGGTCAAAAGCCTAATTTGATATATAAAAACGAACCAGTAATATGATTTGCAAACCTTCTTCATTATATTATATATGATTATTTGATGTGGCAAAAAAGGTAATGGTTTGGTACAGCCGTACATAAGAAGGCTTGATTTTTATTTTTCAGGTATAAACATTTCATCTATACGCTATATAACCTTATATTTTTCTTTAAATACTGATTTGATGATCATTAAAGTTGGATTTGTGACATTTTATGTACCGAAATAGTTTGTAAGACTGTTAACAATTTGTCCGTTTGGATTATAATATCGGTATATTGAAGCAGTTAAGGACAAACTATGAAAGTATAGAGAACCAGAGATGGAAAGAGTGTATATTCTCTTAAGCTCACTCTAACATGATGGTAAGCCACGAGTACTAAAGATGCCGATACCATGACATAATACAGGCAGGTAGCATATGGTATTCCAGCTTTTCGATTACATTTAAATTTGTTAAGTGAATCACACTTTAGACGTTTAAATTTCATTTGATTGGTAGGTGGTAGTTAAAAGAATTTTTTTTCTTTTTTTTTTTTATCATTTTTAAAACCTTATAAGTGTCTCATTTGTTTATTTGGATTTTGTCAAATAAAAACACTACCAATAGAGTTCACACAGAAGTGATATTAAAAGTAGAACTTGGGAGCTGACTTTAGGGAATCTGATCATCTAGAGTAAATGGACATTCATTACATCATTAAACTAACTAGCAAAAACTATTTTTTATATATTTAATTTTGGTAGTTTATAGGAAATGACATGATTACAAAACATATATTCATATCAGAATAATCAATGTTTATAATAAAATGATTAGCCGTTTACATTTTACTTAAATCCTTTGCTCAACTATATTGATCCATTGACAATATAGCCCTTATTCTACCCTCTTGGTAAACAAGCCTAAATTTACAGAAAAAAGAAAGTAGCGGATGAAAGAGAATCATGTGAACCTATATTTTTTTTTTATTTCTCATCATTAATATGAGTTTTATTGGGTTAGGTTAGTGACTTTTATCTCCGCATACCGCATATGGTTCTCAAAAAACGCAAATTTGAAGGCAAAAACCTTGTTCTTATGTATTAAATAAGTCCTTTACACCAAAATGTTTCTCAATTTTGTCATTGAACTACTAATTATATTGCTAATACTTTTTGCTACCTTAACCACAAATGTTGATTTCCTACTTTCCTTCAAATTATACTTATTCACGGATGTTTTTATTAATAAAGATATGAATTCTTATTCACGGATAATTTTCACTAATCAAGATATGTTTGGATTGAATGTAGTGTTAATATTTTTGTTATTAAATTAATAGGTATAATGGCTTAAACTCGATTGAGATATACTCGGCGCAACGATCTTTTCTTTCGAAGGCCCCTGAATCCATCGATATGTATTTTTGTCATTCCTATGTATAAAGAAGAGGAATAGTCACTATCATCTTTACGTTCACATCATCCTCACTTGATTTATTGGTCTGCATTTTGATAGATGTAAATCATGTCGACCAGGCCTCTGAAAGCACATTGCATATTAGGCGCACTTTGTAAGAGTATTCTGGGTATTGAAAGACAATTACAAGGAAAGAAAATGACTATTAAATAAGGAACAAAATGATAGTACAAACCCTGTAGATGAAAAGCCAAAAGACTATAAACAATTTAGAGATATAAAATGGGAACCATAAAATATGTAGTAAAAAAAGTAGTCTCAATGATACGACCCGACTCGTGATCCTACCCATGAAGACCAACTCCACGTTTAAGTTACTACATGTTTTAGGATTTCTTTTATGTTTTGCATTTGTTTTTCACCCCATGTTTCCATGTTCTCATACATGCATGCAAACTACTCATGATCTAGTTAGTTGGTAGCTATTCTATTTAGTATTTATGTACTTTGCGTATCAATAAAACAGAGAGAAAATTGATGCAAAACTAGTCTTGTTCTTAATCTTTATTCTTGGAGCCTAACCCACTCAACGGGTCACTTGGGAGATTAGCCATCTCGAATCGGCTTACTATCAATGGTGCTTTCATTCTCGAACCCTCCTTCTGCCATGCCGACCCGCAAAGACATCACCTCCTCCGACAACCCTTCCCCATCCATAACCAGCCTACTTAACCAACTTATTGCAATCACCCTCCAATCTCAAGCCAACTTCAACAATCAATTAGCCGTCCTTATCAAAATCACCCAAAACCTTAACTCGAAATTCGATACCCTCACCGAAACTACCGGTGCTATCGTTAACCACATCACCAAAAACGACCCGAAAACCTCACATCCAACACCGCCACAAAAACCTACAACATCCCTGGAACCATTTGCACCACCTACACCTTCACAGACACAACAAACTTATCCCACCAACCGGTCAATTCCAAATATCGCAGCAACAGCGGAACCAGCCCCAAAACCCACATCGAAAACCCACCCTTTTGCACCCTTTCAACCTGTGACACAAGTTTATACCCCTACGGTTCTGCGTACACATCCTATTCAAAACAAACTAAACAAAACCCGCCCAACACCATCATCTCTGAACCCCATGGCAAGAGCCACTTTTGTTTCCACCATAAATTGTGGTCTTCAGAACATTAGGAACTCCATGCAACTACCTTTGAAGGAACACGGGAACAAGAATAGAACAACGCCGGTAGAAGATGCCGTTGGAGTGTTTGAGTGGCATCCACCGTGGCGGCCCGTTGTGACTGCCGCAAATGCCATTGTACGACTCGAGTGGCGACCACGGTGGTTTTTTTCTTCCGCCCTTGAGGACAAGGACATTTTGAAGAGGCGAGGAGTTGATACGACCCGACCCGTGATCCTACCCATGAAGACCAACTCCACGTTTAAGTTACTACATGTTTTAGGATTTCTTTTATGTTTTGCATTTGTTTTTCACCCCATGTTTCCATGTTCTCATACATGCATGCAAACTACCCATGATCTAGTTAGTTGGTAGCTATTATATTTAAGTACTTTGCGTATCTATAAAACAGAGGAGAGAAAATTGATGCAGAACTAGTATTGTTCTTAATCTTTATTCTTGGAGCCTAACCCACTCAACGGATCACTTGGGAGATTAGCCATCTTGAATCGGCTTACTATCACTCAACTTGAAGAACCGTAACAATACATAAAACCCCCATACATGATAAATTGAAACAATACCATGCCTCCCAGTTCAAATACCGTGCATTGCTCCATTCCTAAGCCACAAGTAAGCTAACTTCTTCTACCACCCTATCCACATTGGGATGCTTCCGGCTAAAAACTAACTACAGAACTGATTATTGGACTGTATCACAAAAAACATAAAAAGAACAATAATAAACCCTAAAAATTATGGTCTTTGTTAGAAATAATGTGAATGTAGATTTGATTATAATTTAGTGAATTTATAATTATATTCTTCATGTGGTGAAATCAAGATAAATAAAAATGCTTTATGAGGCTTGAATAGAGTTTCTATTAGGCTTGAATAGAGTTTTATGGCTAATAAAGAATATTTAAGTCTCTAATTATGTGAGACTTTTCACTAGCCATAGTTCATGTATACATATGAGGCTTTGTACCTCTTTTAGAGAAATGATGAGATACATGAAAAATTATACTAAAAACTCTTGCAACACACATAACTCTAGAGAAGAAACCAAGTGTCTATTAATTTTCAGGCAAGTGGGATAGTCCGGCAGTGCACCATCGTCACTGTTTCGAACCGGTGTACCCTGGGAACAGACGAAGAATCTGTTTAAGGGAATTGTGTCAAACACAAGCCCGGTTCACTTCTATGATTTTGTTTTCTTTTTAGATTTTGGTGCAGCAAGTATAGAAATTATGATGCATGTAAGCTTCATGTAAGAAAGACGTGCGGCGATTACTATGTAAGTTTTTCCAACAAACTTAAACAGATTCGTAAACAAACTTTCATGTTCTTCCTAAGGAATTTGGGTTCGAGAAAGTTTGTACATGTTTTCTTTGGTACATCGAATTGGATTACATTCATAATGGGAATGAAATCTTTAATCCGAAAGACGGTTTTACAAAACGATTTTTTTTATTCAATTTTCGGATTCATGGGTGTTTGGGTTGTGTTTAGATAAATCGGACTATTAAATACGTGTTTACACGTTTTGGAAACAATAAAGTTCTAATGAAAGCATTAGAAAAGACAAATTATTTGAAAACCCATGTAAACTTGGTTGATAACGTTTTCTTTCTAGTAAGCGTATTAGAAAGATAATTTCAAAGTATTTGAAATGTATACATTTTCTAATAAGAGTATTGGAAAATAAAGGGTTTCAAAATATAAGGTTTGAAACATGTATTTCTAACAAGCGTGTTAGAATCGACGACGTTGAAAAAAAAATAACGTGTCATGATACATTTCTAATAAGCGTATTAGAAATTATTATTTACAAAATCATAAGTTTAATTTGTAAACTTATATATTGATTTCTCTAACGAGCGTGTTAGAAATTGATGATTTTGTAAAGACAAAATAAGGTGTGTATATTTTCTAACAAGTGTGTTAGAAAAGATTATTGTACAAAATATACAAAAGTGTTGGAAATTTGTATTTTGAAAATTTTGTGAAAATAAAAAAAAAAGTTATAAACTTAATTTGTTTTATCGAAGGTTTTAGTAAGAAAACTAAGTAAAACTCCAAAGTTGAAACTTAAAAATATTTAGAATACCATTAAGTTGGGTCAAATGTTCTTAAAGGTTTTAATGGAGTGTTTCAACTCATGGGTTTATGGAGAATTGGGTGTTTCAACCTTTTCCAACATTAAACCGGTTTGGTAAATTTGACGGTTTCTAACGAGTGAGTTTGAAACGGGTATATTTTGGAAAATCCAAAGTTAATACCATTTATGTAGATGGTCTAATTTTCTAACGAGGGTGTTAGAAACGGTTTATTTTTATATAAACCAAGAAGTTCTAAAACGATTGTCATAATTGTGTATTTCTAACAAGCAGGTTAGAAACGGTTGAGAATATAAACCAATGACCTTTAAAATGATTTTGGTAACCGTTTATTTCTAACGGGTGTGTTTAAAAAAAAGGTCTAATTGATATAAGCAAACTATATATGATGAAACGTGTAATCGTTTACAGTCTAACAAGTATGTTAGAAATGGTTAATTTTGAAACCATATATGTTTATATGGTACACGTATAGTTTCTAATGAGCGAACTAGAAACGGTTAATCATGAAGACCATATACTCTAACAAGTGAGTTAGGAATGGTTTAAATAATAAAACTATATTAGAGTTTATGGTTTTGATGTGTAATCAAAACATAAATATGTATAGTTTATGGAAAACACGTAAAAGTAGAAATGTTTTGTATGAATAAACATGTCTTTTGCAAATTATATATGGTTTGATACTTGTATGAGAAGTATGATGACTTGAACCATATAATAGTCTAGAAAGACTATTTAGTGTAAAACAACTTGATGTTGTTTTGGACATATTTACTTGTTCGACTACTTGTGAGTAGTTAAGTATAAACAACGTTGTTGTTTTGAACAGTGTAATGAGGGAGTACCTCGAAACATGTCACGAGACGATATAATTGCTATTATTTCGTCGAACGATAAAGTGTTGAAGAGAATAACACTTTGAGATTTGATGTTTATATATCCTTATATGAATCCACTGATTATATTAAAATTATAATTTGGTAAATTATAATTATTAATTGGAATCTTAATGTGGTGAATAAAGAGTAAACTCTTGGGTAGAGTTTCATGTTTTCTAATTAAAGTTTTATGTTACTTTATTAGAGCTTTTATGTCAATTTATTAGAGCATTTATTTTAAATTAAGTCTCTAATTAAGTGACTAAGAAGAAAAAAACTCTTCATGCATCCCCATTGAGATAATCATGATCAACGTGGCAAGTGTATTGAAGTTAAATGCACGAAAACGAGATATGTCATCTAATGTTGAGAGCATTTACGTAGAAATGCACAAATGTAGTATTGATGGCTATAACATATGATAGAAATATATGTTATTATTCATAAGTCTTTGATAAATATTGCGAGATTTATTATAAAAGACTTAGAATAATGATGGACGTGTAGAGTCTCTACAAACCATCAATGTTGGTTGAACTATATGGAGGATTCGTGATATATTTTGGGAGAGTCACCGAATAACTAGTTTCAACAAAATATATACATATCACTTAGGCATATGTGAATGTCATGTCGTTGAGTGCCAATCTAATTGACATGTTGATGATGAATATGTTCATCAAAGTGACTTATATTAAGACTTATGTTTAAGTCCTAAAGAGTCAATGGTGAAGCCTTGAAGATTAAAGGCAAACGAGTCTTGATCCTAATGAATGGAATTAATTATGGTTTTGAAGCATTCTTTAAACCAAGGTTTTGGAATGGTAAACAAAATCTCATTTTGTGTCTAAACTAAGACGTGAATGTTAGGAAGAGATAGTGAGGTATCTCTTAAGGCTGTGTAGAATCAGAATGAGGCATCTTCTGTTCACATGCTAAGTATTCGTAGTCTAAAGCATGCTAGACTAATACTTGTTAATTTAGATGCTCCACGGAGAATAAATTAACTTTAAACATTCAAACATATGTGACGACATAAGAATAAATTTTGTAAAAGAAAATATATAATTCATTAAAAAGGATGACTCGAAAGGACCGAATAAATAGTTCATTGGTTATGATACTATTTAGCTGAATATGAGGAAAACTCATATAGCTCAGAAAATGGTTCGTGTGAGAAATATGGGTTGAGTAATATAATGGATGACCTCAATAACACAAAGATATAGATAGTCACGATCTTATAACGGGTGTCTAATGTCATCATGAGTAATATTACTCGAACTTAATCAAAATGCAAGCAATGTGGGGGAAAAGCCATTTAAGAAACAATCTGTAGGGATGTAAAAATGGTACTTGAGAAGTTTTCAAGCTACATATGAATGGAACAAACTTTCATCACCCCATTTGGTAGTTATCGAATAACACTTAAGTGTGGAGGTTACTTGCATTTGAAAATAGAAGGTTTAATATGAATGGATGTGATTTTGGGAAGTACAAATCACACGAACCTAGAACAGACTTATTATAAGTCAGCCCTATTATGCCGACAAAATTCTTGAGAAGTTCAATGGAAATGACTCTAATGTCGCTAGAACTTTCATTGACACGAGTCAACATCTAGCTAAGAATTGAGGTGAGCCTAATAACCAATTAGAGTACTCAAGAATTATTGGCAGCCTGATGTATCCGATGAGTTGTATCAGACCAGACTTAGCAAGAAAGCTAAGTAGATACACGAGCAACCTAAGTTCAATTCATTGGAATTACGTGACACAGGTGCTTTGGTAATTAGGATACATACGAAACTACGGGCTGCAATATAAAAGATATCCAACAGTTGTTGAAGGTTACTATGATGCGAATTGGATATCTGACACGAATGATTCCAAGGAAACGAGTGGATATTTGTTCACACTTGGAAGTGCTGCGATAACATGGAAATCATCTAAGCAAATGGTTATTGCTAGATCCATGATGGAATCAAAATCCATCGCTTTAGAGGATGAATAGGCAGAATGGCTACGTCAATTTGTTAACGATATACCTAGGTGGCCGAAGCCGGCATTGGCCTAATGCATACGCTGTGATAGTCAATCGGTAATTGGCAGAGCTCATATCACAATGTGTATAATTAAGAACAGGTATATAAGACGTAGGCATAATACGGTACGACAACTAATCTCTACAGGAGTTATCACTGCTGACTACGTGAAGTCAAAGGATAACATCGCGGATCCACTAACAAAAGGCTTAAGCAGAGAGTTAGTTCAGAAGTCGTCAATGGGAATGGGGCTAAAGCCCATGAAAGGCTTGGTTTATGCGAAGGAAACCTAACTCAGCTGACTGGAGATCCCAAGATCTGAGTTCAATAGGACAACCTAATTGTGTGAACTGGCGAAGGTCACTGTGGGAGAGAGTTGGTGGAAACCCCACGTATTAAAAAGGGAGTTTACTATAAATTTAATAAGCTTCCTAGTCCATTCCTAAAAAGTGACAAGGTTGAGGTTAAGCTTATGGCTTTTAATGATCTGACTGAGGTAACCAGTCCCAGTAAATCACCTATGTGAGAGAGAAGTGGGGTCGCTTCGAAGGGTATTGTTGGGGCACAATACTTAAGAGCTCTCGCAGAACTAGGCACGTGTCCATGACCATAACAGACACAACTAGGAGGACTTGACGTTGTCAGGGAGAGTCTTGTGTGAAGCGTATTGTCGTCCACACAAACGGCAGACGAGTTCAAAGACATCGCATTCTACTCAGAGCCAGTGGGCTAAGTGCGTTTCATAAGCGAAGGTTCAAAGGGTCACACCTACCTATCGTATGCAAAACTCAAATATTGAAATTTAATCAGAATGAGGTTGCTTCTCAGAATGACTCCTATCATATAGGGGTTTGTTCGAAATATGCGTGTTTTGATAAATCTCCATTCATGTGTGGGATTGTTAGAAATAATGTGAATGTAGATTTGATTATAATTTAGTGAAATTATAATTATATTCTTCATGTGGTGAAATCAAGACAAATAAAAATGCTTTATGAGGCTTGAATAGAGTTTTTATGAGGCTTGAATAGAGTTTTCTGGCTATTAAAGAATATTTAAGTCTCTAATTATGTGAGACTTTTCACTAGCCATAGTTCATGTATACATATGAGGCTTTGTACCTCAGTTAGAGAAATGATGAGATACATGAAAAATTATACTAAAAACTCTTGCAACACACATAACTCTAGAGAAGCAACCAAGTGTCTATTAATTTTCAGGCAAGTGGGATAGTCCGGCAGTGCACCATCGTCACTGTTTCGAACCGGTGTACCCTGGGAACAGACGAAGAATCTGTTTAAGGGAATTGTGTCAATCACAAGCCTGGTTCAATTCTATGATTTTGTTTTCTTTTTAGATTTTGGTGCAGCAAGTATAGAGATTCTGATGTATGTAAGCTTCATGTAAGAAAGACGTGCGGCGATTACTATGTAAGTTTTTCCAACAGTCTTCACTTCCGGTCCAAGAGTTCTGCCGAAACCACATAATCTTGTATTCTTCAAAACCATAATCTTCAATATCTTCAATCCACAATTTTAAATGATCCCGTATTCCTTCAAAATGTTGGAATTTATGTGTGAATGTGAGTTGGTCTTGTCCCACATTGGTTGTGGAATGAAAACTAGATTGGTTTATAAGAGGAAACCAAATTGGAAGGAATAAAATGTTTAGTCACTTTATACTTGGTCACCTACCCGCGCGCGCAGGGGGGGTGCAAAAATGGGTTCTGGTTTGGGAAAAATTCTTGAACCAACGCGACGCCCGCATCTGCGGACACGAATGCAGCTCAAAAAATCCGGGTCCGCGCGACATGGCTTTTTGCTACCCGTTTTAGTTTTATGACTATGACCAGAAGACTGTTACGAGTCTGGTGTTGATGTTCCAATTCAACTGCAATTAATCTCGATTAATTGTCCTTAATCTAAAGTTTTTATTAGTGTTATTATTGCTGCGGATGTTTCATGTGCAGCTTTAATGGCGATTAATGTGCAGCCAACGGTTTCATCTTGGTGTGTTAAGACTATAAAATGTAGCATAGTCTTGTTCAGAAAATATACAACAGAATTCGCAAAGGCGGTTCTGCACCCATTACTCAGACACACATACAGAACTATAGAAGCAACCAACTTTCGATTTCTTTTTAGGCAAGTGGGATAGTCCGGCAGTGCACCGTCACTGTTTCGAACCGGTGTACCCTGGGAATAGACGAAGAATCTGTTTAAGGGAATTGTGTCAAACACAAGCACGGTTCCTTTTCTTTAATCTGGTTCGCATGGTCTCTTCCTGTTTGTTTCAGTTCAGATTCGTAGCAACCTCCATTTTGCTGCAGATGGTGCAACGACTATGATGCCTATGAGCCTCATGTACGAGAGGCATTGTAGCGATTACTATGTAAGTATTTTCTAACACAAAAGGCATCCAATGCGGCCTGCAGCGGCGGTAGCTAGTAGCGGCGCGACGGCGGAACGTATTCCTATAGGAGGCATGGCGGGGGACCGTAGTCCAATTAGCGGCAACGGTGCGGCGGCAAGGTGGTATGATGGAGATGCGGAATCAATAAAATAAGGCCGTAGCATTATCTTTGTGGTTACACCATCTATGTGTGTTTGTTCTTGACATCCATTATAGGAGGGGAGACCAGAGAATGTAGTGGCGTGTAATGGCACACCCCATGACGAATCGGTGGTGGTCGGTAAATTCATTAATCTTCAAAAACGAAATTAATGCATCTCCCATTGATGACTATCGTTTTCACATAAATGGATGTTTATGACACCGTAAATTCATCCGCCAAAAATAATTTTGTGACAAAGGAGGTTTCACAAAATAAATTTTGTGACAAGGCACGCAACATGAAGTTTCACAAAGTTAAGCAAGTTGCCAACTTATATTGGTTTGACGGCAACTTCTGAACCGGGATTTTATTTAGAATGGAAACAAGAAAAGTAAAAAGGAAAACGAAAACAAAAGGCGACTGGACAGGGCGGCGGCAGGAATAGCGGCACATCGCCCTGTCTAGGGTTTTACACAAGGAACCCTAATAACCTAACTAAGCCTGTGGGCTCATAATCCCTAGTCTAATAATACAGTCCAATACTGATATCGTTCCCTTCAGTGGCAAAGCTTGGTTCTCGAATCGGTGGGGGTTGTACTCATTTTATTCGATCAGTAGTAACCGGCAGAGCAAATCAGTGGGGGCCAAACTCAACCTCGCTACAACAAAACAGATCAATAGCGGCCACTTAAGTCGCCGCTATTGCTAACGCGGGTCGCCGCTATTGCTAATAGCGGCGACAGTCGCCGCTATTTGTCTGGCCGCTATTTCCTGGACGCTATTGCTCCTTGTGTGGGTGCTATTGCTTTAAGTTGCCGCTATTGCTCAACATCAATAGCGGCGACAGTCGCCGCTATTGCTCAACATCAATAGCGGCGACAGTCGCCGCTATTGCTTGTGTCACGTCACTACATGGCTATACTATTAGCGGCGAGATGTCGCCGCTAATAACCTTTTTTTTTTGGGTACCTGCTGATTTTAACCTGCTACTGATATTTAAACACTGAAAACCCGAAAAAAGCATAAAATATTTTACATACGCATCCCAAATTCGAATATATCATCCTAAAATCGTTTACATGAACCATACTAAACACATAATATCGCACCTACATATCATAATCATCATCATCGGTGATATAATTCCCTTGATCTTCTTCATGATTTTGGTTTCCTAAGTCCGGTGTCGCAGAACCTGAAATTATCATCCGCATCATTTCATTTCTAAATTGCGGGTTTTCCATCAAACTCGCAATTTGCTCCTACAATAACATCAACACCAATCAAGTTAGCATACTATCTAACGAACATATATATATATATATATATATATATATATATATATATATATTTAATGGGTCAAACCTACAAACATAACAATTGGGTAAAAACTACAAACATATATCAAATGCGTCAAAACTACAAACATCTACCAATTTTTTCAAAACTATAAACACATAACAATTGAGTCAAAACTACACACATATATCAAATGGGTCACGACTACAAACATATAACAATTGGGTCAAAACTACAAACATTTACCAAATGGGTTAGCACTATAAACATATACCAAATGGGTCTAAACTATAAACATATACCAAATTGGTCAAACCTACAAACATACCAATTGGGTCAAAACTACAAACACATACCAAGTGGGTCAAACCTACAAACATACCAATTGGGTCAAAGCTACAAACATTTACCAAATGGATTAACACTATAAACATATACCAAATGGGTCAAAACTATAAACATCTACCAAATGGGTCAAACCTACAAACATACCAATTGGGTCAAAACTACAAACACATACCAAATGGGTCAAACCTACAAACATACCAATTTGGTCCAAACTACAAACATTTACCAAATGGGTTAACACTATAAACATATACCAAATGGGTCAAAACTATAAACATATTCCAAATGGGTCAAACCTACAAACATACCAATTGGGTCAAAACTACAAACATATACCAAATGGGTCAAACCTACAAACATACCAATTGGGTCAAAACTACAAACATCTACAAATTTTTTCAAAACTATAAACACATACCTGAGTAAATTATGATGGAGGCGTCTTATCAATCGGTTGTGTCGGTGTTAAAGAAAATTCTCTTGGACAAGGGTTAGGGCCAAGCCCGCAATAATGTCCACGTCGACGACCGAACACTTTTTCAAATATGGCAATTTTGTTGACCTGTTGTGAGGAACAACCTTCTTCATTTCTACGTTGATTTTGAGACTCAAACTCTGCCACCAACTTGCGCTATATTTTACAAAGGTGATTCAATATATATGTATATATATATAATGAGAGTTACATTCTAAATAAATACTTACATAATTTTCTTCATTCTGCAGGCTATCAAAACGTCCTTCTCTATCAGTATGACTAGCACGGTATCCATCATACCGTTCCAGGTCCTGTTAACATTAGAACTTAGATTAAAAATTAAATAAACATTAGCGTGTGTGTGTATGTGTGTATATATATATATATATATATATAAAGCATTACCTTCTTGTAACAAGCACTAGCATAAGAGGTTGTTCCACCTCGGTACGTATGCAGCTGTTTTTTGCGGGCTTCTGCGTTAATAAGCGACTTCCACTGATGTTCCAAGGTCAAGAAATGATCAACTGCCTTCTGCCAGTTTACATTGCTCATATAATCGGGGACACTGGCCCTTGCTCTCTCCACGTCATCATAACCTCCTCGGCGAAGAAACTCGGCTTTTGCCTTGGCCTTGCGGTTGTTGTATGTCTTTTGGATCTTAGCATTGATGCTAAGATATTTTTTAAGCTCTTCAAGATTAAAGTTTTCCTAAAAATTAAATAAAACAAGTTAGTCAAGTAAATGAAACAAGTTAGTTATATATAAAAAAAATATTATAAATCATTTACATTCAGATGCTCAAATAAAGCATGCCTGTAGTGTCCGACTGTCCGGCGACATTCTTAAACCCTTCTCTATCTAATGGTATGTAGCGCCATATATATATACCCAACTCCCGACTAAAAAGACCTCCATTTTGGCCAATAGGCATATTTGTTGCCTCATCATCAAACGTTAGATCTAATGGTCGACCACCTTCGTCAACCAAACATACATGAGGCGACTTTTTACACTAAACAAGGGATCGAGTTTTTAGAAAATACAAACATACATATATATACATTTACATACACACATATAACCTATATACATACAACTTACATAAACACATATTAAATTTAATAGATACATAAACATACAATAAAATTGGTAAAAAACACAAACAAAAAACAAATTTTCATAACCATACACAAACATATACCTACAAACACATACATACTTACATACAAACATACATGAGGCGACTTTTTACACTAAACAAGGAATCGAGTTTTTAGACAATACAAACATACAAATATATACATTTACATACACACATATAACCTATATACATACAACTTACATAAACACATATTTAACTTAATAAATACATAAACATACAATAAAATTAGTAAAAAAACAAACAAAAAACAAATTTTCGTAACCATACACAAACATATACCTACAAACACATACATACTTACATACACACATATTTTCATAACCATACCATACATAAACAATAATATAAATATTAAACAAAAAAATAACTATTAGCGGCGACTAACCTTTTAAGTTGGCTCGATCCGATTGGTGGTGACGGCTGTGGTGGGGTGCTTCTCGACAACTAATATTATAAGAAAATAAAAAAGTTAAATTATTTTTTATACACATATTGTAGGGACAAAAAGGATTGAAGAAACCACTTTTGTTACCAAAGTTCAAATCATATTTCTGCTAAAATATTCTAAGTATGGAACTGCTGAAGAGTAAAGATATAAGTACTGAAGAAGAAAAAGCAAAGTGCTGAAAAGTTAAAGCATCAGAAGTTTTGAAGTCTAACCAGACATTTCACTGAAGAACTACTTAAGACAAACTACTCATCAGTAGTTTGTCACTCATCAGTACTTTCATATATGTTAGGATCTGAGTATTGGATTGTTTTGATTAATGATGTAATATGAATGAAGTATAAATGGAAAGTGCAGCGGAATAAAGAATAATCAAAACATAGAGAATAATTGTTATCAATCGAAAGCTTTCATTAAAGTTGAAAGATTACAAAGGTACAATTATCACTCCCCCTCAGCCTGATCACTCAGAGTTTGTTTGTCTTAGAGAGAATGACGAGTGACCAATAGAACAGTACAAGTACTGTTCTATTTATAGATAAGTACAAACCTCTGATGATCACATAGCTGACGTCACCTAGAAAGCGACCCCTAACTGACTAACAAACTACAACATCTGATAAACAATAAACTACTGTTACATTGAAACTACTGAAGGGAAACTCTGTTAAGCTATAAACTCTGATGTCTTCTTAACATCTGTTGAACCAAAGTGCTGTTGGTTCAACAGACCTTTGTTCTTCAGATCTTGATCAGTACTTGTTCTTTATCAGACTTTTGCTCTTCAGACTTTCTTCATCAGACCTTTCATCAGCAGCAGTTGTCTTGTATCAGTTGTTTAAGCATCAGCAGTTTGGTGTCAGCAGTTCTTTGGAGGAAGCTTTCTTGTAAACTCTGTTATTTATTCTGGATCAACACTTAGTATATTTTGGCTTTCAATCATCTGTTCTTCTCCAGGTCAGCAGACCCAACAATCTCCCCCTAGAACAGATGATGCCAAAACTCTGCTTTATTCTTGATCTTTATTCCTCATCAAACTTTCTCTAATTTGCCCTTTTAGTTGCAATTCAAAGTGCAGAGAGAAGAGGTCTTCAACATCTCTATCCAGTGTCAAGTTTAGAAGTGACTGGAGATCTTCAGCACTTAGGCCAGGTGCCTCATCCATGCTCAACTTCTGAACACTACCATCTGATCTGAGCAATGTCAATTCATGGGTCTCTTTATCAGACTTCCATTTTAGAATTTTAGAATCAGAGGAATGACTGGGATGCATCTTTATTTGGGATGAGTTTGGTGATGGTGGCCTTCCAATGAGTTCTCTGAGCCTGTCTGACACAGGATCAGAAAAAGATCTGATTTGGTTCAAGATTCCCTCTTTCACATAAGTATTAGTGAACTTCCCTGTGTCTTCTTCAGACATTTCCTTCTGCCTCTTGTATTGCCTTTGAGCAGCAATAGATAGATCAGAGGTTGCAAGCAAGCTATCTAATGTGAAGGCCTGAGAGGGTTTCTTGGGAGCATCATCATACACTGGTTTTCTTGGAAGATCAGGATTGGTCTTTCTTTCTTGTTCAAGCTTTTTATATGTCTCAATTAGCCTGATTTCTGACCATCTGGCAACAGATTTCATCTCTCCATACTTAGCTGCTACAAGCTCTTGTCTCATTCTTCTGAATTTCAAGGCTCTAGCTTCATCTCTCCCCTTTTTGAAATCAGGAGCAGAGACCTTAGCAGGAGGATTCTTGGCCATGTTCTCTATTCTGATTAATTCTTCTCTTAGAGCATGTGTGGTCCAGCCTGTAAATTGATTCTTTGTTGCTTTATAAGGCTTGGATGCCAAGATCTGTTCCAGCAGTGAATCCCTTACTTCCATCTCCAAGTGTCTGCTGAGAGGCATGGTTGACATGGAGTTGCTCAGGGTCTTAGCATAGTCTTCAATCCTTCTGAGTTTGCTAAGCTCTGCTGAATGGATGCCCTGAGCAGTCCTGTCATCCTTCCCTTTGCACTTCTCTTTGATGACAGCATCAGCCTGTTCACCCTTGTATTTGAGATATGTGTCTAGATTAGGTGGAACAGGGAAGCCTTTAAGAGAAGGGAAGGATCTTTCTGATGGCTGATCAGTATTATAGAAGGATTGAAGTTCCCCCTTGATTAAATCCAACTCAAGGGGATACTTCTCAGCCAATGGGGTGATGGATGGTGGTGGTCTGTGTGATCTGAATTGGTCAGTGTGTGGTGAGTAAGATGAGAGTGGAATGGCATTGACTGGTGTGGATGTGATTGGGGTGTTAGGTGGTGTGTTGTGAATGTTTTCATCTTGTATAACAAAGGTGGATTTCCTTTTTCTGCTATACAAGATTTTGGGTGAGGATGAGGATGTAGCAGTGGATTGAGAAACATCTGTTGGTCCTTTTGTGGAACCAGCAGTTGTTTGGGTTTTAGGTTGTGATGAAGTAGGTTTGGGAGTTGGTTGAGTTGTGGTTGGTTTGGTTACTGGTTTGGGTTGTGCAGATGTTTTAGCAGTGGTTTTAGGTTCAGTTGTTTTAGGTGCAGTGGTTTGGGTAACAGAGGTTGTGGTGGCAGTGGTTTGTGGAGCAGTGGTTGTGGTAACAGGTGTTTGTACAACAGGAGTTTCAGCAGTTAATTTGGAAGGTGGTTTTCTAGTGTGTTTGGCTGGCATTTTCCTTCTCTTTGAAGTGCCCACATCTTCCACTTCCTGTTGCTGTTCCTTTTTCAGTTGTACCAACCTCTCTGCCTTTACCTCCAATGTTTCAGCCCTTTTCATTTTGTCTTCAGCAGCCTTTTCAGCTCTTTCATTAGCTGAAGTGTCAACTTCTTTTGCCTTTGATGCTGGAGCTGGTTCAGAGACAGGGAACTGAACATTTGGTTGTTGTGTTTGTGGAGCTGATTTGGGTGACCCTGGTTTGTCAGCAGTTGGCTTCTTCCCTTTTTGTGTTTTCAGTTTAGGTAGCCTATCTCTGCCACTCTCCCCCTTTTTGGCATCATCAGCAGTGAATTCATCATCATCTTCATCTCTGAGAATTGTGGTAGGGGCAGAGCCAGTGGTCTTCAGCAAGTGGTCTTTGATCACCTTGATATCAGCCTTTGTATCATTGAATCTGGCATCAACCATGTTTCTGATCACAGTCATGTAGGTTTCTTGTGTCTGATCTGCTAATTTTCGATGAGCTATGATGATGGGGGAAACAGATTTCCATAGCTCATTAGCAACATCAGCAGTTGATGGTTGACTCTTTGTAAAGTTTTGCAATGTTTCCAAAATTGACTTGACATCAGATTTGATGTCAGCAACAGAGGATTCAAGGTTTTGAACTTTAACCGTCAATTCTTGTAATTTTGACTCATCACCTAAATTAATAGGATCATCTGAATCCCTACCAGTGGTAGTTTTAGCTGGTTCAGTCCTAGGAGATGAGTCCATGGAGAAAGAACCTGCTGCCCCTTGGTCTTGGTTCTGGGGACTTCCAACTGTTTTTGGAGACACAATTGTGTCTTCAACAGTTGTTGCCTTCAAGGAAGTCTTAGCTATGTAACCACTGTCCTGCTGTGAGACAATGGTCTCTACAGCAGTAGTGGCTGCTTCTCTTGAAACCTCATCAGAAGTAACATGTACTTCTGGGAGTATAACCTCCTCATCTGTTTGTGGGATGGCTGATTGATTTTCCTCAGTTCCAGTCACTGGTAGTGGCATACTCTCAGTGATAGGTGATTGAGAGGAACTGGGATTGTCCTGAGTTTTATCAATAGCCTCAAACAGAGGTTGCATTGTTGGTGGGACATGTGGTGGTGATGTAGGTGGAGTAACAAGCTGATTAGCCCTGGGAGATGGGCTTGTAAACATATGATCAAGTGACTCATATGCCTCAGTTTGAGGTTCCCTTTGGCTTACAGCAAGTTCCTTTTGTGAGGAATCTTGAGGAGTTTGCTTGGGTTGAGATATCTCCAACTGTTGTGAGGAAGTAACAACAGTGGTTTCATGTTGCTTTGGTGATGCAACAGGGTTAGCTTCTGGTATCTCATCTTCCAGAAGTCCCTTTTTGGGTTTGGTGGTTGTTTTGGTGGATGGACGTTTTCTTTTGGTGGCTGGTGTGGGTTTCACAGCACTGGATGAAGTGCCATGAACACCAGGAGCAGTGGGCTCACCAACAGAGGTTGCAACAACAGTTGTTGTCTTTGTCCTCTTTGGTTGTGTTTTGGAAACTTTTTGAACTTTTTGTGCTTTTTCTTGGGTTGAAGAACCCAGCATTCTAGTAAAAGTTTCATCAGTTAAACTTTTCATTTTAAATGACTCTCCCTTTTGAAAATCCTTTTCAGGTAAAAGCTTTTGTAGAATTACACTTAGAATTCTAGGGTAGAGCAGAAAAGCATTGTTTGAGCCAGATTTTATGGCTTTCACATTTGATACCAAGTCTGAAAACAATCCCTGAGATAGATTGAAGTCAGAGTCTGACAACATAGCATATCCCAAGTATTGTATCCTCAATGGAATTTCATTGAAGGATGTAGTCTTGGCAGAGGCACAGAGGAGGAGGGTATGGAAGAAAAATTTCATGACTGGTGGGAAAAACTTTTTATATAGTGTAGAACCAGTCATTTGAGCATCATACCCCCTCTCTTGAAACTCAGTGTGAAGCTCTGTTTTTGGAAAAGTTTCCATACCTGACAAGTCGTTCAGTGAGAAGGTAGTGGAGATGATCTCAGGTGTTATGGCGATACTGGTGGCTCCAATTTTTGAAATTATGGACGTAGGCTTTTTGTCTTGGTATAAAACCTCAGCAGTTGCCCAAAATTCTTGGAGTGTTTCTAGGTGAATGGGGGCATCAGCAACAAGAATATTTTTATATTTCGAGTTATTGATGATGTCAATGGTGGAATGAAATGGTGTGTTGTCTGCGGTTTTGACCAAATATGGAAGGAAATTGTGAGTGGCTTTAGTTTGAAGTTCCATTTTAATGGATTTTGATTATGAAAGTAATGATCTTGATTGAGGGTTATGAGGAAGACGAGAGCGGTTTTTAGTATTTTGAATACAATGAGACAGTAAAACTGCTGTTGGGGGAAAGAACAGGGTTTTATAGGCTCTGGTGAAACCGCTGATGTGGCAAACATCTGCTTTTGAGAGCAGACGTGGCAAACATCTGATGGTTGAAACATCTGGTGGCAGACAGCTGTTTTGTTAAACCTCTGTTGCCAACCTCTGTTGTTTAACCAAAAGACTGATGAAAACAGTTGTTTTATCTGATCAGATGTTTGAAACAGATTTTTCAACCAACAGTGGTTTTAATAAAACAGTGGTTGTTTTATCTGAATCAGTGGTTTTAAAACAGATTTTTCAACCAAAGTGTTATTTTAGCAAAATTTGATTTTCTGAAACATTTTAATGTTTTATTGAAAACATTTTTGTTGTTTTTAATCCATGTTTAACATTCCAATTCGAGAGATCAGATTTGTGAAGGTAGATGTGTCTAAAGCTTTTGTCAGCACATCTGCCAACTGATCCTCTGTTGGAACATGATGCAAAGAAATCAAACCTTTTTCATAGCTATCCCTGACAAAATGATGTCGGATATCTATGTGCTTGGTGGTTGAATGGGAGACTGGATTTTTGATGATATTTTCAGCAGCTTGGCTATCCAACATGAGTGGAGTCCTAAGTGCTGTTATCCCAAAGTCCAGTAGTTGATTTTGAAGCCACATAAGTTGGGCTGTACAGCTTGCAGCAGCAATGTATTCAGCTTCAGCAGTAGATGTTGAAACAGCTGCTTGCTTTTTGCTTTGCCAAGAAACTAAGGCATTCCCTAGAAACTGGCACCCTCCTGATGTGGACTTCCTTGTGGTATGGCAGCCAGCAAAATCACTATCTGAATAACCTGAAAGCTCAATGTTTCCATTAGCAGGATACCAGATACCAAGTGTGGGAGCACCTTTTAGGTATCTGAAGATCCTTTTCACAGCAATAAGGTTAGACTTTCTAGGAGAAGCCTGAGATCTAGCACACACACAGGTTGCAAACATAATGTCTGGCCTGGATGCTGTTAAGTACAATAAAGACCCAATCATGCATCTATAATGTGTCTGATCAACAAGTTCATCCTTTTCATCATCAGTGAGTGGCTTGACAGTGCTCATGGGTGTACTACATGGCTTACAATCATTCATTTCAAATTTTGTTAACAAGTTTTTCACATACTTGTTTTGATGAATGAAAGTACCATTTTGCAGTTGCTTTACTTGGAGACCAAGAAAGCACTGAAGTTCACCCATAGCACTCATTTCAAACTCTGCTGTCATGAGTTCCCTAAACTCCTCACACATTTTATTACATGTGGATCCAAAAATGATGTCATCCACATATATTTGAACAATCATTAAGTCTTTTCCTTTCCATTTTAAAAACAAGGTTTTGTCAATTTTACCTCTAGTGAAACCAATGGATAAGAGAAAAGTAGAGAGAGTTTCATACCAGGCTCTTGGTGCTTGTTTGAGTCCATATAAAGCTTTGTTAAGCTTGTAGACATGATCAGGATGGAATGTGTCTTCAAAACCAGGTGGTTGACATACATAGACCTCCTCCTGAATTTTGCCATATAGGAAGGCACACTTGATGTCCATCTGAAACACCTTAATGTTGTGGTTGACAGCAAAGGCTAAGAAAAGTCTGATTGCCTCTAGCCTTGCTACAGGGGCAAAGGTTTCATCATAGTCAATCCCCTCTTCCTGTCTGAAGCCTTGAACCACTAGCCTGGCTTTGTTCTTGACAACTATACCCCTTTCATCAGTTTTGTTTTTGAAGACCCACTTTGTGCCAATAGGATAGGCATCCTTAGGCAGTGGTACAAGTTCCCATACTTGTTGTCTTTTAAACTGAAGGAGTTCTTCTTGCATGGCTTCCACCCAACTGTTGTCTTTTAGTGCCTCTTGGTACTTGACAGGTTGTGTAAGGGATAGAAAACCTGCAAAAAGACAGATGTTTGAAGATTGGCTCCTTGTGAGCACACCTTCTCTGATGTTGCCAATGATTTGATCTGGTGGATGAGCTCTTAGGTAGATTAAATCTCCCTGATATGGTATGATGGCATTTTGTGGTGAAGGACAGAGGTTTGGAGACTCTGTTGACATAACATCTGTTGGTACTTCTGAAGAGGCAACAGATGTTTGAAATGGGGGTGGAGGAATGGGTCCAAGTGGTGTAAGATTGGACTGACTTTTGTCAACAGATGATTGACTCTTGTCAACAGATGATTGAGCAGTGAATTGGCTGGGTGAATCAGTGGTTTGAAGATAAGACTGGCCAACAGTGGCTGACTCAGCTGTGACAGAGTTTTGACAGTTGTTTTGAACCACTGCTTCCTCTGATACATGATAGACATTGTAGTGGTCTGGAACCACAACATCTATTCTGTAATCTTGTTGTGAAAATTGTGGGGTACCTGCAGGGTTAGTTTTGACAGTAATATCTTCAAATTTGAATTTATCTAAATCAAACAACTCAGCAGGGTTTGCTGGGATTTTTAAAGAAGAAAGTTCATTGAACTTTACATTCAGAGTTTCTTCTATTGTTTTAGTCCTTGTGTTAAACACTTTATAGGCCTTTGCAATAGAAGAATACCCCAGAAAATATCCACAATCCACTTTGGCTGCAAATTTTGAAATGGAATCTTTAAGATTTAAAATGAAACATGGGCAGCCAAAGATTTTGAAAAATGATATCAGTGGTTTGATTTTAAACAGAATTTCATAAGCAGTCTTTTGATGTCTAGGGTTGATTAAAACTCTGTTTTGAACATAACAAGCAGTGTTTACAGCTTCTGCCCAAAAGGACAGAGGTAAACCAGAATCTGCTAGCATTGTTCTTGCAGCCTCAATGAGAGTCCTGTTCTTCCTTTCAACCACCCCATTCTGTTCTGGTGTTCTTGGGATGCTGTACTGCCTTACAATCCCTTTTGACATACAGAAGTCATCTAACTCCTTATTCTTAAACTCTGTTCCATTGTCACTCCTAAAGACTTTTACTGGCAAGTCATATTGTTTTTCAACTTTGGTAACAAAGTCCTTCAAGATACCTGCAGTCTCATCTTTAGAGTGTAAAAAGTAAGTCCATGTAAACCTAGAAAAATCATCAACTATGACAAGACAAAATCTTTTCCTTCTTAGACTCATGATTTTTACAGGGCCAAACAAGTCCATGTGCAACATTTGTAGACATTGACTGGTTTTGGACTCATCAATGGATTTGTAAGAGCTTTTATGTTGTTTGCCTTTTAGACAGGAAACACAATGCTCATCACATTTGAATTCTTTTGATGGTAAACCTCTGACAAGGTTTTGTTTGGAGAGTGAGTTGATAGTTTTAAGGTTGGTGTGACCAAGTCTCCTATGCCACAATTCTGTCTCTTTTGTAGAGGCAGCTGAGAACAGACAGACATTTGCAGTAGGATTATCCTTCAACATATCAACCACATACACATTGCCACTTCTATGAGCAACAAGTTGTGCTTTGCTCTCAGCAATGATGGTGTTAATCTTTTCAACAGCCTCTGGGCCAACAATCTTACAAGTTTGCTTAGTGAAGAATGACCCAAAGCCTTTGTCACTCATTTGTGATACACTAAGTAAGTTAAATTTTAGATTGTCTATCAGATTAACATTTTCAAACTTAAGTCTCCCTGCTTTGACAGTACCAGAACCCAACACTTTACCTTTAGAATCATTACCAAAGGATATATCACCCCCTCCATGAGCAAGAAAGTCCAGAAGAAGGGCTCTACATCCAGTCATGTGCCTGGAGCCTCCACTATCTACATACCATAAACTGTCTAAACAAGCAGAAGCTCCCTGCACATCAGTAAGGATTTTAGTTTTGGTGAGTGTCCAAAGCCAAATTGGCTTTGGATGGGTCCTTAGCTGTCTCAGCCTTAAGTTGAGAAGAATGATCAGTGGTTTGGACTAGCTTTTGAACTAGATTCAACAGCTGCATTTGACCATTTGCCAGTGTTTGTATGTCAACACTTGGTCCAGCAGAGGTTTGATCATTTCCTATCAGTTGATGAAAACCATGAGGATGTCTGTTCACTTTTGGTTTTGAAGGCCTCTTGGGCTCATCATAAACATGTGGCAGACGATGACAAGTGGGTTGTCCATATCCTCTTGGTAATCTGTTAACAGGTGGAGCATCTGTTACCTGAACCTCTCTGGAAGCAGAGTTTTTGTTCAGACTTTGGGTAACAGATGTTTGGACAGATTCAAAAGTCTGTTTGGATTTTCCTTTTGAAGTACTCATCACTTGACTCTCCAGAGTTTTAGCTTTATACTCTTTTATCTTTTCATCAAAATTTTTGAGATATAAGCACTCTTTTGTTTTGTGATTCTTTTTCTTGCAGATTGCACATTCTTTAGATTTTGAATCATTTAAACTTGTTGTTTTGTTGATGTCATATGCTTTTAGAAGAAAACAGTTTTTGGTGACATGGTTCTTCTTTTCACAAAAATCACAAAACAAGTTGTTCTTTGCTTTCCCTTTTTCTTTCTTCTTTTCAACAGATGTTTCATCATCTGTTGGAAGACTTACTAGAGGGATAACCTTGGCTTGTGGTGCCATTTTGCCATCAGAGGTTTTGAAGGTCATTGGTTTGAAATTTTCAAGGACTTCACACTCATCTGACCATGTTGGTTTGAATTGATATTTCTCAATTTCATCAAATGAGGGTGTACCTTCCAACTTTTCAAGAATGATTTTCTTGCCATTGGGTTCAGTAACCTTGATTTCTTGACCTTTTGAGTTTGTAGGGATGACCTCAACCAACTGTGGTTCCTTTTTGTCAGTGGTTTGTGAAACTTGATCAGTGGTTTTAAAACCAAACCCAAATTTCACATGACTTTTAGATTGTTGGTTGACAATCATCTCAAAACCCTTTGATGATTCCACCCATTTCTGACATTCAACTTGGGTGGACTCAAGCTCCTTCTTACAACTATGATATTTTGTTATCATAGTCTGAAGCTGGTCTTTGGTTATGCTTGCTTCATGTTTTAGACTACTGATTTCAGACTCTTTTTCAGATATTTTTGATTTTAACTCTTTTGTTAATTTTTCAACCTGAATTTCTGAATCCAAAATTTTCTTTCTAAAGTTTTCATTCACCTCTTTTATCTTAGCAAATGCTACAATACATTTGTCTGAGCACAAGTCATTTAAGATTTGAGGAGATACCTTAGCAGCAGCCATCAAGGCACAGTTACACTGGCAGTCACAGTCATCACTACCCCAGGGGTCTGATAGATTCACAACCTCCACTTCAGATTCTTCAGCTGAAACAATCTCACCAACAACACCATCAGTCACATTTTCAGACATAGACACCACTTCCTCAGAATCAGTCTCTTCAACAATTGTTTCTAGTGCCATAAAACAAAAATCCTTTTCAGTGTTGGCAACTAGGGCAATGTTGTCATCTGTTATCTCATCTGGTAGACTGCTCCAATCAACAAAGCCTTGAGTAAAGAAACTCTGTTGACCTGGTTGACTGGTCTCTGCAGGAGCAGAGGGTGGAGTAACAGTCATTGGCACAGGGGCCTGAGCAACAGGTGTTTGGACATAGTGATACTGAGGAACAGTGGTTTGAACATAATGCACAGGAACAGTGGTTTGGGTCTGTGCAAAGTGAGCAGTGTTTTGCACATTAGGTACATTAGGGATGGTCTGATAAGTGTTGGTCTGTGGTCTTTGATTTGGATAGGTGATCATAGGAACTCTATTTTGACTCCTACACTCCCTAGCAAAATGACCCATTCTATGACACTTGTAACACTTCATCTTTGATTTATCCAACCCAACCTTTGACCCACCATGTAAACCTGGGAATCTCCTGCCAGTTTTCTTATAAAAGTTATTGGTTCTAATACTGAGCAGGGCAACCTGATGTAAGATGTCCATTTCTTCTAGGTCCAAAGGGTCAATGTATTGCAAGTCATTGTACACAAAAGATGAATTATCAGAAGCCTGGATATCACCACTGGCTGTGAAAGCACAGTTGTTTGGTGATGAGTAAGAATCATTATTGAAACCAGTTGTTATGTCAATGTAATGATCATAACTCTGATCCTTACTACTTCCAGAACCATCATCCTGACCCAACAGTGCAGTATTACCAAATACATAGTCATCTGACACTTTGCCAGAGTCCTGGAGCTTCTTTTTCTGGTTAAGCTCCCTTTCATAAGTCAGGAGCTTACCATGAAGCTGGGTCAGGGTTAGGTCTTTGAATCCGATAGAGTTTCTCATAACGATAGCTATAGTGTCCCATTTGTCCTGAAGTGATCTAAGAAACCTATGATTCAGTGTTGAATTAGGAAAAGTTAGACCAACCAGTTTTAGTTCACTAATTAGACAGTTAAACCTTTCAAACTGTTGTGTTAATGACTCCCCTTTTATGTGACTAAACGTTTCATATTGTTGGTTAAGTATTTCACGGTTGTTTTCAATCACATCATCAGTTCCCCCGAATTGCTCTTTAAGAGCGTCCCACAATTCTTTAGCACTATTGCAGTGCAAGAGACTGGCATAGATATCATTCGGCAGTGCCATGGCTACTATGCTGAAAGCCTTGGCATCTAGCTCGATTTTTTGAAAATCTTGCTCTGAGTAGTTCTCAACACTCTTTGGTACTTGGATCTTTGGATCCTCGGCACTCGGTACCATTGGAACATGTGGTCCAAATACTACCGATTTCCAGCACCCTGTGTTCTGTTGTGCTAACACATGAGCTACCCGACGCTGCCAGATGTTGTATTCTGATCTGACAAGCATCGGTGGCTTGTTGTGTGTGCCAGTGTTGTGTGGATCTTGATTAAGTGAAGTCATTCTCTTGGTTTTTCAAAAACAAAGTCTGTTTACTAACTGTTGAAACGAAAATAAACTATTACTCTGTTTTAACCCGACAAACAAACGATATCAATGATTGTGAGCTGATCTGTGTATAAAACTGATTGATTAGATCAGATTTAATTGACCAAGCTCTGATACCAATTGTTAGGATCTGAGTATTGGATTGTTTTGATTAATGATGTAATATGAATGAAGTATAAATGGAAAGTGCAGCGGAATAAAGAATAATCAAAACATAGAGAATAATTGTTATCAATCGAAAGCTTTCATTAAAGTTGAAAGATTACAAAGGTACAATTATCACTCCCCCTCAGCCTGATCACTCAGAGTTTGTTTGTCTTAGAGAGAATGACGAGTGACCAATAGAACAGTACAAGTACTGTTCTATTTATAGATAAGTACAAACCTCTGATGATCACATAGCTGACGTCACCTAGAAAGCGACCCCTAACTGACTAACAAACTACAACATCTGATAAACAATAAACTACTGTTACATTGAAACTACTGAAGGGAAACTCTGTTAAGCTATAAACTCTGATGTCTTCTTAACATCTGTTGAACCAAAGTGCTGTTGGTTCAACAGACCTTTGTTCTTCAGATCTTGATCAGTACTTGTTCTTTATCAGACTTTTGCTCTTCAGACTTTCTTCATCAGACCTTTCATCAGCAGCAGTTGTCTTGTATCAGTTGTTTAAGCATCAGCAGTTTGGTGTCAGCAGTTCTTTGGAGGAAGCTTTCTTGTAAACTCTGTTATTTATTCTGGATCAACACTTAGTATATTTTGGCTTTCAATCATCTGTTCTTCTCCAGGTCAGCAGACCCAACAATATAAGAAGCTTCTAACCGACCCAGCAACTTCAGTAGTTTAGTATTATATTGTTTTGTTAAAGTCTTTGACCAAGTTTCAATGCTACAGCCTGTTGTAAGCATTATCCTAAGCATTATCTTAGCTTATTATAATCTTGTATTACTTAGCACAATAGTTTGTACTCCTCTATAAATAGATGGGTTTATCCCACTATTTTAGACATGTGATTTACACTTGATTTTAATTGAAATTCTTCAAAGCTTTTATAACTTATTATCCATTTCACATCTGAGAATCATTCAATACTTGCATTTACTGCTTTAGACTTTGAATTGCTTTGATTCTCATTAACTGCAATAGTAAAGGGGGAGTAATAACTCCTGTAAAAGTGATACTTTAACTTAGAACATTTATCATTCCGCTGTGCAAATAACTTTGATAAAACTGCAAACACATAAGTGTTCTATAACTTAACTGTTAAAAGACACCACTGATCCAATAATTGGTATCAGAGCTTCTGGTTTATCTGATAAAAAATCAATCTAACAAATTGAGAATCAGACACAGGCTCTTATTGATATCCAATAAAGGATTAAAGCTCACTTTATTTTACATCCATCACTTTAAGAAGTATTGACAATCCAAACTTCTTAAAAATGGACCCTTATAATACTGGATCTGCCAATAAACCTCCTATGCTGGTAAGAAATGAATATAACATCTGGCAAAGAAGGTTGGCACACACCATATCTCAGACCAATACCGGGTGTTGGAGGTCTGTAATGTTTGGACCTCACAAACTAGTAATAATAGATCCAGAATCTAAAGTAGAAAGACCAAAAGACCCTAAAGACTACACTGAAGAAGATTTCCAAAAATTTGAGCTAGATGCAAAAGCTTTTTCTATGTTGGCCATGGCTCTCCCAAATGAAATTTATGCTGGACTTTTACATTGTGAAAGTGCCAAAGAGCTGTGGGATAGCCTAAAAGAACAGTTTGGAGGAACTGAAGAGGTGATAGCCAACACAAGAGAAATCGTAGCCCAACAATATGAAACTTTTACTCACGTAGATGGTGAAACATTAACTCAACAATTTGAAAGATTTTCATCACTCATCTCTGAGTTAAAACTTAATGGTCAGACTTATTCAAATGCATCTATGTTAAATAGATTTTTAAGGTCTTTACCTTCAAAATGGGAAACTTATTCTATAGTCCTCAGAACAAGTTCAGATTTTAATACCCTGAACCTAACAAGGTTACATCGTAAATTGTTAACTTTTGAAAGAGAGATTAATCAAAAGAAAAAGTTACAAGAATCTGGTAAAACTGCTGATGACTATATTCCAGGTAGCACAGCCTTATTGGGACTAGACTCACCATCTTGTTCTAATAATTTTAGATCTTTTGCTCACATTGACATAACAGCTGGGATCTCATCAGATGGATCATTCCCAGCTTATGACAATGAAGACCTAAGTCAAACTACTGACAACATGTGGTTTATCATGGATGACTTAAAATATTTTAGCAGTGATGACTTAGAAGAAATGGATATTTTACACCAACTGGCCTTGTTAAGCATAAAAACTAACAAATTTTATAAAAGGCCAGGAAGGAAATTTCCAGGACTAAACAACTCTACAAAAGTTGATTTTGACAAATCTAAATTGAGATGTCATAAGTGTCAAAAGTTGGGACACTTTGCTAGAGAGTGTAGAAGCTCTAGCTTCAACCAACCAATGTCTGGTAATCAATTTAACTCCTCATATAATAGGAATAATGGAACTCAAGGGAGTGCTCATTTTGTACAGGCACAAGCTCCATAAATCCAATATGTGCCACAAATACAATATGTTCAAATGCCTGCTCAACACCGGGGCCAGCAACAAATGCCTCCTTTTCTAGCTGCTCAACAACCTCCACAAACTCAACAACCCACTCAACCAAGTCTATTCACATCAGGGTATGTTGACTGGAGCAGTCTTCCTTTTGATACATGTGAATGCAGTCCAGATGTAGACAACAAAGTCTATGATATCAACTGGGGAGAACCTGATAATGGCAGAAAGAATTTTGCCTTAATGGCCTTTGAGTCTTGTAATTCTTGCAATCTCTGTTAAAGCTTTGTTCAAATTCTACTCTATCTCAGGTATCAAAACAATCTCTGTTAAAGCTTTGTTCAAATTCCTGCAAAGAATCTTTCGCTTTAATTAGTGAAACAAATGTGCATTTACAAGGAAAATCTAATGACATGGAGAGAAAATACACACAGATGAAGTGTGATTTAGAAAGAAAACTTGTTTTGAAAAATAAGGAAATTTCTAAATTAACAGATAAATCCATTGAAACCCAGGCACAAATTAAAAGCATGATAAACAACCTAGGCAGTGTTAGAAAAGAGCTTGCTGACACTAAGGTTGACTGTGAAAAATGGGTTGAGTCTTGTAAGGGATACCAAATGCTGCTTAACAAGCCACTGCTGCAAATGTTAAGTTTGGCATAGGGTATACACACACTAAATCACCAACTAATTTCACCCACAAAACTGATAATGATGGGAAGAAATTGATTCAAACTTCTGAATTGGAAGAGTGCACATCCTTCCATCAGAACTTTCTCAAAAATAAAAGTTCTGCAGAAGTTAAAACAACTGACAATAAGCCATCAGTAGTTTCATCTACATCAGGAGTTGAGTCCCTGAAAACTACTGATGACCTATTGAAAAATACTGATATTGTTTGTAAATTGCCTTCCAACTCTCTTACTGTGACACCCCGCATTTTCAGGTTAATACTTTTACTGAACTCTAGTTAACTTACATGATATACTCTAGTTAACTTACATGTCGTACGTGGTTAGATACTTAACTAGGGTTAGTTAAATAGGCCTAACATATGTTAGATGATATTAACATATGTGATAAATAGGAAAATCATTGTTGAACACACACACGAGTCCTGTATCCTGAACGTTGGTGAATTATATGGCATACATAATAATAATATGTACAATTGAATCATGATGAACGTGAAGTACATGCTTATGTGAATTATGTGTTTATGTGAATTATCGCTTGACTACGTGCACTAGATGATTAATATCTTATAAAATAATAAAAACAATAGTTTTTATGCAATTTAGGGTGATTAATATCATCGGGCCCGGTATTGGACTAGAACATGATTAACGGTCCAGTTAATGGACTAGAAGGGCCCTAATACTCAATTACTTGGGCAACAAGCCAAATCCTATTATAATTAGGAATCAAAAAAATATATATAAACCCTAATCCCCTACCCCTTTGCGCCGTGAGCATACCCCCACCTCCTTTCTCTCACTTTTCAACAAACATCAATCTTAATCACCTCTCCAAGCTTGTTTGGGTGTAATCTCTAGGCTTTGAGGACTCTTGTATTTAAAGGTATAATCTTTACATGTTTTTGATAATTAATAATGCTTGAAAAGTTTTAAAAATCATGGATCATGCATGTATACATAATCGCACATAGATGTTAGTAGGAGTTCTTGAATGTTCATGCTGATTTGATGATAATGATTGTTGTTAGTAATCATAATTAGGGTTTTTGTATGATAATATATGTGTTTGATCATGATAATATGGGTTATGCATGTATTAGAGATTTTTATTCATAATTAGGGTTTGTGAATAACTTGGGATGCAAGTTTCAGTTTCTGGCATATTCGTTATGATGTTTTGTAGGGTCTGTGTTGCGATGTTAAATTGATTGTTTTGGTGATTTCTTTAAATGATTGTAATGTACATGGTCTTAGCTTTTCATAATGGGCAAAACCATCAAATTTGGACATCGTTTGAGTCGTTTTTGGAATTTTATTTGATTAGAGGTCATATCAGATTTTCGGATTTGTAAATTGGGTCAACTTTGAATGGTCATAACTTGAGATTTACAAGGAATTAAGTTACGAAATTTTTACAGTAGGTCAACATTCGAAAAACTTGACTTTTCCAAGTGGATTCATCCCGTTTGGATGAATACACAATTTTTGGGAATTTTTCTCCTAAACTGACCTGTTGTGTAAATTTTCTGGACATAGCTGTGTTGTACGAATTTTAATAATTTTTGTGTTTGGTTTTAAGACAAAAAAAAAATATGGTTTTGCAACCGAATTCCCATGAATACTCAGTAAACATTTGTGACTTTAATTCATTCGTTAAGTATTTTAAATAATTCGTTTTTCACAGCGCACAATCTGTCCTAAAAACGCAGATTGTGTACGGGATCTTTATGTGACTATTTGGAGTCTTATATGGTATGTATTTGACATGTACTTGTGTGGAAACTTGTATGAGATGTCTTTGATGTATTAAACTTATAATAATCACTATGATCACCAACGGGATACGTAGGACATACTTGTGCATGTAGAGTCACTAGGTGTCACTACACGGTTTTGAACTTTTAAAGGTCTCGGATAAACGAGTTATATGGTGTGTTGTTTATGCACATGTACTCACATAGTGACACATATAATAGGGAGTCGGTAGCGAGTCTCTATTACTTATTTGGATTTGGATTTATCACTCAACGCAACCTAAGGTGAGTTTCACTACTTTTTCTCGAAAGCATGCGTCTCGGGTTTGAGACAACATTGGTAAACATTTTCTGGTCTGGTTTGGGACTACTCTTGCAGCTTGGTTTTGACTCCTTGTGTGGGTCGGGTTTTCGGACTCCTTGTGTGAGTTACGTTTTTATCAGTTTAAAACTTTATTGTCCTTTGTGAACTAAACACACTCTATCATTTAAAGTCCTTGCATATTATTGGGTTAATCGCTGTAGGCGAACGGGGTATTAGTTGATAGCGCTATTAGGTTGTGCAGCAACCTCATGCTTGAGGTGCTTTTGTCACGGGCATGAACTTTTGACCACGCTCTAAAGGAGCTGAACTGCTAGTGTTGATAGACACTAGTGCTGAGGAAAAACTTATAACAACCTCTGTATGTTCCCAATAATCAACTGTTTAGTTACAATGAGTGGGCTAGCTACCCCTGACAAGCTTAAACTGATAACACTTGAACTTTTGGGTCTGAAGGACCTACGCTTTTACTTGGTTACGTGGTTTTTGGAAAACCTACACGTTTACTCACTAATTTACATTACTTAGCGAACTCACCAACATTGTTTGTTGACCCACTATGTACATGCTTTTGCAGGTAGTTAGCTTCTGGTGTCACGATTAGGAAGCACTGCGCGTTCACTGCATTTGGGGTCTTGGGCTGTGACACCCGGCATGTTTAGGTCAACATTTTGTTCAAACACATAAGTCTACCTTAGCGGAAAACGGTTATTAAACATATTTAGTAAGGTCAGTCGAATCAGAACGCAGAACGTATTGTCCAGGGTTCAATGATTTGGAGGATCATTGGGTTAAACACACACGCACACGTTTACGAGTCCCGTTGTTGGTGAATTACATGAATTAGATCAAGTAACAAACATGAATTGATTCGTATATGGTGTAGTATATGCAAATACGTGTTTAAACGCTGTTTAGATGATTATCCATGATTACATATGCTTAACATAGGTTAGGATTGCATTCCCATGTGTTAGGATGTGTTAAAATGCGTTAAAATGACAAAACTGGAAAATCTGGAAAATGCCTTCCCTAGTTCGCCCATAAGGAAGGGGCGAACGTGGCCATCAGTTGGTTAAATTCTACATTCGACCATTTAATACCCACCTTCGCCCTCACGCTAGGGGCGAACCTGGACTGGGTATAAATATCACACTTTGTCATTTTTCATCATTTCACAAACCCTAAACGCCTCTAAACACTTTCTATCAATATTAATCACTGGGGAAGGAGTTTTTGACCTTGTTTTTCATAACCTAACATACAAACATCTTCTAAACAAAGATCTAAGGTATGTTCTTCATCCTAAACCCTTTTAAAAGCATTTTAATTTGTTTTTATGAAACCCCAAGAGTCCAGATCTGTTTTAAGATGGTTTTCACAATTAAAAACCTTCCTAACATCTTTCTAAACAAAACCTAATCATAAAACATGAAGTTCATATAAGTTAACATGTGTATTATAAGGTATTATTGATGTTTTATGATTCACTATGTGTTATTTGGTGATTTGATGCTATATAGATGTTGTAGGAATGTTCTAGAGCTGTTATTAATGATGAGGTTTAGGTATTTTAGGTTATTGTTTGCTAGATGTTGATATGTTGTTCATTTTGGGAATCTTTGATAGATTTAGGGTTTGATTCAAGATGATATTATTAATGAAATGGTTAGGGGTTTTGTTACACATGATAATCTGAACATGTTGAGTTGATTATTGAATGATTTCAGAAAGTTTCCTAATTGGGTAAAGTTTCCATGCGTGATGTGATGTTTCCATGATTTTTGCCATTTTAGGTAACCCGTAAAACGGACTGTTTTTGGAGTAAAATTGGTAGGGTTTTGTAGGAACATATTAATAATACTTGACTGCAGTGTTTGGTGATGTTTCGTGATGTTTTCGGATGGTTTTGATGAGTTTTGGTGCGTTTTAGGATGTTTTGATCTGCAGGGGGCGAACCTGGAACTCATTCGACCCACGTGGGGGCGAATGTGGCTTCCAGGGGGCGAACCTGGGTGCCTAGGGGGCGAACCTGGGTGCCTGGAGGTCGAATGTAGCCTCTAAGGGGCGAATGTGGCTTCTGAGGGGCGAACGTGGCTCCTGGGGGGCGAATGTAGCTCCTGGGGGTCGAATGTAGCTCAAATAGGTCGAATGTGGCACCATAGGGTCGAACCTGGGTGTCTGGGGGTCGAATCTGGGAGTCTGGGGTCGAATCTGGGAGTCTGGGGTCAAATTAACACGTGTTAAGGTTGAATTAAGATACGTTAAGGTTAAATAAATATGTGTTAGGGTCATATAAACATGTGTTAGGTCAAATGAACTTGTGAATGGGTTGAATGAACATCATGAGGGTCGAACCAAGGGACCATGGGTCGAACCAGAAGCCCTTGGGGTCGAACCAAACCCAGAAACTCCCGGTTCAACCTTACGACTTCGTATATGCGATTTTTGATGCAAACTAAGTGTTGTATGCTTGAAACTTGTATGTTAACACTATGTACTTGATTAATTAATGTAATGGGTCACCAACGGGATGTCGGGTCTGTCTGGGATATCCGGTTAACGTTCAAACACACTTTTAAACGCACAGAGTCAAGATCTGGACAATCGGGGATTAGTTAGCCTTCGGGTTATTAGTCTAACTTTACACACATCTTATGATAGGTCACCACTAGTTGGGACTATCATATCACATAACGGTTTACTCATTAATGGAAGACGCAACCTAAGGTGAGTTCACGGCCCTACATTTTACAGTTTTTGCTTTCGGGGGAGAAACATGCTTAAAACTCTTTTATGACTTATGGCTCGGTTTCATCTTAAACTCTTTTGTGACTTATGACTCATTTTCACATTATACTATGGCTTACTTATTGTACTACACGGTTCATCAAAAAGTCCCTTAGAAACCACTAACATGGGAATATGGCGGGGAAATATGGATAGCGCTATTGGGAACTGACAAGCCCCACTCGACGGCTGGAGGCCGGGCGGGTGCATATTTTCTCTAATAAAACAAGGCCTACCGGTGATGACGGTAGTCCATAGGAAACTAAGGGTCAGTACACGGCTTAGTCAGCAATGGTTTCACCCGTATGAGTATCTTATTCTGCGCCTAGCTAGCGTTCTCACAAGCATAGTAGTAATAGTGATGGTAACGGTTTTCGAAGGATCACTTTAAACGTTTAAATAAAACCTGTGAACTCACCAGCATTATATGTTGACTCTTTTAGCATGTTTTCTCAGGTCGCTAAGGTAGCAGCTGTCAGATAGGCGCACGGAGTCGTCTCGCGTCTAGGGTCGCATTTGCATGTTTTGGGATTGTTAAACTTCTGAACTTCTGTTTTATTTACGCATGACTCTTGTACACTTTGAATGCTTCCGCACTGTCGAATGTTGGTTTTAATCTTATGCATGGTTTTTGTTTATGTATGTTTTTACATTTAGACGTCGTTTATTGTGACCGTTGACTTGGATCCGGGTATGTCACACGCCTCGCGGTAGAAATCCACTTGTGGAAATTTGAGGGTGTGACAGATTGGTATCAGAGCCAATGGTTATAGTGAACTAGGACTGCATGTAGAGTCTAGTCTATAGCCGAGTCTCACACACACTTGGAGGAACAAGTGATGAAGCTGACCACTGAACTAACTTACAAAGAACCGGAGTAGGAGACTATACGTTACGAGATCCATATAACACTGATACCTGCGAGGAGGGGACGAAAGGAAAAATGAGTAGGACGAACACATGGAAAGCAAGAATGAAGGCTCTACTATCTAGACAGAGCGTGGCGACGATTGACTCATACCTTTTCTTACCTGTCTTTTCTTTCCTTTCCCTTTGCTAACATCGATAAGACTGAGTTCTTATGATCAACGATATAGTGGTTGAGGCCCTCGCATATTTCCAAGCTAGTAAAGATTCATTTTGCTAAAACATTCATTTCCCCTGACTCCAACATTTGAACTTTCTTATACCATGAACGCACATGCCACAACACCAACAACCTGCCATCGTATTTTCAAGGCTTTTATTGGTTGTAAACCTCAATAACTCCAATAGAACTGAAGGAGACCATCTAATTGCTTCGATAGTATAAGTCCTTGCCATGTGCATTTGCCCTAGGCAGGATGGGGTAATGTATGCTACATGCACACTCGATGAGTTACAGATACTTGGGTGGAGAATGTAACCCCCGTGACGAAATTTAGAAATTTGTTATTTAAAGACGCTTGGGTCTGAGATCGACGCCTATACTACCAAGCTAAAAGAGTTAGCTACTATATGCTCAAACATATTTAGCCTACCTTACAAACTGATCGAGCTTCATACCAAAAGGGTGGGTCTCTCAGATTCGTGGCATGGCCACTTCAGCTCACCTACCCAGAATCTAACAAATCTTTCACCTGGCTCGCAAACTTACCGACGAGGCTATTGAGCAAGGTATTTTTCCGAAGCAGGGTGCTTCATCTTCTACTTTTGGTGATAGCAAAAGAACGTGCGATAGTATAGGTATAAGTCCTTCAACAACAACAACCACAACGGCAACAACAACAATAAGGCTCGTGGGAGAGCATTTGTGATGGGCTCTGGGGAAGCTAGGACTGATAACAATGTCGTGACGGGTGCGTGTTCCTTGGACGACACTCTTGCTTCTATTTTTTTTATGATACTGGTGCAGACTATAGTTTGTGTCATCAAAACTCAGCAAACAACTAGGGATAGTTCCTACACTTCTTGATACCCCGTACTCTATAGAGTTAGCTGATGGGGAGCCTGTTGAGGTAACCTACATCCATCGCGACTGTAAGCTCGAACTAGATGGACAATTGTTTGCCATCAACCTCTTACCTATCACCCTAGGAAGCTTTGACCTCGTGGTTGGCATGGACTGGTTGTCCAAGCGACACGCTAAAATTCTCTGTCAGGAGAAACTTGTTCGTATCCCTCTCCCTAGTGGAGAACTATTATCTGTCCAGGGTGATCGTGGTGGTACCATGGTGGGCATCATCTCTTACTTGAAAGCCCAGAAGTGTATTCGAAAGGGCTACCCAGCCATTTTGGCTAACATCTCTGACACTCGAGCTGAAGTTGGAACAAAAATTGAGGACATTCCTTTAGTTAGGGACTTTCCAGATGTCTTCCCAGAAGAACTACCTGGACTTCCACCTGTACGTCAAGTGGAATTTCAAATTGATCTTGCACCAGGAGCGGCCGCAGTTGCGCGTGCACCCTATCGCCTAGCACCAGGCGAACTTCAAGAACTATCTACCCAACTCCAAGAGCTATTGGACAGGGGTTTCATTAGACCTAGTTCTTCACCTTGGGGAGCCCCCGTCTTATTTGTTAAGAAGAAGGACGAGAGTTTCCGTATGTGTATCGATTACCGGGAATTGAATAAGGTGACAATTAAGAACCGCTACCCTTTGCCTCGTATTGACGACCTGTTCGACCAGCTTCAAGGGTCGAGTTTATATTCCAAAATTGACTTGGGGTCAGGGTATCACCAGCTAAGAGTCCGGGAGGAGGATGTAGCAAAGACTGCCTTTCGAACTCCTTATGGGCACTATGAATTTTTGGTAATGCCGTTTGGGCTAACCAACGCACCAGCTGTGTTCATGGACCTTATAAACCGTGTGTGCAAGCCCTATTTGGACAAATTTTTCATAGTGTTCATAGATGACATCTTGATCTATTCCAAGAGCAGGGAAGAGCATGAGTAACACCTGCGGCAGATCTTGGAACTTTTGAGAAATGAGCAGTTGTATGCAAAGTTCTCTAAGTGCGACTTCTGGATTCGTGAGGTCCAATTTTTGGGCCATGTGGTGAACGAGGCAGGAATACATGTCGACCCCGCTAAGATTGACGCGATTAAAAGGTGGGAGGCTCCTAAGACTCCTACGGAGGTGCGGCAATTCCTTGGCCTTGCAGGTTATTATCGCAGATTCCTTGAGGGATTCTCAAAGATCGCTCAACCCCTCACTGCTTTGACACAGAAGGGGATTACTTACAAGTGGGGAGATGCCCAAGAATCTGCTTTCCAGTTATTGAAGGCTAGACTTTGTAGTGCACCAATATTATCACTACCTGAGGGTACGGAGGACTTTGTGGTGTACTGTGATGCATCTATCCAAGGTCTAGGGTGTGTTTTGATGCAACACGAAAAGGTGATCGCATATGATTCACGACAACAAAAAGTTCATGAGAAGAATTACCCCATTCACGACTTGGAACTGGGAGCGGTGGTCTTCGCTCTCAAGATTTGGAGGCACTACCTCTATGGGACAAAGTGCACGATTTTCACTGATCATAAGAGCCTCCAGCATATATTTGATCAGAAGGTGCTAAACATACGACAACGTCGATGGGTCGAGCTCTTGAATGATTATGACTGTGCCATCAAGTACCATCCAGGGAAAGCTAACGTAGTAGCAGATGCCCTGAGCCGTAAAGAAACAACACCCAAACATGTGCGAGCCTTACAACTTACCATACATTCTAATCTGCCTGATAAAATACGTGAAGCCCAGGGCGAAGCTTTGAAAAAGGTAAACATCGGGCTGGAAACATTGCACGGTGCTAACAAACACCTAGAACTGAAGTCATATGGGCTTCAGTACTTCATGGATCGAGTCTGGATCCAACGTTCTGGGGATCTTAGACAACTAGTGCTCGATGAGGCTCACACATCTCGTTATTCGGTACATCCCGGTTCGGATAAAATGTACCAGGACCTCAAAACTCTTTACTGGTGGCCAAACATGAAAGCAGAGATAGCTACTTATGTTAGTAAATGCCTAACATGTGCTAAGGTTAAGATTGAATATCAGAAACCTTCGGGCTTGCTCCAACAACCAGAAATCCCTATGTGGAAATGGGATGGAATTTCTATGGACTTTTTCACAAAGCTCCCTAAAACGCCAAGTGGGCATAACATGATTTGGGTCATCGTCGATCGTTTGACCGAATCGGCACATTTCCTTGCAATAAAGGACACAGACAAACTGGAGAAGCTGGCCAACATCTATATCAAAGAGATTGTCTCTAGGCACGGGGTGCCTACCTCTATCATATCTGATCGCGATGCGCGATTTACATCCCATTTTTAGGAAACTCTCCACGATGCTTTGGGGACTCGCTTAGACGTGAGCACAGCCTATCACCCTCAGACGGATGGACAGAGCGAACGTACCATCCAAAGGTTAGAAGATCTGCTACGAGCATGCGTGGTGGACTTTGGAAACAATTGGGACAAGCACTTGCCACTGATTGAATTCTCTTATAACAATAGTTACCACACTTCGATTCAGTGTACGCCCTTTGAGGCACTTTATGGACGCAAGTGTAAATCTCCCCTCTGCTGGACAGAAGTTGGGGATAGCCAACTGACAGGTCCCGAACTTGTGCATGAAACTTCTGAGAAGATAGTGCAAATCAGAAATAGGATGGCTGCTGCTCGTGATCGACAGAAAAGCTACACTGATAAACATAGGAAACCGTTGGAGTTCCAGGTAGGGGACACGGTGTTACTGAAGGTGTCACCATGGAAGGGTGTGATACGCTTCGGAAAACGAGGGAAACTGAACCCACGATACGTTGGACCATTTGAGATTGTCAAAAGGGTTGGTCCAGTAGCTTATGAATTGAATCTGCCTGAGGAACTCAGTGGAGTACACAATGTATTCCATGTATCGAATCTGAAAAAGTTTCTGTCAGATTCGACATTAGCAGTGCCACTGGAGGAGATCCAAGTGGACGAACAACTACGGTTCGTGGAAGAACCAGTGGAAATTCTTGAGCAAGGCGTCAAGAAACTCAGAAAAAGCACCATACCTATTGTGAAGGTGCGGTGGAATTCCCGTCTAGGACCGGAATACACGTGGGAACGCAGGGATCAGATGCGACTCAAATACCCACATCTCTTTACCGAACCTGAAATTGTACATAGATCAAACGTGGAACATAAAGTAGCTCTTTCAAAGTGAATTTCGGGGCGAAATTCCTTTCAACTTGGGGATGATGCGACATCCGGGAACCAAGCACACATTTTCATAGCTGGCTTTATTGTTTACTTGCTGAATTTCGGGACGAAATTCTTTTCAACTTGGGGATGATGTGACACCCCGCATTTTCAGGTTAATACTTTTACTGCACTCTAGTTAACTTACATGATATACTCTAGTTAACTTACATGTCGTACGTGGTTAGATACTTAACTAGGGTTAGTTAAGTAGGCCTAACATATGTTAGATGATATTAACATATGTGATAAATAGGAAAATCATTGTTGAACACACACACGAGTCCTGTATCCTGAACGTTGGTGAATTATATGGCATACATAATAATAATATGTACAATTGAATAATGATGAACGTGAAGTACATGCTTATGTGAATTATGTGTTTATGTGAATTATCGCTTGACTGAGGGTTAATACGTAAACCATGCAAAGTACGTGCACTAGATGATTAATATCTTATAAAATAATAAAAACAATAGTTTTTATGCAATTTAGGGTGATTAATATCATCGGGCCCGGTATTGGACTAGAACATGATTAACGGGTCCGGTTAATGGACTAGAAGGGCCCTAATACTCAATTACTTGGGCAACAAGCCAAATCCTATTATAATTAGGAAACAAAAAAATATATAAACCCTAATCCCCTACCCCTTTGCGCCGTGAGCATACCCCCCACCCCCTCTCTCTCACTTTTCAACAAACATCAATCTTAATCACCTCTCCAAGCTTGTTTGGGTGTAATCTCTAGGCTTTGAGGACTCTTGCATTGAAAGGTATAATCTTTACATGTTTTTGATAATTAATAATGCTTGAAAAGTTTTAAAAATCATGGATCATGCATGTATACAAAATCGCATATAGATGTTAGTAGGAGTTCTTGAATGTTCATGATGATTTGATGATAATGATTGTTGTTAGTAATCATAATTAGGGTTTTTGTATGATAATATATGTGTTTGATCATGATAATATGGGTTATGCATGTATTAGAGATTTTTATGCATAATTAGGGTTTGTGAATAACTTGGGATGCAAGTTTCAGTTTCTGGCAGATTCGTTATGATGTTTTGTAGGGTCTGTGTTGCGATATTAAATTGATTGTTTTGGTGATTTCTTTGAATGATTCTAATGTACATGGTCTTAGCTTTTCATAATGGGCAAAACCATCAAATTTGGACATCGTTTGAGTCGTTTTTGGAATTTTATTTGATTATAGGTCATATCAGATTTTCGGATTTGTAAATTGCGTCAACTTTGAATGGTCATAACTTCAGATTTACAAGGAATTAAGTTAAAAAATTTTTACAGTAGGTCAACATTGGAAAAACATGACTTTTCCAAGTGGATTCATCCTGTTTGGATGAATACACAAGTTTTGGGAATTTTTCTACTAAACTGACCTGTTGTGGAAATTTTCTGGACATAGCTGTGTTGTACGAATTTTAATAATTTTTGTGTTCGGTTTTAAGACAATACAAAAATATGGGTTTGCAAACGAATTCCCATGAATACTCAGTAAACATTTGGGACTTTAATTCATTCGTTAAGTATTTTAAATAATTTGTTTTTTACAGCCCACAATCTGTCCTAAAAACGCAGATTGTGTACGGGATCTTTATGTGACTATTTGGAGTCTTATATGGTATGTATTTGACATGTACTTGTGTGGAAACTTGTATGAGATGTATTTGATGTATTAAACTTATAATAATCACTAAGATCACCAACGGGATACGTAGGACATACTTGTGCATGTAGAGTCACTAGGTGTCACTACACGGTTTTGAACTTTTAAAGGTCTCGGATAAACGAGTTATATGGTGTGTTGGTTATGCACATGTACTCACATAGTGACACATATAATAGGGAGTCGGTAGCGAGTCTCTATTACTTATTTGGATTTGGATTTAGCACTCAACGCAACCTAAGGTGAGTTTCACTACTTTTTCTCGAAAGCATGCGTCTCGGGTTTGAGACAACATTGGTAAACATTTTTTGGTCCGGTTTGGGACTACTCTTGCAACTTGGTTTTGACTCCTTGTGTGGGTCGGGTTTTTGGACTCCTTGTGTGAGTTACGTTTTTATCAGTTTAAAACTTTATTGTCCTTTGTGAACTAAACACACTCTATCATTTAAAGTCCTTGCATATTATTGGGTTAATCGCTGTAGGCGAACGGGGTATTAGTTGATAGCGCTATTAGGTTGTGCAACAACCTCATGCTTGAGGTGCTTGTGTCACGGGCATGAACTTTTGACCACGCTCTAAAGGAGCTGAACTGCTAGTGTTGATAGACACTAGTGCTGAGGCAAAACTTATAACAACTTCTGTATGTTCCCAATAATCAACTGTTTAGTTACAATGAGTGGGCTAGCTACCTCTGACAAGCTTAAACTGATAACACTTGAACTTTTGGGTCTGGAGGACCTACGCTTTTACTTGGTTACGTGGTTTTTGGAAACCTACACGTTTACTCACTCATTTACTATACTTAGTGAACTCACCAACATTGTTTGTTGACCCACTATGTACATGCTTTTGCAGGTAGTTAGCTTCCGGTGTCACGATTAGGAAGCACTGCGCGTTTACTGCATTTGGCGTCTTAAGCATACACCTAAATTACATATCGTGCTTTTACATTTATTTCTATATGGTTTTAATTTGGGCCCGTTGTTTTGCGCATGGTATCTAAAAGGTTTAAATTTGGTTTACACTTCCGCAGCTTAACTAAACTTGGTTTTTGAAAACGAACTAAATGGTTTGGGCATTTAGACTTCGTTCATATGACTTATGGCTGTGGGATCCTGGTATGTCATGCGCCTCGCGGTAAAACCCCGCAGTGGAAATTTGAGGGTGTGACACTTGCTGAATCTAAAAGGAAAGAGAAGGCAAAAGCATGTGAAATATGTGGTCTGTTTAACCACATAACTGAACTTTGTAGATATAGAAAGGGAAATCAGTTTAAAAAGAAAAATCAACAACTGGTTATGGGAAAACAAATAAGAAAAGATTATGAAAACACTTTCTTTCCCAACAAACAACAAACAAGTAAAACCTTTTCTCAGAAAAAGACTATATCTCAACAAAAGCCTTTTTCTCAAAGTTCATCTTCAGAAGTTACACCTAACCCATCAGTAGTTTCACAAACTACTGAGGTTAAAGATTTGATAAATTTGGTTAAACTTCTGATGACCAAAGTTGATGGTGGTCATCAAAAAGATACTACCATTCTTCTTAATGAAAAATCCATTGCCAAAAAGACATGGATTTCAAAAATTGGTCCTCAACAAACTGCACCTGTTCTCAAGAGCAAACCGAAAGCCAAATTGGCTTGGGTTCCCAAATCTAATTAATTTGCTATTTTGTGCAGAGGGTCTCTAGAGGTTTGAATAGCATTTGGTATGTTAACAGTGAAGGCTCAATGCACATGACTGGATGCAGATACCTGATAAACAATTTTATCAGCCAAAGAGAAGGATCTGTGTCCTTTGGGAATAATGCCAACGGATATGTGCTAGGATATGGCAATGTATCCTCAGGCAAAATGCAGTTTGACAAGGTCAATCTGGTTGAAAACCTTGAGGACAACTTGCTTAGTGTCTCACAAATGTGTGACAAAGGATATTCTCCCTTTTTCACCAAGACAGCATGCAAGATCATATCACCAGAAGGCCAGAAGTTGATAGAGAAGATCATTGAAGATCATACTTTGCTGATTGCCAAAAGGTGTGGCAATGTCTATGCAGTGGACATTGAGAAAGACAAAGTACTAAACAACACTCCCTGTTTCTTCTCAAAGGCATCAACTTCATAAACGGATCTCTGGCACAGGAGATTTGGCCATGTGAACTTTAAAACCATAAACAAAGTCATAAAAATGGGCTTGGTCAGAGATCTACCTTTGAAGGAATACCAGTGTAAAGAACACTGTGTTTCCTGTCTTAAAGGTAAACAACATAAGTCATCCTATAAGTCTATTGAAGAATAAAAAACAACTGCATGTCTTCAACTACTCCATATGGACTTATTTGGACAAGTCAAAATCATGACCTTGGTAAGAAGAAGTACCGCTTGGTCATCATTGATGACTACTCAAGATTTACATGGGTCTTCTTCTTATATTCCAAGGATGAGGCAGCTGAAATAATCAAGTTCTTCATTCTACATGTAGAGAAGCAATATTCTCTCTGTCAAAGTCATCAGGAGTGACAATGGGAATGAGTTCAGGAACAAAACTCTGGATAAATTCTGTTTGTCTAAAGGGATTGTTAGACAATTCAGCATTCCCAGAACTCCTGAACAAAATGGTGTGGTAGAAAGGAAGAACAGGACATTGATAGAAGCAGCAAGAACCATGTTAGCTAATTCAGGCCTACCTTTGTATTTTTGGGCTGAAGCAGTCAACACAGCTTGTTATGTTCAGAATAGAGTTCTTATCAACAAGAGACATACCAAGACTGCCTATGAAATTCTTCATGGCATGAAGCCCCTTATCTCCTTCTTTAGGGCTTTTGGATGTCAATGTTTTATCCTCAACATCAAAGACTCTATCTCTAAATTTGTTGCTAAAGTTGATTCAGGTTATTTTCTTAGTTATTCCCCAATGAGGAAAGCTTACAAAGTCTTCAATTCAAGAACCAAGATAGTAGAAGAAACACTGAATGTCAAGTTCAATGAATCCAAACATACTCTTATTCCAGCACATCCTACTGAACTCTTTGACCTTGACAGCTTTAATTTCGGACCTGAAAAGACTGTTGAATCATCCAAACCTCCTCAATATGGTTATCAAGGGTTTGAAGATGATGATCCTACACCATGGACCTCAAACACAGTCATCAAATCAACTTTTAAACCTTCAGAAGTTTCACAAGCTTCTACTTCAACAACTGCTGATGAACATTTTGAAACTACTGATTCAGCTGAACCAAAAACTCCTGAACCTCAACAAACAGCTGAACCAGATATTATCAACCTCAGTGGTTTATTTGAAGAAATACCAGAGCCATACTCAAGTACAGGTCTACAACAACTGATTGAACACAAGGATCATCCATTGGAACAAATCATGGATGATATTGCATCAGGGGTACTTACAAGAAACCAGCTCTCCAACTTTTGCTTTTTCTCAGCATTTATTTCTCAGTTGGAACCAAAGAAGTATCAAGAAGCCCTCAAAGATAACAATTGGGTTCAAGCCATGCAAGATGAGCTGCTTCAATTCAAAAAGCAACAGGTTTGGGAAATCTGTCCCTTACCTCCAAACAAGCAACCAATTGGTACTAGATGGGTCTTCAGAAACAAACAAGATGAAGCTGGTATGATCATCAAGAACAAGGCAAGATTGGTGGTACAAGTTTATTCTCAAGAAGAAGGCATTGACTATGATGAAACCTTTGCACCAGTTGCAAGACTTGAAGCTATCAGGTTATTTTTAGCTTATGCAATTTCCAACAACATAAAAGTTTTTCAAATGGATGTCAAAAGTGCATTTTTGTATGGAAAAATTAAAGAGGAAGTGTATGTCCGTCAGCCTCCAGGGTTTGAGGATCCTTCTCATCTTGACTGGGTGTACAGACTTGACAAAGCTCTTTATGGGCTAAAATAGGCTCCAAGAGCCTGGTATGAAACACTTTCCAACTTTTTACTTAAGAATCACTTCACTAGAGGCTCCATTGATAAAACACTTTTCATCAAACATGTTGGAAATCATGTCTTACTTTTTCAGATTTATGTTGATGATATCATTTTTGGTTCAACAAATACAATATTGTGTGATGAATTTAAGAAACTCATGAAATCGAAATTTGAAATGAGTACAATGGGAGAACTGCAGTACTTTTTGGGACTGCAAATCAAGCAACAAACAAATGGAACATTTATACATCAATCAAAATATGTTAAAGAATTATTAAACAAATTTTCTTTACAAGACTGTAAATCATGTTCCACTCCCATGACACCAACCACACAAGTTGAACTAGATGATCAAGGAAAACAGGTTGATCAAATCATGTATAGATGTATGATAGGTTCTCTTTTGTATTTAACTGTTTCTGGACCAGATATTATGTTTTCAACTTGTGTCTGTGCTAGATACCAATCTACACCAAGAGAATCACACCTAACTGCTGTCAAGAGAATCTTCAGATATCTGAAAGGAACTCCTACTTTAGGAATTTGGTATCCTGCTTCAAGCAATACTAAGTTAACTGCTTTTTCAGATAGTGACTATACAGGGTGTAAAATGTGAAGAAAATCAACATCTGGTGGTTGTCAATTCTTAGGAAACTGTCTAGTGTCCTGGCAATCAAAGAAACAAACATCTGTAGCAACTTCAACAGCTGAAGCTGAATACATTGTTGCTGCAAGCTGTACATCACAGATACAATGGCTCCAATATCAACTTCTTGATTATGGAATCAAAGAAACCAAGACTCCACTTTTAGTATATAGTAAATCTGCCATTAGCATCATTCAAAATCCTGTTCAGTTCTCAAAGACTAAACATATTGAAATCATGTATCATTTCATAAGAGATTGCTATGAAAAAGGGAAGATTGAGGTGAAGCATGTCACAACTGCTAATCAAATAGCTGATGTATTCACCAAACCCATTGATTCAACAATATTTTAGAGGTTAGTATCCATGTTTGGGATGCTAAATTTTGAGTAAAGTCTGTAAGTGTTTTCACTTTTTCTTTCTGCACATATTTTTCTTTCACTTACATACTTATCTGTCACAAAACCTCTGATGAATAAATGCGAGAGAAACTACTGATGTTTTGAGAAACATCAAAAATGGAAAAATTAAGAAAAGAAATAACTACTGATAATCATCAGAAGTTATTCAAGTGTTTTGGAAGTCATACTCATCAGCTGTTGCAAACTACTGAAGAGATGACTAAAACCACTGATAAAGAAACCTGCTTCATCAGTAGTTTCATTAAAAAGGGTAAAACTGACATTTCACTCATTAGAAGTTTGACCTAGTCAGTTAAAAACTTCTGATACATATCCTTTTCAAACACTTATCCATTCAAAAATCAAAATTCCCTCTTTCTCTCTCAAAGCAAAGACAAAACCCCTTCACTAACGTAAAAAGATATTGTTCGATCAAAACAAAACATGGCTCTTGTACTGAAGCAGGGACATAACCTTCGAGGCTACTTTGATAAAGATGAAGCCTGGTCCCAATACGACGAAATCATTGATTTGGTCGCCAAATCCCAATTCACACAGCTTTCACCATTGATCCTCCCATTCATGTAGAAACTCTCAATGAGTTCTGGGCAAATGCAGAGTCGGTGACTGTGAACAATAAGGTGATTTCCCTCAAATCAACAATCCAAGGGAAGCACATGGCAATCACACAGGAGTCATTGGGAATAAGGCTTGGCCTTAATGATGCAGATGCTCCTGAGCATATTCCCACTTCTGACATTCATCTCACCATGACTGAGTGTGGTTATCAAGGTACTTTGTCACATGCAACAGTTTACAAAAAATATTTTGATCCAAATTATAAACTGTTATTTCATTATATTATTATGTGTCTAAGTCCCAAAACTGGATCATATGATCAGATGCCTTCAACTTTTCAACCTATCTTTCATTCTATCATAAATGAAACAATTTTAAGGCATCATCATTATTTTTCAATGAGTTGGTGTTGCATCACCAAAACTCTAAAAAGAAGTTTTCATTGTACCCAAGATTTGTTATGCAATGCATAATAAAAGAACTTGGTGAGGGAGTACTTGTGGGGGAGTCAAAAATTTTAAAACCTCTGACTTCACAAGTATTCTCTAGGCATAACAAACCAGCAATTTTGCCAGAAGATGACCAAGGGAAACAAGAAACACTCCCTGAGGAACCCATTGTGGGGGAGTCAAAATTTTTAAAACCTCTGACTTCACAAGTATTCTCTAGGCATAACAAACCGGCAATTTTGCCAGAAGATGACCAAGGGAAATAAGAAACAGTCCCTGAGGAACCCACATCTTCAAAACCTAAGTCAAAGAAAACCAAGAAGACCAAGAAACCTAAACAGCAAAAACAAAAACCCACCAACCCAAAGAAAAAGGTAGTTCATGAAGTTGAGATATCTGAAACTACTAATGTGAAATCTGCACTTCAAAAGGATGTGGCTGAAACATCCTCTCAGTCCACTCCATCTCAACCACCCAAAAGAAAACCAGTTACAGTTCCCATTCATAGAAAAAGACTTAGAAAAACTGTAACTACTGATGCATCTTTTGAAACTGCTGACCCATTACCCATAACTACTGAACATGAAACCCCCCCCCCCCCCCACACACAACCATTGAAATTGCCTAACTTCTCTCAGGACTAAAAGAGAAAGTCCCATCCATACAGGTCACTCCACAAGAAACACATCAAACAGGGGAGATGCCTTCAGAAGTTGACATGGAAGTGGACATCTTTAGTCCTAACCAGGGAGATGAGGATGAACCAAGGTTTCTAAGCCCAAACTTAGATACCTTAGGTACATTTGAGGCTGCTTCTACTCATTTATCACCCAGTGGTGGACCTGAGGACAGAAGTAACATTCCTAAGACCTCAAATGTGGCAACTACTGATGAAGGCTTAATGCCTGAGGTAGGAAAACCACAGTACCAAGACAAAGAGGTTCATGAGACTACTAGTTTGGCTCTAGCTCATGATTTAACTGATACTGCCCTCATTGAGGACACTATCAGGGATTCAGATGATTCCATTAAATTTGGATGATGATTCACAAACTCCATAACATGGGTTGACGGCTAATATTGAAGGTCCTGAATCTGATGTCTCTAAGCTCAAAGAGCTGGTCACAAAAGATCAGGTTAAAGACCACTTAAACCCATATTCCCCTAAAGTGGCATCTTTAGTACATTCTGAAGATCACCCAAAAACACCCCCTTCACTTCAACAACCTACCCAATTCTCTAGGATGTCTAGCATAGACTGGAACCACCTATGCAACCCAGATGGTCCCCTGTACCAGATGATGAAGGATCTTTTCACTGAGCAACTCAAGACTTTCACAACTGCTTGGGAGTTAAAAGCTAATGCACAATTTGAGTTGCTGAACAAACAACTTGCAGAGCTGCACAAGAAGATGGATGAAAACACAAGACAGCTTGCATCATTATCTGCTACAACTTCTCATTCTTTAAGGCTTCCAGAAGTGGATGAAGCCAAAAAGGGGGAGAAGACTAAGGAACCAATGGAAATGTCTCTGGAAGCTGAAAAGATTACACACAGACCAGGGAAAGAGATACTTCAAACTTCTGATCCATCCCAAGGGCATATTGAAGAAACTTCTAATGACATTATTCAAACTGCTGAAGACAATCCTTCAGAAGTTGTGACTACAATCAAGCCAATCAACCCTTCAGAAGTTCTGTCTTCCAGGACTGATCAAGGACAGTCTTCCAAGGCACCTGAACAAAGTCCAACACCAATACCAATTCCAAAGCCTGCACCTATAACTACTACAACCATTTTAAACCCTACTCCAATCTCAATGTCAAAGGAATTACTAGAGAAGAGTTTAAAAGAGGCAATCAAGAAGGCTAAGGAAGACAAGGTATGGAAAAGCCTGGAAGCAAGGGATGATCTAAGTTTTGATGAAATGCTTGTCAAGTATCAAGAAAAACTTGATGAGTTAGAAGCTGAAGACAGAGCCAAAGAAGCTACTGCTGAAGAAGACAAAAGAGCACAGCTTATGCTTACAATCACAAAGAATACAAAGGCTAAAAACGCTTCTCTGAACAGACTCTCTACAGAAGAACTTGAAAGAAGAGCTCAACTTGTAGCTGACAGGTTGGCAACAGAGAAAGATAGAAAATCAAAGAGAGCTGAGATTATTGATGAGTTGGTAGCAAACGGATTTGGTCCAAAAACTCCTGTGTCAAGATGGAAAGAATATACTCTCTATGACACATACAAGAAATTCAAGGCTAGCAAAGCTGCACATCCAGAGAAGTACAAAACTCCTGAAGCCCCAAAAACTTCAGCAATTAAGAGAGCTTCTGATGCATTACAAAAGCCTGCTACCAGAAAGAAGAAGCAAGAGGAAACTGTAAAGACTGATTTCAAGATGGTACTATTGGAACGAAGTCAGTTAGTACATGGAGACTTTGATATTGAAGAGATTCCTCTACTAACACAATTCAAGGATCCTGCTACATATGCTTACCAGATACAACAGTCCATCAAAGAAAAATCTCACACTAAGGTTGTCACAACACATCACTTACCCAACTTTGCAATACCAAGTGCTGTGAACACTGAAGAGAGCAGGGACTCCCACCTGAAGGTCACTGAAATTGAAGATATTCCTCAATCAGGACAAACCCAGGAGACTAGCTTGGTCCCCTATGCCTCAGACTTTGACAAGTCTAAGGTAAACATAGTAAGATGGTCATTCACTAATTCCAACTCAGTGAAGGTGACCAGAAGAGATCGTTCAAACAAGGTCTATAAAAATTCCAAGGAGTTGAGCATACTGTCAACAAAAGACCTACTAACCATACAACATCTAAAGCCTGAACAAGGATCTCTCACAAAGCAACAACAACACAAGCTTAGTACCTCCATGTCTGCAGAAATCTGGAGGATACTAGAAGCTAGGAAAAATGAAGGTAAATAAAGATTTGGATTTGGTTTTGGCTTCATCAATCCAGGGGGAGATTGTAGGGACAAAAAGGATTGAAGAAACCACTTTTGTTACCAAAGTTCAAATCATATTTCTACTAAAATATTATAAGTATGGAACTGCTGAAGAGTAAAGATACAAATACTTAAGAAGAAAAAGCAAAGTTGCTGAAAAGTTAAAGCATCAGAAGTTCTGAAGTCTAACCAGACATTTCACTGAAGAACTACTGAAGACAAACTACTCATCAGTAGTTTGTCACTCATCAGTACTTTCATATCAGAAGCTTCTAACCGACCCAGCAACTTTAGTAGTTTAGTATTATATTGTTTTGTTAAAGTCTTTGAACAAGTTTCAATGCTACAGCCTGTTGTAAGCATTATCCTAAGCATTATCTTAGCTTATTATAATCTTGTATTACTTAGCACAACAGTTTGTACTCGTATATAAATAGATGGGTTTATCCCACTATTTTAGACATGTGATTTACACTTGATTTTAATTGAAATCCTTCAAAGCTTTTATAACTTATTATCCATTTCACATCTGAGAATCTTTCAATACTTGCATTTACTGCTTTATACTTTGAATTGCTTTGATTCTCATTAACTGCAATAGTAAAGGGGAAGTAATAACTCCTGTAAAAGTGATACTTTAACTTAGAACATTTATCATTCCGCTGTGCAAATAACTTTGATAAAATTGCAAACACATAAGTGTTCTATAACTTAACTATTAAAAGAGACCACTGATCTAACACATATACATATAAATTTCAGTGATGTATATAGTAAAACAAAAAGGTCCAAATCCATCATCCAAGTGTCTTTATCACAATTTGTAGTCAAAATCCTCCTGGTCAAAAAACAAATATTATCATCACCTCACTACCCCTCTGTCACTCTATTTGAAGCTCAACTAACAAACACCGTCATCTTCCTCGTTAAACAAGGGGTAAACTATGAGATTTTCAGCACCCATAATTATTTATTGCATACAATTCAACAATAAGATAAACTCAAACAGAGTTCTTTTACACCAACTTAAACAAGGATTTTAGCGCCTGAAAGCTACCTACATTGTTCTTTATCCACTCCTGTTCGGTTTTTCGATTACCACCGAATAAACTAACCGATTACCACATCCATATCCCCTCATATTTTGTGAATGCAAGAAATAGAAACAAAAAAATAATAAACATAAACTTAATAGTAATAAATGTGGTTTTAGCTAAATTACGCCACTATCCTAACAATTCTGATCTCTATAATTCAACAAACACAAAATTTCGAATATTATTACACAAACATTATATTAACATTCAGCTATTAACAATTCTAATCTCTGTTTTGGCTATTAAAATAACAAAAAAAAAATAACACAAACATTATGTAACAGGGGTTAATAGATTCAAGTCAGATAAGTATCTAGTTGATAAGACCCTGTTGCGTGGTTACTCTGTTATTATAACACAAACATTATACAGTTCCATACATACACCAAACAGTTTACAAAAAAAATTATACCGTTCGTTGTCTTCCGGTGGTGATGGCAGTGGTGCTGCTGTGGTGCCTTCCGGTGGTGATGGAAGTGGTGCTGCTGTGGTGGTCTTCGGTGGTGGAGAAGGAAGGTGGGGAGGGGTCTTCGGTGGTGGAGAAGGGGAAGAAAGGGAAAGGGCCTGTCTTCAGTGGTGGAGAAGGGGTCGAAGGTGGTGGAGAAGGAGGTGATGAACGGCGGTGGTTGGAAGGGGTTTTTGGCTAAAGATGTTGCCGGAAGACAGGAATTCAAGGGTTTTTTGTGTTAGGTGGGAAGAAAGGGAGGGAACTTTGGGTTTTATTTCCCGGTTAGAGCAATAGCGGTGACATGTCGCCGCTATTGCCCTTTTGTACTATTTAATCCCAGCCATTGGATTCTTTTGCTAACCAATGGCCAGATATGTTTCTTAAAGTCATCACACGGATTTTGAGCAATAGCGGTGACGTCGCCGCTATTGATGTCGCCGCTATTGCCCAAATTTCTTGTAGTGCCTGGACTCAATTTACCTACGAAAATCGCAAAATTCCATCACTGCGCCAAAAAAACGATAGGGGCCGGGGCCCCCTCGGTCCCTCAAAAAGCTTCGTCCTTGGTTCCCTTGAATTTATATTCATGGTCACTTTTGTGTTGTGTTTGTACATTCTATTATCATATCTCAATATATTGAAAGTAACCAACTTCATAAAAACAGTGGGACTTCCTTGAACTAAATGTAGCAAAAAATATCTTCCAAACAAAAAATGTAGCAAAAAATGTTATCGTTTGTTGCATTAACTTTTGTATGATGCTTAAATCCAATTATTCCTACCATGGATATAATACGCATGGCAAAAAAAGGCTCAAAATTGTTATAAACAATGTTTTGATTAAACATGGCATGAAGCTTCCATCGCAAAGGTAACAAACCGAATTGTAAATTGTCCCTGCCGCCACATCGCGCGGATTTCCTACTAGTGTGTGTGTGTGTGTGGAAAGTATAAATTGAAAACCCCTTGAGTTAAGAAAACTTTGAAATCTCATGTAAAAACCATCTAAAAAAAGTTTTTTTTTCTTTTTGAAAAAATTACACAAGGTAACATACATGTATTCAAGTGTTTTGGACCAAAAGAATTAAAAAAGCGCCGAGGGAATTTTTTTTAAAAAAATAAACAACGCAAATTTTGTAACAGCGCTGGTAACATATGTTAGAAAGCAGAAAACATATGTTAACAGCGCCGTAACATATGTTAACTGCTTTCTAACATATGTTACTAGCGCTGTTACAAAATTTGCGTTGTTTATTTTTTTTTAAAAATTCCCTCGGCGCTTTTTTAATTTTTTTGCCCCAAAATGTTTAAAAACATGTATGTTACCTTGTGTAATTTTTTCAAAAAAGAAAAAAGTTTTTTTAGATGCTTTTTACATGGGTTTTCAAAGTTTTCTTAACTCAAAGGGTTTTCAATTTATCCTTCCCCTATATATATATATATATATATATATATATATATAGGTAGGAGATCAAATAGGAACCAAGGCCCTAGGTAGGAACCGTAGGAACCAATCTGAGCCATCCATTTTTCATCTTGATCATGGGGTTATTTATGTAATTAGACTTTTAAATATTATGTTTTTATTTTAAATTAATTATTTAAATATGGCAGTTATATAAGTTATCTCTCTGCCGATTTTATTCTCCATTATTATGTGATGTTTTCCTTAATTATAGCAAACTCATAACAAGAAACCAATAAATCTCGGTCATCACCTCAACAGCCACGATTCTTTCAAGATTTAATTATACACCAAAAATCAAAAATCAAATCCACTTACGTTTGATATTCACATAATAATGGATAATATTTCTACACATGAAAACATTCATTCACAATCTCATGCGACACAAGATCATGAAACACCCTCACCATCTATGTTTCTAAATAGTGTTGAAAATCAAGGTATGTGGTATGAGTTTTGTAAAATTGAATTACAAAGTTTTTTTGTCTTGTATTTTGAACGTATGAATCAAGAGGAAAAATAGTGTCGAAAAATCAAGTGAAAAAATTGATTAATTATTTTTCATCAAAATTGTTTTTCGTAAATGTATATTGTAGGATGAAGACCTATTGTATCTCCTGTATATTATACACTGTTGTATAGGATCGTTACAGATATATAGTGTTTTAATATACCATAAATCGGCCTCGACGAAAATCTGCTGTTTAACTTGATTATACACAATTGTATATAATAGTTTCAATGTGTAAACTTGATACGCAGTATGAAGTGGTTAATACTGTTTGTGTGTTTTGAGTATACACTAGTGTATATACATAGGTGTACCAGACGAATGTAAAATGATCTTTGCAGAATACTATAGTTGATTGGGTTAATGATTATACACAGTTGTACCAGTTATGATTTTAAACGTTTCTGACTACTTTTATTTTCAAAATCATTTATTGTAGCATCTTCATCGAGCAACGTATATGAATCCCCCGGTGGGTCGAGATATTGGACACCCATTGTACCGGATGAAGTAAAACCACGTTTAGGTGCAAGGTTTAGATCGTTGGACGAAGCTATTATAATGTATGAAAATTATGCCGAGGCAGCCGATTTTGGTACTCGTTTGTCGACACGAAAAACGTTAGATGGTGTGACTATAAACAGGTACATTTTGTGTTCGAAAGCCACGACACCAAAATTACTCGAAGGTGACAAAAATGTTGTGGAAAAGTCCGAAAGATCTCGTTAACATTAAATCCCTATACATCAGTGTATAGACTACTAACATGTACAAAATGAACTTACTATGTGGTGCATATTATAGCATACCTGATATAAGATTCTAATAATTATACACCAGTACCTAATATATAACCTTATATTTTATACAAATGTGTCTACTAGATCATACCTTATACATCAGTGTATACACTACTGAAATGAACAAAGCGAACTGACACAAGTAACCTTCATCCTGTAAATTGGCATGTGTACTTTTAAATTCTAATATTTATACACCTGTGTATACTAGATCATGCAAACATCTTTATTATGTATTCTGCATTCTGAACCTGACAAAACATCTTTATACACCAGTTTTTTTCCCTTCAACATTTGTTTCCATAACCTTTCCCTTGTTCTTCGCACTTCAAAATATAAGTAATGTACATCACCGTATATATTTAGTACATAATATATGCAGCAGTACCTAATATATAACCTTATATTTTATACAAATGTGTCTACTAGATCATACATTATACATCAGTGTATAAAGCGAACTGACACCAGTAACCTTCATCCTGTAAATTGGCATGTGTACTTTTAAATTCTAATATTTATACACCTGTGTATACTAGATCATGCAAACATCTTTATTATGTATGATGCAAACAGAATCGTTGGTTTAAAACATTTAGAAGCAACACTAGCAAATGTTAACCATGGACATCAATCAAAGTAGCATACAACCATACCATAAAAAGTCTAAGAAAACTACCAGAACGTTTAACAACTAGAGTTCAAAATCGTAAACAAAATCGTAATCTCCATTACGAAAGATTAAATCTTCATGTCCAAATTTGAAAACAAAAGCATTAGCGTATTCACTTGTCCTCATCTTGAACTTGTACTCAAAACCTGAATAAAATTTAACAAAAAATCATTATTAAAAACGAATAACTATGTCTGATTTCGCCATTACAGACACCAACATAATAAACACTATATCCAACTTATCAATCTTTATTAATAGCCTCGTATACATACACCATAGTATAGTATACACCAGTGTCACATATTGATATACTAATACAGTTTCATACATTCATAAACGATACATTTGCACTAGAAGTTTTACTCATAGTTTTTAATATATACATCAGTGTATAAATAACTTACAGTACAGCGGTTACTCTTCTGTTCAAACATGACAAGTTAAACTAAATTTCAATCCTCAGATTAAATACCTTTATTAAAAAAAAAAACACTGATGTATAACAATTAAAGGATTTCGGAAACAACAATGAAAATTATAACAATTAAAACCTCATTTCGATAATAGTTACGAAAAAAGGGGTTTATAATCCATGTTCAAGATACGATTTTAGAACACCAAAATTTAAGAATACGAAAACTTGATGTATAGAATGAATGAATGAATATAACCGTTTTTCTTTGGATCTGAGAATGATGATATGTAGTTAGTTACAATACATACCTGTATACGAATTCTTGATCTTCATTAGTTTTTCTGATATGTTCTTATTATGATCTTGATGTATAGAATGAATGAATGTAAACGTGTTTTTTAGATCTGAGAATCATGATATGTAGTTAGTTACAATACATACCTTTAATAACCTACAATTACTCATACACCAAAAGTCTATTCTACCCCTTTAATTAAATAAAGAATTAAATAATTTTTCACTTATTTACAATCTTGCCATTAGAGATCAATGGCTAAGATTGGTTCCTATGGTTCCTACTAAAGGCTTGGTTCCTATTTGAACCCTACCCTATATATATATATATATATATATATATTCATATATAGGGCCTATAAACAAGAAACCCACTTGAGTTAAAGAAACTTTAGAAAGTCAACTAAGGGATCACATTCCTCCACGCCACTTTATATGCTTTTTGATGCAAGGGTGTTTTGGGCACAATGGTTATTTATCTCTCCTTCCCACTGACACATACATTAATAGACTATACGTCTCTCATCTTTTGGCATTTTATCTTTTTCATTTCTCTCTCATCAAGAAACAAAACCTTCTTATCACATCAGTAATTTGTGTCTTGATATATCTTCTTCTTCTTGTTGGATTTGGGGGTTATACTTTTCAAAATGGAACAAAGAAAGTTGCACGAGGAGAGATAAAGATTCACCTGAGACTAAGAGAGAAGAAGAAGTCGCCGGCCATGGCTCCGGCTTGCCGGAACCAACAAACGACGACAAAATAATACCAGCCTATGTTCCCCAACAGATCGTCACCATACCAACTCTACCATCATCACCGTACCGCCGTTTTCCCGTCCTTCGACAACCGCAAACAACACCAGCCTGTGTTCCCCTACAACCTTCTGTTTTCAACTTTTTCTTGGTAAATGACATTTTTGGGGTATTTTTTAGTTAATAAGAATGGTTTTATTCTACCTATTTTTTCTTTAGTTTATTTTGTTGAGTGAATTTTAAAGATTTTGGGATTTAAAAGTTGAAACATACGATAACTACAAAATTATTTTTATGTTTTGGATTTTTGTGTATGGATATAGGAAAATACATACTTTAAAAGTTTGTTGTTTTGAAAGTTGGAGTATAGGCTGTACAGCATGCTTATTTGAAATCTTTTTAGATTTTCTTTTAGTTTCATCATTTTTTAGATTTTCCTTTAATTTAACAAAAGAAACTAGGAGATAATTTGTTTTTGATCTGGATGAATAATTTGATTTGGAGATAATTTCTTTTGTTTGATTTATTTTTTATGTTGCTTTTTACATAAATAAAATGAACTAAACATAAAAGTTTGTAATAAGATACAAATTTTAATTATAAATTTTTGTTTACATTTTTGTGCAGATGGGGTTTTAATGAATGGTGAGAAGAACATCAGATGGTTTGTTACAACGAATATTTTTTAGGGCATGTTAGTGGATTTATTATTTTCTTGTTACAAATGTATATTTCAATCTTTAACAGATAGTTCTTGTATTTTTTCTTCGAATTTACTCGAATGTACTTTTGTATTTGTTTTGAATCCCAATTAGGTTACATAAATCTAATTTCGGAAGTATAACTTGTAACATACAAGTGATAACATACAAGTATAGCCAGAGATGGGTTCTACATGATGGTGCACATGTGTCCGGGCTATTTAAAAGGGAATAAAATGTGTTGTTATTGATGTTATTTTCTTAATACATGTTTAAGATTTTGTAATAAAGTGGTTTTTTCATATGTAACATGTCTTGTTATAATGTAACCTTTTTATTTTATCATGTTTTTTTTTATCTAAGATGTTAATGGTTTTCGTTTATAACCTGTCTTGTTACAATACACAAATTATTAACATTGCTCTTTACAATGTAACTTGTTTTATTTATCATGTTTCAATTTCAATGAAAGATGCTTTTTAACATGTAACATGCCTTGTTATAGTGTACATCTGTAACATACTATTTACATAGGTCAAAAATATTAAAAAATTAAACGTAAATCTGTAACATAATTTACATATGTAAAATCGTTAAATATTTTAAAAATATTAAAAACATATGTTTTGTTCGTTTTTAAATTTGTAACATACTATTTACATAGTTTAAAAATATTAAAAACGTACGTGTTGTTCGTTGTTAAACGTTTAAACCTGTGACGTAATTTACATATTTTTAAAATTATTAAAAAACATATGTTATTTTACATATTTTAATATTGTAAATTAAAAGAGGAGAAAGAAATGAGATAATAAGTTTTTCTACTTTATTTTTTGAAAACTTTAAAACCTTATTTAAAAAAAATCTTTAGAAATATATTAATTTGAAGTTTAAAATTTTTTAAAATGAATGCTGACCTTTTAGATAAAAGACCACTTTTTGTCTAGCATAAATATTAAAATGGGAGGGTAAGTTGGAATTGACAGCTTTAGAAAATGACAGAGCCCATCTATCAAGACTAAAATTGTAAGAGTTATTTTACAACTTTACCCTTTTTGTACTTTAAGCTCAAATAAATCATTTTTATTAAAGATTGAAATTTGCTTTTAAATTATGGCCTAGATCAGGTCTTATGGATGGACATGATCAAGTTTTCAAAGTTTCTTTAACTGGAGAAGGTTTTCAATTTATCCTTCACATATATATCTATACTATATTAATAAGCATATATGAAGGGCAACTTTGGTCATTTACCACTTCCTTATAATGTACAAACCTTGAAAGAATATTGTACAATGATCAATGCACAAATACTCTTAAACTTTTTAGGGGTGTAAGCTATGATGCATAATGTACAAGCATGCTTAAAAAAATTACACGGATACATCTCAATCAGATTAGGGTTTCATTCAGACCTCACTTTTCAAAACCTTATCCGCCTCCTCCACTCTCCCTCTCTTGAGACTCAAGAACATGAAGCCGAAGTCAAGGGTAATTTCACCAGATCCATGAATATTTCACCAGATCAACTAAGATTCTAACCTTATTCAACGGTAAGTAACACTTTGTTATGAGTTTGAACACTATTTCATTATTCAAACCCTAACGAAGAATAAAAGGTGGACTTTGATGTAGATCCAGAGTAATGTTTCTGCTGCAATGGGTAAATGAATCTGATTTAGGGTGTTCTGAATGACAAAACTTCAGTATCCACCTCCATATCCTTGCTTTCTCTCCAAGCCGATTCAAGCTCTAGGGTTTCAAGATCTACTCTATCTGCAACAGATCGATTAATCTCTCTCTATTTGACCCCAGATTGACTGGGTTTGACTTCTCGGTACAGTTTTTTAACCATATCTAGGGTTTTGTTTTGTTATTTGAGTCGAATATGTGAATACTTTTATATATGTGTTAGGTTCCTTAAGTTTGGTGGATACAACCGGGGCCAAAACAAAAATGGATACAACCAGAACAAGAATATGTTAATACTTTCAGATCTGTGTAAGGTTCCGTATTGATAACCACATGGGCCGTGTTGTCTTCTCCGTCTTCATCGGTGTGCTAGGGTTGGTAATGTGTCAATGTGAAACTTTTTTTTTTGCTACAGCTAAGAAACGACTGGTTAACTTGAAACCCAACTTTTGTTCAATCTTGTATTATTAGTTTTTCTTATCCAACTGTTTAACCTTTGTTGTTGTTATGATTGTGCTTCATTAGAAGCAAATTATCAGCCTCCAGTGACATTTGGTGTGGTTTGAAACTTAGATATGTTGACAGGAGTGGAAATATAATGTCGGGTATGATTTTTATTTTTTCCATCATATTTTCTCTTATTTGTTACAAATTTATTTATTTGTTTATTTATTTATTTATTTATTTATTTATTTATTTATATACTGCTTGGTATGCTTTCTATTATATCAATCTTTTTTTCTCTTATTGATTACTTTTTTTTATAATGTAATCCACAGGCACAGTGGTTGATTTGAAGATTTGTCACCCTACTGAGTTTGATTTTTATCTATGCAGCCATGCTGGTATTTAGGTGTTTTACTTGAAGATAGCTTAAAGAATGATGGAACCAGAAAAGTTAATCTCCATGGGGAACGAGATAACTTTTCAAATAGTAGTTGAAAAGAGTTCTTGAAATATGAATGAAAATGTTTAAACAATTTACTTTTGCTTATGTAATTATACAACTTAAGGACGTGGTTTACAAAATCGATATAAATAATTTTATGTACTCTTCCATTTGGTATGATCAAGTCCCTAAACATAATTTATAACAAAATGGAATTATAAGGGTAATTTGTTGGCTAAAATGAATACAAAACAACATTTTTAGCTAAAAAGTGTAATAAATAGAATTGGTTGCTTACATTTGGTTTTGATGTTTTTCCATTCAATATCTTGCAGGTTCAGTAGCAGTGCACTGAGAAGTTAACAATGGAGGTTGTTCAAAAGGCTCCAGGCTGTTCGAAAAGCACCGATGCAAGACGTACTCTATTGGTAATCTTGAGCCACAAGAGATCTAGCAAAATTAGAGGATAGTTAATCACCTTTAAATATTTAAATGATGCTAGCTTTTGCAGACCATCCTATCTGTTCTTGAAACTCAGAATTTGGGTTCTTATTTTAAATTTGAAGGGTCAAATGGGAAAATTTGGAAATGTTTATCTCAGTGAGCTTCATCTCAGTGAGCTCTAACAAGGACTCTAAACATCACAAGAACTCAAAATTAATCAATTTCTATAATTGTGATTTGCGCAAGTAAAGCGTCATTTCCCACATTAGCATTCATTGTTATACGATTCTTTAGTCATTTCTGATTATATTGTGTTGTGATTAGGGCTGGAGTAGAACAACATATAGAAACCAAATGATGCATGGTTTGATTCGGGTTACATGTTCCATTGGACTTGCCTTTGAATTTGGCTATTGAGTTTTCAGACCAGATTAGAAACCAATTCAAATTCAGATTTTGTTTTTTTAAGTTTTCAAATTTGTGATTTTTTAATGGAATCCAACTGTTAACTATGTAACTGTTTATTTTCTTTATTTTTAAGCTAGTAAAGGAGGATAGCTGGGAGTAGTGAAATTCAATCGCAAAAACTCAGCGCTTTGTACCAATGACATACGCAGGTAAAACATCACTTTTTATTTGTGCTTTCTTGGATAGAGTATTACAACAAAAAGATCCATTAGAAACAATAAAGCGAAATGTATCATTAGAAACAATTCGGCGAGGGGTAACTTAGTATTCACAATGGACAAAACCTAAGGAAAATTGTTACCATGATACATAATAGTGCATCATTTCGTACTCCTGTTTCTTTTTGAGACCGTTTAAAAGTGTTACCTAGATACCTTTATATGTATGTTTGTCATGTTAATTGTTTTAATTCATTCATACATGCAATTAAAGTTGCAATTACATCTACATTATTGTGGCTAAGAATTGTTGATGGAAAAAATAACTTAGTCTTAATGTATGCATGGTTTTAAAAAATGCTTGAGGCGGTCGTATTGAGTCATGCCTCATGGCGAAACGTAGGAAAATTGTATACGAGGAAGCGCCTCGATGGGTATTTTTATACATAGCCTCTTTGGACGGAGGCGGACATAATTGAAAGAGGCGGTACGTATATGATGAGGCGTAGGTTTTTCTATATAGGGGGATTTTTCAGCGGGAGAAGGGTAGTGGCGACCCAAAACGCTGCTGAGTTAAAATCTAAGCCTCATAATACGAATAAAAATCCAAAACACTAGAAGCCCTCAAGCCCCAAAATACAAATCAAAATACGCTTTTGAGTTCAAAATCGAAATCGAAGCCTCAAAACGCTACTGGGTTCTGTTGTTATTATGAATCGAATCCAAGGTAGCAAATATATATGAAACAGATACCTGATGTGTACAGATTATTTTGTCACGCCCTCAAATTCCACTTGCGGGGTTTTACCGCGAGGCGCGTGACAAACCAGGATCCAAGTCAACGATCACAATAAACAATACTATATGAACACATGCAAATTTAAAACATATGATTAAACCATAAAATAGTAGCGGAAGCTTTGTTTACAACTCAAAATCCAAAAGTATTCAATCTTATTCAACATTTGAAAACCATGAGCCCTAAACTAGACGCCGTGCAGACGTGTGCGCCTAAGTCCTAAGATGCTACCTTAGCGACCTGAGAAAAACATGCCAAAAATATGTCAGCACAATTATGCTGGTGAGTTCACAGGTTTGCAATAAAAGTACCAAGTTCGCCCTGTCCATACTATGTAAATATGTAAACCAAAGTATGCTAGCTAGGCGTATGTTTTGTCACTACTACGATTGGGAACCATTACTAACACGCAAACCCAGAAATGTTTGTGCCCGAATAGTGTACCGTTCCTGTTTGAGACAATATGCACCCGCCCGGCTCCCAGCCAACGGGTGGGGCAGGTCACGCCCAATAGATCTATCCACATTTCCCCATTGTGCTACCCTGCACATTCATGGTTTCCCCCGGGACTTCCAAAGATCGTATAGTAACCCAAAGTAACCCATAGTATGACAGTTGTTACCAAAACACAAGTTTAACGCATGTTTTCTCCCCCAAAAGTAAAACCAGTTAAAGTGGGGCGGTGAACTCACCTTAGGTTGCGTTACTTCGAAAATGATTAAAATCAGCAAGCTATGCTAGCCCCGTAAAGCGACGACCTAACATATGACAGTTACAAGTACTTAGATTAATAACCCATAGGTTAGTTAGTCCCTAGATGTCCAGACCATAACCAAGTTTGTTTGAAAACACGTTGACTGTTTAACCGACCATTTGCAGAAGACTCGACATCCCATTGGTGACCCGAGACTCCACGTGTTAACCTCATGTTCTAAGACATACAAATCATGCAACCATGTTTAACACGTGTTAAAGTTCAACAAGTCTAGTACATAGTTCAATCAGCGCATAGAGAAGTCCGAGCACGTGTTACCAAGTTACTAGGTATGATATGGGGTTCCTAGCATGTTCCTAGGTGTCAAATCGGGTCTCGGAATGCGAAAATATACTTACAGCAGCAGTACATGCGATTAGGAGAGGTCAACTAGCAATTAGTAAAGTCAACTGGTGATTAGGAAGGCTAATCGCCTTCCCTGAAGGTGATTGGGCTCTAATCGCCCTTTAACATAGGCGATTAGGCCTATTCTAGTGCTCTATAGGCGATTAGGGCTATAAGACATGCAATTCAGAGTTTAACTAGTGATTAGGATCGTAATTGCATGTTGTGAAGGCGATTAGGCCCCCAATCGCCCTCCCTATAGGCGATTAGGCCCCTAATTGCCTTCAGCATAGGCGATTGGGCTCCTAATCACCTTCAGCATAGGCGATTAGGGCCCCCAATTGCCCCCTGCAGTGTTGTTCTGGTTTTTCGCGCGTTTAACCCTCCAAATCAGATTCGGAACGTGTGGAAACACCAAATATCAATCATACAACATTATCAAACATATTTCAAGTAAAACCCCTAAGTTATCATCGTCCCATCAGTCCCGAATGCAAGCGTTTTCCCAAAATGGCATATTTAGCATGTAAACATCACATCATCATGCAAAAACTTACCCTAAATAGCAAATACTCAGATTTCATCATATAATAACGTTGTCCGATAACATCCTACTGTTCTAGCATCATCCTAAAGCAAACCCTAACATCATATGACCATCAAAACACATCCTAACATTCTTAATCATTCAAACCATTCAAATGGGTCAAAATACCAAATATCAACAATACACAACCATGGACCTCCAAACTCCTAAGTTAGCGTTATCATAACCCATTTAAGTCAGAAACACATTCATAACATAAGAACATCCATGTTTCACTCATAAAAATCCTATCTTTAATCATATTCAACACATACAACATGCATAAGGGTTTGGGTTTGTTTAAAAACGGTTTTTAATAAATTTTCAAAGACACAATAGTTTATAAATTAGGTCTGGACCTTTAGGGTGCAAAACATAACCATACAAAGGTTTGGGGATGAAGAACACACCTTGGATTTATGAGAAAATGATGTGTAAAGCTTGGAAATGGGTGTTTTGATGCAAAAACGTGTTCCAGAGGGTGTTTGTGAGTTGGGATAGGTTATGGGACGGCTAGGGTTGCACTAAGGGTGTTTTAGAGGTCAAGAGTGGTATTTATAGGCGTTTCTAGTCGTTTAAAACACGTCAGGCGATTACGCAGCAGTATCAGGCGATTAGGGCTCCTAATCGCCTATAGCTATAGGCGATTAGGGCCCAATCGCCCTCAGACTCCCCCTAATCGCCCTCGGGCTCTGCATAATCGCTTTCAGCACTGCGTAATCACCTATAATGTCATGCAATCGCGTGTAATCACTGTTTTAACATATGTAAACACGTATACACATACCGTCACGTCACATAGCAATTATGCACACGTAAATCATGAAAACAAACACGTTCACCTTCGTTCACCAATTCCCGGGACTCGAGACTTGTGTGTTTACTAAGGTTCGACGATTCTACGAATCGTCAATTCTTGTACACATGGTTATTGACTGACATCTAATGACCCTCTAGACCGTAGTAACGACTCCCAAACCATAACACGACTCAACCGACCCAGTTAAGTATAATATACGTGTGACTCGCTAAGGTAGACTTTAACCCAATCAATGTTATCAACCTGAGTTTGCCGGGTGTCACATATTTATTCATGGTAAATGAATAGATTATTTGCTATTAATCTTTAAATTTCCATGATGCATTGTTGTGTATACATGATGTGTATAGATTTATTCATGTTAAATATACAGATTATTTGCTATTAACATTTAAATTTCTATCCTTTCTTGTGTATACTTTGTTATTTTCTTATGTGAATATGCAGATTAATTGCATTCCAGTTGGGATTTGGGAAATTTCAATCTTTATGCTTAATGTTCTAAAATTGAGATTTATAACTGGTTATGTTTTGGTTCTTGGTGGGTTGTTTGGATAAATGTGTGTATGGCTTAATATATGATAACAATAGTTTCTTGGCCTTGAATTTGTGCAGGTGCATTTTGGTCAATGATGAAAATAGTGTTGTTGGTCATGATACAAAGCACAATTGTAAGTTGTATTTTCCTTTATCAATAAGTTGGGTTTTATTTGATCATATGACCTGTTTGATAATTCAAACCAGGCTTTATTAGTTTGTCAAATAGGTATTTCAGGAATATGATTCTTTTTTGCGGGTTATGTTAGCTAATTTGCATTGTAGGTGGTTCAACTGTATGAGAAAAATAACTAAAGTTTGCTTTTATGACGCTGATTTAGAGTTATAAATGGTTACTAAAAATGTCAAAAATATACATTAGAAGATTATAGTTATGTATTACAAGTAGGTATGCATTTGAGGTTTATATATTTTCAAGATATTTCATATTTATTCATGACCTGTTAAAGATAAAATTTTAGATGTATCTGAGGTTTTCTGCCCCAATTTTTTTAAATGTTTAGATGTATTTGAGGTTTTTTGTCCCAAATTTTTGCTTTACCCAGTTCATTCAGACCCATTTTAGGCTTTTAATCTTTGTTTAGTGTACTCTTTTCAGTCGCATAGGAATCCAAAAGCCTCTGCAAAATGCATGAGTTTTTAAAATGGGTGATTGGTAAAAAAAAGAAAAAAAGGGCCTGCTCACCCTCTGCAAACGCTAGGTTGCTCCCACCTCTTAAATGTATTTTTGGTCTTTCTGTCCTATCACGCAGCAGATTGCAGAAAGGATTGTAAAAAAATTTGCATTCAAAGTGCAACAATAAATTTTTTTTTCTAGCATTATTTCATGTGATGGACTATTTTAATTTCCAGAACGAATTGTAAATCAGTTTAAGCTTTTGTATTGTAAGAATAATTTGTTAGTTGTGAGTATTGTTGGCTAAAAGGTAAAAGTTGTGAGTATTAAAATCCATTAAACCGATAAATTAAGCGTTTGTATTGTAATCTGTTAGCAACAAATAGCATCTTATTTTCTTTGGTTAAGATCAAACCATTAAGTTGTAACATGTTATACGAATAAGAAAACTAACTTAAGTACAATACAATATATCACGAGATGGTCGTAAACGAATTAAAACTAGTAGTGCGTTGTACATTCTCGTCGCCGCCGCATCGCGCGGGTTCCCTACTAGTATATATATATACACATACATATATATATAGGGGAAAGTTAATTTGAGAACACTATATTTCGTGCGAACCGTGAGAATGCCATCTAAAACCATTCAAATCATAAATTTCTTTTTACATTTATCTTTATTCCTAAAATACAATCCCAAAAACACAATTTACGCGTAAAAATTTAAACGTATACGAAAATAAACTGTTTTTACACATGTGTAAATTTACTGTTTGTACATGTGTAAACTAATTCATTTACACATGTGTAAAAAGTTAATTTAAAAGTGTTTTTGCAAGAAAAAAATGAATTATTTAGAAATAAAATTCATTTTTTAATGTTGTATTTTGATTATAATTAGGTTTGTATTGAAAAAAAATGATTTTGATTGGTTTTCTCATTTGTTCTCACGGTTCTCTCGATATTTAGCGTTCTCAAGATAACCATCCCCTATATATGTCCTCGTCCCTCTCGTCTCCAAAAGAACATGAGAGACGAACCAATCACAAACCAACCCATTTAATATTTAACGAATGGACCAATGGGAGGTCCATGTGTCCACATCTCATGTCTCAAACACCACCCCCTCCCAGGTCTCATTTCTTGATATTTGTCCTCACTGACTAGTTTTCCTACGTGGAGTGCCATGGCTCCATTCTCACACCCAACAGCCTAAGGAAATTGGGAAATAGTTTAGGGAGTGCGGTTAGGATGAAAAATAAAATTAATAGTATAAGGTCTTGATATAGTAAAAGTTATTTACTAAGAGCATTCACATTTGGTCCACCAAATGTATGTGAGTGTGTCCACCAAATTATATGGGGTGAGTGTAAGTGGTTGTGAGTGGAGGAGAGAGAAAATATTTGCTGAAAGCACTGTTCCACCCTATATATGAAAAGCTACTGTTCACCACTATATATATTTTAATATTTTTGTAAGTAGTTGTGAGTGAGCAGAGAGAAAATATAATGATAAAAGTATGAAATAGTATTATTATTTTAATTAGAAGAGAGAATACTTAAAAGTGGAGTAGTGATTTTTAGTATAATTTGATAGATGAGATTTGATGGAGGGGATGTAAATGGATTTTAATAACCTAAACTATTTGAAATTGGTCACTGGCACCCTCAACTAAAAAGTTGGTCATATATAACCTGAACTATTGACTTATTGGAATCTAGCACCCAACTAACTGACACCGTTAGTTGGGTTGCTGACATGGCACAAGCTGCTGACGTGGCACACTGATGTGGCACAAGTTGCTGACGTGACACGCTGATGTGTGCACACGTTGATTGACACGTCATCATGCCATGATAGCAAATCTTGCCACATCAGCGAACCCACTAACGGTGTTAGTGATTTAACCGTTAGTGGGTGTTAGATTCCAATAAGTCAATAGTTCAGGTTATATATGAGCAACTTTTTAGTTCGGGGTGCCAGTGTCCAAATTCAAATAGTTTAGGTTATTAAAATCCAATTCCCCGTTAGAGTTCAATATCAACATGGGGGAAGTTTGTAAGGCCTTGTGTAGTGGAACCCCATAGCGTCGTTTTGGCCCTATAGCGCCGGGGAACACCGCCCCCCCCCCCCCCCCCCGCGCTATAGGGCGTTTTAGGGTGTGCAGGTTTTGTGTATAGCGGCGTTTTGATGTTGGATGTTGTGTATATGACCGTTGAACGGTCAAGACCCCTTAATAAAAAAAATTTAACTTTTCCTTTTCTTTTATATACATACATACATACTCTACACAACACACACTTACAAATCTAAAACACACACACTTCAATCCAAACACTCTCATATAGATCTAGATCAAACTTCAAAACAGAAATGAATCCTTTCGGTAGAGGTTTCGGTTTTGGTTCCCAAACCAGTGGCGACAACACCCGACCTATTGCTCCGGTTTCAGGTTCAAACCCGCAAAGTTTCACAAACCTGTTAAACGAACCCTATGGTTGGGACCCAAACATGTGTAACTTTAACATGGCAGGGAGTTTTGGGATGCCCATGGGAGGTGGGTTTAGCCAAACACAAGTGTATGGGACATCCCAAATGTTCGGCTCTTCAAATGCTTGGCAAGAGTCGGTTCCGGAGACACAATAGCCGGTCGCAGAGGAAGAGCCCGTGCGAGGCAAGGCAACCGGCCAAGGAAGTCGGGCTCACAAAAGAAAAGAGACGGTCGGTTGTGCCAAGAAAAAGGTTATACCATGGACCGACCACGAGTTGTACTCGTTAACCCGAGCGTGGGTTGACGTGTCGAAGGATCCTATAATCGGTAAGATATATATTTTTTGGTTTGTTATATTTTTTTGGTTTGTTATATTTTTTTGGTTTGTTATATTTTTTTGGTTTGTTATATTTTTTGGTTATGTTATATTTTTTTTGGTTTGTTTTGTCAGCCAACAACCAAAGCAAAGCCAATTTTTGGAAAAGAGTCCGGGCAATATTTTTTGATCTGTCTGGTAAAGGAGAGGGCTACCGGGAGAACGATTCGATATCGGGCAAGTGGACCGATATCAACCAAAAATGCACAAACTTTCAAGGCATTTACCAGCGCACCCGGCACGGGTGGAAAAGTGGGCAAAGCGACGAGAATATTTTGACGGCGGCTTTGGAAGAATACAATCAGGAGTACGGGAATTTCCCGTACTTGAAATGTTGGCGCGTGTTGAAAGACTGCACCAAATGGCACACCGTCCGCCCAACGGTTGGAACTTCTTCATCTAGGGCCCAAAATACGAGGCCTTCAAAAAAGTCGAGGACCTCTGACTCGGTTGATCCCGAAACGCCTACGTCTGACGCGCGTTATGTCGACCTCAACTCACCAGAAGAAAATCCCTATTTTGTAGGGGAGGAGGGGGCGGAGGAGATACGTCGTCCGCCCGGTCGACGGGCTGCTGGAGCCGCACGGGCGGAGTCTTCGTCGGGGGTGAACCAGTTAATCCCTGCATTTGCTGAAATGAACCAGCGGCTCCAAGACTTACGCGACATCGGGGCTCAGCGTATTCAGGAAAACCGAGAGGTGGTTGACATCATGAGGGATCGACAGTTTGAACGCGACTTTGCTTTTTACACGGCAAAGCACGACCACCTAGAGGGCAAAGCGTTGGAAATGTGTTTGAAACAAAAGAAAAAAATCGAACTAAAATATAAACTTTGAGTATTTTTATCTTTTATTTAGGGTTTGTATTTTTTTTTAGTATTTGTATTTTTTTTGTTTTAGTATTTGTAATCTTTGGTTTTAGTATTTGTAATTTTTTTTATTTAATGAAATATTATTAAGTATTTAATATTCTTATTCAAATAAAAAACAATAATTAACCAATCATTACCAATCATTTATAACCCCCCTCATAACCCCCCTTCCCACTACACCCTCTTTTTCCATAACCCCACTTCTATTACTTTTTAATATTTTAATACCACAACCCCCACATAACCCCTCACCACTACACATAATCTAATAAAGTGCCTTTGTTTTTTTATTACTTTATCGTGGACAGCTTTAATTTTATTTTCCATCCTGACCGCACTGCCAAAACCAATATATATCACATGGCTACGTTCACCAACTTTAAAGGTCTTGTACCTTTCAACCTCTTTCAACCTATAGATTTATAGATGTTTTTCTCTTTCTTTTGCTTACTTTGTCGTGGGAAAGGGAACACACAAAACTTCCCACATGTTGATTTAGAACTCTAACTTTATATATATGTGATGTATGATGTATATGGATATATCATTTATGGTTAGACTATAGGGAGTGGAGGGGGGAAAGAGGGGGTGAAGCGTCATGTGGCACTTCTGGGACTCATGTAGGGGGAAAAAATTGTGGGGAGTGAAATGAGGCGCTTCGAATCAAAGATTTATTTTGGAGTTATTTTTGATGTTTTGAATTGGTTTTTTTATTTTTTTTAATTTAATAAATATAAAAAGTTAAAAATTTTTTAAAAACAAAGTAATAACCTTAATCAAACATCTATATAAGCGTTTTCGATTTCCAAATGAATCAACGACTTAAACTTGACATCATCAACCACGTATAGTCAAAGATTTTAACACAAAACAAAGTAATAACCCTAATCAAACGTCTATATAGGCGTTTTCGATTTCTAAATGAATCAATGACTTAAACTTGACATCATCAACCACGTATAGTCAAAGATTTTAACACAAAAGAAAGTAATAACCCTAATCAAACGTCTATATAGGCGTTTTCGATTTCTAAATGAATCATTGACTTAAATTTGACATCATCAACCACGTATAGTCTTCCAGGAAAAGATACAACGTTAATCTTTGTTAGTTATTGTTTACCTTCCAATCGATTTCAAGTATGTGAAGAACTTGATCTTCGAATGCGGTATGCGCGTTAAATTTCATTAAATTTCAATAAATGCGGCAAACAAGGGATCCGGTTGGAGTCTAAAGCTTCGTGTGTCATCTTGGTCGAACTCATGTTGCAACATTGGTTTTGTGTGTGTTAGGGTCCGAAATTTTAGGGCTTTTTAGTGGGTTTTTCCATCCTTGTGCTTTTTTTTTTTTTAATTTAGCTTAAATCTCTCTGATCCATGTTACCTTGAAGACTAGATTCGGTGCAATCGACGAACATCATTCAAAATTTCAACTTCCCGTTCAGGTGCTTAAGTCCACCAACCTACTTGATCGTTGACAGATATCTCTCCGATATCAGAAGAGTTGTCTTCAATGATTCTAAGAAACTTGAAAGAAGAGGTACCTTGAAGACTGGATTCGGTGCAATCAGAATCCGAATGCGGTATGCGCGTTAAATTTCATTAAATGCGGCAATCAAGGGATCCGGTTGGAGTCTAAAGCTTCGTGTGTCTTCTTGGTCGAACTCATGTTGCAACATTCGTCTTGTGTGTGTTAGGGTCTGAAATTTTAGGGCTTTTTAGTGGGTTTTTCCATCCTTGTACTTTTTTTTGAAATTAATGAAAAGATACAACGTTAATCTTCGTTAGTTCAAGCTCCCATCTTGGTCGAACTCATGTTGCAACATTCGTCTTGTGTGTGTTAGGGTCCGAAATTTTAGGGCTTTTTAGTGGGATTTTCCAAGACACAGGCAAGTCCTCGTCTGATCCACAAAACAAAACAATAATCTTGAAGTTTATTAATGTAGCCATTTTTCCCTGGTTTACCAGGAATGAGTTGAAGGTGTGTGTTGAAAATATAATAAACAAATATAATACAAGAAGATGATCAAGGATGCTCCAACATAACTTGCACCGGCTTGAGATATGAGTTTGATTAGCTTAAATCTCTCTGATCCATGATGTCCACTTTCAGGTTGTCTTGATCGTTGACAGCTATCTCTCTGATAACAACTCCGATAACAACTGAAAAGTTGTCTTCAATGATTATAAGAAACTTGAAATTAATTACAAGAAGATGATCAAGGATGCTATAACATAACTTGCACCGGCTTGAGATATGAGTTTTTTTAGCTTAAATCTCTCTGATCCATGGTATCCACTTTCAGGTTATCTTGATCGTTGACAGTTATCTCTTCGATAACAACTGAAAAGTTGTCTTCAATGATTATAAGAAACTTGAAAGTAATTACAAGAAGATGATCAAGGATGCTACAACATAACTTGCACCGGCTTGAGATATGAGTTTGATTAGCTTAAATCTCTCTGATCCATGGTATCCACTTTCAGATTGTCTTGATCATTGACAGATATCTCTCCGATAACAACTGAAAAGTTGTCTTCAATGATTATAAGAAACTTGAAAGTAATTACAAGAAGATGATCAAGGATGCTACAACATAACTTGCACCGGCTTGAGATATGAGTTTGATTAGCTTAAATCTCTCTGATCCATGGTATCCACTTTCAGGTTGTCTTGATCGTTGACAGCTATCTCTCCGATAACAACTTAAAAGTTGTCTTCAATGATTATAAGAAACTTGAAAGTAATTACAAGAAGATGATCAAGGATGCTACAACATAACTTGCACCGGCTTGAGATATGAGTTTGATTAGCTTAAATTTCTCTGATCCATGGTATCCACTTTCAGGTTGTCTTGATCGTTGACAGCTATCTCTCCGATAACAGAAGAGTTAGAAGAAGGTGATGAGATAGATGAAAAGTGCTCCAACATAACTTGCACCGGCTTGAGATATGAGTTTGATTAGCTTAAATCTCTCTAATCCATGGTACCTTGAAGACTAGATTCAGTTCAATCAACGAACATCATTCAAAATTTCAACTTCCCGTTCAAGTGCTTAAGTCCACCAACCTACTTGATCGTTGACAGATATCTCTCCAATATCAGAAGAGTTGTCTTCAATGATTCTAAGAAACTTGAAAGAAGAGGTACCTTGAAGACTGGATTCGGTGCAATCAGAATCTGAATATTATATTACAATAATATTACGTTGAGCAAAAAGTTGTGTTTGAAGCCTAGTTCTTTTGGCCACAGGTACAGAAAGGTTATAAATGTTCAATCTGGTATTAGTGGTTGGAAACTATGATGACAAACCTTGTGTTGAGGGATAAACCATTCGGAATGGGTTGAAGGTGTGTGTGGAAACAAGGTATGGATATGGAGAACATGGAATGAGATGATTTTAATTTTCGTACAAAGATTCCATAAGTAAAAGTCAGTTGTTATCGGAGAGATAGCTGTCAACGATCAAGGCAACATACTTGAAATCAATGGGAAGGTAAACAATTCCTGCTCATCTTGATGAATATCTTCATCAATCTCCTTGATCTACCCATAAGTGTGAGAGTCGATCCGACTGTTGATTTCTTTTGCAACCGGTACAACGAACTCTGAAGGTTTGCGCGTTAGCGCCGATCCGATTGTTAAAAGTATCAAGACTATGAAATTAGTAAAACAACTTTTCAGTTGTTATCGGAGAGATAGCTGTCAACGATGAAGGCAACCTGATAAAGGCTGAACACGAGTGTAATCAAACAAGGTGCTATGAAAACCACCAACGATCAATTATAGTATAGTCCGGAAGTCAAGCATATCAATTAAGCATGCAAAAAATATGTTCTGAAAAATATGGGTATCGAATGTATAGTCGGAGGACCACGTAAAATGATTCATCAAAATTGTACAAAGCTGGATGTTTCTACTAAAAAACCCAAACGAGCAATAAACGAAGCAAAATGCCTCAAACAAATTTTCTTGGCTTGGAAACAACTTAAAAGAACTAAAAATGCATTAAAATTATTTTTTGGTCAATAACAAATAATTTTAAAGAATTAAAAGAAATTCATTTTTTTTTAAAAGGCCAAAGCGCCTAGCTTTGGCCAAAGCTAGGCGCTTGAGTGGTTTGATTAGACCACAGGCGCCTAACTTTGACCAAAGATAGGCGCTTTGGCCTTTTTTTTAAAATGAATTTCTTTTAATTCTTTAAACTTGTTTCCAAGCCAACAAAATTTGTTTGAGGCGTTTCACTTCGCTTATTGCTCGTTTGGATTTTTGTTGGGACAAAGAGGATTGAAGAAACCACCTTTTGATAACCTTAGTCCAAATTCATATTCTGCTTAAGTATAGGAAGAACTGCTTAAGAACAAAGAAGAAGTACTGAAGAACAAATGTACAAAGTACTGAAGAGTAACTCATCAGAAGTTCTGAAGTCTAACCAGACATTTCACTGAAGAACTACTGAAGACAAACTACTCATCAGCAGTTTGTCACTCATCAGCACTTTGTGATCAGAAGCTTCTAACCGACTGAAGATCAGCAGTTTTATTATTATATTGTTTTGTTAAAGTCTAGATTTCAAGTTTCAATGTACAGGCTGTTGTAAGCTTATCTTTGCATAATATCTTTGTTAAATATCTTAGATTACTTCAGACAATGGTTTAGTACATTGGTCTATAAATAGATGAGTTTGTTCATCTATTTTAGATATGTGATATTTTGTAATTCCTTTGAATCAAATTGAAATCCTTCGGGCTTTTTAACTTATAATCCATTTCACATCTGAGAAACATAAACTGCATTTACTGCTTTATACTTGAACTGTTTTATTGTTTCTCATTTATTATTCAGTCAAGGGGGAGTAATAACTCCTCTTAAAAGTGATCTTTTAATCTTTAGAACACTTGTTATTCCGCTGCTTATTAACTCTTACATAAATCTGATACACATAAGTGTTCATAACATAAGCCACTGATCCAACAATTGGTATCACAGCATCTGGTTAATCTGATCAATATCAATCTAACAAATTGAGATTCAGACACAGGCTCTTATTGATATTCAATAAAGGATAAAAGGCTCACTTTTTCATCCATCACTTTAAAAAAGTATTGACAAATCCAAACTTCTTAAAAATGGACCCTTACAATACTGGATCTGCCAACAAACCTCCTATGTTAGTTAGAAATGAATATAACATATGGTCCAAAAGGTTGGCACACACTATTTCTCAAACAAATACTGGATGTTGGGGGTCTGTAGTTTTTGGACCTCACAAACCAGTTATAACTGATCCAGAGGGAAAGACTGAAAGACCAAAAGATCCAAAAGACTACACGGAGGAAGATTTCCAAAAGTTTGAGCTTGATGCAAAAGCTTTCTCCATGTTGGCTATGGCTCTCCCAAACGAAATATATGCTGGCCTTTTACACTGTGAAAGTGCTAAAGAGCTGTGGGATTGCCTAAAAGAGCAGTTTGCAGGAACTGCTGAGGTGATAGCCAACATCAGAGAAATATTGGCTCAACAATATGAAACTTTTACTCACATAGAGGGTGAAACATTAACACAACAATTTGAAAGATTTTCTTCACTCATCTCTGAGTTAAAAATTAACAATCAGACCCATTCAAATGAGTCTATGTTGCATAGATTTTTAAGGTCTCTACCTTCAAAATGGGAAACTTACTCTATAGTCCTCAGAACAAGTTCAGATTTTCACACCTTGAACCTAACTAGGTTACATGGTAAATTACTAACTTTTGAGAGAGAAATCAATCAAAAGAAAAAGTTACAAGAATCTGGTAAAACTGCTGATGACTATACTCCAGGTAGCACAGCCTTATTAGGACATGACTCACCATCCTGTTCTAATAATTTTGGTTCTTTTGACCACATTGACATAACAGCTTGGATCTCATCAGATGGATCTTTCCCAGCTTATGACAATGAAGAACTAAGTGAAACTGCTGACAACGTGTGTTTCATCATGGATGATCTAAAATATTTTAGCAGTGATGACTTGGAAGAAATGGAGATATTGCACCAACTGGCCTTGTTAAGCTTAAAAACTAACAAATTTTATAAAAGGTCAGGAAGGAAATTTCCAGGACTAAACAACTCAACAAAAGTTGGTTTTGACAAATCTAAACTTAGATGTCATAAGTGTCAACAGTTGGGACACTTTGCTAGAGAATGTAGAACCTCTAGCTACAACCAACCAATGTCTGGAAATCAATTTAACCCCTCTTATAACAGGAATAATGGAACTCAAGGGAGTGCTCATTTTGTACAGGCACAAGCTCCACAAGTTCAATATGTGCCACAAGTACAATATGTTCAGATGCCTGCTCAGCAACAACAGCAGCTAATGCCTCCTTTTCCAACTGCTCAACAACCTGCACAAACTCAACAACCCCCTCAGCAACAAAGCTTATTTACATCAGGGTATGTTGACTGGAGCAGTCTTCCTTATGACACATCAGAATGCAGTCAGGATGCAGACAATAAGGTCTATGATGTCAACTGGGGAGAACCTGATAATGGCAGAAAGAACTTTGCCTTAATGGCTTTTGAAGGATACTCTTCAAATTCTGCTCTCACACAGGTATCACAACAATCTCTGTTAAAGCTTTGCACTAAATCTTGCAAAGAATCTTTTGCTTTAATTAGAGAAACAAATGTGCATTTACAAGGCAAATCCAATGATATGGAAAGAAAATACACACAGATGAAGTGTGATTTAGAAAGAAAAATTGTTTTGAAAAACAAAGAAATTTCTAAACTAAATGATAAATCCATTGAAACCCAAGCACAGATTAAAACAATGATAGACAACCTAGGAAAAGTCAGACAAGAGCTTGCTGACACCAAGGTTGATTGTGAAAAATGGGTTGAGTCTTGTAAAGGGTACCAAATGCTGCTTAACAAACAAACTGCAGCTAATGTTAAGTTTGGCATTGGGTATACCCACACTGAATCACCAACAGATTTCACCCACAAAACTGATAATGATGGGATGAAATTGATTCAAACTTCTGATATGGAGGAATGCACATCCTACCATCAGAACTTTCTCAAAAAGGAAAGTACTGCAGAAGTTAAAACTACTGACAATAAGCCATCAGCAGTTTCAACTACATCAGGAGTTGAGACCCTGAAAACTGCTGATGACCTATTTCAAAATGCTGATTTTGTCAGTAAATTGCCTTCCAGCTCTCTTGATCTATCTAAAAAGAAAGAGAAGGCAAAAGCATGTGAAATATGTGGTCTGTTTAACCACATAACTGAACTTTGCAGATATAGAAAGGTAAATCAGTTAAACAAACAAAGACAACAACTGATTGTGGGAAAACAGATGAAACAAAATTTTGAAAATACTTTCTTTCCCAACAAACAACAATCAAACAAAACCCTTTCTAAGAAGAGGCTTTTATCTCAACAAAAGTCATCTTCTCAAAGTTCATCTTCAGAAGTTACACCTAACTCATCAGCAGTTTCACAAACTGCTGAAGTTAAAGATTTGATAAACCTGGTTAAACTTCTGATGACCAAAGTTGATGGTGGAAACCAAAAAGAACCCACCATTGTTCTTAATGATAAATCCATTGCCAAAAAGACATGGATTTCTAAAATTGGTCCACAACAAGCTGCACTTGTTCTCAAGAGCAAACCCAAAGCCAAACTGGCTTGGGTTGCCAAAACTAACTAATTTGCTATCTTGTGCAGAGGGTCTCCAGAGGTTTGAATAGCATATGGTATGTGGATAGTGGAGGCTCAATGCACATGACTGGATGCAGATACCTGATAAACAATTTTATCAGTCAAAGAGAAGGATCTGTGTCCTTTGGGAACAATGATAAGGGATATGTGCTAGGATATGGCAATGTATCCTCAGGCAAAATGCAGTTTGACAAGGTCAATCTGGTTGAAAACCTTGAGTACAACTTGCTGAGTGTCTCACAAATGTGTGACAAAGGATATTCTTCCTTTTTCACCAAGACAGCATGCAAGATCATATCACCAGAAGGACAGAAGTTGATAGAGAAGATTATTGAAGATCATACTTTGCTGATTGCCAAAAGGTGTGGCAATGTCTATGCAGTGGACATTGAAAAAGACAAAGTATTGAACAAGACTGCCTGTTTCTTCTCAAAGGCATCATCTTCAGAAAATGAACTCTGGCACAGGAGACTTGGCCATGTGAACTTTAAAACCATCAATAAAGTCACAAAAATGGGCTTGGTCAGAGGTCTACCTTTGAAGGAATATCAGTGCAAAGAACACTGTGTTTTCTGTCTTAAAGGTAAACAGCATAAGTCCTCTTATAAGTCTATTGAAGAATCTAAAACAACTGCATGTCTTCAACTACTCCATATGGACTTATTTGGACCAGTCAAGATAATGAGCCTTGGTAAGAAGAAGTACTGCTTGGTCATCATTGATGACTACTCAAGATTCACATGGGTCTTCTTCTTATATTCCAAGGATGAGGCAGCTGAAATCATCAAGTTCTTCATTCTACAAGTTGAGAAGCAATATTCTCTATCTGTCAAAGTCATCAGGAGTGACAATGGGACAGAGTTCAGGAACAAAACTCTGGATGAATTCTGTCTGTCTAAAGGGATTGTTAGACAGTTCAGCATTCCCAGAACTCCTGAACAAAATGGTGTGGTAGAAAGGAAGAACAGAACCTTAATAGAAGCAGCCAGAACAATGTTAGCTGATTCAGGCCTACCTTTGTATTTTTGGGCTGAAGCAGTCAACACTGCATGTTATGTTCAGAATAGAGTTCTTATCAACAAGAAACATACCAAGACTGCCAATGAAATTCTTCATGGCATAAAGCCCCTTATCTCCTTCTTCAGGGCTTTTGGGTGTCAATGTTTTATCCTCAACATCAAAAACTCTATCTCAAAATTTGCTGCAAAAGTTGATACAGGTTATTTTCTTGGTTATTCTCCTTTGAGAAAAGCTTATAAAGTTTTCAATTCAAGAACCAAGATAGTGGAAGAAACACTGAATGTCAAGTTCAATGAATCAAAACACACTCTTATTCCAGCAAATCCTGCTGAATTATTTGATCTTGACAACTTTCATTTCGGACCTGAAAAGACTGTTGAATCATCCAAACCTCCTCAAAATGGTTTCAAGGATTTGAAGATGATAGTCCTGCACCATGGACTCCAAACACAGTCAGAAAATCAACTATTCCATCAGAAGTTTCAATAGCTTCAACTTCAGGAACTACTGATGAACATTTTGAAACTACTGATTCAGCTGAACCTAAAACTCCTGAAGTTCAAATAACAGCTGAACCAGATATTATCAATCTTAGTGGTTTATTTGAAGAACCTGTAGAGCCATCATCCAGTACAGGTCTACAACAACTGATTGAACACAAGGATCATCCATTGGATCAAATCATGGGTGATATTGCATCAGGGGTACTCACAAGAAACCAGCTTTCCAACTTTTGCTTCTTCTCAGCATTTATTTCTCAGTTGGAACCAAAGAAGTATCAAGAAGCCCTCAAAGACAACAATTGGGTGCAAGCAATGCAAGAAGAGTTGCTTCAATTCAAGAAACAACAGGTTTGGGAAATCTGTCCCTTACCTCAAGACAAGCAACCAATTGGAACAAGATGGGTCTTCAGAAACAAATCAGATGAGGCTGGTATGATCATCAAGAACAAAGCAAGATTGGTGGTACAAGGTTATTCCCAAGAGGAAGGAATTGATTATGATGAAACCTTTGCACCAGTTGCAAGACTTGAAGCTATCAGGTTATTTTTAGCTTATGCAAAACATTAAAGTTTATCAAATGGATGTCAAAATTGCATTTTTGTATGGAAAAATAAAAGAGGAAGTGTATGTCTGTCAACCTCCAGGATTTGAGGATCCTTCTCATCCTGATTGGGTTTACAGACTTGACAAAGCTCTTTATGGGCTAAAACAGGCTCCAAGAGCCTGGTATGAAACACTTTCAAACTTTTTACTTAAGAATCACTTCTCAAGGGGATCCATTGATAAAACTCTTTTCATAAAACATGTTGAAAATCATGTCTTACTTGTTCAAATTTATGTTGATGATATCATATTTGGTTCAACAAACTCAACACTGTGTGAAGATTTTAAGAAACTCATGCAATCAAAATTTGAAATGAGTACAATGGGAGAATTGCAGTACTTTTTGGGACTGCAAATCAAGCAACAATCAAATGGAACATTTATACATCAATCAAAATATGTTAAAGAATTATTGAACAAATTTTCTTTACAAGACTGTAAAACATGTTCCACTCCCATGACACCAATCACACAAGTTGAACCAGATGATCAAGGGAAACATATTGATCAAACCATGTATAGATGTATGATAGGTTCTCTTTTGTATTTAACTGCTTCTAGACCAGATATCATGTTTTCAACTTGTGTCTGTGCTAGATACCAATCTGCACCAAGATAATCACACCTAATTGCAGTCAAAAGAATCTTCAGATATCTGAAAGGAACTCCTACTTTAGGAATTTGGTATCCTGCTTCAAGCAATACCAAGTTAACTGCTTTTTCAGATAGTGACTATGCAGGGTGCAAGATGTCAAGAAAATCAACATCTGGTGGTTGTCAATTTTTAGGAAACTGTCTGGTGTCCTGGCAATCAAAGAAACAAACATCTGTGGCAACTTCAACAGCTGAAGCTGAATACATTGCTGCTGCAAGCTGTACTTCACAGATACAATGGCTCCAATATCAACTGCTTGATTATGGAATCAAAGAGACCAAGACTCCACTTTTAGTAGACAGCAAATCTGCCATTAGCATCATTCAAAATCCTGTTCAGTTTTCAAAAACTAAACATATTGAAATCAGGTATCATTTCATAAGAGATTGCTATGAAAAAGGCAAGATTGAGGTGAAGCATGTCACAACAGCTAATCAAATAGCTGACATTTTCACCAAACCCCTTGATTCAACAACTTTTCAGAGGTTAGTATCCATGCTTGGGATGTTAAACTTAGAAGAAAGTCTGTAAGTGTTTCACTTTTTAGTTCTGCACATATTTTATTTTCACTTACTTATCTGTCACAAACCTCTGAAGACTAAAATTTGAGAAAGAGAAAGTACTGATGAACATCAAAAATGGGATATTTTCAAAAATGATATAACTACTGATAAAAATCAGAAGTTATTTAAGTGTTTTAAAAGTCATTTGCATCAGCAGTTGAAACTGCTGAAGAGATGACCAAAACCACTGATGAAGAAACCTTCTTCATCAGCAGTTTCATTAAAAAGGGTAAAACAGACTTTTCACTCATCAGAAGTTTGACCTAGTCGGTTAAAAACTTCTGATAAATACCTTTTTCAAACACTTATCCATTCAAAAAGCAAAATTCCCTCTCTCTCTCTCAAATCAAAACCAAAACCCCTTCTCTAACCTAAAAATACTGTTCGATCAAACAAGCAATGGCTCTCGTGTGTAAACAGGGACATAATCAGCGAGGCTACTTTGAGAAAGATGAAGCCTGGTCCCAGTATGATGAAATCATTGATATCATCATGAAATCCCAGTATTATGAAGCTTTCACCATCAATCCACCCATTCATGAAGAAACTCTCAATGAGTTCTGGGCTAACTCAGAGACGGTGAAGGTAAATAATGAAGTGATCTCCCTCAAATCTTCTATAAAAGGGAAACTGATGGCCATATCACCGGAAACATTAAGCATCAGGCTTGGTTTGAAGGATTCAAATGCTCCTGAGCATATTCCAAACTCAGACATCCATCTAACCATGACAGAATGTGGTTATCAAGGTACTTTGGCACAAGCAACAGTTTATAAGAAATATTTTGACCCAAAATATAAATTGTTATTTCATTATATTATAATGTGTCTAAGTCCAAAAACAGGGTCTATTGATCAGATGCCTTCTACTTTTCAACCAATCTTTCATTCAATCATAAATGAAACACCTTTTAAGGCATCAAAACTGTTTTTCAATGAATTGGTTTTACACCATGAAAATGATAAAAAGAAGTTTTTGTTGTACCCAAGATTTGTTATGCAATGCATAATAAAAGAACTTGGAGAGGGAGTACTTGTGGGTAAAACAACAACTTTAACCCCACTGACCTCACAAGTATTCACTAGGCACAACAAACCAGCACTTGTGCTAGAAGATGACCAAGGGGAAGAACAACCCATCCCCAAGGAACCCACATCTTCCAAACCCAAAAAGAAAACCAAAAAGCCAAAACAACAAAAACAAAAACCAACCAAACCATTGAAAAAGACAGTTCAGGAAGTGGAGAACCCTGAAACTGCTGATGTGCAATCTACACTTGATAAGGATGTGGCTGAAACATCCTCTCAGCACACACCTCCTCCACCTCCTAAAAGAAAACCAGTCACAGTTATTTTTCAAAGAAAAAGATTTAAGAAACCTGTAACTGTTGACCCAACCTTTGAAACTGCTAAAACAGAACCTGAACCCATTCCAACTTCTGAACACTTACCCATTACAACTACTGAACCTGAACCTTCCCACACAACAATAGAAATAGCCCAACTTCTCTCAGGACTAAAAGGATCCCATCCAACACATGTCACTCCCCCAGCAACACATCAAATTGGGGAGATGCCTTCTCCTATTGACATGGATGTGGACCTTATTAGCCCAAACCAGGGAGATGAGGATGGACCAGAGTTTATAAGCCCAAACTTAGAAACTCTTGGTACTTTTGAGGCTGCTACTACTCACTTATCACCCAGTGGTGAACTTGAGGACAGTAGTAACATTGCTAAGACCTCAAATTTGGCAACTACTGATGAAGGCCTAGTGCCTGAAGTAGGAAAACCTCAGTTCCAAGACAAAGAGGTTCATGAGACTACTAGTTTGGGACTAGCTCATGATTTAACTGATCCTGCCCTCTCTGAGGACACTATCAGGGATTCAGATGATTCCATTAGCTTGGATGATGAATCAAACATTCCACAAACAGAATTGACGGTTGAGATTGAAGGTCCTGCATCTAAGGTATCCAAGCTCAAGAAGCTGGTCACCAAAGATCAGGTTAAAGACCACTTAGCCCAAAAATCCCCACAAGTGGCATCTTCAGAGAAATCTGAGGATCACCCAAAAAGCCCCCCTTCACAAAAACAACCTACCCAATTCTCTGGGCTCACTGGCATAGACTTGAACCAACTATGCAACCCAGATGGTCCCCTGTGGCAGACAATGAAGCAAATCATAACTGATCAACTCAAGACATTCACAACTGCTTGGGAGTTAAAGGCTAACAACCAATTTGGGTTGGTAAATTCAAGACTTGCTGAGTTAAACAAGAAGATGGATCAAACTCAAGATCAACTAGCAAGGTTGTCTGCTGCAACTTCTCACTCATTGAGGCTTCCAGAAGTGGATGAAGCCAAAAAGGGGGAGAAGACTAAGGAACCAGAAACTGAAGTTGCTACAACAAGACAAAATCCTGATCCTGAAGCTGAAAATCCAACACAAAGACCAGGAAAATAAGTAGCAAAAGAGTTCTCATTATCTAAGGCATCAGAGGAAACTGCTGATCCCATTATTCAAACTGCTGAAGACAATCCTTCAGTAGTTGTGAGTCAAGTTATTTCATCAGCAGTTTCACCTCCAAAACCAACATCAGAAGTTTCTAAGGCACCTGATAGAGAACCTGCTTCCATTCCTTTGCCAACAACAACTTCCACAACTGTTTTAAACCCTACTCCCATTTCCATATCTAAAGAACTATTGGAGAAGAGTTTGAAAGAGGCTGCAAAGAAGGCAAAAGAAGACAAAGTATGGAACAGCCTAGAGACTAGAGATGATTTGAACTTTCAAGAAAAATTAATCAAGTATCAAGAAAAGCTTGATGAGCTTGAGGCTGAAGAGAGAGCACTTGAAGCTGTTGCAGAAGAAGACAAAAGAGCACAGCTGATCACTTTTATTACAAAGAACTCCAAATCCAAACAAGTGGCTCTCAAAAGACTCTCAACACAAGAACTGACAAGAAGAGCACAAATGTTGTCTGATAGACTAGCAACAGAGAATGAGAGGAAAGCCAAAAGAGCTGAGATCATAGAAGAATTAGTGGCAAATGGCTATGGTTCAAAGGCCTCAGTCTCCAAATGGAAAGAACAAACACTTTATGAGACTTACAAGAAGTACAAGGCCAACAGAGCTGCAGAGCCAGAGAGATTTGAAACTCCAGAAGTCCAACCAACTTCTATCATAAGGAGATCTTCTGGTGCACTAAGGAAGCCTGCCACAAAGAGAAAAGCAGAGGGTGAACCCATAGTGAAGACTGATTTCAAGATGGTACTCTTGGAAGGAAATCAGTTAGTGCATGGTGAGTTTGATGTAGAAGAAAAACCCCTCCTTACACAATTCAGAGACAAGGCTACTTATGCTTATCAGTTACAACAATCCATTCAAGAGAAGACACATACAAGGGTTGTAACAGAACATCACTTGCCCAACATGCCTATCCAAAGTGGTGCTGAACTTCAAGGTAGTCAAGAATCTCACCTGAGAGTCACTGAAATTGAAGACATTCCTCAATCATCCTCAGGTCAACCTAAGGAAACAGGCTTGGTTTCCTATGCCTCTGACTTTGACAGGTCAAAAGTAAACATCATTAAATGGTCCTTTACTGATTCCAACTCAGTACTTGTGACCAGGAGAGATCGTTCAAGTAAGGTCTACAAAAACTCAAAGGAGTTGAGTGTTTTATCTTCCAAAGACCTTCTTACAATTCAACATCTTAAACCTGAACTTGGACCTCTCACTGAGCAAAAGAGATGTACTCTTACTACCCGGATGACAGCAGAAATCTGGAGGATACTAGAAGAGAGAAAAGATCAGCAATAAAGATTGGATAAGGTTTTGGCTTCATCAATCCAGGGGGAGATTGTTGGGACAAAGAGGATTGAAGAAACCACATTTTGATAACCTTAGTCCAAATTCATATTCTGCTTAAGTATAGGAAGAACTACTGAAGAACAAAGAAGAAGTACTGAAGAACAAATGTACAAAGTACTGAAGAGTAACTCATCAGAAGTTCTGAAGTCTAACCAGACATTTCACTGAAGAACTACTGAAGACAAACTACTCATCAGCAGTTTGTCACTCATCAGCACTTTGTGATCAGAAGCTTCTAACCGACTGAAGATCAGCAGTTTTATTATTATATTGTTTTGTTAAAGTCTAGATTTCAAGTTTCAATGTACAGGCTGTTGTAAGCTTATCTTTGCATAATATCTTTGTTAAATATCTTAGATTACTTCAGACAATGGTTTAGTACATTGGTCAATAAATAGATGAGTTTGTTCATCTATTTTAGATATGTGATATTTTGTAATTCCTTTGAATCAAATTGAAATCCTTCGGGCTTTTTAACTTATAATCCATTTCACATCTGAGAAACATAAACTGCATTTACTGCTTTATACTTGAACTGTTTTATTGTTTCTCATTTATTATTCAGTCAAGGGGGAGTAATAACTCCTCTTAAAAGTGATCTTTTAATCTTTAGAACACTTGTTATTTCGCTGCTTATTAACTCTTACATAAATCTGATACACATAAGTGTTCATAACATAAGCCACTGATCCAACAGTTTTTTAGTAGAAACATCCCGCTTTGTACAACTTTGATGAATCATTGTACGTGGTCCTCCGACTAAACCTAACACACAACAATTCGTTTTAATTCATTTTTAAGTGTTTTTAATTACCTTTCAATCAATGAAGGTCCTCACATTTTAGTAACATTTTAGATTAATTGGGATTTAGAACAACTACATGTCAAGAAATGATAATTTTCATGTATTACACTCGTGTTCAGCCTTTATCAGGTTGCCTTCATCGTTGATAGCTATCTCTCCGATAACAACTGAATTTTACTTGCTTGCCTGAAAAGTTGTTTTACTAATTTCATAGTCTTGATACTTTTAACAATCAGATCGGCACTAACACGCAAACCATCTAGATGGACCTCGACTCTTGAGATGTTGCAGGTGTTTGAAAAGTTTGAACTAAAACTGAACGATTATTTGGAATGTTCCTGATCATTACAGTTATGCCTTTTTTGATCAGAAAATATATTCCCAAACAATTAAAAATAACTTTTCATGCAAGCAAGTAAAATTCAGTTGTTTTACTAATTTCATAGTCTTGATACTTTAATCGGATCGGCGCTAACGCGCACACCTTCATTTTTGTTTTTTTTGATAGAAAGGAAGTAAGTTGCAAATACGATAATAATGTAAATAATAATAATAATAATAATGTAAAGGTAGATCATGGAAAGTTCAACTCAAGAAACAAAGATGAAACCGATTAATGTTATTTATGTATGAATAATGACCCTCTGGCAACCTGCGTAAAGGACTAAAGCCACGTATCTTGCCATTAATACCAACGACGATTGCCAGAGGGTCACTATTCATATATAAAGAACATTAATCGGTTTCATCTTTATTTCTTGAGTTGAACTTTCCATGATCTACCTTTATCATCTCAGAGAGATATCTGTCAACGATGAAAGGGAACCCGAAACCATAGAAGTCTTGAAGACTAAATGTCATTTTGCAAAAAGGTAAACCACACCACTAGAGCAAAAAGTTGTGTGTAAGTTTTATTTAGCGTAAAAACATCATTGAACATATACCTCCTTATCTAAAAGAAACCACATCATTGTACATATACCTCCTTCATCGTTGACAGATATCTCTCCGATAAGAGAAGATGAAGGGTTACTACTCTGCATTTCAAGTAGAAGAAGATGAAGAAGAATAAATGAAGTCTATTATAGAGGTTAGTAGGTTACTCATTACCGGTGGAAATGGGAGCTGGCCATGCCCGTAGTGTTTGAAGCCTAGTTCTTTTGCTCACAGGTACAGAAAGGTTATAAATGTTTTGGAAAATATATTCCCAAACAATTAAAAATAACTTTTCATGCAAGAAAGTAAAATTCAGTTGTTGGACAGTGAGATTGATAACTGGACAGTGAGATTGATAACTTCTCTATGGAAGTTGCTAAAATAGTTAAACAAAAGATGAAATTGAACAGTTATTTGGAATGTTCCTGATCATTACAGTTATGCGTTTTTTGGTGAAATGAACTTGAAGAAATGATTTGGTGGATCTGTCATGAGTTAAACAAAAGCTGAAATTGAACGGTTATTTGGAATGTTCTTGATCATTACAGTTATGCCTTTTTTGATCAGAAAATATATTCCCAAACAGTTAAAAACAAATTTTTCATGCAAGCAAATAAAATTCAGTTGTTGGACAGTGAGTAATATAACTGGACAGCGAGATTGATAACTTCTCTATAAATGTTGCTAAAATAGTTAAACAAAAGCTGAAATTGAATGGTTATTTGGAATGTTCCTGATCATTACAGTTATGCCTTTTTTGATCAGAAAATATATTCCCAAACAATTAAAAACAACTTTTTCATGCAAGCAAGTAAAATTCAGTTGTTGGACAGTGAGATTGATAACTGGACAGGTTAGCCAAATCATACAAGGTGGCAGGAAAAAGCTGACATTTTGATCCAAATGAACTTCAGGTTAGCCAGACGTTTGTCAAAGAACATTTTTGAAATCAATGGGAGGGTAAACAAAATCGTCGATCCGACTGTTGATTTCTTTCTGCAACCGGTACAACGAACTCTGTATGGGTTGCTTTTTTTTACAATAATTATATTAAAAAAATAAAATAAAGTAAAAAACTAACTCAAAAGACCAAAAAATAACATTTTTTTTATTCGAAGCGCCTCGCTTAGGCCAAAGCGAGGCGCTTCGGGTCACAAATCAACTTTTCTGACCTCGTACCGAGGTAGTTAAAAAGTAAGGAAAGCGCCTCGCTTAGGCCTAAGCGAGGCGCTTTCAGGGGGTTAAAATAAAAGTGGGGGGTTTTAATATAACCACCCTTTTAGATTTGATTTTCTTGTTTTATCTAATATATAATATAAATTTATAAATATGTTACTTAACAAGTGATGAAAAACAAAAACGTTACAGTAGACTTAAAAATGGCTTCGTGAGATTTTGTAGCGAATTTATAACTTTGTTTTAACTTCCATAAAAATATTATTTTTTATAAAGGTTTTTTCTACACTTTTATAAAAAGTTACCCGAGCCCGAAAGTCTTTGTCAGGCATATATATGAACCTGAACAAAACACAAATATTCGCGGGTTGACACAAACACGACTCGTTTTAACCCGATTATACATTTTTACTAAAAAGTACAATTTTATATAAAAAATTCATTTTTAGTAACTCTACATCATATATTTATAAAATAGCAGAATAAATGAGAAAACTTGGCAAGTAGTTTAAAGTAAATACTTATTTTAAAGCAAGCTAAAATAAAATAACAAATAACTGTATAGGAGAAAAAAAACATATTTGTAAATGTCGATCGTGTTTTTAATAAAGTGCCTTTGTTTTCTTATTAAAAATTGTAGATTATAAAAACGTAATTAAATATTAAAAAAAATTAAAAAAGAAACTGAAACATAAAGACTGCTAAGGAAATTACCATAGTATATGTGAAAAAATAAAAAGTTTTCTACTAAAAAAATATTTTAAGTTTAAGGAAAAAAAATGTCTATAAGAGAATTTAAAAAGTATTAAATTCACTCTTATAAATTTTCATGATACAAACAAAATTTTAATTTTATTAAACAAAATTTTAGTTTTATTAAGTTCTTTTTCCTAACTCTTGTTAAATAATATATCTTTAAAAGAAAATTATTTTTACCCAATAACATTAGGAGTGGGAAAAAATAACATTTCAAAAAGTACCTATTTTTGATAAATAAGTTTCTCAACAAAACCTATTTAAGAAAAATAAAAACTCTTATTAAATTTTATTTAGTAATAACTAGGATTGATTTTGGTTAGAAGTTTTCCAAAACAAAAATGCTAACTAATTAAGACTCATAGGAATTTGATTTATAAAAATCAAATGCATGAAGTTTTTAATAACCATATATAAATATACATCAGATATATAAATATAGATATAACCGGTCACGTGATTGTGATCTAGAAACCCTTAAAAAATGCATGAAAACTTGCATGTTTGTGTTATTATTCATCCAGGGTTTGTTATAATTGATATTGGTAATAGATCTAATGACTTAGACCATGCTAGGAATGTGATATTGCATGTTTATGATGTTGCCAGATTGTGTTAAGGATCTTATTTGAAAATATTTAGTTCTTGCATGTTTTAAAAAGTGGATAGATTCGGTGTCGTAACTTGCATGGGTTATAACTTGGTCTTTGAGTGCTTGTTTTGATTGTTACTTGATTCTAGGGCATTCTTATGATGTGAGGTTTTCAGAAAGTCCAAGTTTCCGTGTTTTTTATATGGTTTGATACCTATTTGTCATTTCATAAGAATTGATGTCAAACATGATTTTTGGAATGAAAACATTAGTCAACTTTAAAAGGTCATAACTTAAGTTTTTCAAATATTTAGACCATGAAATTTGGTCAGTAGCTACCTATGTGGGCTTAAAATCGTTTTTAAGTGGATTTATCTCGTTTGGATGAATCTGTGATATTTAGTAATTTTTCTTGTAAACTATTGCAGTTAACTTGTTTTTAGAACCTAGCTGTAAAAACGATTTTTCATAAATTTTCATCGACTTTTTTGTCACAAAATAAAGATGGTGGCATTTCTAGTGGACATATGGGGATGTGCAATAAAATTTTGATTGTTTAATATGCTTAATTGATATTTTATAAAAATTCGGTTTAACAACTCATAATCTACCCTGAAAACGCAGATTTGGGAAATCTTGCATATGTACTTAGTTAAGTGTTTTCTTGACTTGTATGTGGTTTGTAAATGTATGTAAACTTATGTGAATCATATATGGTGTATGTGATAACATGTAAGCATATTATTCACCAACGGGTCGTAGGGTCACTTGTTGCATGTTGTCACACTTTTGTCAAATAAACTTTTCACAACATTAGATGTCATGGACAAAACGGGTTTTGTTGTGCATTGCATATACACTTGTACTCATAAAGCCACACTTATAATAGGGACTCTTTTTGTTGTGCATTGCATATACACTTGGAAAGTCCAGAAATTGAGAAGGAGTCGCGCAATGTCAAAGTCAGATGGAATGCAAAGCGTGGTCCCGAATTTACATGGGAACGCGAAGACCAAATGAGACGAAAGTATCCTGCGCTCTTTCCAAAGACTACCGAAAGCAGTAGGAAAACTCGATTTCGCGGACGAAATTCCAAAAACAAGGGGAGAATGTGACACCAGTCAACGATCCAGGTCAACATCCGTACGTATTTTATTTATTATTGTCATTCCATGTGCATAATTAGACATTTTGGCACACACAATACCCCCCCCCCCCCCAGCCTGGTAAAGCACGAGTTATTGAGGGAACTCAATAAATCACCCTCTTATACGTATAAACCCGAACTATACAAAACAATCAGCGTTGAACAGTTAAGCCAATCAGCGGCTCAACATAGAGCAACCGAATACCAATAAAAATAGTTGCACAAAATAACAGTACACGTGACAATACCCAAGTGGGAAACTATAAAATCCACTCAAACTCGAACAATCACAATACATTTTATGAGGTTACTACACTCTAACACATGGTAATCCCACACTAACACATGTTTATGCATCATAAAAATTGTCACATGTTAACATATAATAACATGTGTTCACAACTAATAGATATTAATACATGTTAATATCATCATCGAATCTTTAAGCACACCATGTATTCGCACAACCTGATACAATACCCGACCATTCACAACAAAATACACACATATGTATACATACATGTACACACACACTTGAATGTCTTGTCCTCTTTTTTACAATACATGGAACCTTCTCTTTGCTTTTTTTCTGCCAAAACAAGAACCCAAGAACTCTCATATGTCCATATCATAGGAATGTCCAAGTGATACACATAAATGGCATGAAATAATATGGTACAATCACCTTCTTATGTGATGATCACAAACTTAAATAGAAGATCATTTGCTTGTCCTTTTGTTCGTCTAAAAACACTCACATACACATGCACAAATATCTCATAAATGACAACTAGAAGTCTTGAACCATCAACATCACATATAATGAGACAAACACAAGATCTTAGGACAAGTCACCATCACCTCCAACCCATTATGGATCGGCCGAACGTTCCTCAAGAACCCACATGACATAATCAACCAATTTAACACATGATGTAATCAATTCTAGCATGGGTGAGGTAATCAACTTACACCTAATTAGGCATGAGGCCAAGATTAACAATTCTCCCACACAGGTCAACTACCTATATATATATATATATATATATATATATATATATATATATAGGATTTGGATCATTTGAGAACCACCATTTAGGGAGAGAACCAAAGAACCAAGTGTGAACACAAAAACCCCTCCACCAAAAAATAAAAAAAAATAATAAAAAAATTATATAACCTAAAAAAATAAAAAAAGTAAAAACACCAAAATGTTTTTTTAGTGTTAATCTTTCTGAAAAAAAATAAAAAAAAATTACAAAAAAATAAAAAAATGGCTTTTTAACGTCATATTTACGTCAGGTTTATGCACATGTGCATTTTGCTGTTATATATACATACATATACCGTATGCACATGTGCATTTCACTATTAGAGCACACTTTTGAATAAATTATGAATTACTATAATGAAATGATCATTAAATGGACGTGATATGATATATAAGGTGGAAAATAATTTATTCAATGATCATTAAATAAACGCAAAGTGCATTTCACTATTATAGTTAGGTTTTTTTTTTCATGGGTTTAGCTTTAGGGTTTAGTTTTTAGGTATGATGGGAAGGGGGTTAGGTTTTTTGAGGTTGTTGGTGAATAAATTTAAAAAAACCTCTACATAAAACTATAAAATAAGATAATTGTATTACATGCACATGTGCATTTCACTATTATAGTTAAGTTTTTTAATAGGTTTAGCTTTAGGGTTTTGTTTTTGGGTATGATGGAAGAGGGGGTATCTTTTTGGGGGGGATGGGATGGAGCGTTTTGGTTTTTGGGGGGTATGGGGTTAGTTGCACATGTGCATTTCATAATTGGGGGGGGGGGGGTTGGGGCGGTGTGGGGGATGGGGGGTTTAGGTTTTTAGAGAGTGAGGTGGGTGGGTTTAGGTTTTTAGGGGGTGGAGGTGGGGTTTTTAGGTTTTTTTTGTTTGTGTTCACCTTGGTTCTCTGGTTCTCTCCCTAAAGTTGGTTCTCGTATGATCCCTACCCTATATATATATATATATATATATATATATATATATATATATATATATTATCCTAACCATAATCAGCCCAAGGGAAACAATCAAAGGTATCCACACTTGCTAGTAATTGATTGGTTAGTAAATAAAACAAACTCTAACACCTACATGCATGCAATTAGAAGACAAATACCTTCTTTATACTAATCTAGACCTTACACCTATACTCCTAATATTCCTTTACTTGATCTTTACAAAATAAATTACCTCTATCCTCCTTGATTCTCGACCGAGCACACCATACATACATCACCATCAATTTAATAACTAAGAAGTTCATAGAACTATCAACATCCAACAAGTAAGGACAAGGTATGTTCATGGATAAGTCATTGTCAATCTTACACCCACACAAGGCTTCGGCCGACCCAGTTAAGTATAATATACGTGTGACTCGCTAAGGTAGACTTTAACCCAATCAATGTTATCAACCTGAGTTTGCCGGGTGTCACATATTTATTCATGGTAAATGAATAGATTATTTGCTATTAATCTTTAAATTTCCATGATGCATTGTTGTGTATACATGATGTGTATAGATTTATTCATGTTAAATATACAGATTATTTGCTATTAACATTTAAATTTCTATCCTTTCTTGTGTATACTTTGTTATTTTCTTATGTGAATATGCAGATTAATTGCATTCCAGTTGGGATTTGGGAAATTTCAATCTTTATGCTTAATGTTCTAAAATTGAGATTTATAACTGGTTATGTTTTGGTTCTTGGTGGGTTGTTTGGATAAATGTGTGTATGGCTTAATATATGATAACAATAGTTTCTTGGCCTTGGATTTGTGCAGGTGCATTTTGGTCAATGATGAAAATAGTGTTGTTGGTCATGATACAAAGCACAATTGTAAGTTGTATTTTCCTTTATCAATAAGTTGGGTTTTATTTGATCATATGACCTGTTTGATAATTCAAACCAGGCTTTATTAGTTTGTCAAATAGGTATTTCAGGAATATGATTCTTTTTTGCGGGTTATGTTAGCTAATTTGCATTGTAGGTGGTTCAACTGTATGAGAAAAATAACTAAAGTTTGCTTTTATGACGCTGATTTAGAGTTATAAATGGTTACTAAAAATGTCAAAAATATACATTAGAAGATTATAGTTATGTATTACAAGTAGGTATGCATTTGAGGTTTATATATTTTCAAGATATTTCATATTTATTCATGACCTGTTAAAGATAAAATTTTAGATGTATCTGAGGTTTTCTGCCCCAATTTTTTTAAATGTTTAGATGTATTTGAGGTTTTTTGTCCCAAATTTTTGCTTTACCCAGTTCATTCAGACCCATTTTAGGCTTTTAATCTTTGTTTAGTGTACTCTTTTCAGTCGCATAGGAATCCAAAAGCCTCTGCAAAATGCATGAGTTTTTAAAATGGGTGATGGGTAAAAAAAGAAAAAAAAGGGCCTGCTCACCCTCTGCAAACGCTAGGTTGCTCCCACCTCTTAAATGTATTTTTGGTCTTTCTGTCCTATCACGCAGCAGATTGCAGAAAGGATTGTAAAAAAATTTCCATTCAAAGTGCAACAATAAATTTTTTTTTCTAGCATTATTTCATGTGATGGACTATTTTAATTTCCAGAACGAATTGTAAATCAGTTTAAGCTTTTGTATTGTAAGAATAATTTGTTAGTTGTGAGTATTGTTGGCTAAAAGGTAAAAGTTGTGAGTATTAAAATCCATTAAACCGATAAATTAAGCATTTGTATTGTAATCTGTTAGCAACAAATAGCATCTTATTTTCTTTGGTTAAGATCAAACCATTAAGTTGTAACATGTTATACGAATAAGAAAACTAACTTAAGTACAATACAATATATCACGAGATGGTCGTAAACGAACTAAAAATTAGTAGTGCGTTGTACATTCTCGTCGCCGCCGCATCGCGCGGGTTCCCTACTAGTATATATATATACACATACATATATATATAGGGGAAAGTTAATTTGAGAACACTATATTTCGTGCGAACCGTGAGAATGCCATCTAAAACCATTCAAATCATAAATTTCTTTTTACATTTATCTTTATTCCTAAAATACAATCCCAAAAACACAATTTACGCGTAAAAATTTAAACGTATACGAAAATAAACTGTTTTTACACATGTGTAAATTTACTGTTTGTACATGTGTAAACTAATTCATTTACACATGTGTAAAAAGTTAATTTAAAAGTGTTTTTGCAAGAAAAAAATGAATTATTTAGAAATAAAATTCATTTTTTAATGTTGTATTTTGATTATAATTAGGTTTGTATTGAAAAAAAATGATTTTGATTGGTTTTCTCATTTGTTCTCACGGTTCTCTCGATATTTAGCGTTCTCAAGATAACCATCCCCTATATATGTCCTCGTCCCTCTCGTCTCCAAAAGAACATGAGAGACGAACCAATCACAAACCAACCCATTTAATATTTAACGAATGGACCAATGGGAGGTCCATGTGTCCACATCTCATGTCTCAAACACCACCCCCTCCCAGGTCTCATTTCTTGATATTTGTCCTCACTGACTAGTTTTCCTACGTGGAGTGCCATGGCTCCATTCTCACACCTAACAGCCTAAGGAAATTGGGAAATAGTTTAGGGAGTGCGGTTAGGATGAAAAATAAAATTAATAGTATAAGGTCTTGATATAGTAAAAGTTATTTACTAAGAGCATTCACATTTGGTCCACCAAAGGTATGTGAGTGTGTCCACCAAATTATATGGGGTGAGTGTAAGTGGTTGTGAGTGGAGGAGAGAGAAAATATTTGTTGAAAGCACTGTTCCACCCTATATATGAAAAGCTACTGTTCACCACTATATATATTTTAATATTTTTGTAAGTAGTTGTGAGTGAGCAGAGAGAAAATATAATGATAAAAGTATGAAATAGTATTATTATTTTAATTAGAAGAGAGAATACTTAAAAGTGGAGTAGTGATTTTTAGTATAATTTGATAGATGAGATTTGATGGAGGGGATGTAAATGGATTTTAATAACCTAAACTATTCGAAATTGGTCACTGGCACCCTCAACTAAAAAGTTGGTCATATATAACCTGAACTATTGACTTATTGGAATCTAGCACCCAACTAACTGACACCGTTAGTTGGGTTGCTGACATGGCACAAGCTGCTGACGTGGCACACTGATGTGGCACAAGTTGCTGACGTGACACGCTGATGTGTGCACACGTTGATTGACACGTCATCATGCCATGTTAGCAAATCTTGCCACATCAGCGAACCCACTAACGGTGTTAGTGATTTAACCGTTAGTGGGTGTTAGATTCCAATAAGTCAATAGTTCAGGTTATATATGAGCAACTTTTTAGTTCGGGGTGCCAGTGTCCAAATTCAAATAGTTTAGGTTATTAAAATCCAATTCCCCGTTAGAGTTCAATATCAACATGGGGGAAGTTTGTAAGGCCTTGTGTAGTGGAACCCCATAGCGTCGTTTTGGCCCTATAGCGCCGGGGAACACCGCCCCCCCCCCCCCCCCCCCGCGCTATAGGGCGTTTTAGGGTGTGCAGGTTTTGTGTATAGCGGCGTTTTGATGTTGGATGTTGTGTATATGACCGTTGAACGGTCAAGACCCCTTAATAAAAAAAATTTAACTTTTCCTTTTCTTTTATATACATACATACATACTCTACACAACACACACTTACAAATCTAAAACACACACACTTCAATCCAAACACTCTCATATAGATCTAGATCAAACTTCAAAACAGAAATGAATCCTTTCGGTAGAGGTTTCGGTTTTGGTTCCCAAACCAGTGGCGACAACACCCGACCTATTGCTCCGGTTTCAGGTTCAAACCCGCAAAGTTTCACAAACCTGTTAAACGAACCCTATGGTTGGGACCCAAACATGTGTAACTTTAACATGGCAGGGAGTTTTGGGATGCCCATGGGAGGTGGGTTTAGCCAAACACAAGTGTATGGGACATCCCAAATGTTCGGCTCTTCAAATGCTTGGCAAGAGTCGGTTCCGGAGACACAATAGCCGGTCGCAGAGGAAGAGCCCGTGCGAGGCAAGGCAACCGGCCAAGGAAGTCGGGCTCACAAAAGAAAAGAGACGGTCGGTTGTGCCAAGAAAAAGGTTATACCATGGACCGACCACGAGTTGTACTCGTTAACCCGAGCGTGGGTTGACGTGTCGAAGGATCCTATAATCGGTAAGATATATATTTTTTGGTTTGTTATATTTTTTTGGTTTGTTATATTTTTTTGGTTTGTTATATTTTTTGGTTATGTTATATTTTTTTTGGTTTGTTTTGTCAGCCAACAACCAAAGCAAAGCCAATTTTTGGAAAAGAGTCCGGGCAATATTTTTTGATCTGTCTGGTAAAGGAGAGGGCTACCGGGAGAACGATTCGATATCGGGCAAGTGGACCGATATCAACCAAAAATGCACAAACTTTCAAGGCATTTACCAGCGCACCCGGCACGGGTTAAAAAGTGGGCAAAGCGACGAGAATATTTTGACGGCGGCTTTGGAAGAATACAATCAGGAGTACGGGAATTTCCCGTACTTGAAATGTTGGCGCGTGTTGAAAGACTGCACCAAATGGCACACCGTCCGCCCAACGGTTGGAACTTCTTCATCTAGGGCCCAAAATACGAGGCCTTCAAAAAAGTCGAGGACCTCTGACTCGGTTGATCCCGAAACGCCTACGTCTGACGCGCGTTATGTCGACCTCAACTCACCAGAAGAAAATCCCTATTTTGTAGGGGAGGAGGGGGCGGAGGAGATACGTCGTCCGCCCGGTCGACGGGCTGCTCGAGCCGCACGGGCGGAGTCTTCGTCGGGGGTGAACCAGTTAATCCCTGCATTTGCTGAAATGAACCAGCGGCTCCAAGACTTACGCGACATCGGGGCTCAGCGTATTCAGGAAAACCGAGAGGTGGTTGACATCATGAGGGATCGACAGTTTGAACGCGACTTTGCTTTTTACACGGCAAAGCACGACCACCTAGAGGGCAAAGCGTTGGAAATGTGTTTGAAACAAAAGAAAAAAATCGAACTAAAATATAAACTTTGAGTATTTTTATCTTTTATTTAGGGTTTGTATTTTTTTTTTTAGTATTTGTATTTTTTTTGTTTTAGTATTTGTAATCTTTGGTTTTAGTATTTGTATTTTTTTTTATTTAATGAAATATTATTAAGTATTTAATATTCTTATTCAAATAAAAAACAATAATTAACCAATCATTACCAATCATTTATAACCCCCCTCATAACCCCCCTTCCCACTACACCCTCTTTTTCCATAACCTCACTTCTATTACTTTTTAATATTTTAATACCACAACCCCCACATAACCCCTCACCACTACACATAATCTAATAAAGTGCCTTTGTTTTTTTATTACTTTATCGTGGACAGCTTTAATTTTATTTTCCATCCTGACCGCACTGCCAAAACCAATATATATCACATGGCTACGTTCACCAACTTTAAAGGTCTTGTACCTTTCAACCTCTTTCAACCTATAGATTTATAGATGTTTTTCTCTTTCTTTTGCTTACTTTGTCGTGGGAAAGGGAACACACAAAACTTCCCACATGTTGATTTAGAACTCTAACTTTATATATATGTGATGTATGATGTATATGGATATATCATTTATGGTTAGACTATAGGGAGTGGAGGGGGAAAAGAGGGGGTGAAGCGTCATGTGGCACTTCTGGGACTCATGTAGGGGGAAAAAATTGTGGGGAGTGAAATGAGGCGCTTCGAATCAAAGATTTATTTTGGAGTTATTTTTGATGTTTTGAATTGGTTTTTTATTTTTTTTTAATTTAATAAATATAAAAAGTTAAAATTTTTTTAAAAACAAAGTAATAACCTTAATCAAACATCTATATAAGCGTTTTCGATTTCCAAATGAATCAACGACTTAAACTTGACATCATCAACCACGTATAGTCAAAGATTTTAACACAAAACAAAGTAATAACCCTAATCAAACGTCTATATAGGCGTTTTCGATTTCTAAATGAATCAATGACTTAAACTTGACATCATCAACCACGTATAGTCAAAGATTTTAACACAAAAGAAAGTAATAACCCTAATCAAACGTCTATATAGGCGTTTTCGATTTCTAAATGAATCAATGACTTAAATTTGACATCATCAACCACGTATAGTCTTCCGGGAAAAGATACAACGTTAATCTTTGTTAGTTATTGTTTACCTTCCAATCGATTTCAAGTATGTGAAGAACTTGATCTTCGAATGCGGTATGCGCGTTAAATTTCATTAAATTTCAATAAATGCGGCAAACAAGGGATCCGGTTGGAGTCTAAAGCTTCGTGTGTCATCTTGGTCGAACTCATGTTGCAACATTGGTTTTGTGTGTGTTAGGGTCCGAAATTTTAGGGCTTTTTAGTGGGTTTTTCCATCCTTGTGCTTTTTTTTTTTAATTTAGCTTAAATCTCTCTGATCCATGTTACCTTGAAGACTAGATTCGGTGCAATCGACGAACATCATTCAAAATTTCAACTTCCCGTTCAGGTGCTTAAGTCCACCAACCTACTTGATCGTTGACAGATATCTCTCCGATATCAGAAGAGTTGTCTTCAATGATTCTAAGAAACTTGAAAGAAGAGGTACCTTGAAGACTGGATTCGGTGCAATCAGAATCCGAATGCGGTATGCGCGTTAAATTTCATTAAATGCGGCAATCAAGGGATCCGGTTGGAGTCTAAAGCTTCGTGTGTCTTCTTGGTCGAACTCATGTTGCAACATTCGTCTTGTGTGTGTTAGGGTCTGAAATTTTAGGGCTTTTTAGTGGGTTTTTCCATCCTTGTACTTTTTTTTGAAATTAATGAAAAGATACAACGTTAATCTTCGTTAGTTCAAGCTCCCATCTTGGTCGAACTCATGTTGCAACATTCGTCTTGTGTGTGTTAGGGTCCGAAATTTTAGGGCTTTTTAGTGGGATTTTCCAAGACACAGGCAAGTCCTCGTCTGATCCACAAAACAAAACAATAATCTTGAAGTTTTTTAATGTAGCCATTTTTCCCTGGTTTACCAGGAATGAGTTGAAGGTGTGTGTTGAAAATATAATAAACAAATATAATACAAGAAGATGATCAAGGATGCTCCAACATAACTTGCACCGGCTTGAGATATGAGTTTGATTAGCTTAAATCTCTCTGATCCATGATGTCCACTTTCAGGTTGTCTTGATCGTTGACAGCTATCTCTCTGATAACAACTCCGATAACAACTGAAAAGTTGTCTTCAATGATTATAAGAAACTTGAAATTAATTACAAGAAGATGATCAAGGATGCTATAACATAACTTGCACCGGCTTGAGATATGAGTTTTTTTAGCTTAAATCTCTCTGATCCATGGTATCCACTTTCAGGTTATCTTGATCGTTGACAGTTATCTCTTCGATAACAACTGAAAAGTTGTCTTCAATGATTATAAGAAACTTGAAAGTAATTACAAGAAGATGATCAAGGATGCTACAACATAACTTGCACCGGCTTGAGATATGAGTTTGATTAGCTTAAATCTCTCTGATCCATGGTATCCACTTTCAGATTGTCTTGATCATTGACAGATATCTCTCCGATAACAACTGAAAAGTTGTCTTCAATGATTATAAGAAACTTGAAAGTAATTACAAGAAGATGATCAAGGATGCTACAACATAACTTGCACCGGCTTGAGTTATGAGTTTGATTAGCTTAAATCTCTCTGATCCATGGTATCCACTTTCAGGTTGTCTTGATCGTTGATAGCTATCTCTCCGATAACAACTTAAAAGTTGTCTTCAATGATTATAAGAAACTTGAAAGTAATTAAAAGAAGATGATCAAGGATGCTACAACATAACTTGCACCGGCTTGAGATATGAGTTTGATTAGCTTAAATTTCTCTGATCCATGGTATCCACTTTCAGGTTGTCTTGATCGTTGACAGCTATCTCTCCGATAACATAAGAGTTAGAAGAAGGTGATGAGATAGATGAAAAGTGCTCCAACATAACTTGCACCGGCTTGAGATATGAGTTTGATTAGCTTAAATCTCTCTAATCCATGGTACCTTGAAGACTAGATTCAGTTCAATCAACGAACATCATTCAAAATTTCAACTTCCCGTTCAAGTGCTTAAGTCCACCAACCTACTTGATCGTTGACAGATATCTCTCCAATATCAGAAGAGTTGTCTTCAATGATTCTAAGAAACTTGAAAGAAGAGGTACCTTGAAGACTGGATTCGGTGCAATCAGAATCTGAATATTATATTACAATAATATTACGTTGAGCAAAAAGTTGTGTTTGAAGCCTAGTTCTTTTGGCCACAGGTACAGAAAGGTTATAAATGTTCAATCTGGTATTAGTGGTTGGAAACTATGATGACAAACCTTGTGTTGAGGGATAAACCATTCGGAATGGGTTGAAGGTGTGTGTGGAAACAAGGTATGGATATGGAGAACATGGAATGAGATGATTTTAAATTTCGTACAAAGATTCCATAAGTAAAAGTCAGTTGTTATCGGAGAGATAGCTGTCAACGATCAAGGCAACATACTTGAAATCAATGGGAAGGTAAACAATTCCTGCTCATCTTGATGAATATCTTCATCAATCTCCTTGATCTACCCATAAGTGTGAGAGTCGATCCGACTGTTGATTTCTTTTGCAACCGGTACAACGAACTCTGAAGGTTTGCGCGTTAGCGCCGATCCGATTGTTAAAAGTATCAAGACTATGAAATTAGTAAAACAACTTTTCAGTTGTTATCGGAGAGATAGCTGTCAACGATGAAGGCAACCTGATAAAGGCTGAACACGAGTGTAATCAAACAAGGTGCTATGAAAACCACCAACGATCAATTATAGTATAGTCCGGAAGTCAAGCATATCAATTAAGCATGCAAAAAATATGTTCTGAAAAATATGGGTATCGAATGTATAGTCGGAGGACCACGTAAAATGATTCATCAAAATTGTACAAAGCTGGATGTTTCTACTAAAAAACCCAAACGAGCAATAAACGAAGCAAAATGCCTCAAACAAATTTTCTTGGCTTGGAAACAACTTAAAAGAACTAAAAATGCATTAAAATTATTTTTTGGTCAATAACAAATAATTTTAAAGAATTAAAAGAAATTCATTTTTTTTTAAAAGGCCAAAGCGCCTAGCTTTGGCCAAAGCTAGGCGCTTGAGTGGTTTGATTAGACCACAGGCGCCTAACTTTGACCAAAGATAGGCGCTTTGGCCTTTTTTTTAAAATGAATTTCTTTTAATTCTTTAAACTTGTTTCCAAGCCAACAAAATTTGTTTGAGGCGTTTCACTTCGCTTATTGCTCGTTTGGATTTTTGTTGGGACAAAGAGGATTGAAGAAACCACCTTTTGATAACCTTAGTCCAAATTCATATTCTGCTTAAGTATAGGAAGAACTACTGAAGAAAAAAGAAGAAGTACTGAAGAACAAATGTACAAAGTACTGAAGAGTAACTCATCAGAAGTTCTGAAGTCTAACCAGACATTTCACTGAAGAACTACTGAAGACAAACTACTCATCAGCAGTTTGTCACTCATCAGCACTTTGTGATCAGAAGCTTCTAACCGACTGAAGATCAGCATTTTTATTATTATATTGTTTTGTTAAAGTCTAGATTTCAAGTTTCAATGTACAGGCTGTTGTAAGCTTATCTTTGCATAATATCTTTGTTAAATATCTTAGATTACTTCAGACAATGGTTTAGTACATTGGTCTATAAATAGATGAGTTTGTTCATCTATTTTAGATATGTGATATTTTGTAATTCCTTTGAATCAAATTGAAATCCTTCGGGCTTTTTAACTTATAATCCATTTCACATCTGAGAAACATAAACTGCATTTACTGCTTTATACTTGAACTGTTTTATTGTTTCTCATTTATTATTCAGTCAAGGGGGAGTAATAACTCCTCTTAAAAGTGATCTTTTAATCTTTAGAACACTTGTTATTCCGCTGCTTATTAACTCTTACATAAATCTGATACACATAAGTGTTCATAACATAAGCCACTGATCCAACAATTGGTATCAGAGCATCTGGTTAATCTGATCAATATCAATCTAACAAATTGAGATTCAGACACAGGCTCTTATTGATATTCAATAAAGGATAAAAGGCTCACTTTTTCATCCATCACTTTAAAAAAGTATTGACAAATCCAAACTTCTTAAAAATGGACCCTTACAATACTGGATCTGCCAACAAACCTCCTATGTTAGTTAGAAATGAATATAACATATGGTCCAAAAGGTTGGCACACACTATTTCTCAAACAAATACTGGATGTTGGGGGTCTGTAGTTTTTGGACCTCACAAACCAGTTATAACTGATCCAGAGGGAAAGACTGAAAGACCAAAAGATCCAAAAGACTACACGGAGGAAGATTTCCAAAAGTTTGAGCTTGATGCAAAAGCTTTCTCCATGTTGGCTATGGCTCTCCCAAACGAAATATATGCTGGCCTTTTACACTGTGAAAGTGCTAAAGAGCTGTGGGATTGCCTAAAAGAGCAGTTTGCAGGAACTGCTGAGGTGATAGCCAACATCAGAGAAATATTGGCTCAACAATATGAAACTTTTACTCACATAGAGGGTGAAACATTAACACAACAATTTGAAAGATTTTCTTCACTCATCTCTGAGTTAAAAATTAACAATCAGACCCATTCAAATGAGTCTATGTTGCATAGATTTTTAAGGTCTCTACCTTCAAAATGGGAAACTTACTCTATAGTCCTCAGAACAAGTTCAGATTTTCACACCTTGAACCTAACTAGGTTACATGGTAAATTACTAACTTTTGAGAGAGAAATCAATCAAAAGAAAAAGTTACAAGAATCTGGTAAAACTGCTGATGACTATACTCCAGGTAGCACAGCCTTATTAGGACATGACTCACCATCCTGTTCTAATAATTTTGGTTCTTTTGACCACATTGACATAACAGCTGGGATCTCATCAGATGGATCTTTCCCAGCTTATGACAATGAAGAACTAAGTGAAACTGCTGACAACATGTGTTTCATCATGGATGATCTAAAATATTTTAGCAGTGATGACTTGGAAGAAATGGAGATATTGCACCAACTGGCCTTGTTAAGCTTAAAAACTAACAAATTTTATAAAAGGTCAGGAAGGAAATTTCCAGGACTAAACAACTCAACAAAAGTTGGTTTTGACAAATCTAAACTTAGATGTCATAAGTGTCAACAGTTGGGACACTTTGCTAGAGAATGTAGAACCTCTAGCTACAACCAACCAATGTCTGGAAATCAATTTAACCCCTCTTATAACAGGAATAATGGAACTCAAGGGAGTGCTCATTTTGTACAGGCACAAGCTCCACAAGTTCAATATGTGCCACAAGTACAATATGTTCAGATGCCTGCTCAGCAACAACAGCAGCTAATGCCTCCTTTTCCAACTGCTCAACAACCTGCACAAACTCAACAACCCCCTCAGCAACAAAGCTTATTTACATCAGGGTATGTTGACTGGAGCAGTCTTCCTTATGACACATCAGAATGCAGTCAGGATGCAGACAATAAGGTCTATGATGTGAACTGGGGAGAACCTGATAATGGCAGAAAGAACTTTGCCTTAATGGCTTTTGAAGGATACTCTTCAAATTCTGCTCTCACACAGGTATCACAACAATCTCTGTTAAAGCTTTGCACTAAATCTTGCAAAGAATCTTTTGCTTTAATTAGAGAAACAAATGTGCATTTACAAGGCAAATCCAATGATATGGAAAGAAAATACACACAGATGAAGTGTGATTTAGAAAGAAAAATTGTTTTGAAAAACAAAGAAATTTCTAAACTAAATGATAAATCCATTGAAACCCAAGCACAGATTAAAACAATGATAGACAACCTAGGAAAAGTCAGACAAGAGCTTGCTGACACCAAGGTTGATTGTGAAAAATGGGTTGAGTCTTGTAAAGGGTACCAAATGCTGCTTAACAAACAAACTGCAGCTAATGTTAAGTTTGGCATTGGGTATACCCACACTGAATCACCAACAGATTTCACCCACAAAACTGATAATGATGGGATGTAATTGATTCAAACTTCTGATATGGAGGAATGCACATCCTACCATCAGAACTTTCTCAAAAAGGAAAGTACTGCAGAAGTTAAAACTACTGACAATAAGCCATCAGCAGTTTCAACTACATCAGGAGTTGAGACCCTGAAAACTGCTGATGACCTATTTCAAAATGCTGATTTTGTCAGTAAATTGCCTTCCAGCTCTCTTGATCTATCTAAAAAGAAAGAGAAGGCAAAAGCATGTGAAATATGTGGTCTGTTTAACCACATAACTGAACTTTGCAGATATAGAAAGGTAAATCAGTTAAACAAACAAAGACAACAACTGATTGTGGGAAAACAGATGAAACAAAATTTTGAAAATACTTTCTTTCCCAACAAACAACAATCAAACAAAACCCTTTCTAAGAAGAGGCTTTTATCTCAACAAAAGTCATCTTCTCAAAGTTCATCTTCAGAAGTTACACCTAACTCATCAGCAGTTTCACAAACTGCTGAAGTTAAAGATTTGATAAACCTGGTTAAACTTCTGATGACCAAAGTTGATGGTGGAAACCAAAAAGAACCCACCATTGTTCTTAATGATAAATCCATTGCCAAAAAGACATGGATTTCTAAAATTGGTCCACAACAAGCTGCACTTGTTCTCAAGAGCAAACCCAAAGCCAAACTGGCTTGGGTTGCCAAAACTAACTAATTTGCTATCTTGTGCAGAGGGTCTCCAGAGGTTTGAATAGCATATGGTATGTGGATAGTGGAGGCTCAATGCACATGACTGGATGCAGATACCTGATAAACAATTTTATCAGTCAAAGAGAAGGATCTGTGTCCTTTGGGAACAATGATAAGGGATATGTGCTAGGATATGGCAATGTATCCTCAGGCAAAATGCAGTTTGACAAGGTCAATCTGGTTGAAAACCTTGAGTACAACTTGCTGAGTGTCTCACAAATGTGTGACAAAGGATATTCTTCCTTTTTCACCAAGACAGCATGCAAGATCATATCACCAGAAGGACAGAAGTTGATAGAGAAGATTATTGAAGATCATACTTTGCTGATTGCCAAAAGGTGTGGCAATGTCTATGCAGTGGACATTGAAAAAGACGAAGTATTGAACAAGACTGCCTGTTTCTTCTCAAAGGCATCATCTTCAGAAAATGAACTCTGGCACAGGAGACTTGGCCATGTGAACTTTAAAACCATCAATAAAGTCACAAAAATGGGCTTGGTCAGAGGTCTACCTTTGAAGGAATATCAGTGCAAAGAACACTGTGTTTCCTGTCTTAAAGGTAAACAGCATAAGTCCTCTTATAAGTCTATTGAAGAATCTAAAACAACTGCATGTCTTCAACTACTCCATATGGACTTATTTGGACCAGTCAAGATAATGAGCCTTGGTAAGAAGAAGTACTGCTTGGTCATCATTGATGACTACTCAAGATTCACATGGGTCTTCTTCTTATATTCCAAGGATGAGGCAGCTGAAATCATCAAGTTCTTCATTCTACAAGTTGAGAAGCAATATTCTCTATCTGTCAAAGTCATCAGGAGTGACAATGGGACAGAGTTCAGGAACAAAACTCTGGATGAATTCTGTCTGTCTAAAGGGATTGTTAGACAGTTCAGCATTCCCAGAACTCCTGAACAAAATGGTGTGGTAGAAAGGAAGAACAGAACCTTAATAGAAGCAGCCAGAACAATGTTAGCTGATTCAGGCCTACCTTTGTATTTTTGGGCTGAAGCAGTCAACACTGCATGTTATGTTCAGAATAGAGTTCTTATCAACAAGAAACATACCAAGACTGCCAATGAAATTCTTCATGGCATAAAGCCCCTTATCTCCTTCTTCAGGGCTTTTGGGTGTCAATGTTTTATCCTCAACATCAAAAACTCTATCTCAAAATTTGCTGCAAAAGTTGATACAGGTTATTTTCTTGGTTATTCTCCTTTGAGAAAAGCTTATAAAGTTTTCAATTCAAGAACCAAGATAGTGGAAGAAACACTGAATGTCAAGTTCAATGAATCAAAACACACTCTTATTCCAGCAAATCCTGCTGAATTATTTGATCTTGACAACTTTCATTTCGGACCTGAAAAGACTGTTGAATCATCCAAACCTCCTCAAAATGGTTTCAAGGATTTGAAGATGATAGTCCTGCACCATGGACTCCAAACACAGTCAGAAAATCAACTATTCCATCAGAAGTTTCAATAGCTTCAACTTCAGGAACTACTGATGAACATTTTGAAACTACTGATTCAGCTGAACCTAAAACTCCTGAAGTTCAAATAACAGCTGAACCAGATATTATCAATCTTAGTGGTTTATTTGAAGAACCTGTAGAGCCATCATCCAGTACAGGTCTACAACAACTGATTGAACACAAGGATCATCCATTGGATCAAATCATGGGTGATATTGCATCAGGGGTACTCACAAGAAACCAGCTTTCCAACTTTTGCTTCTTCTCAGCATTTATTTCTCAGTTGGAACCAAAGAAGTATCAAGAAGCCCTCAAAGACAACAATTGGGTGCAAGCAATGCAAGAAGAGTTGCTTCAATTCAAGAAACAACAGGTTTGGGAAATCTGTCCCTTACCTCAAGACAAGCAACCAATTGGAACAAGATGGGTCTTCAGAAACAAATCAGATGAGGCTGGTATGATCATCAAGAACAAAGCAAGATTGGTGGTACAAGGTTATTCCCAAGAGGAAGGAATTGATTATGATGAAACCTTTGCACCAGTTGCAAGACTTGAAGCTATCAGGTTATTTTTAGCTTATGCAAAACATTAAAGTTTATCAAATGGATGTCAAAATTGCATTTTTGTATGGAAAAATAAAAGAGGAAGTGTATGTCTGTCAACCTCCAGGATTTGAGGATCCTTCTCATCCTGATTGGGTTTACAGACTTGACAAAGCTCTTTATGGGCTAAAACAGGCTCCAAGAGCCTGGTATGAAACACTTTCAAACTTTTTACTTAAGAATCACTTCTCAAGGGGATCCATTGATAAAACTCTTTTCATAAAACATGTTGAAAATCATGTCTTACTTGTTCAAATTTATGTTGATGATATCATATTTGGTTCAACAAACTCAACACTGTGTGAAGATTTTAAGAAACTCATGCAATCAAAATTTGAAATGAGTACAATGGGAGAATTGCAGTACTTTTTGGGACTGCAAATCAAGCAACAATCAAATGGAACATTTATACATCAATCAAAATATGTTAAAGAATTATTGAACAAATTTTCTTTACAAGACTGTAAAACATGTTCCACTCCCATGACACCAATCACACAAGTTGAACCAGATGATCAAGGGAAACATATTGATCAAACCATGTATAGATGTATGATAGGTTCTCTTTTGTATTTAACTGCTTCTAGACCAGATATCATGTTTTCAACTTGTGTCTGTGCTAGATACCAATCTGCACCAAGATAATCACACCTAATTGCAGTCAAAAGAATCTTCAGATATCTGAAAGGAACTCCTACTTTAGGAATTTGGTATCCTGCTTCAAGCAATACCAAGTTAACTGCTTTTTCAGATAGTGACTATGCAGGGTGCAAGATGTCAAGAAAATCAACATCTGGTGGTTGTCAATTTTTAGGAAACTGTCTGGTGTCCTGGCAATCAAAGAAACAAACATCTGTGGCAACTTCAACAGCTGAAGCTGAATACATTGCTGCTGCAAGCTGTACTTCACAGATACAATGGCTCCAATATCAACTGCTTGATTATGGAATCAAAGAGACCAAGACTCCACTTTTAGTAGACAGCAAATCTGCCATTAGCATCATTCAAAATCCTGTTCAGTTTTCAAAAACTAAACATATTGAAATCAGGTATCATTTCATAAGAGATTGCTATGAAAAAGGCAAGATTGAGGTGAAGCATGTCACAACAGCTAATCAAATAGCTGACATTTTCACCAAACCCCTTGATTCAACAACTTTTCAGAGGTTAGTATCCATGCTTGGGATGTTAAACTTAGAAGAAAGTCTGTAAGTGTTTCACTTTTTAGTTCTGCACATATTTTATTTTCACTTACTTATCTGTCACAAACCTCTGAAGACTAAAATTTGAGAAAGAGAAAGTACTGATGAACATCAAAAATGGGATATTTTCAAAAATGATATAACTACTGATAAAAATCAGAAGTTATTTAAGTGTTTTAAAAGTCATTTGCATCAGCAGTTGAAACTGCTGAAGAGATGACCAAAACCACTGATGAAGAAACCTTCTTCATCAGCAGTTTCATTAAAAAGGGTAAAACAGACTTTTCACTCATCAGAAGTTTGACCTAGTCGGTTAAAAACTTCTGATAAATACCTTTTTCAAACACTTATCCATTCAAAAAGCAAAATTCCCTCTCTCTCTCTCAAATCAAAACCAAAACCCCTTCTCTAACCTAAAAATACTGTTCGATCAAACAAGCAATGGCTCTCGTGTGTAAACAGGGACATAATCAGCGAGGCTACTTTGAGAAAGATGAAGCCTGGTCCCAGTATGATGAAATCATTGATATCATCATGAAATCCCAGTATTATGAAGCTTTCACCATCAATCCACCCATTCATGAAGAAACTCTCAATGAGTTCTGGGCTAACTCAGAGACGGTGAAGGTAAATAATGAAGTGATCTCCCTCAAATCTTCTATAAAAGGGAAACTGATGGCCATATCACCGGAAACATTAAGCATCAGGCTTGGTTTGAAGGATTCAAATGCTCCTGAGCATATTCCAAACTCAGACATCCATCTAACCATGACAGAATGTGGTTATCAAGGTACTTTGGCACAAGCAACAGTTTATAAGAAATATTTTGACCCAAAATATAAATTGTTATTTCATTATATTATAATGTGTCTAAGTCCAAAAACAGGGTCTATTGATCAGATGCCTTCTACTTTTCAACCAATCTTTCATTCAATCATAAATGAAACACCTTTTAAGGCATCAAAACTGTTTTTCAATGAATTGGTTTTACACCATGAAAATGATAAAAAGAAGTTTTTGTTGTACCCAAGATTTGTTATGCAATGCATAATAAAAGAACTTGGAGAGGGAGTACTTGTGGGTAAAACAACAACTTTAACCCCACTGACCTCACAAGTATTCACTAGGCACAACAAACCAGCACTTGTGCTAGAAGATGACCAAGGGGAAGAACAACCCATCCCCAAGGAACCCACATCTTCCAAACCCAAAAAGAAAACCAAAAAGCCAAAACAACAAAAACAAAAACCAACCAAACCATTGAAAAAGACAGTTCAGGAAGTGGAGAACCCTGAAACTGCTGATGTGCAATCTACACTTGATAAGGATGTGGCTGAAACATCCTCTCAGCACACACCTTCTCCACCTCCTAAAAGAAAACCAGTCACAGTTATTTTTCAAAGAAAAAGATTTAAGAAACCTGTAACTGTTGACCCAACCTTTGAAACTGCTAAAACAGAACCTGAACCCATTCCAACTTCTGAACACTTACCCATTACAACTACTGAACCTGAACCTTCCCACACAACAATAGAAATAGCCCAACTTCTCTCAGGACTAAAAGGATCCCATCCAACACATGTCACTCCCCCAGCAACACATCAAATTGGGGAGATGCCTTCTCCTATTGACATGGATGTGGACCTTATTAGCCCAAACCAGGGAGATGAGGATGGACCAGAGTTTATAAGCCCAAACTTAGAAACTCTTGGTACTTTTGAGGCTGCTACTACTCACTTATCACCCAATGGTGAACTTGAGGACAGTAGTAACATTGCTAAGACCTCAAATTTGGCAACTACTGATGAAGGCCTAGTGCCTGAAGTAGGAAAACCTCAGTTCCAAGACAAAGAGGTTCATGAGACTACTAGTTTGGGACTAGCTCATGATTTAACTGATCCTGCCCTCTCTGAGGACACTATCAGGGATTCAGATGATTCCATTAGCTTGGATGATGAATCAAACATTCCACAAACAGAATTGACGGTTGAGATTGAAGGTCCTGCATCTAAGGTATCCAAGCTCAAGAAGCTGGTCACCAAAGATCAGGTTAAAGACCACTTAGCCCAAAAATCCCCACAAGTGGCATCTTCAGAGAAATCTGAGGATCACCCAAAAAGCCCCCCTTCACAAAAACAACCTACCCAATTCTCTGGGCTCACTGGCATAGACTTGAACCAACTATGCAACCCAGATGGTCCCCTGTGGCAGACAATGAAGCAAATCATAACTGATCAACTCAAGACATTCACAACTGCTTGGGAGTTAAAGGCTAACAACCAATTTGGGTTGGTAAATTCAAGACTTGCTGAGTTAAACAAGAAGATGGATCAAACTCAAGATCAACTAGCAAGGTTGTCTGCTGCAACTTCTCACTCATTGAGGCTTCCAGAAGTGGATGAAGCCAAAAAGGGGGAGAAGACTAAGGAACCAGAAACTGAAGTTGCTACAACAAGACAAAATCCTGATCCTGAAGCTGAAAATCCAACACAAAGACCAGGAAAATAAGTAGCAAAAGAGTTCTCATTATCTAAGGCATCAGAGGAAACTGCTGATCCCATTATTCAAACTGCTGAAGACAATCCTTCAGTAGTTGTGAGTCAAGTTATTTCATCAGCAGTTTCACCTCCAAAACCAACATCAGAAGTTTCTAAGGCACCTGATAGAGAACCTGCTTCCATTCCTTTGCCAACAACAACTTCCACAACTGTTTTAAACCCTACTCCCATTTCCATATCTAAAGAACTATTGGAGAAGAGTTTGAAAGAGGCTGCAAAGAAGGCAAAAGAAGACAAAGTATGGAACAGCCTAGAGACTAGAGATGATTTGAACTTTCAAGAAAAATTAATCAAGTATCAAGAAAAGCTTGATGAGCTTGAGGCTGAAGAGAGAGCACTTGAAGCTGTTGCAGAAGAAGACAAAAGAGCACAGCTGATCACTTTTATTACAAAGAACTCCAAATCCAAACAAGTGGCTCTCAAAAGACTCTCAACACAAGAACTGACAAGAAGAGCACAAATGTTGTCTGATAGACTAGCAACAGAGAATGAGAGGAAAGCCAAAAGAGCTGAGATCATAGAAGAATTAGTGGCAAATGGCTATGGTTCAAAGGCCTCAGTCTCCAAATGGAAAGAACAAACACTTTATGAGACTTACAAGAAGTACAAGGCCAACAGAGCTGCAGAGCCAGAGAGATTTGAAACTCCAGAAGTCCAACCAACTTCTATCATAAGGAGATCTTCTGGTGCACTAAGGAAGCCTGCCACAAAGAGAAAAGCAGAGGGTGAACCCATAGTGAAGACTGATTTCAAGATGGTACTCTTGGAAGGAAATCAGTTAGTGCATGGTGAGTTTGATGTAGAAGAAAAACCCCTCCTTACACAATTCAGAGACAAGGCTACTTATGCTTATCAGTTACAACAATCCATTCAAGAGAAGACACATACAAGGGTTGTAACAGAACATCACTTGCCCAACATGCCTATCCAAAGTGGTGCTGAACTTCAAGGTAGTCAAGAATCTCACCTGAGAGTCACTGAAATTGAAGACATTCCTCAATCATCCTCAGGTCAACCTAAGGAAACAGGCTTGGTTTCCTATGCCTCTGACTTTGACAGGTCAAAAGTAAACATCATTAAATGGTCCTTTACTGATTCCAACTCAGTACTTGTGACCAGGAGAGATCGTTCAAGTAAGGTCTACAAAAACTCAAAGGAGTTGAGTGTTTTATCTTCCAAAGACCTTCTTACAATTCAACATCTTAAACCTGAACTTGGACCTCTCACTGAGCAAAAGAGATGTACTCTTACTACCCGGATGACAGCAGAAATCTGGAGGATACTAGAAGAGAGAAAAGATCAGCAATAAAGATTGGATAAGGTTTTGGCTTCATCAATCCAGGGGGAGATTGTTGGGACAAAGAGGATTGAAGAAACCACATTTTGATAACCTTAGTCCAAATTCATATTCTGCTTAAGTATAGGAAGAACTACTGAAGAACAAAGAAGAAGTACTGAAGAACAAATGTACAAAGTACTGAAGAGTAACTCATCAGAAGTTCTGAAGTCTAACCAGACATTTCACTGAAGAACTACTGAAGACAAACTACTCATCAGCAGTTTGTCACTCATCAGCACTTTGTGATCAGAAGCTTCTAACCGACTGAAGATCAGCAGTTTTATTATTATATTGTTTTGTTAAAGTCTAGATTTCAAGTTTCAATGTACAGGCTGTTGTAAGCTTATCTTTGCATAATATCTTTGTTAAATATCTTAGATTACTTCAGACAATGGTTTAGTACATTGGTCAATAAATAGATGAGTTTGTTCATCTATTTTAGATATGTGATATTTTGTAATTCCTTTGAATCAAATTGAAATCCTTCGGGCTTTTTAACTTATAATCCATTTCACATCTGAGAAACATAAACTGCATTTACTGCTTTATACTTGAACTGTTTTATTGTTTCTCATTTATTATTCAGTCAAGGGGGAGTAATAACTCCTCTTAAAAGTGATCTTTTAATCTTTAGAACACTTGTTATTTCGCTGCTTATTAACTCTTACATAAATCTGATACACATAAGTGTTCATAACATAAGCCACTGATCCAACAGTTTTTTAGTAGAAACATCCCGCTTTGTACAACTTTGATGAATCATTGTACGTGGTCCTCCGACTAAACCTAACACACAACAATTCGTTTTAATTCATTTTTAAGTGTTTTTAATTACCTTTCAATCAATGAAGGTCCTCACATTTTAGTAACATTTTAGATTAATTGGGATTTAGAACAACTACATGTCGAGAAATGATAATTTTCATGTATTACACTCGTGTTCAGCCTTTATCAGGTTGCCTTCATCGTTGATAGCTATCTCTCCGATAACAACTGAATTTTACTTGCTTGCCTGAAAAGTTGTTTTACTAATTTCATAGTCTTGATACTTTTAACAATCAGATCGGCACTAACACGCAAACCATCTAGATGGACCTCGACTCTTGAGATGTTGCAGGTGTTTGAAAAGTTTGAACTAAAACTGAACGATTATTTGGAATGTTCCTGATCATTACAGTTATGCCTTTTTTGATCAGAAAATATATTCCCAAACAATTAAAAATAACTTTTCATGCAAGCAAGTAAAATTCAGTTGTTTTACTAATTTCATAGTCTTGATACTTTAATCGGATCGGCGCTAACGCGCACACCTTCATTTTTGTTTTTTTTGATAGAAAGGAAGTAAGTTGCAAATACGATAATAATGTAAATAATAATAATAATAATAATGTAAAGGTAGATCATGGAAAGTTCAACTCAAGAAACAAAGATGAAACCGATTAATGTTATTTATGTATGAATAATGACCCTCTGGCAACCTGCGTAAAGGACTAAAGCCACGTATCTTGCCATTAATACCAACGACGATTGCCAGAGGGTCACTATTCATATATAAAGAACATTAATCGGTTTCATCTTTATTTCTTGAGTTGAACTTTCCATGATCTACCTTTATCATCTCAGAGAGATATCTGTCAACGATGAAAGGGAACCCGAAACCATAGAAGTCTTGAAGACTAAATGTCATTTTGCAAAAAGGTAAACCACACCACTAGAGCAAAAAGTTGTGTGTAAGTTTTATTTAGCGTAAAAACATCATTGAACATATACCTCCTTATCTAAAAGAAACCACATCATTGTACATATACCTCCTTCATCGTTGACAGATATCTCTCCGATAAGAGAAGATGAAGGGTTACTACTCTGCATTTCAAGTAGAAGAAGATGAAGAAGAATAAATGAAGTCTATTATAGAGGTTAGTAGGTTACTCATTACCGGTGGAAATGGGAGCTGGCCATGCCCGTAGTGTTTGAAGCCTAGTTCTTTTGCTCACAGGTACAGAAAGGTTATAAATGTTTTGGAAAATATATTCCCAAACAATTAAAAATAACTTTTCATGCAAGAAAGTAAAATTCAGTTGTTGGACAGTGAGATTGATAACTGGACAGTGAGATTGATAACTTCTCTATGGAAGTTGCTAAAATAGTTAAACAAAAGATGAAATTGAACAGTTATTTGGAATGTTCCTGATCATTACAGTTATGCGTTTTTTGGTGAAATGAACTTGAAGAAATGATTTGGTGGATCTGTCATGAGTTAAACAAAAGCTGAAATTGAACGGTTATTTGGAATGTTCTTGATCATTACAGTTATGCCTTTTTTGATCAGAAAATATATTCCCAAACAGTTAAAAACAAATTTTTCATGCAAGCAAATAAAATTCAGTTGTTGGACAGTGAGTAATATAACTGGACAGCGAGATTGATAACTTCTCTATAAATGTTGCTAAAATAGTTAAACAAAAGCTGAAATTGAATGGTTATTTGGAATGTTCCTGATCATTACAGTTATGCCTTTTTTGATCAGAAAATATATTCCCAAACAATTAAAAACAACTTTTTCATGCAAGCAAGTAAAATTCAGTTGTTGGACAGTGAGATTGATAACTGGACAGGTTAGCCAAATCATACAAGGTGGCAGGAAAAAGCTGACATTTTGATCCAAATGAACTTCAGGTTAGCCAGACGTTTGTCAAAGAACATTTTTGAAATCAATGGGAGGGTAAACAAAATCGTCGATCCGACTGTTGATTTCTTTCTGCAACCGGTACAACGAACTCTGTATGGGTTGCTTTTTTTTACAATAATTATATTAAAAAAATAAAATAAAGTAAAAAACTAACTCAAAAGACCAAAAAATAACATTTTTTTTATTCGAAGCGCCTCGCTTAGGCCAAAGCGAGGCGCTTCGGGTCACAAATCAACTTTTCTGACCTCGTACCGAGGTAGTTAAAAAGTAAGGAAAGCGCCTCGCTTAGGCCTAAGCGAGGCGCTTTCAGGGGGTTAAAATAAAAGTGGGGGGTTTTAATATAACCACCCTTTTAGATTTGATTTTCTTGTTTTATCTAATATATAATATAAATTTATAAATATGTTACTTAACAAGTGATGAAAAACAAAAACGTTACAGTAGACTTAAAAATGGCTTCGTGAGATTTTGTAGCGAATTTATAACTTTGTTTTAACTTCCATAAAAATATTATTTTTTATAAAGGTTTTTTCTACACTTTTATAAAAAGTTACCCGAGCCCGAAAGTCTTTGTCAGGCATATATATGAACCTGAACAAAACACAAATATTCGCGGGTTGACACAAACACGACTCGTTTTAACCCGATTATACATTTTTACTAAAAAGTACAATTTTATATAAAAAATTCATTTTTAGTAACTCTACATCATATATTTATAAAATAGCAGAATAAATGAGAAAACTTGGCAAGTAGTTTAAAGTAAATACTTATTTTAAAGCAAGCTAAAATAAAATAACAAATAACTGTATAGGAGAAAAAAAACATATTTGTAAATGTCGATCGTGTTTTTAATAAAGTGCCTTTGTTTTCTTATTAAAAATTGTAGATTATAAAAACGTAATTAAATATTAAAAAAAATTAAAAAAGAAACTGAAACATAAAGACTGCTAAGGAAATTACCATAGTATATGTGAAAAAATAAAAAGTTTTCTACTAAAAAAATATTTTAAGTTTAAGGAAAAAAAATGTCTATAAGAGAATTTAAAAAGTATTAAATTCACTCTTATAAATTTTCATGATACAAACAAAATTTTAATTTTATTAAACAAAATTTTAGTTTTATTAAGTTCTTTTTCCTAACTCTTGTTAAATAATATATCTTTAAAAGAAAATTATTTTTACCCAATAACATTAGGAGTGGGAAAAAATAACATTTCAAAAAGTACCTATTTTTGATAAATAAGTTTCTCAACAAAACCTATTTAAGAAAAATAAAAACTCTTATTAAATTTTATTTAGTAATAACTAGGATTGATTTTGGTTAGAAGTTTTCCAAAACAAAAATGCTAACTAATTAAGACTCATAGGAATTTGATTTATAAAAATCAAATGCATGAAGTTTTTAATAACCATATATAAATATACATCAGATATATAAATATAGATATAACCGGTCACGTGATTGTGATCTAGAAACCCTTAAAAAATGCATGAAAACTTGCATGTTTGTGTTATTATTCATCCAGGGTTTGTTATAATTGATATTGGTAATAGATCTAATGACTTAGACCATGCTAGGAATGTGATATTGCATGTTTATGATGTTGCCAGATTGTGTTAAGGATCTTATTTGAAAATATTTAGTTCTTGCATGTTTTAAAAAGTGGATAGATTCGGTGTCGTAACTTGCATGGGTTATAACTTGGTCTTTGAGTGCTTGTTTTGATTGTTACTTGATTCTAGGGCATTCTTATGATGTGAGGTTTTCAGAAAGTCCAAGTTTCCGTGTTTTTTATATGGTTTGATACCTATTTGTCATTTCATAAGAATTGATGTCAAACATGATTTTTGGAATGAAAACATTAGTCAACTTTAAAAGGTCATAACTTAAGTTTTTCAAATATTTAGACCATGAAATTTGGTCAGTAGCTACCTATGTGGGCTTAAAATCGTTTTTAAGTGGATTTATCTCGTTTGGATGAATCTGTGATATTTAGTAATTTTTCTTGTAAACTATTGCAGTTAACTTGTTTTTAGAACCTAGCTGTAAAAACGATTTTTCATAAATTTTCATCGACTTTTTTGTCACAAAATAAAGATGGTGGCATTTCTAGTGGACATATGGGGATGTGCAATAAAATTTTGATTGTTTAATATGCTTAATTGATATTTTATAAAAATTCGGTTTAACAACTCATAATCTACCCTGAAAACGCAGATTTGGGAAATCTTGCATATGTACTTAGTTAAGTGTTTTCTTGACTTGTATGTGGTTTGTAAATGTATGTAAATTTATGTGAATCATATATGGTGTATGTGATAACATGTAAGCATATTATTCACCAACGGGTCGTAGGGTCACTTGTTGCATGTTGTCACACTTTTGTCAAATAAACTTTTCACAACATTAGATGTCATGGACAAAACGGGTTTTGTTGTGCATTGCATATACACTTGTACTCATAAAGCCACACTTATAATAGGGACTCTTTTTGTTGTGCATTGCATATACACTTGGAAAGTCCAGAAATTGAGAAGGAGTCGCGCAATGTCAAAGTCAGATGGAATGCAAAGCGTGGTCCCGAATTTACATGGGAACGCGAAGACCAAATGAGACGAAAGTATCCTGCGCTCTTTCCAAAGACTACCGAAAGCAGTAGGAAAACTCGATTTCGCGGACGAAATTCCAAAAACAAGGGGAGAATGTGACACCAGTCAACGATCCAGGTCAACATCCGTACGTATTTTATTTATTATTGTCATTCCATGTGCATAATTAGACATTTTGGCACACACAATACCCCCCCCCCCCCCAGCCTGGTAAAGCACGAGTTATTGAGGGAACTCAATAAATCACCCTCTTATACGTATAAACCCGAACTATACAAAACAATCAGCGTTGAACAGTTAAGCCAATCAGCGGCTCAACATAGAGCAACCGAATACCAATAAAAATAGTTGCACAAAATAACAGTACACGTGACAATACCCAAGTGGGAAACTATAAAATCCACTCAAACTCGAACAATCACAATACATTTTATGAGGTTACTACACTCTAACACATGGTAATCCCACACTAACACATGTTTATGCATCATAAAAATTGTCACATGTTAACATATAATAACATGTGTTCACAACTAATAGATATTAATACATGTTAATATCATCATCGAATCTTTAAGCACACCATGTATTCGCACAACCTGATACAATACCCGACCATTCACAACAAAATACACACATATGTATACATACATGTACACACACACTTGAATGTCTTGTCCTCTTTTTTACAATACATGGAACCTTCTCTTTGCTTTTTTTCTGCCAAAACAAGAACCCAAGAACTCTCATATGTCCATATCATAGGAATGTCCAAGTGATACACATAAATGGCATGAAATAATATGGTACAATCACCTTCTTATGTGATGATCACAAACTTAAATAGAAGATCATTTGCTTGTCCTTTTGTTCGTCTAAAAACACTCACATACACATGCACAAATATCTCATAAATGACAACTAGAAGTCTTGAACCATCAACATCACATATAATGAGACAAACACAAGATCTTAGGACAAGTCACCATCACCTCCAACCCATTATGGATCGGCCGAACGTTCCTCAAGAACCCACATGACATAATCAACCAATTTAACACATGATGTAATCAATTCTAGCATGGGTGAGGTAATCAACTTACACCTAATTAGGCATGAGGCCAAGATTAACAATTCTCCCACACAGGTCAACTACCTATATATATATATATATATATATATATATATATATATATATATATATATATATATATATATATATATATATATATATATATATATATATAGGATTTGGATCATTTGAGAACCACCATTTAGGGAGAGAACCAAAGAACCAAGTGTGAACACAAAAACCCCTCCACCAAAAAATAAAAAAAAATAATAAAAAAATTATATAACCTAAAAAAATAAAAAAAGTAAAAACACCAAAATGTTTTTTTAGTGTTAATCTTTCTGAAAAAAAATAAAAAAAAATTACAAAAAAATAAAAAAAATGGCTTTTTAACGTCATATTTACGTCAGGTTTATGCACATGTGCATTTTGCTGTTATATATACATACATATACCGTATGCACATGTGCATTTCACTATTAGAGCACACTTTTGAATAAATTATGAATTACTATAATGAAATGATCATTAAATGGACGTGATATGATATATAAGGTGGAAAATAATTTATTCAATGATCATTAAATAAACGCAAAGTGCATTTCACTATTATAGTTAGGTTTTTTTTTTCATGGGTTTAGCTTTAGGGTTTAGTTTTTAGGTATGATGGGAAGGGGGTTAGGTTTTTTGAGGTTGTTGGTGAATAAATTTAAAAAAACCTCTACATAAAACTATAAAATAAGATAATTGTATTACATGCACATGTGCATTTCACTATTATAGTTAAGTTTTTTAATAGGTTTAGCTTTAGGGTTTTGTTTTTGGGTATGATGGAAGAGGGGGTATCTTTTTGGGGGGGATGGGATGGAGCGTTTTGGTTTTTGGGGGGTATGGGGTTAGTTGCACATGTGCATTTCATAATTGGGGGGGGGGGGGGGGTTGGGGCGGTGTGGGGGATGGGGGGTTTAGGTTTTTAGAGAGTGAGGTGGGTGGGTTTAGGTTTTTAGGGGGTGGAGGTGGGGTTTTTAGGTTTTTTTTGTTTGTGTTCACCTTGGTTCTCTGGTTCTCTCCCTAAAGTTGGTTCTCGTATGATCCCTACCCTATATATATATATATATATATATATATATATATATATATATATATATATATATATATATATATATATATATATATATATATATATATTATCCTAACCATAATCAGCCCAAGGGAAACAATCAAAGGTATCCACACTTGCTAGTAATTGATTGGTTAGTAAATAAAACAAACTCTAACACCTACATGCATGCAATTAGAAGACAAATACCTTCTTTATACTAATCTAGACCTTACACCTATACTCCTAATATTCCTTTACTTGATCTTTACAAAATAAATTACCTCTATCCTCCTTGATTCTCGACCGAGCACACCATACATACATCACCATCAATTTAATAACTAAGAAGTTCATAGAACTATCAACATCCAACAAGTAAGGACAAGGTATGTTCATGGATAAGTCATTGTCAATCTTACACCCACACAAGGCTTCGGCCGACCCAGTTAAGTATAATATACGTGTGACTCGCTAAGGTAGACTTTAACCCAATCAATGTTATCAACCTGAGTTTGCCGGGTGTCACATATTTATTCATGGTAAATGAATAGATTATTTGCTATTAATCTTTAAATTTCCATGATGCATTGTTGTGTATACATGATGTGTATAGATTTATTCATGTTAAATATACAGATTATTTGCTATTAACATTTAAATTTCTATCCTTTCTTGTGTATACTTTGTTATTTTCTTATGTGAATATGCAGATTAATTGCATTCCAGTTGGGATTTGGGAAATTTCAATCTTTATGCTTAATGTTCTAAAATTGAGATTTATAACTGGTTATGTTTTGGTTCTTGGTGGGTTGTTTGGATAAATGTGTGTATGGCTTAATATATGATAACAATAGTTTCTTGGCCTTGGATTTGTGCAGGTGCATTTTGGTCAATGATGAAAATAGTGTTGTTGGTCATGATACAAAGCACAATTGTAAGTTGTATTTTCCTTTATCAATAAGTTGGGTTTTATTTGATCATATGACCTGTTTGATAATTCAAACCAGGCTTTATTAGTTTGTCAAATAGGTATTTCAGGAATATGATTCTTTTTTGCGGGTTATGTTAGCTAATTTGCATTGTAGGTGGTTCAACTGTATGAGAAAAATAACTAAAGTTTGCTTTTATGACGCTGATTTAGAGTTATAAATGGTTACTAAAAATGTCAAAAATATACATTAGAAGATTATAGTTATGTATTACAAGTAGGTATGCATTTGAGGTTTATATATTTTCAAGATATTTCATATTTATTCATGACCTGTTAAAGATAAAATTTTAGATGTATCTGAGGTTTTCTGCCCCAATTTTTTTAAATGTTTAGATGTATTTGAGGTTTTTTGTCCCAAATTTTTGCTTTACCCAGTTCATTCAGACCCATTTTAGGCTTTTAATCTTTGTTTAGTGTACTCTTTTCAGTCGCATAGGAATCCAAAAGCCTCTGCAAAATGCATGAGTTTTTAAAATGGGTGATGGGTAAAAAAAGAAAAAAAAGGGCCTGCTCACCCTCTGCAAACGCTAGGTTGCTCCCACCTCTTAAATGTATTTTTGGTCTTTCTGTCCTATCACGCAGCAGATTGCAGAAAGGATTGTAAAAAAATTTCCATTCAAAGTGCAACAATAAATTTTTTTTTCTAGCATTATTTCATGTGATGGACTATTTTAATTTCCAGAACGAATTGTAAATCAGTTTAAGCTTTTGTATTGTAAGAATAATTTGTTAGTTGTGAGTATTGTTGGCTAAAAGGTAAAAGTTGTGAGTATTAAAATCCATTAAACCGATAAATTAAGCATTTGTATTGTAATCTGTTAGCAACAAATAGCATCTTATTTTCTTTGGTTAAGATCAAACCATTAAGTTGTAACATGTTATACGAATAAGAAAACTAACTTAAGTACAATACAATATATCACGAGATGGTCGTAAACGAACTAAAAATTAGTAGTGCGTTGTACATTCTCGTCGCCGCCGCATCGCGCGGGTTCCCTACTAGTATATATATATACACATACATATATATATAGGGGAAAGTTAATTTGAGAACACTATATTTCGTGCGAACCGTGAGAATGCCATCTAAAACCATTCAAATCATAAATTTCTTTTTACATTTATCTTTATTCCTAAAATACAATCCCAAAAACACAATTTACGCGTAAAAATTTAAACGTATACGAAAATAAACTGTTTTTACACATGTGTAAATTTACTGTTTGTACATGTGTAAACTAATTCATTTACACATGTGTAAAAAGTTAATTTAAAAGTGTTTTTGCAAGAAAAAAATGAATTATTTAGAAATAAAATTCATTTTTTAATGTTGTATTTTGATTATAATTAGGTTTGTATTGAAAAAAAATGATTTTGATTGGTTTTCTCATTTGTTCTCACGGTTCTCTCGATATTTAGCGTTCTCAAGATAACCATCCCCTATATATGTCCTCGTCCCTCTCGTCTCCAAAAGAACATGAGAGACGAACCAATCACAAACCAACCCATTTAATATTTAACGAATGGACCAATGGGAGGTCCATGTGTCCACATCTCATGTCTCAAACACCACCCCCTCCCAGGTCTCATTTCTTGATATTTGTCCTCACTGACTAGTTTTCCTACGTGGAGTGCCATGGCTCCATTCTCACACCTAACAGCCTAAGGAAATTGGGAAATAGTTTAGGGAGTGCGGTTAGGATGAAAAATAAAATTAATAGTATAAGGTCTTGATATAGTAAAAGTTATTTACTAAGAGCATTCACATTTGGTCCACCAAAGGTATGTGAGTGTGTCCACCAAATTATATGGGGTGAGTGTAAGTGGTTGTGAGTGGAGGAGAGAGAAAATATTTGTTGAAAGCACTGTTCCACCCTATATATGAAAAGCTACTGTTCACCACTATATATATTTTAATATTTTTGTAAGTAGTTGTGAGTGAGCAGAGAGAAAATATAATGATAAAAGTATGAAATAGTATTATTATTTTAATTAGAAGAGAGAATACTTAAAAGTGGAGTAGTGATTTTTAGTATAATTTGATAGATGAGATTTGATGGAGGGGATGTAAATGGATTTTAATAACCTAAACTATTCGAAATTGGTCACTGGCACCCTCAACTAAAAAGTTGGTCATATATAACCTGAACTATTGACTTATTGGAATCTAGCACCCAACTAACTGACACCGTTAGTTGGGTTGCTGACATGGCACAAGCTGCTGACGTGGCACACTGATGTGGCACAAGTTGCTGACGTGACACGCTGATGTGTGCACACGTTGATTGACACGTCATCATGCCATGTTAGCAAATCTTGCCACATCAGCGAACCCACTAACGGTGTTAGTGATTTAACCGTTAGTGGGTGTTAGATTCCAATAAGTCAATAGTTCAGGTTATATATGAGCAACTTTTTAGTTCGGGGTGCCAGTGTCCAAATTCAAATAGTTTAGGTTATTAAAATCCAATTCCCCGTTAGAGTTCAATATCAACATGGGGGAAGTTTGTAAGGCCTTGTGTAGTGGAACCCCATAGCGTCGTTTTGGCCCTATAGCGCCGGGGAACACCGCCCCCCCCCCCCCCCCCCCGCGCTATAGGGCGTTTTAGGGTGTGCAGGTTTTGTGTATAGCGGCGTTTTGATGTTGGATGTTGTGTATATGACCGTTGAACGGTCAAGACCCCTTAATAAAAAAAATTTAACTTTTCCTTTTCTTTTATATACATACATACATACTCTACACAACACACACTTACAAATCTAAAACACACACACTTCAATCCAAACACTCTCATATAGATCTAGATCAAACTTCAAAACAGAAATGAATCCTTTCGGTAGAGGTTTCGGTTTTGGTTCCCAAACCAGTGGCGACAACACCCGACCTATTGCTCCGGTTTCAGGTTCAAACCCGCAAAGTTTCACAAACCTGTTAAACGAACCCTATGGTTGGGACCCAAACATGTGTAACTTTAACATGGCAGGGAGTTTTGGGATGCCCATGGGAGGTGGGTTTAGCCAAACACAAGTGTATGGGACATCCCAAATGTTCGGCTCTTCAAATGCTTGGCAAGAGTCGGTTCCGGAGACACAATAGCCGGTCGCAGAGGAAGAGCCCGTGCGAGGCAAGGCAACCGGCCAAGGAAGTCGGGCTCACAAAAGAAAAGAGACGGTCGGTTGTGCCAAGAAAAAGGTTATACCATGGACCGACCACGAGTTGTACTCGTTAACCCGAGCGTGGGTTGACGTGTCGAAGGATCCTATAATCGGTAAGATATATATTTTTTGGTTTGTTATATTTTTTTGGTTTGTTATATTTTTTTGGTTTGTTATATTTTTTTGGTTTGTTATATTTTTTGGTTATGTTATATTTTTTTTGGTTTGTTTTGTCAGCCAACAACCAAAGCAAAGCCAATTTTTGGAAAAGAGTCCGGGCAATATTTTTTGATCTGTCTGGTAAAGGAGAGGGCTACCGGGAGAACGATTCGATATCGGGCAAGTGGACCGATATCAACCAAAAATGCACAAACTTTCAAGGCATTTACCAGCGCACCCGGCACGGGTGGAAAAGTGGGCAAAGCGACGAGAATATTTTGACGGCGGCTTTGGAAGAATACAATCAGGAGTACGGGAATTTCCCGTACTTGAAATGTTGGCGCGTGTTGAAAGACTGCACCAAATGGCACACCGTCCGCCCAACGGTTGGAACTTCTTCATCTAGGGCCCAAAATACGAGGCCTTCAAAAAAGTCGAGGACCTCTGACTCGGTTGATCCCGAAACGCCTACGTCTGACGCGCGTTATGTCGACCTCAACTCACCAGAAGAAAATCCCTATTTTGTAGGGGAGGAGGGGGCGGAGGAGATACGTCGTCCGCCCGGTCGACGGGCTGCTGGAGCCGCACGGGCGGAGTCTTCGTCGGGGGTGAACCAGTTAATCCCTGCATTTGCTGAAATGAACCAGCGGCTCCAAGACTTACGCGACATCGGGGCTCAGCGTATTCAGGAAAACCGAGAGGTGGTTGACATCATGAGGGATCGACAGTTTGAACGCGACTTTGCTTTTTACACGGCAAAGCACGACCACCTAGAGGGCAAAGCGTTGGAAATGTGTTTGAAACAAAAGAAAAAAATCGAACTAAAATATAAACTTTGAGTATTTTTATCTTTTATTTAGGGTTTGTATTTTTTTTTTTAGTATTTGTATTTTTTTTGTTTTAGTATTTGTAATCTTTGGTTTTAGTATTTGTATTTTTTTTTATTTAATGAAATATTATTAAGTATTTAATATTCTTATTCAAATAAAAAACAATAATTAACCAATCATTACCAATCATTTATAACCCCCCTCATAACCCCCCTTCCCACTACACCCTCTTTTTCCATAACCTCACTTCTATTACTTTTTAATATTTTAATACCACAACCCCCACATAACCCCTCACCACTACACATAATCTAATAAAGTGCCTTTGTTTTTTTATTACTTTATCGTGGACAGCTTTAATTTTATTTTCCATCCTGACCGCACTGCCAAAACCAATATATATCACATGGCTACGTTCACCAACTTTAAAGGTCTTGTACCTTTCAACCTCTTTCAACCTATAGATTTATAGATGTTTTTCTCTTTCTTTTGCTTACTTTGTCGTGGGAAAGGGAACACACAAAACTTCCCACATGTTGATTTAGAACTCTAACTTTATATATATGTGATGTATGATGTATATGGATATATCATTTATGGTTAGACTATAGGGAGTGGAGGGGGAAAAGAGGGGGTGAAGCGTCATGTGGCACTTCTGGGACTCATGTAGGGGGAAAAAATTGTGGGGAGTGAAATGAGGCGCTTCGAATCAAAGATTTATTTTGGAGTTATTTTTGATGTTTTGAATTGGTTTTTTATTTTTTTTTAATTTAATAAATATAAAAAGTTAAAATTTTTTTAAAAACAAAGTAATAACCTTAATCAAACATCTATATAAGCGTTTTCGATTTCCAAATGAATCAACGACTTAAACTTGACATCATCAACCACGTATAGTCAAAGATTTTAACACAAAACAAAGTAATAACCCTAATCAAACGTCTATATAGGCGTTTTCGATTTCTAAATGAATCAATGACTTAAACTTGACATCATCAACCACGTATAGTCAAAGATTTTAACACAAAAGAAAGTAATAACCCTAATCAAACGTCTATATAGGCGTTTTCGATTTCTAAATGAATCAATGACTTAAATTTGACATCATCAACCACGTATAGTCTTCCGGGAAAAGATACAACGTTAATCTTTGTTAGTTATTGTTTACCTTCCAATCGATTTCAAGTATGTGAAGAACTTGATCTTCGAATGCGGTATGCGCGTTAAATTTCATTAAATTTCAATAAATGCGGCAAACAAGGGATCCGGTTGGAGTCTAAAGCTTCGTGTGTCATCTTGGTCGAACTCATGTTGCAACATTGGTTTTGTGTGTGTTAGGGTCCGAAATTTTAGGGCTTTTTAGTGGGTTTTTCCATCCTTGTGCTTTTTTTTTTTAATTTAGCTTAAATCTCTCTGATCCATGTTACCTTGAAGACTAGATTCGGTGCAATCGACGAACATCATTCAAAATTTCAACTTCCCGTTCAGGTGCTTAAGTCCACCAACCTACTTGATCGTTGACAGATATCTCTCCGATATCAGAAGAGTTGTCTTCAATGATTCTACGAAACTTGAAAGAAGAGGTACCTTGAAGACTGGATTCGGTGCAATCAGAATCCGAATGCGGTATGCGCGTTAAATTTCATTAAATGCGGCAATCAAGGGATCCGGTTGGAGTCTAAAGCTTCGTGTGTCTTCTTGGTCGAACTCATGTTGCAACATTCGTCTTGTGTGTGTTAGGGTCTGAAATTTTAGGGCTTTTTAGTGGGTTTTTCCATCCTTGTACTTTTTTTTGAAATTAATGAAAAGATACAACGTTAATCTTCGTTAGTTCAAGCTCCCATCTTGGTCGAACTCATGTTGCAACATTCGTCTTGTGTGTGTTAGGGTCCGAAATTTTAGGGCTTTTTAGTGGGATTTTCCAAGACACAGGCAAGTCCTCGTCTGATCCACAAAACAAAACAATAATCTTGAAGTTTTTTAATGTAGCCATTTTTCCCTGGTTTACCAGGAATGAGTTGAAGGTGTGTGTTGAAAATATAATAAACAAATATAATACAAGAAGATGATCAAGGATGCTCCAACATAACTTGCACCGGCTTGAGATATGAGTTTGATTAGCTTAAATCTCTCTGATCCATGATGTCCACTTTCAGGTTGTCTTGATCGTTGACAGCTATCTCTCTGATAACAACTCCGATAACAACTGAAAAGTTGTCTTCAATGATTATAAGAAACTTGAAATTAATTACAAGAAGATGATCAAGGATGCTATAACATAACTTGCACCGGCTTGAGATATGAGTTTTTTTAGCTTAAATCTCTCTGATCCATGGTATCCACTTTCAGGTTATCTTGATCGTTGACAGTTATCTCTTCGATAACAACTGAAAAGTTGTCTTCAATGATTATAAGAAACTTGAAAGTAATTACAAGAAGATGATCAAGGATGCTACAACATAACTTGCACCGGCTTGAGATATGAGTTTGATTAGCTTAAATCTCTCTGATCCATGGTATCCACTTTCAGATTGTCTTGATCATTGACAGATATCTCTCCGATAACAACTGAAAAGTTGTCTTCAATGATTATAAGAAACTTGAAAGTAATTACAAGAAGATGATCAAGGATGCTACAACATAACTTGCACCGGCTTGAGTTATGAGTTTGATTAGCTTAAATCTCTCTGATCCATGGTATCCACTTTCAGGTTGTCTTGATCGTTGATAGCTATCTCTCCGATAACAACTTAAAAGTTGTCTTCAATGATTATAAGAAACTTGAAAGTAATTAAAAGAAGATGATCAAGGATGCTACAACATAACTTGCACCGGCTTGAGATATGAGTTTGATTAGCTTAAATTTCTCTGATCCATGGTATCCACTTTCAGGTTGTCTTGATCGTTGACAGCTATCTCTCCGATAACATAAGAGTTAGAAGAAGGTGATGAGATAGATGAAAAGTGCTCCAACATAACTTGCACCGGCTTGAGATATGAGTTTGATTAGCTTAAATCTCTCTAATCCATGGTACCTTGAAGACTAGATTCAGTTCAATCAACGAACATCATTCAAAATTTCAACTTCCCGTTCAAGTGCTTAAGTCCACCAACCTACTTGATCGTTGACAGATATCTCTCCAATATCAGAAGAGTTGTCTTCAATGATTCTAAGAAACTTGAAAGAAGAGGTACCTTGAAGACTGGATTCGGTGCAATCAGAATCTGAATATTATATTACAATAATATTACGTTGAGCAAAAAGTTGTGTTTGAAGCCTAGTTCTTTTGGCCACAGGTACAGAAAGGTTATAAATGTTCAATCTGGTATTAGTGGTTGGAAACTATGATGACAAACCTTGTGTTGAGGGATAAACCATTCGGAATGGGTTGAAGGTGTGTGTGGAAACAAGGTATGGATATGGAGAACATGGAATGAGATGATTTTAAATTTCGTACAAAGATTCCATAAGTAAAAGTCAGTTGTTATCGGAGAGATAGCTGTCAACGATCAAGGCAACATACTTGAAATCAATGGGAAGGTAAACAATTCCTGCTCATCTTGATGAATATCTTCATCAATCTCCTTGATCTACCCATAAGTGTGAGAGTCGATCCGACTGTTGATTTCTTTTGCAACCGGTACAACGAACTCTGAAGGTTTGCGCGTTAGCGCCGATCCGATTGTTAAAAGTATCAAGACTATGAAATTAGTAAAACAACTTTTCAGTTGTTATCGGAGAGATAGCTGTCAACGATGAAGGCAACCTGATAAAGGCTGAACACGAGTGTAATCAAACAAGGTGCTATGAAAACCACCAACGATCAATTATAGTATAGTCCGGAAGTCAAGCATATCAATTAAGCATGCAAAAAATATGTTCTGAAAAATATGGGTATCGAATGTATAGTCGGAGGACCACGTAAAATGATTCATCAAAATTGTACAAAGCTGGATGTTTCTACTAAAAAACCCAAACGAGCAATAAACGAAGCAAAATGCCTCAAACAAATTTTCTTGGCTTGGAAACAACTTAAAAGAACTAAAAATGCATTAAAATTATTTTTTGGTCAATAACAAATAATTTTAAAGAATTAAAAGAAATTCATTTTTTTTTAAAAGGCCAAAGCGCCTAGCTTTGGCCAAAGCTAGGCGCTTGAGTGGTTTGATTAGACCACAGGCGCCTAACTTTGACCAAAGATAGGCGCTTTGGCCTTTTTTTTAAAATGAATTTCTTTTAATTCTTTAAACTTGTTTCCAAGCCAACAAAATTTGTTTGAGGCGTTTCACTTCGCTTATTGCTCGTTTGGATTTTTGTTGGGACAAAGAGGATTGAAGAAACCACCTTTTGATAACCTTAGTCCAAATTCATATTCTGCTTAAGTATAGGAAGAACTACTGAAGAAAAAAGAAGAAGTACTGAAGAACAAATGTACAAAGTACTGAAGAGTAACTCATCAGAAGTTCTGAAGTCTAACCAGACATTTCACTGAAGAACTACTGAAGACAAACTACTCATCAGCAGTTTGTCACTCATCAGCACTTTGTGATCAGAAGCTTCTAACCGACTGAAGATCAGCATTTTTATTATTATATTGTTTTGTTAAAGTCTAGATTTCAAGTTTCAATGTACAGGCTGTTGTAAGCTTATCTTTGCATAATATCTTTGTTAAATATCTTAGATTACTTCAGACAATGGTTTAGTACATTGGTCTATAAATAGATGACTTTGTTCATCTATTTTAGATATGTGATATTTTGTAATTCCTTTGAATCAAATTGAAATCCTTCGGGCTTTTTAACTTATAATCCATTTCACATCTGAGAAACATAAACTGCATTTACTGCTTTATACTTGAACTGTTTTATTGTTTCTCATTTATTATTCAGTCAAGGGGGAGTAATAACTCCTCTTAAAAGTGATCTTTTAATCTTTAGAACACTTGTTATTCCGCTGCTTATTAACTCTTACATAAATCTGATACACATAAGTGTTCATAACATAAGCCACTGATCCAACAATTGGTATCAGAGCATCTGGTTAATCTGATCAATATCAATCTAACAAATTGAGATTCAGACACAGGCTCTTATTGATATTCAATAAAGGATAAAAGGCTCACTTTTTCATCCATCACTTTAAAAAAGTATTGACAAATCCAAACTTCTTAAAAATGGACCCTTACAATACTGGATCTGCCAACAAACCTCCTATGTTAGTTAGAAATGAATATAACATATGGTCCAAAAGGTTGGCACACACTATTTCTCAAACAAATACTGGATGTTGGGGGTCTGTAGTTTTTGGACCTCACAAACCAGTTATAACTGATCCAGAGGGAAAGACTGAAAGACCAAAAGATCCAAAAGACTACACGGAGGAAGATTTCCAAAAGTTTGAGCTTGATGCAAAAGCTTTCTCCATGTTGGCTATGGCTCTCCCAAACGAAATATATGCTGGCCTTTTACACTGTGAAAGTGCTAAAGAGCTGTGGGATTGCCTAAAAGAGCAGTTTGCAGGAACTGCTGAGGTGATAGCCAACATCAGAGAAATATTGGCTCAACAATATGAAACTTTTACTCACATAGAGGGTGAAACATTAACACAACAATTTGAAAGATTTTCTTCACTCATCTCTGAGTTAAAAATTAACAATCAGACCCATTCAAATGAGTCTATGTTGCATAGATTTTTAAGGTCTCTACCTTCAAAATGGGAAACTTACTCTATAGTCCTCAGAACAAGTTCAGATTTTCACACCTTGAACCTAACTAGGTTACATGGTAAATTACTAACTTTTGAGAGAGAAATCAATCAAAAGAAAAAGTTACAAGAATCTGGTAAAACTGCTGATGACTATACTCCAGGTAGCACAGCCTTATTAGGACATGACTCACCATCCTGTTCTAATAATTTTGGTTCTTTTGACCACATTGACATAACAGCTGGGATCTCATCAGATGGATCTTTCCCAGCTTATGACAATGAAGAACTAAGTGAAACTGCTGACAACATGTGTTTCATCATGGATGATCTAAAATATTTTAGCAGTGATGACTTGGAAGAAATGGAGATATTGCACCAACTGGCCTTGTTAAGCTTAAAAACTAACAAATTTTATAAAAGGTCAGGAAGGAAATTTCCAGGACTAAACAACTCAACAAAAGTTGGTTTTGACAAATCTAAACTTAGATGTCATAAGTGTCAACAGTTGGGACACTTTGCTAGAGAATGTAGAACCTCTAGCTACAACCAACCAATGTCTGGAAATCAATTTAACCCCTCTTATAACAGGAATAATGGAACTCAAGGGAGTGCTCATTTTGTACAGGCACAAGCTCCACAAGTTCAATATGTGCCACAAGTACAATATGTTCAGATGCCTGCTCAGCAACAACAGCAGCTAATGCCTCCTTTTCCAACTGCTCAACAACCTGCACAAACTCAACAACCCCCTCAGCAACAAAGCTTATTTACATCAGGGTATGTTGACTGGAGCAGTCTTCCTTATGACACATCAGAATGCAGTCAGGATGCAGACAATAAGGTCTATGATGTGAACTGGGGAGAACCTGATAATGGCAGAAAGAACTTTGCCTTAATGGCTTTTGAAGGATACTCTTCAAATTCTGCTCTCACACAGGTATCACAACAATCTCTGTTAAAGCTTTGCACTAAATCTTGCAAAGAATCTTTTGCTTTAATTAGAGAAACAAATGTGCATTTACAAGGCAAATCCAATGATATGGAAAGAAAATACACACAGATGAAGTGTGATTTAGAAAGAAAAATTGTTTTGAAAAACAAAGAAATTTCTAAACTAAATGATAAATCCATTGAAACCCAAGCACAGATTAAAACAATGATAGACAACCTAGGAAAAGTCAGACAAGAGCTTGCTGACACCAAGGTTGATTGTGAAAAATGGGTTGAGTCTTGTAAAGGGTACCAAATGCTGCTTAACAAACAAACTGCAGCTAATGTTAAGTTTGGCATTGGGTATACCCACACTGAATCACCAACAGATTTCACCCACAAAACTGATAATGATGGGATGTAATTGATTCAAACTTCTGATATGGAGGAATGCACATCCTACCATCAGAACTTTCTCAAAAAGGAAAGTACTGCAGAAGTTAAAACTACTGACAATAAGCCATCAGCAGTTTCAACTACATCAGGAGTTGAGACCCTGAAAACTGCTGATGACCTATTTCAAAATGCTGATTTTGTCAGTAAATTGCCTTCCAGCTCTCTTGATCTATCTAAAAAGAAAGAGAAGGCAAAAGCATGTGAAATATGTGGTCTGTTTAACCACATAACTGAACTTTGCAGATATAGAAAGGTAAATCAGTTAAACAAACAAAGACAACAACTGATTGTGGGAAAACAGATGAAACAAAATTTTGAAAATACTTTCTTTCCCAACAAACAACAATCAAACAAAACCCTTTCTAAGAAGAGGCTTTTATCTCAACAAAAGTCATCTTCTCAAAGTTCATCTTCAGAAGTTACACCTAACTCATCAGCAGTTTCACAAACTGCTGAAGTTAAAGATTTGATAAACCTGGTTAAACTTCTGATGACCAAAGTTGATGGTGGAAACCAAAAAGAACCCACCATTGTTCTTAATGATAAATCCATTGCCAAAAAGACATGGATTTCTAAAATTGGTCCACAACAAGCTGCACTTGTTCTCAAGAGCAAACCCAAAGCCAAACTGGCTTGGGTTGCCAAAACTAACTAATTTGCTATCTTGTGCAGAGGGTCTCCAGAGGTTTGAATAGCATATGGTATGTGGATAGTGGAGGCTCAATGCACATGACTGGATGCAGATACCTGATAAACAATTTTATCAGTCAAAGAGAAGGATCTGTGTCCTTTGGGAACAATGATAAGGGATATGTGCTAGGATATGGCAATGTATCCTCAGGCAAAATGCAGTTTGACAAGGTCAATCTGGTTGAAAACCTTGAGTACAACTTGCTGAGTGTCTCACAAATGTGTGACAAAGGATATTCTTCCTTTTTCACCAAGACAGCATGCAAGATCATATCACCAGAAGGACAGAAGTTGATAGAGAAGATTATTGAAGATCATACTTTGCTGATTGCCAAAAGGTGTGGCAATGTCTATGCAGTGGACATTGAAAAAGACGAAGTATTGAACAAGACTGCCTGTTTCTTCTCAAAGGCATCATCTTCAGAAAATGAACTCTGGCACAGGAGACTTGGCCATGTGAACTTTAAAACCATCAATAAAGTCACAAAAATGGGCTTGGTCAGAGGTCTACCTTTGAAGGAATATCAGTGCAAAGAACACTGTGTTTCCTGTCTTAAAGGTAAACAGCATAAGTCCTCTTATAAGTCTATTGAAGAATCTAAAACAACTGCATGTCTTCAACTACTCCATATGGACTTATTTGGACCAGTCAAGATAATGAGCCTTGGTAAGAAGAAGTACTGCTTGGTCATCATTGATGACTACTCAAGATTCACATGGGTCTTCTTCTTATATTCCAAGGATGAGGCAGCTGAAATCATCAAGTTCTTCATTCTACAAGTTGAGAAGCAATATTCTCTATCTGTCAAAGTCATCAGGAGTGACAATGGGACAGAGTTCAGGAACAAAACTCTGGATGAATTCTGTCTGTCTAAAGGGATTGTTAGACAGTTCAGCATTCCCAGAACTCCTGAACAAAATGGTGTGGTAGAAAGGAAGAACAGAACCTTAATAGAAGCAGCCAGAACAATGTTAGCTGATTCAGGCCTACCTTTGTATTTTTGGGCTGAAGCAGTCAACACTGCATGTTATGTTCAGAATAGAGTTCTTATCAACAAGAAACATACCAAGACTGCCAATGAAATTCTTCATGGCATAAAGCCCCTTATCTCCTTCTTCAGGGCTTTTGGGTGTCAATGTTTTATCCTCAACATCAAAAACTCTATCTCAAAATTTGCTGCAAAAGTTGATACAGGTTATTTTCTTGGTTATTCTCCTTTGAGAAAAGCTTATAAAGTTTTCAATTCAAGAACCAAGATAGTGGAAGAAACACTGAATGTCAAGTTCAATGAATCAAAACACACTCTTATTCCAGCAAATCCTGCTGAATTATTTGATCTTGACAACTTTCATTTCGGACCTGAAAAGACTGTTGAATCATCCAAACCTCCTCAAAATGGTTTCAAGGATTTGAAGATGATAGTCCTGCACCATGGACTCCAAACACAGTCAGAAAATCAACTATTCCATCAGAAGTTTCAATAGCTTCAACTTCAGGAACTACTGATGAACATTTTGAAACTACTGATTCAGCTGAACCTAAAACTCCTGAAGTTCAAATAACAGCTGAACCAGATATTATCAATCTTAGTGGTTTATTTGAAGAACCTGTAGAGCCATCATCCAGTACAGGTCTACAACAACTGATTGAACACAAGGATCATCCATTGGATCAAATCATGGGTGATATTGCATCAGGGGTACTCACAAGAAACCAGCTTTCCAACTTTTGCTTCTTCTCAGCATTTATTTCTCAGTTGGAACCAAAGAAGTATCAAGAAGCCCTCAAAGACAACAATTGGGTGCAAGCAATGCAAGAAGAGTTGCTTCAATTCAAGAAACAACAGGTTTGGGAAATCTGTCCCTTACCTCAAGACAAGCAACCAATTGGAACAAGATGGGTCTTCAGAAACAAATCAGATGAGGCTGGTATGATCATCAAGAACAAAGCAAGATTGGTGGTACAAGGTTATTCCCAAGAGGAAGGAATTGATTATGATGAAACCTTTGCACCAGTTGCAAGACTTGAAGCTATCAGGTTATTTTTAGCTTATGCAAAACATTAAAGTTTATCAAATGGATGTCAAAATTGCATTTTTGTATGGAAAAATAAAAGAGGAAGTGTATGTCTGTCAACCTCCAGGATTTGAGGATCCTTCTCATCCTGATTGGGTTTACAGACTTGACAAAGCTCTTTATGGGCTAAAACAGGCTCCAAGAGCCTGGTATGAAACACTTTCAAACTTTTTACTTAAGAATCACTTCTCAAGGGGATCCATTGATAAAACTCTTTTCATAAAACATGTTGAAAATCATGTCTTACTTGTTCAAATTTATGTTGATGATATCATATTTGGTTCAACAAACTCAACACTGTGTGAAGATTTTAAGAAACTCATGCAATCAAAATTTGAAATGAGTACAATGGGAGAATTGCAGTACTTTTTGGGACTGCAAATCAAGCAACAATCAAATGGAACATTTATACATCAATCAAAATATGTTAAAGAATTATTGAACAAATTTTCTTTACAAGACTGTAAAACATGTTCCACTCCCATGACACCAATCACACAAGTTGAACCAGATGATCAAGGGAAACATATTGATCAAACCATGTATAGATGTATGATAGGTTCTCTTTTGTATTTAACTGCTTCTAGACCAGATATCATGTTTTCAACTTGTGTCTGTGCTAGATACCAATCTGCACCAAGATAATCACACCTAATTGCAGTCAAAAGAATCTTCAGATATCTGAAAGGAACTCCTACTTTAGGAATTTGGTATCCTGCTTCAAGCAATACCAAGTTAACTGCTTTTTCAGATAGTGACTATGCAGGGTGCAAGATGTCAAGAAAATCAACATCTGGTGGTTGTCAATTTTTAGGAAACTGTCTGGTGTCCTGGCAATCAAAGAAACAAACATCTGTGGCAACTTCAACAGCTGAAGCTGAATACATTGCTGCTGCAAGCTGTACTTCACAGATACAATGGCTCCAATATCAACTGCTTGATTATGGAATCAAAGAGACCAAGACTCCACTTTTAGTAGACAGCAAATCTGCCATTAGCATCATTCAAAATCCTGTTCAGTTTTCAAAAACTAAACATATTGAAATCAGGTATCATTTCATAAGAGATTGCTATGAAAAAGGCAAGATTGAGGTGAAGCATGTCACAACAGCTAATCAAATAGCTGACATTTTCACCAAACCCCTTGATTCAACAACTTTTCAGAGGTTAGTATCCATGCTTGGGATGTTAAACTTAGAAGAAAGTCTGTAAGTGTTTCACTTTTTAGTTCTGCACATATTTTATTTTCACTTACTTATCTGTCACAAACCTCTGAAGACTAAAATTTGAGAAAGAGAAAGTACTGATGAACATCAAAAATGGGATATTTTCAAAAATGATATAACTACTGATAAAAATCAGAAGTTATTTAAGTGTTTTAAAAGTCATTTGCATCAGCAGTTGAAACTGCTGAAGAGATGACCAAAACCACTGATGAAGAAACCTTCTTCATCAGCAGTTTCATTAAAAAGGGTAAAACAGACTTTTCACTCATCAGAAGTTTGACCTAGTCGGTTAAAAACTTCTGATAAATACCTTTTTCAAACACTTATCCATTCAAAAAGCAAAATTCCCTCTCTCTCTCTCAAATCAAAACCAAAACCCCTTCTCTAACCTAAAAATACTGTTCGATCAAACAAGCAATGGCTCTCGTGTGTAAACAGGGACATAATCAGCGAGGCTACTTTGAGAAAGATGAAGCCTGGTCCCAGTATGATGAAATCATTGATATCATCATGAAATCCCAGTATTATGAAGCTTTCACCATCAATCCACCCATTCATGAAGAAACTCTCAATGAGTTCTGGGCTAACTCAGAGACGGTGAAGGTAAATAATGAAGTGATCTCCCTCAAATCTTCTATAAAAGGGAAACTGATGGCCATATCACCGGAAACATTAAGCATCAGGCTTGGTTTGAAGGATTCAAATGCTCCTGAGCATATTCCAAACTCAGACATCCATCTAACCATGACAGAATGTGGTTATCAAGGTACTTTGGCACAAGCAACAGTTTATAAGAAATATTTTGACCCAAAATATAAATTGTTATTTCATTATATTATAATGTGTCTAAGTCCAAAAACAGGGTCTATTGATCAGATGCCTTCTACTTTTCAACCAATCTTTCATTCAATCATAAATGAAACACCTTTTAAGGCATCAAAACTGTTTTTCAATGAATTGGTTTTACACCATGAAAATGATAAAAAGAAGTTTTTGTTGTACCCAAGATTTGTTATGCAATGCATAATAAAAGAACTTGGAGAGGGAGTACTTGTGGGTAAAACAACAACTTTAACCCCACTGACCTCACAAGTATTCACTAGGCACAACAAACCAGCACTTGTGCTAGAAGATGACCAAGGGGAAGAACAACCCATCCCCAAGGAACCCACATCTTCCAAACCCAAAAAGAAAACCAAAAAGCCAAAACAACAAAAACAAAAACCAACCAAACCATTGAAAAAGACAGTTCAGGAAGTGGAGAACCCTGAAACTGCTGATGTGCAATCTACACTTGATAAGGATGTGGCTGAAACATCCTCTCAGCACATACCTTCTCCACCTCCTAAAAGAAAACCAGTCACAGTTATTTTTCAAAGAAAAAGATTTAAGAAACCTGTAACTGTTGACCCAACCTTTGAAACTGCTAAAACAGAACCTGAACCCATTCCAACTTCTGAACACTTACCCATTACAACTACTGAACCTGAACCTTCCCACACAACAATAGAAATAGCCCAACTTCTCTCAGGACTAAAAGGATCCCATCCAACACATGTCACTCCCCCAGCAACACATCAAATTGGGGAGATGCCTTCTCCTATTGACATGGATGTGGACCTTATTAGCCCAAACCAGGGAGATGAGGATGGACCAGAGTTTATAAGCCCAAACTTAGAAACTCTTGGTACTTTTGAGGCTGCTACTACTCACTTATCACCCAGTGGTGAACTTGAGGACAGTAGTAACATTGCTAAGACCTCAAATTTGGCAACTACTGATGAAGGCCTAGTGCCTGAAGTAGGAAAACCTCAGTTCCAAGACAAAGAGGTTCATGAGACTACTAGTTTGGGACTAGCTCATGATTTAACTGATCCTGCCCTCTCTAAGGACACTATCAGGGATTCAGATGATTCCATTAGCTTGGATGATGAATCAAACATTCCACAAACAGAATTGACGGTTGAGATTGAAGGTCCTGCATCTAAGGTATCCAAGCTCAAGAAGCTGGTCACCAAAGATCAGGTTAAAGACCACTTAGCCCAAAAATCCCCACAAGTGGCATCTTCAGAGAAATCTGAGGATCACCCAAAAAGCCCCCCTTCACAAAAACAACCTACCCAATTCTCTGGGCTCACTGGCATAGACTTGAACCAACTATGCAACCCAGATGGTCCCCTGTGGCAGACAATGAAGCAAATCATAACTGATCAACTCAAGACATTCACAACTGCTTGGGAGTTAAAGGCTAACAACCAATTTGGGTTGGTAAATTCAAGACTTGCTGAGTTAAACAAGAAGATGGATCAAACTCAAGATCAACTAGCAAGGTTGTCTGCTGCAACTTCTCACTCATTGAGGCTTCCAGAAGTGGATGAAGCCAAAAAGGGGGAGAAGACTAAGGAACCAGAAACTGAAGTTGCTACAACAAGACAAAATCCTGATCCTGAAGCTGAAAATCCAACACAAAGACCAGGAAAATAAGTAGCAAAAGAGTTCTCATTATCTAAGGCATCAGAGGAAACTGCTGATCCCATTATTCAAACTGCTGAAGACAATCCTTCAGTAGTTGTGAGTCAAGTTATTTCATCAGCAGTTTCACCTCCAAAACCAACATCAGAAGTTTCTAAGGCACCTGATAGAGAACCTGCTTCCATTCCTTTGCCAACAACAACTTCCACAACTGTTTTAAACCCTACTCCCATTTCCATATCTAAAGAACTATTGGAGAAGAGTTTGAAAGAGGCTGCAAAGAAGCAAAAGAAGACAAAGTATGGAACAGCCTAGAGACTAGAGATGATTTGAACTTTCAAGAAAAATTAATCAAGTATCAAGAAAAGCTTGATGAGCTTGAGGCTGAAGAGAGAGCACTTGAAGCTGTTACAGAAGAAGACAAAAGAGCACAGCTGATCACTTTTATTACAAAGAACTCCAAATCCAAACAAGTGGCTCTCAAAAGACTCTCAACACAAGAACTGACAAGAAGAGCACAAATGTTGTCTGATAGACTAGCAACAGAGAATGAGAGGAAAGCCAAAAGAGCTGAGATCATAGAAGAATTAGTGGCAAATGGCTATGGTTCAAAGGCCTCAGTCTCCAAATGGAAAGAACAAACACTTTATGAGACTTACAAGAAGTACAAGGCCAACAGAGCTGCAGAGCCAGAGAGATTTGAAACTCCAGAAGTCCAACCAACTTCTATCATAAGGAGATCTTCTGGTGCACTAAGGAAGCCTGCCACAAAGAGAAAAGCAGAGGGTGAACCCATAGTGAAGACTGATTTCAAGATGGTACTCTTGGAAGGAAATCAGTTAGTGCATGGTGAGTTTGATGTAGAAGAAAAACCCCTCCTTACACAATTCAGAGACAAGGCTACTTATGCTTATCAGTTACAACAATCCATTCAAGAGAAGACACATACAAGGGTTGTAACAGAACATCACTTGCCCAACATGCCTATCCAAAGTGGTGCTGAACTTCAAGGTAGTCAAGAATCTCACCTGAGAGTCACTGAAATTGAAGACATTCCTCAATCATCCTCAGGTCAACCTAAGGAAACAGGCTTGGTTTCCTATGCCTTTGACTTTGACAGGTCAAAAGTAAACATCATTAAATGGTCCTTTACTGATTCCAACTCAGTACTTGTGACCAGGAGAGATCGTTCAAGTAAGGTCTACAAAAACTCAAAGGAGTTGAGTGTTTTATCTTCCAAAGACCTTCTTACAATTCAACATCTTAAACCTGAACTTGGACCTCTCACTGAGCAACAGAGATGTACTCTTACTACCCGGATGACAGCAGAAATCTGGAGGATACTAGAAGAGAGAAAAGATCAGCAATAAAGATTGGATAAGGTTTTGGCTTCATCAATCCAGGGGGAGATTGTTGGGACAAAGAGGATTGAAGAAACCACATTTTGATAACCTTAGTCCAAATTCATATTCTGCTTAAGTATAGGAAGAACTACTGAAGAAAAAAGAAGAAGTACTGAAGAACAAATGTACAAAGTACTGAAGAGTAACTCATCAGAAGTTCTGAAGTCTAACCAGACATTTCACTGAAGAACTACTGAAGACAAACTACTCATCAGCAGTTTGTCACTCATCAGCACTTTGTGATCAGAAGCTTCTAACCGACTGAAGATCAGCAGTTTTATTATTATATTGTTTTGTTAAAGTCTAGATTTCAAGTTTCAATGTACAGGCTGTTGTAAGCTTATCTTTGCATAATATCTTTGTTAAATATCTTAGATTACTTCAGACAATGGTTTAGTACATTGGTCAATAAATAGATGAGTTTGTTCATCTATTTTAGATATGTGATATTTTGTAATTCCTTTGAATCAAATTGAAATCCTTCGGGCTTTTTAACTTATAATCCATTTCACATCTGAGAAACATAAACTGCATTTACTGCTTTATACTTGAACTGTTTTATTGTTTCTCATTTATTATTCAGTCAAGGGGGAGTAATAACTCCTCTTAAAAGTGATCTTTTAATCTTTAGAACACTTGTTATTCCGCTGCTTATTAACTCTTACATAAATCTGATACACATAAGTGTTCATAACATAAGCCACTGATCCAACAGTTTTTTAGTAGAAACATCCCGCTTTGTACAACTTTGATGAATCATTGTACGTGGTCCTCCGACTAAACCTAACACACAACAATTCGTTTTAATTCATTTTTAAGTGTTTTTAATTACCTTTCAATCAATGAAGGTCCTCACATTTTAGTAACATTTTAGATTAATTAGGATTTAGAACAACTACATGTCGAGAAATGATAATTTTCATGTATTACACTCGTGTTCAGCCTTTATCAGGTTGCCTTCATCGTTGATAGCTATCTCTCCGATAACAACTGAATTTTACTTGCTTGCCTGAAAAGTTGTTTTACTAATTTCATAGTCTTGATACTTTTAACAATCAGATCGGCACTAACACGCAAACCATCTAGATGGACCTCGACTCTTGAGATGTTGCAGGTGTTTGAAAAGTTTGAACTAAAACTGAACGATTATTTGGAATGTTCCTGATCATTACAGTTATGCCTTTTTTGATCAGAAAATATATTCCCAAACAATTAAAAATAACTTTTCATGCAAGCAAGTAAAATTCAGTTGTTTTACTAATTTCATAGTCTTGATACTTTAATCGGATCGGCGCTAACGCGCACACCTTCATTTTTTGTTTTTTTGATAGAAAGGAAGTAAGTTGCAAATACGATAATAATGTAAATAATAATAATAATAATAATGTAAAGGTAGATCATGGAAAGTTCAACTCAAGAAACAAAGATGAAACCGATTAATGTTATTTATGTATGAATAATGACCCTCTGGCAACCTGCGTAAAGGACTAAAGCCACGTATCTTGCCATTAATACCAACGACGATTGCCAGAGGGTCACTATTCATATATAAAGAACATTAATCGGTTTCATCTTTATTTCTTGAGTTGAACTTTCCATGATCTACCTTTATCATCTCAGAGAGATATCTGTCAACGATGAAAGGGAACCCGAAACCATAGAAGTCTTGAAGACTAAATGTCATTTTGCAAAAAGGTAAACCACACCACTAGAGCAAAAAGTTGTGTGTAAGTTTTATTTAGCGTAAAAACATCATTGAACATATACCTCCTTATCTAAAAGAAACCACATCATTGTACATATACCTCCTTCATCGTTGACAGATATCTCTCCGATAAGAGAAGATGAAGGGTTACTACTCTGCATTTCAAGTAGAAGAAGATGAAGAAGAATAAATGAAGTCTATTATAGAGGTTAGTAGGTTACTCATTACCGGTGGAAATGGGAGCTGGCCATGCCCGTAGTGTTTGAAGCCTAGTTCTTTTGCTCACAGGTACAGAAAGGTTATAAATGTTTTGGAAAATATATTCCCAAACAATTAAAAATAACTTTTCATGCAAGAAAGTAAAATTCAGTTGTTGGACAGTGAGATTGATAACTGGACAGTGAGATTGATAACTTCTCTATGGAAGTTGCTAAAATAGTTAAACAAAAGATGAAATTGAACAGTTATTTGGAATGTTCCTGATCATTACAGTTATGCGTTTTTTGGTGAAATGAACTTGAAGAAATGATTTGGTGGATCTGTCATGAGTTAAACAAAAGCTGAAATTGAACGGTTATTTGGAATGTTCTTGATCATTACAGTTATGCCTTTTTTGATCAGAAAATATATTCCCAAACAGTTAAAAACAAATTTTTCATGCAAGCAAATAAAATTCAGTTGTTGGACAGTGAGTAATATAACTGGACAGCGAGATTGATAACTTCTCTATAAATGTTGCTAAAATAGTTAAACAAAAGCTGAAATTGAATGGTTATTTGGAATGTTCCTGATCATTACAGTTATGCCTTTTTGATCAGAAAATATATTCCCAAACAATTAAAAACAACTTTTTCATGCAAGCAAGTAAAATTCAGTTGTTGGACAGTGAGATTGATAACTGGACAGGTTAGCCAAATCATACAAGGTGGCAGGAAAAAGCTGACATTTTGATCCAAATGAACTTCAGGTTAGCCAGACGTTTGTCAAAGAACATTTTTGAAATCAATGGGAGGGTAAACAAAATCGTCGATCCGACTGTTGATTTCTTTCTGCAACCGGTACAACGAACTCTGTATGGGTTGCTTTTTTTTTACAATAATTATATTAAAAAAATAAAATAAAGTAAAAAACTAACTCAAAAGACCAAAAAATAACATTTTTTTTATTCGAAGCGCCTCGCTTAGGCCAAAGCGAGGCGCTTCGGGTCACAAATCAACTTTTCTGACCTCGTACCGAGGTAGTTAAAAAGTAAGGAAAGCGCCTCGCTTAGGCCTAAGCGAGGCGCTTTCAGGGGGTTAAAATAAAAGTGGGGGGTTTTAATATAACCACCCTTTTAGATTTGATTTTCTTGTTTTATCTAATATATAATATAAATTTATAAATATGTTACTTAACAAGTGATGAAAAACAAAAACGTTACAGTAGACTTAAAAATGGCTTCGTGAGATTTTGTAGCGAATTTATAACTTTGTTTTAACTTCCATAAAAATATTATTTTTTATAAAGGTTTTTTCTACACTTTTATAAAAAGTTACCCGAGCCCGAAAGTCTTTGTCAGGCATATATATGAACCTGAACAAAACACAAATATTCGCGGGTTGACACAAACACGACTCGTTTTAACCCGATTATACATTTTTACTAAAAAGTACAATTTTATATAAAAAATTCATTTTTAGTAACTCTACATCATATATTTATAAAATAGCAGAATAAATGAGAAAACTTGGCAAGTAGTTTAAAGTAAATACTTATTTTAAAGCAAGCTAAAATAAAATAACAAATAACTGTATAGGAGAAAAAAAAACATATTTGTAAATGTCGATCGTGTTTTTAATAAAGTGCCTTTGTTTTCTTATTAAAAATTGTAGATTATAAAAACGTAATTAAATATTAAAAAAAATTAAAAAAGAAACTGAAACATAAAGACTGCTAAGGAAATTACCATAGTATATGTGAAAAAATAAAAAGGTTTCTACTAAAAAAATATTTTAAGTTTAAGGAAAAAAAATGTCTATAAGAGAATTTAAAAAGTATTAAATTCACTCTTATAAATTTTCATGATACAAACAAAATTTTAATTTTATTAAACAAAATTTTAGTTTTATTAAGTTCTTTTTCCTAACTCTTGTTAAATAATATATCTTTAAAAGAAAATTATTTTTACCCAATAACATTAGGAGTGGGAAAAAATAACATTTCAAAAAGTACCTATTTTTGATAAATAAGTTTCTCAACAAAACCTATTTAAGAAAAATAAAAACTCTTAGTAAATTTTATTTAGTAATAACTAGGATTGATTTTGGTTAGAAGTTTTCCAAAACAAAAATGCTAACTAATTAAGACTCATAGGAATTTGATTTATAAAAATCAAATGCATGAAGTTTTTAATAACCATATATAAATATACATCAGATATATAAATATAGATATAACCGGTCACGTGATTGTGATCTAGAAACCCTTAAAAAATGCATGAAAACTTGCATGTTTGTGTTATTATTCATCCAGGGTTTGTTATAATTGATATTGGTAATAGATCTAATGACTTAGACCATGCTAGGAATGTGATATTGCATGTTTATGATGTTGCCAGATTGTGTTAAGGATCTTATTTGAAAATATTTAGTTCTTGCATGTTTTAAAAAGTGGATAGATTCGGTGTCGTAACTTGCATGGGTTATAACTTGGTCTTTGAGTGCTTGTTTTGATTGTTACTTGATTCTAGGGCATTCTTATGATGTGAGGTTTTCAGAAAGTCCAAGTTTCCGTGTTTTTTATATGGTTTGATACCTATTTGTCATTTCATAAGAATTGATGTCAAACATGATTTTTGGAATGAAAACATTAGTCAACTTTAAAAGGTCATAACTTAAGTTTTTCAAATATTTAGACCATGAAATTTGGTCAGTAGCTACCTATGTGGGCTTAAAATCGTTTTTAAGTGGATTTATCTCGTTTGGATGAATCTGTGATATTTAGTAATTTTTCTTGTAAACTATTGCAGTTAACTTGTTTTTAGAACCTAGCTGTAAAAACGATTTTTCATAAATTTTCATCGACTTTTTTGTCACAAAATAAAGATGGTGGCATTTCTAGTGGACATATGGGGATGTGCAATAAAATTTTGATTGTTTAATATGCTTAATTGATATTTTATAAAAATTCGGTTTAACAACTCATAATCTACCCTGAAAACGCAGATTTGGGAAATCTTGCATATGTACTTAGTTAAGTGTTTTCTTGACTTGTATGTGGTTTGTAAATGTATGTAAACTTATGTGAATCATATATGGAGTATGTGATAACATGTAAGCATATTATTCACCAACGGGTCGTAGGGTCACTTGTTGCATGTTGTCACACTTTTGTCAAATAAACTTTTCACAACATTAGATGTCATGGACAAAACGGGTTTTGTTGTGCATTGCATATACACTTGTACTCATAAAGCCACACTTATAATAGGGACTCTTTTTGTTGTGCATTGCATATACACTTGGAAAGTCCAGAAATTGAGAAGGAGTCGCGCAATGTCAAAGTCAGATGGAATGCAAAGCGTGGTCCCGAATTTACATGGGAACGCGAAGACCAAATGAGACGAAAGTATCCTGCGCTCTTTCCAAAGACTACCGAAAGCAGTAGGAAAACTCGATTTCGCGGACGAAATTCCAAAAACAAGGGGAGAATGTGACACCAGTCAACGATCCAGGTCAACATCCGTACGTATTTTATTTATTATTGTCATTCCATGTGCATAATTAGACATTTTGGCACACACACTACCCCCCCCCCCCCCCAGCCTGGTAAAGCACGAGTTATTGAGGGAACTCAATAAATCACCCTTTTATACGTATACACCCGAACTATACAAAACAATCAGCGTTGAACAGTTAAGCCAATCAGCGGCTCAACATAGAGCAACCGAATACCAATAAAAATAGTTGCACAAAATAACAGTACACGTGACAATACCCAAGTGGGAAACTATAAAATCCACTCAAACTCGAACAATCACAATACATTTTATGAGGTTACTACACTCTAACACATGGTAATCCCACACTAACACATGTTTATGCATCATAAAAATTGTCACATGTTAACATATAATAACATGTGTTCACAACTAATAGATATTAATACATGTTAATATCATCATCGAATCTTTAAGCACACCATGTATTCGCACAACCTGATACAATACCCGACCATTCACAACAAAATACACACACATGTATACATACATGTACACACACACTTGAATGTCTTGTCCTCTTTTTTACAATACATGGAACCTTCTCTTTGCTTTTTTTCTGCCAAAACAAGAACCCAAGAACTCTCATATGTCCATATCATAGGAATGTCCAAGTGATACACATAAATGGCATGAAATAATATGGTACAATCACCTTCTTATGTGATGATCACAAACTTAAATAGAAGATCATTTGCTTGTCCTTTTGTTCGTCTAAAAACACTCACATACACATGCACAAATATCTCATAAATGACAACTAGAAGTCTTGAACCATCAACATCACATATAATGAGACAAACACAAGATCTTAGGACAAGTCACCATCACCTCCAACCCATTATGGATCGGCCGAACGTTCCTCAAGAACCCACATGACATAATCAACCAATTTAACACATGATGTAATCAATTCTAGCATGGGTGAGGTAATCAACTTACACCTAATTAGGCATGAGGCCAAGATTAACAATTCTCCCACACAGGTCAACTACCTATATATATATATATATATATATTATCCTAACCATAATCAGCCCAAGGGAAACAATCAAAGGTATCCACACTTGCTAGTAATTGATTGGTTAGTAAATAAAACAAACTCTAACACCTACATGCATGCAATTAGAAGACAAATACCTTCTTTATACTAATCTAGACCTTACACCTATACTCCTAATATTCCCTTACTTGATCTTTACACAATTAATCACCTCTATCCTCCTTGATTCTCGACCGAGCACACCATACATACATCACCATCAATTTAATAACTAAGAAGTTCATAGAACTATCAACATCCAACAAGTAAGGACAAGGTATGTTCATGGATAAGTCATTGTCAATCTTACACCCACACAAGGCTTCGGCCGATTGTCATCAAAGGATCCCATGACAATGATTGATCATAAACACTAAGCTTGCACATGATGACAATCGATTACGATGATGATGTTGTAGGTAACTTATACATATTTGGATAAAAGCCAAACTAATCTAATCTTTTAGACAAGTCAACCCTCCCTTCTATTGATTAGATACTCCAACATATCACCTTGCATCAATTGATGATTCTTTCCCTAAACCTTGCTTCAGCCGAGAAGGATAAGACTACCACAAATGTTTTGTCACCATCTCACTTGAACCTCTATATAAAGGCCCCATAATTCCTAACCAAAATCCACACCACAACACTTCTTTTATTGACTATTGTAGCAGCCGAACACCCCTCAAAATCATCCAAATCCATCGAGCCATTCAAGCATCAATCCGCAGAAAGAAGGTCCCATGGTCCCTAGGAGTTACACCATCTCGAACCCTCACTAGGTAAGTCATTTCATCTAAAATGCTCCAACCCATCGGCTTCATTATGTTCAGCAAACTCACCGACCCTTGATCATGAGTAATCGGCCACACACACATAATATCATACACATTGTTTCACTTATGAAAAATCGACTAACTAATGATCACATTGTCACAATACCCAACTTAGTTAACAAATGATCGGCCCTTATATCAAAATGATAGGTTACGTAATGTTTATTGAATCAAAACCTAATATATATGATCAACTAATAGTCAGTTTTTTAAACAAAACTCATTTGGTTTGTGTTCAAAGTTAAGGTATATAATGATGGATTTATAATTGGTTTTCATCACAAAACCACTAGAACACCTTGCATAACTTTGATGGTACCTTAGCAAGCATGAATCGACCCATGATGACCCACTAAACAATCGGAACCAAGGCCCACATTAAGCCAAGGTTTCGGTTACTATATTCAAACATATGTTAGAAAGGCCATAACAGGTGTTAATAATACTATTTGATATTAAACGATTTAATCATATGTTAAAAATACACATTTTGCCCTAGAACAACCACACGTGTTAGATTGGGAATAATCTATAAGCCATCATGACATGTGGGGTCCACTTGGTTCACAATGGAAACCATTTTTACAATGAAACGCCCGGAGATTCCGGAATTATATGTTTTACAAGGTACACATAAAATAACTAACGACTGTCACGTGCACAAAATCATGGCCCGCATACACTAAACACAATGGTCCACAAAGTCGGGTGAACAATTTGAACAATAAACAACAAGCCCATACAACTTACTATGTCCATAATGATCACAGGATATCATTTGTCAGGACGGTAGCTATTTCACTTCCCTGGTTTACCAGACCATATACTTAGTTATCAGGTGAGTTTCACGACCCTGTTTTGCTAGTTTTTCCATTTTGGGGGATAAACATACTACAACAGTAGTACAATTCAATTATGTGTTATTCTATCGTGACTGCCATGTGGAACATGAGACAATCGGTTCATGAGATCTCAATATTCCTCGTACATACATTGCACCGTAACCATTAGCTATCAATAGCTATGGAATACTTAATAGATTTATTGGGTTGACACCCTCACTCTTGGTTAGTCGCTCTAACCGGTTACATACAAAAGAGTATTAGTATTCTACCATACTTACATTGTCTTTAGTGTACAATGCGCAAGGCACAACAGTCAAGAGGTTTGGTTATGGGACTCATGGTTTACACAATAATCATTCGCTTAGCTAGCATATGATTGGACATACATGAATTACACGAGCACTTTACATAGTACATTAAAACCTGTGAACTCACCGGCATTATTGTTGATGAATCTTTTATGCATGTTTTTCAGGTAATTGACAATGAGAAGCGAGGACTTGGGAGAGAGGTTCGAGCATGCACCAAGTGGTACCATTTTGGATCAGGCCTTGTCAGTTACACGTTATTTCAGCATTTGAATCATGAATTCTAGACAATTTACTATTTTTCCTAAACAATGTTATGTTGATTAAATAATTTATGACATCATCCATCCTTATATGGTATCTATTTAAATAAATCTGTGTGTTGCTTGAATCTTGTGCTTGAAAACCTTTCGAGGTCGCATCCCCGTGTTTCCGCCTTGGCAGGGTGTGACAAGATAGGCCAGAAACAAGAGGTGTTGTGACCACAAAATTTGGTGAGATGTTTCTTATCTAAAAGAGTAATTGTCACGCAAAGGATGACGAACTACATTATAACCAACACCTAAACTGATTCTTTTGGAACTCAATGATATAATCAAGGACGTACCGAGAGTTGGAATAACATTCTAATTTTCTCTTTAGAGATTCATACTCACACTGAAATGTGCTAATTCCTTCTTGGTTTGTTCCCAAGAGCAAATGTAATTATTGGTTGCATCTTGTTTTTTATAACATGTTTCTTTAATTCTGACACGTCCTTTTCAACAATTTGACAGTTTCTTCAAATTCTTTTTCATTCTTTTTCAATACAACATTTGAATCTCGGCATGTACCCAAATCAGCAACCAAATTCATGTTTTGTTCTCTAAACCTCTATTTTACCTTCTAATTCTATGCATCTATCACATTTAGGTTTAGATGGGTGAGAACGTACCTGAGTATAGTGCCAAGTCTAAACTTCAGTTGACTGAATTGGAATGTCAGCATCTCTCTCCTCTTGGTTATCTTCTTTTAAATCATCCTTTCTAGATGTTGAGCATTCTTCATCTATCAGTGAGCTTAAACAGGAGCTCTGACTTTCCTCATTTGAGCTATCATCTGCTCCACTTCTTTTGTTGTTCTGAACACTAAACAGTGTCTGAGGTTTCTTTTTCTTCTTCATTTCCTTTCTTAATTCTTTAGCATAACCCGCTATCCCGTTTTAATCATTTTCCTAAACTCGATCTTGTAACCCCTTCACACCCTTTATCTGTATCTTCAACCAATGCTTTGACTACACCCGTATTTTTTGGATCCTTGTTATAGCTTCTTGTTTCATTTTCGCTTACAATGACACTTTTGATGCTTTGCGACTGATTTGTGGATGTGCCAAGTCCCCACAGATCTATCATGTTGATCTTTGGTTGATGTGGAGTTTGAAAAAATGGATCCCATGATACAAATGTATTGACACTCGGTTGTATGTCTTCAGCATGGATGATTTTGTTTAACCAGCATTTTGGTTTGGACATTTTTAGTGGTGTAGCCAAAAAGTCAACTCTTGTCAACGGAAGTCAAACTTTGGTCTACTAGGATATTCTATTTTAACTGAGAAGTCAACCTTGGTTAATGAGAGTAAAACTTGATCAACGAAAGTCAAACTTGTCAACAAAAGTCAAACTCGGTCAATGAAAGTCAAACTTAGTCAACAAAAGTCAAACTCGGTTAATAAAAGTCAAACTCGATCAAAGAAAGTCAACTTGGTCAACAAAAGTCAAACATGGTCAACCCAAAGTCAAAGTTGGTCAAGGATAATTAACTTTGGTCAAAGACAGTCAACTTTGGTAAAAAAACAGTCAACTATGGTTAAAGAAAGTTAACATAGTCAAAGAAAGTCAACTAGGTGTAAGAAGGTTAGGTGTATGGAAATTTTCACATGTATGAGTCTCTTACACTTGAAGGTGGTTCACAAGTATGGGCTCATAAGCCTAAAGGTTTTTCATAAGTATGAGTCCTAAGATTAAGGGTTTTCACAAGTTTGAGTCCTAAGCCTGAAGGTTTTCACATGTATGAGCTCCTACACCTGAAAGCTCCCATGCCTGATAAGATGCTCATACGCCTAAAATGTTATTTTTCCTTGTTTTTGACGAAAATGAAGGTTTTCAGAGCTTGAAGAACACGTTTTTCGATCTTGACTTGTTTTTATCAATCAAATGATCAGGTTTTGTGTGGTATTGACTTATGAACAAGTGCATGCTACCAAGAACCACATCAACATACGAATTCTAATCCAAATCAATCAAAAACCATTAAGAAAAAACTTATCTTTTTCACCAAAAAAACTCATATCTGATTTGTTTTGTTGAAACTTGATATAGATATATCCAAAATCAGTTTCTAAAGATGTTTATGCAATCAAATTAACAATCAAAACATTGAAATCAATCCAAATTCACCAAAAACCATATAAAGCTTGAAATGGGTCAAAATAACCAAAAACCCAAACAATTGCTTCTAAAACGCAGGTCTGATGCTAACTAACACTAACAACACGCGTAGTATCGGTCCATAGCTCTGATACCACTTGTAGGATCGGATTCATATCTAGAATTAACAAGATATTTGATATCACACGCGTATCTGATCAGAAGGCAGAATCAACGGATCGGTTAGTTGTTAGATGTTATGGATAGGTGTTAGAAATGGACAATAAAAACACACATGCAAATGACAAAACAATTGGGCAGCACTTCGTCGTGTTTAATAATAATGAGCAAAGTTTTGAGCAAGAGTTGTGAAGTTTGGAGGTTAAGGCACATATATATAGTGTAGCTCCTACACCTGAAGCTTATGAGGTATAGGACTCATACACCTATACCCTTCTAGGCGTAGGACCCTCCTACGCCTAGACCAAACCATGTATAAATAATAACATTTTTACGACTAGAAATGCCAATCGAATCACAATGAAACACTATAAGCATCATATAATCAGGCCTACGACTAATATAGACGTATCACTAGCTAGGGACAAACACGAAGTGCACTAACATAAGATGTATGAGTAAGGAAGTAAAAGAGCAGATTACAGATGAATAATTGTATGAATTTGAAGGTGAGGTAGGGATGAAAAAAATATGAAAAGTGAAAATTTAGCATATGACTCTTAATCTCCCATCTTAAAAGTTGTGTAGCATTACATTTGTATCCATTCAGTTTGCTAATAATGTACTAGTGGGTTGGCCTACTCAATGCGATAGTTGTCACTGAGGCTTTTTTGGAGAGCGTAATCTAACCGATATGTCACTGATTATATATCGTTATCCTTTTCATGAATATAACTGTGTAAATATTTAGTAATTATATATTTATGTATTTAAATAAGACAATACTATGTGATATGGCAGGTGTTATTGAGGCTCTTTTGGAGAGGGCAATCTAGCCCGACATGCCTTAAAGATTATTTGTATTGGGTTATTATTGTTATTTTTTTATAAATATTCAGTAATTGTATACTCAAGTATTGAAATAAGATAATATCTAATTATATTTGGGAATTAATAATAATAATAATAACAATAACAATAATAATAGCCAATCACCTTGTGGTGGAGTGGCACCCTCCTTGCTTTTCTTATGGGAGGTGAGGAGTTCGAGTCCTGTCCGCACCAAAATTTTGTTGGTGGGCCGGGTTTTACCACGGTGGGCCTTCGAGCAGCGGGTTTTCCCTGGGAACTGGTGTGAAATTATTGATGGACACGGGTTACTCTTGGAGTACTTCTTGTCTAGTGGGTACTTCGTGAGTGATCGGGATTGATTTGTTAGCCGTTAAAAAAACAATAATAATAACAATAATATTATTATTATTATTAATATTAATATTAATATTAATATTAATATAGTGCATTAAAAACTCTTAAGTGCATTAAATAGTGTTTTAATCAGGAGAAATTTATTAAATAGGTGCAAATTAGTAACCATTGCATAAAGCACTTGTATCATATGTTTTAAAAGTTGTGACAGACTTCTTAAACTTTTTGTAAAGTTACCATATTGTATCAATCTAAAATGATTTATATGTATTTAATTTGTATGAATTTTAGTTGTATAATTATTAATGCATCAAAATCCAATATTATTTAGTATATTTATTTTGAATTCATTAATCTATATCTATATATATAATAAACCAAAGCCTTCTATCTATACTTTCAATAATAGGAGAGTCGTGAGTGACGTCAGAAAGCTGACGTGTCAACACCTTAGACAGGCCACCAATGCCTGCGTGATGCAAAACCTGACGTCACAAACCGCCTTAAAATATTCACAAATAATACGTGGGCCACGTTAAAGCACCGCTGTTGGTGAGTTTAAAAACAGCTGTTTCGTACCCACTTGCCTGAGCAGCGGTAATAATCACACTTTCATCAACAAACTTTTCAACGAGTGGTGGTTTTAAATTTGAGCTCCAAACTGAAATTCAAATTTCAAATCGACACCCCGTTACACAACTATATAAACGCATCATGTCCCTCCTTTTCTCTCAGACAATTATTAAATCTCTCCCATAATTTGTAAACCCTAACAGCTGCTTCTCCCACATTCAAGCTCATGTTGAATGATTTGTCTATCAGGTAAACTAATTCTAACCGATAAAATTTATCCGTTTTCTTTTTTCAGTGAGCCTGAATCTTTTGTCTCTTTAATCACCAACAAGATTATTTACGTTGAAAAAGATTCCACTTTGGTTGATTCTTACAATCAAAGGAAAATATTTGTTATACGATTACCAGCGGATGTAGATCGGCAGCGTCAAACTCAAGATGGGTATGTGTTTATCTTTTTCAAGGCATGTATTCGAGTGTTTAATGCGTGTTAATCTTTTTCTGTTTAGCATGTGTGTTTGATTAATTTGAGTGATGCTTGATTTAGTGTTTTGTCAATATTTGACCGTTAACAGATAGAGGCGTTAGGTTATGCACCCGGGAGTCTTTCCAGATTGCAATTATGCTTTTACGCCACTATGCTTATCTTTTGAGGAAGTCGTCTGCGTCTACTTCCGCTTTTGTGGTTCCCGGTTAATGTTCTTATCAACAGGTATGTTTGTTGAAATTGTTATTTCTTAACTTTTTTTTCAAACATTGTATTTGGAGCATAACTTTGAATATTTTTTTCTGTTCAAGGTTTGTGTTTTTGACATTCTTTACAGCGAAAGAAAGGAATAGGTGTTCAAGACTTATGCGTGTATAAAGACATGTTATATTCAAAGTTGATTTGAATGTATTAGCTGCGTCACCTTCAAGTTTTTTGAAGATTAGTAAAAGAATTATTTTCATTTTGTTATTAGTTTTTGTATATTCTGTAGTATATTCTTGAAAGTATAAACATGAAATTGTGTTTGAGATGTTTTCTTAAGATCTGTTTATAGGTAAACAGATGTTCCCACTAAAGTATAATAAGTGTTCATTCAAAATTATAATTACACGTTTTATAGATGCTGATATTTTTGTAAAATTTTTATTGGTACAAATTATATGTTAACTTTTTAGAGTTGTACTTTTTTGATAAATCTACGTGTGGATTTATACGTGTAAATAAATATGTTAATTTTTTAGAGGTATAATAAGTCTTCATCTATACCTTCAGTAAATAAATATGTGGATTTTTATTTGTACCAACCAATATGTACATATTAATTTTTGATAAATAAATATGTAACTAAAAAAATATAAAGTCTCTTTAAAATTTGAGTTTCAAGGTAATGATTATTACTGGAAGTCAATAGCCCTAAAATCCTATAATGACCAGAAAACAGCTCAACAACCTAGATTGAAACTTGCAAAATACGGTTGTAATTAATGTAGATGTAAATATTTTTTTGCACTATTATAAAACAACTTCAAAAATTTAATGGATGACAGTTGTTTGAAAACATCAATTTCCAAGTCGTTATATTACACGTACCTTTGAACTTAGAATAGGTTTCAATATGAAGTTTATTACTATGTAATTGTTACTAATGGTAGATGTAAATATTTTTTTTTTTTAGATTTTATAAAGTCTCTTTAAAATTTGAGTTTCAAGGTAATGATCATTACTGGAAGTCAATAGCCCTAAAACCCTATAATGATCAGAAAACAGCTCAACAACCTAGATTGAAACTTGCAAAATACACGGTTGTAATTAATGTAGATGTAAATACTTTTTTTTACTATTATAAAACAACTAAAAAAAATTTAGTGGATGACAGTTGTTTGAAAACATCAATTTCCAAGTCATTATATTACAAGTACCTGTGAAGTTAGAATAGGTTTCAATATGAAGTTTATTACTATGTAATTGTTACTAATGGTAGATGTAAATATTTTTTTGAGATATTATAAAACAACTAAAATAACTTACCATAAATTTACATTTTTTTAAAATATACTAAAATAAAATATTACAACAGTTGTTATTAAAAACAGCTGTTTCGTACCCACTTGCCTGAACAGCGGTAAGAATCCCACTTGCCTCAACAGAGTTTTGAACGAATGTTGGTTTTAAGTTTGAACTCTAAATTGAAATTCAAATTTCAAACTCGACACCCCGTTACACAACTATATAAAGGCATCATGTCCCTCTTTTTCTCTGAGACAATTATTAAATCTCTCGCATAATTTTTAAACCGTAACAGCTGCTTCTCTCACACTCAAGTTCATGTTGAAGGATTCGACTATCAGGTAAACTAATTCTAAGCGATCATATCAATAAGAATAAAATTTATCCGTTTCCTTTTTCAGTGAGCCTCAAACTTTTGTCTCCTTAATCAGCAACCAGATTATTTACCTTCAAAAAGGTTCCACTGTGAAAGATTCTTACTATCAAAGGAAAATATGCGTCATATGATTACCAACGGTTGTAGATCGGCAACGTCAAACTCAGAATTGAGTATGTGTTTACCTTTTTCAATCCATGTATTCGAGTGTTTAATGTGTGTTAATATTTTTCTGTTTATCATCTGTGTTTGATTAAATTGAGTGATGCTTAATTTAGTGTTTTTGTCAATATTTGACTGTTAACAGATAAAGGTGTTAGGTTATGCACCCGGGAGTCTTTCCAGATTGCAATTATGCTTTTACGCCACTATGCTTATCTTTTGAGGTAGTTGTCTACGTCTACTTCCGCTTTTGTGGTTCCCGGTTAATGTTCTTATCAACAGGTATGTTTGTTGAAATTGTTATTTGTTAACTTTTTTTTCAAGGGTTGTAGTTGTAGCATAACCGTGAATGTTTTTTTTTTTTTTCTGTTCAAGGTTTCTATTTTTGAGATTCTTTACAGCGAAAGAAACAAATATGTGTTCAAGACTGGTGCGTGTATAAAGACATGTTAAATTCAAAGTTGGTTTGAATGTATTAGCAGCGTCAGCTTCAAGTTTTCTGAAGATTAGTATAAGAATTATTTTCATTTTGTTATTGGTTTTCTTTTAATATCTGTATATGTTCAAAACATCTTTGTAAATATTTTGTAGTATATTTTGTAGTATAAACATGAAATTGTGTTTGAGATGTTTTCTTAAGATCTGTTGAAAAGTAAACAGATGTTGTAAAACAGATCTTCCCACTAAAGTATAATAAAGTCTTCATTAAAAACATAAATTTAACTTACTTTTAGATATAGCTTATAAGAGAAGCTATATGTTATGATTATACCTGAAAAATAATAAAACAAACACAATTTTCTATCATAACTTTAAACGTTTACCTCAAAATTTAAATATCAGTGGCAAAATATTGAACAATTATTACAAACATTATTAATATATTTATTATTCGGCAAAAGATATTTCAACATTATATAACTTTTTATATTTTTAAATGTATTATCTAATTTCAACATTAACATCAAATTATTAATATATTTATTATTCGGCAAAAGATATTCAAATTATGAATATGAAGTCAAAAATTAGAAAATCAAAATGCTTTAGGAAAAAAACATATGAAAATTAGAATATCAAAATGACACATTCTTAAATATAGTATTAATTAGTATTAATAATAAAAAAATAATCAAATACTGTTGACAGAAAACCCAAACAATCATTTTTAAATATATTTTGATCTGAACATCTGCTAAAAGATATCTAAAACTCTGTTGCCATTAAATAATCATCTGTTGAAATAGATGCACCATCTCATGAACTGTATGTGCTCAAATTTAACAGGATGATTATATTATACTGCAAAGTAAAAACAATGAATAATATTTTAATGTAACATTGTAACTTCATTAAATTTATAATCTTTTACATGAAAAAAAATTAAAAAATACACAAAAAAATATAAACAAATGAAACTATTATTTCCAAATAAGTAATTTTACAAATATTACGAAATTAACAATGAACATCTCCTAACTATTTCTACAGTTTTGTTGAAAGAAAATAACCATCTAATCACGAAAGACTACTAATATTGAAAGATATAAGAACAAAATACTATATTATTGAGTACAAAGTAACACATTTTACAATATTCGACTAAACAAAGTAAAACAAAAATTTTAACTTTGGTAGAATCCTTTCCAGAATTCAAAACAAAGAAGGAAAAGTATAAAGATCTTATTCTACGTTTATGACAGATTTGCTTTCATATATAATCACCGGGCTTCTTCACCAAATACTTTGGTAGAATCCTTTCCAGAATTCAATACAAAGAAGCAGGGGAAAACATGTAATTCTTTGTTTATGACCGATTTGCTTCCTATATAACCACCGGTCTTCTTCAGCAAATACATATTGATTGTATGTAAGCATTTTCCGAGAACACCAATTCCAACTTCAACACTAACATCGAATTATTAGAAATACTTTATTGAGAAGTGTTTGGATTGCATTTGAAAATAAGATAACTATTAAGATCATTATGAATGTCAAAATGAAATAATAATTTAGAATTAAAAATGACTTAAGAGAAAAACATATGATAACAAATTGCAATTTCTTCAACTTTTATAGAGGAAAATAACCATTAAATTTAAATAATATAAAAATTATAATAAAGTAATATTGTCAGAAAAGCCAAAACATCATTTTTAAATATATTTTGGGATGAAGATCTGATAAAGCATATTTAAAAGTCTGTTGAGATAACATCAACATCTGCTGAAATAGAATGAACATATGTTGAATTATATATATATATATAATATATACTCAACTAAAACATAATTATTATTACATTAAATAGGACAAATTAATTTCATAACGTATAGTATTTACAACATATATTGACATACAAACTACAATTAAGCTTAACATCATAAATCTTTATTAGAAAATTCATTTATAAAATACCTAGGATTTTCAAATTAATAAGATAAACAATAGAAAGATTTACAACACATTATGACATATAAATATTTTTTTCGATTAATTTTATAAATTGTATAAATAACATAATATTAGCAATAAATTACTAATAAAAGTTAATATTTATACGTTTTTATATAAATAACCATCTGCTTGACAAAAAATCAACTACACTTGAAACGTATCTTTCCTTTACTGTATGACACTGTATGAAAAACAACTGTTGATTGTTCTACAGTATAATTAAACAACAGAGTTGGTATATGATACAGATGTTGACTTTAAAAATTTTTAGTCAGATATATGCCACGTCATTTACACAAAAACAGATTTTTTGCCATATCAGTAACCCTTTTTCATTCCTTTTGTCCTTAAAAATAAACATAACACTGTCTTATTGACTTTTAAATACGCAAAGACGGTTTTCCCTCTTCCACACCATAAATAGATTTTGCAACATCGTATCACTACATAGAATCAAAACACAAACATAGTTAAATATATATAAAAAAAATATAAGAATTAAATAATGAAACTAACAAATGAAACAACCAAAAAAAATGAAAGTAACAACAATAATTTACAAACAGAAAACAGGGAAACGCTTACTTCAATTCTTGAATATCAAAATTCATCCTTTTTGTTTCTTTAGGAGGTCGTCCAAACACATCCAGGGAACCATACCAAATAAGACAACCGACAACATCTATGAAATATACATATAATTCAAAACATAAAAACACAATTTTTATTATACTCTATTAATATTAAATTTAAAGAAAGAAACAAACCAACAGACAAAAGTTCCTTCGCTTCGCCTTTATGAATATCTTTAAAATCAATGAAATTAAATCCATACTCAACACCTTGCCAACCAACAATACGGCTAACAGTGGTACAACGATAAAAGTTGATCTTATAATCATGTGCTACAACTTTGTATGGATCCTTGTTTTCACCGACACCAAACTTAGATAGAATAAGGACATCATCTTCTTGAAGTTGATGGTCAAAAAGGTGGATCAAAGGACTCTTTATGAACGCTTGAATCTTATCACCCTGAAAATAAATATAAAACAAAATATCAACGACAACAACTTTAATAACATAAGCTAACCGAAAAACATAAGAAAACATCAAGGAAAATACAGTTAGAGAAAAATTACACTACCTGCTGATCAATCAATACCATTTCCATGTTAAAACTTTATTTTCACTAAACATGAACCAAAGAACTCAAATACCATAACATAAAGAAGCGATAAAAATCACAGAAACAATTTGTATTTATATCATGAATAAGAACATATAAAAAAAGCTAATTAAAAAATTACATTACGTGCTCATCAATCAATATCATTTCTATCTTCAAACTTTCTTTACACTTTCGTATGATACGAACCTTCAAACACCAGATATCTTTGGATGGATTCAGATCACAAACAAAACTATGAATTTTGTTATGAAGATCCATGGAGAAGATTTTAAGAAAGAATTCGAGAGAAGATTTTATGAATTAATTAATTTGTGAGAAAAAATGGTTGTGTATAACGAAAGCATCTGAGATAATAATCATTATATAGCTGCACAAATCACACTTCCCAATGTTAATTCAAAATTTCTCTCTTAAAACTTCAAAAAGTTAAGGGCTGAATACGTACTAAACAGTTGTTCACATCAGCTGTTGAGGCAAGTGGGATTCTTACCGCTGTTGTGTATGCTTACCAAACGGATGTTTTTAAAGTCAACAACAGCGGTGGTTGAACGTGGCCCACGTATTATTTGTGAATATTTTAAGGGGGTTTGTGACGTCAGTTTTTGCATCACGAAGGCATTGGTGGCCTGTCTCTCCGCTTGACACGTCAGCTTTCTGACGTCACTCACGACTCTCCTATTATTGAAAGTATAGATAGATTAAAAGCAAAGGCTCCGGATATCCACACACTAGGGTTTTTTATTCAGACATCCCCTCCACGGGCCGTGGATGACTCCACTGGCCGTGGAGGTCTCCACGGGGCGTGGTCGCCCCTGCATTGATTAGTAATCATTGGCAATGATTAGTAATCATTGGCAATGTTATGTAAAATGTTTTTTCGGAGGAAACATTTTCACTGGCCGTGGAGACCCATTCTGTCACATTTCCACTGGCCGTGGAGACCCAATATTTTTTTTTATTTTTTAAGTGTGTTTTATGTATTTTAACCATGATATTTATGTTTTTTATAAAAAAAAAGATTCATTTCTTATTATAAATATAAATTAGCGTACACAACAATTTTTTCCCACTTAGTAATTCGGTATACATGATAAAACATATATATATACAATAAGCTATAACAAGTCAATATAGGTTATCAGGTAATGCTTGCTTGAGATTGGTCATTTCTAGTAATACATGAACATTGAATTCTTGTCTCTTGAAAGCTTTAGGCAAAGAGGTATAAAGAGTTATTTGGAATGTTCTCATCATCGTCTGTTAACCTCCATCTCGTCCATCTCTTAATAAATAACAAAAACAAACTTAAAAAAAACATTCACAAAAAAACATTTTATAAATAACAACAACCTTATCCAGTAAATCCCACAAATAGCACAGCTAAAAGTAGGGTATGGGGAGGGTGAGATGTAGGCGAACCTTACCCCTATCCTCACGGACAGAGAGGCTGCTTCCAAAGAGACCCCCGGCTCCACCACTCAAAAAAAAACATTTTAAGTTTGTTTTTGTTATTTATAAAAAACATTTTATAAATAACAAAAACAAACTTAAAAAACATCCACAAAAAAAAAAACATTTTTATATAAAAAAAAATTTATAAATAACAACACTTTTTCATGGGCCGTTGGGGCCTCCACGGCCCGTGGTAAAACACCTTTTTCAGACTGACACCCTGCTTTTGCAGGGTGTTCAGTCTGTACGGTACGAGGAATCTTTTGACGGACCGTGGAGGCCTCGACGACCCGTCTTTTTTCACTTTTTTGGCCAGGACGGCCAGTGGAGGCCTCGACGGCCCGTCTGAGGGGTGTTTAGGGTTTTGGAGGGGGTGTCTAGATAGCATCACCCAAAGCAAATACTATAAATAAGGGGGTTATGTACTAACAAAACTAAAGAAAACATGTAATACCACAACCTATAGTCCTATATATACAATGTAAACTTTTGGATATTGATGCTATCCATTAATGGGTTTGCAATAATTAGGAGAATCTAATGTAGTAACTGCCGGTACAAAGAAATCTGCAAACAAAAAGAGAGAACTTCAACAAACTTAAAACATGTAATTTGTCATTAAGGGCTCAGTGGTACAAAAACCTCAATAAGCAAGTATCAAATCTATAATACTTATCATATACAGAACCTTTTTTGTAGCTGAGAAGTAACTAACTTCAATCTTTAGCATCTCTTTTGTGGCCCATTTTTGCTCACGGGTCCTCACGACACATGTAAAGCCAACAACATCAATTACAATCTTTATGTGAACATGGTTCGCAGCTAAAAATTTATGTCAACAACTATGTAGATAGCAAAGTTTTCCTTTCATCAGGAATATTCTAATCCTGCAGTGCAGAAAACACATAAAAAAACATACATTGCCCCTGAAACATTTCGTTTAGCAGGTTGGTTACCTCTCATTATTGTTCTTTTAATCCTGCAAAAACAATTAAAATAAAATCCTAAAAGGGAAGCGATAGTAGAATAAGCGGTCACAACTATGTGGGTCTCGAAATCTTGAAACCAAACATCGATTAATTGTGGAAGAAAGCAAACAGGCAAGAGTAAAAACTTCGAGTTTTTTAAAGTGTGGGAATAAAAGAGGGAACATGAAAAAAATACCGCTCTCATTGGGGTTCTAATTGACATTGAAGAAGAAACCAGAATAACAGAGCTATACACAATTAAACTGAGAATGAAGAAGGTGGTCATGTTTAGCAAGAAGCATAAACACCTCATCATCATCATACTCAGTTAATCCCACCAATAGCAAAGGCTAAGGTAGGGTCTGAGGAGGGTAAGATGTAGACAGCCTTACCCCTACCATGTGGGAATAGAGAGGCTGCTTCCAATGAGACCCCCGGCTCGATAGTGGTTTTGTATCAAGCCTTGAACATAAGGCACATAACACTTAGCAACCGGGACAAACCCGATTGGTGCATGTACCCCCTTGTCTTTTGGCTATCAACGTCACCACCTGATGCATGATTAACCGTCCGTCATTTTTAACGTTATTTTCACCAAATTAGTAAAATAAAGTTAAAATTAGTGCAACTCTACTTTTGCCCCCCGAAGGCCACACATATATACATTATATGTGCACAGCCGTAAGCGGGTCAAGAAGCATAAACACTTACAAAACCAAAAGTAAAGGAGAAGAGATAGACAACCAAGAAGCATAAACACTTGAAAATCACAAATATATAGCAAGTGGGGAGAATCAATACCACTTTTTACCGAATCCATGGTCATAGTCTCGGTGACATGATTCATCTGATCTTCCCCTTCAGTAGCTTCAAATGATATGGAAAATCCAATGCTCTAATCTTGCTCTCAATATGTTCATGTTGATAGGTATAGATTATAGATATTAAACATATACATTATATAAAGCCTAATAATTTTCTTTTTCAATATGAAATGTTTCATCTATATGTTAGACGGGCATGGATTGAGGCCAAAAACATAAAAATCAAAACATAATAGTAGACAAATTTCATCGTACGGTTGGCTCACTCTATATTATATAATAAAAAGGGTTGGCCCAAACTGAAAATTCAACTATTCATCAATAGTGCAGACTGACCCTACTTTGGTTATTTGCCGGATCAAAGATGCACATGTTATAGTTATGGTTGGAGGAGACACATTATAACTAATAATTTTAATATAAAATATTAAGTTTGCAATCATATTATACTACTATATAAACCCCATAGTTCACCTTGAACCCATCATAATAGAAAATGGCAGTGAACGCAGAGACTGTAACCAAGTCAACGAACCAAAGGCTTAAGAGTCTTCTGCAGAGTGACGCCCTTTATCAGGTAGTCATTCCATCATTTATTAATCCTAACCTATTTAAGTTTTTGTTCTTGATCATATGGAAATTATAAACCTAACCTATTTAAATTTTGGTTCCTGATCATTTGGCAGTATATACTTGAAACCAGTGTGTATCCAAGGGAACCTGAACCCTTAAAGGAGCTTAGAGAGGTTACGTCGACACTTGAATGGTATTCGACACCTGAAAGATTATTTAAACTTTATGATTGTCATAGTCGTTTCACTAATATCTATATATACGTTTGTTCTGTTGAAACATATTCAGGAGTATCATGGCTACAACAGCCCATGCTGGACAGTTTTTAAACATGTTAATGAAACTACTGAATGCTAAGAACACCATGGAGATCGGTGTTTTCACTGGTTACTCTCTTCTCGCCACTGCCCTTGCTCTTCCCGATGACGGGAAGGTATAGTAACGGCTTACTTGTATAGTTGTATATACAATATCAAGACTTTAGAAATATTGGTTTATTTGTCTCTAAACTAGGACTTTACAAACAAAATCATGGTAAATAAGTAACTTTTGAATTTATTATATTATACAGATTTTAGCCATTGATATAGATCGTGAAGCTTATGAAAAGGGACTTCCCATTATAGAGAAGGCTGGAGTTGCCCACAAAATCGACTTTAAAGAAGGCCCCGCCTTGCCTATTCTTGATCAGATGATTGCTGATGTAAGCTAAAATTCCTTAATCTGTATCTTATGTTATAAACTACTCACAAATATGGTGACCTAGCTTGGAAATAGGCTTGCAAACGAACTAAATATTCAGCGAACCATTTCTGAACCGTTCGGCAGGAAGTTCGTTTGTGTTCGTTCGCTTAATAAATAAACGAACACTAACAAAAAATGTTGTTCATTTAGTTAAACAAACGAACATGAATAGAGGCCTCGTTCGTTTGTTTATGTTCGTGAAAGTTCGGTGACATGTTTCATTTGTGTTAGATAGTTTAATAGTGTTTTTAATTTTTATATTATTTTCTTATTTGTTTTACCCAAATAAATAATTCATGTGAAATAAATATCGGGTCAGGTTAATTTCAGAAGGGGTTTTATGGCGAGAAGCGCGAGAAGAAACCTAAATCTTACTTAGTTATTAGTAATGACTAATATATTTTTGAGCTTTTACTTTTTATATATCATCATTTATGTTATATAGTGGTCAAATGTTTTTTTAAGGTTTAAACTCTTTCCTACACATGCGTTATATTATACGTAGGTAATGTCCTTACACAAAATTTGTACATGTGTAGGTTATATAAATTAATGAAAATGCTTCATATATGTGTTTTATTTTCAAAATAAATGAATAAACAACACATTTCAACAATTTTCTTATATTTTTATTTGTTTTTAAATGATAAAAATGAACTATTTATCTTCTTCTGGTACTTCTCGCATTAAAACCCCTTCTGAAATGAACCATCTGAGTAAGTATATAGGTATATATAAGATTAATAAACCTTACTTTTTGTATAATCATTAATGAAGACTTCAAGTTTAAATAAATAATTAATGAAGACTTCAAATTAAAGATGCAAGCTTAATTTTTTAAGATACTACTTACTTTATTATGCTTACCAATATTATTTAAGTACTAAGAATGTTGCATAATTAGGTTATATTTTAGATGAATCTAGTTAATTTCTTAATTTATGTGAATTCGAAACAATATAACTAAATACACTTAAAACGGTAAAAGGTGAAATAAAAAAAAACAAATGGCTGCTGCCACGTGGCAGCAACACTATTCATGAACTTCATAAACTAACATAAAGGATAAGGATAATATATAATTTTGCAAGTTTAGATGGTTGATATATGAAATTCCCCCGATAATAAAAACAACTCTTTTTCGCTCTTTGGCCACGTACCGGGAGAGAAGAAGGTAGTGATTAATTACATTGAATAATGTAACATATAATTTCTCATTTTCATTAAAAAATCTTATATTAGATATTCATATATGATTTGATAATCAATATCCAGAAAACGTGTCACGGGAAATTCGACTTCATATTTGTTGATGCTGATAAGGACAATTATATTAACTACCACAAACGAATAGTAGATTTGGTCAAGGTAGGTGGATTGATTGGCTATGACAACACTTTATGGAATGGCTCTGTCGTCACACCACCAGATGCACCAATATCACCATATATGCAATATTACAAAGACTTCATATTAGAGTTCAACAAAGCTTTAGCGATTGATTCAAGGATCGAAATATGTATGCTTCCACTTGGTGATGGAATTACGTATTGCCGTCGGATCCTTTAAGTGTTACGTATTGTTGGGAGGACGAGTGGGTTCTTTTAAGTTTAATGTTTTATGTTTAAATTTCTTTGTATCGTAACTATTGGTGAATAAGCTCGTTGCGACGCAGACGGCAATTTATAATGTAGTGTTTGTTTTCCGTTTGTTTATCCATTATGTTCGTTTGAGGAATAATGTGAGTGCTATTCACTTGTTTGTCTAGTGGTATGGTGTCTCTCCTTACAAATTTGAGATCGTGGATTTAAATCCTTGCAATTACAAGATAAAGGTGGAATTAAGGTATTAAAAGATATCGTTAAAAGACAAGCATCCTTGGGAAGCTGGTGAACTATTAAGATACGTCACTTTTAACTAAACTAGTAAGCATGTAAACAAATATTAAGGGTAATCCATTTTTTTTAATAAAACGGATAAATATTCATTCCACCAAAAAGGACCAAGTTACATTTAGATAATGGGCAAGCGAGCAACAAGCTGCGCCGCTATGCCTTTTTGAATCGCAAAGCCTATTATACTAAACTAGCATGGTACCCGCGCGATGAGGCGGGAAGCACAGACAATTCTAAGGGTGTATGTGGTTCGGTTTAGTTCAGATTATTAGTCTCAACTGAAACCAAAGTCATCAGTTAATCAACCTTACCAACCAATCGGTTTTGTTTATTTCAGCTAACTAAAAGTAAAAGAACCAATACTCATATTTCATGTTAAATATTAATCATAAAAATAAGTAACTATCGACAAAAACATTCAATGGTCAACCCGGTATTTACCAAGCTTATGCGTCTCACAACCGAAACAATTTAGTCACATATCTCAAGCCATAACTACACATACCATCCAATAAGAATGTGAAAAGCATAGGAACATCAATGTCAACTATGAGTTAATAATGTCTAGTAATTCTAGTCATCTATGGAATAATACATCTACGTGGTTGCAATTGGTCCCAGGTGTCACAGATGGTGGGTTGATCACAGAAGAAAACTTGGGAAACCTTCACCTCATCATTCTTTTAAACGCCCTTCTAACTGATGAACCCCATGAAATGCCATCCTTGTAATTACATAAACATAATCAAGCCTCATTTAAGCAAATGTAAACAAAAGCATAGTAACTTGATGACTACCTTACTAAAGTTGAACTGATACAGTTTGGTACTATTTCATATCACCACTTCAATGTTACTCTGCAAGATCATACAAGTATCTTAATGGGTCAGTTTAAATGGTAAGCGTTAAAGCAATTATGACATCTTAAGGAACAAGCAAAACTAACATTAGCGAAGGCTTTATTTAACATATATATATATTTCTGCATCAGGCACACCTTTTCATACTGCCTCAACCCTGTGAGGCGCACAAAAAAACAGCACCGCCTTAGACTCGTTTTCAGTCCTAATCGCATTGAGGCACATACCTTGGTCGTTTCTTAAAACCATGGTCATAAAAAAGGCACTTTGACCTGGTTTACTAACCTGTTATGTTTATAAAAGGTTTGTGTTTCTTTAATTGCATTACATTCATGATTTAAACAAAGGACTAATTAAAACAAGATGCAATTAGTAACAAATCAAGAAAATCATTTAGTCATTTACTTAGACAAACAGTAAGAAAGTGAAAGAACCGTCAATAATGATGTCACGGAGGTTAAAAGCCGACTCTTAACAATCTGGCTCGCTTCTAATGGCAGGACAGCTGCAACACAAAAAAAATAATCATCATCATTATTTACATTTTATTTTCATAGATGCAATTATAAATTAAACACGAAGTAAGCAAATAGCAATTCCATTCCATTTCATGGTAACCAACATTAATGTGACCAATCTTAGGAGTACCGAATAAACTGATAAACAACTCGAATTTAGCATAACAAAACATTAAATTGGAACACTAATGCCAAATATATCATAACATCTAAAAAAGGAAAATTTATAAATGGAAGATGCTCAATTGAGATATTCTAAGAACCACAAGGCATACACAAAAAATATAACTGTTATCTCATTTTATAGTTACACAAATATACATTTAGAACACCATTTTATAAGAAAACAATAAATGTGTACCAGGGTGATGGTAAGCAATGACATGCATAATTTTTTTTGAACGGCAAAAACATCTATATATAAATATAGAGCCCAGCAAGGAACTAGAGGAAAACAAACAATCCAAAGAAAAACAACAAAGAAAGCGCCTCAATACAGTAAGGCGCAAAACAGGAACACAAGACAAACTAAACTAGGACTGAAACATCGAAATCCAGCCAGTTCTCCCATGAAATTGCTGGGGCTTTCGCTTTTTGCCGAATCCAAACAAAGGCCTCTTCCTTGATAGAGTCCACCATATCACGAACCGGAACAAAGAAATTATCGAACACCGCCTTATTCCAAGCTTGCCAAATCTTCCACGAAGTAGCCATAGTCACCAAATTAACAAGCTTTTTCCAGTTTTTATTTCCCGGTTCCTTCGACAAAACTTCCAATAAATCAGAAACAGACGCTACTTGGTGAGGCCACGTCACTTTAAGCCACCTGAAAATGTTCCACCAAACGCATTTGGCGAAAAGGCAAGGCAATTGACGAAAACATGGCTCGCATCTTCCTCTGCGATACCACATCTCGGACAGAGCACGTCCTGCACTGCAACTCTCCGAGCCACCAACGCTTTCCTGGATGCCACCCTCCCAATTTCTGCCCTCCAAAGCAAATAATTTGCTTTAGGAAGCGCCCAAGAATTCCACAAGAAGGGACGACCAGCATTGACACCAACTCTAAGCTTTTCCATTTCCTTCCTCACTTCCTTCATAGAATAACCCACCCCAGCATTGTTAAACCAAGTCCAATCGTCTTTGCCATCCTTAAGAGTTAGACTATGAAGCAAACTTATCAGACTACCAATTTGACTCCACTCCCGTTTAGAAGATGTATTCTTTTGCCAAGCCCAACCCCAAAAGGTAACCTCCCCTCTAAAACAGATATGGTCCGCAACCGACCCGTTCTTATCCCTAGCAAGCTGAAACACCGCTGGAAACGCATTCATCAACACCAAATTCCCAGCCCACTTGTCTTTCCAAAACCGAACCGTCTTGCCCTCCCCCACCGTAACCCGTAACCTATCCATAATGTTAATGCCCACCTTCAAAAGCTCATTACCCATAGTGTCGATGGACTTCCATACACCCGGGACGGAGTTGTTGAGAGGAATGAGGCATCTATCATGAACCGTCTTGTGTGTCGAAGAGACCACCATAACCCAAAGATGCGAAGGATTATCCTTTACCCGCCACCACCATTTCGCAAGCATGGCACGATTAAAGTCGCGAATAGCCCCAATCCCACAACCACCCAAAGACTTAGCTTTCAAAAGCGAGTCCCAACGGACCCATCTAATCTTGTTCCTCGACCCGGTTTTACCTCAAATAAAATCTCTCCTCAGCCTCTCCAGCTTGTTAATCACGGCTTTCGGCGCTTTAAAGATGGAGAGAAAATCGGTGGGAAGGCTTCCCAAAACAGATTTCGCCAAGGTAACTCTACCCGCGAACGAGAGAAGCTTACCCTTCCAAGACGACAAACGCGAGCTCATTTTATCAATTACGGGCTTCTAGTGGGCCACGCAATTCATACTAGCACCGATGGGAATTCCCAAGTAAGTAAAAGGAAGGGAACCCACTTTAGAGTTAAGAATACGAGCCATGTTATTAACCTCATCACCATCGACTCCAATGCCAAAAATAGAACATTTTTGTTTATTAACCGCAAGAGCCGTAGTAAGCTGGAGGCACCTTAGGAAACGGCTAAGACTACAAACATTGGCTTCGCTCCATTCCCCAACAAAGAGTACATCATCAACATAGCATAAATGTGAGATACACGGACCGTTGTTAGGAAGTTGCACTCCTCGAAACAGCCCCACATTAACTGCCCTATTCATGAACATGACCAACACCTCCATAGCCAAAATAAAGAGGAAAGGGGACATCGGATCGCCTTGCCTTAAGCCCCTTTTCAAGAAGAACTCCATGGTAGGCGAACCATTAACCAAGACAGAGCTTTTACCACTGGCAAGGCAGCTCCTAATCCATGAGATCCAAGTCTCAGAAACCCATATACTCCAAAGTTTTAAAAAGACATTTCCAGTTGAGCGAGTTGTAGGCCTTCTTGAAATCGATTTTAAAAACCAACAGTTTCTCTTTCCTTTTCTTACTCCATGAGATAATTTTCACTAATAATGAGGGGATTATCTAAAATGTTACGGTCCCCTACGAAAGCCGCTTGATTCGGGTAGATGAGCGAATTCATAATTGGTTTCAACCTGTTGGCAAGCACTTTTGCCACAATTTTGTATGCCGCACCAATTAACGAGATGGGTCTAAAATCGCCTACCGCTGATGGTTCATCCACTTTCGGGATCAAGGCGATAAAGGACGAATTGCACCCAACAGCGAAAGAGCCGGATGAGTGAAAATCACTCATCATTTTCATGACAAACACCTTTAATTCTGGCCAGAAAAGTTTCATAAATTTAAACGTGAACCCGTCGGGTCCCGGAGCTTTGTCTCCACCACAGTCGCGAATGGTGGACAACACCTCCTTCTCCGAGAATTGACAAACCAACTGATCCGACTCCGCTGCATTTAGAGACGACAAGCCAAAGTTAAGAAAGGAGGGTCTTCGTCTAATAGGCTCGGAAAATTGCTTTCGAAACCACCGCCATAATTCATCTTTGATAATCACCGGATCTTTCACCCAAACGCCATTAACCATCAGACCGTTAAGTCTCCTTTTAGCCAAATTAATCTTAACCGATCTATGGAAATATGCCAAGTTTTCATCGCCTAGTTTGATCCATTCAGACGCGCTTTTTTCCTTAGATGTTTCGCTTTATCTCTTTCCAGCCTACGAATTTTGACTTTAATGGCCGCACGGAGCTGTTTCTGGATAGACGACAAGGGACCCACCTCCTCTTTCCTCTCCAAATCCCCTACCACTTTCAAGCAAGCCCTCATCTCCGCCTCTTCGTTAAGTCTCGCCTTATCCCTCCAGATCTTGACATCCCTTTTAATTGCCTTAAGAAGCCGAGAAAACCCCATGAAACCATTGTAATTTCCAATCCCAGGAGCTATATTTCTAGACACTATGACTTTCATCTCATCTTTACCAACCCAAGAATTAAAAAGCTTAAATGGAATCGGCCCAAAATCAACACTATCACACGATAATAACACCGGTCGATGATCAGAAAACCCACTCGGGAGCACCTCCAGAACCACAACAGGCCATTTACCTATAAACTCATGACACATGAGTATACGATCAAGTTTGCTAAGTTTTTCTCCATTGTCCGACATGTAGGTGAACCTACCTCCAATCATGTTGTACTCTAAAAGCCACATGCTATCTATGAAATCGTTGAAATCACTAGCCGCGTTCGCATCAAATCTGGAGTTCACCTATCATCAAACCTGCGAACCTCGTTAAAATCGCCTAAAACAACCCATAACCCCGAGAACTGCCCCATAACTTGAACAATTTCGCCCCACAGCCTCCTACGCTCACCCTGGTCTCCGGGAGCATAGACGTTAATGACGTTAAGCCTAGTGTCAACCCCTTTCAAGAACCCCGACACAAGCAGGAAGTTTTGATTTTTCACCACATTATCAACCAAAAGAGCATCCGAATCCCAAACTGACAGGATACCACCGGATCTACCCAAAGCCGCCACCAATTCAAATTTAAAGGCAGAGCCATCCCAAAATTTACTAACAAATCCATCAGAAAGAGAAGGCTGGTGAGTCTCTTGAATAGCGAGAAAAGAAAAACGAACCTTCCTTTTGAGCTTCTGAATCCAGACCGGCTTTTCTGGATCAACGACCCCCTTGATATTAACGGATAAGGTCATGAGGAAACCAGATTCGCCAAATCCCCTTGAACCATTTTCTTCACCTGGTTATCAAAACCCTCAAGATTAATTCCAAGCTTTTCACCATAGGCCATAGTAGCTTCTACCTCCTGGTTAAACTCAGCCGATCCAGGATTAACGACAAAACCACCCTCCGACTGACATGACAGGTTCACTTCGACCCCTCCACGGTTAGACTCTCCAGCCAAAAGACCACTGTTAGGAGGGTCATCCCCAGGATTGAGTTTCCAGATGAACACATCAAGTCCAAATGGGTCAGGATTTTCATTTAAATCAAAGGATAATACATTATTAACTTGGGCTACCGAATTCAGCCTGATAAAAGATTTATGGTTGGGCCTAAGTGTGATAAAAGAACAGCCTACGTTTGACTTCTCCTGATCTGCAACGTTATTGGAAGAAAGCCGGCTCTCTACACCCGGGCGCACTTCATTATTATCCTGACATCTTGGAGAGTTAACCCCCAAGGAATGTTCCGTTTCCATGCAACCACTCACGTTGTGCATTAAATGCTCTTGAGACTCCCCCATGACCACCCTTTCACCTTCCTGATGACTTTTGGCATTCTCAACGTCACCAGCCACCGTCTCAGATTCCGACCAAAGGCTAGACGAAGACGACGAAGAGCAAACCTCTTCCTTACCAGACTCGAGAAACGCCGGGGACCAGTTAACATCAACCTCTTGCACCCACATTGTAAGGACATGACCTTGCTAAGACAGACGCACCTTACGATTGATTCTAACACCCGAGTTTACAACCACTGCCATTTTGCCTTCCGATAGGTTACCATTGTCCAGCTCGGCTACGGACCGTCCCACCAATCTACCACACCTTCCCCAATCCGGTTGAAGACGTGCCGATCCCAAAGATTTACCGGAACTCCTACGACTTTGATCCAAGCAAGTCTTTCAAACACCGAGGGTAAGCCTTCCCAAACATACAATCTCGAGAACCAACATGACCACAATTCGTATTCACCAGATAAAAACTTTTCAGCCCCTTTAGTCGACTGAAAAGTCAACATGATCTTCATTCCTCCCAGGTATCGCACTTCTGAACCCTTAAGAGCTTCGGCGCCTAGCAGTTGTGACAACTTATCGAGCAAGTCCACGTCCTTGACTTCCCCAATAAGAGATTTAAACCCCCAAGCATTCAACGACTTCGAGGTCAAGGGGGGGGAGATCAATACTTATCTCAGCGTCACCTAGAATAGGGTCATCAGCCTCAAGTCTTGCCCCTTCAGAAGAAGAAGCTCTTCATCCTGGGGCTGGGGCTTGACCCCAATGTTAGGGACTACCCCATTCCCGGACTGTTTCTCCCCAAGACGAGAGAAAACTGAGTTACCATGCAACGGTTTCGGCATCGCAGTCTTCGATCCATCCCTCTAAAATTTAGCCAAGTTTACTCCCACCACAGACCCGTCAATCGTAATCCCTCTAAGTTTCAGCAGCCATGTTTCAACGTCATTCACACCAGAGAATCTAATGAACCCAAACTTATTACCACCTCCATCGGCCTTCCGAGAAATGAAAGCATCCTCAAGGTTGTAAACGTGTTCGAAGGCCTTCCATAGCCTATTCCCAGTACAGTCACCTGGAAGGTTGGAAACAAAGAAAGTAGCGCAGCTGCTGAGCCATTCTTCATGAGATAGAAACTTCTTCTCTTTGCTTTTCTCCCGCTTGCTAATAACCCTTTCCCAAGGTCTTCCCGAATCATCCTTTAGCTTCTTCTGCTCTGCTAGTTTCCTTCTTCTCAGCTCCTCGAAATCTTCTTTGTTTAGGTCCGGTTGTCTTTGGGAGGGAGGGTTTCTTCGGCGTCTGTTCGTCTCCATTAGAGAGTTGTTTTTCGGGGTGGGTTATTTGTTAATAATGACATGCATAATTGATGCATAAATACCTACTTGGTGTTCATAAAGAGTAATTAAAGCCCCAACAGATCTAGTTGTCACTTATTGCACCGTCACTTTTACAGTAGCCCTTCCAATAAAAGCAATAGCAGCGACACTCACGCGCTAATAAATGGGCATCTCCATCAAGTGTTCACACCTCATCGTTGTTTTTATTAAAGTGATTATGAAATCAGTAACCTGGCTCCAACATGTTCATACACCATATAACAAAAAAGAATGTGGAGCCTACATTTTGGTGTGCTGATTTGGATAAAAAAAAAAGAAGAAGGTTAAGGCAAACACACACATCACTACATACCCTCCCCTGTACAATGACGACCAAACATAATCACATGAAACACACACATCGCTACATACCCATCCCTTCCGATGGCATAAATACACACATGTACTCTCCAATCGTTCATTGACAGAAAAAACAACCTGAACATTTAAGCAGGAATGTTTTCCCCGTCAACGTATACGTACCACAAGAAAGAAAAAGATGCATCGTATCGCACACACGTTTTTCATAACTGACATAATTTTCCAGTTGTAGACGCGTGCCAAATATGGAATCTAACCTTCGTAACTGATATGTTTTTCATAACCCACACAGAAATTTTAATCCCATCAAAATCCAGCCCCAAGACTGATTATTCAAAATATTACAAATATGGAATCTAACCTTCATAATCAGCCACCGGCAACTTCTCCAACCTGAATTCATAGCGGGAACCTCTCCCATGGCAGCAACCACATTCACGACATCGGCCACGACATCCCTAGAACCTAACAGTGTACAATGGTGGTGTGACACCTGATGGTGCGTAGCCGTAGAAGCCTCGAAAGAGGCGTTTGAGGAAGATGCAACATCCGTTGAAGTTGGATGACGCCTTAACGGACAATATGTCGACACAAAAAGATACAAAATGACAAAAGACAACAAAATGCATACCAAAGAACCATTTAGCAAATCTAATTTGAACCGACCATTTCAACAACCATTTATTTCCACTATAAATTTTAAACAAAATTCTTCAAAGAGAACCACTAAAACCTGCATAGCAACATCGGTATCAGCTGGTGTAGGAAAACAAAAGTTGAACAGAAGAAATAATAATACATTAATAAACAATTCATACTCAGGTCTACACCACAACCTATTCTGCTGAATAGAAACACAATAATCGAGTTCTTACTCGGCAAACCAAGAGAAAATGCAGGGACACGAAATAGAATATGTCCTGCATAATAAAATGGAAAGCACATAAATTAGTAACATACAAGTCTACTAATAAGGGTATAAGAAATACATCCTGATCTATAACAATCATCATGTGTCCAAAAAAGCCTAAATAAAACTAACAAATGATGAATGATAATGATAATGATAATGATGATAACAGGTAGCCACACAAATCCAGATATACAAATGAGAATTTTATCGAACATATACAAACTAAATGTTAAGAAAATGCAAGTCTCGGTCTTCAATATGAAAATCGAACATCTTTTACAATAGCCCTTATGATTCTAACTACTTTTTGAACACACAATAATCAAAATTATATGAATATTAAATAACCAAGCATAACTTCTCTAGAATTCGCAAACATGAACATGAAAACTGATTTACATGTCAAAAAGACTTCATAAAAAAAGATAAACTTACAGCCAAGAATTTTAGCAGCTTCAAAATGTAGATGTAAAATAATAGAGACATAAACACTGGCAGGCAGTGCAAACAGGGAAGTGTTAGGATCTGAGTTTGATTGTTTTGATTTGTTTAAATAAAAGATGTAATGAATGAAGTGAGTATATATGGAAAGTGCAGCGGAATGATAAACTATAAATCAAAACAAGAGAATAATTGTTTTTAATTGAAAGCTTTCATTAATTGAAAGATTACAATATTACAAGTACTCCCCCTCAGCCTGATCACTCTGTGATTGTTTGTCTGAGAGAATGTTTTGAGTGATGAATAGAACAGTACAATCACTGTTCTATTTATAGACAAATCTAAACCACTGATGATCTCAGCTGACGTCACCTAAGACAGCGACCTCTAACATAATAACAACTTAATCTGTTAACTATAAACTACTGTTACATTGTAAAACACTGTAAGGTAAACTGTTGTTGAGGAAAACTCTGATGGTCTTGTATAATCTGTTGGATCCAAAGTGTTGTTGGCTCCAACAGACCTTCAGTCTTCAGTACTTTAATCAGCAGTTGTTCTTCATCATACCTTTAGTCAGCAGTTGTTTATCCAGCAGTCCTTTGCAGCAGCAGTTGTTTCCAACAGTTGTTCAGTGTAGCAGATGTTAGGATCAACAGTCTTTTGGGAGAAGTATCTTGTAAATACTGTTTATTCATAGGATCAACTGAGTAGTATATTTTGGCTTTCCAATCATCTGTTCTTCTCCAGGTCAACAGACCCAACAATCTCCCCCTAGAACAGATGATGCCAAAACTAGGCTTTATTCTTGATCTTTATTCATCATCAGACTTTCTCTAATTTGAACTTTGAATTGTAACTCAAAGCTCAATGATAAGAGGTCTTCAGCATCTCTTTCAAGCTCAGACGTTTAAAAGTTCAAACCCGTGTAAGTGACACCTAATGATTCTAAATGCACAAGTAGACCCTACGAACCTGTTGGTGAACACAATGATTAACATCAGTTATACACTTCATATACACCTCATATAAGTGCTCATACAAGCTCATGTAAATTACAAGTCATACAAGACTCCAAATAGTCACATAAGCATACATTACATAATCTGCGTTTTTAGGACAGATTATGCGCTGTGAAAACCAATTTATTAAAAATACTTATCCAATGAATTAGACTCCCAAAATTTTACTGAATATTCCAGGGAGTGTACCAGACAAGTACACATTTTTATTTCATGATAAAACCATATATGAAAATTATGAAAAATGATAAAATACAGCTAGGTCCAGAAAATACTCATAACAGATCAGATTAGTAGAAAAATTCCCAAATATTGTGTATTTATCCAAACGGGATGAATCCACTTGGAAAAGCCAAGTTTTACCAATGTCGATCTATTGTCCAAATTTCATAACCTAATTCTTTGTAAAACTCAAGTTATTGTCGTTTAAAGTTGACCCAAAATATTAATCCGAAAATCTGATATGACCTTTAATCAAAGAAAATTCCAAAAACCTATCAAACGACGTCCAAATCAGATTATTTTGCCCATTATGAAAATCTAAGACCACGTACAATGTTTTCATGCAAAGAAATCATCAAAACAAACAATTTAACATCACGTTACAGAGCCTGTAAGTCGGCCTAAACAATCTGTCCAGATTTTAATCATGCATAAACCCTAGTTTTAATCAACTATCTTTGCATATTAACGATCAACAATACCCAACAAACATCATACAACACCAATAACACATAAATTGATCAAAACCTTGCAAGATACATGTTAAACATTATCAATCATAAACCCTAGAAGTCTAAAACATCAAGAACATGCAAACTCATGCAATACATACAATAATCATCGCATAACATCATGTTTAACCCCATAAATCTTTATGAACAACAAGTTTTAATCTTTATAAAAGTGTTTCAGACTTGGAAAACTCGGTTATGATGTTTTAAAACACATTAAAGATAATCAAAACAAGTAAGATTGAGTATTATACCGAAAGCACTTCAAAACCACCAACCGAATGCTCTCCAAGTTTCCAGAATGGTGTTCTTGAGCCTTAGCAGGTGTTTGGGGTTTGATATTTTCGTAAATAGCCTGCATAGGAAGATTAGGGTTAAGGTTATGAGGTACTCGGGGCTTAAGATTGCTTAAATAAGGGTTTCAAGTCAATTTAGTCGAACTGGGCACGCCGAACGGCCGCTCACTTGGCCTCGGCCCGTTTCGGGTGGCCCAGTCTAGTGTATTGCGTGTTTTCTTTGATGTTTTCGCTATTTTGGACCATATCAGGTGTAACCCCATGTATTTAGACCCCAACTATCCTAACGGTTCATCAATTACGGTTTTTAATAACGCGTTCGGTTTATGTTCACGTAATCACATACAGTTTGCACATAGTTTCACAGAAACACATAATTGCAATCAATATCAATCAATTAATCCACAATTATCTAATTTCACAATTCACCAACGTCCAGGGTTCAATACTCATGTATATAGTTTGGTAATTCCCCGAATTACCACTTCATGCAGTTATTAACTTATAACTGTGCAACGTGTGACTCATCTAGCTAACCCTAGTTAAGTAGAATGCAAGGAATGTAAGTACCAATAACTAGAGTTTAGTTAAAATAAGAACCTAAAATTGCGCGATATCACACTCTTGTTGACGCCCTCTCCGCATCCCATCTTTTTGCATCTTTCAATAAATGGCATAGTCCCCTAGGACATGTTTGAAAGATGACATGTTTGTTTTGCTACAGTCACAACTTTAAATAAACATGGTCATTTTGTCACATCTTTGTTACCCAAACCGGGTTTATTTAATTCGTGTGAACATTCAAAAGCAAAATATCTTCCTTTTGTTGAAAATAACAAACGCGCGCAAAATGTCTTAGATCTAATTCATTGTGATCCTTGGGGACCCACACCCGTTGCCTCCACCGATGGCTATTTATACTATGTTAGACGATCACTCACGGTTCAATTGGCTTTATCATCTAAAGGCTAAATCCAATTTTTTCAACACTTTAACCACTTTTTTAAACTTTGTTGAAAATCAATTTTCTACAAATGTCAAAGTTTCTCAAAGTGTTGGTGGAACTGAGTTTACAAATAATCGGGTACAAACTTGCATTCAACAACATGGCATCCAACATCGTCTCTCATGTCCATACACACCCGAAAAACGGAAGGGCAGAGCGAAAACATCGTCACATAACCGAAACCGGTTTGGCAATGATGTTCAATGCTCATGCTCCATAAAACTTGTGGTTTGACGCTTTCACTCTGCCACTTACTTAATCAACCGCCTACCCACTAAAATTCATGTCAACAAATCACCATTCGAGGTTCTTTTTCACCAACCACCCACTTATTCCAACTTACGTGTTTTTGGATGTCTTGTCTGATATATTCGTGATTATACAAAACACAAACTCCAACAACGAAGTGCACCTTCATTATTCATTGGTTAGTTGAAAATACACCTTCATTATTCGGTGTCTCTATCCCTCAACCGGCCGAATTTATATCACTAGACATGCCAAATTTGATGAAGACATCCTACCATTCCAAACCACTTCAACACCACCTGATAACTCACACATTCCCTTTACAAATTTTGAAGATACTTTACCATCACCTACACCAAATAATCCCACATTGGCCCCATCAACCATGCCACATTCTTCAAATGACCCACCAACTCTTAATGCTCATACACATCCGAAACAAATCTTATTAATCCATCCGGCCTAACCAATATTCAACCTACTTCCGTCCCTCAACCTGACCTACCCTTCGGTCCACAATCTCCAACCCACCACTCCTCACCACTAAACTACTCCCGTGGCCCAACTACACCATCCTCCCCCTGCCCATCTAGCCCACTATCCGACCAACTACCCACAGCCCAACCCACGTCTCCCATTGCCTCACATACCTCCGCTCCATCTCACCAACCAAATTCGCCCACTACTGACCAAAGTTCCAACCATTCTCCTCATAATTTTTAAACCATCAATGATCACCCTATAAACTTGAGCCAAATCCGGTATCTTCAAACCAAAGCACTTCTGCAATATGGCTCAATTTTCCAATCATCCTCTTCATCGCCCTCTTCTTTCTTCTCACATACCTAAAGGGATAAAAACAACCTTTAAAGATCCTAAATGGGTACACGCCATGCATGATGAACTTGATGCATTACATGGGAATCATACGTGGTACCTTGTTCCTCATCCATCTTCCACAAACATCATCGGCTCCAAGTGAATTTACGGGTTAAACTACAAAGCCGATGGATCCATTGAGCGCTACAAAGCTCAACTTGTAGCTCAAGGTTTTAGTAGGGCTAGATTTCTCACATACATTTAGTCCTGTTGTCAAATCCTCAACCATCCAAGTTGTTCTTAGTCTTGCCACCATTCGTCGGTGGAAGTTACGACAACTTGATGTGAACAATGCATTCGTAAATGGAAACCTTAACCAAACCATTTTTATGGAGCAACCACCAGGTTTTGAAGATCCCAAACGTCCAACACATGTATGCAAACTCAATCATGCCATTTACGACTTAAAACAAGCACCGCGTACTTGGTTTCAATGGTTAAGTTCATTTCTTATCACCCTTGGATTCAAATGCACTAGAGTCGATCCATCACTATTTGTGTATAATCGTGATGCCACATTAATGTATCTCCATGTCTATGTCGATGACATAATTATCACAGGCAACAACGAAAATTCATCACTACTTTTAGGTCTCGACTCAACAAGGAATTTAAAATCAAAGATCTTGGCTCCCTAAATTTTTTCCTTGGTTCAGGAGTCACTCATACCAAAACCGATCTATTTCTAAACCAATCTAAATATGCCTATGACGTACTGTCAAAAGCCGGTCTTCTTGATTCTAAACTCGTTGCCACCCCTCTCATATTGTCACACCCCGCCCAGGCCGGGGCACTTACAGTGACCAGTCGGCGCAAACTTAAAGCGGAAACGTAATCTCGTTACATAACTTGAGTATTTATTACAAGCCAGTGCGATCCAAGTACCACCAAGCTAACCAAAGCTTAACTTAACTATAATAAGATGAACCGTCTAAAGTATGCCAACTCTCAGCTAGGAACTCCTATTCCTTACACCATCAACCTGTGATACATACTCGACTAATAAAAATATGTCAGCACACAGCTGGTGAGTCACATAAACCGACTCATCAATAAAATAACCACATAAACATTTTATTGATCAAGTATGAGCTCCTTGCATGTCACCATAATCATAATCCAGACTAAGCATTATATATTCACACACATGGTCTACTAATTCCACAGCAGACCCACTCGTGGCCTACCAATTCCACAGTAGGCACACACAATCTACCAATTCCACAGCAGACTGTAAGTGTATGTCCCCCCAGGGAAAATATAATGATCATTATAATATATATAACACCCTGGATGCCACACCTATGGTTCGATGCATATACATGATCAATCACCATCAAAACAATTTTATAAGCAAGTATCATGTTTTGAAAATAGTTTAAGCAACTCACCTCTTTATCAACCCTTTTGCAATTGACAACGCTAATACAACCAAGTACTATCTCAGGGTCCTGATACAATTATACCACCTTAGGTTAGGTAACGGTACACCTAACTAATTATTATTACAGTTGGATATTGGTTAGCGTTACCTTATTTAAGCATGAATGATCAATCCATGCCTAACTAAGGCTAGGCTACCCAACACCCACCCCCAATAATAATCATAATCCCTAAAAAGAATAACGCTAAACTACTACCTGAACGATATTTTGTACTCCCTCCGTCCCATTAGAAGTGTCTTCGTTTGAAAAACACAAAGTTTTAGGCATATTAAATGATTGTTTTTTTTTTGCTTGCCATATGACAATAATACCCTTTTCATATGTGGGTCCATCATATTATTTGTTTATTTTAGTTGGGTTTTTAAGGGTAAATTTGGAAAATGGTTAATATTTTTTTAAAGTGGACACATGAAATGAGACAAATAAAAAAGTGAATATGGACATTTCTAATGGGAAGGAGGGAGTAATAATTATTATTAATGTATTAGAGAATTAAAATATAAAGCTTACATACCTGTTTCTAGTTCTGAGAAAGTTGCACAATGATATGTGAATAAACTTAATATGCTATTTATAGTCAAATTCGTAGACACATCTCAGCGAATAAACCGACTTTACACCGTGAGTCCTTTTAACCGAGTTTTAAAACTACAATTTAAATATGCCAATCTTTATATTGGAGATAATTTATTCCATCTCAAACATTAATAAGAAAAACACTTTTTCCATCTCAAAAAAAAAAAAATTTCCAAATAAAACCCAACCATCTCAACAAGACCATCACAACAACAGTCAACAAAAATGGCCGTTGGATTCCTACAAACTCTCAATGAAGCCATAACCACACACACCGGCTGTAGCCATCCGTCACCAACTCCACCGGTCTTATGTTCCAACTCAACCCAATAACCGGTAACTTCGAGTGGGTAGTTATTGACTCCCCTCTAATTGGAGCAGGAACCATACACGTGTGATGTGTGTGACGTGACGTGACGTGTCGTGTCATGCACTGGTGAAAGCAAGAAGGCTGTTGAGATCTCTCCAATATATCCCTTGAGAAGCTAAAGAAGAAGGGTTACGAGGTGTTGTACATAGTTGATGCTATTCATGAGTATTAGTTGGGGGTGGTTTTGGACTTTTTACTAGTTAGTATCAATAAAAAATAATAATAAAAAAAAGAGAGGGCAAAACACTGGTTGTCAGGAGGAGTAAAAAGGGGTGGGAGTCACTTTATAGAAAAAGAGAGCAAGTGGATGAATTAAAAAAAAAATTAATAAAAAAAACAGTTGTTTAATTATGTTTGCAGAAAAAAAAAGGGGAGAAGGTGCGAGTGAGTAGTGACAGGGCAGAAGCAAGGGAAGAAGAGTTGGGTTCTTTGAACCCGCAAAAAAAGAAAAGTTGGGTTCAAATATTTGAGCTCGTAAGAAAAGTCGAGTTTTTTCAAATCTCGCGAGAAGAAAGGTCGAGTTCTTTGAGCTCACAAAAAAAAAGTCGAGTTCTTTGAACTCGCAAGAAAAAGAAAAGTCGGGTTCTTTGAACCCGCAAGAAGAAAAAGTCGGGTTCCTTTGAGCCCGCGAGAAAGAAACACAAGTCGGGTTTTTAAACTCGCAAGAAGAAAAGTCGGGTTCTTTTGAGCCCGCAAGAAGACAAGTCGGGTTCTTTTTTAAACTCGCAAGAAGAAGAGTCGGGTTCTTTTGAGCCCGCAAGAAGAAAAGTCGGGTTTCTTGGACTCGGAATAAGAAAAGTCGGGTCCAAATCTATGAGCCCGCAAGAAAACAAACACTCCAACTTGAAGATGAGTGTTCGAAAAGAAGAAAGATTACTTGTCAAGTTGGGCGTTCGTAACCTTCACGCTCCAACTTGAGGGGGAGTATTGGAGATAATTTATTCTCCATGTTTTCCTCTCCATAATTCACTCCTTGCATTATGCCTAAGACTAGCTCCTCTCATTTATACCCTTATTATGTGCTTCCATGATTTATGCCCCAAGATTTGCTATTTGCCTATTTTATGTATTTTCATTCTTGTATTTAAGGAGGATATTATCTCCTCATTTCAAGTACCAAGAATATTATCAATAAACATCTTTCTTTTCTATTCATATTTCTTATACAAATCCACAAGCCGGTTTGAGAGTCGTTGGCTAGAAACCGAGCCGCCTCCGGCCGCAAGGCCAAACCAACAAACCTAAACCAAATAGAAAATCGCTTCCGCTAGATTTCTATATGGTATCAGAGCATGCTACTATCCTGCTCGGAAGAAGAATAGAAAAGAAAGATGTTTATTGATAATATTCTTGGTACTTGAAATGAGGAGATAACATCCTCCTTAAATACAAGAATGAAAATACATAAAATAGGCAAATAGCAAATCTTGGGGCATAAATCATGGAAGCACATAATAAGGGTATAAATGAGAGGAGCTAGTCTTAGGCATAATGCAAGGAGTGAATTATGGAGAGGAAAACATGGAGAATAAATTATCTCCAATACTTTATTGGCAATAAATCTTCTTATCGAAGATATATTAAGCACATACACTCGTGCACGTTTTTTTATTATTATTATTATTATTATTATATACATATTAATAATTAATTCAGCTGCTTCACTCGTTTTTTTTCGTATAAATTTCAACATATAACGTTTTACAAAAATACAAATATACTGTTGGGACACGCTTATTATTCTCTACTTATTATTCTCTACGTTTTAACCTAAACTTCATTAAAAACGAAGTAGGGTTAAATAGAACAAAATATATTATATTACTACTAAACAGTCTTCTACAGGACTAATTACTCGTCTAGATCTCATGTCTCAAATAATAATATTATCCCGTCACTTACTCATGAATTAATTTTAAATACACGAGTATCCAACTCACTTGTAGATTCGTTTTATCAATCAATGACCCGTTTCATTCACCAATAAATATGAACCAACACATTTTATTTATATAACAAGAACGGGATGTTACAAATATACCCCCCTTAAATTAGGTTTCGTCCTCGAAACCTGTCAACTTTGAACAAATGAGGTTAGGACCTCCTCGTCTCATCATCACTTCCTACGTAATATTTTATCATTTCTATGTTCCAATATTCTAATATATATATTTTTTATCGTTTTATGACATAACTGCTTTATCAGTTGTTTCATATAAGACCCCATGTCTAGATAGGCTGTCGCATACTTCAGTCTAGTATATGGGCGTTCTATATTTCTTCCCAAATAAGGATTCATATAGTGTTGTCATAATAATTGTGTGGTAGCTATTATTGCACGAAGGTTTGATTAATGCTAAATGATGGTCCTTACTACTAATAAAGTTTATTATGTACGCACGCAGTATACCTTTTATGGCTTGATTGATGCATTCATTTTGCTCGTTAGCCTAGGTGTCCTATGCTACTACTCAGATATATTTGAGTTCCCAGCTTTTTCTAGAAACCTTGCCCGAATCTTAAGGAGAACAAAATATAGCTCATCTAGGCACATTGTGTCATAAGACAATCTATTTATTATAAGGCTTGACTTACATTTCATTTGTCCTTAAGGATAGGAAAAGTGTATAGATTTGGCGAACCTATTAGTTATTACCTAATTCGTGCCCACGGCTAGATCTTGGAAGCTTAGAAACAAAGTCCATTATTATCATCTCCCATTTCTATCATGGGATTTCAGGTTCCTATAGATAGCCCAAACGATTTTTTTGATGCTCTGCCTTGACTTTTAGGTAGGTAAGGCATTTCTCTACTTTTCTTGTGATATAGCTTTTTATTCCCAGGCAACAATAATAATTTCTTAAATCCTACGTTTTATTGTTACCAAGGTATACAGTGTATTTTAACTTATGAGCTTCCTCTGGTATCATATCCCACAACCCGCCAAAACTAAGAATCTCATATTCGATTATCGAACTTAAGATACTATCATTCATAGATCCCAATAATCTCGGCTACCAACCATTGTTTCTTCCTTAATATGGTTTTCCATTAAGGCATGTCATTGCATTCTTAATTTGATACAAGGGAGTTACCTTAACACCACGTCCAGATGCATGGAGTTTATTATCCATTGGGCTCTCTCTTTTCTAGTGAGTGTATCAACGCTGCGTTTGTCTTACAATTAAATTAATGAGATCTATGAACTACATATATGTTGGTCTAATAACATTACAAACAACTCAGAATGTTCGTATTGTATCGTGTCCTATCCTCCTGGCTATGGGTATCAACCACTACACACCGTATTGTGCCCTGACAATGAACCATGTCAATGTGCTAGAATATATAAAACCTTATCCAGTAACTCCAACATTTGATTTCTTAATTTCTCCGTTGAAAGTTAAGGTAAGATAGTAAATGGCTCTAGCAATACGGGTTGCCCCCGGGATCAAGTCGATTCTAAATTTAATTTTTTTCTATCGACTAATAGTCTAAAATGACCCCTAGGGAATGCCCCATGAAATTTGACTACTACTGGGACATCCATTAAATCCTAAGCTTCCTTAGGCTCTGGTGCATTTACTAGTTAATCTAGTTGACCCTTCGGATCCACTTAATTGCCTTTATCATCATACTGAAACTTATGGGTTTACTAGGTTTTTCCCTTCGAGTTATCAAAGTTTTCCCCTTCGGTTCCTTGATTCGAATTTGCTTCTTATCACCCAATATACGAGTTTAGCGAGCTAACCAATCCATCCCTAGTACTATATCCTCCAATCCAAGTTTCATTGATAATAAGTCTATAGGTATCGAAGTATTTACTAATTTAAATAGTACTACCTTTGATATAGCTCCCAATTTCTTATTCCCTTCCATTCGCTACTATTACTATAAATGGTTTACCTAACTTGCAGAAAACCTAGTTAAATAAAATTCTAAAAGGTTCACATATCAAACTTCTATCAACATCAGTATCTGAAAGTATCTTAGCATAGAAGTTGGTTACTAGTATCGTACCCACTATCTCATCAATATTCCTACGGCTTTTTTAGTCTCTATATCAAAAGCTCTACATCTTGCTCTATCGGGCTCTGCATTTTTTTAGGCCAACAAGCCTTAAAATCTTAAAAACTAACGAGGCTCTCTACATTGATACCAGGTGTGCATGCGTTTCTTACGATTTCTACAAGCAAACTTATGACATAGACAAGAATGACTTTTTCCATATGTCGGACATTGAAGTAGGGGTTCACATTTCCTTTTATAATCCCTAAAATGGAACTCCTCTGATTCTGATTACTTTACCATTTTCTCCTAACCATAGGGCCCGGGGTTTTCTTCTAATATAACTTATATCTCAAAAGTGATAGTTGTCCTGGATTCTACTGCCTTGATTTGCAAGGCCTCAAGTCCTTATATGTGCACTTGGTTGATTGAACATTAACCATTGATACAATATTAACCTTTATCGAAGGTTCTTAACTATGCAACTTTGAGATTCTGACTAAACTCCTAAGAGAGTTCTATAAGTCATCTAGTAGAAAAGGAAATGTTGGCTTCAAACGCCATCCTTACTCCATTATAATCTTTATTTGTATGACTTCCGGGTCTGGTTCTAATTAACTCTCGTAGGAAGTGGAGACCCCAAGCTCGGTTAATTTCTCGCTTGATTACACGACTAACATGTCTAGGGTATTCTATCCAGGCATTATATTGTTCTATCCACTTTATGTATTCTATGGTTTCATTTAATGCCCACAAATATGTCTATCCATCTACGCTACACACAAACCACTGCATGCTTAGAGACATACATTCTAGATACTATATACATATTCCCCTAGTTAACTTAGAAACATAAAATCAACTCTCAATTTACTTATTAATCACTTTCCACACAAGCAAACATATAGGAATAAGGTAAGCACAACATACTCCCATAGATAAACATATATATATATATATACACACACACACAAGGTTTTAGTAGCAAGTCCTAGAACTCTGCCTACTATATTTGTTGATTTCAGTACAATATGATGTTTGCGAGATCATAGCGGTGTCATTCATTAACCTTCATACTGGCAAGGTATGAAAGCAATATATGATACACACCATGATACCCCCAAATACCATATGGTCCTTCCATCATAAAGTTCGGCATACCAATCTTATACATCTTCTATTATACTAGCCTCTACCCACAAAGACTAGTACTTCCACGTGGCTTACAAGTCCTAGTTTAAGTCTAGATACTTCAATAAGTACCTAAATCTCTTAAACTAATGCTCTGATACCAACTTGTCACACCCCGCCCAGGCCGGGGCACTTACAGTGACTAGTCGGCGCAAACTTAAAGCGGAAACGTAATCTCATTACATAACTTGAGTATTTATTACAAGCCAGTGCGATCCAAGTACCACCAAGCTAACCAAAGCTTAACTATAATAAGATGAACCGTCTAAAGTATGCCAACTCTCAGCTAGGAACTCCTATTCCTTACACCATCAACCTGTGATACATGCTCGAGTAATAAAAATACGTCAGCACAGAGCTGGTGAGTCACATAAACCGACTCATCAATAAAATAACCACATAAACATTTTATTGATCAAGTATGAGCCCTTGCATGTCACCATAATCATAATCCGGACTAAGCATTATATATTCACACACATGGTCTACTAATTCCACAGCAAAACCACCCGTGGCCTACCAATTCCACAGTAGGCACACACAGTCTACCAATTCCACAGCAGACTGTAAGTGTATGTCCCCCTAGGGAAAATATAATAATCATTATAATATATATAACACCCTGGATGCCACACCTATGGTTCGATGCATATACATGATCAATCACCATCAAAACAATTTTATGAGCAAGTATCAGGTTTTGAAAATAGTTTAAGCAACCCACCTCTTTATCAACCCTTTTGCAATTGACAACGCTAATACAACCAGGTACTATCTCAGGGTCCTGATACAATTATACCACCCTAGGTTAGGTAACGGTACACCTAACTAATTATTATTACAGTTGGATATTGGTTAGCGCTACCTTATTTATGCATGAATGATCAATCCATGCCTAACTAAGGCTAGGCTACCCAACACCCACCCCCAATAATAATCATAATCCCTAAAAAGAATAACGCTAAACTACTACCTGAACGATATTTTGTAATAATTATTATTAATGTATTAGAGAATTAAAATATAAAGCTTACATACCTGTTGCTATTTATAGACAAATTCGTAGACACGTCTCAGCGAATAAACCGACTTTGCACCGTGAGTCCTGTTAACCGACTTTTAAAACTACAATTTAAATATGCCAATCTTTGTTGGCAATAAATCTTCTTATCGAAGATATATTAAGCACATAGACTCGTGCACTTTTTTTATTATTATTATTATTATTATTATTATTATTATTATTATTATTATTATTATTATTATATTAATAATTAATTCAACTGTTTCACTCGTTTTTTTCATATAACTTTCAATATATAACGTTTTACAAAAATACGAATATACTGTTAGGACACGCTTATTATTCTCTACGTTTAAACTAAGCTTCATTAAAAACGAAGTAGGGTTAAATATAACAAAATATATTATATTACTACTAAACAGTCTTCTACAGGACTAATTACTCGTCTAGATCTCATGTCTCAAATAATAATATTATCTCGTCACTTACTCATGAATTAATTTTAAATACACGATTATCCAACTCACTTGTAGATTCGTTTTATCAATCAATGACCCGTTTCATTCACCAATAAATATGAACCAATACATTTTATTTATATAACAAGAACGGGATGTTACACATACCCAAGGATATATTCAATTCTACCCGTAAACCTTTTCATGACCCCACTCTCTATCGCTCTTTAGTGGGTGCCCTTGAAAACCTCACCATTACCCATCCCGATCTATCCTTTGTCGTTAATCAAGCAAGCCAATACCTTCAACATCCCACTACCACTCACTTTCAACTTGTCAAATGAATCCTTCGTTATGTCAAGCACACCTTACCCATGGGTTAACGTTTGATAGACCACCTAACACATTTTTATTATGTTTTTCTGAAGCAGATTGGGCTCGTTGTATTGACACAGTAGATCTACCTATGGCTATTGCATTTATTTAGGAGGTAATTTGGTATATTGGAGCGCCAAGAAACAACCCACGATCTCAAGATCAAGTTGTGAGTCGGAATACAGGGCTATGGCAAATACGGCTTCGGAGATTATTTGGATAACACGTCTTCTTTGAGAACTTCATGCGTTACCACCGGGACCTCCCACATTATTTTGTGACAACAAAAGCGCTCTATTTTTTTAGTCAATATCCAATCTCTCACAAGCGAGCCAAACACATTGACCTCAGCTATCATTTTGTTAGAGAATTTGTTGCCGTCGGTCGTCTTCACACAAACTTCATCCCAAGGGATCGCCAACTTGCGGATATCTTCACAAAAATTCTTCCCAAGCCGTTGTTTGAACGATTTAGAACAATGTTGCGAGTAGACCCTCCTCCTTCTTGCATTGACGGAGGTATTAGGCAATCCTAAGATCATTGCCTTCAAATCATTAGTCAATATTTCATTTCATTTCTCATTCAATGATATCTCTTATATTTGTAAACAGGAGAAATATTCTCCATAATTCTTGTACCATATATTGTATTTTAAATATGTAATATGTTGAATGAATACAACCAAATTGTTACATATAACCCGATTGGGGGGGGGGGGGGGGGGGGGTTGGTTTGTTTGGGCCTGCTTCTTACTTTTGGGTGGTGGTTAATATTTCTTATATTTTGTCAGGTTTCTCCTTTCGGTGTATTGCCTGCTGGTCGTTTTAAGTATAAATAAAAGTTTCGTTTGGCTGTTCAAAAAAATAAAACTTAATATAATCAACTATTTAGATAAATCACGTTTAACTAAACCAATAAGCATGTAAATAAAAAAAGGATTAGGGGTAATCCAAAATCTAAATATAGCATAGAAAAACTGATCAATTCGTTTAGATAGGGGTAAGGCAAGCATCCCTTACAAAGAAACAAATCGCTTCAGATGCTGACTAATTACCGGTTAACTAACTTACCAGCGCTTTTTTATATACAAATAATGCATGCACTTACAAAAACATAATGAGAACCAAATAATGCATTCATTGAAACTTAATAGGCGATTTTACCAAGAAAAAAAATACAATCATTGTATAACAACAAACCAATTGTACGCAAGAATATAACAAGTTAAACGGTTTAGCTGTTAAAAGAAAGTTGATAGAAAGTTTAAACCCACGTAGAAGAAAGGCTATGTAATAAAACAAAAGTTATTTGGTTTTCATCTTAAATATTCAATATGGTTAGATCTTCTAAGAAGGTAGCTTTGTTAGTGTTAATAGAGATCATGTTCACAAAATCAACACCGAAAATAAAGGAACACATAGGCTAAAAACAAACAATTAATCTAATAGGTGTATTCACGGACACGGACACGCACATGCATTTATAGTTGCATTCAAACAAGAATCTTATTCATACGTACTTTGTTTCCATTGAAAAATAATAAATAACTAGTTCTTTGACCCGTCGCGCGTTGCGGCGACGATGTACATAACTGCATCTACACTTGTTCAACTTCATTTTCTTACTCGTTTCCATGCTCTACCTGCGACAAAGTAGCAGAGAAATTAATGAAATACAAAAGTAAATATAGAAAAACAAAAACAGGAAATGATACCTAAATGGACCATTTGGATCTCGTGGAGGAACTTCAATAGCATCAAGGGCTTCAAAGAGACATGACCACTCCACCATGGGCATACTTTTTTTTGTCCATTCTTGTTTGCATGTTTGCACCATGAAGGCCAGATATTGAAAGAAACCCAAATCATTTGGATGCAAGGTGGGTTGCAGATCTCAATCTACCATCCAACACTGTTGCCAAGCCATCTTCAATGATTTGTTTGTAGAACATTGTCCCTCATCATAGCCATCAAGTAATTTGAAAGCGTCTAAACATTATGAAAACAAAATTAAATAATTCGTTACTCACAATAACGTGTACACACAAAAAAAAGTTGTACACAAAATGTTAAGGTTTATATAAATATAAATGTACCTTCAATGCATATAATACAACCAACTTGTGCTTAAAACGTAGGTAATGCATGTAGTACAACTTGTGCTTCAACAAATTAACATTCGAATTGAACTCGTAATAGCGAAAAAAAATGGTAATAAAAGAATTTGTTGTTTCCACAATTCCACTTGCTTACTTTGAAATGAATGACCACAAAGTCAAACTGTATCTTTATTTTGAAATGAATGAATTGAGCACTATAAAAGCACCTAAATACCATGTGTCACTAACGATTCCGCTCCAATTCAAGCTCAAACTGATGTTTGCTTTCAGTTGACATTTCGTTGTTATTGACCTTTGAATCTTTGATATAATTTAACAGTAACAATATAATCAGCCTAATAGCCAAAACCCTAGCCCAAAGCAATATGCAAGAGAAAAGTTACCTCGCGGCGCCGCCGCCGCAAGACCACCATGACTCCACCACAGAGGCCACCCTACTCTCCTCTGTCTCTCACTTCACTGCTGGCCTCTAGCCGCCGCCATAAGCGGCAAGTAAGTTGTCGACAACGACGAGGCAGCACCCCCCTTCTCTCTGTTTCTCTGTTTGGGTATCTGAATAAAAGAAACGGTCTCTCTCTCTCTAGAAAAGTCGTCGTAAGGCAACAATCGCCATAATCGACGGTCGACAGTTTTAGGTGTCGAGCTTGTAGTAGTTGAGATAGAAAGAATGTATGTAGATAAGGTTTTGTTTGTGAGAGGAACAGGTGTAAAGACAGATCAAAAGCGAATACCTCACAAAAACCAACTCATTGTTTGTCAATACCACCAGTACAACACTTAAAGCATAGAGTATAACACACTAATGCACAAACCTCTTGCTAATTAGAATAATATAAATTTCATGGCAACATTCAAGGTCTATCAACTCTAAAATCTTTACGGCAATCAACTACTTTGGTCCCAGAGGCGAAGCTTGATTCTCGAATCGGTGAAGGCTGGACTCAATTTTTTTCGATCGTTAGTGGCAAATCGACGGGGCCAGACTCAATTTACCTACGAAAATAGCAATTTTCCACTACTGCGCCAAAAACAGGGGGCCAGCCACCTCTGGCCCTATAAAACCTTCGCCCCTGTTTGGACCTGTATTAAAGATAGCTCTCGCTCGACTTGTTTTGCCTTTATTTACAGAAAACATGGATATGTCTTGTATTGTCTTTTTATTACCCATTTTGAACCGTTACTTGCTCTACCTGTTTCACCTTTAAATACTGAAAACGTGGATATGTTAACACCCTTGCAGAGCCCGTCGAAGTCAAGCGTCATAATTAAGTAAGACCTATGCAAACATAAGAGGCGTCACTTCCATAAAACATACAACAACTTAATTCTAATACAAACTTACATTAATTAATAATTATAATATAATAGATGGTTTATTGAATACATTTGGATAACGTAATGCCTGAGATATTTTGTAAAACATCTACACAAATTTAATTTTAAGTTCCCACTTGCAGGAATACATGGCTTATATTGATGGCAATACAGTTTTGTGAAACTTCAGCCACCAATACAGTTTTGTGTGTCTGATCAAGTTTTTTTTTTGGCTCTGATGAAATTTATCCACTAGGCAATAATGCCTATGTTGGGTTAATCTTGATAGCTCCAGTCAAGTTGTTTACGGGTCATGGATCATAAGTTTTAGTTGTTGTGCATGAAACAAGATAAGAAGGTTCAAACGTATCATATGCATGGCTGGAACTTGAATAAGCATGTGGTTTAATTTTTGGGAAAATTGCAAGAATAGCCTTTGACCGAGTCGATTTGCGAAAATAGCCCCCTCAGCCGTCTTTGGAAAGACGGTTCCCAGTTCCCGAGGCGTCTCAGACGTCTCCCAAGACGTTTCCCACTACAACCAATAATTTACCGCCACGTCAGAGACGGTTCCACGTTCCCGAGGCGTCTCAGACGTCTCCCACTACAACCAATAATTTACCGCCACATTATCACCCACCCACTCTCTCTCTCCTTCTCTCCTCATTTATTACCTCACTCTCCTCTCCTCCTCCTCCTCTCTCTCTCTCTACCTTTCTCTCTCCCACAAAAGTTTCAACTGAAATAAAACTGTAGATATAGAAAACCAGAAGGGAAGGGAAGGAAAGAAGGTGTATATTAATTAAGGGTGAGGCTAACGTATAAAGCTTCTTAACGTAAGAAGTGTAAGAAGCAATCTCAACCATTAGATTAAGGATACAGATTAAAAACCCTAATCATACTTGGGTTAAACTAACCAAGGGTAAAACAGAAAAAACCGTCTAATTTTAACAGATCGATTCCAGATCGTAACAACAAAACCCAGATTTTTCATCGTTTTAAGATCGATTCATGTTCAGAATGATTACACAATTGAAAAACAAAAAAAATCGATTACAATGAACGAAAACGTAAAGATCAGTATTTGAATCTAAAAAAAACAAAAAACAGAGGATTAAAAATAATCATATAAACAATTATGAATCGTAATAGTTGTCGAAATACTCTCGATTTTGTTTCAATAAGGATGATTAAACATAAAAAATAGGTTAAAACAAGTTGCAGAGGAAGAAGATGAAGTTGGTGAAGAACAGAGCACTTTTATATATCAAACGCATTCACAAAATTACAGACGCACTCATTGAAATTTCAGACGCACTCATCAAAATTTCAGACACACTCATTGAATTTTCAGACACACTCATTGAAAATTCAGACGCACTCCTTGAAAATTATTGAATAGATACGTGCGTTTAAACAAACACACCTTTACTTGTTTCTTAAAATTTAAACGCACTTTGTATTTGGTGGTACAATAAAAACAAACACACCTTTAATTTAAACAAACGCACCTTTACTTTAAACAAATGCACCTTGTATTTAAACAAACGCACCTTGTATTTAAACAAACGCACTTTGTATTTGGTCAACTTCCTTTTTGTTCCTGATAGACTTTTACTGCATACACATACACACATGCTTGTCATAATATGTTTTCCTTCTCTTTTTATCATGATATTTAGCCACCATGTGGGCTAACACGGGATTGCTTCTTGTTTGTATAAGCCATGCAAGCTTCAGATCAAATACGGTTCCAGAGTCTGTCCCAGACGCTTGAGTTCCGTTATCAGGCACTTGCAAGCAGTGTTGCTCAGCATGCTGATCAGAGACGAGTGGAGATTGAAAAAGAGAAGTTAGAGAAGGCAAACGCTGCAGCAGCTGCCTCGTGAGCGGTTTTTGGACTTTGCTTTCTGTGCCCTCAACGAAGATTAAAACTACACAGTGAATCGACGATCTTGACGACTGCATCTTTATTTTAGGTTACTGAATCTGATCTTCATTTTCTTTTAGGTTACGGTGGTGGTGGTGGTGGTGGTGGTCAGATCTAGATCGGTATGTTTCAGAATGAAAATGGGTTACGTTTATAACAGGGAAGATAGGATTAAATGTGTTTAACTATGGTTAGGTTAGATTGACAGGTGTCAATCTCTGGTGGCTTCCTACGCTTCTTATTTTAAGGGGCTTTATACCATATACTTTCTCATTAATTAATTACGTGAGTATAGATAGGTTTGAATGATTAAAATGATGTGAAGGTATAAAAAAGAAATAAGAAAAGCATATTCTATTTCTATCTAATCTAATTCTATTGAGTATAGAAGAGAACAAGAGGCTATTTATTAATAAGAATTTAAAACAAGCAAGAAGAGAGGGCTCTTCTCCTTCTTCTTCATCTTCTCCCTTGCGTGCAGACATACATACAAACAAACAAAAGTCTTCCCCAAATCATTTCTTAAAGAAAGAAAAAAAAACAGAGAGGAAAAGGTAGAGAGAGAGAAGGAGAGGAAAGTGAGGTAATACATGAGGAGAGAATGAGAGAAGGAGAGAGAGAGTGGGTGGGTGATGATGTGGCGGTAAATTATTGGTTGTAGTGGGAGACGTCTTGGGAGACTTCTGAGACGCCTCGGGAACGTGGAACCGTCTCTGACGTGGCGGTAAATTATTGGTTATAGTGGGAAACGTCTTGGGAGACGTCTGAGATGCCTCGGGAACTGGGAACCGTCTTTCCAAAGACGGCTGAGGGGGCTATTTTCGCAAATCGACTCGGTCAAAGGCTATTCTTGCAATTTTCCCTTAATTTTTTATAGAGTGAATTGCGTGGTTGGTCCCTGTGCTTTGCAAATCTTGCAACGTTGGTCCTCAGGGTTTAGAAATTACACAGTTGGTTCCGATGGTTTGAAAAATATTCACGAGTGCGCCCGAAGGTTGCATTTTAATAACATGAATGGTCCTTACCAGCTAACGTCGTTAAAATTTCCAGTTAACACCATATAAAATTACCATACTACCCTTGGTGGTGGTGAAGGTAAAACCCAATAAACCTCTTCTCCTTTTTATCATAATCTAAGATGGAAGATGGTCAGGCAATTGTAACAACCCGACCAGGAGGGGGCTGGACGTTACAATAGTTTGGTAACAGACTTGCACAACGGAAACAACGATAACTAATATTTAATGTTTTTTACAATTTCTAATCCAAAATATAAATATAAATACATAACTTAAATAAAATAGACTAATATCTATGCTGGGACGAGACGCGGCGGTCGTCGAAGCAGTGTAATCCTTAGTCGATCCAATCTCTAATCCACATATCTCTAGATGCTCTAACCGCAACATATAGCCGAATCTTCTAACCAATAACCTCTAATCCGCTACTAGCTAACAAACGAACATAATCCGTATGCTCCCAAAATCATCCGAATGCAGTACCTGAACACATGCTTAAAAAGAGTCGGGTCAGTAATCATACTGGCGAGTCCGTGTAAGTAATCAAGTGGATCCAAAAACAGTTTATCATTTCACAAACGAGTTTACACAGTTTAACACACGTGATGTAACAAGCAACACCTCAACCCTAACGTGGACTCTATCTACTGCCATTATAGGTCCTAGCAAAATATATGCCGCAATGGTCCCATAACCGTCGTGGAGGGTTTCCCGGGCCCTTACGTCCCGAGTCCACTTTGCGTGGGGGTTTCCCCAAGTAGTACTACCCATACATTAAGTCGGCTCTCAAACGAGTTAATGAGTGTCAAGTATAACCAGCAGCCAAGTATCTCGTTACATCACACAGTTTACACAAAATAATCACACACACAAGCATGTATTCACCCCAAAACAGTTAAAACAGAAAAAGGGGAAGTACACGAACTCACCTTTGGTTGCGTTTCACATCACGTCTCACCGCCACATGTTATTCCAAGTCAATATCCGATTATTATTCACCGACAAGGTCCTACTTAAGAATATAAATATTAGCGCGCGTAACCAATACCGTGGTTACACGTGTGGGTACACTTAGGTTCTTTAACCGAACTTCTATTAGTAGAGTTTATAATATAGTCATATGCACTACTTGGTTCCTAATGTCCAATTATGTCATGACTAGTCGAGTCCATAGTCCAAAGCCTTGGTCGCCAATTCTTATGATTAATGTTATAAAATCGTCCTTAATAGTCGTGTTATCAATCTATACTTATATGTATCAATTTATTATTTGTTTCATATACTTTATATATATTCTTTAGTCGCCTTAGTTCATATATCAAGTCGAGTCTCAAATGTTTGTTAAGGTCTCACTATCGCATATTAGCCAAGTCATACTAAAGTTCGCATTATTTGCCTTGTGTCCGATTCATCGCCTACATTAATGTCCAAATGTTACAATAGTCATCTATACCTTTTATATATTCCAATCATTCATCAAGACTTTATATCATCTCTTATGCGATTTAGTGCTATAATAATAATATCAACCACCTCAATATACCTTTGATTACTACTTAGTTTATATAAGGTCATCATCATACAAGTCCATTATCGGGCCGGGTTCAACGTCAAAGTCCCACACGTGTACACACGATAAACACTACTTAAGTTGATATAGTTCGGGTTCTCGTCTATACCTCTCGGGTCTCCTTAGTTCGACCAAGCCTTCTGTTCGTTGACTTTTGTTGACTGAGTCAACCCAGTTGACTCAGGTCTTGGCCCCTCATCTTCTACACAACAATTCCCTCATCAATAAACATCACAACAATCACAGTAACCACAAAAACCACCATCGTGAACCCACCTCGAACCTTACCTCCTGTCAACCACCACTGCTCAACAACGAACCACCACAACCTTCCACCGTAACCAAACTACCACCATCACAATCATCCATTCTAACCCACCATAACAATCATCAACACCACCTATAACCCCTGTTCATCGAGTACAAACAAAACCCTCACCATTAATACTCTAAGATTATTAATAAAGATGGGTTTAGGATCTTTACCTCCAACCTCAGGTTTGACCCGATCGGAAGTCCACCAGTCATCACTGTTGGATCAGTGGCTGTTTTTATGAACACTTATGTGTTTATCAGATTTATATATGAGTTATTAAGCAGCGGAAATACAAGTGTTCAAAGGTCTAAAAGATCACTTTGATGAGGAGTTATTACTCCCCCTTGACTGAATAATAAATGAGAAACAATAAATGATCTAAGTATAAAGCAGTAATAGCAGTTTATGTTTCTCAGATGTGAAGTGGAAATTATAAGTTTAAAGCCCGAAGGATTTCAATATAAGTTCAAAGATATTACACAAAATCACATATCAAAATAGATGAACAAACTCATCTATTTATAGACTAATGTACTAAACTGTAGTCTGAAGTAATCTAAGATATTTAACAAAGATATTATGCTAAGATAAGGTTACTACAGTCTGTACATTGAAACTTGAAATCAAGACTTTAACAAAACAATATAATATGTAAAACTGCTGATCTTCAGTCGGTTAGAAGCTTCTGAGGGAAAGTGCTGATGAGTGACAAACTGCTGATGAGCAGTTTGTCTTCAGCAGTTCTTCAGTGAAATATCTGGTTAGACTTCAGAACTTCTGATGAGTTTACTCTTCAGTACTTTGTGTTTGTTCTTCAGCACTTCTTCTTTTTGTTCTTCAGCAGTTCTATACTTAGGCAGATATGGAATAGACTAAGGTTATCAAAAGGTGGTTTCGTCAATCCTCTTTGTCCCAACAATCTCCCCCTGGATTGATGAAGCCAAAACCTTATCTATCCTTTATTGTTGTCCTTTTCTCTCTTCTAGCATCCTCCAGATCTCTGCTGTCATCCGGGTGGTAAGAGTACATCTTTGTTGCTCAGTGAGAGGACCAAGTTCAGGTGTTAAATGTTGAATGGTGAGAAGGTCTTTGGACGATAAAACACTCAACTCCTTTGAGTTTCTATAGACCTTACTTGAACGGTCTCTCCTGGTCACAAGTACTGAGTTGGATTCAGTAAATGACCATTTTACAATGTTTACCTTTGACCTGTCAAAGTCAGAGGCATAGGAAATTAAGCCAGTTTCCTTAGGTTGACCTGATTGAGGAATGTCTTCTATTTCGGTGACTCTCAGGTGAGATTCTTGACTTCCTTGTAATTCAGCCGCACCTTGGATTGGTATGTTGGGCAGGTGATGCTCTGTAACAACCCTTGTATGTGTTTCTTCTTGGATGGATTGTTGTAACTGATAAGCATAGGTAGCCTTGTCTCTGAATTGGGTCAAGATGGGTTTCTCTTCAACATCAAAATCACCATGTACAAGCTGATCTCCTTCTAGCAAAATCATTTTGAAGTCAGTCTTGACAATGGGATCTCCATCTGCTTTTCTTTTGGTGGCTGGCCTTCTTAATGTACCAGATGGTCTTTTGACAATAGAAGTTGTTTGGACTTCTTGGCTTTCAAATCTTTCTGGTTCAGCAACTTTCTTTGCTTTGAATTTCTTGTAAGCCTCATACAAAGTTTGTTCTTTCCATTTGCTGATTGAGGCTTTTGAACCATAGCCATTTGCCACTAACTCTTCAATCACTTCAGCTCTTTTGGCTTTCCTCTCATTTTCAGTTGCTATTCTATCAGATAGCATTTGTGCTCTTCTGGTCAGCTCTTGTGTTGAGAGTCTTTTGAGGGCCACTTGCTTTGATTTGGAGTTCTTTGTAATGAATGCTATAAGCTGTGCTCTTTTGTCTTCTTCAGCAGCAGCTTCAAGTGCTCTCTCTTCAGCCTCAAGCTCATCAAGTTTCTCTTGGTACTTGACCAATTTTTCTTCAAAGCTCAAGTCATCTCTGGTTTCTAGGCTGTTCCATACTCTGTCTTCTTTTGCCTTCTTTGCAGCTTCTTTCAAACTCTTCTCCAATAGATCTTTTGACATGCTGATGGGAGTAGGGTTTAAGACAGCTGTGGAAGTTGTTGTAGGCAAAGGAGTGGGAGTAGGTTCTTTTTCAGTTGCCTTAGGAACTTCTGATGATGGTTTAGGAGGTAGAACTGCTGATGTGGTAATTGGAGTCACAACTGCTGAAGGATTGTCTTCAGTAGTTTGAGAAATGTAATCAGCAGTTCTCTCTGATGCCTTAGATAACTTGAACTCTGGTGCTACTTCTTTTCCTGGTCTTTGTGTTGGTTTATCAGCTTCTTGATCAGGATTTTGTCTTTGTGTAGCAACTTCTGTTGGTTCCTTAATCATCTCCCCCTTTTTGGCTTCATCCACTTCTGGAAGCCTAATAGAATGAGATGTTGCAGCAGACAACCTTGCCAGTTGATCTTGTGTTTCATCCATCTTCTTGTTCAACTCAGCAAGTCTCGAGTTGATCAACCCAAACTGATTGTTAGCTTTTAACTCCCAAGCAGTTTTGAAGGGTTTGAGTTGATCAGTTATGATTTGTTTGAGTGCCTGATACAGGGGACCATCTGGGCTGCATAGTTGGTTCAGATCTATGCTTGTGAGCCCAGTGAATTGGGTAGGTTGTTTTAGTGAAGGGGTGCTTTTTGGGTGATCTTCAGATTGCTCTGAAGATGCCAGTTGTGGGGATTTTTGGGCTAACTGGTCTTTAACCTGATCTTTGGTGACCAGCTTTTTGAGCTTGGAGACCTTAGATTCAGGACCTTCAATGTCAACCGTCAATTCAGTTTGTGGAATGTTTGATTCATCAACCAACTTAATGGAATCATCTGAATCCCTGATAGTGTCCTCAGAGAGGGCAGGATCAGTTATATCATGAGCTGGACCCAAACCAGTAGTCTCATGAACCTCTTTGTCTTGGTCCTGAGGTTTTCCTACTTCTGGCCTTAGGCCTTCATCAGTAGTTGCCAAATTTGAGGTCTTAGCTATGTTACTTCTGTCCTCAGGTTCACCACTGGGTGATAAATGAGTAGTAGCAGCCTCAAAAGTATCAAAAGTTTGCAAGTTTGGGCTTACAAACTCTTGTTCATCCTCATCTCTCTGTGTTGGGCTAAAAGGATCCACATTCATGTCAACTTCTGAAGGTATCTCCCCAATTTGATGTGTTGTAAGGGGAGTGACATGTGGTGAATGGGTTCCTTTAAGTCCTGAGAGAAGTTGGGCAATTTCTATGGTTGTATGTGAGGGTTCAGGTTCAGTAGTTGTTATGGGTTGGTGTTCAGGAGTTTGAGTGGGTTCAGGAATGGTTTCAGCAGTTTCAAAGGCAGGGTCAACAGTTATTGGTTTCTTAAATCTTTTTCTTTGGAAAATAACTGTGACAGGTTTTCTTTTGGGTAGTGGAGAAGGAGTGTGCTGAGAGGATGTTTCAGCCACTTCCTTTTCAAGTGCAGATTGCACATCAGTAGTTTCAGGTTTCTCCACTTCCTGAACTTTCTTTTTCAGTGACTTGGTTGTTTTTGGTTTTTGTTGTTTAGGCTTTTTAGTTTTCTTTTTGGGTTTGGAAGATGTGGGTTCCTTGGGGATGTGTTGTTCTTCCCCTTGGTCATCTTCTAGCAAAAGTGCTGGTTTGTTGTGCCTAGAGAATACTTGAGCAGTTAAAGGATTTAAAGTTGTTGTTTTTCCCTCAAGTACTCCCTCTCCAAGTTCTTTTATTATGCACTGCATAACAAACCTTGGATACAACAAAAATTTCTTTTTATCATTTTCATGATGTAAAACCAGTTCATTGAAAAACAGTTTTGATGCCTTGAAAGAAGTTTCATTTATGATGGAATGAAAAATAGGTTGAAAAGTTGAAGGCATCTGATCTATTGACCCAGTTTTAGGACTAAGACACATAATAATATAATGAAATAACAGTTTATATTGTGGGTCAAAATATTTTTTGTAAACTGTTGCTTGTGCCAAAGTACCTTGGTAGCCACACTCTGTCATGGTCAGATGAATATCTGAGGTTGGAATATGCTCAGGTGCCTCAGAATCCTTCAAACCAAGCCTAATGCTTAGTGTTTCTGGTGAGATGGCCATCAGTTTCCCTTTTATGGAAGATTTGAGGGAAATCACTTCATTATTCACCTTCACCGTCTCTGAATTTGCCCAGAACTCATTAAGAGTTTCTTCATGAATGGGTGGATCAATGGTGAAAGCATCATAATATTGGGATTTCATGATGAGATCAAGTATCTCATCATACTGGGACCAGGCTTCATCTTTAACAAAGTAGCCTCTTTGGTTGTGTCCCTGTTTTAACACGAGAGCCATGGATGTTTTTGATCGAACAGTGATTTTTAGGTTAGAGAAGGGGTTTTGCTTTGAATTTGAGAGAGAAAGAGGGAATTTTGCTTTTTGAATGGATAAGTGTTGGAACAGGGTATTTATCAGAAGTTTTTAACCGACTAGGTCAAACTTCTGATGAGTGAAAAGTCTGTTTTACCCTTTTAGTCAAACTGCTGAAGAAGAAAGGTTTCTTCATCAGTGGTTTTAGTTATCTCATCAGCAGTTTCAACTGCTGATGCAAATGACTTTTAAAACACTTTTCTAACTTCTGATTTTCATCAGTAGTTATATCCATTTTGAAAATATCCCATTTTGATGTTTATCAGTAGTTTTCAAAATTTGTTCATCAGAACTTTCTCTTTTCTCAAATTTTTGGTCTTCATAGGTTTGTGACAGATAAGTATGTAAGTGAAAAATTAAAATATGTGCAGAACTAAAAAGTGAAGCACTTACAGACTTTCTTCTAGGTTTAACATCCCAAGCATGGATACTAACCTCTGAAAAGTTGTTGAATCAAGGGGTTTGGTGAAAATGTCAGCTATTTGATTAGCTGTTGTGACATGCTTCACCTCAATCTTGCCTTTTTCATAGCAATCTCTTATGAAATGATACCTGATTTCAATGTGTTTAGTCTTTGAAAACTGAACAGGATTTTGAATGATGCTAATGGCAGATTTGCTGTCTACTAAAAGTGGGGTCTTGGTCTCTTTGATTCCATAATCAAGCAGTTGATATTGGAGCCATTGTATCTGTGAAGTACAGCTTGCAGCAGCAATGTATTCAGCTTCAGCTGTTGAAGTTGCCACAGATGTTTGTTTCTTTGATTGCCAGGACACCAGATAGTTTCCTAAGAATTGACAACCACCAGATGTTGATTTTCTTGACATTTTGCAGCCTGCATAGTCACTATCTGAAAAAGCAGTTAACTTGGTATTGCTTGAAGCAGGATACCAAATTCCTAAAGTAGGAGTTCCTTTCAGATATCTGAAGATTCTTTTGACTGCAATTAGATGAGATTCTCTTGGTGCAGATTGGTATCTAGCACAGACACAAGTTGAAAACATGATATCTGGTCTAGAAGCAGTTAGATATAAAAGAGAACCTATCATACATCTATACATGGTTTGATCAATGTGTTTCCCTTGATCATCTGGTTCAACTTGTGTGATTGGTGTCATGGGAGTGGAACATGTTTTACAGTCTTGTAAAGAAAATTTGTTTAATAATTCTTTAACATATTTTGATTGATGTATAAATGTTCCATTTGACTGTTGTTTGATTTGCAGTCCCAAAAAGTACTGCAATTCTCCCATTGTACTCATTTCAAATTTTGATTGCATGAGTTTCTTAAATTCTTCACACAGTTTTGAATTTGTTGAACCAAAAATGATATCATCAACATATATTTGAACAAGTAAGACATGATTTCCAACATGTTTTATGAAAAGAGTTTTATCAATGGATCCCCTTGAGAAGTGATTCTTAAGTAAAAAGTTTGAGAGTGTTTCATACCAGGCTCTTGGAGCCTGTTTTAGCCCATAAAGAGCTTTGTCAAGTCTGTAAACCCAATCAGGATGAGAAGGATCCTCAAACCCTGGAGGTTGACAGACATACACTTCCTCTTTTATTTTTCCATACAAAAATGCACTTTTGACATCCATTTGATAAACTTTAATGTTGTTGGAAATTGCATAAGCTAAAAATAACCTGATAGCTTCAAGTCTTGCAACTGGTGCAAAGGTTTCATCATAATCAATTCCTTCCTCTTGGGAATAACCTTGTACCACTAGTCTTGCTTTGTTCTTGATGATCATACCAGCCTCATCTGATTTGTTTCTGAAGACCCATCTTGTTCCAATTGGTTGCTTGTTTTCAGGTAAGGGACAGATTTCCCAAACCTGTTGTTTCTTGAATTGAAGCAACTCTTCTTGCATTGCTTGCACCCAATTGTTGTCTTTGAGGGCTTCTTGATACTTCTTTGGTTCCAACTGAGAGATGAATGCTGAGAATAAGCAAAAGTTGGAGAGCTGGTTTCTTGTAAGTACCCCTGATGCAATATCACCCATGATTTGATCCAATGGATGATCCTTGTGTTCAATCAGTTGTTGTAAACCTGTATTGGATGATGGCTCTACAGGTTCTTCAAATAAACCACTGAGATTGATAATATCTGGTTCAGCTGTTATTTGAACTTCAGGAGTTTTAGGTTCAGCTGAATCAGTAGTTTCAAAATGTTCATCAGTAGTTCCTGAAGTAGAAGCTATTGAAACTTCTGAAGGTTTAATAGTTGATCTTCTGACTGTGTTTGGAGTCCATGGTGCAGGACTATCATCTTCAAATCCTTGAAAACCATTTTGAGGAGGTTTGGATGATTCAACAGTCTTTTCAGGTCCGAAATGAAAACTGTCAAGATCAAATAATTCAGCAGGATCTGCTGGAATAAGAGTGTGTTTTGATTCATTGAACTTGACATTCAGTGTTTCTTCTACTATCTTGGTTCTTGAATTGAAAACTTTGTAAGCTTTTCTCAAAGGAGAATAACCAAGAAAATAACCCGTGTCAACTTTTGCAGCAAACTTAGAAATAGAGTCTTTGATGTTGAGGATAAAACATTGACATCCAAAAGCCCTGAAGAAGGAGATAAGGGGCTTAATGCCATGAAGAATTTCATAGGCAGTCTTGGTATGTCTCTTGTTGATAAGGACTCTATTCTGAACATAACATGCAGTGTTGACTGCTTCAGCCCAAAAATACAAAGGTAGGCCTGAATCAGCTAACATTGTTCTGGCTGCTTCAATTAATGTTCTGTTCTTTCTTTCTACCACACCATTTTGTTCAGGAGTTCTGGGAATGCTGAACTGTCTAACAATCCCTTTAGACAGACAGAATTCATCCAGAGTTTTGTTCCTGAACTCTGTCCCATTGTCACTCCTGATGACTTTGACAGATAGAGAGTATTGCTTCTCTACTTGTAGAATAAAGAACTTGATGATTTCAGCTGCCTCATCCTTGGAATATAAGAAGAAGACCCATGTGAATCTTGAGTAGTCATCAATGATGACCAAGCAGTACTTCTTCTTACCAAGGCTCATGATTTTGACTGGTCCAAATAAGTCCATATGGAGTAGTTGAAGACATGCAGTTGTTTTTGATTCTTCAATAGACTTATAGGAGGACTTATGCTGTTTACCTTTAAGACAGGAAACACAGTGTTCTTTGCACTGATATTCCTTCAAAGGTAGACCTCTGACCAAGCCCATTTTTGTGACTTTATTGATGGTTTTAAAGTTCACATGGCCAAGTCTCCTATGCCAGAGATCATTTTCTGAAGTTGATGCCTTTGAGAAGAAACAGGCAGTCTTGTTCAATACTTTGTCTTTTTCAATGTCCACTGCATAGACATTGCCACATCTTTTGGCAATTAGCAAAGTATGATCTTCAATAATCTTCTCTATCAACTTCTGGCCTTCTGGTGATATGATCTTGCATGCTGTTTTTGTGAAAAAGGAAGAATATCCTTTGTCACACATTTGAGAGACACTCAGCAAGTTGTACTCAAGGTTTTCAACCAGATTGACCTTGTCAAACTGCATTTTGCCTGAGGATACATTGCCATATCCTAGCACATATCCCTTGGCATTGTTCCCAAAGGACACAGATCCTTCTCTTTGACTGATAAAATTGTTTATCAGGTATCTGCATCCAGTCATGTGCATTGAGCCTCCACTATCCACATACCATATGCTGTTCAAACCTCTGGAGACTCTCTGCACAAGATAGCAAATTAGTTAGTTTTGGCAACCCAAGCCAGTTTGGCTTTGGGTTTGCTCTTGAGAACAGGTGCAGCTTGTTGTGGACCATTTTTAGTAATCCATGTCTTTTTGGCAATGGATTTGTCATTAAGAACAATGGTGGGTTCTTTTTGGTTTCCACCATCAACTTTGGTCATCAGAAGTTTAACCAGGTTTATCAAATCTTTAACTTCAGCAGTTTGTGAATCTGCTGATGAGTTAGGTGAAACTTCTGAAATTGAACTTTGAGAAGATGACCTTTGTTGAGATAAAGGCTTCTTCTTAGAAAGGGTTTTGTTTGATTGTTGTTTGTTGGGAAAAAAGGTATTTTGATAATCTTGTTTTATCTGTTTTCCCACAATTAGTTGATTTCTTTGTTTATTTAACTGATTTACCTTTCTAAATCTACAAAGTTCAGTTATGTGGTTAAACAGACCACATATTTCACATGCTTTTGCCTTCTCTTTCCTTTTAGATAGATCAAGAGAGCTGGAAGGCAATTTACTGACAAAATCTGATTTTTGAAATAGGTCATCAGCAGTTTTCAGGGTCTCAACTCCTGATGTAGTTGAAACTGCTGATGGCTTATTGTCAGTAGTTTTAACTTCTGCAGGACTTCCCTTTTTGAGGAAGTTCTGATGGTAGGATGTGCATTCCTCCATATCAGAAGTTTGAATCAATTTCTTCCCATCATTATCAGTTTTGTGGGTGAAATCTGTTGGTGATTCAGTGTGGGTATATCCAATGCCAAACTTAACATTGGCTGCAGTTTGTTTGTTAAGTAACATTTGATACCCTTTACAAGACTCAACCCATTTTTCACAATCAACCTTGGTGTCAGCAAGCTCTTGTCTGACTTTTCCTAGGCTGTCTATCATGGTTTTAATTTGTGCTTCTGTTTCAATGGATTTATCATTCAGTTTGGAAATTTCTTTATTTTTCAACATAATTTTTCTTTCCAAATCACACTTCATTTGTGTGTATTTTCTTTCCATGTCATTGGATTTGCCTTGTAAATGCACATTGGTTTCTCTAATTAAAGCAAATGATTCTTTGCAAGATTTAGTGCAAAGCTTTAACAGAGATTGTTGTGATACCTGTGTGAGAGCAGAATTTGAAGAGTATCCTTCAAAAGCCATTAAGGCAAAGTTCTTTCTGCCATTATCAGGTTCTCCCCAGTTGACATCATAGACCTTATTGTCTGCATCCTGACTGCATTCTGATGTGTCATAAGGAAGACTGCTCCAGTCAACATACCCTGAGGTAAATAAGCTTTGTTGCTGAGGGGGTTGTTGAGTTTGTGCAGGAAGTTGAGCAGTTGGAAATGGAGGCATGAGCTGCTGTTGTTGTTGAGCAGGCATCTGTACATATTGTACTTGTGGCACATATTGGACATTTGGAGCTTGTGCCTGTACAAAATGAGCACTCCCATTAGTTCCATTATTCCTATTATATGAGGGGTTATATTGATTTCCAGAGGACATTGGTTGGTTATAGCTAGAGCTTCTACATTCTCTAGCAAAGTGTCCCAACTTCTGACACTTATGACATCTCAATTTAGATTTGTCAAAACCAACTTTTGTTGAATTGTTTAGTCCTGGAAATTTCCTTCCTGACCTTTTGTAAAATTTGTTAGTTTTTAAGCTTAACAAGGCCAGTTGGTGCAATATTTCCATTTCTTCTAAGTCATCACTGCTAAAGTATTTTAAATCATCCATGATGAAACACATGTTGTCAGCAGTTTGACTTAGTTCTTCATTGTCATAAGCTGGGAAAGATCCATCTGATGAGATCCCAGCTGTTATGTCAATGTGGTCAAAAGAACCAAAATTATTAGAACAGGATGGTGAGTCATGTCCTAATAAGGCTGTGCTACCCGGAGTATAGTCATCAGCAGTTTTACCAGATTCTTGCAACTTTTTCTTTTGATTGATTTCTCTCTCAAAAGTTAGTAATTTACCATGTAACCTAGTTAGGTTCAAGGTGTTAAAATCTGAACTGGTTCTGAGGACTATTGAGTAAGTTTCCCATTTTGAAGGTAAAGACCTTAAAAATCTATGCAACATAGACTCAGTTGTATAGGTCTGATTGTTTATTTTTAACTCAGAGATGAGTGAAGAAAATCTTTCAAATTGTTGAGTTAAAGTTTCACCCTCTATGTGAGTAAAAGTTTCATATTGTTGAGCCAATATTTCTCTGATGTTGGCTATCACCTCAGCAGTTCCTGCAAACTGCTCTTTTAGGCAGTCCCACAGCTCTTTGGCACTTTCACAATGTAAAAGGCCAGCATAAATTTCATTTGGGAGAGCCATAGCCAACATGGAGAAAGCTTTTGCATCAAGCTCAAACTTTTGGAAATCTTCCTCCGTGTATTCTTTTGGATCCTTTGGTCTTTCAGTCTTACCCTCTGGATCAGTAACAACTGGTTTGTGAGGTCCAAAAACTACAGACCTCCAACATCCAGTGTTTGTTTGTGAAATAGTATGTGCCAACCTTTTAGACCAAATGTTATATTCATTTCTGACTAACATGGCAGGTTTGTTGGCAGATCCAGTATTGTAGGGATCCATTTTTAAGAAGTTTGGATTTGTCAATACTTTCTTAAAGTGATGGTTTTAAAAAGTGAGCCTTTTATCCTTTTTATTGAATATCAATATTGAGCCTGTGTCTGAATCTCAATTTGTTAGATTGATTTTGATCAGATTAACCAGTGCTCTGATACCAATTGTTGGATCAGTGGCTGTTTTTATGAACACTTATGTGTTTATCAGATTTATATATGAGTTATTAAGCAGCGGAAATACAAGTGTTCAAAGGTCTAAAAGATCACTTTGATGAGGAGTTATTACTCCCCCTTGACTGAATAATAAATGAGAAACAATAAATGATCTAAGTATAAAGCAGTAATAGCAGTTTATGTTTCTCAGATGTGAAGTGGAAATTATAAGTTTAAAGCCCGAAGGATTTCAATATAAGTTCAAAGATATTACACAAAATCACATATCAAAATAGATGAACAAACTCATCTATTTATAGACTAATGTACTAAACTGTAGTCTGAAGTAATCTAAGATATTTAACAAAGATATTATGCTAAGATAAGGTTACTACAGTCTGTACATTGAAACTTGAAATCAAGACTTTAACAAAACAATATAATATGTAAAACTGCTGATCTTCAGTCGGTTAGAAGCTTCTGAGGGAAAGTGCTGATGAGTGACAAACTGCTGATGAGCAGTTTGTCTTCAGCAGTTCTTCAGTGAAATATCTGGTTAGACTTCAGAACTTCTGATGAGTTTACTCTTCAGTACTTTGTGTTTGTTCTTCAGCACTTCTTCTTTTTGTTCTTCAGCAGTTCTATACTTAGGCAGATATGGAATAGACTAAGGTTATCAAAAGGTGGTTTCGTCAATCCTCTTTGTCCCAACAATCACCGTCACTGTCACCACCATTGTTACCTTAATACATCACCATCTGAGCACCATCGGACTACCACAACAACCCTAATCGCCGCCACTGTTGCTTCAGTGATCATCATCCTTAACCGCCGCCGCCGCCGGAGTCCTTTCCCTCTTCTCTCTCTACAGTCTCCTCTGCTCACGTCTCTCTCTCTCTACTGTTCTCTCTCTCTAAAATACCCGAGCCCTCTCTCTTCCTCCCTCTAGATCTGATCTTCCTTTACAGTGTATATATGTGTGTGTGCTCGTTGTTGTTGGGACTGCTCCGCCGGAGCTCCGCCGTAGGCGGTGGCCGGAGGCCCTCCAGCTTCTTCTTTTTGTCTCTCGGTCATCTCTCTCTCTCTCTCGTGGGGTTATGTGAATGAGCAGACAGAACAAATGAAAGAGTCTTTGGTTGTTGATGAGGGCTTTTATACTAGTGTTTTTCTAATGGTTTATAGAAAACCATGGAACCAATCCATGGTTTTTAAAAATGTGTTGTCACAATATGGGGAGGACATGTGTCCTCCCTAGTGACTAATCAAAGGTGGATCGGGTGGGTTCGTTAACGGGTGTTAATTCGGTTCGATCTCGTGTCGCGTAACGTATTTCGTATACATGTACAATTATTCGGGTTCAAGGTCGTAACTAGTACTTGCGTATAATAATTATTTTATTGTTATAATATTTTTAAATGCTAAAAATTTTGGGCCCTAGGTCCGGGGTGTTACATTCTCCCCCCGTTAATGGAATTCCGTCCTCGGAATTATTCTCGAGCTATCTATTGTTGCAATCCAGTATATTCCATACTCGGATTCAACATTTGGGTCTAAATACTTGTGTATACATAATTGTTTTCTTAAACTCGTTCATAAATCCTTGTGGTTCCATACTAAGCCTCTTACCATATATTAAACAAATAACTTAAACGTTTAACATATTATGGTTTGTTCTTGATTTAATTCCCAGTACCATTTTCGACGCACCGTAGGTGTTTATATACAGGGTGTACCGCAGCTAACCCACCACACCTATGATAACCTCGAAAATGTGCTAGAAATTTTAGAGGTTCAGTTTTGTTTTTGGTTTAACTTTTAGTCTCGTTTTCGATGCACCACTGGTGTTTATATATATGGTGTACCGCAGCTAACCCACCACACCAATGATACCTCGTAAACGTACTGAAAATATTTCCCCAAAAACAAGGTAGAAAAACATATTTTATACGTACCTAATAGGGAAGTCCTACGTATGTTATAGAAGTCACTAGTCCTCAAAATCTATATCCTGGTGTCGCTTAAACTTTCCAAAAATAAGGGTCTTATAAAAGACTCTATCTTAAAGTTTATACACTATTCTTGCTAACTCTTTTACCTAATATGGTGGTTAATTCTATCTATACCAACGACCATATCGTTGAATTCTTAAAGCTTCAAAATTTCTACAACGGGTGGTGTACGGTATGGCGACTAGTTGTTAATGATCATAGAAAAGTTAGTCATTCAAGAGCTTAAACACACTATTGGCGCACCACATTTGCTTAGTACCTTAAACCTTAATTTGTCATATGATCGAATTGCTATCTCCAAATATTTTTCTTATTAAACCTTGATCGTATTCTTTCATTCTTGACAAATATTCCTTATAACATCTATTGCGAACACACCCACTCCCCCCGTTAGGTCTTATCTTAAATAATTCTAACATGTTTCTTATGGATAACTCGTCTCTATGCTTAAAAAGTTTAAGAGAACTACTTCGAAGATTTTGTCGCTATTCTTAGAGATAACATAGAGTCTTAAAGTAGCGCGATATGTATTAATCCTTAAGAATACCTTTGGTAGCGTTTATTCCTAGTTTTCTCGTGTTGGCGAAGACAATGGTTGGTCATATATTTGCGTCATTCCTGAGTCTAGATTGCCTCCTATCCATTTACTACTCTCGAATCATCTTATAACCTGTTTATATGATTTCGACTCCAACACATTTTACTTAAATCTGTCAAAATCGATATTAATCAACCTTGAATAAAACATCCTAGAAACCAATGTCTTAATTTCTTATTTTTGATTTACTTGGTAAATGCAAAACTTAATCTATACATAAACATGTATCGCAAGGTTTATGGACAACTATTTGGAAAGTAAACTTATCAGGTTACCGAGTATCCATTGGCTACGTTGATCACGCCTTATCTTGGCTTTTCGGGTTCTTTTCAAATGGTTGCGCCAAGTCTTTGGCGAGGTACCTAGTCTTTATGATTAACTCACATCTTAGTCATGATATTTAAAATTGTTAGTATTCATTTAAGTTCATGGTATATAAGTTAAGAAGTTAAGTAAGATGACGGTCAAAAATATATACATATATGCGATCGTAAGTCGTACCAAATATATGTAGTTTCAAACCTTAACTATTGTCATACTAGTGCATCGTATATCCGTTCATGTTTCTTAACATAGTCCGTCTTCTATGGTCATAGTTATAACTTCAACATAGTCCATTTTCCTTATATAAGTTCATTGTCATCCTAGTTACTACCTAAAACCTCGGCGACTCTTCGGATTTCTTAGAACTTTCGCGTGCCTGTAAATTCACGATTACGTGATATCAAGTGTAATCGTCAATTTACCTCACAAGATTGTCCTAATAGTTTCCGTCGTAGTCATCTTTCACGTATCACACATAGTCCGTATACTAGTCACACTGATTCTAAGTCCCTGTAAGCATTCTAGTGTTCAGGTACTCAAGTCTCGACTTATTTCGTTTCTTACTCTGGCCAATCTTATGTAGTTTCAAGGTATTCCCTAGCTAGGTAATCTTAGAGCCTTAAACGCTAAGTTCTCTAAGTTGTCCTGGTGTGGTATAAGATATTCGGAGATATCCTATTTCGCCACAACCGTTGCTCTGATACCAACTGTAACAACCCGACCAGGAGGGGGCTGGACGTTACAATAGTTTGGTAACAGACTTGCACAACGGAAACAACGATAACTAATATTTAATGTTTTTTACAATTTCTAATCCAAAATATAAATACATAACTTAAATAAAATAGACTAATATCTATGCTGGGACGAGACGCGGCGGTCGTCGAAGCAGTGTAATCCTTAGTCGATCCAATCTCTAATCCACATATCTCTAGATGCTCTAACCGCAACATATAGCCGAATCTTCTAACCAATAACCTCTAATCCGCTACTAGCTAACAAACGAACATAATCCGTATGCTCCCAAAATCATCCGAATGCAGTACCTGAACACATGCTTAAAAAGAGTCGGGTCAGTAATCATACTGGTGAGTCCGTGTAAGTAATCAAGTGGATCCAAAAACAGTTTATCATTTCACAAACGAGTTTACACAGTTTAACACACGTGATGTAACAAGCAACACCTCAACCCTAACGTGGACTCTATCTTCTGCCATTATAGGTCCTAGCAAAATATATGCCGCAATGGTCCCATAACCGTCGTGGAGGGTTTCCCGGGCCCTTACGTCCCGAGTCCACTTTGCGTGGGGGTTTCCCCAAGTAGTACTACCCATATATTAAGTCGGCTCTCAAACGAGTTAATGAGTGTCAAGTATAACCAGCAGCCAAGTATCTCGTTACATCACACATTTTACACAAAATAATCACACACACAAGCATGTATTCACCCCAAAACAGTTAAAACAGAAAAAGGGGAAGTACACGAACTCACCTTTGGTTGCGTTTCACATCACGTCTCACCGCCACATGTTATTCCAAGTCAATATCCGATTATTATTCACCGACAAGGTCCTACTTAAGAATATAAATATTAGCGCGCGTAACCAATACCGTGGTTACACGTGTGGGTACACTTAGGTTCTTTAACCGAACTTCTATTAGTAGAGTTTATAATATAGTCATATGCACTACTTGGTTCCTAATGTCCAATTATGTCATGACTAGTCGAGTCCATAGTCCAAAGCCTTGGTCGCCAATTCTTATGATTAATGTTATAAAATCGTCCTTAATAGTCGTGTTATCAATCTATACTTATATGTATCAATTTATTATTTGTTTCATATACTTTATATATATTCTTTAGTCGCCTTAGTTCATATATCAAGTCGAGTCTCAAATGTTTGTTAAGGTCTCACTATCGCATATTAGCCGAGTCATACTAAAGTTCGCATTATTTTCCTTGTGTCCGATTCATCGCCTACATTAATGTCCAAATGTTACAATAGTCATCTATACCTTTTATATATTCCAATCATTCATCAAGACTTTATATCATCTCTTATGCGATTTAGTGCTATAATAATAATATCAACCACCTCAATATACCTTTGATTACTACTTAGTTTATATAAGGTCATCATCATACAAGTCCATTATCGGGTCGGGTTCAACGTCAAAGTCCCACACGTGTACACACGATAAACACTACTTAAGTTGATATAGTTCGGGTTCTCGTCTATACCTCTCGGGTCTCCTTAGTTCGACCAAGCCTTCTGTCCGTTGACTTTTGTTGACTGAGTCAACCCAGTTGACTCAGGTCTTGGCCCCTCATCTTCTACACAACAATTCCCTCATCAATAAACATCACAACAATCACAGTAACCACAAAAACCACCATCGTGAACCCACCTCGAACCTTACCTCCTGTCAACCACCACTGCTCAACAACGAACCACTACAACCTTCCACCGTAACCAAACTACCACCATCACAATCATCCATTCTAACCCACCATAACAATCATCAACACCACCTATAACCCCTGTTCATCGAGTACAAACAAAACCCTCACCATTAATACTCTAAGATTATTAATAAAGATGGGTTTAGGATCTTTACCTCCAACCTCAGGTTTGACCCGATCGGAAGTCCACCAGTCATCACCGTCACTGTCACCACCATTGTTACCTTAATACATCACCATCTGAGCACCATCGGACTACCACAACAACCCTAATCGCCGCCACTGTTGCTTCAGTGATCATCATCCTTAACCGCCGCCGCCGCCGGAGTCCTTTCCCCCTTCTCTCTCTACAGTCTCCTCTGCTCACGTCTCTCTCTCTCTACTGTTCTCTCTCTCTAAAATACCCGAGCCCTCTCTCTTCCTCCCTCTAGATCTGATCTTCCTTTACAGTGTATATATGTGTGTGTGCTCGTTGTTGTTGGGACTGCTCCGCCGGAGCTCCGCCGTAGGCGGTGGCTGGAGGCCCTTTAGCTTCTTCTTTTTGTCTCTCGGTCATCTCTCTCTCTCTCGTGGGGTTATGTGAATGAGCAGACAGACCAAATGAAAGAGTCTTTGGTTGTTGATGAGGGCTTTTATACTAGTGTTTTTCTAATGGTTTATAGAAAACCATGGAACCAATCCATGGTTTTTAAAAATGTGTTGTCACAATATGGGGAGGACATGTGTCCTCCCTAGTGACTAATCAAAGGTGGATCGGGTGGGTTCGTTAACGGGTGTTAATTCGGTTCGATCTCGTGTCGCGTAACGTATTTCGTATACATGTACAATTATTCGGGTTCAAGGTCGTAACTAGTACTTGCGTATAATAATTATTTTATTGTTATAATATTTTTAAATGCTAAAAATTTTGGGCCCTAGGTCCGGGGTGTTACAGCAATGGTAACGAGTGACGATTGGTTGTCCGGTGATGATTCTACACGATGGACAGAAGATGAGAGGTATAAGGGACCGGGTATCGGGTAGCAGTGATGATGGTGGTTTCGATGGTGGCTGTTAGCAACCGCCTATATACAAAATGCGATTACAACTGAATTCGGCAAATGTTGCGGAACAACAACAATAGAAGAAATTACACAGAAAATTTCTCTAAATGCTGCAAAAAACATTCAGTTTGAGTCATCGCTTACAGATTGCTGGAAACTAGATCTGGATCGGTCGTGGTCGGAGCTCCGGTGAGGTTGTCCTTGACCGGAAACAAATATTCTGTCGAAATAATACATCTGATTCGTCTCCGGCGAGAAAAACACGGTCATCGGAGGAACCGGAGGATAACGGAACATATTATTATGGTGTAACGGAAACTGAACAGTAGACGGAACATTAACGCCGTTATTCTTCTGCTTTAACGGAAACTGAACGGTTGATGAAACATTAACCGAGAGGTTCAGAGCTAACGAAGGCTCAACTGATTCCGTTTCACGACTCGTTGACTCGACGGTACTTCCTTGACTCGTACTCTGTTGACTCACTTGACTGACTAGCAACAGAGGCGGTTGATGGCTGGTCTTGGGTCTCGGTGGTGATGACGTTAACTTAAGATGGTTATAGTTATAAGGTAGTGTTGGTTCTCGGTTAACACAGGTGAAGATCGGGTCAAACAGGAATCAACAAGAAGAAGAAGGTGGGGGATTAAAGAAGAAGAAGGGTGGGTGGGGTCCACTTAATTTATTTTTTGTTTATTTTAATAATGAGGGTACTTTTGTCATTTTACATTATTTAACTGAAAAAGTTAACGATATTAGCTGTTAAGGACCACGAGTGTTATGAAAATACAACAATTAGGATCATGTTTGTAATTATTGAAGTCTAGGGATCAAGAGTGCAAGATTTGCAAAGCACAGGGACCAACCAAACAATTCACTTTTTTAATAGGAAAAATGGCCAAAATAGCCCGTTGACCGTGCGATTTGCCTAAATGGCCCTCTCCCCCCTCTTTGGAGAGACCGGTCACGTTTCCCAACCAGTCTGAAGCGTCTCCCGAGAGGCTTCCCACATGAACCAATACAAAACCAACACCTCATCAGACACTCTCTCTCCTTGCTTTCTCTCTCCTCTCTCATCACTCTCTCTCTCCCTTTCTCTCTCCTGACCCCCATTTCTCTCTCCTGAACCGTCTCTTCACTCTCTCTCTCTCCCCTTCTCTCTCCTGAACAGTCTTACACTCTCTCCAACCTCCACCGTTGACTCCCTCCTCCGTGACCTCATCGGAAACGTTTTCCTCTTCCGCCACTTTTACGACGTCGTTTCAGGTACACTCTACTCCGATCACCGTTAAAAAACCATTTCATTATAAAATATCATTTATTTATGTAGTAATTAGTAACATATTTGCGTGATGAATATCAAGATGAAAATGAATAACCTGAACGATGCCGTTTTGGTTAACAAGGGTCTACTTGTGTTGGTGGTTTAAACCTGGAGATCAAATCAAAAGCAATAATAAATGTAGTAATGTAACCTTTTTGTGTCGGTGGTTTATCAGCTAATTAAGGTTGGAGAGAGTGGAAGACTGTTCAGGAGAGAGAGTGATGAGACGGTTCAGGAGAGTATACCTGAAACGACGTCGTAAAAGTGGCGGAAGCGGAAAACGTTTCCGGTGAGGTCACGGAGGAGGGAGTCAACGGTGGAGGTTGGAGAGGGTGTAAGACTGTTCAGGAGAGAGAGAGAGAGAGTGAGGAGACAGTTCAGGAGAGAGAAAGGGGGTTCAGGAGAGAGAAAGGGGGAGAGAGAGTGAGGAGAGAGGAGAGAGAAAGCGAGGAGAGAGAGTGTCTGATGAGGTGTTGGTTTTGTATTGGTTCATGTGGGAAGCCTCTCGGGAGACGCTTCAGACTGGTTGGGAAACGTGACCGGTCTCTCCAAAGAGGGGGGAGAGGAGCTGAGGTGTTGGTTTTGTATTGGTTCATGTGGGAAGCCTCTCGGGAGACGCTTCAGACTGGTTGGGAAACGTGACCGGTCTCTCCAAGAGGGGGTGAGGGCCATTTAGGCAAATCGCACGGTCAACGGGCTATTTTGGCCATTTTCCCTTTTTTATATGCATAAAGAATGGTCAAGGGTTGACCGATTCACTAGGAAAGTGTACTTGGAAGTGGAGGAAGTGACGGTTGCATGGGCCTTCCTTGTTTAGTATTTTATTCCTTTTAATCCCGCTAAACAGAAGTACAGCTCTTTCATTTCCTTTTGAAAGCTTTCAATTTTCTTTTGCATGTTTCCTCTCTACAAGCTCACATACGTGAGTTAGATTGTTGTGTGTTGTGTGGAGTGGGGCCTGAACCAACCGCCTATGCACTAATTCACGAGAAAACCTAATAAATCTGAGAAAAAACTCCTTGTGGTAATGGAATCAAGGATGGTCCTAAACCTTATCACACCCCAAGATGCCACTAGGCTATAATACCATAGGCAATATAATTCAACAGGTGATATGTTAACTCTAGCTGGGTTGAGTTGCTACACAAAGTGTATCCCATCTATTCCTGTTCTCATTAAAAAATGATTATTGATATTATTATCCTCCAAATTAACTAGTTATCATAACAAGAAAACAGGATTCGGCCGCAAAAGATTCTATTGTTAATTGCCCCATATAATTTATTTATTCATATTGGAGAATACGGTTTATAAATCATAATCATAACTAATAAATATAACACAAGAATACAAGATATCAAGATTCAACTTATAATGAACCTCCAACCGGTTTGTGGGGCGGTCTAGTTCAACCGGTTTTAAACCGGACTTCTACATCCATATATACCCCCTTATTTGGCCTTTAACTCATCACACAAACGTAACACTTTCCCATCTGTTAAAACAAAGAGAAAACAGAAAATGGTAGTAAACGGAGAGACTAAAACCGAGTACACTCTCGGAGAGCAAGTGTGTCTTTTGCAAAGTGATGCCCTTTTGCAGGTAGGTAGTTAGTCGTTTATTGATCAAAACACGTGCCTGTATCCAGTGCCATAGCCAGGAGTTTTTTTTCTACGGGTTCGTAAATTTTCTAGGGCCGGGCAACCGATTATCTATCACTTGATTTTCAGTTTTTTCTGCCCGGTCTGGTTAAGCGGTTTAGGTTCGGTCACATAATAAAAATAGCATAATCAAATTAAAATGCAAATAGTTAATAAAAAATATTTCAATTGATATTAAAGTGAATAATATAAATTCATTAGAGTTGCTTGTTCCTATGTATTAGTTGTTTAAACTTTTCAATTTTATCATCTACCGAAACGTTTCTAAGCATTTTTTTAACAAAACAAAAAACATCTCGATCTGAACAGTTGCAACCGCAACGGGTATAACGAAAGCCAACTTTAATAATAGGTAAACCAACGTAAAGTTGATGTGTTTCTTTGTTTCAACTATCAATTGCAAAGACTAGATTTACTATTCAAGTTGGCAAACCTTGTAGTTTTTTTCAAAATTATTAATATAGACTTGGATTTAAATGGTTTATGAGCTTGTGTGGTGGGCTTAAACCATAACATTTTTTTAATTGAATGTGGGCAAAATGAGTTAATGAGTTAGTTTTTTTTTTTTTTTCATAAAATGTTAACAACTTATTCTAAGGTTAGGTGTCAAGGTTTCTAAGAGTTCTGCATAAAAGATTTACAGGATTGATGTCGAAATTTTTATGGGTGCGATGTAAAAATACACGTATATATAACACTAAAAAGATTTTTTGGTACAATTCGGCCCGTAAGTCCCTAGGTGCCTACGCCCTGCGTGTATCGTGATCATATGAATATAAAAAACGTAGCAATTTGAGTATTTGTTAATGATCATTTCGCAGTATATTCTTGAAACCAGTGTGTATCTAAGGGAACCAGAACCACTGAAGGAGCTTAGACAGGTCACTGCGAAACATCCATGGTATTCGAAACCTAGACAAATTATTTAAAGTTCATGATTGTCATAGTCGTTACTCGACACTTATATTTAGTACGTTTGATTATGTTCAGGAGTATTATGGCAACATCAGCCCATTCAGGACAGTTTTTGAACATGTTATTGAAACTAGTGAATGCTAGGAACACCATGGAGATCGGTGTTTTCACTGGTTACTCTCTTCTCGCAACCGCCCTTTCTCTTCCTGATGACGGAAAGGTATAAAAACCGGCAATAAACATATCATGGTAAATATAAAACTTCTAAGTTTATAATATTACTACAGATCTTAGCTATTGATCCAGACCGCGAAACCTATGAAATGGGACTTCCGATCATAGACAAGGCTGGAGTTGCACACAAAATCGACTTTAGAGAATCTCTAGCCAATGCCTATCCTTGATCAGATGATTTCCAATGTAAGATAAAGTTTTTTTTCTATTTGTATATTTTATAAATTACTCACAAGGTCATGCATGTTAAAAACAAAAAATAAGCTCATTGTTGCCCTTTGGTCATAGTGTACGTGGATGATAAGTAGGAGACTGTCATGATTATATTGAATTATGTCGGATATTATGTCTTTGCATTTTTAACATTTTCTTGTAATTTGGTATTCATACTTGATTTGTTTATGAATATTCAGAAAAAATATCATGGGACATTCGATTTCATATTTGTTGATGCTGATAAGGACAACTATATCAACTATCACAAACGCTTAATAGAACTGGTTAAGGTAAGTGGGTTGATTGGTTATGACAACACCCTGTGGCAAGGCTCTGTGGTCGCTCCACCAGATGCACCAATGAAAACGCATGTAAGATATTACAAAGACTTCGTAATAGAGTTCAACAAAGTCTTGTCGGTTGATTCAAGGATTGAAATATGTATGCTTCCCCTTGGTGATGGAATTACACTTTGTCGTCGGATCAATTGAGCTTTACATGTATTGTTATATATAATCGCCACGTACTAGAAGTATTTGATCAAGATCGAGATACTGTGTGTGGGCCAATTTCATATGTGTTGTTTTTTGGTGAATACCTTTCATCAGCTTTTACATGTAGTGTTGTATAAAATAAATTATGATGTGGTCGCATTCTAGCATATGTGTGGCATTTTGGAGATTACGTATCATTCTAGCATATGGAACAAATAATCTCCGTCTTTTTCCGGTTTTAATTAATATTTGACTATTTAATACAATTGTTTTGTAAGTCAACTACCATTATAAACTAGAAGGTGACCAAAAAATAATTCTATATATATTAATAGGTGAGATCAAATGAATAGTAACTTAACGGAGTTACTATTCAATTCCGTTAATTTTGAATAGTAATTTAACGGAGTTACTATTCAACCCCATCAAGTACTATTTAGCTCCGTCAATTAGTTAACAGAGTTATTACTCAACTTCGTTAAGTTAGTATTCAACTCTGTTAGATTACTATTTAACTTCGTAAAGTTACTATTCATCTTTGTCAATTTACTACTCAATCCGTGATGTTACTATTCAACTACGTTAACTTACTACTCAACTACGTTAACATACTACTCAATTCCGTTAACTTAACAGGGTTACTATAAATTAAAGTAACAAAAAGCAACATTTGTTTAATTGAGAAAATCACCATACTTAACCCCACACATACTGGATTTCATCAGTTTGAAGTATCGGAATCGATTTTATTGCATAACTTTCATTCCATCATACGTTGATCGTACGTTTAAACTAAACATAACATTTAGTCATGGCTCAACACGCCGCAACGCGTGTAAGTTATAAAAGCTAGTTATATTAAATTGTCCACCAAATGGATCAAACACATGAAGTCGAGAATCCATAGTTTTGATCGCTAGCTTTCTTCATGAGTTTTTACTGAACTCATATTGTTCACAAGCTAAAAACTTTTTACAAAACTTATTTTTACAGGTGAAGAAATCGTTTTTACAGCACTATTTATTAATCTTTTGAAAAATTCATTTTTTTGGTTCGTAAAAAGAAATTGGTTTTTTTTTCTACTGTTATTAAAAAAATCATTTTTTGGTTAAAAAAACTTTTAAATTTGTTTATAAATGCAAAAACTCTAAAAAAAATTAGTTAAAAATGAATTTTTTAATAAGTATTTTACATGTTTTACCCTTGATTCCCTAGTTTGCCATTTTTTATGTGTTCCCAATGAAAAAAAAAAAACAATTCTCACATATTGAAGAAACGAGTTATAATTACCTCGAAAGAGTCGATTATGGTTGAACTCGTGGTTGCTGCATGTTATAACCCTTTGCACACACTCGTGGCTTGCCGAACCTATAAGAAAAGAACAATAGGGTCGTACGAAGGGTGGCGACTGTTAGGTAGTCATAATGACTCCAATGTACAGACACAAAAATGGTGTTGGCTTGTTAAGTGCAACATAACATGTCTATACAAGGAAGGTGACCTACTTTATATAAAGCATGCATTGGCTAAACATCACTAACCCTTAACCACGACGATGGGCTTGGGCCCGGGTTAAAGGCTTGCCTTCCTTCGGCCCAATAAGTTAGTACAAGAGCAAGTGATAATTAGTGCTGATGTGAGAGAAAAAAGACACCGCCCTGTTATTTCGAAACGTGGCGCAACTGGAGTGGCTGCAAGAGGTTATAGCTTTCCGACGGCAGCATGGTTTGACCTGCGGGGGGCGTCTGATCGATGTGACATCTGACCATAGGCAAAGCGGCGTGGGGTGCACAGCATGGCGGAAGCATGGTGGCATTTAGTGGCAATCACGTCATTATTGGTGGTCAGAGTTATTGGGCCAACCCTTCCACGCGTCGTCTTCTGATGGACCGGATCATTCTAAATCAGGATCATCCATATGCATTTGTACTTGAATACAATGTTGCCTGATTGTCCCGCGCGTGTGTTCACGTGCAGTGATTTCTCTTTACTGATGATATCAGCCTGTCACACAGAGACTCTGCACATGGGGAGACTCCATGCGCGTGGAGCTCTTCGCAGAAGCTCGAGAGTTAGGTTGTTTTATGGGTTAGGGTCCTCATCCACACCATGATTTAAGGCCCTACCCCTTTACATATAAATAACAAAAAGAAAGAAAGAAAAGAAATTCAACTAGGTTAGAGACCCGTGTTAACACACGATACATCCGTAAGTCAAATGACAAAATTCTATAAATATTGTAGTATACAAGTTTCATTTATTGAAAATTACGTGATACAATTCGTATGTATTTTGAATGCATAAAAATGAAACTGGGGAAAGAAGAAATGGTTGTAATTATGATACCCATTCCCGTTCTATCCTACTATCAAAGCCAGAGCCAGAGCCATAGTAATAGCTCATTGCAAACAAAATGCAACTGAATAGTGCATTAGACAGGTTGGACAATATAAATTACTTAAATCATAAGTCTATAAATAATCAAAATAATATTACAATAGCATGTTAAAATTACAGTGTCCTTCACGGGTAGCTCAGTTGGTGAATGGACCAGGGATCTCTCTTGAGGTCTCAGGTTCGATTCCCACGAAGGACATAATGAGAAATGATGGATGACTCATGGCCTATGGTCATGAGTTCGTGTCCTGATCTCGCCAGGTTTTACCGGTTCACTACTGTCGTGCCTTCGGGCAGGTATGTGGGTCGGGTTTTCCCTGGAAGCGGGCTGTCGGGCGGGCTAGGGGCTTCGTGCGTCCGGGGTGGGCCGGGCCATGCCCCTGTCTTTGCCACTGGGGGTCCGCGTACGAAGTACCCGGCGTTGTTTAGTTGGTCGTTCACAAAAAAATTGTTACATTTCAGTAACAAAAAACTACGTTTATAATGCGTAAAAATTGGGAAGGAGATGTTGGCTTATTTAGGGGACTTTCAATATGGGGTCGGGGTCCCCAATGGCGCAGAGGCTATTCTCCACAGTGCGAATAGATTCTTGAATGTGTTCCGTGACGACAGATCACTAGCCATGCTCACTGTGGATTTTTCGAACGCTTTCAACATGGTTGACCGGACAATCCTTCTGCGTGAAGTCAGCATCCGCTGCCCATCTATCTACCAATGGGTTCAGTTCTTATACGCCCAACCTGCCAGGCTATATGTAGGAGATACTTTTATCGAGGCCTACACAGGGGTCCAGCAGGGGGATCCTTTAGGACCACTTCTTTTTGCCCTTGTCTTGCATCCGCTGGTGCTACAGGTGGAAGAACATTGTTCCTTACCCTTTCATGCGTGGTATTTGGATGATGGCACAATTATAGGCAGGGCCGAAGAAGCAGCTAAAGCCCTAGACATCATTCGAGCAGAAGGTCCCCAGTTTGGGCTTATGCTTAATATTAAGAAGTCGGAGATCTTTTGACCAACATGCAATGGTATGAAAGCGAAGCCTGGTATTTTTCCTGAGGAGATCGGAAGACCACAGACAGGGATAAAGCTTCTAGGGGGGCTGTTAGTCGTGATGGGGAATACATTAGCTCAATGGCAGTCAAGAGGGCTCAGCGCGCGGTTGTCCTGATGGGCGTTCTGCAGAAGTTACGGGACCCCCAAAGTGAGCTCTTATTGCTTCGTTCATGTATGGGTGTGGCCAAACTGTTGTTTGGGCTTCGAACGTGCCAACCAACCTTTGTTGGGGAGGCAGTATCCATTTTTGACAAAGGTCTCCGAGGTGCTGTTGAGGATATCGTTGTTTGTGGGGGCACCTTTTTTGGGGATCTTCAATAGCGATTGGCGTCCTTACCGATCAGATCGGGGGGCTTGGGCCTGTGCTCGGCGGAAGATGTGTCCGCTTATGCGTATGTGGCTTCTAGGGCGCAGTCCTGGAAGTTACAGGAACACATACTAAGGAACAGCGGGGTGGTTGGGATGGACGATGATTATAAGCTCGCACTGGACAACATTCGCAGCTCTCTCCCCAATGTAGATGTGGGCGGCTTTACAGATAAAGACACCGCCCCAAAAAAGCCTCAAAAAATCTTGGCGAATGCGTTTAACTGTAAAGCCATGCAGACTATGGAGGAGGAGTTTAACATGTCTTCGCGTCAGAAAGCGGTGTTTGAATGCCTCAAAGAGGCCCATGCTCAAGATTTCCTCACTACACTCCTAATTGACGGACTCGGGCAACATATGTCGGCTATCGAATATCGGGCGATCCTCCAATACCGACTGATGATTCCCATGTTCCCCGTCGACGAACCGTGTCCGATCTGTAAAAAAACACGCTTGGACAAGTTTGGAGAACACGCCCTACATTGTAAGGAGTTGCCAGGCTTTAAATACAGACATGACCTGGTTAGAGATGTTCCATGGGATGTGTTACGAAGGGCAGGGATTTCTGCAAAAAAAGAGGCTCCTGTGAATTTCTTGACGGACCCACTTGACGGGCGGTCCACCTTGAGGCCAGCGGACGTTCTTGTGTTCGGATTGGCACAAGGCAAGCATGCATGCGTTGACCTTACTGGGGTATCCCCATTGGTGGGACTCCGGGAGTCGGGGTTTGTGGCTGGGCAGGCAGTTTTGAAAGCCGAGAGCAAAAAAGTGGATAAATATGAAGTGGCTTGTCTAGAGAACCAACATGTGTTTGTGCCCTTCGCTTTTGATACATTTGGAGCGCTGGCCCCGCAAGCCATCAAGCTCCTCGAACGCGTGGAGAAAGTTGTGCAAAGTGATTCTCCAGCTGCTAAGGGCCAATGTTTTATTTTCAATAGAGTAGGTTTTGCAATACAAAAAGGGGTAGCGGCGCAACTTGTGGCCTGTTTACCTACGTATCACTTGTATTTGGCTGTCTTTGGTTTAATAATAATTCCCTGAAATTAGAAATTCACACACCTATAAGACTAATACGTAAATAGAAGATTACCTGAGGCAAGAAACTATTTGGCCATAAAGACCCAAATTTTAAGCACATAATTGTGGAACATCCAAATGAATGACTATCTTCAACGAAAATATTGATATATTTTGCATCTCTTTCTGAATCACCACTTGCAAAGCCACGATAGGCCATGTAAAAAAAAGAAGCAAAATTACCAAAATTACCTATCATAAGACGTATATAAGTACCCGGACTCTTGACCCGTAGGCCAACTAGTCCCTAATTGTCCAGACCATAACTGTGTACGTTTTGAAAACATGTTTGAACGTTAACTGACCACACCAGACAAGAACCGACATCCCATTGGTGACCCGACATCCAATTAGTGACCCGACATCCCACGTGTTAGTTGATGGATATTGACCACTAGTGGCACACTCGATAGATTCACCAGTCCTTACATAAGAATTTGCAGGAAGTAAACAAAGTCTTTCCTTCCGAAATCCACTCCTGAAGTCACGTCTTTCAGTACTGGGACTGAAGTCAAGTACTTTCCCTAAAGCAGTCTTTATATCCCAATGCCCTTACTCAAGGAACAAAGCACACCACCTAAATCCTGGAATAGATGCTTCGAATGGCCAAGTGACAGGCCAGAATAGTCAGGAAAAACCACCACTGAATGTACAAAAGGGGGGTCAATGGCCAGAATTACCAAATCCCACAGCCAAGAAATCAAGCAATCATATGCAACTACTCACTTAACACGCGTAAAAGTAAACTAAGTCTAGCATACAGTTCACATACTGCATATACGAGTCCGACAACATGTTATTAGGTTTAAGGACATGCGACGGGGTTCTAAACATGTTCCTAGATGTCAAACCATGTGTCGGGATATTAAAATACACTTACAGCAACAAAACACACGAGTAGGCATCAAAACACGCGATTAGGGATCAAACATGCAATTAGGATTGCTGCCCACCCCTGATACTAGCGAGTAGCTTGCTACTCACCCCTGTTACGCGAGTAGCTTCCTACTCGCCTCCTGCAGTCCAAGAGCTACTTTTTGCGCGTTCGACAATCCAAATCAGATCCGAGATGTAAAAATACCGAACATGTAAGACCCACTCTTATTAAATCCGATTTAATACACATTTGGCATCAAAATCATGTTTGTATATCATTAACTAATTTAACCCTCTTGATTTGAAGATTTCACATACTGGTTCAGTATTCAAAAATACTCACAAAAGTTTAGTAATTAGTTACTTATGCCCAAAATTTACAAACATGTTATTAACAGAAGATGTTTTGCGGAAGCGGTTGACTTTGAGTTAGCATTCGGTTCCAAAACTAAAGAGATCACCTTCTGAGCATTTCAAACGAGTACCTGGTTTCATACACGAGCATAGAACCCGATTAAAGTTAGTATAAAGTCGAAATAAGATGTTTAGAAACAATTTTTTTTTTTAATTTTGTGAACCTCGTCGTAGGCTACGGTTGAGGAGCCGTAGCCTACGGTTCTCACCTCTTTGCAACATCTTGGTCGCTGTAAGCTATGGCCAAGAACCGTAGCTTACGGTTCAGACCTTCTGATCGTTTGCACATAAACCAACCATAGCCTACGGTTCAGCACCGTAAACTACGAGTTACCTGATGTTTTTAGCTGCATAAAGAAGTAAATGCCCTGCACGAATCATGACATTACTGCAGCCGTAAAATACCATTTCGGGTCATGTTAACATATAAATTCGGGGTTCGATAAGTAGTCTTATAACATGCATAACCATACTCCAGTTATCATTTCGAATTAATTGTCATGCCTCATGTATAATCTCACCCAAATTGACCCATTTAATATTTAATCAAAGTCGATCCTTATGATTATAACCATAATGCCTCGATTTTCAAACCTTGGGATGTATCAATCTTACTCCCATTATTTCTAATCTCTATGTGTGGTCAAAATGACCCATTTCTATGATCCGTTTAACTATGATCAATGCTCGTGTTACAACATGTCGAACAAGGATTACCACTAATTCCATTCATCATAATGGACAATTTCATATCGATGCACAATTAGATTTAGTGATTATATAGCATGATTATTATTCTACCGTTGTGGCGAGGCCTCGTGTCCATGGTCACATGTACCACTTCTCTCGGCCTTATTCGCCCGGTCCGAATAACAAGTATTTGGGACTCATTACCTTATAGAATGTCCAACACAATAAATAGGAATTCACATCTACATTTGTCTTATACTACTAATCCATAGCATAGACAAGCATTATGTAAGTTTAGAAGTCATATTATGACTTACCTTAGTCGCGCCCTTTTAACTTTAAATCTTTCCCCGAGTCACTTCCTATTGCTTCTTGCTTAGCAACCTAGTTGTATTCACGTGGATATAGATAACAATTATTAAGCGTGATTACAAGCTATCACTTGAGTTCATCAAGCGTGTCCATGTGAAAAATATGTTCCAATGAAGTCGAGCTTCATTGTGGCATTTAATCGAACACTTGGTGGGCTGAATTTTATAACGATTTTACCCAACATTGTAATGATGGGTTTTCATCCCCTTTATCAAATCATAAGTTTTATCATGAGGTTTTCAACATCAAATTAAAACGAAATTCAGTAACAAAGCCTCTAACCAACATTATGTTAAGTAATAATATTATGTTACAACACATAACTCAAAAACCCACCAAGCAACCATCTTTTGCTTTCAAGATTCCCCAATTAGGTTCATGTTTTCAAGATTAAATGCATATTATCCTGTTTTTAAGGTTCCCTAGGGTTAGAGACACCCTTTTTATGCATCCATTTATCAAAATAAGTATAACTAAAATTTCACCAACGACATCTAAACCGAAAATTCCCAGAATTGGATGAAACGAAAGGTACCTAGTTGTTGGGTATGACTTGATGATTTGTTTAAGAGTTAATGCAGCCAAAAGCCCCTTTGATTTGGCTTGATTAGGGCTTGATCTAGGCTCCTTAGCTTGTGTGTGTGTGTTATGATGTGAAAGAGGTTTTCCAGGAGATGAACATCGATGTTCCTCCTCATCTCTATTTTTTTTATTAAAACAATACTTGACTTTGGCTTATGGCAGATTTAGTCCCTATAGTATACATAAGATAACATGTGTTGGTTTTCAACTAACCAAGTTAATGATATTAATCCTACTAGGCCATAACTATTTAACGGGTTGAACTCGGTTTTTATGCTAAGCTAGGATTAATTATATTTTCATAGTCACATGTTTGGCGATTATCATTCGTTTGTTCGTTGAACAAGAATTTTAATTAATAACAAAGTTTTGGGGTGTTACAATTCTACCCCCCTTAAAAAGGGTTTCGTCCGCGAAACCGAACACTTACCGAATAGGTAGGGATGCAACACTCCCAATTCCCATAATCGGACTCATACTTTCTTAGATTGTTCTAATCTCTTGGCTCTTCAGTTTATACAACCTATCGGTCATGAATTCCCATGGGTCGCGCCTCATGGTTAGATCTTAGCTAGGTTTTACCCCTTTATACTACAAGGGCTATTTTTCCTAGAATTATTTACTCCCCTACAGTCTTGGTGCATACGTTTTTAATCATTTACTCTGTTTAGAGTCATTTCTATGCACCTTTTCGCATATCGTATTTGGTTACTATAACGGTTACCGGAAAGCCACCTCCCACGTCTAACGAGGTTTAGTTCTTGTTTGATTCTGGCTCATAGGCCTCCTATAATACTATGGTTTTTTTTACCGGAAAACATCAAGTTCCATCTTTTATAGTGTTTCCACCTATTAGCAGGCTTAGTTAGATTTACATATTCTCCTTGGTCCAAGTGGTGACGACTTGCCACCTGACCCGTTTGAACCTTTCGTCGTTTGCCTATCTATCACCAAGCTATTTACAGGTTATCGTTCGATTTTCGTTATCTAGTTGTTAATTTCTGTGAATAGTTTATTCACATGAGGTTTATGTTATATGCTGACTTACTTCCCATAAGTCGCCTATTTAGGATAGTCATTCAACTCATTGACTATGATCTATGATGTGATTATGTACTGACTTAAACAGATGTTCTCTTATAGTTCGTGATTCTAATTTAGGCACCCGTAGGTGTCATGATTTGTCCAAGAGTCACCGCCTTGACTTCCTGGTGGGGTTGGTTTTGGAATTCCATCCATCCCCTATAGGCCTGAGGTATGCATTTTAATTATTTGTTTTACTTAGAATCATTTCTATGCGCCATTACGCATATCTGATTTGAGTATTTAGCGACTTCCCGAGAAGTGACACTCACGCCCAATGTGATTAGTTCCGGACTGATTTTCAATTTAATGTTGGTTGACTTTTTTTTTTAACGCGGAACGGGTTTTACTTTCTTTAGCCTACAATTCATATTACTAGGACAAGATCCAAGGCATTTCCACTTACTTATGCCCAAAATTTACAAACATGTTATTAACAGAAGATGTTTTGCGGAAGCGGTTGACTTTGAGTTAGCATTCGGTTCCAAAACGAAAGAGATCACCATCTGAGCATTTCAAACGAGTACCTGGTTTCATACACGAGCATAGAACCCGATTAAAGTTAGTATAAAGTCGAAATAAGATGTTTAGAAACAAATTTTTTTTTTAATTTTGTGAACCTCGTCGTAGGCTACGGTTGAGGAGCCGTAGCCTACGGTTCTCACCTCTTTGCAACATCTTGGTCGCTGTAAGCTATGGCCAAGAACCGTAGCTTACGGTTCAGACCTTCTGATCGTTTGCACATAAACCAACCATAGCCTACGGTTCAGCACCGTAAACTACGAGTTACCTGATGTTTTTGGCTGCATAAAGAAGTAAATGCCCTGCACGAATCATGACATTACTGCAGCCGTAAAATACCATTTCGGGTCATGTTAACATATAAATTCGGGGTTCGATAAGTAGTCTTATAACATGCATAACCATACTCCAGTTATCATTTCGAATTAATTGTCATGCCTCATGTATAATCTCACCCAAATTGACCCATTTAATATTTAATCATAGTCGATCCTTATGATTATAACCATAATGCCTCGATTTTCAAACCTTGGGATGTATCAATCTTACTCCCATTATTTCTAATCTCTATGTGTGGTCAAAATGACCCATTTCTATGATCCGTTTAACTATGATCAATGCTCGTGTTACAACATGTCGAACAAGGATTACCACTAATTCCATTCATCATAATGGACAATTTCATATCGATGCACAATTAGATTTAGTGATTATATAGCATGATTATTATTCTACCGTTGTGGCGAGGCCTCGTGTCCATGGTCACATGTACCACTTCTCTCGGCCTTATTCGCCCGGTCCGAATAACAAGTATTTGGGACTCATTACCTTATAGAATGTCCAACACAATAAATAGGAATTCACATCTACATTTGTCTTATACTACTAATCCATAGCATAGACAAGCATTATGTAAGTTTAGAAGTCATATTATGACTTACCTTAGTCGCGCCCTTTTAACTTTAAATCTTTCCCCGAGTCACTTCCTATTGCTTCTTGCTTAGCAACCTAGTTGTATTCACGTGGATATAGATAACAATTATTAAGCGTGATTACAAGCTATCACTTGAGTTCATCAAGCGTGTCCATGTGAAAAATATGTTCCAATGAAGTCGAGCTTCATTGTGGCATTTAATCGAACACTTGGTGGGCTGAATTTTATAACGATTTTACCCAACATTGTAATGATGGGTTTTCATCCCCTTTATCAAATCATAAGTTTTATCATGAGGTTTTCAACATCAAATTAAAACGAAATTCAGTAACAAAGCCTCTAACCAACATTATGTTAAGTAATAATATTATGTTACAACACATAACTCAAAAACCCACCAAGCAACCATCTTTTGCTTTCAAGATTCCCCAATTAGGTTCATGTTTTCAAGATTAAATGCATATTATCCTGTTTTTAAGGTTCCCTAGGGTTAGAGACACCCTTTTTATGCATCCATTTATCAAAATAAGTATAACTAAAATTTCACCAACGACATCTAAACCGAAAATTCCCAGAATTGGATGAAACGAAAGGTACCTAGTTGTTGGGTATGACTTGATGATTTGTTTAAGAGTTAATGCAGCCAAAAGCCCCTTTGATTTGGCTTGATTAGGGCTTGATCTAGGCTCCTTAGCTTGTGTGTGTGTGTTATGATGTGAAAGAGGTTTTCCAGGAGATGAACATCGATGTTCCTCCTCATCTCTATTTTTTTTATTAAAACAATACTTGACTTTGGCTTATGGCAGATTTAGTCCCTATAGTATACATAAGATAGCATGTGTTGGTTTTCAACTAACCAAGTTAATGATATTAATCCTACTAGGCCATAACTATTTAACGGGTTGAACTCGGTTTTTATGCCAAGCTAGGATTAATTATATTTTCATAGTCACATGTTTGGCGATTATCATTCGTTTGTTCGTTGAACAAGAATTTTAATTAATAACAAAGTTTTGGGGTGTTACAGAACATCAATCCAAAATCATCAAACACATATTCTAAATGAAAACCCCAGATTTATCATCAGTCTAACCCCCTAATTGCATGCATTTCCCAAAGTCGAATAATATTATGAAGACATCACATCAAGCATGCATAACTTACCCTAAATGGCAAATATTCGGATTTCATCACAGAACAACGTTGTAATCCAACATCCTACTATTACTACACCATTCTAGCATAAACACTATCATCAAGCAATCATCAAATCAATCTGTATCATCTTAGATTCTCATAAATCACCCAAACTGGTCAAAATGCATATTATCATCAAAACACATTAATAATCCTTCAAAATCCTAGGAAATTATCCTATCAACTCATTTATATCAGTAACACATCAAACATATAAGAATCTTCAAGTTCTAATCATCAAAATCGTTTCTTGCATGAATACATCACATAGAACACATATGAAGGGTTAGACTTGTTTTAAAAACTGATTTTAAAGGTTTTAAAAGACACAAACTTTACAAAACTAGGTCTGGACATTTAGGGATCAAAATAACAACATGATAAAGGCTTAGGATAGATAACACACCTTAGGTTTTACTAAAGTGGACGTGTAAGCTTGGAAATGATAGGTTTTAGAGCAAAAACGAGTTCCAAATGTTGATTATGGTGTGAGAAAGGTTTGGGATGAGTTAAGGTCTTACAAATGGTGTTTTACAAGTCAATGGTGGTATTTATAATTGTTCCTAGTCGTCCCTACTGTTATAGGAAAGTAGCAGCTACAACAGGCGAGTAACTTTGCTACTCACCCCTGTTACAGGCGAGTAGCATGCTACTCGCCCATTATAATAGGCGAGTAGCTTACTACTCACCCCTGCAGGTGGTGATTAGCAAGCTAATTGCCCTCTGCAGGTCTATATCGGTTTTTGGCGCGTTAAAAACTATTTTAACACATATAAGCACATATTCACATACCGACAAGTCACATAATGATTAGAAAGACATAATGCATAATAACTAACACGTTCACATTCGTTCACCAATCCCCGAGACTTGCATGTGTGCATTAAATCCGGTGATCCTACAAATCACCTATCCTTGTACACCTAGTTATAGACTGACCCCGATGGTCCCTTAGACCATCGTAACGACTCCCGATGATTCTCCCGAATCATCATAGGGACTCAACTGACCCAGTTAAGTATAATATTAAGTAGATGTTTTCGCTAAGGTAGACTTATATGTTTGTAAATGTATTAACCTGAATTTGTCGAGTGTCACATCATCCCCCTGTTGAAAGAATTTTTATCCCGAAAATTGATTGAAGCCAAAAGGAAAGATACGAAAAGAAATAAAAATTTTCCAGTTGCTACATCATCCCCCCTGTTGAAAGGAATCTCGACCCGAGATTCACTCAGCTTCAGCTGTAACATGATTTGACTCAAAAGCGCACTTAGGGAACATATGAGGATACTTAGCTTTCATCTGATCCTCCCGTTCCCGCGTGAACTCCGGTCCACGATTTGAATTCCAACAAACTTTAACGATGCGGATTTTACTCTGCGGAGGCTACGAATCTTATAATCAATAATTTCCACCGTTTCCTCCACGATACGTTGGCGATCATCAACCTTGATCTCTTCGAGAGGAACAACGAGAGATTCATCAGCCACCATTTCTTCAGATTAGAAACATGGAAGACATTATGAACGTTACTGAGCTCAGCTGGTAAATCAAGTCTGTATGCCACCGGTGCAATCCGTTCCAGAATTGCGAACGGACCGACATAAAGAGGGTTCAATGTGCCACACTTCCCAAAACGTATAACCCTCTTCCATGGAGATACCTTCAATAAAATACTATTGCCAATCTGGAACTCCAAAGGTTTGCGAGGACGATCAGCATAGCTCTTTTGGCGATCTCAAGCTGCTGCCATACGATTACGAATCTGTACGATCTTCTCAAAAGTCTCTTACACCAATTCCGGGCCTGTGAATTGACTCTCACCCACTTCAGCCCAACAAAGAGGGGATCGGCATATCCGTCCATAAAGAGCCTCGAACGGAGCTGCCTTGATACTAGAGTGGTAACTATTGTTGTAAGAGAACTCTACTAACGGTAGATGATTCTCCCAACTCTTACCAAAATCAATGACACACGCCCAAAGCATGTCCTCAAGCGTTTGAATTGTCCGCTCACTCTGACCATCAGTTTGCGGATGATAAGCTGTACTCATATCCAACGGAGTACCCAACGCTTTATGCATTGCTTTCCAGAACTGAGAAAAGAAACGAGAATTACGATAAGAAATAATGGAAACCGGCACCCCGTGCCGAGCAACCACTTCATTGAGATAGATACGAGCCAACCGTTCCAAACTGTCGGTCTCTTTAATGGCGAGGAAGTGTGCAGATTTTGTCAACCGATCGACGATCACCCAGATCATATCAAAACCGGTAGGTGACCTCGGATGTTTGGTTACAAAATCCATCGTGATCCTTTCCCACTTCCACTCTGTGATTTCAGGTTGTTGCAGAAGACCAGCCGGCTTCTGATACTCGACTTTGAGCCTAGCACAGGTCAAACACTTGCTCACATACGAACCTATATCAGCCTACATATTAGGCCACCAGTAGAGTATCTTTAGATCCTGACACATCTTTTCGGAGCCGTGATGAACAGAATACCGGGATTTGTGAACTTCATCCAAAACCCCCCAAAAAAGGAACCCAAACAAGTTCTGCAAAGTAATGCAGGCCATCGGACCTGAGCTCAAGGTGCTTATAAGCAATATACATTGTTTCAGCTTTATGATTTTCCTCCTTCAAAGCTTCATGTTGTGCAGAACGGACTCAGTCAGGTAAACTGGAATGAATGGTGAGCTGTAGAGCTCGAACACGACGAGGCTTAGCGGATTCCTTCCTGCTCAAGGCACCTGCCACAACATTCGCCTTGCCAGGTTGGTACTTGATAACACAACCATAATCATTAAAAAGCTCGACCCAGCGACGTTGTCGCATGTTCAACTCCTTCTGATCGAAGATATGCTCAAGAGTCTTGTGTTCGGTATAAATGGTGCATTTGGTACCGTACAAGTAATGTCTCCAGATTTTCAGTGCGAAAACAACCGAACCCAATTTTAGATCATGGGTGGTATTATTTTTCTTGTGAACCTTAAGTTGACGAGAAGCATAAGCAATAACTTTCTCGTGTTGCATCAACACACAATCGAGACCCTGGATACAAGAATCAAAATAAACAATGAAATCATTCTTGCCCTCAGGCAATGATAGGATAGGAGCAGAACAAAGCTTAAGCTTCAGCGTTTGAAATGCCGACTCTTACGAATCACCCCAGTCAAACTTCTTGTCTTTTTGGGTAAGATAGGTGAGGGGTTGAGCAATCTTCGAAAATCCCTCAATGAAACAACGATAGTAGCCTGCAAGACCTAGGAATTGTCGCATCTCAGTAGGCGTCTTTGGTGCTTCACAGTCTTTGATGGCCTCTATCTTAGCTGGATCGACATAAATTCCTTCCTCATTAACCACATGACTAAGGAATTGGACCTCACGCAACTAAAAATCACAGTTTGAGAACTTAGCATAAAGCTGCTCTCTTCTCAAAAGTTCCAAGACCAAGCGTAAGTGTTCCTCGTGGTCCACCTCGTTCTTGGAATAGATCAAAATATCATCAATGAATACAATTACGAAATTATCAAGATAGGGCTTGCAGACCCGATTCATCAAATCCATAAACACAGCTAGTGCATTGGTGAGACCAAATGGCATGACCAAGAATTCAAAATGGCCATAACGAGTTCGAAAGGAAGTTTTTGGAATGTCAGCTTCTCGCACTCTTAATTGATGGTACCCAGACCTTAAATCGATCATTGAATAAAAACTGGAACCCTGAAGCTGATCAAATAAGTCTTCAATGCGAGGAAGTGGATAACGGTTCTTGATGGTCACCTTATTCAGCTCATGGTATTCAACGCACATGCGAAGGCTTCCGTCTTTCTTCTTGAAAAATAAGATAGGGGCTCCCCACAGGGATGAACTAGGCCAGATAAAACCCTTTTCTAACAACTCATGCAACTAGTTCGACAATTCTTGCATCTCAAGAGGTGCAAGATGATATGGGGATCGAGCGATAGGGGCTACACCAGGTGCAAGATCAATACCAAATTCGACTTGACGATGAGGCAGAAGGCCAGGCAAATCTTTAGGAAACACATCAGGGAAATCATAAACAACCGGGATATCTTCAATTTTCTTCTCTTCCTCTGACGAAAATGAAATGAGAGCCAGAATGGCAGAATACCCTTTTTGAAGATACTTATAAGCTTTCATACACGAAATGATACTCAAAGGAACACCACCCTTTTCACCATGCACCAAAAGAATCTCTCCATCAGGAAGAGGAAGTCGAATGATTTTATCAAAACAAAGGATCTCCGCAAGATATAAAGATAACCGATCCATACCCACAACAATGTCAAAACTACCCAAAGACACCGACATGAGATCTATAGGGAAAGATAGACCTGAATGTTCTAATTTACATCCCTTAAGAATATGAGTTGCTTCGATTTTCTACCATCAGCCAATTCTAACAAGTACTTAGCCGCTAAAGGTGTAGGTACTATGCCTAGCAACTGGCTAAATTCATTAGATATAAAGCTCTTATCAGCACCCGAATCAAATAAAACAGAGGCATAATGATCATTAAGAAGGAACGTACCAGTAACAGTATCGGGATCCTGTCGGGCCTCACCCGACCCAATAACAAAAGCACGCGCATTCCTATCGCCACCCACATTACCCTTGCCATTTCCATTCTTCCCAGCATCTCCCTACTTAAGTTTTGGGCAATCCTTCTTAAAGTGCCCCTCTTCACCACAGTTATAACATCCCTGATTTCCCCGGGGAGCAGCATTGGGGACAACCACCTGAGTTTGGGCTGGTTGAAGATTGACCCTACAGTCTTTGGCCTGATGCCCGATCTTCTTGCAACGATTACAATGATTAAAGTTCCCATAGTGATGATACCTACATTGATTACACTTTGGCAACTTTCCAGAGTATGCCGAAGCCACTCCAATGTACGCCACCGCCGTGCAAGATCAACAAGCCTCTTCACCTTCAAACCCGAAGATGAAGATAGGATAGAAACAGAAAGTAGGACAGATGCAGATAGAATGATGTAACTTATAGATAGTGATGATGATACTAACACCCCAGCAAAGATTAGTAATTTTCCACATAATGCGACTCATATGAATGTGACCATCTAGTGTGTGAGACTCGCCTATAGACTAGACTCGACATGCAATCCTAGTTCACTATAACCATTCGCTCTGATACCAATCTGTCACACCCTCAATTTCCACATGTGGGGTTTTACCGCGAGGCGCGTGACACACCAGGATCCAAGTCAACGGTCACAATAAATGACAACTATATGATTTAAAATATGTAGGCCAAAACCACAAGTTAATAACATTGAACCAACATCGGAAGCTTTAAAATATTGTTTACAACCCATCAAAAGTAAATAAAGTCTGAAATTGTCTAAAAATATGAGACTATGACCTTAGACGCCGTACGAGACTCCGTGCGCCTAAATTCGATGCTGCTACCTAGCGACCTGAGAAAACATGCTAAAGTTGACAACATATAATGCTGGTGAGTTCACAGGTTTTATGATAAACGTTTATAAGTTTTGAAAGATCATCCATGTTACTACTGTGTTATATGTATGTTAGCTAGACGTATGTAAGATACTACTACGATTTGGAAACCATCACCGACATGATAGTGCATGAATTTGCCCAAATATGTACCACTGTTCCACGGCAGCCTTTAATGACCGAGACAATATGCACCCGCCGGCCTCCAACCGACGGGTGGGGTTTGTCAGTCCCAATAGATCTATCCACATTTCCCCCGTTATGCATCCCCGCATATTCATGGTATTCCCCGGGACTTAAAAGAATCATATAGTTTAAAAAGGTAACACTAGTATAACATGATCTTTACGAAATCCAAGTATGAAGCATGTTCCTCCCCCGAAAATGAAAACACTTAAAGTGGGGCGGTGAAACTCACCTTAGGTTGTATTCTCTTAAAAGTTAACAATTATGCTATGATAGTCCCTAGTACGGTCGTCTTATCATAAGACGTATATAAGTACCCGGACCAATGACCCGTAGGCTAACTAGTCCCTAATTGTCCATACCATAACTGTGTACATTTTGAAAACATGTTTGAACATTAACTGACCAAACCAGACAAGACCCAACATCCCACTAGTGACCCGACATCCCACGTGTTAGCCAAATACAAGAAATCAAGCAAGTATACGCAACTATGCACTTAACATGCGTAAAAGTTCACTAAGTCTAGCATACATTTTACATACTGCATATACGAGTCCGAACACATGTTATTAGGTTTCTAGACATGCCACGGGGTTCTAAACATGTTCCTAGATGTCAAACCATGTTTCGGGATCTGAAAATACACTTACAGCAGCAAAACACACGAGTAGGCATCAAAACACGCGATTAGGAATCAAACAGGCAATTAGGAAATCAAACAGGCAATTTGGATTGCTTCTCACCCCTGATATAAGCGAGTAGCATGCTACTCACCCCTGTTACATACGAGTAGCTCCAAATTAGACCCGAAACATGTAAAAACACCCAACATCAATCAAAAATCATCAAACACATATTCTAAATGGAAACCCTCAATTTATCATCAGTCAAACACTCTAATTGCAAGCATTTCCCAAAGTGGAATAATACTATGAAGACATCACATCAAGCATGCATAAGTTACCCTAAATGGCAAATATCTGGATTTCATCACATAGCAACGTTGTAATCCATCATCCTACTATTACTACACCATTCTAGAATAAACCCTATCATCAAGCAATCATCAAATCAATCTATATCATCCTAGATTCTCATAAATCACCCAAAGGGGTTAAAATGCATATTATCATCAAAACACATTAATAATCCTTCAAACTCCTAGGAAATCATCATATCAACTCATTTATATCAGTAACACATCAAACACATAAGAACCTTCAATTTTTAATAATCAAAAATCGTTTCTTGCATGAATACATCACATAGAATACCTACGAAGGGTTAGACTTGTTTTAAAAACTAATTTTAAAGGTTTTCAAAGACACAAACTTCACAAAACTAGGTCTGAATCTTTAGGGATCAAAATATCAACATGATAAAGGATTAGGATAGATAACACACCTTAGGTTTTACTAAAGAGGGCGTGTAAGCTTGGAAATGATAGGTTTTAGAGCAAAAACGAGTTCCAAAGGTTGATTATGGTGTGGGAAAGGTTTGGGATGAGCAAGGGTTTCACAAATGGTGTTTTACAAGTCAAGGGTGGTATTTATAGATGTTCCTAGTTGTCCCTGTTGTTACAGGCGAGTAGCATGCTACTCGTGTCTTATAACAGGCGAGTAGCTTGCTACTCACCCCTGAAAGTGGTGTAGAAAGCTAATAGCCCCCTGCAGGTCTGTGTGGGTTTTCGGCGCGTTAAACACTATTTTAACACATATAAGCACGTATTCACATACCGATAAGTCACATAATGATTATAAACACATAATGCATGATAACGAACACATTCACATTTGTTCACCAATCCCCGGGACTCGAGACTTGCGTGTGTGCATTAAATCCGGTGATCCTACAAATCACCTATCTTTGTACATATGGACTGACCCCCGATGATCCCTTGGACCATCGTAACGACTCCCGATGATTCCCCCGAATCATCATAACGACTCAACTGACCCAGTTAAGTATAATATTAAGTAGATGTTTTCGCTAAAGTAGACTTATATGTTTGTAAAAGTATTAACCTAAATTTGTCGGGTGTCACATCATCCCCCTGTTGAAAGAATTTTTCAGTTGCTACAAAATCTTACACAAAAAATTTAGTACACAAAAATGTTATACAAAAACAAATACAACCCATTTTTTGGTTTTATTAGCTAATGTTTTTTTATATAGCAATATGGTACTCAAATGATAGAGAAAAAGATGCTCAATTTTATAATACAATTTTTATCGAAAAATAAGGTTGTGTGAAAACGTTATGGCCCTTTAAAAATATGCATGTGCCTTGCTTGTAGAGAGAGAAAATTAAAAAAATAGGCTATTTCAAAAATACCTTTGCACCCCTTTTTCCTACACTTTTATCTTAGCCATTTATTCATAAAATCAAAGGTGGAGAATACGTCTCATCCTACTTAGCCAAAATCAACTTTTTATTGAATCCTAACCCTCTTTCTCTCTCTCTATCTCTCTCTCTCTCTCTCTCTCTCTATATATATATATATATATATATATATATATATATATATATATATATATATATATATATATAGGGGATGGTTCAATAGAAAACTCATTTTATTGAGAGAACTCGAGAACTTTATATTAGATATGTGCAATATATCATATATTGCATATGTGTAATATATATTGCACATGTGTAATATATCCTATGTTACACATGTGTAATATATATTGCACATGTGTAATATATCATATGTTACACATGTGGAATATATATTACACATGTGTAATAGATCCATAGTTACTGACGTTGTTCTGCTGCAATGGGGAGACGATATAGTACAAATTTGGTTTAGCAGCATCTGTACTCAGCCACTCAGCCATTGAGGTACAAATCTGGCTTATTGTTTTGTTTTTGTGTCATTTTAGAGTATTTGGTCAGAATAAGAAGATTTGTTTAAAAGAAAATAAGTGGATTTATTTTTTATTTAAATTTAGTTTAACAAATACAAGTTAATTTGTTCATGTTATATACGAATCTGGAGTTTTTTCATGTCTAATTGTTACAATATTGTTTTTAAAGCTAGATCTGGAGGTTTTAATTGTGAGGTTTGGGCTGTGATGACTTCAGTTTGGGAAATTTGAGAAACGAGGTTTTGAAAATAGGCTAATCTGCAAAATGGGCTACTGAAAGGGAAGCTAAAGTAATATTGATAATTTGATATTCTAATAGTGACCAATATGTTGGGAATTTTGAACCTGATGACTCATTTCCAAATTAATGTAATTATTATAAATCTATGTTTTCCATAATGTTTTTTATTGTGATTATTGTTATGCAGCCTTACCAACCTGGCTATATTGATACTTTTCAGGCTGGGCTTTTTGGATGTAATTGCTCACTCTTGGTCAGAAGAGTTCCTTGTATGTCTGAATAGCGTATATCTAAGACTCCTTGCTGCCACAAAACAATGATTAGATAGGTATTAGGATATTTATGTTTATCTATTTCAGTTCTTTTGATATATTGTTGTATTAGTTAATGGTGGAAAATAGTTGGATTTGAGGTTCCAAAAGTTGAGGTCAGGTTTGAAAAACTAATCATTGAGGCACAAATGTATTGACCGGCTATAGAGCTTTGCCATATTTTTTTACCTAATCACATGACTCCTAAATCAATAGACACCCTCTCTTTTTCTCTATCTTGGCATGTTGGAGAAAATAATGTTTCTGAAAAAATAGTTTTGTCGTCATCATGTTGTCCAATGTAAAACTTAATTATGAATATCACATTATATAATTTCAGCATTCATGCTAATTGTAAATAATTGACAACTGGTAGCGGAATCATCATGATGATCTCTTATGGTTGGTGTTTCTAGCAGCAACTCTTCACTACCAGGGGTTGGCAAGGAGGACTAGCGTTAACAGCATGTGATTGTAATGCTCTCATTCTTGATATATTTGACGAACGAGTAGCAATACGTGAAGCTTCTATACAGGTGATGTTATTTACTTTAGCTTAAAACTATTTGTTATATATAAGTTTTATCAAAAATTTATTTGAAATCAATTTTTAGATTGCACCGACACAATGTTGCTAGGATTGGGATGATGGATAAGTCAACTTTTAATCTGAGCTATCAAGCATGGAAGAGAGAACATGAGGTAGTTTTTCCTTTTTTTTTGTTTTTCTGTACATTTTAGTTTTATTATGGAACTTGAAATCAACATTGTGGCATTAATTTAACTTCGGTATGTGATTTTGAAGACCAGAGAGACTTCTACAAAACACGAACACATTAGCCCCAAATCATGACTCAACAATAACCACCTGAACACGATGAAGTAAATCTCGCAATGGCTCTAATTAGTGGGCAGATTTGCTAAATTTATTAGAATTGAAATTGCCTGCAATGAGTGCTTTTCCTATTTGCAGACCCTTGCTATGAATATGAAAAAAGAAAGGGGAATCAAGCTTGCCCTCAGTTCAAGACCCGATTCAAGCGGATTAAAGGTACTTCTTATCATTCTTTCTTACTGAATAAAACAAAAACTAAGCTGGTCCTCGAGTCGATGGTGATGACGAGGAGGATGAAGTTGATGATTTCTTAATGAATTTGAATATCCTCATAGTGCTGCAGGTGCTATGATTTCTTCACGCCTCAATATCGGGTGCCAAAGTTTCAGGTTTTGCCACTCCTGAGTTGGATGGGGTCACTCTTAAATGAGAGATCCCCGTGCTAACTTATGGCCAAGAGGTAATATCATCACATCAATCATTGTTTTATTTAAATTTGTGATTTGTCTAATATTTTAAGTTGAATGATTCTGTAAATCTAGCGTGTTCAAGAGCTATCCAAAAAAAATAGAACCAATATTTGTTCTGCTCAGTTCAAAAGTCAAAGTCTACTGATTCACACAGGTATATAATCTTGCATTATATGGTCTTCTTTTAGCTACCGAATAACCATTGATTTTTAAGTTTCAAAATCACATGTGATGTTTTTGAAGCAGCTTAGGAAGCCTGATTTTCAGGAAAGCGTTTTGTTAAAATCACATGTGATGTTTTTTAACCCGCTAACCCATGAACCCGCTTAGATATGATATAAGCATTTAACTATTAGATATGAGTAACATACTTCGCCCCCTCCCCAATATGCATGTATGATTTGGGGGGGGGGGGTCAATTCTTGTTTCAGGGAAACTATGTCCATGATGCATGTGTAATTTCATAGTGACCATGTGGTTAATAAAAGAAGACTAGGGATGCAATTGGGTTGGTTAATGTAATGTGCATGTGGCAATCCTAACCCATTCGTCAAGAAATAAGTTTATTTGGGTCAGTTTAAATTTTAAAATGAGTCAAACTGAGCCATTCATACAAAATATTAATTTAGATTGGGTTCAAGTGGTCCCGCGCCACTCACCATTACTGCCTGCCAATACGACTACCTTCGGCACTGTAATCGCCACTAGCCGACATTAAAATAGAACATAGCAGGGGGAGGCATCTTCATACTTTCTTTTAGGGGTGTTCAAAATTCGATTCGGATTCGAAAAATTCGAAATTCGACTTAGTTCGATTCGATTACCAAGAATTCGATTCGATTATTAAGAATTCGAATTCGATTCAATTCGAATTCGAGTCCAGTAAATCGAATACGAATTTATGATTTTAAATTCGATTCGATACGAAATTCGAATAAAAACTATACACGTATATTTTTTAAATATATATACACATATATACATTATTATCTATATACTAAAGAGGAGTGTCGGCTGACACTTCCTCTCCCACCCCTTCAACTTTAAGCTATTTGCAACTTCAGTCCTCCTATTTTATATTTCAGTTAATTGCAAGTTTAGTCCCCTCACTTTTCACTGCCACTCCCTTATGTTTCAGCTAATTGCAACCTTAGGCCCCTTACATTTATTTTGTTTTATTATCGGTTGCACCGGCCAAATGTTTGTTTCACGGTTCAATCCGTCGTGCGCCGCCGCAACGCGCGGCTGGTAAAATTGCTAGTTATATACACAAATATACATATTGAAAAAATAACTTTTAAATTTTGGTCAAACTATAAGAACCCATAGTCTCTACAACTTTTACCATAACCATATTTTACATATTTACCTTATACATTACAAAACTCTGACGGACTATACACTCTACTATTTTAACTATTCTCGTATTTGACATATTGTTGTTTATCAAGTTTTTAGATTAGTATTTTACAGTATATGTTAAAAATAATGAGTTTGTGTTAGTTTTAAAACTAAAAGTAAAAAATTTCTTATTTATGCTGAATTTGAAGTAAGAATTTATTCGAATTCGATTCGAATTCGAGTTTCTTATTCGAATCGAATACGTATCGAATAAATTGAATTTTAAATGAATACGAATCGAATACGAATTCAGGTAAAAATATAAAAAATTCGAGAAATTCGATTCTAATAATTCGAAAATTCGTTATTCGATTCGTTGAACACCCCTACTTTCTTTTATCTAAAATGACCTTTGTTCCTTGGATGTACATAAATTTTTTTGCAAGTTCTGGTTTAGACAGCTATAGAAGTCTGTGACTTGTCTTCCATATACTTGGTTACCTTGTTTAGTCTTTAGTAAACATGGGAATGAAACTTCTTCCGTAAAACAAACGAATCGAATTGTAAATTGTTGTCGTCGCCGCATCGCGCGGGTGTCTTCCTAATATAAATATAGGTAGAGGATCCTGTAGGAATATTGGTTTGTGTGAGAAGTGTAGGAAGGATTAAAAATTGATATGTATGCATATTTTTTTGACGTATTCATGATATTTTGGATTGTTTTGCATCTGGCAACGTTTTTTGACACTTTCTCCCTCGATTCTAACACAAAAGTTATCTTCTTTGATTTTTATCCCATCTTTGACTACAAAAAATAAACAACATTTAAGTAAACCAAATTTCAATCTTAATGCACATGTGCATTAACATTACTTTTTTCATTACCACATAACATATGCACATGTACGTTAGAGTGAAAGATCTTAATGATAACAAGAATTAAACCTTAATGCACATGTGCATTAATATTAATTTTATCATTACCATATAAATTATGCTCATGTGCATCAATGTAAATGATCTTGATGGTACATAATGCAATCAATACACATATTTGCAACTTGTAAGAAGATATAATTCAACTTGCCTTTATTAGTAATATGAAACACTACAACAAAATTTCATCCCAAACTAAAATCTATAACATGTCATGTTCTCAATTAAATTGGTAAACAATATATTCAAAAATATGGATTGATTATTAGTTACTACTTCGTGGTTCTAAAATATTGAAATATGAAATTTACATATTTATTACAAACTATATTTAAATAAAACTGAATCTGTAAAAATACATATATGAATGCACAATTCCCGCATCGTTACAGAAAAGTTATGGTAGATTTATCAAATGTAGTTAGTATACAGATGAATGCAATGAGTACACATACCTGCACCTTACTTCGTTCGTAATGCCTATTATCAGATTGTTTAGCACCAGATATTCATAAATTATGTCACGATTTCTGTTCAATTATAATCGATTACTTGGATGATTTGAAGAATGATTCTTCGATTATAATCCCTTTTCACATCGACTGAAACAAGCAATGATATGTATTCATTCGTGATACAGTCTAATAAATCAATCAAATGAAACAGGGGGCATCCATTCATAATGCAGTCTAATAATAATCAGAGAAGGTGTTAGTACCAGAGGCGAATGGGAGTAATCGATGGAAAAAACACCAATCTGTAGAAGAAGCAACAAAAGGCTAAAGAAATCCAATTTCATCGTTCTCTTTGGTGACTACGAATTCATCATCTTCTTCAGTGCATCTATGATTGAAACAATCAAGATCTCTAGCAAACGAAATAGTTATTATGAACTAGGATTTTGACATCATAATAACCGATTCTTAAGTTCTTAAGTTCAATATTGCGTGGCAACCACAAAAGGCAATGAAATCTTCAACGGAAAGATAGGTAGATACAAAGACTATGAAGACGGTTGTGGTGCGAGAGGCGACATTCCATAACGTCATGACAGGATTAACGGAGGAAGAGGAGGAGGCGAAGGGGAGGTTGCGGAAGCGGTGAACGACGTCGTTTAGTTCCGTAGGGTTGTTGAAGGTGGTGGTTTTGTTGGAGTTAGCAAAAGCTGAATATTTACAATAATGCCCCCTTTTCACATTGGTTCTTAAGTTCTCATCCTAAAGTTAGTTCTTGCATGATCCCTACCTTATATATATATATATATATATATATATATATATATATATATATATATATATATATATATATACACCATTCAAAATTTCTTTTTACACTTATCTTTATTATTAAAATACAATCTTAAAAAAGACAATATACGCATAAAAATTTAAATGTATATAAAAATAATTTTTTTACACATATGTAAAGTTACTGTTTATACATTTGTAAACTGTTTCATTTACACATGTGTAAAGAGTTATTTTTAGAGTGTTTTGGCAAGAAAAATAAATTATTAAAAAAATACATTTTTAATGTTATATTTTAATTATAACCTGGTTTTTAAAAAAATGATTTTGATTGAGTTGCCTTTGCGGTAAACGACACAGTGAGCAAAAGAAAGAGAAAAGCATCTATGAATCCGTTGGTGGAAAGGTACAAGACTTGTACCGTTGGTGAAAGTAGACCCTTTATAATAATTCGAATGTTGGGTGTGGAGACGAAAAAGGGCACATCCCACCACTTTTTTGCCATGTCTCCGTTTCCCACACCCCCCTCCCCCCGTATGTCCTCGTCTCTCCCGTCTTCAAAAGAACATGAGAGACGAACCAATCACAAACCAACCCATTTAATATTTAAGGAATGGACCAATGGGAGGTCCACGTCTCCACATCTCATGTCTTAAACACCACCCCCTCCCATGTCTCATTTCTTGATATTTGTTCCCACTGACAAGTTTTCCTACGTATGTCTCCGTTCCCACACCCAGCAACATGAGAAAATTGGGAAATAGTTTAGTGAGTGCGGTCAGGATGAAAAATAAAATTAATAGTATAAGCTCTTGATATAGTAAAAGTTATTAACTACTAACTTGAAAATAAAATTGTATGGTTGGTGTAAGTAGACACTTTATAATAATGAGTAAATTGGGAAATAGTTTTGATAGTGTGGTCAGAATGAAAAATAAAATTAATAGTGTAAGTTCTTGATATAGTAAAGTTATTTACTAATAACTTGGATTGATTTTGGTCGGGAATTTTGCAAAACGAAAATCCTAACTAATTAAATCCTTACACTTTAATGTATAAGACTCATAGGACTTTGTACTTTTGACTTATAAAAATCAAATACATGAAGTTTATAATAACCATATATGATATATACATATACATCATATAAATAAAGTTAGAGTTCTAAATCAACATGTGGGAAGTTTTGTGTGGTCCCTCTATAGTCCACGACAAAGTAAGCGAAACAAAGAGAAAACATCAATAAATCTGTCCACGACAAAGTAAGCGAAACAAAGAGAAAACATCAATAAATCTGTAGGTTGAAAGTTACAAGACTTTTAAAGTTGGTGAAAGTAGACCTTTTAGAGTAATGAGGGATTGGTAAATAAATAGCCATGTGATATATATTGGCTTTGGCAGTGCGGACAGGATGGAAAATAAAATTAAAAGGTCTTGATCCACTAAAATGGAGTTTTTTCCTAAAGGAGAAATATTATAAAAAACACATAACTTTTAGTTTTTTCTCATTAAAGTCACTGAACAATTTTTGCATATAAAAAACACTATACTTTCAATTTTTTCTTACAAAAGTAACTTAACATTTCTTTGTATTTAAAAAACACTATACTTTATACTTTCTGTCTTTTCTCATAAAAGTCACCCAACATAAGGATCAATTTAAGAACAAACTAGCTGATTACCCCGGGAGTGTCCCGGGGTTGAAATATTAATTTAAATCGCTCAAGAGCAAGAAGAATTTTGAATAAAACCAATAACACATGAATGCCGTGCACAACATAAGGATCAATTTGATATTACCTAACCTTAACGAACGTTTGTTCACTCGTATCATTTACCAAAATCATATAGTATCTAGATTACAACCAATAATTGTTTACAGTGCATTTAATACTGTAAAATGTTACTTTATGTGTCTCTTCCAAGCCTATGAATTGGAACAGGACATAGCTCTCAATGTCTTAATAAGTTCTTGATGTTGTATACGCCATTGCAGTTGTGTAAGGACACTTCTCTGCTGAAGGAGTCTCGTAGGTAAAACTTGTACCAAATTATCAAGTATATAACTGAGGATGCATGTAAGATTGAATTCAGTGTACAATTTTCATGATACAGCGAAAATTTTAATTTTATTAATTTCTTTTTCCTAACTCTTGTTAAATAATATATTTTTAAAAGAAAATTATTTTTACCCAATAACTTTAGGAGTGAGAAAAAATAACATTTCAAAAAGTACCTATTTTAATAAATAAGTTTTTCAACAATACCTACTTGAGAAAAAAACTCTTAGTAAATGTTATTTAGTAATAACTTGGATTGATTTTAGATTGAAGTATTCTAAAACAAAAATCCTAACTAATTAAATCCATATACTTTGACTTATAAGACTCATAGGAATTTGATTTATAAGATTCAAATGCATGAGGTTTTTAACAACCATATATCAATATACATCATTCATATATATATATATATATATATATATATATATATATATATATATATAGGTCAATTATAAAATGAAAACCCGCTTGAGTTGAGAAAACCTTTGAAAACTCATGTAAAAAACAATTTTTTTCTTTAAAAAAAATAACAAATGTAAAATACATGTTTGTAAACGTATGGGCCAAAAAAAAAATAAAAAAAGCGTCGATGGGATTTTTTTTAAAAAAATAAACAAAGTTGCTAAAAACATAGGTAAATAGCTGAAAACATATGTTTTTTAGCAACTTTGTTTATTTTTTTTTTAAAATCCCATCGGCGCTTTTGTTATTTTTTTTTGCCCAAAATGCTTAAAAACATGTATTTTACATTGGTTATTTTTTTCAAAAAAAAAATAATGGTTTTTTACATGGGTTTTCAAAGGTTTTCTCAACTCAAGTGGGTTTCCAAAATATCCTTCTCACTCTTCTCATTTATTTTACATTGTGTAGGATAAGTTGACAAACCTATTAAAGGATTTTGAAAAATTAAAGAATGAAATAGCCTTTATATAATAAGTTCTTAGGGGGGAGGGGCACCTATCTAAATTTTTTTTTTCACTTAACTTATTTTAACCAATCCGCACTGCCACATCACTTCACTGATTTACTTCACTAAAACACTTTTTTGGAGGCAGCACTCCACTGATTCTTTTATTTAATATTTTCATTTAAATTGAAAAAGTAAACGTTTTTTTTTTAATTTCAAACGGTAGGTGTGAAGAGTTTTGCGATCAAAATCGACTTTTTATAAAGTTTTTGCAGGCTGTAATACCACACGCACCCGCAGACCGCGGAGCCAAAGGCTCTGCCGCCCGCGGTCCACAGCGGCACTTATTCTCACCTACCCTACTCCCTTTCGCGGAGCGCGAGGGAATTCTTTTCCCCTCCGCGATACGCGATGACCAATTTTACAGTTTTTTATATTTTCTTTTATTTAAATAATTTCTTTTTCAACAAATTCAATAACAATTATTAATAATCTTGAATATATTAACAAATAAGTTTTGTATATGGTTACGAGTCCTGGTCCAACCGGACTCAGTTACCATAATTCACTACGTTTCACAGAGTCACGTATTTGCACATGACTTCACACAATTATCAGTCAATACATGTTAATTATTATTTCACCAATGTTCGAGGTTTAAGACGCGTATATATGATCCAGTAATTCTCTGAATTACTATTTATTCGATTTCTAACACACTATAGTGTATCGTGCGACTCACTTAACTAACCCTTCTCAAGTGTAATGCTATGAACTTATATTTAAATTTACTAGAATTAGGTTAAACTAATAACCTGAGAATGCGGGGTATCACATCATCATGGACCCATTTTGACCCATTACCTAACCCGTCCGCTTTTCCAGGCCTACTTTATGATTTTGCCGATCTTGTTCATCTTGACTCCTAGCGCGGATACGGATTTGCCTAGGTTTCCTTTAATTATCTAAACCAGACTATAATTGAAATGCCAAAAAGCAAGGAAGAGACTGTCCAAAGCAAATTTGTCTGTAGAGGCAATACCTACATCAATATTTTGGCCTCATCATCGACATCTCCACAAAAACAATGTTACTTATGTGTCACCATGGTAACCATGTGCCAGCAAACACCATATTTGTGGTAATGTTAATAGTTTAATAGGTCACAACTAAAAAGCACATGAATATGAAAATGAAAAGAACCTACATTGACATAAACAGTAACATGAACGAAAGCATAGTAAAAGAGAGGAGGCACCAAAAACATTTAAAAGTTTATGTCGAAGGTGGCAACACCGAGGTGGGGCAAAAACCTACGTTAAAGACTCATAACAATAAACACTGAATGCTATTAACAACCACGATAGAAAAGACCAAAAAAGATGACATGAAACACATGGGTCACAAACACACCACAAATGGCAAATCGGTAAGAAGATACACAAATAACAAAACATAAGCAAGATTTTTATGTTGGTTAAGAGCATTTTATGGTATTTCAAACTGAATTAATAAGGAAAGCATTTTATGGTATTTCAACTAAATGATGAGCTATTTATAGTTGTTGCCAGTCGCCTAAGACCCTTTGGGAAATTGGCTTTCTTCCACAAGACTAGTGGGGGTGATTGGGTTAGAAACGCAGTCGCCTATCAACCCACACAACTGGCTAAGCTAGTCGTGTATAGACATACTCAGTCTGACTGGCAGCAAAAAGACCAAACTGTCCTTAATCATATAAACTAGCATAGTTACAACCAAAACAAGGTATGAACACCTATACTAAGCTAGGGACAGCTATACAACATGTACTAACACTTTTCCATTGTAATTAAGAGAAACACATCCATTATGTATTAAACACAATTTATCATTAATTGAACTTCCATATGATGATGTTCAGTATTCCTTTCAAATATACTATACTCTTGTAACGTCAAAGACCCCAAAGAGACTTTTGATACCTTAGTCTTAATCAGATTCTGCAATATTTTGCTAAGTATAGAAACTGCTGAAGAAGAAGATAACAAGTACTGAAGAAGCTGATAACAAGTGCTGAAGAGTAAAGATCAGAAGTTCTGAAGACGAACCAGAAAAATCTCCGAAGAACTGCTGAAGACCAAACTTCTGAAGAATACTCATCAGAAGTTTGTCACTCATCAGCAGTTTTGTTAGAAGCTTCCCACCGCCTTATACTTTAGTAGTTTAGTATTATATTACTTTTGTTAAAGTATTTGTACAAGTTCTAATGCTACAGCCTATTGTAGTATTATTATATTGCTTGAAATACTTCTCTTATACGTATTATCAAGTCTATAAATAGATGGGTTCATCCCACTATTTTAGACAGGCCTTGTAGTTATCCTTTCCAACATATTGAGAATCATTTGAAGCATTTACTTCTGTTATATTCATTAACTGTTTTTTATTCTCATTTACTGCTTTAGTTCATTTATTGAGGGGGAGTACTAACTCCTGTTAAAAGTGAAACTTTAACTTGAACACTTATATTTATTCCGCTGTGCAATTTACTTTGATAGATCTAAAACAAGTGTTCATAATAAGAACTTTTAAACAGAAACTGATCCAACAATTGGTATCAGAGCTCCGGTTCATCCGATCAAATATCAATCTAATAAATTGAGAATAAGACACAGGCTCTTATTGATATTCAATAATGGATACTAGTTCACTTTTTCAAGAAACATCCATCATTTTAAGAAAATATTGACAAATCAAATTTCTTAAAAATGGATCCTCATAATACTGGATCTGCCAATAAATCTCTTATGCTAGTCAGAAATGAATACAATATCTGGCAAAGGAGGATGACACATACTTTATCATAGCAAAATACTGGCTGTTGGAGGTCTGTCATGTGTGGACCCCATAAACCAGTAACTACAAATCTTGAAACTAAAGTAGAAATACCAAAAGAACCAAAAGACTACACTGATGAAGATTTTCGAAACTTGAGCTAGATGCTAAGGCATTCTCAATGTTGGCAATGGCTCTCCCAAATGAAATATATGCCGTGCTTTTACATTGTGAAAGTGTCAAAGAGCTGTGGGATTGCCTTAAAGAACAGTTTGGAGGAACTGATGAGGTGATTACCAACACCAGAGAAATTCTTGCTCAACAATATAAAACTTTTACTCATGTTAATGGAGAGACTTTAACACAACAATTTGAAAGATTCTCTTCATTAATTTCTGAGTTAAAATTAAATGGTCAGACCTACACAAACTAATTTATGCTTCATAGATTTTTGAGGACTTACCAGAAAAATGGGAAACTTATTCTTTAGCTCGCAGGTCAGGACCAGATTTTGACTCCCTTTCACTCACAAAATTACATGGGATATTACTAACTTTTGAAAGAGAAATCAATCAAAACAAGAAATTACAAAACTCTGGTAAAACTGCTGATAACTATATTCCAGGTAGTACAACACTTTTGGGACAAGACTCACCAACTTGTTCATATGATTTTGGATCTTTTGATAACATTGACATAACTGTTGGAATCTCATCAGAAAGGTCATATTTAGCTTATGACAATGTAGAAAACAGTCAAACTACTGATAACATGTGTTTTATAATGGATGACTTAAAAAATTTTAGTAGTGATGACTTAGAGGAAATGGACATACTACACCAACTGGCCATGTTAAGTATTAAAACTAATAAATTTTACAAAAGGTCAGGAAGAAAATTTCCAGGACTAAACAATTCAACAAAAGTTGGTTTTGACAAATCAAAACTGAGATGTCACAAGTGTCATAAGTTGGGACACTTTCCTAGAGAGTGTAGAAGCTCTAGTTTAACCAATCACTGTCTGGAAACCAATCAAACTCTAGTTATAATAGGAATTTTGGAACACAGGGAAGTGACATTTTGTACAGGCCCAAGCTCCACAAATCCAATATGTATCTCAAATACAATATGTACAAATGCCTGCTCAACAACAGGGCCAACAAATGCTTTCCAGTCCTGCTGCTGAACAACCTCCACAAGCTCAACAACCCAATCAACAAGGTCTATTCACTTCAGGGTATGTTGACGGGAGCAGTCTTCCTTTTGACACATCTGAATGCAGTCCAGATGCAGAAAACAAAGTCTATGACATCAATTGGGGAGAACCTGATAATGGCAGAAAGAATTTTTCCTTAATGGCTTTTGAGGGATGCTCCTCTAATTCTGCCTTATCTCAGGTATCAAAGGAGTCTCTTTTAAAACTTTGCTCAAAATCATGCAAAGAATCTTTTGCTTTAATAAGAGATACTAATGTGCATCTACAAGACAAAACCAATGACTCTGAAAGAAAATACACACAAAAGAAATGTGATTAGAAAGAAAACTTGCGTCAAAGTCAAAAGAAAATTTTAAATTAACAAATAATGCTATTGAAACCCAAGCACTAATTAAAATCATGATAGAAGACCTAGGAATTGTCAGAAAAGAGCTTGCTGACACCAAGGTTGATTGTAAAAATTGGGTTGAGTCATGTAGAGGTTACCAAATTCTGCCTAACAAACAAACTGCATTAAATGTTAAGTTTGACATAGGGTACAACCACACAGAATCGCCAACTGATTTTACTCCCAAAACTACTGCCGATGGGGGTAAAATAGTTCAAACTTCTGATATGAAAGTCTGCACTTCTTTTCATCAGAACATTATGCGAAATGCAAATGAAAGTTCTTCAGAAGTTAAATCTGCTGACATTAAGTCATCAGTAGTTTCATCTACATCAGGAGTTGAGACCCTGAAAACTGCTCATGACCTAATTCAAAATACTAAAAATGTCAGTATTTTGCCTTCCAAAACTAATGATGATTTTAAAAAGAAGGAGAAGGCAAAAGAATGTTAAATTTGTGGTCTGTTTAACCACAAAACAGAATTTTGTAGATATAGAAAAGGAAATCAGTAGAATAAGAAGATTTTACAACTGGTTGTGGGAAAACAAATCAAACAAGACTTTGAAAATACTTTTTATCCCAGCAAACAGCAACCAAGTAACACCTTTTATAAGAAAAAAAACTAAATCTCAACCACATGCTTTTTCTAAAAATGCTATGGTAAACGATTTGATAAACATGGTCAAACTTCTGATGACCAAAGTTGATGGTGAACCTCAACAAAGTTCCACCATTACTCTTAAAAACAAATCCATTGCCAAAAAGACATGAATTTCTAAAATTGTTCCAAAACAAACTGTTACTCATCCTTTTCTCAAGAGTAAACCCAAAGCCAAAATGGCTTGGGTTCCTAAAACTAACTAATTTACTCTTTGTGAAGAGGGTCTCCAAAGGTCTAAATAGCATTTGGAACGTTGATAGTGGAGGCTCAATGCACATGACAGATGCAGGTACCTGATCAACAATTTCATAAGTCAAAGAGAAGGATCTGTTTCCTTTGGAAACAATGCTAAGGGATATGTGCTAGGATATGACAATGTATCCTCTGGTAAAGTACAGTTTGACAAGGTCAATCTGGTTGAAAACTTGGAGTACAACTTGCTGAGTGTCTCTCAAATGTCTGATAAAGGATATCCTTCCTTTTTCACCAAAACTGCTTGCAAGATTATCTCACCAGAAGGCCAAAAGTTGATAGAGAAGATTATAGAAGATCATACTTTGCTGATTGCCAAAGGATATCCTTCCTTTTTCACCAAAACTGCTTGAAAGATTATCTCACCAGAAGGCCAAAAGTTGATAGAGAAGATTATAGAAGATCATACTTTGCTAATTGCCAAAAGATGTGGCAATGTCTATGCAGTAGACATTGAGAAAGGCAAAGTATTGAACAACACTGCTTGTTTCTTCTCAAAGGAATCAACTTCTGAAACTGATCTCTGGCACAGGAGACTTGGCCATGTGAACTTTAAAACCATAAATATTGTCACAAAAATGGACTTGGTCAGAGGTCTACCCTTGAAGGAATACCAATGTAAAGAACACTGTGTCTTCTGTCTTAAGGGAAAACAACATAGGTCCCCTTATAAATCTAATGAAGAATCAAAAGCAACTGCATATCTTCAACTACTCCATATGGACTTATTTGGGCCAGTCAAAATCATGAGCCTTGGTAAGAAGAAGTACTGCTTAGTCATCATTGATGACTACTCAAGATTCACATGGATCTTTTTCTTATTCTCTAAGGATGAGGCAGCTGATATGATTAAATTCTTCATTCTACAAGTAGAGAAACAATATTCTTTCTCTGTCAAATTCATAAGAAGTGACAATGGGACAGAGTTCAGGAACAAAAATATGGATGAATTCTTTCTGTCTAAAGGGATTGTTAGACAATTCAGTATTCCCAGAACCAGTGAACAAAATGGTTTGGTAGAAAGGAAGAATAGAACACTGATCAAAGCAGCAAGAACCATGTTAGCTGATTCGTAGCTACCTCTTTATTTATGGGCTGAAGCAGTCAACACAGCTTGTTATGTTCAAAGTAGAGCCCTTGTAAACAAAAGACATTCCAAAACTGCTTATGAAGTTCTTCATGGCTTAAGCCCCTTATCTCCTTTTTCAGGGCTTTTGGATGTCAATGATTTATCCTGAACATCAAAGACTCTAGAAAAGCCTACAATGTATTCAATTGCAGAACCAAGATAGTTGAAGAAACACTGAATGTCAAGTTCAATGAGTCGAAACATATACTCATTCCAGCACATCTTACTGAACTCTTTGACCTTGACAGTTTTAATTTCGGACCTGAAAAGACTGTTAGTTCATCTAAACACACTTATTATGGTGACCAAGGATTTAATGATGATGGTCCTCCATCATGGACTCCTAATACAATCATTGAATCAACTTCTAAACCTCCAGATGTTTATCAAACTTCTGATTTAACAACTGCTGATGAACAAACTCAAACTGCTGATTCAGCTCCCAGAACTACTGAATCTATTCAAAGAGTAGATTCAGACATTATTGACCTCAGTGGTTTGTTTGAAGAAGTTCAAGAGCCTACTCCCATCAGTGGTTTACAATAATTGATTGAACAGAAAGATCATCCATTGGATCAAATCATGGGTGATATTGCTTCAGGGATACTTACAAGAAACCAACTTTCCAACTTCTGCTTTTTCTCAGCATTCATTTCTCAGTTGGAACCAAAGAAATACCAGGAAGCCCTCAAAGACAACAGTTGGGCTGAAGTTATGCAAGATGAATTACTACAATTCAAAAAGCAACAGGTCTGGGAAATTTGTACCTTACCTCCAAACAAACAACCAATTGGCACAAGATAGGTGTTCAGAAATAAACAAGATGAAGCTGGTCTAGTCATTAAGAACAAGGCAAGACTGGTTGTACAAGGTTATTCTCAAGAAGAAGGTATTGATTATGATGAAACCTTTGCTTCAGTTTCAAGGCTTGAAGCCAGTGGCGGACCCAGGATTTTTTTCTACTGGGGTCCCCTTTTTCGATGTTAAGATTTTTTTATAACCAAACGTTTAAATTTTCAGGTCGGTTGTCGTTAGGGTCGGTTTGTGGAGGGACAGGAAACATAATAAAAATACAGTATCAAATAAAATTATATGACTATTACTAATTAGAAAACACACAATAAAAATATGATGTCATTTGAAATTAAAAAACATTCCAAAATTTTAAAGTTGTTCTCTACGAAAATCAAACTTATACAACTCTGCCAAACCTAAAATTTTTTGATCATCCAATGCATTAAAATTATCTTCCGGACTCAAACTACTACACTTAAGTAATTCGGTGGTCACCTGACTAAAACGTTGGCCAAGCTCTCGTATTTGCATATCTAACATTGTGTTGAATTTTTTCTATCTCGTAATAGTGATGACTGGTAACGTTAAGTCATCCCATGTTAGCAATTTCAATCTAAATGTTTTAGCAAGAATATTCCACATCTTGGAGTATTTTTACTTTTCCTATTGTTTTTTGTTAGTGATTTTGATGTTTTTATAGTTGTTTGGTAGTGTATATACATATATTAATCTCTTCGGTGGGTAAAAAAAGAAGTAACCACATCAATCAAGTTTAGATAGTGTGTTGTGATGCCTTTAACCTCAAATAATTCAATGCGTAAATGCTATGTGGGTTCCAATAAGAATCTGCAATAATGGCAGCATTAAACCTTGTAGGATTATTCAAATATATTAAACCATGTCACAATTGGTTATAGTTAAAAATAAACCAAAAAGGGGACATTTAAGGCTCGAACACAAGACTGTTATGCTGGTATACAAGGGATTTACCACCACACCAACTTCATTTTTAATATCATGGGGTCCAACTAATTATTTTTATGGGGTTCTTAAAAAAATTAACATACCGGCTCTACTAAATTTTTAGAAAACATTGGGGTCCGGGGACCCCGACCCACTCCATGTGGGTCCGTCCCTGCTTGAAGCCATCAGGTTATTTTTGGCTTATGCAATTTCCAACAAAATCAAAGTTTTTCAAATGGATTTAAAGAGTGAATTTTTATATGGAAAAATAAAAGAGGAAGTGTATGTTTGTCAGCCACTTGGGTTTGCATATCCTTCTCATCCTAATTGGGTGTACAAACTTAGACAAGGCTCTTTATGGGCTAAAACAAGCTCCCATAGGTTGGTATGACACATTTTCCTCCTTTTTACTCAAAAATCGCATCTCAAGAGGCTCTATTGATAAAACTCTTTTCATTAAACATGTTGGAAACCACATCCTAATTGTTCAAATTTATGTTGATGATATCATTTTTGGTTCAACCAATACAAAACTGTGTGATGAATTCAAGAAACTCATGCAATCAAATTTTGACATGAGTACCGTGGGAGAACTGCAGTACTTTTTGGGACTGCAGATCAAAAAACAAGCAAATGGAACTTTTATACATCAATCTAAATATGTTAAAGAATTATTAAACAAATTTTCTTTAAAAGATTGTAAATCAGCTTCCACTCCCATGAGTCCAACCACACAAGTTGAACCAGATGATCAAGGAAAATAGGTTGATCAAACCATGTATAGATGTATGATAGGTTCCCTTCTTTATTTAACTGTTTCTAGACCAGATATTATGTTTTCAACTTGTGTCTGTGCTAGATATCATTCAGCTCCAAGGGAATCACACCTAACTGCTGTCAAAAGAATTTTTAGATATCTGAAAGGAACTCCTACATTAGGAATTTGGTATCCTGCCTCCAGCAGTATCAAACTAACAGCTTTTTCAGATAGTGACTATGCAGGGTATAAAATGTCAAGAAAATCAACATCTGGTGGTTGTCAATTCTTAGGAAATTGTCTGGTGTCCTGGCAATCAAAGAAGCAAACATCTGTGGCAACTTCAACTGCTGAAGCAGAGTATATTGCGGTTGAAGCTATACTTCACAGATTCAATGGCTCTAGTATCAACTACTTAATTATGGAATCAAAGAGACCGAGACTCCACTGTTAGTATACAGTAAATATGCCATTAGCATCATTCAAAACCCTGTCCCATCTTCAAAGACAAAACACATAGAAATCAAGTATCATTTCATCAGGTATTGCTATGAAAAAGGCAAGATTGAGCTTAAACATGTGACAACAGCTAATCAAAAAGCTGATGTGTTCACCAAACCTCTTGACTCATCAACATTTCAGAGGTTAGTATCCATGCTTGGGATGCTAAATTTTGAGTAAATTTTACTATACATATTTTACTTTCACTTACTTTGTTACTAATCTGTCACAAACCTCTGATGACCAAAAAGAGAGAAACTTTTGATGTACAAAACATCAGACTGGGAAAATTTTAAGAAATTGAATAACTACTGATGAAAATCATCATCAAAAGTTGTAATTATGTTTTTAAACTTATTCTCATTAGTTGTTCACAAACTACTCAAGAGAAAATGGGAACAACTGATGAACCATTCTGATTCATCAGCAGTTTAGTCAAAAAGGGTATATCAGACTTTTCCCATTTCAGAAGTTTGACCTAAGCGGTTATAAACTTCTGATAAACACCTTTTTCTCACACTTATCCTTTCAAAAAGAAAAAATTCCCTCTCTCTCTCTCACTCTCTCAAAACCTCCCCTGTAACCTAAAAACTCTTCGATCTAAACACACCATGAATCTCGTTCTAAAGCAGGGACACAATCAAAGAGGCTACTTCGTAAATATTCAGACTGGTCTCAATAAGACAAAATCATTGATTTAGTTATCAAATCCCAATACTACACAGCCTTCACCATTGACCCACCAATTCACATTCAAACACTAAATGAGTTCGGGGCTAACGCTAAGGTTGTTTCTATGAATAAAGTGATTTCCCTCAAATCAACCATCCAAGGGAAAATGTTGGCAATCACACCAGAATCTCTGGGAATCAGACTTGGTCTGAATGATGCCGAAACCCCCAAACAAATTCCCAGTAGAACCATTCAACTAATCATGACTGAGTGTGGTTACCAAGGTACTCTGTCACATGCTACAATTTATAAGAAATATTTTGATGCAAAATATAAACTTTTGTTTCATTACATTATAATGTGTTTGAGTCCTAAAACCAAGGTTGTAAAAATCCCGATTAATCACCGATTAATTGGTGATTAATCACTAGTCCTCACTTTACTGATTAATTTTGGGGTAATCACTCAATTAATCGGTGTCACGATTAATCACCGATTAGTCAGACCAAATTGGTTAGTCGAACCTAAAAAAAACTCAAAATTAGGTAAAAAATGAATTCGAATGGGTCAAAACTGGAGCAAATCGATCAAATAAAAGAAGTTTTTGCCTCAAAATTGGATGATAATCTATGATTTAGAAGCAAAATTGATGAAACTCCATGAATATTAGTTGCGTCTTATGGTTCCTTACGATGAAAGAAGGAATGGGGAGGAAAAAACGGGATAGGGTGAACCATATAGGTGATTAGGGTTATTTAAGTTTAGTTATTTTAATATTTAACCCTCCTCCATATTAACTAGTTTATACTTGGCCCCTAAATTTCTAAATTTATTCATATAAGGTATACAATTAGCATTATATATGTATAAATTTGGAAAAATATATATAAAAATCCAATCCGATTATTCCCGATTAATCCTGATTAATCACTAGTCGGTACCCCACCGGCCATCTGCGTGTACTTTCTTTTTTGTTGTTCCCGCTGTTGTGCTTGTCAACAGGTATGTTTCTTTAAATTCTTATTTGTTTACTTTGTTTTTCAAGGCTTGTGATTTAAGTATAACCGTGACTGTTTTTTTTTTGTTATGTTAGCAAGCAGATTATGTGAGGAAGCAACTTGAGTATGTTGAATATTCAAGGAAATCTTTTGCAGATTCTTTCCAGTCAAAGAAACAAATATGTGTTGAAGACTGATTGGTGTATAAAGACATGTTATATTGAAAGTTGATTTGAATGTAATAGCTACGTCAGTTTTAAGTTTTCTCAAGATTAGTTAAATAATTATTTTCGTTCTTTTGGTAGTTTTTTGTAAGGTGTGTCTATGTTGAAAACATGTTTGTAAATATTATGTAGTATAATTTGAAGACAGTTGTTTTCTGAAGGTCTATACAATTTTTTTGAAGTTTGTATTACAGTGGTTTCATTACATCTGTTGCAAAGTTAATAGATGTTTCTTGTACAATTAATGTTATAATCTATAAGTCCAAGAAATGTCTACCCTTTGTTAGTGAAGAGATGTTTCTAAATATATTATTGTATATAAACATGAAATTATGTTGGATGGGTGATGTTTTTTTTTCATTACATCTAAAGTTTGTATTCGAAGACAACCGTTTTGGGAGCAAATATTGTTATTGTTATTGTTAATCAAGTATTTCATTTACGTGGAATATTCCAAATTGTAAGTTAAATTATTTTTTGAATCACAATTTTTTCATTACATCTGAAGTTGTATTGGATGACAGGTGTATTCATTACTTCCAAATTGTAAGTTAAATTAGTTTGATTTTTTTAGAGTGAAAGTTTTAAAATATCTTAGGGAAGTGTGTTTTCGAAATTGAAGATTATACGGATTTAGTTTCAAATAATAATAGTGTTGAGAGTAAATATTATTAATTAATTCGTTTATATAAGATATATAACATTGTGTCGTTATATTTTTCAAAACTTATTATAAGAATCCTATTCAAAATCAGTATATTTTTTTCTAAAGATTTTGTATGTAGTATCATTTCATTTTGATAAAGAAGTAATATTAAAAAATGTTTGAAAACCATCTTTAACAAATAAGTCCTAAGCTTTGAATTTTTAAGAGGGAAAGTTTTAAATTATCATAGGGAAGCGTGTGTACGAATTTGAACATTAGGGGGGTTGAGTTCATAAATAATAATAATAATAATAATAATAATAATAATAATAATAATAATAATAATAATAATAATAATAACTTAAAAATACATTTTTGATCAATAAGTCCTAACTTTTGAATTTTTAAGAGGGAAAATTTTTAAATTATCATATGGAACCGTGTGTACGAATTTGAACATCAGCCGGGTTGAATTCATAAATAATATTCGAGTAAACAAAGTTTGTAAAACCTAACTTGTAATTAATATCTAACGAAATCATTGTTAAACAGTCGACACATGCCTAAAAGTCTTTGATGGACACTGTGGAAATGAAAGTTCTAGAAGAAAAACATAACATAAATTAATAATGTCACACCCTCAAATTTCCACCTGCGGAGTTCTACCGCGAGGCGTGTGACACACCAGGATCCAAGTCAACGGTCACAATAAACAACACTATATGAGACATAAGTAAATTCAAAACACAAGTTCAAACCATTTTGACATAACAGCGGAAGCATTGTTTTACAAAACGAAACCCAAAAGTATCCAAACTTGTTCGATAAACAAAACCATGAAACCTAAACTAGACGCCGTGCAGACGCGTGCGCCTAAGCCCTGAGATGCTGCTACCTTAGCGACCTGAGAAATCATGCCAAAAACGCGTCAACATATAATGCTGGTGAGTTCACAGGTTTTAAGTTTACAAATAGTTTCCATGAGTTACGAGTTCCGTCACAAAATACCGTGTCATGAAATGTGTTTAATAACCTAACCAGCGTTTCCTTACTACTACGATTGTGTTGCTGAAACCATTACTGACATCGTTCCATGTGTTGCTGTCCGTGTTTGAGTTGCTTGTGTTGCTAAAATAGAGACAATATGCACCCGCCCGGCTCCAAGCCGACGGGTGGGGCTTGTCAAGCCCAATAGATCTATCCACATTTCCCCCATTGTGCCCAGCACATTCATGGTTTCCCCTAGGGACTTCCTTGTTTCATCGTATAGTAATCAAAAGAGTTGCAATTCAAAAGAGTTGTGTTTCAAAAGCGTTGCATTCCAAAAGTGTTGCATATTTATGATATAAACGTTTCATTTATTAAATTGTGTGGCATGTTTCTCCCCCAAGAGAAGGTGTATAAAAGAGGGGCCGTGAACTCACCTTAGGTTGCGTCTTTAGTTAACAAGTAAACCAATGTGTGTATGATAGCCCCAACTAGTGGCGACCTATTATAAGATGTGTGTGTAAAGTTAGACTAATAACCCGTTGGGTTCATTAGTCCCTAATGTCCAGTCCATGACCATTATGTGTTTGAAAAATGCGTTTGACCGACAACCAGACTACATGAGACAAGACTCGACATCCCATTGGTGACCCGACATCCCACGTGTTGATCTCATACACTAACACATACAAATCATGCAACCAGTACTCAACACATGTTAAAGTTCAACGAGTCTAACAAACAGATCAAATAACGCACAAATAAGTCCAAACACGTATTACCATGTTACTAGGCATGTTATGGGATTCCTAGCATGTTCCTATGTGTCAAATCGGGTCTCGGAATGCTAAATTATACTTACATCATCATTACATGTGATTAGGAAAAGTCAACTAGTGATTAGGAGTCATAAGACATGTTATTCAGAAGTTAACTAGTGATTAGGAGTCGTAAGACATGCTATTCTGAAGTTAACTAGTGATTAGGAGTCGTAAGACATGCTATTCTGAAGTTAACTAGTGATTAGGAGTCGTAAGACATGCTATTCTGAAGTTAACTAGTGATTAGGAGTCGTAAGACATGCTATTCTGAAGTTAACTAGTGATTAGGAGTCGTAAGACATGCTATTCTGAAGTTAACTAGTGATTAGGAGTCGTAAGACATGCTATTCTAAAGTTAACTAGTGATTAGGAGTCGTAAGACATGCTATCAGAAGTTAGCTAGCGATTAGGATCACAATTGCATGGTGGGTAGGCGATTAGGCTCCCTAATCGCCTATAGAGTACGTGATTAGGGGCTAATTGCCTACAGCATAGGCGATTGGGAAATCCTAATCGCCTACGCTGTTCTGTTCCACCTTTTCCGCACGTTTAACCCTCCAAATCAGATCCGAAACATGTGTAAACAGCCAATATCAATCATAACACATTAACAAACATATTTCAAGCAAAAACCCCTAAGTTATCATCATTCTAACAATCCCGAATGCGAGCGTTTCCCAAAATAGTAAACTTATCATGTAAGCATCACATCAACATGCAATAACTTGCCCTAAATAGCAAATATCCAGATTTCATCACGTAACAACGTTGTCCGATAGTATCCTACTGCTCTAGCATCATCCTAAAGCAAACCCTAACATCATATAATCAACAATACACCTCATAACATCCTTAATCATTCAAAATCATTCAAATGGGTCAAAATATCAAACATCAACAATACACAACCAAAACCATCCAAACTCCTAGGACATCATCATACTTACTCATACCAGCTACAAACACCTTAATAACACAAGAACAATCATGTTTCAATCATAAAAATTCTACCTTTAATCACATATAACACATATAACATGCATAAAGGTTTGGGTTTGTTTAAAAACGGTTTTTAATGGATTTTCAAAGACAAAAACACTTAGAAATCAGGTCTGGACTTTTAGGGAACAAAACATAATCATATAAAGGTTTGGGGATGAAGAACACACCTTGGATTTAGGAGAAAATGATGGGTAAAGCTTGGAAATGGATGTTTTGATGTAAAAACGAGTTCCAGAGGGTGTTTGTGAGTTGGGATAGGTTATGGGACGGCTAGGGTTGCACAAATGGTGTTTTAGAGGTCAAGGGTGGTATTTATAGGCGTTTCTAGTCGTTTAAAACACGTCAGGCGATTGTGCAGCATTATCAGGCGATTAGGGCTGCTAATCGCCTACCCTATTGGCGATTAGGGCTCTAATCGCCTACCCAAACCTCCTAATCGCCTACCCTATAGGCGGTTAGGGCTAATCACCCCCTATCAGCATGCAATTACGCGTAATCACCCCTTATCAGCATGTAATTACGCGTAATCACCTACAATATCATGCAATTACGCGTAATCACCTACAATATCATGCAATTACGCGTAATCACCTACAATATCATGCAATTACGCGTAATCACCTATAATATCATGCAATTACGCGTAGTCATCATCTTAACACATAAAAACACGTATTCACGTACCGGCAAATCACATAATGTTTATAAACACATAATTCATGAAAACAAACACGTTCACATTCGTTCACCAATTCCCGGGACTCGAGACTTGTGTGTGTGCATTGGACCCGGCGATTCTACAAATCACCAACAACCGGACTCATACCCCGTGTGTGTCTTTGTTAACCCGAATGATCCTCCGAATCATTGATCCCTAGACACTTTCTTAACGTGACTCGACTCGACGGACCCTGTCATGTGTAATGTATGCACGACTCGCTAAGGTAGACTTACTGAGTTTTCAAAAAGTTAATTACCGGAGTTTGCCGGGTGTCACATCATCTCCACGTTAAAAGAATTTTCGTCCCGAAAATTTCCCGAAGTCAAAGAGAGTGAAGCGATAAAAGAAAAATTTTCCGGGTCGTCACATCATCCCCACGTTAAAAGGAATCTCGTCCCGAGATTCATTTGGTTTCAACAGAAAAGAGTGCTGACTTCTATGTGTACCCAAGCAATGTTTCCCAAAATGCAATGAAATGAAAGTCGTGAACCAAAATGTGATACTAACAGCCGGGAAATCACTTCCCCAAACGTGAATACAAGACTAGAGACCTCCCGATCGAAGGCCTACTGAAGACTACTATGATCGGTATAACTAACCCACCGGTACCGTCCAAGTAGCATCTCCAAAGGACCCCCATCCACCCACTGAATACGAAACGGTAGCCAACACCAAAAAGAAAACACCAAAAGATACGAAATGTACAACGATGTGGATAAAGGTAAAACCAAAGAGTAACGAAAGATAAGAGAGAAAACGCACCGGTATCAGTATCAGGATCCTCCTGGTTCTCTCTAGCCCCAATAACATAAGCACGAGCAGCTACACCACCGCCTTTGTTGTTTCCACCATCCCTTGCTGTACTTGCCTCCCCCTGATTCAGCTTTGGGCAATTTCGCTTGAAATGCCCTGTTTCACCACAATTGAAGCACCCTTGATTTCCCCGAGGAGCAGGAGTGGGGACGACTGTTTGAACCTGTCCTGGCTGAATGCTGGCCCTACAATCCTTGGCCAGGTGACCATAGCGATGAAAATGATTGCAGCGAAACATATCACAGCTCCCAACATGATGGTACCCGCACTGGTTGCACTTAGGGTTCTTTCCAGTGTATCCACCTTGATTCTGAGTCGACGGTGACCCCACCGCCCCTAGCTTCATGGTCTGCTGCTGCGGCTATTCGTGAGCTGAACTCTTCCTCGAGCCTTCCCACTTGCGCTTGCCGCTCTCTGGAGCCTTGACAGTCGAACCACGAGCAGGTAAAATACCCTCATTCACCTTCAGATTAGTCATCCGATGAGCCGATCGAACCACCTCTGCATAAGTAGGATGATTTCCCACAGCCACCAACCCCGCTATCTCTGGTACTAGTCCTGAAACATAGTGCTCGATCCTCCTATACTCCGGTGCATGCAAATCAGGACACAGCACTGCCAACTCATTACGCCTCACAGTGTACTCCTCTATCTCTGACCCAACCATCTTGAGGTTCCAAACCTCATGTTCCAACTTCTGGATCTCTTCCCTAGGACAGTACTCCCTCTTCAAGAGCTGAACGAAGTTCTCCCATGGCATGGCGTAAGCTTCCCCCAAACCCATGTTCCGAGTGGTAGAGTTCCACCAGGTCAAAGCAACATCCTGGAAGAGCGCGGAAGCATACTTAACTCGATCCTCAGGAAGACAGTTGCACATCAAGAACACCGACTCCACCTTCTCCAGCCACTTGAGCAAGCCTACAGCCCCCTCAGTGCCAGAGAAATCATGGGGCTTACAGTCCCGAAACATCTTGTATGTGCACATAGCTGGAGGTGACACCACCTGAAATGAAGCACATAAGAAAACCACAAAAGAAAGATACCATACTCATAACGAGGCGTAGTTGATAGAATCATCTTACCACCATGAGCATTGTGCCCCGCCTGGAAGGCAGCTTGCAGCAGGTTATTCAGGTCCTCCTGAGTTAGGTTAACGCCTGCCGCCATCGCGTCCACCAGTGCGGCCACCTCTACGTCCTCCACGAACACCAGACATGATTCTGACAACAAGAACGAGGAATTCAGATTTACTGCTAGTATCAACCACTACTGTTCATAAAAATCAAGGCTAGGTCCAGTCCAGGACTATCCATTCAAACCCGGAGCTCACTGGGATTTTCATGCATTTCAGTTTATGATTTCGTGTGCACCCGAAATGATAAACTGGTCTACATGGTCCTCCAAGTGTTCTCCTAGTTTAAAGCTCAAGTCACCGAACACGAACACCTATCAGTGTGCCACGATGACACAAATGCCAAAGTAAGAATATGGGCGAGTGTGTTTATTGGAGTACGGAGGGGAGATGTCCGAACCTTGGACAGATCTCAAGAGTATACAAACCACTCCTATATACAACACCGCCTGGCCAGTCAATAACCAACATACAGGAGAGCGGATGATGTAACGCAAAGAGTTTGATGATTTAGAGGCACCCCGACAAGCCCGTATGTAACCCACTATAACGACTCGTACCATGTGACCGTCTAGTGTGTGAGACTCGGCTATAGTCTAGACTCTACATGCAGTCCTAGTTCACTATAACCATTGGCTCTGATACCAATCTCTCACACCCTCGAATTTCCACCTGCGAAGTTCTACCGCGAGGCGTGTGACACACTAGGATCCAAGTCAACGGTCACAATAAACAACACTATATGAGACATAAGTAATTCAAAACACAAGTTCAAACCATTTTGACATAACAGCGGAAGCATTGTTTTACAAAACGAAACCCAAAAGTATCCAAACTTGTTCGATAAACAAAACCATGAAACCTAAACTAGACGTTGTGCAGACGCGTGCGCCTAAGCCCTGAGATGCTGCTACCTTAGCGACCTGAGAAATCATGCCAAAAACGCGTCAACATATAATGCTGGTGAGTTCACAGGTTTTAAGTTTACAAATAGTTTCCATGAGTTACGAGTTCCGTCACAAAATACCGTGTCATGAAATGTGTTTAATAACCTAACCAGCGTTTCCTTACTACTACGATTGTGTCGCTGAAACCATTACTGACATCGTTCCTTGTGTTGCTGCCCGTGTTTGAGTTGCTTGTGTTGTTAAAATAGAGACAATATGCACCCGCCCAGCTCCAAGCCGACGGGTGGGGCTTGTCAAGCCCAATAGATCTATCCACATTTCCCCCGTTGTGCCAAGCACATTCATGGTTTCCCCTAGGGACTTCCTTGTTTCATCGTATAGTAATCAAAAGAGTTGCAATTCAAAAGAGTTGTGTTTCAAAAGCGTTGCATTCCAAAAGTGTTGCATTCCAAAACTGTTGCATATTTATGATATAAACGTTTCATTTATTAAATCGTGTGGCATGTTTCTCCCCCAAGAGAAAGTGTATAAAAGAGGGGCCGTGAACTCACCTTAGGTTGCGTCTTCAGTTATCAAGTAAACCAATGTGTGTATGATAGCCCCAACTAGTGGCGACCTATTATAAGATGTGTGTGTAAAGTTAGACTAATAACCCGTTGGGTTCATTAGTCCCTAATGTCCAGTCCATGACCATTATGTGTTTGAAAAATGCGTTTGACCGACAACCAGACTACATGAGACAAGACTCGACATCCCATTGGTGACCCGACATCCCACGTGTTGATCTCATACACTAACACATACAAATCATGCAACCAGTACTCAACACATGTTAAAGTTCAACGAGTCTAACAAATAGATCAAATAACGCACAAATAAGTCCAAACACGTATTACCATGTTACTAGGCATGTTACGGGATTCCTAGCATGTTCCTATGTGTCAAATCGGGTCTCGGAATGCTAAATTATACTTACATCATCATTACATGTGATTAGGAAAAGTCAACTAGTGATTAGAAAAAGTCAACTAGTGATTAGGAGTCATAAGACATGTTATTCAGAAGTTAACTAGTGATTAGGAGTCGTAAGACATGCTATTCTGAAGTTAATTAGTGATTAGGAGTCGTAAGACATGCTATTCTGAAGTTAACTAGTGATTAGGAGTCGTAAGACATGCTATTCTGAAGTTAACTAGTGATTAGGAGTCGTAAGACATGCTATCAGAAGTTAGCTAGCGATTAGGATCACAATTGCATGGTGGGTAGGCGATTAGGCTCCCTAATCGCCTATAGAGTACGTGATTAGGGGCTAATCGCCTACAGCATAAGCGATTGGGAAATCCTAATCGCCTACGCTGTTCTGTTCCGCCTTTTTCGCACGTTTAACCCTCCAAATCAGATCCGAAACATGTGTAAACAGCCAATACCAATCATAACACATTAACAAACATATTTCAAGCAAAAACCCCTAAGTTATCATCATTCTAACAATCCCGAATGCGAGCGTTTCCCAAAATAGTAAACTTATCATGTAAGCATCACATCAACATGCAAGAACTTGCCCTAAATAGCAAATATCCAGATTTCATCACGTAACAACGTTGTCCGATAGTATCCTACTGCTCTAGCATCATCCTAAAGCAAACCCTAACATCATATAATCAACAATACACCTCATAACATCCTTAATCATTCAAATGGGTCAAAATATCAAACATCAACAATACACAACCAAAACCATCCAAACTCCTAGGACATCATCATACTAACTCATACCAGCTACAAACACCTTAATAACACAAGAACAATCATGTTTCAATCATAAAAATTCTACCTTTAATCACATATAACACATATAACATGCATAAAGGTTTGGGTTTGTTTAAAAACGGTTTTTAATGGATTTTCAAAGACAAAAACATTTAGAAATCAGGTCTGGACTTTTAGGGAACAAAACATAATCATATAAAGGTTTGGGGATGAAGAACACACCTTGGATTTAGGAGAAAATGATGGGTAAAGCTTGGAAATGGATGTTTTGATGTAAAAACGAGTTCCAGAGGGTGTTTGTGAGTTGGGATAGGTTATGGGACGGCTAGGGTTGCACAAATGGTGTTTTAGAGGTCAAGGGTGGTATTTATAGGCGTTTCTAGTCGTTTAAAACACGTCAGGCGATTGTGCAGCATTATCAGGCGATTAGGGCTGCTAATCGCCTACCCTATTGGCGATTAGGGCTCTAATCGCCTACCCAAACCTCCTAATCGCCTACCCTATAGGCGGTTAGGGCTAATCACCCCCTATCAGCATGCAATTACGCGTAATCACCCCTTATCAGCATGCAATTACGCGTAATCACCTACAATATCATGCAATTACGCGTAATCACCTACAATATCATGCAATTACGCGTAATCACCTACAATATCATGCAATTACACGTAATCACCTATAATATCATGCAATTACGCGTAGTCATCATCTTAACACATAAAAACACGTATTCACATACCGGCAAATCACATAATGTTTATAAACACATAATTCATGAAAACAAACACGTTCACATTCGTTTACCAATTCCCGGGACTCGAGACTTGTGTGTGTGCATTGGACCCGGCGATTCTACAAATCACAAACAACCGGACTCATACCCCGTGTGTGTGTGTGTGTTAACCCCAATGATCCTCCGAATCATTGATCCCTAGACACTTTCTTAACGTGACTCGACTCGACTGACCCTGTCATGTGTAATGTATGCACGACTCGCTAAGGTAGACTTACTGAGTTTTCAAAAAGTTAATTACCGGAGTTTGCCGGGTGTCACAAATAATTATTTAAAAAGCATTTTAAATTAATAAGTCCTAACTTTTGAATTTTTTATAAGGAAAGTTTTGAGTTATTATAGGTAAGCGTGTTTACGAATTTCAACATTAAGCGGGTTGAATTGCAAATTGCAAATTGCAAATATTAAGAGTTTTGAGATGAAATATTTTTATTCTTATTATTGTTAATCAACTAATTCATTAACATTCTTGAAGTTTTATTCGATAACAACTGTATTGAATACATCTGTTTACATGTAAATCAGATGTTGTAAAACAGATCTCTTGATTCATAATACAAATAAGCCTTAACTTTTAAATTTTTTAAAGGGGAAGTTTTAAAATATCTTAGGGAAGTTAGTTTTCGAATTTGAAGTTTATCCGGATTTAATTTCAAATAATAACAGTTTTGAGACTTAATATTTTCAAAACTTATTATTAATTAATTCATTTATATAACATATAACATTGTGTCATTATATATTCTTGGTTATATTGATCAGTAATATTCCAAATGTGAAACAATTTTATAAGAATCCTATTCAAAATCAGTATATTTTTTTCTAAACATTTTGTATGTAGCATCATTTCATTTTGATAAAGAAGTGATATTAAAAAATGATTGAAAATCATATTTAACAAATAAGTCCTAACTTTTGAATTTTTTATAAGGAAAGTTTTGAATTATTATAGGTAAGAGTGTTTACGAATTTCAACATTAAGCAGGTTGAATTGCGAATTGCAAATGGCAAATTGCAAATATTAAGAGTTTTGAGATGAAATAATTTTATTCTTATTATTGTTAATCAACTAATTCATTAACAGGCTTGAAGTTTTATTCGATAACAGCTGTATTGAATACATCTGTTTACATGTAAATCAGATGTTTTAAAACAGATCTTTGGATTCATAATACAAATAAGCCTTAACTTTTGAGTTTTTCTGGAGGGAAAGTTTTAAAATATCTTAAGGAAGTGAGTTTTCGAATTTGAAGATTATCCGGATTTAATTTAAAATAATAAGAGTTTTGAGAGTAAATATTTTCAAAAGTTATTATTAATTAATTCATTTATATAACATATAACATTGTGTCATTATATATTCTTGGTTGTATTGATCAATAATATTCAAGATGTGAAACAATTTTTTAAGAATCCTATTCAAAATCAGTATATTTTTTTCTAAAGATTTTGTATGTGGCTTCCGTTTATTTTGATAAATGAATAAGTTGTTTGAGTTGTAAATAGTAAGTGTTGGAAATAATAGGAAAACGTGTTTACCAATTTGAACATTAACCGACTTCAGTTGTAAATAATAAGAGTATTAAAAACAAATATTGTTGTTATTATTATTAATTACTTAATTCATTTACGTGCATATTGCAATTTCTAAGTGAAATTGTTTTTTGGATTAGTTTTTTCATTACATTTGAAGTTATATTGGATGGCAGGTGTATTGAGAACATCTGCTTACATGTTATCAGATGTTGTAAAATAGATCTTTGGATTTATAATAGAAATAAGCTCTAAAGTTTTGAATTTTTTAGAGGGAAAGTTTTAAATTATCATAGGTAAGCGGGTTTACAAATTTGAAGATTAACCGGGTTGAGTTGCAAATAATAAGAGTTAGAAGAGCAAATATTGTTTTTGTTGTTATTATTAATTATTAATTTATTTTATAAACGATATATAACATTGTATCATTTTATATACTTTGTTTCATTGATCAATAATATTGAAGTTGAGAAACTACATTATATAAATCGTCTTGAAAATCAGTTTGTTATTTTGTAAAGAATTTTTATGTAGCGATATTTGATTTAGATAAATAAATAACATTAATAAATGTTTGAAAACCATTTTTAATAAATAAGTGCTAAGTTTCGATTTATATTAATAAATAAATAAATAATAATACAACCCAGTATAAAATCAGTTTTTAAATTTTCCAGACTTTGTTCGTACCATCAAATACTGTATCTGTTAAAATAGACGCCTAAAAGCCCAAATTTAATGATTACAACTTTGAAAGGTTAGCACACGGTTTTACAGTTGTTTCAGAACATCTGCTTTTAAGCCAACAGATGATGTAAAACAGATTTTGTGTTTATAGTTTTTTTTAAAACAATTTTTGATTTATATAAGTATTGAATAATAATAATAATAATAATAAAATAGTAATAGAATTTTAAAAGTATGTCTTACGTCCTTAAGTTTTGAAGTTTTAAGAGGGAATTTTTAAATTAACATAACGTGGGGTGGTACTTAGTTATGTTACAATGGTAAATATAGCAACAACTTCACTTTATAAATATATCCTATATCAGGACATAACAACACAAGCCTTCTAAATTTCTACAGAGTGTCTTGTAACCTTTGTCTCATGTTTGTATAAGTAAATAAATATATTGAAAGCATATCAATGGAAGCTGTGAACAATAGTCTCAGTTTTATTTCTGATCTGAACCCCGGGAAAGATATGTGGAGTATAAAGGCACGTGTTATACGAAAATGGAAACAAAATTTTAAGTTGGAGCTCATATTGATCGATGAAAAGGTATGGTCATTGATATGATTGTTTATGTTTATTTATATTTTTTTAGGTTAATGTTGTTATCTTATGTTCATGTTATATACTTATATCTATAATTTGAAAAAAGTTGTTGTGTTTGATGTTTCTGTTTTGTTTATGATTATTCCACGGTGATAAGATTCAGGCGTCTATTAAAGGTCATTTGGTGCAACAATTTGACACTAAAGTTCATGAAGATGATGATGTTGTTCACTCCAAATTTGGTGTTGGTGAAAACAAGGACGCATACACTGTTGTTGCGCATGTTTTTAAAATAGTTTTTTATCGTTGTACTACTGTGAAGCATAATGTCCGACGGGGAGGTGTTGAGTATGGGTTCAGGTTCATTCCATTTAAAGATATTCTGAGTGGAGAAGCAACTAAACTTTTGACTGTTGGTCAGTCTATTTTGATATTTTAAGTTACTAAGGTTTTTTATGGTTTAATTTGTTAAATTTTTTGATTTAGTTTTATTTTGTATTTTTGCTGTAGATGTTGCTGGTAGTCTTATTTGGCATGGTGATTTGGATGTGTTTGGAAAAGGTTCAAAATTAACCCAAAGGATGAACTTTAATCTTCAAGATTTGGAGTAAGTTTTGACTTGTATTTTTTATAAATTTTCTTTGTTGTAATGTTTTGAAAACTTAATACATATAATCATTTGTGTAATAAATCATAAGGATTAGTGAAGTGGTGTAGTAAATGCGATGAAGAGTATTCTCTTAAGTTAAAAGACTTCTATGTTATTTAGTGATGTAATAAATGTTGTATATGTAATGTTGACTTTCACTTTTTTTATATGTATTTACAATGTTAAAATTATTGTTTGCATGTAGAGGTACCATTTTAAGATGTACAATGTAGAATGATTACGCAGTACTGTTTAAGAAGCTCATTTCTAATAATCCAGCTAATGAGCATGTGATGGTTGTTATACAGCATGCTAAAGTTAAGGACTGGAAAGGTAAGTTTGTGTTAGTTTTGAGTATTTTTAAATAATTGTTAACGTGAAACAAAGTCACTAAGTATATGTATATTGTTATATATAGAACAAATTACTGTACAAAGCGACAAGTATGGAACTCGACTGTTTCTGAATGTAGAAATTGATGAAGTTAACCAATTAAGGAGGAGGTACAATTTTATACAGAAAATGTACAACTTTTTTTTGCCATTCTTTTGAGTCTCCTAGGTCATTTTTTATGTTAAATCTTTTTGCCATTTTTCAGTCTTCTTAAGAAGCAAGTTCAAGAATCTGGTTCTACATATCAAGCACTACGTTCGTTTGACTCTGTTCACTCATTGCATCAAGAATTCGTTGTTTCAAATCCGAAGAAAGATATTGACGAACTTAGCGACATACAAACAGTTTCAATATTTTTTTTAATAGATTACATATTTGTTTATTTGTTTATTACATTTAATTAGTTTTTTATATCTGATTCAAAATAATTATCAATATATTGTTGTAATGCAGGCAATGTGTTGTGTTGTGGTTGCAAGTATAAAACTTGTGCAACAAGGGTATGGTTGGTTTTATGTTGCTTGCAACAAATGTTTCAGAAAGGTGCTAACTAAATTAGAGTACTTACAAACTTTTCTAAAAGTTTCTAAGAAAATTATCGAGTTGCCTCTTACAGCCTTGGTTTGTCCTAAATGCGAGTGTGAATGTAAATCCGTTATAACAAAGTAAGATAAAATGTTTATTTACAATTTTTTATGTTTTATAAGATTCAGTTAACTTATTGTAAGTTATTTATCTCAGGTTTAAGGTTCAAGTCAGGGTTCAGGATCAGAGTGGTAGTGTGTCGTTTATGATGTTTGATAGAGATGTGTCCAATATTGTTGGTTCATCGGCAAGTGAAATAATGGAAAGACAAATGAAGCTTGATGATACTGAAGGCTTTCCCCAAGAATTATTTATGCTGCTAGATAAGGTTTTGGCTTTCAAGATTGAAGTTTCTGAATACAATCTTAAAAATGACTATCCTGTCTACACTGTTCACAAGATATGTGATTATGAAAATGATAATTCTGGAGAGGTATTTAATTACTTTTGGGTTGTTTTGTTAAATTTTGTTAAAAAATAATTTGAAGTTGAGAGTTCCTTTTTTTTTGGTTTAGTTTGATCACTTCTTAGGTTAGTCAGGAAGATGATGAGTACAAGTGTGCTAAACTTGATGAATTTTTTGATGATGCTTTCCAAATGTTATCAAAAGTGAGTATTTATTTTTTCAAGTTCTTTAAGGTATCCAAAGACTTTGTTTTCTTCATTTTAATTGTTTATAGTTTTTTTTTGTAGGATGTTTTTTCTATTACTACGTAGTCTTCCGTTGATGAAGGTTTAAAGGATTCTGGTACAAGATCCAATGGAAAAAGGAGTATCGAAGACGCCGATATTTTAAACGTTGATGAACTATCCTTTACTGCCAAAAGAAGCCAAAGCAGTGTTTCTAGGATGAAAAATTATGTGATTATGGAGTAAAGATTCTATGAAAATTTAGTAGAAAGTTTAATTTTTGTGAATGTTTAAAGTTTAACCATCTATATTCGGTTTTAGCAGAAAATATTAATATTTTGTAAGATGGCAATTAATTTCAAGTAATCACTTTTGTACTTGAAAATTATTACTATGAATATTATAATTAGTTTTCTGTTACTACCTTTAGTCTACTGTATTTAAATACTTAATTGAAGTAAATATTGGGCATTTAATTAGTTTTAATACTTAACACTCATATTTTTATCAAGTACATACATATGTTTCCAACTCTAACAGTAATCTCGAGATAGAACTCTTAGCAAATCATTTGTTTATTGAAAAGGTTGAAACTAAATGTTTTTGTCATAATAATTTGTTATTCAAAACTCTACTGTTTCATTTAATACGAAAACGTTTTAATCAAAGTTTTTAACTTTGTTATATTATCAGAAATATAACATCTGTTCTGTTAAAAAACATTATACTACAAACAAACAACGATTGAATGAAATCAGTTATTTAATCCTAAACAAACATTTATTGTCAAATCTCAATAGTAAATTAATCTTGAGTCTTCACTTTTTTGACTTCATTGATTGTTTTTCTAGTAAGATTGGTTGAAGAGGAACCACGTTTCTTTTGAGTGTTCTGTTTAGGAGCTTGCTGTTCATGAGGATAAATTGGCTTTCTTGGCAGACTTGGATTCTTTTGTCTGTTTATCTCCAGTAGTTTGTATGTTTCAACCAAAACTAAGTCAGACCATCTGGCAACATATCTCATTTCACCATATTTTGCTGCAACTAACTCTTGTCTCATTCTCTTGAATTTTAAATCTTTTTTAGCTTCACTTTCTTTGTCCTTCTTCGAGTTAGCTGGAGTTTTTTTTCTGATTCTTATGATCTTTAAGCAAGCCTTCAATTTTGTATATTTCAGCCCTGAGTTCTTCAGAAGTCCATCCAGCAAATTGTCTTTCAGTGACGTTGTAAAATTTGAGACTTAAAAGATGATCAATGAATTCTTTTCTTACATTTGTCTCCACTTCAGAAGTTGAATTTCTTTCATGCATTTTCTGGCTCAGTTCCAATGCAAAGTCTTCTATTTTACTAAGCTTATGAAGCAGTTCTTGCTGGATTCCATGAGCCGTGATGTTATCTTTGTCTTTGCATTGGGTTTTGATACTTATTTCAGTCTGTTGCCGTTTGATCTCCAAATACTGCTTAATATTCATAGGTTTCTCGAAACCTTCAATAGATGTGAAAGTTAATGATGAAGGATCATCTGTTAAATAGAAAGATTCTATCTCAGGTTTGATTATTAATATTTCAAGAGGATATTTAGCTGGCAATGGTTCTAAATACGGTGGTTGGTAGATTACAAGAGCCGTTGTTTTCGGAACATTCATTTCCGGGTTGAAAGAAGCAGCAGATGTTATTTGGATTGGTGATTGATGTTGTAATGTTTTGGGTTGTGTAAAAGAATTTGTAGTGGTGATGACTGATGTTGTTGAATATTGAATGGGTAGTTTACAAACTTCTGCAGTTTGTTTTCTGACAGCCATGTCATTGATACTTGATGTTTTCATGCCTGTTAGCTCCTGTTGTCAAGTTGTTGGGAAGTCTCTAAATTCAGTTGTACTTGAAACATTTGTTCGGATATTTTCAGTCGCAACAGAAACAGCAGCAAATTGTTTTGCTTCCTCATCAACAGTGTTTGAAACTGTAGTAGAAACAGGTTTATTAGATGGTTGCATATCAGCTGTTTGATCTTTTCCCCCCTTTTTATTTTCATCAACATCAACGTCTGTTTCAAAAACAAAACTTGGAGCAGATCCAGTTGTCCTTAACAGATGATCTTTAAATGCTTTCATATCAGTTTTAGTAACTCTATATAAAGCATCCACTTTCATGCTTAAGGACTCCATCTCAGACTTGTGTTTGATCTCTGCTAATTGTTGTTGACCCTGGATTATTGAGTCAGCAGATTTCCAGAGTTCATTGGTAGCTTCTGTGATTTTCTCTATGAACGTTTCTTTCATTTCATCAAATTTTGTAAATAAGGCTTCAAGTTTAGTTACCCTTTCCGCCAAATTCTGATTTTTGGAAGCCTTCGTTAAACTAACATGATGTTGTGCATTCCCAACAGTTGTTGTTGTATTTGTTTCAATGTTTTCAACAACTGGAAGCTTTTGTGAGTTGTTATCAGTTTCAACTGTAGCAGAAGTTACAGTTCTGTTATCAATTTCAATTGTAACTTCAATTTTTTTTTCCTGAAAGGATGCTTGATTTGTCTGATCAGTTTCTATCTCAGAAATAGTTGTTGTAGTTACAACTTCATTTGAAGTACCAACAGTATTCTCTTGCAAGCCCGAGAGAGTGGCGTTCTCTGGCTGTAGGCTACATGATTGATTTCTTTCATCAACACTCTCTTCTTGATGTGTATTCTCAGTGATGTGTGCTTGAGAGTGACTATTTCCAGTTTCAGATTTATCAATTGCCTCAAACAATGGATTAAAGGTAGGTGGAATTTTTGTTGCTGCATGTGAGGGTGACGGTGGTGGAGTTAGAAGACATTCAGCTCCAGGAGAAGGACTTTTAAACAAATGTACAACTGAATCATCTAGGTCATTTTGTATGTGTTCTTCATTTACATGATGACCAGGTTGAGATGATAGATTGACAATATCTGTTATTGGTGTTATTTCCATTGCTTTAGTGGAAGCATCAATAGTTGTTTGTTGTTCTTCTGTGGTTGTAGTAGTTTCCTTTGGCTTCTCAAACTCTAGAGATACAGTGTTTCTCTTCTTTTTGATTTTCTTTTTTATTAGTGGTTTCTTTGTTGAAATCACTGGCATGATTTCCATACAACTGTTTGTGGTTTCGTTTCCAGCAGGAGCAGTTGATTCCACAACAGATGTTACAACAACAGATGTTGACATCCAGCATGAGCTTTTCTTGGCCTCTAATGAGCTTTTCTGTACTTTTAACATCCAGCATTCTTGTAAAAGTTTCACTCGATAAGCTATTAATTGTAATAGCTACCCCTTTTTTAAAATCATTATCAGGCAATAGTTTTTGTAAGCAGAAACTCAACAATCTTGGATATAGTAAAAAAGCATTACGAGATCCAGATTTTATAGCCTTTACATTAGATACTAAATCAGTAAATACTGTCTGAGACAAATTGAAATCACTCTCCGTTAAAATTGCGTATCCTAGATACTGTGTTTTCAATGGTATCTCATTAAATGATGTTGTTTTTGCAGAGAGACATATAAGAAAGGTATGAAAAAAAACTTCAATGGTGGGGGGAAATTTGGTTTAAACATTGTGGATGCAGTTAATTTACCTTCATACCCTCTCTCAATTAACTCTGTCTGAACATCATTTTTCTGAAAAGAAATATTACCTTGCAAATCGTTTAGGGAGAATGTGTTGTAGATGAATTCCGGTGTTATCTCGATATCTGTATTTCCAATTTTGGAGACAACTACATAAGGCTTTTTGTCTTTCTCTCGGCACTTGGCTTTATTCCAGAATTCTTTCAGAGTATCCACATATATTGGAGCATTAGCGGTGAGGATTGGTAGGTATTTGGATTTGGAGAGCACATCGATTATAGAGTGAAATTGATGGTTATGTTGTGTTTTAACCAGATATGGTAAATAGTTATAAGGGGTTTTTAATTGAAGATTCATACTAAAGATTGAAACAAACCAATTGAATTCAAATTAGGAATGGAATACGACAGGAGATTTTAAAATTCGTAGTCGAATGGATTTAGGTCGTAATTGATAGTGAAGCGCTTTTCTGGTATTTGAATAGAATAAGTGGGTGGAAATATCGAATAAGAGGGGTTTTGTGTGTGAAAAATTGTGGGTGACGTATCAAAAGTGATGCTGGCGTGTTCAAAGTTGTCGGTAAACATATGTTCATAAGTCAACAGGCATTTTAAATGTCTGTGTCATATGGTCAAATATTATTGAAATTTCTTAATGGATGGCAGTTGCCTGAAAACAGTTGTTTATGACTTAACAGATGTTGTCAAACAGTATATAAATTATAATGAATTTCCCATTACAGAGTTTATGTTAGAAAATCTATTGATAAGTCAACATAAGTGTAAAATAGAGTATGCAATTTATTGATTAACATAATGGTTACAAATATTTGACATTATAAAAAAAACTTATTTTGTTATTTTTGTGTTCCTATTTTGTTTTAATTTATATAAAATGAGTAAATCTTAACAGTTATATTTTTACTCTATTTAAAACCATGGAATTTCAACAGTCTTTTTTCAAGTTTATATTCCTTCAACGATTGTTACTTTCCTACTTTGTATTCAGATGCATAATGATATTTTGTCAAATTCATTTCAAGAAGTGTTCTTAAAGATTCTTACAATCAAATAACTGTTAACATTAAGCATACTCTAAAGTCTGATACACTTTGTATAAAAACATCTGTTTACATGTGAACAGTCGTTATAAAACAGAGTATATGAAGTTGAAGATATGTAACTATGAGTACTATATAATTTGTCAAAGTTATTATTATTTTAGTTCTTTAATATTAAAAATTAAAAATAAGTATTATACACAATAAATTAGTGTCATTTTTAAAATAAAATAATCTAGATTCTTCTTTTCTATTGTAGGTCTTATAGACCCTTAGCTGTTGTCATTGCAAATAATAATTACCACGTTTGAATTTATTGTTGAAAATGACATCTTATTTTCTTTATATTTTGTATTTAAATATAATGTATACTATTATCAGCAGTAATTATCAATTGAAATAGTAGTCCAAATGGATTTACAGTTTCATACACAGTCGTATAAAGTTTCAAAGAACAATGAATTTCGATATTCAGATGAAATCTTCTTAATACAAATTTTGAGTGAAAGTGTCGATGATGAAAAATTCTTTAAGTCACTTTATGTTGTAAGTTGGTTTTACTCTCATGATTTAGATGTAGTAATAGTTAATTATGAAAATGGTTTTGAAAAATTATTCATCCGAGAGAAAATAGAGTATTCGGATGATTTGGAGTTTCTTGAAGAACTTGAGCAGAAAAAAATGAGCAACATTAATCGGAATACATTTCATCTTAATCTGGATCATATGATCAGATGCCCTCAACTTTTTAACCTATTTTCCATTCCATTGTGAATGAAACTACTTTTAGGGCATCATCAGTTTTCTTTAATGAGTTGGTGTTGCATCACCAAAATGATAAAAAGAAATTTTGTTGTACCCAAGGTTCGTCATGCAATGCATAATTAAAGAACTTGGTGAGGGAATACTTGTGGGTGAGGCAACAAAGTTAAATCCTTTGACCTGACAAGTATTTTCTAAGCATAACAAACCATCACTTTTGCCAGAGGATGACCAAGGGGAACAAGAAACAGTCCCTATGGAACCCACATCTTCCAAAACCACTACCAAAAAGGCCAAGAAACCCAAAACCACCAACCCAAAAAGAAAAGCAGTTCAGGAAGTTGAGATGCCTGAAATTGATGATGTGCAATCTGCACTTCCAAAAGATGTGACTGAAACATCCTCTCAGTCTCATCCATCTCACACCCCCAAAAGAGCACCTATTACCACTTTGTTTTCAAGGAAGAAACCTAAAAACACCATAACTATTGGCCCTTCTTTTGAAGACATTCGCCGCACTTTTACAGCATTTTCACTGCAGTTTTCTGTAGCAATTCGTAGCCATTTTCCTGCAGTTTTCTGCAGCATTTTCGCTGCATTTCAGCAGCATTTTTCTGCAGTTTTTAGCTGCATTCCAGCAGTGTTTTCACTGCAGTTTTCTGCAGCAATTCACAGCCATTTTGCTGCAGCATTTCGCAGTCATTTTGCTGCAGTTTCTGCAGCATTTCGCAGCCCTTTTTACTACAGTTTTCTGCAGCATTTCACAGCCATTTTTCTGTAGTTTCTGCAGTATTTTCAGTAGCGTTTCAGCAGCTTTTCGCTGCACCTTTGTGCAGCGTTTTAGCAGCTTTTCGTTGCACTTTTGTGCAGCATTTCAGCAGCTTTTTGTTGCACCTTTGTGCAACTTTGCGCTGCACTTTTGTGCAGCATTTCAGGCTCGTTTTAACAGTGTTCTACGTAGTGTTTGTAATCTTAGGGCATAAGAAATACTTACCTTGCAACCTTTCAAGCTTTCTGACACAATTTGGGTAAAATTTTAATTTGGCCTAGTTCGTTCCATTCCGACGTGTAACGATACTTCTACAATAGTATATGCATTATTGGCAACTCCACTAACCATTATTCGTGTAATGGTGCTAGGTACGCATTCGTGGAAGTCCCGGATCAAGTCACGAGAAGAGCCGAACACACCCGATCACTCAAACGCTTCCGCAATAGAAATTCCCAATTAGAAACAAATTTTATACGTGGGAATTCATTTAGTTTGTTCTCTTAACTACCAAAGCAATGTAAAATTTTGTGGGGTTCAATAACGTATTGATCACAATGGTTTGGGATTTTCATAAATATTAAAGTTTTAATCGGGAGTGGTTTTAAGTAAGGTCAAAACTCGTAAGTTACGCGCTAATCGCGTGTTTACGGGTTAGGGTCTTACACATACGTTAAAATTGCACAGGCTCTGTTCTCATATGTGATGTCTTGTTGCATACGTTAAAATTAATAACTACGTTAAAATTAATAACTATCAGACATATTGTTACATATGTTAGAGTTGTTATAAAACACATAGAATGTATAAATCAATTAAAAACTTTACAGATAAAAAACATTCAAATGTACACAAGAATGTTTCTTACAAATGACAAACAATAGTAACATATGAAACAGATGCTAGAAACAGTAAAAACGGCCATTACACTCAACAAATGCTAAAAAACCATCATAATAAAAAAAATGTCTATACTTCATTCTTGATAATCATCTTCATCTTTAATGCAAAAATATGTTCACCTGCAAAAAGAAAAAAAAACATCAATTTACATGTAACCCCCCCTCTCTTAACATATGTTAACCATCTGGATTAAAAAAACATACGAAACACATACAAACATACATTCCATTCAAGATTTTTTTCCCAAATACTCCTTGTATAATATGACTTACATTCGTGATAAGTGACTTTTGTATTTATTAACATATGCAACTAGTGTTGAAAGTAAACATTGTTTTATCCATTTAGTTATCAAGATTATCAAACTTAACTTAGGAGGAATGTTATAAAACTGCATAGATGTGTAACATACGCAACTTAGTTATGTTGTTACATACGAAACAGACGCAAAATACATTCCATTCATCATTAGTGACTTTTGTTTTAATTAATATATGCAATTGGTGTTGAAAGTAAACATGTGTAACTCATAAAAGTCAAAAAATCAAACATTTGTATCTATGCCTCAAACTTTCCAGACGTATGTTAGAGAGATGTTATTACACACGTTAAAATACTTATACAAACATGCATATTCTGGTAAAAAAATCAGACATATTGTTGCATATGTTAGAGACGTATTAAAGTTCACATATAATATGAAAAATAACACTAATGACAATGTTGATGTATCTTTTCTTTCATATATAGAAATTAGAAAAATATAGATAATTGCAATTACAAATGAAAAAAATGACATACTAACAATTAATTAATGCAACTAATATGTATATGTAAATGAAAAAAAAGACAAAGAAACTTTTTGTGTTCCGATGACCAGATTTAACTACATATACATAAAAAATACAAAACAGATGGTGAAAATAAGACCCATGACCTCTTGGTCTAGTGGTATGGTGTCCCCCCTTACAAATGTAAGGTTGTGGGTTCAAATCCTTGCAAATGCAAGGTAAGGTGGAATTAAGGTGTGATAAAAATTTGCCGTTAAAAAAAGTGGTGAAAATAAGTTCTTAAAATATAGAAAATATCATAAATTAAAATTTATATTGTGGACTATATCCCAACAATATTTCAAAAAACCCTAATTCCTCCGATAACTTCGGAGGCAATTCAACGGCGGCGTAAAGGTTGATCCAGAATTCCATGGCGGGCAGGGAGCGATACAAGGTTGATACCTGGTACGATGCACCATCAAAGAGAGGCAGAAGAACCGATCAACGGGATAGGCAGAATAAGAGAGACGAGTCGATTACTAAGTTCTTTGTTTCCAATCTTCCAGAGGGCTGTGCGTCGAAGGATCTAGTGGCTGTTCTCAAAGGCTTTGGTTCCATCAAAGGCACGTATATCGCACGTAAGTTTGATAAACTCGGTAAACGTTTTGGGTTTGTGTCTTTCATTAATATTACGGATCCGGAGGGCTTAGAGGGTATGATGAAGGATGTGTGGATTGGTTCTTATAAGTTATTTATCGTCTTGGCTCGTTTTGTTGATGGGGAGAGGATTGAGAGGAAGGGGGAAAGAAAGTGGATTCCGGTGAGGAATGATCAGGAGACTACGGAGCCGATAGGGGTAAGTAGGAGGGAGGAAGATGTGGAGGAGGGTGTGAACATGGGGACGGTTAACGAGGATGGTCGGTCTTTTCGAGATACACTGCTGAATATTGAACGTAAGGAGGCTGTGAATGAGAAAGTTATCACGGTGGCTAGCAAAGGAGGCATGTTATGGGAAGGGTGTGGGGCAGTGGGGAGGGTTTCGGACCTCAAAAAGTTATCAAAATTGCGTATCTGGCTGAACTTGCTGGGTCATACTTCAGTGGGAATAAGATACTTGGGAGGTTTTTGGGTCATGCTACTGTTTGATTCTAGTGCATGCATGCAAGGTTTTGTTGAGGCTAAGGCTACATGGAGGGTTTGTTTCGATTCTTTAGAAAGGTGGGATGGGCAAATGTTTCGGTCTGAACGTATTGCATGGCTGAAACTATACGGTCTACCGCTCTCTTTTTACGACGAAAAGGTGTTTAGTGACATCGGTAGTATGTTTGGTGAGGTTGTACAGTTACCGGAGTGCGATGAAGCTACGGTGGACTTGTCATGCATTATGATGGGGGTTATTCGGGATACGGGGCCGAGGGTTAATGAAAGAGTTTCAATAAAGTGGAAGGAGGAAGTGTTCTCGGTTTGGGTTGAAGAGGAGGTGGGTGAGTGGACTCCAGAATGTATCGATGATTGTTCTGGTTACGCGGAGTCGGAGTTGAAAAGTACTAGAATGGAAGAGGTGAATGGCAATGATGTTGTTATGGAGCCTGAGGTTGAATGTGATGTTGGAAGGGAGCCGGTTATTGTTCAGGAGGAGATCATTAATGAACCTTCGGTTGGTAACCAAATCTTGCAACAAACTGAAGATGTCAGTAATGTGGTTAATGTGGATGTAGATGGTTTAGTGAAGGAGGGTATAACTAGCAAAAGTACTAAGCCTAGAGGATTTCGTAAAAAGGCGAGGGCGCAAAAATCGCCTTCTCCCACAGGTCAGGAACGTCCGAAAAAAAGACCGAGAGAAGGGGAGGATTTGTTTGATATAGATAGGTTCATTTTCGCGTTAAACGGAAGTGAGGCTACTAACAAGGAGAATGAGGTTCGGCCAGTGATTAATGAAGAGCAGGTTGGTCCGTCATGCCAGGTTGAAGAGGAAGTTCATGATGTGGTTGAGCTTGAAATCGCAGAAACTATAAAATTGGGGACGGAGTTAGGTGTTGAAAGATTCGAAAATTATGAAGATTTGGTGGCAAAAGAGATTTCGGAAGAAGGTTTTCAACCGGTGAACCAATGAATGCAATTTCGTGGAATATCAGAGGGATCGGGTTGGAGGGTAAGGCGGTGTGGTGTCGTAAGTTAAAGTTGGAAAATGAGGTCGGGGTGATTTTGATCCAGGAGACCCAGTTCGGGTCTTTGGACTCGGTTGATGTTAGTAAGTTTTGGGGTTCGGGGGAGTTCGAGTTCGAATTCGTGGATGCTACTGGTCGTTCTGGGGGTCTTTTAACCATTTGGAATCCTAAGTTGTTTACTAAGGAGTCGGTGGTTAAAGATAGGAATGTCCTTGCTGTTTCGGGTTGTGCCAAAAGTGATGGCGTGAGATTGAACATTGTGAATGTTTACTGTCCGCAAAAGATTCAAGATAAAAGACGAGTATGGGGTCTCTTGTCTTCGATAAAGTCGAGCGGGGAGGGATTGTGGATCGTCGCTGGGGATTATAATAGTGTTCGAGACCGGGTTGAGCGACGGAACTCGAGCTTCGATGTGGCTGACTCGAGAGAGTTCAATGACTTCCTGGAGGAAGCCGAGTTGTTCGAGTTTGGTTTAAAGGGTCGTAATTTCACGTACATGCCCAACAATAAGATGAGCAGGATTGATCGTGTTTTTTTTGATTGGTCGTTTTTTAACAAGTGGCCTAATGCTGTTTATCGGGTTTTAGACCGAGATGGGTCGGATCACTTTCCTCTTTTGTTGAAAGTTGGTTCGAACAATTTTGGCGCAAAACCTTTTAAATTTTTTAATTCATGGCTTGATAGGGTTGGTTTTGATGATGTGGTTAAGGATGCGATGGATGGTTTTGTTGGCTCTGGTGCGCCTGATCGTATTCTCATGCAGAAATTCAAGAGGTTACGTTCTCGTATTATGGATTGGAAGAAACAGTTGACTCAACAAGAAATGGTGGAAAGTGACATTCTTAATAAGGAGGTTAAAGACTTGGAGTTGACTTTGGAAGCTAGGGATTTAATGGAGGATGAGATGTGGGTTTTGGAGGAGGCAAAAAAACGAGTACAATAGTTGGAGTTTTATAAGTTAAAAGATTTGAAGCAAAAGGCTAGACTCAAATGGGCTAAAGAGGGTGACGAGAACTCGAAATTCTTTCACGGTATTATCAATAACAGGAGAGTTACTAACGCTATTGTGGGGCTTTCTATTGATGGGGAGTGGGTCCATATGCCTACCGAAGTTAAGAAACATGTGCTGCGATTCTATAAACACAAGTTTTTAGAAGATTGTCCCAACCGGCCGAACTTAGGATGTTATGGGTTGAAGACGTTGTCGGAGGCTCAGCTTGTGGATATTAGCCGGCCTTTTCTGGAGAAGGAAATCAAAGATGCGGTGTTCCAATGTGGTGGTGATAAGGCTCCGGGCCCGGACGGGTTCAATTTCCGGTTCATTAAAAGGTATTGGGACTTATTTTCTAGTGATTTTATTGCTATTATGAACAGGTTTGCGGACACGGGAGAGATTAGTCGCGGTGTGTCCTCCTCGTTTATTACGCTTATTCCAAAAGTTAAAGACCCGGTGCGGTTAGAAGAGTATCGGCCAATTAATTTGATTGGGGTGATTAGTAAAGTCATATCCAAAGTTTTGGCGAACAGGTTGAAGCCAGTTATGGATACTATTATCAATGAAAACTAATCGGCGTTTGTGACGGGCAGGTATATATTGGATAGTCCTCTTCTTATTAGCGAAGTTTTGTCGTGGTCAAAAAAATCTGGGGCGGAGTTATTTCTGTTTAAAATTGACTTCGCTAAAGCCTATGATAATGTTAACTGGGCGTTCCTTATTTCGGTCATGAGGCAGATGGGTTTCCCTCAGGTTTGGTGTAAGTGGGTAGATGGTATCCTTAAGTCGGCTCGTTCGTCAGTACTTGTGAATGGGTCTCCGACTTATGAGTTTAGCTGTGAGAAGGGTATTAGACAGGGTGATCCGTTATCCCCGTTTTTATTTATTATGGTGATGGAGGCTTTTTTGGGTCTTATTAAAAAGGCCTGTGACGTTGGGGCGTTTAGAGGAGTGGGGTTTGATAATGGTGGTCTTGTGCTTTCTCATTTACTATACGCGGATGACGCAATGGTGATGGGGGAGTGGTCAGATAGTAACCTGATTTGCCTTAGACGAATTCTTAGAGTTTTCCATATGTGTTCGAGCTTAAGGATTAACATCCAAAAGTCTACATTATATGGTGTCGGTAAAAATGTGGAAGAGGTGGGTTTGAAAGCGATCGAGTTGGGCTGTCAGACGGGTATGGCTCCATTTACTTATTTGGGGATAAAGGTGGGGTCGAACATGAGTAGGATAAACAGTTGGGAGCCGGTGGTTAATGTGGTAAAGAATAGACTTTCTCGGTGGAAATCTAAGGTGCTCTCAATTGGTGGTAGATTGACGTTAATTAAGTCCGTCTTGGTTAGTCTTCCCTCGTATTACTTTTCGTTGTTCAAGGCTCCGGTTGGTGTTCTTAATGAATTGGAAAGAGTGATCAAAAAATTCCTTTGGGGAGGGAGTAGTGATGTGCGTAAACTCCATTGGGTGGGTTGGGAAGATGTTACAAAGCCGATCAAATATGGGGGTTTGGGAATTAGAAAACTTGGTGATTGCAATAACGCCTTTTTGGTGAAATGGTTGTGGAGGTATAGGCATGATAAAGATGCGCTATGGAGAAGAGTGGTGGATATTATTAATGGTTCGCAACGTAAATGGGACGCTTATCCTCACAATGCTAGATTCAATGGAACATGGACAAAGATTGTTAAGAGTTGCATTCGGCTGACTTGTGAGGGGCGTAGTAGTATAGATGTGATCAGAGGCCGAGTTGGTAGAGGGACCGAGGTGATGTTTTGGGTTGATCCATGGATTCATAAGGTGCCTTTAAAGAGACTCTTTCCGGATCTATTTCGCTTAGAGAGACATAAATTTTGTGTTGTTAAGGATAGAGTGGTGAATGGGGAAAACGGGTCTTGCATGGTTTGGCAGTGGAAAAGGACGCCAAGTTCAAGCATTGAGCTCCAACAACTAGCCGCGTGCCTTGATATAGTGGCTGGTCTTAGGTTGGGTATTCACAGTGATGCTTGGTTTTGGGACAATGGGAACAACAATGAGTTTTCGGTTCATGCGGTTAAGAAGTGGATGGATGGAGCGGTTATAGTGCAGCCGAATTATGTCTTCAAATGGTGTAAGTGGGTTCCTATTAAGTGTAATGTGTTTATGTGGAGAATGCTTATTGATAGGCTTCCAACCAAGAAAGCGCTACAAAGGCGGAACATAGATTGTGGTAATCTCTCGTGCATCTTTTGTGGGGATGGAGAAGAGTCGGTAGATCACCTATTCACTAGTTGCATCATGACGATGGGCATTTGGTATGGCGTGTCGAGTTGGTTGAAGTTGCCTCCGTTATTTTTCTTTTCGAGACATGATATTTTGCAGGAACAATTGTGGCCGGTTAGGAAGAAGAAGGTTATTTATGGTTTGATGATCATTTCATGTTGGCGTATTTGGAAGGCTAGGAACGAAAAAGTTTTTCAAGACGTTAACTTGATGGTGTCTAAGGTGGTTGCGGACATTAAGGCTATAGGTTATGTTTGGTATTGTAGTAGAAATAAAGAGGGTGCTATGGGATGGGAGGATTGGCAATCATTTGATTTCGATGTAATGTAATGGTTTTGGTTGTAGGGGTCTCTATCTTGGAGATCCCGTTTCCTTTTTTGGTGTTATTGAAAGTTGTCTTCCAAAAAAAATTTAATGACACACTGAACATAGAAAAAGAAATTACTGTCATGAAGGACAATTGTCAAAGATTCCCCTATGCAACCCCATTATTATATTCCCCTGGTGGATGAATAATCTTACACTATTATTTTGAAAAAAAACGACATCGTTTTAGGGATTGCAATAATTATATTATACCTTTAAATATTGGGTCTTTGAATCAAAATCTTGTATTTATTCGGTATGCGCAGAATAGGTATAACTCATAATGGTCGAATTCCACCCCAATTTTTTTAACGTCCATAACTTTTTCATACGACATTATTTAAAAAAAACACACACCATAAAAATAAGCATTTTATCCTCTTTCATTTGCATACCATATTGCTATACTTTAAAAAAAATTGCTGGGTTGATAGTACTTGCGTCTAAATGTAAACACTTGATATTATTAGTTGCGTTTAAACATTCTAAATGTAATAATAGTTTTTTTGTTTTTTTAGTTTGTTTCTAATATCATGGGAAAGTTAGAAGAGCTTTACATGGAAGAACAACATTTTGTTAGTTTTATTAATTTATCGATGGAGGAAAAGGTACATGTACATAAAGCATTACTCTTATTAGTTAGTAACCTTACTTACAGTGCTATTTTGTTATTAGATTATGCGGAACTTGAAATTCATTCGACTTTACAATTTGGTTTCCAGATGTGTCAGCGGCTCCACTTGTTGAGAGTTTGATCATGTCTGGTTGTACGAACCTGGTTGAGGTTGACGAATCTCTTGTAAAATGGCTGCCATGCTTGATCTCGAGGAACTGGTCAGCAAAGTAAAATGGCTGAGAGGATTCTACAATCGTCTGCTACTTCTACAACATCATCATCTTGGAAATTTGCTAAATAAGAACTTGTTGGTTTACTTTTTATAACAAATGCACAATTCAATACATTGAGTAAATTAGGTTGTTTTCTCACGATCTGTGTCTAGTTGTTTTGTTTTCTTTTAAAGTAGCTTTTACATATAACAAAACTTAGGATCGACATCCTTGACCTTTTGTAGAATGTGATCCGAAATCTGATTTATGCTTGTGATAAGCGAGTAAAATGTCACCTGACATCGGGCAATAAAATCTAATCTTATGGGTCTTGTCTTTTGACCCATATCATATACCCACCACTACAACCAACATAGGTGGTCGGAGTGGTGTATGTACGAACCTGGTTGAGGTTGACGAATCTCTTGTATTCCTCAAAAGGCTACTAAATAATAATAAACTTGATATGTTTGTAAAAACTTGATATTAACTACTTGCGTTTAAACAATAATAACTTGCGTCTAAATGTAAAAACTTGATATTACTTACTTGCGTTTTAGCATGTATAACTTGCGTTTTATCATTTATAACTTGCGTTTGATCAGGTCGCTTTACCAGGTCGTCTTATCAGGTATAACTTGCATTTCTAAAACGCAATTATACCCTCAATAAAACGCAAGTTATCAACCCAGCAAAAAGAATTTTTTTTTAAAGTATAGCAATATGGTATGAAAATGAAAGAAGATGAAGAGCTTGTTTTTATGGTGTAATTTTAAAAAAAATAATAATGTCGTATTAAAAGTTATGGCCGTTTTAAAAATGGGGATGGAACTTTAATGACGCTAAGAAATTACCATCATGCCCCTGATTATCAAATTTAATCATACACTCCATGTTGTTTCCTACACTTTATAACTAATAATTTTAATATGAAGTATTGTTTGCTATAATATTATGCTTCTATATAAACCCCATATTTCACCTTGAACCCATCATCCATAAGGCATAACACATAAATAGAAAATGGCAGTCAATGCAGAGACTATAACCGATTCAACGAACCAAAAGTTTACGAGTCTTCTACAGAGCGATGCCCTTTATCAGGTAGTTAATTAGTTATTCCAACGTTTATTAATCCTAACATCTATGCAAGTCATGATCATATGGAAATAATAAACTGAACCTATTTATATTTTTTGTTCTTGATCGTTTGGCAGTATATACTTGAAACCAGTGTGTATCCAAGGGAACCTGAACCCTTGAAGGAGCTTAGAGGGGTTACTGCGACAGTTGAACGGTATTCGACACCTGAAAGATTACTTAAACTTTATGATTGTTATAGTCGTTTCACTTATATCTATATATATGTTTGTTCTGTTGAACATATATAGGAGTCATATGGCTACAACAGCCCATGGTGGACAGTTTTTGAACATGTTATTGAAACTAGTGAATGCTAAGAACACCATGGAGATCGGTGTTTTCACCGGTTACTCTCTTCTTTCCACTGCCCTTGCTCTTCCAGATGATGGGAAGGTCCGTATAACATATATTGGCTTTCGTTTATATGCATTATCATTGATTTAGAAAATATTTGTTCATTTTTCCTCTCTAAAGTCTTGGTACATAAATAACTAAGTTTTAATGGTTATGATATTATTATAGATTTTAGCAATGGATATAAACCGAGAAAACTATGAAAAGGGACTTCCCATTATAGAGAAGGCTGGAGTTGCCCACAAAATCGACTTTAAAGAAGGCCTCGCCTTGCCTATTCTTGATCAGATGATTGCCGATGTAAGATAAAATTCCTTAATTTGTATCTTATGTTATAAACTACTCACAAATGGTGAGCTTGGAAAAGAATAATAAAAGGGAAATTTCATATATCTCCTCTATACTAGTAAAATTACACATTTCTTCAATTAATGCTTTAAATATTGATGATTTGTGTTTTGAGGAAATATGTAATTTTGCAAGTTTACATGATTGGTATATGAAATTCCCCCGATAATAAAAAAACAACTCTTTTTCTGCCTTTGGTCACCGACCGGGAAAGAAGCAGGCAGTGATTAAAGCATATAATTTCTCATTTTCATTTAAAAAAATTTGTTATATTTGATGTTCATATATGAATTGAAGTGAGTAAGATGATGATATGATTTGATAATTAATATTCAGAAAACGTGTCATGGGAAATTCGACTTCATATTTGTTGATGCTGATAAGGACAACTATATCAACTACCACAAACGGATAATAGATTTGGTCAAGGTAGGTGGATTGATTGGCTATGACAACACCTTATGGAAAGGTTCTGTAGCCACACCGCCAGATGCACCAATACATCCATATGTCCAATATTACAAAGCCTTCATATTAGAGTTCAACAAAGCTTTAGCAGTTGATTCAAGGATCGAAATATGTATGGTTCCACTTGGTGATGGAATTACGTATTGCCGTCGGATCCTTTAAGTGTTACGTATTGTTGGGAGGACCAGTGGGTTCTTTTAAAATTTAATGTTTTATGTTTGTTTAAATTTCTTTGTTTTCAGAAATAACTAGTAGTGATGTGGGTATAATGTTGTGTTTGTTTTCCGTTTGTGTTCGTTTAAGGAATAATTTGAGTACTATTCACTTGTTAGTCTAGTATTATGATGTCTCTCCTTACAAGGTTGTGGGTATAATCCTTGTAAGTGCAAGATAAAGGTGAAAGTAAGGTGTTAAAATGTATCGTTAAAAGACCATTTAGAAGGTAATACACGCATCTTAGATAAGCGGGTCAAATACGTAATTTGGTATGGGTTGAAACCCGAAAGTATTCCCACTTTCTTTTTATAAGCCATTAGTCACTTAAACAAAATTACAGGAATAATAATTTCAGATATATCAGATAAAATATCTTCTTGATGGGATGATTTAGCTTACTTTCAACCCGTTCGACCCAATTGATATGTTTCTGATTTGTGATAAAACTTAAATATAACATATACCAACAAACTAATCAAATCGCTCAGATAGGGATAAGGCAAACTGATACGGATTCGTATACGAGTGGACACTAGAAACCCCTAGCGTGATAACCCTTGCTTCGGCCAACCGAAAACAACGAACAAAACTTGTTCAAGAAAATTCTTATTTATCAAAACTCTACCATCCAATCATAAATTGCAATGTTTAAATAAGAAACGAAAAACGACGAATAAGGAATTGAAAATATGGAAAACATGGAAAAGATAATTACTAAATGTAAAGAGATAAATATAAATACTTAAAAGATTGGATGGGTGAGACTAGAGGGCCATCAGCCTCTAGCCACGGCTCAGTGGGCCTGGTGGTTCTTCGACTGGGCTCTGATACGTATCATTCTCCCCCTCTAAAAAAGGACTCGACCCCGAGTCACCTTCATCCCCGGGAACGTATGGCGCTAGATCTGCGGCGTTTAAAGTGGCGGACACTTTATAATGGCCCGGGAGATCGATCTTGTAAGCATTATCATTAATTCGTCTTAGAACACGGAAAGGACCATCAGCCCGAGGTTAAAGCTTCCTAAAACGTCCTTGTGGAAAACGCTCACGGTGTAAATAAACCCAAACCAGATCACCTTCCTTAAAAACCACTTGTCGCCTATGCTTATTAACTCACGCCTGATATTGCAAATTATGTTTCACAATCTGCTCCCGAACTTGTTCATGCAACCTTTTAATCTGTTCAGCTTGTTCATCTCCTTCCGCGCTGAAGTGGTCGAGTTCGGGGAGAGGAGCCAAATCAAGTGGAGTGAAAGGATTCCTCCCATAGACAGTGAAGAACGGACTGCACCCTGTTGAGCTATGATTGGACCTAGTATACGCAAATTCGGTTTGAGGCAAGACGAGATCCCACTTCTTTGGGTTATCACCGACAAGGGCCCGAAGTAGATTTCCCATGCTTCGATTGGTTACTTCCGTTTGACCATCCGTTTGTGGGTGGTGTGAACAACTAAATTTTAACCTTGCGCCCAAACGCTTCCACAACGTCCGCCAAAAATGGCTAATGAACTTTACATCACGGTCGGATGTAATCGTCTTTGGAACCCCATGTAAACGAACGATTTCTGCAAAATAAAGTCGGGCGACTTGCGAGGCGTCAAACGTCTTAACACATGGAATAAAGTGAGCCATCTTAGAAAAACGATCAACGACAACCATAATCGAATCCTTCTTTCGTTGTGTCAAGGGTAAACCAGAAACAAAATCGAGGCTAACATCCTCCCATGGTCTCGTAGGGGCTGGCAATGGTGTGTATAAGCCTTGGTTTGTATTGTGGGTTTTAGCAATGTGACAAACACGACATCTCTTCAGAACCATAGAAACGACTCGTATTATTTTCGGCCAAAAGTTTGGTAAGGCAAGAACAGGTGCGTTGGTGATGGCGGTCTTAAGAGCCTCAAACGATTGTTGGGCGGCGGAGGACGAAGTAAACTTACTACTCTTTAAGCATTCCGTAATAGGGGCGACAAGAGTGCTAAAGTTGCGAATGAAGCGGCGGTAGAAAGATGCGAGACCATGAAAACTTCTAACCTCATGAAGCGACTGTGGTGAAGGCCATGTTGTAATGGCCGAAACTTTGGAGTCGTCCATGCGAATGCCGTCGCCCGAGACTAGATAACCCAAAAATATAGTCTCTGTTGTCAAAAAATGGCACTTTTTTTCATTGGCATATAGCTTTTGTTCCCAGAGAATTGTGAAAACGGCCCGTAGGTGGGTTAAATGCGTTGCGACATCGTTGCTAAAAACCAATATATCATCAAAATAAATGACAACACATCGACCGATAAGAGGCTTGAAAACATGATTCATTAGCCGCATAAATGTACTTGGGGCATTGGATAACCCAAACGGCATCACCATCCACTCATATAACCCATCTCGCGTCTTGAACGCGGTCTTCCACTCATCGCCAGGCCGCATGCGATACCCACTACGTAAATCAGTCTTGGAAAAGATTTTTGCGCCATGTAAGTGATCGAGTAAATCATCAAAACACGGAATAGGAAACCGGTATTTTATTGTAATTTTGTTAACCGCGCGACTATCAATGCACATCCGAAAAGTACCATTCGGCTTGGGCACGAGTAGCGCCGGGACTGCGCATGGACTCATACTCTCCCGAATGAGGCCCTTGTCCAAAAGTTCGGTTACTTGGCGATGCAATTCAGCAAACTCTTTCGGATTCATTCGATAAGCGGGCTTGTTTGGAATACTTGCACCTGGAAAAAAATCAACACAATGTTGGATTTCCCGTATGAGCGGAAGACCAGCAGGAATATCGGTTGGAAAAATATCCCTAAACTCAGTCAAGAGGGGTTGCACTTCTTGTGGAGCTAGCGGCACTGCGGGATTTTCTTCGGCAATTAATAGACCAAAAATGAGATGTTCTTGATTCTTCCTGGTAATTGTTGAGAAGTCTGATTTTGTAACCAACATAGAGGTGGACTCCTCCTGCCTAGGGTCAAAGGGTGCCAATGTGATATTAAGACCGTCTTTTTTGAAAGTGTAAGTATTACGAAAGCCGTCATGTTTTACGCGGCGGTCATAGAGCCACGGACGGCCCAACAAAAGATGACACGCGTCCATCGGGATGACTTCACACCACAGTTCGTCTGTATATTTATTACCGATGGAGAAAGGAACCAAACACCGATGAGTAACCTTAAGAAGATTACCCTTTTTTAACCACGTAAGTTGGTACGGGTCGGGGTGGTCGCATAGTGGTAAGTTGAGTTTTTACACCATGGTACTTGCGACCATATTTTCACAACTGCCACCGTCAATGATAACGGTACAAACCTTGCCTTTAGATGTACACTTTGTGCGGAAGATGTTACGAAGCCATTGCATGTCGTCGGAGGTGTCAGCTACGGACGTGTTTAGAATGCGTTGTATAACAAGTGCCTCACCCCGTTCGGGGTAAATAATTTCAATTTCCTCAACATCGTCCTCATTATCATATGTTGGTGCAGGTTCATCGACAAAAGCGACAAGTTGTTTACTGGGGCAATCACGTTTTAAATGACCAAGGCCTTGGCACTTGTAGCAACGAAGTGTACTAGGACCCGAACCTGATGGAACCACCGGAGGGGGAGGGGGTGGTGGGTCGGCTTTGATTGGGCCGACTCTAGGGGCGGCGGGAGCAGCCGAAACACGGGTTGGGAAACGAGATGGGGCCGGTCGCGATTTGGATGCCAATTGTTTTTCGACTCACTGAGCTAACCTGCACACATCAGTAAACGACCAATATTGTTGCAACAAAACAACATCGGATATTTCCGGCCTTAGGTTTCCCAAAAAACGGGCGATTACCTGTTCTTCGTCTTCGTCAATCCCACACCTCAAACGGAGCTGCTCAAATTCTATGATCAATTCCTCAACCGACAACGAATTTTGTTTTAAGTTATGGTAGTCTAAGAATGCGTCTTGGTTATGATTGACCGGTAAAAACTTGGAACGCAGTAAACGTTTCATCTTGTCCCACATTTCAACTTTAGTTTTACCCTCCCGATAACGTTGGTTTTGAACATGTTCCCACCATAAAGAAGCGTATTTGCGTAAACGAATAGCAACAAGTTTTACCTTTATGTTTTCCGGAATTTGGCGAAGATCAAAGACTCGCTCGACGGTTTGAAGCCAATCGATGAAGTCGTCCGGTTGCATTCGGCCTTCAAACTCTGGGATTTCTGTACGAATCCCCAGTGACCGTAAAGGATCTGCTAGTGGTGGTGGTGGTGTCCGACGACGACGTGCTCGCCTGCCAAAGATATTATGTCCGCCGTCTCCGTCGTCCCAAACATCCGATTCTATAGCTGAGTAATCCTCAAGGTTTTGCTGATTGAGCTCGAGTTCATGAACCCGTTGTTGTAGCCTTTCAATCTCAGCAATGTCACGCGGGTCACGTTGTTCATACCCATTGCCTCCGGCGGCGAATCTACGGTTTTGACGACGATCTCCCTCACGATTCGACATCCTGAGTAACCTGGTGCTGCTGATACCACTTGATACGGATTCGTATACGAGTGGACGCTAGAAACCCCTAGCGTGATAACCCTTGCTTCGGCCAACCGAAAACAACGAACAAAACTTGTTCAAGAAAATTCTTATTTATCAAAACTCTACCATCCAATCATAAATTGCAATGTTTAAATAAGAAACGAAAAACGACAAATAAGGAATTAAAAATATGGAAAACATGGAAAAGATAATTACTAAATGTAAAGTGATAAATATAAAAACTTAAAAGATTGGATGGGTGAGACTAGAGGGCTAGCAGCCTCTAGCCACAGCTCAGTGGGCCTGGTGGTTCTTCAACTGGGCTCTGATCCGTATCACAAACACCCTTATGAAGTGAGTAAAATGGATAATTTTGTACGGGTGGAAACACCTTAGTTGACCAAAGTATTTCTTTTGACAACTTTTTTTTATCTATAACATATATTTGTATTCATATTATAAAGGGTAAATTACATAAGGATAGTCGGTAGGCAGGCAATAGGGGTGAGCAAAATTAACCGCTATAACCAATAACCGAACCATAACCGACATAACCGAACCGATTTTAACCGATAACCGACATAACCAATGGTTATGATTATGAAATTTTTTTAACCAACCGAGCGATTATGTTCATGGTTATGAAACTTTGGATAACCGACATAACCAAAACCGAACCGACCTTCTAATTTTAAGTCTTGTAATAGGTTTATGTTTTACACTAACCATGTAGAGTTTTCTACTAAGATAAAAGTATGCTAGTAACAAAACGATCTTGACATGGGTGACCTTTATTTTAATAAAGAATTAAACTTAAGGTTTGGTAAGATTTTTTATTTTCTAGAAATATCTTATTAACAATGATCCCCCATTGGTAGTTTAACAAAAAAAAAATGTAATCTTGTTAGTCTTATAAAAAAAGCTTAAGCTAAGTCTACCATCGTAGGTTCCATTTTTTATTTTGTAGACTCACGCGATATTAATTTTTAAACTTTAGTCGAGAGTTAGTTGAAGTTGAAGTTTATGGTTAATAACCGAAATAACCATAACCGAACCATGGGTGAGGTTTCTGTACAAAGGCCATATTTCGTGAGAAGTGTGAGAAGGGTTAAAAATTGATATGTAGGCATCATTTTTTGAACTTAGTCATGATGTTTTGCATTGATTTGCCTAGAAAAACACCAACCATAACAATTAAGAACCGAAAACAATATATTTTAGGCTTAAAACTTAAAACACCATGCTAAGAACATTAAGTAGTGTGTTTTAAGTGTTAAGTAGTGTGTTTTAGCTGTTTTTAAATTAATGACTATAATACATTGCATTGTGTTTTAGATTGTTGTGTTTGGTGTTTTTCAAGTTAAAACAACCTAAAACATCATTCCTAAATCCAAAACATGATGCCTACATGTCAATTCTTAATCCTTCTCACACTTCTCACGAAATATGTCTTTTGTACAGGAACCTAAACCACCGAACCATAACCGAATTCATAACCGAGGAAATCCCATAACCGAAATAGCGGTTATGGTTATGGTTAATGGTAAAAACCGAACCAAACCGACCCATGCACACCCCTAGCGGGCAACAAGCTGCGCCGCCACCTTTTTCTGGATAAGAAAAAAATCGATAAGTAAAATTACATAAGTAAAATCGATACGAGTACCAATATGATTCGGGTACCAGATAGGTAATATTGATATGAGTACTATAAATACCATAATAAGAAAAAAAATCATAATATGAAATTCATCCGTATATAGAATTCGGTACCAGTATCATTTTATACTCATACCGATACCGAAAGTACTAAATACCGAAATCAATAAAATTGGATACCAATACCTTTACCAAATACTCAAAATCTATACGAATAAAAAATAAAAACACTATAACCGAGGTTTTCCACGAACACGTGAAGGAAAACAAAGATTGGTGACAAACAATAATAATGAGCACAACAAGTTAAGGGACCACAGTTGGATGCCACCTGGGTAATAGCCCAGTGGTAGCACATGTTGTGTTTGGGGGAATACACCAGGGATCGATAGCTGGGAGGTGTGAAAAGAATCAGGTGAAATATGGGGTGAGGAAATTTGCCGTACAAAAAAAAAAGGGACCACGGTTGGATCCCATAAAATCTAGACCAAACCTCATACCCGTGACACAAGGAAGTTACATATGAAACACACTTTATTTTATTTTTTTAGGAACCCATTACACCAAGTTTAATAACAAAATCACTTAGAACCAGAGGGCGCATTGCTGCATTTGTCGACCGCTGCTGGAGAATGCCACTGGTTTCTAGCGTTTTTGCTAATCGTCATTGCACAAAATAGTGAGATCATAGTTTGCGATTTTGATCCGAAACTATGCGTTTCCGCAAACATATTTCGTTATTAGTAAGGTTAAAAGTATATATATGAAGAAACACCAATATAACAGTATACTAGGGTAGTAGCACAAGTAAAGACATGATTCTCATTAATGATTTAACGACTATTACAGGACTAGAATAGCTACTGTTACAGCGCTTCGACTACAATCTAATTCTCATAACTATGGCGTCTCTCTCTGATTGTTCATCCTTTTCTTCGTCTGACCTCATGGGGTATTTATAGGCCACCTGAGGTCTTCTGTGATTGGTCGAGGAGGGAATGACAGCTGGCTGTACGATTAGGCCGTTGTCATTCGTTGCGCTGTTCCTTCGCTATTGGTCCACGTGTCTTTGTCTGTCCTTTCTTGTACTATTCTGTACCTCGTACCTGCAGGCGATCGTGGAGCAGGAAATGGACGTCTCTTATTGGCTGGACGTCCCTTTCTTGTCGGTTATTAGCTGTCATGCTACGAGGTATCCCGCGCCGCTTTCTAGAAGCCCACGTAGGCCTGCTGTGCTGGCGTATGTTGAGATGTGGGCCCGTGCGCTTGCGCGGTCTCATATCTCTTCAAGTCCCCCCAGTGTAGTGCGCTGTATGCGTTGCATGCAGGGCGCTGCACTAAGAGGAAAGAAAAGAGAAAAAGAAAATTTGTGTGTTTGTTATTATTTATTTTATTCGTTTAAGTATGACTGCGCGCTGCGCGATGATATTCCAAGTGGGATTTCTGCGCACGTCAGTAATTAATGCACACATCAGATGTGTCAGGGCGCGGGGCGGATGGGACAGGTTGGTAGCCGAAAAGTCTCTGACGGTTGTACTATTGCAGAGAGTGGTGGGTCCAACCTGTCGTTTCGCGTGCTCCCTGCCTTTCTCTCTCCTGACGTGGCATTTTCTTATTGGCAGGTCGTGCCACACGATTTGTAACCGTCCTGAAGGCACGTGACCTGTATATAAAAGGTTGTTCTTTTTTTTTCCTTCCATTCTTACATTTTCATTTCAGACTTAGCCAAAAAGAAAACTCTTTCTCTCTGCCTTTTTCAATAGTTGAATTTCTTTTCCTAAAAACTTTCCAACTTTCGTTATGGAGAACGTTGTTCAGGTCCCCAAAAAGAAACGTGGTGGGTCTAAGAGGAAGGATGACGGTTCAAAGAAGGGACCGCCACACGCCGGCGAAGTCACGGCGGTGTGGGCGAAGGGGGAATTTCGAAAGTTTAGGAAGGAATATGGGTTTCCTTCCAGTTATGGTGTTGAGGCTCCTGCCCCAGATAAAACCATACTTGAGCCTCCAGTGGGCAAGGTTGGGCTTTACGCCACGTACTTTCGAGATTGCAACTTTAGGGTTCCGGTAACCCGTTTCTTAAAAACGTTTATTCAGACCGTTGGGGTCCATGTTAACCAGATTCACCCTGGTTTGATGTCACGACTGATGTTCTTCGAGTTCTGCTGCCACTCCCAGAAGATTGAGCCCTTGGTTGACATGTTCTATGTCTTTTATTCTCTCTGCTTTGTGGAGAGTTGGCTATCTTGCCGTCCCCGCACAGGGGTGGCTCCCTGTGCCAAGGCAGGAGTGAAGAGTTTTCGTGACTGGAAGCCCAAGTTTTTCTGGATTAATGAGGGTGTTATTCCCTTGGTTATGGGTCGCCTGAACCCGGATGATGGTGCGCCCAAGGCGGTGCTGATTGATTACAAAGAACAGGACTGGTTCCAAACCCTTACGGCGCATCCAGTGGACTTGTGTGAGATTCCGGAGACGGCGCTGGTGATGGCAGGGATGAGCCTGAAGTACGATGTTCAGGGGCGCAACCCTCACTTAACTGAAGATGGGAAAGGTATGTCTTTCCGTCTGTATTGTGCGGCGCGTTAACTTTACCTTTTACTAACCCTCGTTTTTTCTCTTTATCAGATGTAGAGAGCTTGTATAGTTTATTGTTGGGTGGTGACAACATGGGGTTCATCTTTCGGGAGCTTGCTGAGAATGAGCTCTACATTTTGGAGAAGGCCTGGGACACGCTCGTGCGCCCACAGTTGGAGGTTGTGGCGCAGGAGGGTGTCAGTGTGCCCTTGCAGATAACTGAGACAGGTGAGCCTTCTTCTCTTTTTGATAACCCCTCTCCGGTGAACATGTTCATACGGACGGGTTATCCTTTTATTGTTATTTCAAGTGATGAGTCGTCTGACTCTGGTGCATCCTCTTCTCCGCGTTTGTCGCCCGCAGGCGGAGGCGAGAGGGAGGTGCTGCCGACATTCAACGCGGACGACAGCGGAGAAGAGACGGAGGCTGAAGAGTTTGTGCTTCGTCTGGTGAGGCAGCCAAGGACTGGGGTGGCGCGGGGTGGTAGTCGAGGTGAAGGTTTTGCTTTTATTTTAGACCATGAGGTCGTTAGCAGGTATCTTCAAAATTACAACCCTATTGAACGAAGCTACGTTGAACTTTCAGATGCGTTCACGGATGAGGGAACGGCTGCGCTGAAGGACATTACAGAGGGGGTGATTGTTCAGGCGCCGTTAACTGTAGAGACTGAAGTGGGTCATTCTGCGCATCAGCAGACTCCGCAGAAGAAGAAGCGTTCGAGACGGAGCAAGTCTCATAAGTCTTCTACTGGTTCTTTGTCCCCTGCTGAAAAGAGGCAAAAGCTGGGTGACTTGGTGCATAGCGCTGAGGACAGCTTGTTAGGTATGTTCTTTAGCGTCGCGTCGCGTACGCTGTGCATTTGTCTTTATTTCTTCCTTTTGACTTATTGTTTGTTTTGTGTCGCTTGCAGCTGACTTGATGGGTGAAGGTGCGCCCGGTCATGTGACCGAGGCTGCTGTGCATGAGGGTTTTATGGTGAACCCGACGGAGACTCAGGGGGTGCCCTCGCCAGATAGGCGGGTTGTTACTCCTCCTGTTCAACCTCTGTCGTCCAGGACTCCGCCGCCATCCCCTGTTCGTGAAGTGGTTCAACCTACTCCTCCACGTCCGACGGCGCAGTTGGATGACCCCCTTGTCCATACTGCTCCGGTGGTCACTGAGGCATCCATGGGTTTGGAGGGGGAGACCCATCGCGTGTCTCCGCCAGACATTAGTGAGGGTGATACAAGGGGCTTACAAATTATGGACGACGACTCCAACGAGAAGCGTCCGGTCCCTGAGTCTGAGGCTGGCTTTTCAGGGGCCAGCCTTAAAAGCGCGGATGTAAACCCTGATGAAGTTTACATCCCTTCCTGGCAATTGACTACCAGCGCCAGGTTTGTGGATGTGAATAGCTGCCGGGAGCTGTTGGGTAATCTTGTGCCTCCTGCCGAGCGCGAGCACCAGGCCAATCGTCCTCATCAGGATCTTCTTGAGGACAACATGATGAGCTTGGCGAATCTGATCTCAACTTCCGCTGAGATTGCTCGGCAGTGGGGTTTCTTGGCCCATGAGCGTCAGGGATATGACGCTAAGTTTAGTGAGGTATGCGCAGAGCGTGATAGGTTGGCGCAGGAGTTGAAGCGCGCTAAGTGGGATGCCGTGACTTATCGCGAGGAACGGGATAAGCTCGACAAGCACTTATCTGAGCGAGAGCAGCAGTGGACAGCTGCCTGTGCTAAAACCAACCGTACTCTGGAGGTTGCAGCGCAGAAACAGCAGGAGGCTGAGCGTCTGTGGGGCGAGGCGTCGCGTAAAATCCTTGAACTTAATGAAAAGTTGGACCAGCGTCGTGATGCCTTGCTTGAGGCTCGCGAGATGCTGAGGCAGAAGGATGCCAAGATCGCAGAGTTGGACACCAAGGTGGCGGGCTTAGAGGAGGCCAACCTGAAACTGGAGCAGCAGAACGCTGACCTTGAGGGGGAAGCGTTAGATGTCCGTGACGAGGCGCGCTTGGCGCATGAAGACCGGGAATGGCTTATGACTTGTTGTGTCCCGGAGGTTCGTCTTTTGCTTTTACTCTTTATTTTCCTGTTGTTTTCCTTTTTTCTGATGCTTAACGGGCTCTTGTGTTTATTTTATAGGTCGCTTATCACGTGAAGAATTGTGATGAGGCGCGCCAGGCGGTCGCTGCTGTGAACGCTGCTGCCAAGTTGGTGGGGCGCAAGGCTGGGTTCTTGGAGGGGTTCCAGCATGCGAAGGATGGGAAGGCTTTAGAGCAGTTCCCTTTGTATAACAAGGACCTAGATGCCTTGTTTGAGAAGAAAACAGCGGAGTATGACAAGCTGAACATTGAGTTGGTGGACTTTGTTGTGAGCCACCGGGACCAACCAACGTGTCATACTCTGCGGTCGTCTTTTGAGAAGCAGGGCCTGACACACACGAGGCGCAAGTATGCTATGAAGAAGACAGATGCGGGTCCTCATGCGGAAGGCGACGCGCCGGGTCCAAGTGAAAGGTTGGACCTGTCTGGCTCAGAAGACGACTTTAGTGATGCTTCGGAGGGGGGCGCGGCGCCATAGACCGATTGTGTATTTTGCTTTTTCATAGTTTTGTAATGACTTAAAGGACAACATATTTGTAGCTTTTTAATGGAAATTTTGGTTTCGTTTATTGTTTTGCTGTGTCATTTGTATGCCTTGTGTTTTTCCTGCTGTTGTGCAATGTTAGTTGCAGGCTGACCAGCTGGCGCTGTGGTTTGGCTATGTTGTGCCTTAGGTATGGCTCTAGGCAGTCGCCACTTAGCGTTGTGATTGTTTCGTTTGAAACGTTGTGCTTTAGTCGTACACGTTTTAGTGGCGCGCGATATCCGAGCTGTATGGCGCGCCTGTTTAGGAGATTGCAGCTTGTCGTTGCAATTTTTTAGTTTTAGACATTGTATCTTAGCCATACAATGTTTAAGTGGCGCGCGACATCTTAGCCATATGGCGCGCCTGTTTTAGAAATTTGCAAGTTATCTTGCAATTTTTTAATTTTAGACATTGTATCTTAGCCATACAATGTTTAAGTGGCGCGCGATATCTTAGCCATATGGCGCGCCTGTTTTAGAAATTTGCAAGTTATCTTGCAATTTTTTAATATTAGACATTGTATCTTAGCCATACAATGTTTAAGTGGCGCGCGATATCTTAGCCATATGGCGCGCCTGTTTTAGAAATTTGCAAGTTATCTTGCAATGTTTTAATTTTAGACATTGTATCTTAGCCATACAATGTTTAAGTGGCGCGCGATATCTTAGCCATATGGCGCGCCTGTTTTAGAAATTTGCAAGTTATCTTGCAATGTTTTAATTTTAGACATTGTATCTTAGCCATACAATGTTTAAGTGGCGCGCGATATCTTAGCCATATGGCGCGCCTGTTTTAGAAATTTGCAAGTTATCTTGCAATGTTTTAATTTTAGACATTGTATCTTAGCCATACAATGTTTAAGTGGCGCGCGATATCTTAGCCATATGGCGCGCCTGTTTTAGAAATTTGCAAGTTATCTTGCAATGTTTTAATTTTAGACATTGTATCTTAGCCATACAATGTTTAAGTGGCGCGCGATATCTTAGCCATATGGCGCGCCTGTTTTAGAAATTTGCAAGTTATCTTGCAATGTTTTAATTTTAGACATTGTATCTTAGCCATACAATGTTTAAGTGGCGCGCGATATCTTAGCCATATGGCGCGCCTGTTTTAGAAATTTGCAAGTTATCTTGCAATGTTTTAATTTTAGACATTGTATCTTAGCCATACAATGTTTAAGTGGCGCGCGATATCTTAGCCATATGGCGCGCCTGTTTTAGAAATTTGCAAGTTATCTTGCAATGTTTTAATTTTAGACATTGTATCTTAGCCATACAATGTTTAAGTGGCGCGCGATATCTTAGCCATATGGCGCGCCTGTTTTAGAAATTTGCAAGTTATCTTGCAATTTTTTAATTTTAGACATTGTATCTTAGCCATACAATGTTTAAGTGGATATATGTGACGATGTGATGGGTAATTGAATAGAGGTTTGGGTTAGGGAAAAAAAAAAAAAAAAAAAAAAAAAAAAAAAAAAAAAAAAAAAACTATCGTCATATTAAATGGCCAAACAGCCTTCATTACATAGCTCGCGGTGATTACATATAACATTTTCTCAGTTGTGCTGCATTCCATGTGCGTGGAATCAGCTTGTCTTCTAATGTTGATAGCTTATATGCTCCTTTCCCTAACACTTCAGTGATGCGGTATGGACCCTCCCAGGTGGGAGCGAGCTTGCCTGTTGGAAGTACGCCACTGGCTTCGTTATTTCGTAGGACAAAGTCGCCGACTTTGAAGGTGTTCAGCTTGACCTTGGCGTTGTAGTACTTTTCCAACTTCTTTTTGTAGTTAGCCTCTTTGATTGCTGCCAAGTCTCGACGCTCCTCTAGTAAATCCAAGTTGGTGCGCAGCTCTTTTTCGTTGTCAGTGTGGTGCGCGGACAGGACTCTTGCAGAGGGACAGCCTATTTCGGCCGGAATGACTGCTTCGGAGCCATAGGTGAGGCTGAACGGGGTTTCGCCGGTGCTCGTTTTTGTTAGCGTTCGATTAGCCCATAGCACGCTCGGTAACTCCTCCGCCCAAGCTTTTCCCCTCGTCCCTAGGCGCGCTTTGATGCCTTCGACGATGCTCCTGTTGGCGCGCTCAACCTGGCCGTTACCCTGTGGGTGGGCGACTGATGTAAAGATGGGCTTGATGTGTAGCTCAGCGTACCACTTTAGGAGTCCCCGATCCGCGAATTGTGTGCCATTGTCTGTGACAATTTCCATGGGTAGGCCGAAACGGCAAATGAGGAACTCCCAAATGAATTTCTTTACCTGGCTTGCGTTGATCTCTGCTAACGGCTTGGCTTCTATCCATTTCGTGAAGTAGTCAATTGCAACGATTAGGTATCTTCGCTTGCCTGTTGTCATGGGGAATGGTCCTACCAAGTCGATGGCCCATTTTTGGAACGGCCATGCGGATGTTACTGGTATTAAGTCATTTTTGGGGCGCATGGTGTTCGGCGCGTGGCGTTGGCAAGAATCGCATCGTCGAATGGTTTCTAGCGCATCCAGATGCATGCCAGGCCAGTAGTAGCCGGCGTTCATGATCTTTGCCACCACCATGCGCGGCCCCGCATGTATACCACATATCCCCTCGTGGATTTCCCTGATGAGGTAGTCTGCGTCTGTCCCATCGACACACTTCAGCAATGGCCCCAAGTAAGATTTTCGATACAACACTCCGTCTTGCATTTGGTACTGTAGCGCTTTGTGTTGTATTTTTCTTGCCTCTGCGCGCTGACTTGGCAGTGTGCCTGTAGTGAGGTAAGAGATGATTGGGGTCATCCAGCTGTCAATACCTACTTGAATTACATGGACCTCTTTAGGTGGTACTGAAGGCTCGGCTAGCACTTCCACGCGGACCTCTTTTGCTAAATGGCCAAAGTTTGTGGATGCCATTTTGCTTAGAGCGTCAGCTGGTTTATTTTGACTGCGACTGATGTGGTCGATGGTGCAACTTGAGAAAGTGGCCATTAATTCTTTCGCGTGGCGAAGGTATGTTGCCATGGATGGGTCTTTGGCATCATACTTCCCGGTGATTTGTCCCGCTACCAACATGGAGTCAACGTGCGCGAAGACGTGCTTGGCGCCCAGTTTTTGCGCGATGCGCAGGCCTGCAAGGAAAGCTTCGTACTCAGCCTCATTGTTCGTTGCTTTGAATTCTAGGCGGATTGCGTAGGTGAATTCGGCTCCGTCAGGGTGGACTAGCCTGACCCCCGCACCTGCGCCATCTTCGTTTGAGGCCCCATCTGTGTATAAGTTCCAAATAGCCTTGTCTTCACATTGTTGTTGCGGGCCTTGCTCAGCCTTGCACTCTTCTATTTTTTCTTGTGGTACCTCGGCGATGAAATCCGCCAGGACTTGTCCCTTGATTGCTGGTCTGGACTTGTAGAAGATGGTATGTTCGCCCAACTCGATTGCCCACTTTGCCAACCTCCCGGACAGCTCTGGTTTGGAGAGCACGTTGTTCAGCTTGTAGTCGCTGAGCACATTGATTGGGTGTCCTTGGAAGTATCGGCGCAATCTGCGCGATGCATGTACTAGGGCTAGTACCAATTTCTCCATCGTCGTGTACCTGGTCTCTGCATCTGTCAGAACTCTGCTGATGTAGTAAATCGGGGTTTGGACCAGTTTGCGATCCACCATGAGCACTGCGCTTACCGCTTTTTCTGTGGCGCATAAATACATTGTTAAGGGCTCTCGTGGTAGAGGCGCAGTGAGTGTTGGAAGATCCATTAGGCAGGCTTTCATGTCTTGAAAAGCCTTTTCCGCTTCGCTGGTCCATTTGAATTGGTTCTTTTTCAGGCAGCTCTTTAGTGTTTCAATGAACGGGATGGATTTGGTCGCGTGGTTGGAGAGGAACCTGTTGATGGCGACCAAACGTCCGTTCAGGGTTTGGACGTCCTTCAGCGTTGATGGAGACGGCATTTGTGCGATGGCTTGAATTTTTTCTGGGTTTGGTCGAAAACCGTCTTTGGTGACGATCACCCCCAGAAACTTTCCCTCTTCCATTCCAAATGCGCACTTGCTCGGGTTGAGTTTCATGTGGATCTCTTTCAAGTGCTTGAAGGTCTCTTCAATGTCTTTCAACATTTGATCTTCTTCTTTGCTTTTGATGACTAGGTCATCTACATAGACTTCGAGGTTTTTGCCAATTTGTAGCGCGAACGCACGGTCCATCAGCCGCTGATAGGTGGCTCCTGCATTCTTTAGCCCAAATGGCATCTTTGTGTAGCAAAAGACGCCCTTGTCTGTTCGAAAAGCAGTTTTGTCCTCGTCCTCTGGCGCCATTTGGATTTGGTGGTAGCCCTTGTAGGCGTCTAAAAAGCATTTGAATCTGAATGGCGCGAGGGAGTCGATTTTCAGGTCTATTTCCGGCAAAGGGTAGCAATCCTTTGGGCAAGCTTTATTGAGATCCGTGTAATCCACACACATCCTCCAGCTGCCATTGCTTTTCTTGACCATGACTGGGTTTGCGACCCAGGTCTGGTATCTTGTTTCGCGCAGGATCCCTGCCTTCAGTAGTTCATTGACTTGCTCGTTCATTGCTTTGGCCTTTTCGGCGCCCATGCTCCTGCGCTTTTGTGCAATCGGCTCAACCGATCGGTATGTATTAAGCTTGTGTTGGGCAAGCTCTCGCGGGACCCCCACCATGTCTGATGGTTGCCACGCGAAAACGTCCGAGTTCTTTCGCAGGAGCTGCTTTAGGCGTTCCCGTGTGTTCTCTGAGATGGCGGCCCCCAGTGTTACCGTTTGTTCTGGGAACTTGGTGTTGAGGATCCACTTTTCCGGCTCAGTACGCGGGGTGGCCTTTAACATTTTGGCGGGATGTGGCTCTTCTGTCATAGCGCACTCTCTGTTGGCCCATATGATTGCTACGCCCGTTGGTGTTGGGAATCCAATGGCTCCATGTATTGTTGACGGTACCATGTTGTAGGCAGCCATTGCCTCTCGCCCCAAAATGATGTCGTAGGTGGACTTCGTTGGCACAACGAGGAAAGTGACATCTTCTGTTCTTGAGTGTGCTTTGTCCCCCATCGTTAGACGGAAGGAAATTTCCCCCAGAGGTGATATGACTTCATTTGAGAAACCCATGATAGGGGAGTTGACTGGGCGCAGGCGTTGCTTGTCTTCCTCGTCTAGGAGGTTAAAGCATTGCTCGTACATTATGTCAGAGTTGCTCCCTGTATCTACCAGCGCGCGAGTGGTTCGATAATGATCGAAAATGGCTGTGATAACCAGTGCTCGGGTGGATGAAGGTCCGCCCTTGACTGTTGGGAAACGTACTTGTTGTTCTTTCCATTCTGCCGCTTGGTCAGGCTTTCTCTTTGCTTGCTTTCTTCTGTCAGAGTGGATCATCAAGCTGACATTTTTGATCTTCTTTTGGGGTGGCCCTTCTTGCTGCTTGCGCTCGACATTTCTTAGCAGGTGCCCAAGTTTTCCTGATTTTAGGGCCTCTTCAATTGCTTGCTTCAGCTGATAGCATTTATCTGTGTCGTGCCCAATGTCTTGGTGATAGGCGCAGAACTTTCCTGGATCTAAGTTATCTCGTCGTTTGATCACCTTGGGTTCTGGGAAGGCTACGTTTTCCGTTGCTAACACCTGCGCTGGGGTTTTTGTGAGTGGGGTCCAATTGTTGTGACTCCTTCTTCCTGACCTGTGGTCGTTCTGTGTGTTTCCTTTGTGGTCGTGGACCTCAATGGGTTTGGCGTCTGTTTGGGCGCCTCCTTGGAGTCGGTTCCAAACAGAGCCTCTTCCTCTTCTGTCCTGTCGACCGTGCCTGGTGCGCGCAGCTTGTGCTTGGACGTCCGTGTACTGAGGTGCTTGTACTCGGTTCCAGACGGACAGCTCTCTTTCTGTTTTTGCATATGTTTTAGCCCCCTTCATGATTTCATCCCATGTGTTGGGCATGCCAGTGCAGCCTGCTAGTGTGCGGATGAGGGAGTCGCATCGTACTCCCTGGGTGAAGGCTGCTTTCATAAGCTCGAAACCGATGGGCCCGATCTGCAGAGCTTCCCTATTGAAACGGGTGATGTAGTCTTCGATTGACTCATTGTCTCGTCTCCTGACTTGTAGGATGTCAGTTGAGTCGCGCTCAATTCTTTTGTTTTGACTGAAGTGATCCGCAAACTTGTCTGTTAGTTCTTTGATGTTATCAATCTTTCCATTTGGTAAGCTGTCAAACCATACTCGCGCAGCGCCCGTGAGCGTCTGCGCGAACATGTGACACCAGGCTGGCAAACTCCATTGTGCACATTTTCCTGCTACCTCGAATGTCCTCAGATGGTCGTCTGGGTCCCCTGTTCCATCAAACTTACCTAGCGTACTCGGGATTTTTGTTTTGGGTGGCAGGGGTGCCAGCGCAATGCGCGGGGTAAACTTTGACTTTTCCATGAACGATGGAGGATAATATGGTTTGGTTAGGTCGTCATCACCGGTCATAAAGTGCCCTCGCGCAGTGGTGTTGCTTAAGGGCTGGCTTATGTCACGCGTGAAGCGACTTTGAGACTCGTCCGAGTCTTCTCTCCATGTGGGATCAGTTTCATGGTTGCTTCCGCCATTGTTCCTTGCTGCGTTGGACGGTCCCTCGCTGTAGGAAAGCGTGCGGGTGGCCTCCCTGAGCTGTTGGTCCTTCAGTTTTTGGAAGTATATACGCTTCAGAGCTTCCTTTTGCTGAGTATACCATACCTCCGGACTAACCATCGGCGCGGTATTCTCAGCTGGGGAAACCTGATTCGTTTCAGTGATAAACTGGAAGGAGGGGGTTTGTCTTGTCCCTGAGGATGGGGTGACAGATGGACCCGTGTTTGTCGTCTGTTGCTGAACATCTGCTGTGTTCCCCGACTGGCCGGTGCCTCCCTGGGCAACGTCGGTGTCGGAGTTAGCATTTGTGAAGTTTGGTAACGGTGGTAAGAGAGACATAGTTATTGTTTTTGAGAAATAGAAGTTTTTAACGTTCTTTTATGCTCAAATAGACGGATGGCGCCAATGAAGAAACACCAATATAACAGTATACTAGGGTAGTAGCACAAGTAAAGACATGATTCTCATTAATGATTTAACGACTATTACAGGACTAGAATAGCTACTGTTACAGCGCTTCGACTACAATCTAATTCTCATAACTATGGCGTCTCTCTCTGATTGTTCATCCTTTTCTTCGTCTGACCTCATGGGGTATTTATAGGCCACCTGAGGTCTTCTGTGATTGGTCGAGGAGGGAATGACAGCTGGCTGTACGATTAGGCCGTTGTCATTCGTTGCGCTGTTCCTTCGCTATTGGTCCACGTGTCTTTGTCTGTCCTTTCTTGTACTATTCTGTACCTCGTACCTGCAGGCGATCGTGGAGCAGGAAATGGACGTCTCTTATTGGCTGGACGTCCCTTTCTTGTCGGTTATTAGCTGTCATGCTACGAGGTATCCCGCGCCGCTTTCTAGAAGCCCACGTAGGCCTGCTGTGCTGGCGTATGTTGAGATGTGGGCCCGTGCGCTTGCGCGGTCTCATATCTCTTCAATATAAAAAAAATATGATGAGGTTAGTTTCATAAAATGTACTGTTTAAGATCACTATTTGAAGTTCTTCTAACTTTTAGACCAAAACAAAACAGACTGAAACAAGAAAATAACTACTCATATTTGCATAATGTTATTAAAGCTACTATGATTTGGTAGTTGATGACCTGTCGTTTGGGTCATGCAAAAACCTAAATAAACTAGATTGCTAGAGTAAGTAGGGTATCGAATCCATGAGGAGCACATGGTTAATATTACACGTTTTGTTTGATTATTTAAACTAAATTAATTTAAAACTAAATTTTGGATTGGATTGAGTAACTATACTAATGAAAACTAAAATTGATTTAAAAAAAAACAACTCTGAGGAACGAGCGATCTATTCCGAATTTCAAGTTCAAAGATAATTTCAATAACCTAATTTTCAGTTTTGGAAAACCATATAGACATGATTATGTTAACTAAATGATTGTGATAAAACGAGGACAAAGTACTCTGATTGCAAAACAACGAGAGGCTATCACACGATTATCAATTATAAATTACCAAACCAAACCCTTTTCTAATAGATCCCGATTACTAGAACTCTCGGGAATTGAAGGCTAAAGAACTAGGTTTCAAATAAAATATAACCCTTTACAATTCAGTTAAACAAATAGCAAAAAACATCAAATGCTTAGATTACTAGATCCAAACAAATAAGAAAACTAGCTTAGATAATCTTACTAACAAGAACCATCCATTGGAGAAGATCACAAAATAATTAGCCACCGGATACTCTCACTTGTATCCCTTTTCGATTTGCATAACAAAGCAGCAAAGGCTGCTGCCTTCGTGCGTCACCCTGCTGTCGTCCAAGAATAATAAAATCCTTCTACTCGTGACCTCCCCTTTTCTAATGGACTTCTCTTTTCTTTTTGTCAGCTAATTTGGTTTAAATCATTGGCCCACCAACAATCCATTATATTTGGTCCATTTATTATTCTTGTTTTGTCAAATGATGTCGAGGCTGCCAGAATAATGTCAACACAAGATTGTTTTTAGTTTCCTTTAATTATCAAAACAATCACCATTTCATTTTATTTACTAAATACAATATAATTATTAACATTTTATTTTATCCCTAGATCATTTTAGCACGTTTTCTTTTATAATCCAAAACACCTACAAAACACATGTACACTAATAAATAACTAAGGCCAACTAAAAACACACAATAAAAGACTAAAAAGTATACATGATTAACATATTAACAAGGTGTGTTTCACAACACATCACACCCCTACACTTATCTTTTTTTCGTCTCGAAAAAAATTATCTACACTCTACTCAAGACATTATCACAGACTAGCACCCCAATCGCCCCATCATACCTCAGCTAAGGTCCAAAGTCATAACCCCTTTACAGATCAGCATTACATTAGATAAGTTAATTCAGCAAGTCAAATTGATTTCCATTTAAAAACATAATTAACCAACCAAATCTAACATGCTTTCGATTTTTATTTTTATACAACACACCCCTCACAATTTTCCACTCCACTCGGTTTAATATCTGGAGTAGCATGTAATGAGCTACTATTATTTACTCAAAACCAAACATGTAACTCTGTTATCATAAGCTTGTATAACAATCACACCTCAACTATAGACAATGCACGTATCTAAAGGACTTACGGGTTTTGGGCTTACGGTAAAGGTAGGATAATTTGGGTAGAAGTGGCTAAACTAAAATGGTGAAACCAACATGACTGACAATCCTTATTCACAATACACATAAATAAACACCACTTTGGACATATTCTAACCATAACAAACAACTTCTATTTTTGTATATTTTTTTTCTTACTATAATTTGTTTTCATTTTTTTCTTCATTTCATTTTTTTCTCATATTTATATTTTTTTCAACATTTAATAGAACTCAAACACATAAACACACACATAAAACACAATGGATGTAATCAATTTTCTTAACAACGGTTAACGGATCGATTTGGGTAATTTTATAGGCTTAACAAACGAAAGGATGTAGGCTCAACATGGGCTACTAAGGGTGATTTTCTTTCTTTCTTTTTTTTAGGAAACAGGTCAACATAACACAACACATGGTATCAAACAAAAAGGAAATCCTAAGTCGCCTTTGTCATATACGTGCATATCTAGTCTACAACCTCAGCATGTATCAAATCACACAAGTTCTGCAACAGAGAAACATTTTGCCTACTCTCAACAAACGAAAATGTATATAAATCAATATATTAACTAGTAGGGTCAAGATCTCACAAAAGTGGGGAAATGGGTTACCGATGTGTGCATGTATTTATTACCAATACCTTGTTAAACCTAGTCAGGCAATTCTAAACACTTTTCTTAAAAACACATGCTGAAAATGGTTCATATTACTTTTCCACAAATTAGACCATGACTAAGGATCTACTGCCAAAACAATCAAGAAATAATTGGTATGTACTGAAAGAGCTGCTTTATGTCTTATTAGAATGTTTTTTAAAAACAATTTTCAAGACATTTTCTTGATTTTAAAAAAGGTCATTTTTTAGACTCAAGAATAAATAAAAACGAAGTTTCCCCAACCCCACACTTGAATGACACATTGTCCTCAATGTAAGATAGAGAATAAAATAAAAATAAAATACAACAACAGTAAAAGGAACAGACTCCCCTGAATGTAGGCAGTGCGCGTATGAGCCTCTGTAGTTCCTCCCACTCGAGCCGTATAGCATATCATTCGCGACCGATAAAGATACCTAAAACTAAGACTCAAAAGAAAAATAAAAACATAAAATTCTGGGATGCCTTATACACCGATGGTGTACAGATTTACCCTGCCTGAATGGAGATTGAGTACATGCGAAGTTATCTGATTGCAAGTTAAACTCCAAGCATTCCCAGAAATCAAAAGAGACTCAAAATACAAACTAAAACTAAAAGAAAAATAATAAAATAAAATAAATAAATATACAAAATGTAATAGAATCATACCTGACTATCAAGGTGGTCTAAGCGCGAACTTGTCTACCGAGTTTCCAATGTATGCCCGGTAGTTTACATGCCAATAAATAGATGTTTAAAGATTGGCATGTATAGTGAGCGAATGTTGTTGTGGTGGAACCATCTCATGAGCTTTTCCCCAATGTCTTGTAATCTCACTTTCCGAATATTTGCCTTTGAATCTTCATCCCGAACCTTGTTTATGTGGTTAATCGGTGCGGGATGAAATTTGTGAGAATCTTGACTTGTATCACCTACATCAATACGAACAACAACCTTTTCCAAATGTAACTCTTCAACAAGTGAAGGATTTGGTATGGTATTAATCTCCACAACCTCATCCTTAACTTGCGAATAGTTTTTGATATCATCAGGCAAAGGAGAAATAGCCTCGGCTATGTTTATCCTTGTCGATAACTCATAACTCACAGAATTAACATATAAAACAGGCATAAATAGTCCCATAATATGTTACAATTAGGCTTATATTGTTCACAATTGATGCTTAATTTGTTCCTGTTTGTATTTCTCAGGAAATTGGAGCTCCAAGACGGAAACAAAGGAATTCCGGATGAAAATAAGCAAAAACTGGAGATTCCTGAAGATACAAGACTTGAAGCCTGTTCCCTGTATGTTTGGAAGACAATCCCGGGACTTAAACAATGCTAAAATCAGCCCGGGAGTGACCAAGCACGCCCACACTCACTTGCACGAAGGCCCTGCACGCGAGAAGAAAACGAAGCAAACTTGGAGAGCAAGAAAACATAATCAGCAGGGCATGCACGCCCGTGCCACCATCAAGGGCACGCTCGTGCCACCATCAAGGGCACGCCCGTGCTAGAGACAATACGTATAGACAGTTTCTGCCATGCAGCAACAGAACGTACGTGAGACAACAAGCACGCCCTTGACACTCTATGGCTCGCTCGTGCAGCCCCTGGAGCTCTATAAATAGCAAGCTAACCCTCACCATTTGATCATCCCTTCTTGTGCTCTCTTGGGGATGACTACCAAGCTTCTTCCAGAGATCTTGGGGTCTTGTGGGAGGCCTTCTGGCCCTCCTAAAATCCCTCAATGGTTAGGCCTCGTCCTCCCTTTATTTGCTTGTCCAGGAAGAGGATCGTAAAGTAGTTATGCAATAAACATCGAGGGTCGTGAGGATCATGTTAGTTACATATCACTTGAAGATAGAGAGCTTGTCTATGAGCAGCCATGTTCATGTGTTGATCATTTCTTATGGTTGTATTTTTCTATTATCCCTGAACCCACATCGATTTCTAGACTTTTATTATTATTAGTAGTAGTAGTTTATTTTTAGTTATTTGTGGTCTTATCTTCTTCTAATCCTTGGTTGTTTATCTTTGTGACAGGTTTGAATGATGACTAATTTAATAACTTAAAATACTTTAACTTAATTAAATAATCAGAGGTAAAATCAGCTTCTGGTAGCCCCGAGTTAGATCCAAGGCGAGGAAACCGGTAGTGAGACAGATCCATCGGGCTTCTGATATCCAAACCGGATTCTAAGCAACGGATTGTCAAGTGGACCAGATCTGAGTGTCACATTTCTGGTACCAGATGACTGAATGACTTTCTTGGTAAATGGAGGATTCCCTACGGGCGCACCAGTGATCTCCGGATTGCACGCCGTTAGGATTATATTCCACCTTTATCAAGGGTTTCATTCAGTACTTGAGTGACTTTCTTGGCAAAGGGAGGATTCCCTACGGGCGCACCAGTGATCTTCAGATTGCACGCCTTTAGGATTATGTTCCACCTTTGTTAAGGATTTCATTCATCTCAGGAGGTTAAGGGTTGGGTTAATTAAATTATCATTCAATCAACTTTATATTTAATTGATCACTAAATATTAAAGTGTCACTTAAAGATAAACAAACTAAGGATTCTATTTCTAGTTCTCGTTAGTACAATGCCGTTAGCCAATGGGGATACGAATCGCCTGAGTCAACTGTAATAGAGATCCCTCGGTCTTCATGATCGTTAACCTTCTTAGGGGATACGTTGTTGGTCCAACTCGGGAATGACCCTAAGGACAGATCCTTCGGTACGAAACGCGAGAGCTAAGGTGAGGTGTACGGTGTTCCGGGTCGGAAGTGAAGCCTCCAATTTAAGAAGAAGATAAGTTCGAAGACCAAAGACTTGACCGCGGTTTGAGGAGCCCGCTATATGCGAGGACCTACCGGAGTACTCTCGTGTGGGCCCACATGTAGATGCACGTTTTGCGACTAATGCTTTTGGATTGTACATAATAAAGAGTTTTGGTTAAAAACGTGGGGTCGAAGGTGGCTTGATGAAGGTAGAATGAAGATAAAGAAGGTCGAAGGAAGCTGATAAAGACATATGTGTTGGTTCAAGCTTTATATGGGGTCAAACGTGCACATTCGACCATGTCGAGGGATCGAATGTGCAGGCCTATATAAAGTGAAAATTTTGTTTTGTAATTAACTTTTGTCATTTGTGTTTGTGTGTCAAGTAGGTTATCTCTCTGTGTTCTAGGAAGGTTCTAGAAGGTTGTTAATTTGATTGTAAACTGAATTGTAAGGATTATCAAGGTTGTTTATTAATCAAATCATGATTGAAAAGGTGAATTACTGTGTTTGATTCGATTTCTATCATTTTGTACTCAAACTAGGGTTTCCGCACCTGGTTTGTTAGACTTGTATGATCACATAACTGTTTTTGTTGAAAACGATCCTTTACAAAGTGGTATCAGAGCTTAGGCTCGATTTAATGATTGCAAATTGATCTGAATTGATGAAAACAGATTAGAATCCAGGTTTAAAAATTCAAAACCCTAGAAATTTTGAAGCTTTCATAAAAACATTGTTTTTGATTAAATTGGAGTTGAATTTGATGTTTTCAAAAATTCTTTCACAAATGTTTGTCTAAATTCAAATTCGCACAAAACCTATCAAATTTCATTACATTTGGTGAAAATTTTGTTAAAAATCGATCAGTTTCGTGTTCTTGAGGTTGAAGATGATGAACAGACCTGAAAAGGTCGAATGAGATCTTCAAGGGGTCGAACCTAGAAGATTTTAGGTCGAACCAATTGTTTTTAGGTCGAATAAGATTTTTCAGAGTGAGTTGTTTTTCATTCGACCATTTTAGTGCATTCGACCTTACGGGAGGTCGAACGAAGGTCCCATCAGGTCGAACCAAGTATCTGATTTTCAAAAATTTTCATTCTTGAGGTCGAACCAATTCTGAGTTACATTCGACCCTTTTGAAAGGTCGAATAAGACTGTATTTTGTTGGTTCGAACCCACGATTATTTGGAATATATTTTTCAAAATTTAAGGAGTAAAAAATTTCGAAAAAGCTTGTTTTTGGAAATTTTTGAAAAAAAATTGTTGAAAAATGACACATCAATTGCATTATCTTATATCAAGAAGTGAAGAACTGATAAAAGCTGCAGTGTAACAAAAGCTAACATGGGAACAAGTCGTTGCATCTACGATTCAACACTCTGTTACACGACCAACTGTGCAATCAACTGATAAAATGGTTAATGTGAATGAGTGTGTTAACAGAGAAAGTGTTAAAAGTAATGTTGTGTGTCTTGCTAAGCAAATGGAGAATGATGATTCAAGTGAATTGTCAAAGAGTGATTTAAGTTCTGATACGAGTTCAGAACAGAGTGAATCAAGACAAAGTGATATATCAAATGTTGATGCAAAATCTGAAAATGGTAATAATTTAGATGTTGAGGTAAAATCTAATGTTGACTTTGTTAATTGTTCTGATTGTATTAAGCTGAAAATTGAAATGATGAAACTTCTTGATGACAAACAGATATTAGCAAATGAACTTGAAAAATGTCAAAATGAAAATAAAGTTTTTGAAAAGAATGAAAAAGATTTGTTAAATCAAATTGAATCTTTAAAGCAAGAAATTTTAGAAATGAATAAAAGTTTTTCAAAGAATAATACCACATCAGAGTTGAAAGACACAACATCTTGTGTTAAAGTTTTAAACTCTGAGGTGAAACCAGTGTTTGAAGAGAAAACTGAAAATGTGATTGCTGCTTTAGAAACTGAATCTGAAGAAAAACCCATATTCAAGTTTCCTGAAGGAGTTGAAGGATCCTATATGTTGGAAGGACATGACAAATTGATTTTCAACAAAGATTTTCCAATTGATAATATCGAACAATCTTTACTTAAATGTATCTTTGTCGATAATAATGATTTGATAAATCAATTTAGAAATCAATTTGATCATCTTCATTTTGAACTCAGTCCTAACCAACATGAGAATAAAAAGGATCAGCCTGGGAACAAAAAGAAAAATCCAAAGGCAAAGGGACCGAAACCAAACAAATCGAAAGGTAATGATTAGATGAAAAATTCTCATAAAAAGAATTCAAGAAATTTTTCATCTAGATCATATGACTCTTATGATTATTCATATACCTCTCGATTTGATGGTTATTGGAGAATCAATTCACCACAATATTCTCCTGAGTATGTTGAATGGAGAAGTTGTTTTGAATGTGGTGAAGTTGAACATATTGCTGCTTATTGTCCCTATTGGTATTGGGATGATGGGTATCATTATGATTTTGTGGAATATAGGTCTTGTTATAACTGCGGAGAGTGTGGGCATTTAGTTGCTGCATGTCCATACGTTAAACAGAAAAGGACCGAAGTGAATGTTGCTAAAAATCTAGGCAATGTCAAAAAGTCTATAACCCCCAAAACAATTCAAGAAACAAAAGGGAAACAAATTGTGCATGACAATCGCAACAAAATTGCCTTGAATAAAATTGAAGATTGTGATAGGGTTGCTACGGTAAGGGGGAGTTTTAAGGCTAAGCCTAAAAATAACTCTAAACCTAGGTCTTCATCAGTTAAGTCTGATAAGATTCCAAACAAAGTTCAGAAGCAGGTTTCAAACAAGAAATCTGAAAAGTCATCAATCAAAACGATTTCAACAAAATCTAAAATAAACTCTGCACGTGTTTGGAAACCCAAATCACTTTCTAAATCAATAGCAACTTCTACTTCAAATCAATCCACTGAAAAACTAATTGATTTTTCTAAAGGAGAATGGATTGATATTCCGAGGATTGATGATCTTGGACGACCCATCACTGTGAAAGGATGGGTTCCCCTCTCCTACAAATTGTTTAATGAGTGTGCAAGTTGTTCCAGACAGATCTATTAGCTATCTTTTGATAAATGATAGTGGAGCATCTGTATACAAGCTATTTATTAGAGAGGTAAAGGTCAAGGAAGGGATATTGAAAAAGGAAAACATGAGTTCAACAGAGAGGGGAGTGTTTGTCGTCTGTTTCCTACCTGTGAAGTCGGAAAACGTGCCAATTTCATGCAATTGCTCTCAGGTTTTGGATTTTTACAATAGATGCGACAAAACGGTTTATTCTAAACTCTTTTATCTTTGTTAATGGTTTTACTATTTGAATGAACAAAGTGAGTCAAGTAATCTGAGTGGAAAAATGGTTTTTGAAAAACAATGAGTAAACCTCATCGGATATCATTTTATTTTGTTTTTCTTCAAAAGTTTAAAAAATTCCAAAAATATGCTTATTTTTAGATTTTTAGGGGGAGAAAATTTCAAAAAAAGAAAATCAAAAATGAGTTTTCCAGGAGGAAAAGAGGAGATGATAGTACATCAGTGGACTGTCAGACTACTCTGAAAACAAAATGAAATGATAAACATTGAGTAGCCACTACAATTATATATTGGTAGGCTTGAAATCAAAGTTTAAAGTTCAGCATGGTGATATAAACTTAAAATCAATAATTGATAATCATGTGGATCAACGTATCGTTGTCATACGGTCTTAGTACCGAAATTTCATTTGATAGATTGCCAAGATCAGAGGTTTCAGGTCGTTATATTGAAAGTTATCCAGAGATAGCCTAACTGATCTTCTGCTGTATTGATTTACAGACCTAGATTTAGTCAGGGTATCTTATTAAAAGATCTTTAACGACAAAACCTTAAGTTACCGAATGAGGAACTTAATCTGTGTGATGATAATCAAAGATTATCTAATGCATTGTATCAGTATTATGATGAAAATCATGTATGATATTAATCCTCACCCTGGTAGAGTGCACAAGTCACTTTGAAGCATTAATTTGCTGACCTGTCACCTCTGTGTCTCATACCTTGTAACTAACGGATAACTAACAGTATAATCACGTGTTACGATGAAGCTTTGTGCAATTCTTGATACGGGAATGTGTCGCGTGTGCGGGGACCATAGATTATTCAGTATTTAATATTACCATAATGTATCTGAAGTGCTGAACAATGAACAATGATTTTGAGTTTAAGTGGACAAACATACTGGTAATGGTTGTAGGATGCTCAATGTCAAAAGCAGAAAATTGATCAAAAAGAGTTTTGACTGACTGTTTCCATACTGGTATGATCCTCTTACCGGAAAATTCACAAAAATATGTTTAGTTTACTTTTATGCATTTCCATTTGAAAATTCAAAAAGATTTTTGGTGTGTTTTAGCATAAACTTTGAAAAATCAAAATGTTTTGTTTCTACTTTATTTTCGATAACCGATGATGGGATACTTAATGTGAATGCTCAGATACTTAAAAGTTGAAAAAGACTGCAAAGTTTCAAGTTTCTGGTACATATTGAAAATGTTTAATAGTTCAGGGGGAGAACTATTAAGGGTCAAAAGGAATGTGAAGAGTACTTCCGAGATTTTTGTCGTGTCTAACGCTGGTTGTAGTTTGAACAGTTTTTAGTAAATTTTTCTGCAGAATCAAACACAACAGGTGCACTGCTCAAGACTCATCGACAAAGTGTGTAACTGAACAAGACCCAAACCTGAACATCATGATCACCAGATAACTATCGTCCAAATGAAGTGATAAAGGAAATGATTGAAAATTGAAGAATTCAAGATTATTGTTTGTCTTCATTTCTGGACCAACAAATGACAAAGCCAAGATATCTTGAGTCTGTCTGAGATTTCAAAGCTTACTAAAGAGAGAGACGAGAACCTCGACACAAACATGCAAGAAAATGGAAAGTTTTCAAGTCGTTCAAGATGAAGATATTGCAAGACTTGAAGAATTAACAACTTTCTAATTTGGTACATCGCTAGCTAGGTCCAAGAGGGAGATTGTAAGTGCATTATTCATGTATGTCCCCAGCTAGTGATCCGGTATTGAATGTCGAAGGTTCAAGTAATCAGAAAACGACCAAGACTTTAGCTTGAAGATACATTCGACCAGTCGAAAGGTCGAATGTAGTTTGTCTTGGGTCGATTGTAGATTTTGAATATAAAGAGAAGGTTTCATTCGAACCCACAAGGGGTCGAATAAACACATTCGACCTATGCAAGGGGTCGAATGTGGATTCTTATATAAAGGGAAAAGTTAGTTTGTTTAGAGAGTTAGTTATCATTTGAGCTTTTCCCTAGTTTGTGTGTGTGTGATATTCTCTGTATTAGGTCTAGGATTTGATCTGTAATCATTGTTATTTTGATCTAATACACGAGTAAAGTTATGGAAATTGCTCGGTGATTCGTTATCTGTTTTCATCACAATCGATTACGTTTATTTCTGAATCATTTTGCACAATCGGAGGGGATTCCGCACCCTACGGTTGGTATTCGTGAGATCACGTTTCTTGATTACGATCCTAAACGAATTCTCACCACACTTGAGAGTTGAGCACTCTACTTAGTAGTGCCCCGCTTCTCTATAAAGGAGTCAACACTTCAAGATCCCTCTCGTCTTCCTCACAATTAATTAATTTAAATTACAAATTTTAATAATAAACTTAACTGCTTATACGGAGGGCCCCGAGATGTGCATATTAGTCTACTCTACTATTTTATCTTTTATTTTACAAAACCAAAACCTTTTTCAAAAACGATTTTCTTAAAAGAACCCCTCTGTTTTTTTTCTTTTCAAAACCCGATTAGTTAACTGATGAAAGGTTGAGTAGGGGAACATGTGAACTCTGGAATACGATACTCAATACTTACCCTAGAAGCTATACTATACACGTCAGGTTCTCTGCCTATGTGTTGGTTTTAGTTTTTAAAGTAATTATTGTTTACTTTATAACTTTAAAACTTGGTAAAACCAGTTTACTAAAAATCAGTCGTTTACCCCAGCTTTGGAATTTAAACATCAAGTTTTTGGCACCGGGGAAATGACAAATTTTTAATTGGCTAAAACCACGCACATCAAGTTTTTGGTGCGATTGCCGGGGAACACAATGGTTTCCAAAGAAAGACCCAAGTCACTTAACTGATCTGTTTATTTTTCTTTTTCATTTTTGTTTTCACTTTATTTTTCTTTTTGTTTTTGGTCTTCTTTATTTTTCCTTTTCATTTTATTTCTTCTTTATTTTCGATGATGGCGGTTGTTTTGGTTTTTCTTTGCAGGTTTGCTTCCGGATTGGCCACCTTGGAGAATTCCCGTAAAGGCAGCTGAGACCACCAATTTCATCAACTTTCATTTTGGAAGGTTTTTGTTTCTTCTTTATTTTCGTTAGAGATTGGTTTGTCATTCCTTGAAGATTGCCAAGTAAGTGCAGAAAATGTGGAAAATGAGACCAGGTGCAGTTTTTAAAAAACTTAAAAGTTAAACTGTTTTCGAACTTAAAATGGGGTTTTAAAAATTATTTTGGAGAAATTCGACAAAAACTTTTTAAAACCGGACCCTTAAAAACAGTTTTAAAATTAAAAAACGCGAAAAACGGGATTTGTGCAGTTAAGCACGCCCGTGCCACCTTAGGTGGCACGCACGTGCCAACGTGCAGGTCAGAATTCTTGGGTATTTAAAAAGTCTTTTTGACTTTTCAACCCATTTTCTTCTTCCCCACAACCGCATCCTGTCCCCACCCACCTAAAACCACCATTTTCTTCCATTTCAGGCCCCACTCTTCAATACAAGGTATACATAATCAACCCCTACCATCTTTTAAGTGTTTTATGTCCAGATCTGTCCAGATTCTTGAGTTTTTGAGTAGTTTAGTTTCTTGAAGAAAACCTTAGATTTCCAGTGTTATTAGCCTGAATGTTTGCCTGAAACTTTAGGAAAACGATTAGGGTAGTGCTAGGAACGTAATGTGGTTGAAAATCTTGAGAAAATTGCGAAATTTTTTTCTAGAAAACTGACAGGATTGAAAAACCGTCACATCAGTCACAAGCACGACCGTGCACTGCAGTGTGTAGGGCGTGCTTGGCTAGAATAACCGTAAAAAAATTTCCCGCGTAACTAGTCTGACCCGACAGACTGAGAACGATCGTGCACCACTTGGTGCAGGGGCGTGCTCATTAGTAAACATCACCAGAACTTTTAAAGTTTCAAAATTTAAGTTATTTTTGCAGTTTAAAATAAGTTTTAGGGTGTTTTAGGAAAAAACCAGTTTAAACAGTTGAACCAGTAGAAACCCGGACTGCAGACTGAGCCGCATGGCCATGCTCATTAGCTGAGCATGGGCTTGCAGCCACTGGACCTAAGTTGTTTTCTGCAAAAATATTTAAGTTTGTGAAGCTGAACCGATTTTGTTGTGTTTTACAGGAAATGACAAGAAGGTCTGTCACACTAGAGCTACCACCATACCAGATGGCTGAAGCAGAAGACTCCATCCCGGGCGACATCCATCCCTGGAAGCCTACAGGCGTTTGCTTGTCCTTCAGCTCAGGAAAATTGGAGACTATCGCCCTGTAGATTATGATTCTGTGAGGTTCGTGGGATTGGATCCTCGATTCTATAACATGTTGTCAACCCACTGGCATCACTTCTTCCAGATATCTGAGCACACTTATCGGGAACCCACCCTGGAGTTCTTAGCTTCCTTTACCAATGAACCGTCCACTACATCTGAAGACAAAATCAAAAGGCAGTGTATGCGGTTTAGGTTGCGTAGGTGTTGGTACATAATGACATTGGCAGAATTTGGGGTTAGATTGGGTTTATATCAACAAAGGGAAATTCATTCACCAGTATTCACTGAGAGCTTATTAGATTGGCCCAGCAGTGCTCGACCAAAGGATTTCTGAAGACAAATCTCCGAAGCCCCCTACACTCCGAGGAGGCGTAAGAGATCTAGTTTTCCAAATCCTCTCCATCGGTGGCTACATTTGATCGTTGCCAATAGTCTGGGATGCCGCACGGATCGTACAGATAGAGTACACGAGCGGGAGGTCTTCTACCTCTTCAACATCATCAGAAACCGGCACTGTAATCTTGCCCATGCGGTGGCCGAACTCCTCACTAAATGTTGGGGACCTACTACTTCCGAAAACATCTTCGGGGGACCTTATATTACGCTCCTAGCCACCAGTCTGGAGATACTTCATCCCCAGAACTCATATCAGTTAACGGTGGTAGGAAGGATCCGACCCCTCGACAACTTAGACATGAGGGATATTGGAGTTGCAGATTGGTTCGACCAGGTTTTGAGGCTAATGGATAACAAGCAGAGGTTGTGGTATGAGGATACTGAGTACGATGAGGCAGAAGAAGCAGGAGGTGCAGAGTCATCAGTTACAGCCGCAGTCTTGACGGTTTGTTGACTTAAAACACTATTTTACTTTCTTTTTATTTTTCTTTTTATCGTGGTTGATTGTATGGATACTCTGGATGTTGATTTGCATGCTTGGTGCATGCTGGACACGTACCACCCGCTAGTGCCTCGGCGCTAGTACTTATCGTAGGACCGTAGCTTTTATTTATCTTTGTTACTTTTAGTTTATTTTATTTTCTTTTCTAGTATTTTAGGACACGTTGAAGGCATTTTGATATTTTGGAGCCGCCATTTCCACGTCTCTATTGGAGGATGTAGGTTTCGCTAACACGCGAGTGGATTCGTCGTTATCAGGGGAGTATTAGTTTCTCTTGCCTTTTTCTCCAATTCTGCACTTAAAATTTATACAAAAAATTTAACTGTGGGGTGGACCATTATTGCTGCTTATTTTATTTTATCTCCCGCGGGTCATTTTGTCATTGAGGGTGCGTTGTCTGGTACCCTCTTAGCAGCTTGATACCCGTAGCGTCGTTCATGGTCATTTTGGCAGGTTTGTATAGTCTATTAGGCTTGTCCGAGTGCGCACTATTAGGCATTTATGCCGAATGGTTCACATCAAAAGACAGTCCAAATTAGATGACGTTCATAAAAGCCAATAGGTTCGTTTAAAATAAAATAAAATAAAGTAGAAAAATAGGTTGCATGGCAAGTGAAAAATACTCCGAAAATAATGCTTGGAATCGCTACTTTATCCTACCCTTTTTGTCCGTGTGAGATTCTTGAGCCTTTGCACGAGCACCACGCTTGCAGATATACATCATATATATATTGCTCGTTTTATTTCTCGAGAGATTTCCGACCTTAGTCCGACTCTGTTAGAACTTGTGTGTTTATGCATTTTTTTGTTTTAAAACCGGTAATTAAATAAAAATGATAGAGGCAATTAGGTTTCTCCCCAAAAATAAATCCTTTCCCCTAGAAAACCACTTTGAGCCTAAGCCTTTCATTTCTTTACCCAATAAATGAGTCCCGATCATGCGTCACCACAGCAGCTTCAAGATTTTGTCATCACCGAGGGCGCAAAGTTACAAGTTTGAAGAAAAAATAACACCGTTGACAAAGGAGGGAACAACACAAGATGGGGCCAAGAGGGAGATCTTTTAAAAAAAGTAATAATATGCAGGGGAGAGCCGAAATAAACAGTGAGCGCGAACCGAAGAGAAAAATCAAAAAGAGAGCCCAAGCAAGAAAGTTTTTCAAAGCTAAAAATTGGTCTTTGACCGGTGAGACCTTAAAGAACTGGAACTCTGCTCTCTCTCTCCTACTCTTAGTTCTCTCTACTTTCTTTCTGTGATCTCCCATCTCTCTCTTGCTTCCCTCCTCGCTTTCTCAAGATGCATCCGTTGGACGAACACTTGCTTCGATGTTTCCACTTTGCTCAGCCACGTCTGCCTCCAGAGTTAATACAGATTATCTTCAAGAAGACAGCAGAGGAAAGAAAATTATGGTTGAAGATGGAACAAAATCCACCCTTTTGTGGTCAATCAAAAAGTGCTGCAATGAGACGGGCCAAAAGATATGACAAGTGTAATCAGTTTAGAAGCATAACAAGCAAGCAGGTAATCACGCTCTGTAAAACTAACACCATAATAATGTACAAAATAGTTTAGAAGCATGTGCCACCCCAAAACAGTTTAAAAGTAAAAAGAGGGGAGTTCACGAAACTCACCTGGTTGCATAGCTCAAAATATAAAACCGGATGCTCAGTATCGGATACTGACTCTCCTGGTTGGGCCCTATGTCGACACACATTATTATTAGAGTTCTGTTTTAGTCGTAATGGTTACGCGTGTGGACGAGCTCGAGCGTCTAGTTTCTATTAGAGCTTCACATTCTTTAGTATGTGTTTTATATATTTATGTAACCTCTTTTAATATATGTTCGTCTAACCAAGTCCATGTCCAATCTTCTATATGTCTAAGTGGCGTGGTTAGTCTAAAGTGTTCAAAGCTTCATATAATCTTAAGGTTTAGGCGTCCATCTCTACATCCAAGTTTATATCGTAATTTATCATACATCGCTTCTTATTCAATTTATGTCCAAGTCCCATTATCCGTAATTAATGTTCTAAGTGTTCATCCAAAAGCGCATCATCTAACTTAACTTATATATTTATATGTTTTCAAATTATATATGCATTGATTAATTATGTTCGCGTCCTACTCTTATTTGTCCGATTGATCAATCCAATGCTTAAGTTATATGGTCCTCATACAACTAATCCGTAAAGTTAACTAATGCTCCTTCTACTAGTCCGAAGGTCCAAGTTATCAAATACCGAGTTTATAACTAACGTCTATTCCTATCGAACTAATGTTCCATTCATCCCAATGTTCAAGTGCATGTCTTGTTTACAAGATCAAGTTTACATCAAGGTCCAAGTATCCAATCATATGACTTGTCCGCAAGTTATCCAACGTCCATACAACTAATCCGAGGGTTCAATTTATTAAGGTTATGTTAACACTTTTGTATATGTATATATATATATATTCGCCATTAAGTTCGGTTCGTTATTTTGCTCGTCAAGTCCCACACGCACTTATGTATATAATGTTTAATATTTATAACTAACGAGTTATAGGTCCGATTATACCTTGGGTGTAAGCTTGGTTCGTGAAGGTCAAGAGTGGCCCGGTTGACCGGGTTGACCCATCCTTTGACCCGAACTCCTGACCTGTTTCGTAGACTGGCTCGGTTATTACCCAAACAACACCATCACCTCCTGTGAACTACAACAGTCACCACTGGACAATCATCACTGACCACCACCATCTACCCGAGACCACCACCACCTACCCGTGACCACCACCTGGAATCGCCATGGCCACCATCTGAACCCTACCTCCACTGAGAACACCATCGGTCATCACCTGAGTCCACCAAACAACCACCATCCTTCCACCTACTGACCACCGCCTCCTGTAACCACCAACTGTTTGACCACCCGTAACCCTTCACCCTCAATCATTTGCAAGTTCAATGTCAACAACCCTCATCTTCCAACGTTAATTATCAGGGGAAAAAGAAGAGGGTTTGGGGTTTTACCTTGTTTTCAATCGGAGATAAAGGAACCACCGCCTCCGCCGTTACAGCTAGATCCACCATCACCTCCTCTTCTTCCTTCTCTCTCCTCCGAGCCCTCTCTCTCTCTCTTCTGCCCCTCTCTCTTCCTATCAGCTCTGCTCCCTCTCTCTCTATAATAATAATAGTTAGTGAAGGGGTGAAGGTGAGGGTGCGTTTGTTGGGATGTAGACGGCCGGAGCTCCGCCGCCCCTCCGTCGTGGACGACCGGAGGTCCACCTCCTCCCCTTGGTTCTCTCTCTCCCTCTCTCTCAAAATGTTAATCAGGAGGTTTGGGATTAATATGTGTGGTGTGTGTGTTGTTGTTTTTATAAAAGATAAATGGGTGGGTGTTATCAAGTGGGGAGGACAAGTGTCCTCTCCCTTGGTGACTCACCCGATCCTGATCGGGTGCGGGTTGGGTTCGTTATCGCGTACTAATTCGGTTACATAGCGTATATTATAATAATATAATATAATTAAATGGTTCGGTTTTAAGTTCCGCACTTAAACGTCTCGTTCATTATTATTTCCTAATATGTATTTAGTTAACTATTTATTATAAAACGGTATTAAAACGCGAAAAATTTTTAGGGGTGTGTGCCGGGTTGTTACAGAAGATTACAAAATAATTAGCCACCGGGTACTCTTACTTGTATCCCTTTTCGATTTGCATACCAAAGCAGCCAAAGGCTGCTGCCTTCGTGCGTCACCCTGCTGTCCAAGAATAATAAAATCCTTCTACTCGTGACCTCCCCTTTTCTAATGGACTTCTCTTTTCTTTCTGTGGGCTAATTTGGTTTAAATCATTGGCCCACCAACAATCCATTACATTTGGTCCATTTATTATTCTTGTTTTGTCAAATGATGTCGAGGCTGCCAAAATAATGTCAACACAAGATTGTTTTTAGTTTCCTTTAATTATCAAAACATTCACCATCTCATTTTATTTACTAAATACAATGGCACGTTTTCTTTTATAACCCCATAACACCTAAAAAACACATGTACACTAATAAATAACTAAGACCGACTAAAAGCACACAATAAAAGACTCAAAAGTATACATGATTAACATATTAAAAAGGTGTGTTTCACAACACATCAGTAGTGCATCTAGATACATTTCTATGTAAATATTCACAAAAGTAAGTTTCATAGTGTTTAAAGATGGAAATCTAACGTTATACAGGCATAGTGTTTTGGGCTCAGGCTTTGCGTTTTCAATGTTCGGCCTTGCTTGACTATAGGATATCATGTCACTTGTGACACTAGTTTCACAATTTCGGATCTGACTGGCCCACAACTGTCCGCTCACCTACATGAACAAAGATTTCAAGCTTAGCATATGAAAGAATTTAGAGTTAATTGTCAATTTAGTCCCTGGGTTTGTCAAAAATTGCCACTTTCATCCAAATCTTTTTTTCTTGTCAATTTAGTCCCTGTGGTTTCATTTTTTTGTCATTTTAGTTCCTGAGGTTTGTCAAAAATTGTCACTTTCATCCAAATATTGTTAATCCACAGGGACTAAAATGACAACAAAATGAAACCACGGGGACTAAAATGACAAGAAAAAAAGATTTGGATGAAAGTGACAATTTTTGACAAACCTCAGGGACTAAATTAGCATTTAACTCAAGAATTTATCACAAAATCCTCACGCACACACAACTAAAGGTCACTATCTCAACCCGTCTACTTGTGAATGGGTTGATTTGGGTTGTGTTTTAACACAAAAAGTTAACCAAAAATAACATCAAAACGAGCAACGGGTCAAATGGGTGATCAAACAGTTGAAAGTCACAATGCATCTACTTTTAATAGACAGAATGTTCTAAATCTTTTTAAATCTACAATGATTAGATGCACAAAACTAACCTCAAAGCCGACCTAGTTTCTTTACTAAACCTTGTATGCAGCGAAGCAAAACAGCCTCTTCTTGCTGCAACCCCTCTTCCCTCTAAATAGAAGCCTCCATAGCAGCTCAACACGTTTAACTCGCTTCTTCACTATTACAATAGATAACGCCCGAGGTAGAAGTATGTGTGGTTCTTCTGTTTCTGTAGCATTTATGATTTCTTTGATCATTGGGGGGCTTAGAACAACCTCCCACTTTATTATTTATTTTATGAGCTTTTTCGGTGTTGGTGATTGATGACAATGGTGTGACACTGGTGCTACTTGACATGACATTACGCCCCCGCCGCAACGCGGGGGCCTTAATACTAGTTCCTTTTATTTGTTTTTTTTCCTTTTCTTTTTTTTTGAAAAGAGAACTTCATTAAACCAACTCGAAGGGTCCTCAAAGCAAGGACCTACGAGCTAAAACAAACCAATACATCAGTCAAGCGGACAAATACACCAATTCTTCCACTCGATAGAGTTATACCTAGACCTATTCCGAAACCAAAAAAACGACGTGGCTTTGACATTTTCCACAATCTCAATAGGTCTTCGGGTTTTGTTGTTAAAAATCCGTTGATTTCGCTCGTTCCAAAGCACCCACATGGAAGTATAGACGACGCCGAGGAGGATGTGCCTTTTGTCTTTTCGTCGCGTGTGTGTCTCAACGGCTTTAATAATATCCGCTACCTCAAAGAAGAAGCCATGCGCCATTCTGCACCAAGATTCTAACCGGAACCATACCTCCTGGGCAAAAGAGCAAGCTGTGAACAGATGCAGGGCAGTCTCCATACACTCCTGACAAAAGATGCAATCCAGCCGCTGAAGTTGAACTCCTCTTTTGCTAAGTTCCGCTACTGTAGGGAGCCGGTCTCTCAAGAGTCTCCAAACCATTATTTTACATTTTAAAGGCACCCAATTGTTCCATTTAATCAACACACCATTTGAATGCTCTATGTTGGAAGACAACAGAAGCCTAGCCGATGCAACAGTGAAGACCCCATCATTTTTATACTTCCAGGACCAAGAATCTCGACCTCCTTTCCGAACAAAACCATGAACGTCTTCAAGAAGCGAAAATAGCTCAGCTAACTCTTCATAGGAAGAAGGAGTAGACCTCCAATCCCATTGCATAGACTTAGACTCCTCGACCCATAAAATCCGCTGCGCGACCGAGGCCCACTTATTTCTGTCCAAGCGAAACAGATGCGGATAAGCGATTCTCAACGGCTCACCCCTAAGCCAAATATCGGTCCAGAAATGGATTGAATTCCCGTCGCCAACAACTCCGCTAAAGAAAGAATTTAGAGACGACCCGTTTGGCGCTTTCTTTTCTCCAATTTTAACAATATTTTTCCAACACCCGTTTAGAGAAACATTACAAGGGAGCATCGCCCAAGGCCTACTCGACCCATGACATCCCCGGATAATAGTCTTCCACAACGTAGAGTCCTCTTTTTTAAATCTCCAAGTCCACTTGAGGAGTAAAGCGTCATTCACATCTTGTAGTCTAGATACTCCCAAACCCCCTTTATTCTTTGGTTTAGTGACAATATCCCAAGCGACCCAAGGAATCTTTCTTTCTTCGCTAACACCCGACCAAAGGAAGCGTCTCATAATGCTTTCGATCGCTTCTAAAACCGCTATTGGAGCTTTGTAAAGAGATAAATAATAAATCGGTAAGCTTTGGAGAACCGATTTAATAAGGATCAATCTCCCACCTATGGATAACGTTTTTGCTTTCCACGACGCTAGACGGCCACGCACAACTTCAACAACCGGCTCCCAATTGCGTATACGAGACATCTTGGCACCCACTTGAATGCCAAGATATTTGAAAGGAATACTACCACGTTTACAACCCAATAACTCCATCATACTATCCACCTCATGGTCCTCCACCCCTATCCCGAAAATATTGGACTTATGTAAATTAATACGAAGCCCCGAGCAAAGATAGAATATCCGCAGAACTCTAGCTATGCCTTGAATGTTTTCTTGAGACCATTCGCCTATAATGAGAGCATCATCCGCGTAAAAAAGGTGGCTAATATCTCCCTCTTCATCCGCAAAGGATACCCCCTTAAAAACTCCGATTTCTTGAGCTTTTTTCAACAACCACGATAAAGCTTCCATCACCACCAAAAAAAGAAAAGGCGATAAAGGGTCGCCTTGACGAAGACCCTTTTCACACTTAAAATCGAAAGTAGGAGACCCATTTACAAGGACCGCGGCTCTAGAGGAAGAACAAATGCCTTTAACCCAACTACACCACTCCGGACGAAAACCCATTTGAGCCAAAATCGATATCAAAAAGTTCCAATTGACATTGTCGTATGCCTTTTCGAAATCAATTTTTAGTAAGAAGGCTCTTTTATGTCTTTTCTTCAAACATTCCAAAACTTCATTAACCATTAGAGGGCCGTCAAGAATAAACCTGTTCGCCAAAAACGCCGATTGATTCTCCGAAATAACATGACCCAACACCTTTTTGATCCGGTTCGCAAGGATTTTAGAAATAACCTTGCTCACCATCCCAACTAAAGTGATGGGTCTATAATCACGTAAGCCCAGGGGGGATTTAACTTTCGGGATCAACGTGATGAAAGAAGAGCCGCTAGGTGGAGAGATTGAAGCCGAATCATAAAAATCAGACATGATTTTTATAAAGTCAGCCTCGAAAAGATGCCAGAAACGCTTGACAAACCGAAAATTAAACCCGTCAGGGCCTGGCGCCTTATTAGAGCCGCACTCGAACACCGCTTCTTTAACCTCCTGTCTAGAAAACAAAGCAATTAAAGATAAACTATCATGCTCAGTAAGCTTTTTCATACCAGCGCAAGTTAATGAAAGACGAGTAGGGACATCTTCTTTGAAATGATTCCGAAAATGCTTTAAAACCTCCTTTTTAACTAGCGACGGTTTAGACACCCATTCGCCATTAACCATAAGACCCGGGATATGATTTTGCGCCTTCCGCCCATTAACCATGTTATGGAAGAACCTAGAATTTTCATCTCCAAGAGCCGCCCACTTAACGCGAGATTTTTGTCTAAGATCCCGCGTCTTGTGTTGCTCAATCTCATCCAACGCCATCTTACATTCGGTCCAAACCCATAAGTCTGTTTCATCTAATTCATTCTCCTCCATTTGAACCTCTAGCTCTTCTTTCTCACCTCTAATGCGAACCTCAGCTTCCTGTTCCACCTTACTATAATTGCGATACCATTCTTTAAGAGCATCTCGCAGCGACCTAAGTTTGTGAACAAGATTGGTGCCCGGGTTGCCTTCATTAGGCCAACTATCCCAAACCGAATTGATAACTTCCACACACCCCGGCCGATCTAACCAAGAGTCGAACATCCTAAAAGGTTTCGGCCCAAAGTTCGTGTCAACCACCGAAAGCACTAGAGGGGAGTGGTCCGACAAATCCTTTTTTAATGCACGAACAGTAGCACTTGGCCACCGGTTGAAAAAGTTATCGCAAACCAACACTCTATCAATTCTACTCCACGTGCAATAACCTTTTTTATTGGACATACACGTATATTTCAACCCTTTTAAATTATACTCTCTCAAACCCGCATCATCTATAAAATCATTAAAATTTCTAGCACATACCGCATCAAACTTCGAGTTTTTTCTCTCCTCGCGATCCCTAACCGCATTGAAGTCACCAAAGATGACCCACCAACCATCACAAGAGAGAATACTGCTGGACAGTTTTGACCATAGGCTTCGCTTATCCGGGTTAGATTGTGGAGCATATACATTGATGACGTTTATCTTAGCAGACTCGCCCACAATCCTACCCGAAACATGAATGAAATTACTGTCTTTATGAACACCTTCCTTCGAAAATACTTTAGGATCCCAAACACAAACCAAACCCCCCGAATTACCGTTGGAGCTAACATAATCGAACTCAAAACCTGACCCGCCCCAAAAGGAAGCGATAGTATTCGAATTAATGTTACCGGACATCGTTTCTTGCAATCCGAGAAAACCAATACCAAAGTCTTTTTTTAATTTTCTAATCCAACCCGCCTTACCATCAACCCCAATACCTCGGATATTCACCGAAAGGCAATTCATTTGAGACCTCCTTGTACGCCTTCAATAGTAATCGACTGGACTATCAACTCTGTAGCATTACCCAAATCAGCACCAAGTTGTTCCCCCAAAATAATTGTGGCAGCGACCTCTTCTTCTTGACATAGCCCAACACCTGGGTCCACCTCCTGAATACAAATGGTATCCTCGTTCTCATCAGTAACGTAAGGGTGGGCCGGCCCATCTTCACCATTCAAGCCCAGCATACCATTTAGCCCAAACGTGTCATCATCTCCTTTGGGCTTTTTACCCACCTTAGTCTTCTCTAGGCTGCTCGAATAAGCTGGATTGGGCTTGTTAACCGAGCCCAATAAGGATTTTTTCTTTCTTTTTAAAACCACATTCCCATTCCTAACTTCATCCACGTTTGACTTTTCAAAATCCTTTTCAAAATCGAAATTCTTTCCAGGAATAAATGTGTCATTTACTTCCAAAACCTCCGGATTTTTCTCCAAGATTGAAGGAGAGTTAATGCACTCATTATTGGCCAAGGGAGTTACCAAAAATTCCTCCACCCCAACCGGAAAAACGTTGACTGGATCCGGCTCCTTCTCCGGCGTGACATGATCTTCTTCCATATTGGTAGTATCTTCTTCCTCGGCTTCTGATTGAGACGTGTTGTTAACTTCCGTAGTAGGTTGAGATTTAAAAAAATCCGGTACCCACTCCCCCGAATTTTCCGACACCCAAACTGAGAATTTTCTATCTCTCCAAACAATCTTGACTTCTTCGCTAATCTTCTTGCCGTCACCTACCAGAACTCCCACATAGTCATAGGAAAGAACATCATCCATGTCCGACCTTTCTGCTCTATGAAGGACCTTTCCAAACACACCCCCGACGGCATCGATCACCTCAGCAGTGATCAAATGCAATGGAATACCCACCACCTTGAGCCAGGCAAGCCTCTCGTACCCGAACGACTGGCCTTCCCAAACATCCAACGTATTAAATCTCCCTAGCACCTCTCTTGCGGCTGATAAGAACTTAGGAACCGACTCCGAATCTTCAAACGAAACAAGAACTGATAAACCGCCGAGATACTGTACCTTGCCACTTCCTTGTGTAAGTTCCTCCACAATCACGTAAATATTCTTTAATGCATCCAGATCAAGCATTCGCGCGACCACCGCCTTCCCATGCAGCCTAGCAAAGGCGTTCACGTGACTTTCAATGGCCACCGTTTTAACATCGTTTCTACCCGTAAGCATGTCTGAGAAAGAACGCGAGCCATTATAATAAGTGGACGTCTGTGTAGGAGCCTTCTTCTCAGCCTGCTGATTAAAATTTCGCCTAACATTGACCGGATCCGGGCGGATCTCCCCTTCTTCTAACGTGAACCTAGCGACATTAGCTTTTAAAACACAGTCTCCAATCCTGGTGTTGCTTATCTGTTTGATCAATTCCTTACCATCTTTAACGTCGAGGAAAGAAACGAAACCGAACCGATTGCCCATCTTGTCTCTCTTCCGGGCGATATATAAGTCGTAAATATCCCCATAATTCCTTATAAATTCCGATAAGTCTTTACCGCTACACTTTTCTGGGAGATTGGTGATGAAAATCTTGGTGATTCTAGGAAGGATATTGGCCGGAATTTGCGTTTTCCGGCCAGCCATGGAGAGAGCAGGACCACCGCAGCTTACTTTTTTTTTTTCCTTTTCTTAACTAACGAGACAATAATGTCTCCATTATATTATTATTATCATTACTTTTATTATTATTATTATTATTATTATTATTATTATTATTATATAGTATTATAACTTCATGCTCTGGACTCGGGTGTTCTTGATTTGACTAAAGTTACTCGTTTACGCTCCAACGTCCATTCAAACACCTACCAAAATATAAAATAAATAAATAAGTACTAAAAACGACACAAAGCTAATAAAAATCTATAATAAATAAAATAGTCCTATACAAGCCTAAAACTAATAAAAGTACTATCTAAATGACTCGAAAACTGTACAAACTATACACTAGAAATAGATGTATTTTACAATACATCATGGATGAACCTATCGCGTTGATGAATGTTCAACGCAAGAGTGTATGGCGATCAATGTTTGACCAAGACTTTGAGACGTTTTCTTGACCCCATTATCATCATTGTGGTCGGACGAGAGAAATTGTTACACAACGTAAACATGAAATACCAGTAGCATATAGTTAATGGTCGGCTAACGGATGAACTAGATGAATGAAGTTTTTTTTATATAGCTTTTGGATTTTTTTTTTTTTTAAGTTTGAGTTTTAATTTATTTTTTATTTAAAAAATAGAAAAAAAAAATCTAGGGTGTTCGAAAGGAAATATGCTAGTGCTTTTGTGATGTTAGGATAATTCATAATAAAAAAAATGACGTTATTTATCAACAAAGTTTGGAATCCTAAGATCTTGGGTCAAGTCCCATAAATAACATGTCTAATAAAAATTTTGTCTTTCAAAAATAAACTAAAAAAAGGATTGAAATTACAAGAAATGGAAACCAACAAAAAGAAGAACTGTAACCGACGTTTTCCACAAACACGTGAAGGAAAACAAAGATTGTTGACAAACCATAATAATGAAAACAGCAAGTTAAGGGACCACGGTTGGATCCCAAACCTCATACCCGTGACACAAGAAAGTTACAGATGAAACACACTTTATTTATTTATTTTTTTTTTTAAGAACCCATTACGCCAAGTTTAATAACACAATCACTTAGAACCAGAGGTGCCTTGCTGCATTTGTGGACCGCTGCTGGAGAATGTCATTGGTTTCTAGCGTTTTGACTAATCGTCGTTGCACAAAATTGTGAGATCGTAGCTTGCGATTTTGAGCCGAAACTATGCGTTTCCACAAACATATTTCGTTATTGGTAAGACTAAAAGGATATAAACAAATATGATGATGTTAGTTTCATAAAATGTACTTTTTAAGATCACTATTTGAAGTTTTAACTTATAGACCAAAACAAAACAGACTGAAACAAGAAAATAAGTACTCATATTTGCATAATGTTATTGAAGCTACTATGATTTGGTAGTGCATCTAGATACATTTCTAACTATGTAAATATTCACAAAAGTAAGTTTCATAGTATTTAAAGATGGAAATCTAACGTTTTACAGGCATCATGTTTTGGGCTAAGGCTTTGCGTTTTCAGTGTTCGGCCGTGCTTGACTACAGGATATCTTGTGACTTGTCACACTAGTTTCACAATTTCGGATCTGGCTGGCCCGCAAGTGTCCACTCACCTACATGAACAAATATTTCAAGCTTGGTATATGAATGAATTTGTCATAAACTCCACACGCGCACACAACTAAAGGTCACAATCTCAGCCGGTTTACTTGTGAATGGGTTGATTTGGGTTGTGTTTTAACTCAAAAGATTAACAACCGAAAATAACATCTAAACAAGGAACGGGTCAAATGGGTGATCAAACAGTTGAAAGTCACCCTAGATAGAACTTTCTAAATCTTTTTAAATCTACAATGATTAGATGCACAAAACTAACCTCAAAGCCCACCTATGTTTCTTACTAAACCTTGTATGCAGCAAAGCAAAGCAGTCCCTTCTTGCTGCAACCCCTTTTCCCTCTAAATAGAAGCCTCCATAGCAGCTCAACACGTTTAACTCGCTTCTTAACTGGTACAATAGATAAAGCCCGAGGTACAAGTAAACGTGGTTCTTCTGTTTCTGTAGCATTTATGATTTCTTTGATCACTGGGGGGCTTAGAACAACCTCCCACTTGATACCATCGTCTACTGTCATAACATCATGTAAAGAAGAATGATCGGTCAACTTGTTATTGGTCAACTCTTCTGTAATCTTCTTTCCCTGCAAAATCATGTGAATTTAACTATTTAGCATAGCATGGTTGTACATTCGGTAACGGTAAGGGACGGCTCAAAGGTACAACATGCTTCTATTATAATAAGTAACTAGCTTACAGTCTGAAGCAGCGTTTCTTCTTGCTCAACATCTTCCGTAAACGCATCCTTACTGGAAACACAGTATACAAAATGCTACGACGATCAGACAAAATATTGATTTATGAAAGTATTGGTTTAAAAAGGCACGCATGATGCGTGACGCGTGTGAGGCAATATAAAAAAGTGCCTCTGGCCATGAGGTAGTCAAAATTTTGTTACGTAGGAGGGTAATATTTAAAAACAACCAAAGGAATGAAGAGATTATGAGTTGTTTTTGGTTGTACATAGAGTAACACCTCACGCCTTGACTTTCGAGGCCTAAATGCCTCGTAGCCTTGCACTTTTCAAACCAAGGACTCGGAGTACAGAGTACTAGAATACATATAAAATTTAAAGTAACCTAGTTAGTTGGAATTCTAGCTCGAGACACGCGGCTTCAAGTTCTTGACAATGATGACTTTTATCCTCCAATTCCATTTCTAGAAAAGATGTTTTGTGAAGAGCTTCTTTTAGTTCAACTTGAGCAGCAGAAAGTTGTTGATCGAGATCAAAGTTCACTAATCTCAGATTTTCAAAGTGATCATTCATTTCGTTCATACACGAATTGCCATTATTTTGTTCATCACGCCTCATTCGAGCAAGTTCTGCTTTCAAGATTTGAATTTCATGCTCTCTCTTACATCCACTTTCTTTGAGAACCCGGTTTTCTTCTTCCAATTCACTTAACTGTTTTAGTAATAAACTTATTCTTCTATCCATAGCTTTAGAATGGTTCTTTGGGTGCCCTGGCGCCCGCTTCCTCACTAACATTCGCAGCTTTTGACGTTCGGTTTCTAGCTGTTGCCTGTTTGCCGTGACAGCATGTCGGCTTTTGGTCTTGAGCTCTTTCTTAAGAAGACCATACTCATGTTTCAAAACATTGTTTCCTCTTTCAGTTGAATCAAATCTTGAAACGAGTGCGTTGAACTCCGCAGTTGCTTTAGAAATTTGATTATTTACATTTTCGATTATTTCCTCTTTATTAGCGAGGGCTTTAGTAAGCCGAGCATTTTCAATCGCTAGATTTGCAAGTTTCTTTTTCGCTTCTTTGTATTTTGACTCTAATCTCTTGTGTGCCATTTCGAGTCGCACCTGCCGATCTTGCTCTACTTTCGTAGAACTCAACTCCTGCCTGCATTTCTTCAATGCAGCGTTTAAGTGAATCAATCTCTCGATCGCAGCTACTTTTTGCTGTATAACGTTTTCTAGTTCTTGCTTCTGTATAGCCACTAATGCTTCAGCCCTTTCCCTCCCTAAATAAAATTTTTAAAAGTCCAGAAACCCCATTTAAAAAGCAATGAAATCATGACACTATAGTAGAAACATTAATAATAATTTTTTTTTAAATGATTAAAACTATATTAAACCAAAAACAGCCAATTACAAGTGATACGTAGGTAAACGGGCCACTAGCTGTGCCGCTACCCCCTTTTTGAAGCTGATCCAAGAGCTAGCACACTCATATATGGACCACCTAGATAGGGACAAACGGGGTAGTAAAGGACCCAACTTAAAAACGGCATAACTTGGTGGTTTCTCTCACCATAGGCGGTTTGTCCCAACTGTCAGACCAGAATTCCATCATCCAAAGCCGCAATTTTAATACACACCGTTCCCTCAATATTTGTAACTTTGATATATTTATTTTCATATGTAAATACGCGTGAATCTTTGATTTGAGTAATTCACGCATTTATTTAGGAAATCAATTTCATATTTAGATCCACGCTTTAAAAGAATGTTGGTATAATGTTTTAAGTATTCAAGAGTAAATAAATAATAGGTCACCTGAAAGAGCTTCTTGTGCGGTTTTTGCATGCTCGGCCATTAGTCTATCTTTCGCATCGCATTCACATAGAAGACAAGCTACTTGTTCATGGAGATTTTTTACTGTTTCCTCTAATGCTACTTGTTTACCATATGAAACCTTCTGCACAACATAAGCACTCAAAATTACCATTTTACCCTTCATCACGACAAGTGAACAAATATTTGCCTAAATACAACCTACCTCTTCCTCATTTCCTTGAACATAGATTTCAGCATCCCTCCTAACAACATTTGATTCCTCTGGATATCTTCTCCCTATCAACCATGTTTTTTGGTCCATCTTTTATTCTGGCTACACACAAATAAGTACAAAACAAAATACAAATAAGATTAAGAATCGTTCGATAACTAGAGTAATAGTGGTATGCATTTTCATGATCATGACAAAATCAAAGAAATTGATAACTCTTCATGATCATCTCACTATCCAAATCCGGCTCAAGTTTTTTCGGCCAAAGTGGATAATAAATAAAATTGGGTCCCTTTTCGTTAAAAAACCGCTAACAGTCACAAAGCCCAAATTACCTACATATAATTTTTTTTTTTACGAATTTGGGATGTATGTAAGTGGGCCCAAAAGCACTTGCTTTATTTCACTCCCCTTAAGCGGAATAGCGGCCCCAGACAACATAAAAGATTGTCCTCTAAATTTACTTGACATTTTGATTGCAACAAGATCCTCAATCTATTTAAAACAAGAGTTGTGAATTACGTAAATCAAACGGGTCGGGTCGGGTTGACCCGATAACCATTTTTATATCTGATTATCCAAATTTCAATAAACATTAATGTTTATCACTTATCACATAAACAATCATTGTCTTACATATTCAAAATATCACCAAATTTAACAAAATGAACCTGTATACCTTCAATCACCTCTCCTTTGTTTTGTTCGAATTTCGGATAATCGAATACGATTCAGTGATGATCATTGATCATTGATACAGACTTGCACAGTTGCACTCATCCAAAAACAGAGCAAACAAGGCTTGTTGATCACTAAAATATCCTGAGAATTAAAGAACATGTGAAATCATTTAAGAAACAAAAAAAAAAACAAACAAAAATAAAAATAAAAAAATAAAGCAAACCCGTGAAAGGTGATGGAACCCACCTCAGATTAGACAAACCCATGATCTTTGTAACCGTCTAGTAGTATAAGTAATCATGCATAAGAAGATTATTTTGGTGAAAGGAGATGAGAATAATGTGGAATAATGGAGATGACAGAGAGTTGTTGGCATGATCACAAGAGTTATAGAAATGCAAATAAAGACATTAAAGAGGAGACATGAGTGATAGAATTTGGGGTGTATACATGTCAGGTTAGATCATGGAGAGCGACAGAACCGACTGGACGAGTATCAAATGACTTGGTGTCTTGTGCCCCAACATGTTGTTGTAGTTTAATTATAGTAACCCATCTCCTCAGTCATCCCACCTACGAATATTACTCTATATACTAATTGACAACATGCTTAGAAACAGTAACATGAGGGTATTTTAGTAACTTCGCCCCCCTCTCTCAAAAGAATAAGTCAACAAAAACAATCAGTCAACAACAACATCACAACCATCATCGTTCATATCTATCACTTTCCTCAAACTTTATAATAAACAAATATAAATCACAACAATCTAACTTTTCATCCTTTTCATTCTGCTCTCTCTGCGCATGTCACCTCTGTTCTTTCTTGCTTGGTATGTTTTTCCCTTTAAAGCCTTTCTTTGCTTCTAGAGAGAGACAAAAGAGTTCTGAGGGTTGCTACATCATCGACGTTTAAGAATCATCATCACCGGCGACTGTGTCGTTGAAGAAGAATATGGAGGCGGTGCCGGGGATTGTGTAACCGGCGTTTTCATACGGTGATGGGGAGAGGTACCCCTGAAGCACCACCACCACCGCCTTCACTTATCATTTGTTTTACAAATGAAACCTTGGTCTCTGCCGGCGGTGGGGGAAGCAGAATGGCATGACGTCGAGATTCGCCATGCGCTGAAGTCTGAAGTGTTTACAGAGGGTGTTGATGTTGGCGCCAAAGAAGTCACAAGCGACGGTGTCTTTGAAGAAGAATATGGAGACGGTGACGGAGATTGTGTAACCGGCGTTTTCAGACGATGATGGCGAGAGGTTTTGAACGAGTGGTGATGGCTAAAGATTGCATGTTGATTCAGCTACGGGTTTCGAACTTTGGCGGGAAAAACCGAGTACAACCCAACACATTAGATCGAGGTCACTACGAAGAGGAAGAAACGGTTGGCATCGAGCAGACTCTTCGTATGTTGAACGACGGCCAACTGGTTGAACGACGGCCAACTGTGCACGATGGAAGCCTGCTTTTGGTGTTGATTGAGAGAGATAAAACCAAAGATGGTGCACCGTTGGCCGTCGTGCAACATATGAAAAGTCTGCTCGATGCCAGTATGCAACCAACCCAATTAATACCGACTAAAGTGTCTGGTGCGAAGCACCGGGGAATCCACTAGTTTATTACTATTTGAAGGCTAGGTTTATTCCCCCTACGAATATTTATAAGTTAGTTTTAATAATCTTTATTCTATGCTTTTATCATTACCTTTTCTCTCTCATCTGCTCATAACCACTTTTAAAAATAGTAAAAAATTATGAAGGATGAACAGTGTCACCTCCAAATTTACTAATGAACAGTGTCTCCTCCAAATATTTTCTCTCCTCTACTCACAACCCCTTATACCCACTCTACATAATATAGAGATCACACTCATACCATTATGAAGGAGCTAATGTGAGAGCATTCACAGTAAATCCTCTATCTCCATCTCTGTAATTACACTAAAAATTACTACATTTCTCTCTCCTTTTCTATTTAATAATATTTATTCTATACTTTTATCATTACCTTTTCCTTCTCCTCTACTCACAATCACTTTTAAAAATATTAAAAAATTATGGAGGGTGAACAGTATCTACTCCAAATTTACTGATGAACAGTGTCTCATCTATATATTTTCTCTCTCCTCTACTCACAACCACTTATACCCACTCTATATAATATAGAATGTAGTAAGGTGAGGCGTGTTGTTTTTGTAGAATAATGATTAGGGTTTGAGAGAAGATGGGGTTATTTATTTATTAATTTTTTTTAAATTACTATTCGTCGATCATTTCATTCCATGACTAAGAAAATTACATCAAGATAGCGGGTAGGCGGGCAACAAGCTGCGCCGCCACCCCTTTCTGAATAGCAACTCCTAATCTACTAAAAACGTAACCCTGCCCACCAGGAGCCGAGACACTACTATGAATAACCCGCTGGACGTTGGCCAGGAAACGGGTAGCCTCCGGTGCCAATGAGCCAAAGGTATCAAAGACCAATGGTACAAAAACATGTTGGTGCCAATGCACCGCTTGCCCTGCTACAAAGTCACTATCCCTCAACCCAAATAATGGAGATACACCCGTCAAGTCAACACAAGCATGCTTCCCCCCGGCCCGCCCAAAGACAAGGAGATCTGTTGGATCCGAGAGGAAGTTCACAGGGGCCTCCTTCTTGGCTGAGATCTCAGCCTGTCTTAAAATGTGCCACAGAATATCTCGAACCCATTATGCCACGTGGCACATTCAAGGCCGGGGAGGAGGGGTTGAGGCCACCATTGAATGTCACGTCAGTTAACATCAATTCTTTTATATATAGTTATAGATTCACGCTTTTTTGTTATTATATAATTATATATACACACACCTATGTACAAAAAAAATTGTAGTTTTGTTTCCATATATATCCCCACATGTGAAATAAATTCGAAAATTAAATAAAAAAATAAAAAAAACACATGAGCTGATTTGGGTGCTTGAGCTGAAATTCAGCTTGTTGCGAATAAATGACTCGAGTTGACTAATTCCCTCAAGCCCCATGCATCGACTCTCTTTGGCGCGTACAACCCCACAACCCATACGTGGTGGACTCGGTTCTTGTGCCGCTTCGTGTAGGTGTTCTGCATCAAGTCTAGTTCCAGTGCTTTCAGGTTGGAACTCTGAAATTGGTGATTTTGTGATCTCGCTAACTAGCAGAGTCGTTTGTTGCATCCTTAGTGCGAGTCTTGCGGTTTGTCGTCAAATTATTAAAACTGAACACCATATGGTTGTGTATTATTTTTTATCTGATTAATTTTGTAATTGGATCACTGTTTTGGGAATAAATTTATGTTCTGTATCTTAACATGCTTCCGAATTTTGATTAAGTAAACTTGTTATTTAATATATATATATATATATATAGTAGTGGGGTGTCCGCGCGTTGCGACAGGAGCAAAACATTTACTAAAAAACGAAGCAACAACAAAAATAAATATGTGATGATAAATGCAAACAAGGGTAGGGCACGAGTCATATAGTCTTGTTGCCTTTTACATGAGACAGAGAAGGACATCATAGACTCATCATGAAGGCTTGGCACGATGACCAAGCTTTGATATGCGTGTATGTTTTGATTAACATATAGTACTGTAAGGTCGGAAAAAGATTAGTTTTGTAAACCAACAACCTAGTTGTCTATACCAATACATAATCGTAAGATGTTATATATTGTATTTAGATCATATGGATACTTTGTGGTTTTTAATTGCAAAAACTTTTTTTATGACAACCTTAAGAGTTTTCTATACATTAACCAATGAGTAAACCAATAATATGGTTATGTTTCTCATGCATGTCAAGCCCAATCATACAAAATCATCTCACTCTACCTTATCTATCAACGTTTGTACATTACCTATCAATTCTATGAGCGACCATGATAGTTCCACGCATCAATATATTATTTGATTTCTTTTCTATGAACTTCTTAAATATAAAAAATGCAACCCTAGATATTAATTGTATAAAAGATTATAAAAACAATAAAGTATGGATTGGTTGGGGGCGTAAACACATAATGTTTGCAAGAATATTGTTTTAATGGTGAATGACGTGTGCGGATATACATATAATTTTGCACTGATTTTAACACACGTTTGGTTTTAATATTTATAAAAATGGTCTAGACCTTAACATTAAAACACACACAAAAAGGCAAGTGTACCCTATCATATATGTAGTAAGCTGAGATAAGAACCAGATATCGATCCATGGACGCAAGCGGATGCAATAGTACTAAAACTCTATCCCTGATTTACCAGTAGGAAAAGGTAGTTGAAGTTTGTTTAAACTAAATAATTCTAAAAAATATAATTAACATATGTAAGACTCCAAATAAAAAATATAACTATAAATACACAATAATATCAATCCTAGCATGTCATCTACATATCATATGATACAAAGGCGTGTGAGCAACATTCCTATTTTCAGACAATTAGTATTCCTTTCGGGAATCCTAACATGACAACTATAAGGAAAGCTAACACGATAAACACACGTTAACCACCTCAAGTTATTCATTAGCGAGCAGCTGATATGATCTCATGAGAATCTCCTATAGATAAGTTAGTCATCCGTTAAGAGTTTTCTAACGTCACTAATCAAGGAAAGCAATACCGAATGCACAATACAACCACCGAGACTAGCATAAAGTAGAGCATTTCACAACCTATTCCATTTTACCAACTTTGAACACAAATCTACAAAGATCGCCATTTTAACCAAAATAACTAGCAAAGATCATTAACCGTGTCAAAGATCAGTAACAACACCGTTAAGCTTTTTAAACTCTTTTAGGTGTCGGTAAGCATTTCTAACCATTATCTGGCTGACTTTTACCAAACCAATACCCGGTTACAGTTTCATGGTGTAAACTTATTAACAGGTTAACTAGTCTACTACCGGATGATTAAACGAACGGATTTTCAACATGTATCCGCCTAACACACACGATAATCATCAAAGTCAATCAAACATAACTACAAATCCATTAACAATGAAACAAGGTTGCATTATGATCATCAAGATTCAACATGAAAAATGCCAATATCATACAAGACATGATTAAACTACACGAATGATTGTTCCTACATACTAAATACTACTTGTTTTTACTCGTAGGTGTACAGAAACTAAGATAGATCATCACAGATTACAGAAAATAAGATTTGAACAAGTTATAAGTTTATAGATCAAACCACATAAATGCAAATGTGATGGATTGGATGATGATAGATGAATCGGATGGCTTCCCGAGCTTGTTCCTAGCCTTCTCAGCAGTCTTTCAGCCCTGGAAACCGCCTGAAATCGTCTGGAAAATACCCATTAACTTTAACAGAAGCTTAAACTCTGTTTTATACAGTCTGGGAAGAGTGAGCGGCCGCTCACAGGACCCAGTGTCCTGTTTGCGCACCGAAATCTTTGTTTTCCTTCAGTTTTGCTTCCGGGACATCGTTTAAGACTTAAATCGTAAAGATACCGAAATAAGTACCAATTCCTCGTGTATAAGGTCAAAAACGTATAAAAACGGAGTTAAATGGGGACTTTTATATGTGTAATTTAACGTATATCAAACCTCCCCACACTTGAACTTTGCTTGTCCTCAAGCAAACACCAAACAAAAAATAATAGGAAAACTGGCCAAATGGCAACAAAAACAAAATAACCTGTACAGACGATAATCAAGCCAACATGTATAAACAGGTGACAAAACAACTAAAAGGCGACAATTCACTTTCGATCAACATAGCATGCAAACCCGTACACGACTCACAATGATCACACACACTCGGTTTTATTTATGAAACATACGTGTAATGTGTATGTGTAAATCGCTCCATTGCCAAGACAATGAATCGTGCAATATCATAAGCATGTCAAAAGATCTAATCTTCACAAACTATCGTGTGAAAAAGCACAAATCAAGAGGTCTTATTAGGTTTGTAATGTCAGGCAAAGGTAAGGGTGTGGAATGGATATATACAGTGACGAATCGGCTAAAACTCGACGGTTAAGTCTAACTAAACAGAAACAAACAAAACTATACAAAACACACGCAAATATAGGCGATTTTTATTCAAATCGAGCTAAACATAGAAATTCTAACTTTATAGCCCTGAAAACTGCTCGAACACTGCTAATTCACCCTATTTTAGGGTGTTCTATTTTTCTGAAATTTTCTGGATTTTTTTTTCAACATATATATCTATGATATAAATGATATAAACAACATACGGGTTCTAAATATATAAACCCGAACACGAACTATTTACAACACAAAGAACTAGTTAAACATTAACCTAAACCGAGTTTTAACACAAAAGGTTTAAAAGAAAAAGGCCAAATTTGGTTAAGTGGTGAAATGGTGTGGTAAATAAGAAAAAACATGGGATTAGGTTCAACATGGTTAACTAGGGGATAACATTTGGGTGCGGGAAACAGATAGAGCGAAAAGAAAAGGCTAAATCAAAAGGGTATCCTAAATGCCTCAATCATTTTCATACAATTTCACACGAATCTGATCTAAACAAGCATGCTAATGACAAGTTCTAAATTGCATAAAACATCCGGCTCACTCGATAAGCATATCAAAGAAATGAAATCTATACTAATAGGCTCAAATGCTCACGTAACCGGAAGGAAATGGGTGCAAGTGTACAAATTTAGCATGCTAGTATCACGTCTGTCTGTCGCGCCTCAAGTTATTTTTTTATTTATTTTTTAACATGTATAAACACAAAGGACAAACAAGAACACGATATTATCCCTCCCCACACTTAAACGTCACATTGTCCCCAATGTGAAAATAGAAAGCGTTTATGAATTAGCTAACTATCGTGTGAAAAAAGGAGAATAATACTCCCCTAGTCGTGATAACCCGAAAAACAAGTAGACCGCATGGAGCATCCATACCGGTGCTCACCCGTTTCCTGCACTACCAACATTCTTGACAAAAACAAAATATATCAAACCCATTCATCATCACATTATTCAAACCAAACAAACAATACTGAAATAAAATACTGGAAAGGAAAATAGTACGAGTACAAATACATAAGACGCCAAAAAAAAACGACCAAATTTTCAACAGAAGTTGTGAGCGGCCGCTCACTCTCAGTGAGCGGCCGCTCACTGTGCCCAGAAGCCAAAAAAATCTTTGCAGCCCTTTATTTTTCGATCCTGTGCACTGGCTTGCGTCCGTTTTGTAGTGTTTACGCCAAATGCACTCAAAAGTGGCCATTCAAGCACTTGGTTTTTGAAAAATCATGTCATGGTGATTGAATGGCCGAACTTTGAAGGACTTATGAAGTGTCTTAACAAATTCAGTTTTCTAGCAACCTATTCGCTATGATTTTGCAGACTCAATTCAAATACAATTCATCTTGTGAAAAGGCGTTTAGAAAACGAATATTTATGAAGTATCAAAGAAACTTGGGGCTCATTTGTCCGATTATGAAGAAAGCCCCAAAGTTTCATGAACAATACTTATCTACTAAGATCAAAAACACTAACAATCTTAAAATTAGGGGTTTTGTTAAACCATTATGAAGAAACCCCAAAAATTAAAATAATTAACAACAATCTACAACACAATCACATAAGGAATTTGGGGACTTTTCAACAATTATGAAGCATCCCCAAAATTCATGAACAAACCTAAATTACACTAGGATTTTCACTAGCTCATGATACTAATCTATCACTATGCTAAATTATAACAAGCATTAGGCTAAAAATTTTAAAGAAATCTTAAAAATTTTCAGATTTGATGTATATCTTATGAAGAAAACCCAAAAACTCAAAGATTTGGACAACAATTTACTCTAATCTATACTATCAAACCAAGTAATCCATCCAAGAACATTAGGGTTTGTTAAACATTATGAAAGGACCCTAAAAGTTCAGAAAAGATTGTACAACTCTAGACTACATTACACTAGAACAAGAAAAATTGCAAGAAAACAAGAGATTCATACCTTGATTTGGATGTGGAATTGAGAGGGTTTTTTTTTAGTGAGCGGCCGCTCACTGCATGCAGATGTGTTTTTCTGCAGCATTTTCACCTCAAAATCGCCTGCACTTTTCCGTTTCAATATAAACAACCAACATACCTGTTTTGCGATGCTTCTTAGTAAAATAACACGGTTTTGAAGCGACTTTCAACACAATCATCTGGCGCGAATCAATCCTATAAACTTAACAAACTAATAAGTATTATGAATCAAAATTAAAAAGGACCAAATTGCCCCTACCCTACTAAAAACTTTATGAAGTTTATTAGGACATTTCTGCCTTTGCACATCGCTACATTTTGCTCGAGTGACTCGATAACTGGACTCGCTTTTCCACGCGCGTTTAGGTGCGCAGTCGTGGAATTCAAGTATTTCCACATCCAGGTCATACGGGCTTGAATTGAATAGCTAAGATCGCTACCCATTGACTTTCAAACTCAGTCCAAATTGGACTTTAACTTCTAGGAATGGCCGTTTTCATAAAAGATTTTCTTTAAGATCGCTTTTGCCCGAATGGAGATTGAGTACGAGCGAGAAGATTGATCGAGCAATGAACAGACATCGGCCATCCCTACACTTAAACTGACGCAATGTACGAAATAATTACACACTCAAACTAAGAAAAATAGAAGAAATATACACAAAACGAAATACCAAACCCTATACACTAAATTTAAATGATGATAATATACAAATACGAAAATATACAAAATTTTCAGCGAAATCTGAGTCGCTCACGCATCGCGAAGAAGTATAGACCGCTTCTCGCGTAGCGCAAGTGAATATAATGACTCAAGGTGCTCGCGCGTCGCAACAAGATAAAGTCCGTCTTTGTGCTTTGCGCGAAAACAAGCTTTTCACCGAAAAAAATAATATAACGGAAGATAGTAGATGAAAATGATAATGGATGCCAATGAATGGAGTTAAAAACGGAAGATAGCGGCTATTCACGTCACGTGAAGGACTCTGGTGATCCATGGTCGCGTATCGTGAACAATAAAAGATAAAATCCGGGGTAATTAGGAACTCGCTTAAAGCGAAACCATAAGCCCCGCTTCTTTGCGAATCGCATCGAAGCATTTTTCACAGAAAATTATTTTTATTAAAACCACTTTTGTATTAAATAAATTTCCCAAGTTTTCTTAACCCAAACCTTTTATAAAAGCATCCGAATCAACAAATTTAAACGTAACATACCCAGACTTCCATTGTATATTTAAGTAAAATAAATACTATATATACATAAAAATCAAATAAAAACTGATAGAATCAATAAAATGAACAGAAACAAACAAACAAAGCATAAAACTATCCAAAGCATGAAATTAATAATTAGTTCAAATACGAACAAATAAATCAAATCAATCAAATAAAGAATAAATCAAATTCATAGACAAACCAATAAATCCAATAATCAATCAATTAAATCTATCAACATCCTAATGAACGAATAATCAATCAAACAATCTTATAAGCAAATAAATGAATGAATATATGTGCAAACCTATGAACCAATCTAAAATCAATCCAATATATCAACAGACAGATAAATCAAATAAACAATCAATGAATCAAATATGCAAATAAATGAATGAAATAAAGAATCAACAAAGTATAAACAAGTATTCACAAGCATGTACACTGGTAAAAGTTTGACTCGGTTCGTTCCTAAAGCTCGTCGCGTCCCCGGCAACGGCGCCAAAAACTTAACGCGTGCGGATATACATATAATTTTGCACTGATTTTAACACACGTTTGGTTTTAATATTTATAAAAATGGTTTAGACCTTAACATTAAAACACACACAAAAAGGCAAGTGTACCCTGTCATATATGTAGTAAGCTGAGATAAGAACCAGATATCGATCCATGGACGCAAGCGGATGCAATAGTATTAAAACTCTATCCGCGATTTACCAGTAGGAAAATCTAGTTGAAGTTTGTTTAAACTAAATTAATTCTAAAACATATAATTAACATATGTAAGACTCCAAATACAAAATATAACTATAAATACACAATAATATCAATCCTAGCATGTCATCTACATATCATATGATACAAAGGCGTGTGATCAACATTCCCATTTTCAGACAATTAGTATCCCTTTCGGGAATCCTAACATGACAACTATACGAAAAGCTAACACGATAAACACACGTTAACCACCTCAAGTTATTCATTAGCGAGCAGCTGATATGATCTCATGAGAATCTTCTATAGATAAGTTAGTCATCCGTTAAGAGTTTTCTAACCTCACTAATCAAGGAAAGCAATACCGAATACACAATACAACCACCGAGACTAGCATAAAGTAGAGCATTTCTCAACCTATTCCATTTTACCAACTTTGAACACAAATCTACTAAGATCGCCATTTTAACCAAAATAACTAGCAAAGATCATTAACCGTGTCAAAGATCAGTAACAACACCATTAAGCTTTGTAAACATTTTTACGTGCCGGTAAGCATTTCTAATCATTATCTGACCGACTTTAACCAAACCAATACCCGGTTACAGTTTCATGGTGTAAACTTATTAACAAGTTAACTAGTCTACTACCGGATGATTAAACGAACAGCTTTTCAACATGTATCCGCCTAATATACACGATAATCATCAAAGTCAATCAAACATAACTACAAATCCATTAACAATGAAACAAGGTTGCATTATGATCATCAAGATTCAACATGAAAAACGCCAATATCATACAAGACATGATTAAACTACACGAATGATTGTTTCTACATACTAAATACTACTTGTTTTTACCCGTAGGTGTACAGAAACTAAGATAGATCATCACAGATTACAACAAAATCAGATTTGAACAAATTATAAGTTTATAGATCAAACCATATAAATGCAAATGTGATGGATTGGATGATGGTAGATGAATCGGATGTCTTCTCGAGCTTGTTCCTTGCCTTCTTAGCAGTCTTTCAGCCCTAGAAATCGCCCCAAATCTTCTGGAAAATACCCAATAACTTTAACAGAAGCTTAAACTCTGTTTTATACAGTTTGGGAAGAGTGAGCCGCCGCTCACTCTCTTTGAGCGACCGCTCACAGGTTCAAAAAGTCAAAAAGTTGCCCGTGTGCTGACGTAGGCCTTCTAGAAGGTTCCCACAAAGATCTGGAAAAGTGAGCGGCCGCTCACAGAGACTGAGCGGCCGCTCACAGGACCCAGGGTCCTGTTTGCGTGCCGAAATCTTCGTTCTCCTTCAGTTTTGCTTCCGGGACATCGTTTAAGACCTGAAATCGTAAAGATACCCAAATAAGTACCAATTCCTCGTGTATAAGGTCAAAAACGTATAAAAACGGGAGTTAAACGGGGACTTTTATATGTGTTTAAACGTATATCAGTGAACAAAAGGTTATCATAAGATTAGTACCCTATATTTCACAAAATTTTGAACGGCCAAATACAAGAAAACGGTTATCCGCAATATTCTCATACACAAATTCCCTTATAAATCTGCAGAAACAAAAGAAAATGGTTCGTTAATTGTTTTCATGGTATAAGGCAGCCATAAGATATCAGTAAGAATAAGGTCTCATAAATGTACAAATTGAAGAAAGAAGTCGGTGACAATGCCTACTAACAAAACTTGAAAGAAGGACTATTCCTTGTACGTAAGTATTTATTATTATTATTATTATTATTATTATTATTATTATTATTTTGAAAATAAAATTACATTCATATAATAAAAGCGAACACTACATCAAAACAGCGGGCAGACGGGCAACAAGCTGCGCCGCCACTTCTTTCTGTATGGCAAACCCTAGTATACTGAAAACAAACCCTTGCCCCCTCGGATTCGAGACAGTGCTATGTATAACCCGCTGGACCCTGGTCAAAAAACGGATAGCTTCCGGTGCCAGAGACTCAAAGGTATCAAAAGCCAGGGGGACGAAGGCGTGTTAGTTATCTTCACAGGCTTTAGCATGTTTTTCCACTTTCTTCGTCTCTACTCGTTGAACTGAATGCCCTGCTACAATTTTAATTTGGTTTCGCCTTTTACTACGGCCCTAAATCTAATTCTCTTAATCTCTTCTCTATCCTTATGTGTCAATTTGCTGTTTGCTTTATTTGCGATTTGGTGCAACGTTTAAAGAACTAAATAACTTGTTGCAAAGTGTGTCAGTGATGTCTAAGCTCAAAGAATTTTCATCTGGAACTTGCGGCTTGCTGTTTCAAAGTTCAATTCAAAGAATTTGTTGTTTCAATTCAAATAACTTGCTGGGTAATTTTATTCAGTAGTTTTGCCTAAATTACTATTTATTAATTTTCTATGTTCTCATTTGGTGTCTTTATACTTGTTTCATCACTACCACATTATTTATATCTACCTACTCTAAAATAATGTCATAATGTTCATCTAGTTTTTCAACCAATGCAATGCAGAGGCATTTGGTGTCTTTATACTTGTTTCACTACCACATTATTAGAAAAAAGTTAATGTAAACAGTAAAATAAAGTACTCTAAACGGTACAAAAGGATCGAATTATAGAATAAAATTATCTTCACCATTTTGTCCAATCGGCCGAGTCTCAAGAAATAGAAATCCCGTTTGTACTACTCTTTTTATATAACTTGACTTATGTGATGGATAATGCTTAATAAACATATGGTATCATATTCTTAAAGCCATACCTTTATGTTTACAAAAGTGAACTAATGTGCGCCTTTTATTTCATGTGAACCAAAGGACGGTGGAAAGGGAAATGGGAAGAATAATATTTTTTAACATTTAGTCCATTCTATCTAGTATAAAAGTAATGATATTTTATTGGATATCTACTGTATTGCTTTTAATACGAGGGTATGGCCACTTGTTTGATTCAAGATTCTTCTCCATTATACCCCGGTCCCCGTAATAATTGAAAGTTATGAGGTTGGAGATCTCTAAGTGGCCACATGAAAAGTGAAGTAGGGGATGAGCACTAAAATGCTAAGAAAAGTATCCAAGTGTTAAAGTCAACTTGTTTAAATTTTTGTGTTACACCATCCAAATACTTGGATATTTATTTTATATATATTTGTGAATGAATATAAGTAATTCAAGTTCATAATATATTATCTTCTTGACGATTTTGGTTTGGTGGCTAGCACCACTTGAATCAAATTGCTCAGTGTAGATATATAGAAGCATTTTGTTCTTTCATCCACGGCATCAACTCAACCTACCATACACTTCAAACTTTGTAGTTCTTAAACATCTAACGTGTGTTTATTATTATTTGGGGTTTTTTTTTCACATGGATCCATGGTTGAAAGTTTTCAAAGATTATAAATCGTTACATATCTTTGCTTCCAGTTCTGATAGTATGAAAAACCATATACAAATCATAACATGTATGTAGATTTACGTTTTAGGAATCAAATTTCAAGACTTCTTTAACACTTTATATTATATGTGCCCATTCCGGTTTATATACTCAACATTTGCCCATACTTATACTCCCTCTGCCACATTCATCCGACCACCCCCATATCGTGTTTTTAGTACAACAAAAAGACAGTTAAATAAAAGGAAAAATTATAGAAATCGTCATTTATGTTTACAACGATTTTCAGTGTACGCTCTTTAACTTTAAAATTGATGTAAATCATCTTTTATGTTGTAAAACCTTGCATTTTTCATCCTTTAGGTCTAACCTTGTTTGTTTTTCTCATTAAGTTATACCATGTGAACGCCACGTGGTGGCAGAACTGCCACATTTAGCTTCACTTTTCCATTTCCCCCTCCTTGACAACCCTCAACCTACCCTCTCTCTATCTATCCCAGTGACAACCTATCACCACCGCCACCACATGCATCTCCACCACCATCTGCTATCTTCTTTCTCCACCACCCCGATCACCACTACCTCTAAAAACACCCACCACCACCATGGAAAACCACCACAACACCACAACCATCTCCAAAACCACCAACCACCATATCACTTCACATATTTAAAAATACTTTCCTAGATCTGTATGGAAAGAGGGTGTGGGTTTCATGAGGGGGGGGGGAGACTAAACCTATTCAAGGCACAGGTGGGTGATGACAGTGGTCATCACATGTGGTGGTGGTCGTCAGACGGTAGTCACATGTTCAAGGGCTCGTTGGTAGTCACACACGAACCACCTACCCCATCAAGGCGCAGGTTGTGGTCATTAGACGGTATTCACCTATTCAAGGGCTCGATTTATGTGAAACGTCAGGCGGCGGTGGTGGTAAAAGGACATTTGTGCCATGATGTGGTTGCACGTGATGTAACTTAATGAGAAAAACAAACCAGGTTAAGTCTAAATGACGAAAGATGTAAGGATTTACAACATAAAAGATGATTCTCATCAATTTTAAAGTTAAAGAGAAATCAGTGAAAAACGTTATAAACATAAAGGACGTTTTACGTAATTTTTTCTAAATAAAATGAACATACCTGAATAACTCCAAGATGAGAATCACTGATCCCATCAGTGTTAGGGCGGAAGGGGCGGTCCGTGATGGGCTGGTCGTGACCATCACGAACACCGTCCCACACTTTCTATCACAACCGCGACAAGATTTCGTCATGACAGCCATCACGCTCCCCACTACCTCTCTCTCCTCATTATTATATATTATATTATATTATCATACTTTTAGTTGAATGTCAAAGAAAAATAAAAAAATTTGCTAAATTAAACATTAAAACATTACATAAACACACTCATTAACTTAAATTAAAACATTACATAAACCTATATTAAACATTACTTAACATAAATCTAATTAAAACATTATCATAGACCTAATTAAAACATTAACACACCACACCAACTAATACATGTGATCCCAATCCTCTAGAGTGTACTTCAGAGATGAGACGTCACGATCGCTATCACGACCGTCTGACCTAGCGTTTGAGCGGATGCATCCGAAGTTATGACTTGGAACACGATACGGTTCATCATTCATATTCACATACTCCGCACCCGGGTCAGTTTCGCACCCTTCATCTTAGCTAGGTACAACTGGTGTTGGACGGATGTTTGGAACGGGAGGGTTTGGGGTAAAGTTTCTTTGCATCTCCCCAACTTGTAGTTGATTCAATCCCGGTACAACCATTGTGTAGTCATAGGCCCAGTGAAATTCCTTGTCTGTAACAGGAGCATTTGGATCCATACCTGCTTGACTTGGTAAAGGAGGATGGACTATTACTAGGTTTGGAAGGTAGAGTAGACGACGAGGAGAAGAAGTGTATACTGGTTGAGGAGGAGTGTACACTGGTTGAGGAGGAGGAGGAGACGACACTGGTTGTGAACGTCAGTGGCGAGTATATTGCCTGAGGTTGGAAGGTACAACTGCTTCGGTAGGATAACCACCACCCATATTTTTTATTGTTTGTGTGTAGATTGAATTGTGGGTGATAATTATGACTGATGATTGGTTTTCTGTCAGGTATTTATAGGGTTACAAAACTAGCCGTTTGAAAAATATCCATTGGAAAAGTAGTCGTTTGAATATTAAATACTATTTGTATTTCTTTTATTATTTTTTATTTAATAATATTTATATTTTTTTATTTTTATGTTTTTTATTTATGAAATGTTTATTTAAAAAAATTGAGTGTGATGGGTATTGTTTTGGTCAAAAATTACTAAGTAAAAATAATTTTGTTTTCCAAATTAGAAAATGTGAGGTAGAGTGCTATAAGTGTTAAACAAGTTTATAGTTTAGTTATATTCTGAAAATGGCGTATCACGATGCTAAAGAAGCAAATATATGATAACTATGCTCGGGATGGCAAAGGTAAAATTCAGGATAGACAGTTATATCCTGAGGATGTAACTGTTGGCAGATTGACAAAGTAGGTTAAGATTGATGAATGCAAATGCAATGCAACAAAAGAACAACACTCGATGTACGAGGAAAGCCCTTGATCAGTTGTAGATAGCCGGCAAAAAACCTCGGGAGAAGACTAGGCCCCTGCCTTGTTTGTTAATATTAAAATGGTAAAAAAATGTTGCAACTTTGGATGAATTGGACGAGTGTACTAAGATTACAATGATTTGTGTGATTGTTCTCTATGTAGCAGAATGTGTGTGTAGTTCTAGTGATAATAATGCATCCTATGCTCATCAATCATCCCCATTTATATAGTACATGAAAGTAAATAGGAGATCCCATGTAATCCACTGCTTAGTTAAGTTCCTTGAAGACTTTATGTGACCGTTTGTGGCAGTTTCACCTTAGTTATACGTTGCACCAGCTTTTTCCTGGTTCTTCGCCGATATTTAATGCATATCGGTTACAACTTTGACTCCATCCTCAATCTTGGACTTTGGTTTGCAAGAGTTATTCTTCTATCTTTGACTTCTCTGACTGAGTATCATAATATAGACATTGGAGAGCAGTTATGTGTCCATATTATAACTTAGTTATACCTGCAATCATATCATATAAAGATAGTTTGTTAGTCCATCCTCAAGATGTGCACATGTTGAAATATAGTTACATACTGAAGTCAGTTGAGCCGTTCAGCATCCTGGAGATGCAACACTAGGGATATAAGGTAAAATCATCCTGAGTATTTTCACCACCAACAATTGTCCCCAAAAATATGTTAGCGTTAATATCTTTCAAGGTAATAATATTTTTTAACCACAAATCTTATCTCAAAGCCTGATGGGACGTCTTGTCAGGATAACAGCTACTTTTTCGGCGATGATCATGTGATGACCGTTACACATGGTCATCTTCTGCCCTCTATATCTAGAGCTCTCCTTCTCCTTTATAATCATATCTGATCTTCTAAAGAAGGTAATTTCTTTTTTATCTCGTTCATATTTTCTCTTACACCTGCAAAAATATTAGTAATATTCTGAAGATGGGCAAAAGATCCACTAGAGCTTCGGGGAGTGAAGGAAACTAAATGATTTCATTTCCCAAAACCTCTTAAGTCATCTTGAATAGGAGGTCTGTTCTTTCGATGATAAGGACATTCGAGCCCTAAAGAACTCAAAAATCTTTCCGAGTTCTGCTGAGTTTCGTCCTTATGACCCTTATGCAAAATCTGACTTTGCATCTTCTACCTGGGTCTGCTTCCTGTACTTACCTTTCTCTCTAGGTTTAAGTATCCCTTTCCCTCGTTCATCAAAGATTTCTTTGATGTAACAGGGATGGCTTATGCTCAAGCCATGCCTGAAATCTGGAAGATACTGATGGTTTGTAATAGGATCATCGAAAGTCATGGTGCCCATCTTCAAGTGGGGGACTTGTCTCATGTATATAAGTTGAGGACACATGGTTCTCAGCGTTATGTTCTTCAACTTATAGAAAAGGATCCTCCCTTCCTGTATAACGTTGTTAAGTCTGAGAAAAATTGGAAATTGAAGTTTTTCTTTGTAAAGAGGAGCTCTATTCCTCATGAGGATGAGATTCCTCTTACGATGGGGATAAGATTCCTCTTACTTGGTTAAAAAGTGGTAAAGTTTTTTCAAGGTGTTTAAAAAAAATTTAGTTACATCCTGAGGATGTTAACATTCTGAAACTTTTTTGTTTAACAGGTGCTTCGTTTGCTAAGTTTGCTTCTCCCCTGAACGAGGCTTTTCTGCGGTGCTAGGCTGTTTATGACTTACCTGTCTCAGCAAGAACTTTTGAAGTAGAAGAGAGTTATACCGCTAGTCAAGATTCTGAGATGTCTTGTAAGCATGTTATGTTACATCCTGAGGATGTTCTTTGTTTTACTTATTTACTAACCCTGCTTTTGTCATATTTTCAGTTAAGAAGCCTGCTTCCTTTGATCTGGATGACATCGACAGTTTGGATGTCAAGGCAACCAAAGTGACTTCACCATCACCATCTAGTTCCAAGACGGTTACTCCTTCAAACCCCCACTAAGTCTAGGGCTACTGCTGCCTCAAAGAAGAGGAAGGCTAGTGCTGCTTCTGCTATTGCCCAGGAGGTCACCCCCTTTGAGGGGTTAAGCTTTGATGATGTTCTAAACAAGATCTCCCAGTTCACTCTCCAGGTATGGACCTATCCTGAGGATGATACTGATATGTTAATAGTAAAAAATGAGAAATACTTACCTTTCTTTCTTTCCTTCGTTAGGGTCATGAATACTTGCTGAAATCTTTGGATGTTGTTTCCAAAGAACTTCATGAAGCCCAGACCAAACTTGATGATGTCTAGAAGATTGATCGTGACAAGAGCAAGTATCCTGAGAGCAAGTTGGCAGAGGCAGAGGCTGAACTAAAGCGGGTAAAGGCGGAGCATGCTCAAGCAATGCTGGATCAGGAGAAGGAGGCACAGGATCACAGGAATGGGCTCTTGAAATCTGTCACTATTTATGTCTTTCAGGCTAGGGTAAAAATGGCTCTCCAAGCCAAGGATCCAGGGTTCAATCAGGATGCCTGGGACGTTGATGCTTGGAAGGAAAAGATTAAGAGTCTGGGTGGAAAAGATGTGGTCTATGAGCCCATTCCTATTGCTCATCCGGAGGACGTGCCTATAGATCCTGAGGATGCTGAGGTGAAGGAAGCAGATGCTAAGGTGGCTGAAGTGGTGAAGGATCTACTTGTGGGCGATGAAGTCTATGAAGACTAGGCTAGAGCCCACTTATTTAAATCTTTGTGGTTGTGGTTGTGGTTGTGGTTGTGGTAGTAATCTTGTAGTTGAACAATTTCAGACAATTTCCTTTTGGCGTGTAATAACTTAGGATAATATAAGGTTTGGGGTTGAGGGATCTTGGTTTCAAGACGAAGCCCCAAATCTTCTTTTGACCCGGACTATAGATGTTGACCTCTGGTGGATGGGTCCTGGTTTTGGATGAGGCCAGGGGTTGACATCAATTTTGATTATGATGCATTAATAATATGGTAACAACTTTTGACGCTACATTCTTGTGTTCTTTTTCTTTTGATATTATGCAAACAATAGCAAATGTTTAGGTTATAAAGGAGTGATATGAATAGTACCTTTATGTTCTCTCAATCGAGTAGTCTTCTAAGCTCAATGTCTTGAAGATATTCTTCATATATCTTTGTCATCTTTAGGATAGTCTTCATTATCCTGAGTATGTCCCCAGTTCTCTTTTCCCTTTGTCATCCTTGGGATGGTCTTTATCATCCTGAGGATGTCCCCAATGTAATGTCTTTGACGTAATCTTTAAGTCTGTATTCCTTCTTTAATAAAGGTTTAATAAACTTTGATAACATCCTGTATAAAGGCAAACATTGTTATTATACTGGCGACTAAGACTTTTTAGTAAGCTGGGGTCAAGCCCGTTTATAATAATTTGGTGACAAGACCAATATGTAGCATCTGGCGAAAAGGCCTATTGTAATATCTTAGGAATAACTGGCGACAAGGCCCTGGTGACTAGACCAAATACGTAAGAGACATTGAAAAATGTCTAAACCTTAAGAGTTCAATATATATCTCAAAAATGATGAAATTGTCAACCACTTTTACATGGACTAGTCCCACCATCTTGAAAATATACATGAACAACGTGCGCACCAGGCGGGGTTGCTAACCCAATGAGAAAGGTGAAAACCTTTAAACCTTAGGAAGGTGTCGGACACCTTAACGGAGGAGAGGGTGGCCAACCCTCTAGTCTTCAATGCGTTCCATCTTCAGGATGGTACTGCAAAAATTCTCACGATGGGCTATTTCTAGACCATGTTTAGTAATATAAACGATTGAAATAAGTTAAGGATAAGTACTTACTTGTAGAGATGATTCATCTCTATCAGCCTTCGCCTTCATCCTTCAGTGGTTTCTCTTCCAGAGAGATCAGTCATATGCATCCTTAGACATGGTAATATTTCAAATGAATTGCATTCCAACCTCTTGGTAGAATTTCTCCTTCCATCATCGATAGCCAATATGCTCCTTTGCCAGCTTCGGAATCTATCGAGTATGGTTCTTCCCACTTAGGAACTAGCTTACCATCACTTGGTTTCGTTGTATTTTGGAAGGCTTTCCTTAGTACCAAATCTCCTTCTTGAAATCTTCTTATCCTTATATTCTTGTTGTAGGCTTTAGCAATCCTCTGTTGATAAGCTGCCATCCTTAATTTAGCAGCATCCCTGAGTTCATCCACAGCTTCCAAATCTTGCAATAGTGCTTCTGAGTTGGTAGTTGCATCCTGAAGATGTCTCCTTGCTGTAGGCATGACCATCTCTGTTGGTAGCATTGCTTCTGTTCCAAAGACCAAAGAGAAAGGTGTTTGGCCACTTGCATTCTTGGAAGTGGTCCTATCAGCCCAAAGTACAAATGGAAGTTCTTCTACCTATTTCCCTTTCTTTTCTCTAAGCTTCTTCTTCAAGTTGTTGACAATGATTTTATTTGAAGATTCTGCTTGTCCATTAGCCTGAGGATGGACCGGTGTTGAAGTTATCATTTTGATTCCCCAGCTCTCACAAAAGTCAGTTGTCCTTTTGCTAATGAATTGAGAGCCATTGTCACAAATGATTTCAGATGGTACTCCAAATCTTGTCAAGATGTTCCTTTTGATAAACGACACCACTTCTTTATCTCTGACTTGTACGAATGCTTCGGCTTCGATCCATTTTGAGCAGTAATCTGTCATTACTAGCATGAACACCTTTCCACCAGGAGCTTTGGGTAGCTTTCCTACTATATCCATCCCCCATTTCATGAAGGGTCATGGTGAAGTAATAGGATGTAATGGTTCAGCAGGCTGGTGAAGGATGTTGCTATGTTTGTGACATGGATCACACTTTTGAGAATATAGCATGGCATCCTTCTTCATCAGGTATATTCTCAAAAGTGTGATCCATGTCAAAGACATAGCAACATCCTTCACCAGCCTGCTGAACCATTACATCCTATTACTTCACCATGGCCCTTCATGAAATGGGGAATGGATATAGTGGGAAAGCTACCCAAAGCTCCTGGTAGAAAGGTGTTCATGCTAGTAATGACAGATTACTTCTCAAAATGGATTGAAGCCGAATCATTCGTACAAGACAGAGATAAAGAAGTGGTGTCGTTCATCAAATGGAACATCTTGACAAGATTTGGAGTAACATCTCAAATCATTTGTGATAATGGCTCTCAATTCATTAGCAAAAGAACAACTGACTTTTGTGAGAGCTGGGGAATCAAAATGATAACTTCAACACCGGTCCATCCTCAGGCTAATGGACAAGCAAAATCTTCAAATAAAATCATTGTCAACAACTTGAAGAAGAAGCTTGGAGAAAAGAAAGGGAAATTGGCAGAAGAACTTCCATTTGTACTTTGGGCTGATAGGACTACTTCCAAGAATGCAACTGGCCAAACTCCTTTCTCTTTGGTCTTTGGAACAGAAGCAATGGTACCAACATAGATGGTTATGCCCACAACAAGGAGACATCTTCAGGATGCAACTACCAATTTTGAAGCACTATTGCAGGATTTGGAAACTGTGGACGAACTCAGGGATGATGCTAAATTAAGGATGGCAGCTTATCAACAAATGATTACTAAAGCCTACAACAAAAACATAAGGATAAGAAGATTTCAAGAAGGAGATTTGGTACTAAGAAAAGCTTTCCAAAATACGACAAAACCAAGTGATGGCAAGCTAGATCCTAAATGGGAAGGACCCTACTTAATAGATTCCGAAGCTGGCAAAGGAGCATATTGGTTATCAACGATGGAAGGAGAACTCCTACCAAGAGCTTGGAATGCAATTCACCTGAAATATTACCATGTCTAGGGATGCAAGTGACTAATCTCTCTGGAAGAAAAACCATGATCCAGATTACTGGTAGGATGAAAGTGAAGGTTGATTGAGATGAATCATCTCCGTATGTAAGTACTTATCCTTAACTTATTTCGATCGATTATATTTTCATTAAACATGGTCTAGAAATAGTCCATCCTGAGAATTTTGCAGTGCCATCCTGAAGATGGAACGCTTAGAAGACTAGAGGGTTGGCCAACCTCTCATCCGTTAAGGTGTCCGAAACCTTCCTAAGGTTTAAAGGTTTTCACCTTTCTCATTGGGTTAGCTACCCCGCCTGGTGCTCACGTTGCTCATGTATATTTTCAGGATGGTGGGACCAGTCCATGTAAAAGTGGCTGACAATTTCATCATTTTTGAGATATATATTGAGCTCTTAAGGTTTAGACATTTTTCAATGTCTCTTACGTATTTGGTCTAGTCACCAGGGCCTTGTCGCCAATTATTCCTAAGGGCCTTGTCGCCAGATATCCTTAAGATGCTACATATTGGTCTTGTCACCAAGCTATTACGAATGGGCTTGACCCCTGTTTACTTAAAGGCCTAAGTCGCCAGTACAATAACAATGTTTGCCTTTATACATGTTATTATCAAAGATTATTAAACCTTTCTTAAAAAAGGATTGTAGACTCAAAGTCTATCTTGAAGATATTATACTGGGGACATCCTCAGGATAATGAAATCCATCCTAAGGATGAGGAAAGAAAACGAACTGGGGACATCCTCAGGATAATCAAGACCATCCTGAAGATGATAAAGACATATGAAGAATATCTTCAAGACGTTGATCCTAGAGGACTACTCGATAGAAAGAACATAAAGGTATTATTCATATCATTCCTTTATAATCTAAATGTTTGTTATTGTTTGCAGAGTATCAAAAGAAAAAGAACACAAGAGTATAGCGTCAAAAGTTGTTACCATATATTATTAATGCATCATAACAAAATTGATGTCAACCCCTGGCTTCATCCAAAACCAAGACCCATCCACCAGGGGTCAACATCTATGGTCCGGGTCAATAGAAGATTTGGGGCTTCGTCTTGAAACCAAGATCCCTCCACCCCAAACCTTATAATATCCTAAGTTATTACATGCCAAAAAGAAATTGTCTGAAATTGTTCAACCATAAACTACCATCACAGTCACAACCACAAAGATTTAAAAAAAGTGGGCTCCAGCCTAGTCTTCACATCCTTCATTGCCCACAGGAAGATCCTTCGCCACCTCAGCCACCTTGGCATCTACTTCCTTCACCTCAACATCCTCAGGATCTTTAGCCGCATCCTCAGGATGAGCAACAGGAATAGGCTCATAAACCACCTCTTTCCCACCCAGGCTCTTAATTTTTTCCTTCCAAGCATTAACATCCCAGGCATCCTGATTGAACCCTGGGTCCTTGGCTTTGAGAGCCATCTTTACCCTGGCCTGAAAGACGAAAATAGTGGCAGACTTTATGAGCCCATTCCTATGATCATGTGCATCCTTCTCCTGATCCAACATGGCCTGAGCATGCTCCGCCTTCACTCGCTTCAGTTCAGCCTCCGTCTCTGCCAACTTGCTCTCAAGACATTTGCTCTTGTCACGAGCAATCTTCTGGAGATCATCAAGTTTGGTCTGGGCCTCATGAAGTTCTTTGGCAACAGCATCTAAAGATTTTGACAGATATTCATGACCCTAACAAAGGAAAGAGAAGAAAAGGTAAGTGTTTCTCATTTTTTACTACTAACATATCAGTGTCATCCTCAGGATAGGTCCATACCTGGAGAGTGAACTGGGAGATCTTGTTCAAAACATCATCAAAGCTTAACCCTTCAAATGGGGTAATCTCCTGGGAGATAGCAGAAGCAGCACTAGCTTTCCTCTTCTTTGAGACAGCAGCAGCCCTAGACTTAGGGGGTTGGATGAAGGAGTGATCATCTTGGAACTAGATGGTGATGGAGAGGTCACTTTGGTTGCCTTGACATCCAGACTATCGATGTCATCCAAGTCAAAGGAAGCAGGTTTCTTAGCTGAAAAAAATGACAAAAACAGGGTTAGTAAATAAGTAAAATAATGAACATCCTCAGGATGTAACATAACATGCTCACCAGACATCTCAGAGGCTTGACTAGCGGTATAACTCTCTTCCACTTCAAAGGTTCTTGCTGAATTAGGTAAGTCGTAAACAGCCTTACACCGAAGATAAGCGTCGTTCAGAGGAGAAGCCAACTTGGCAAATGAAGCACCTGTTTAACAAAAAGAATTTCAGAATGTTAACATCCTTAGGATGTAACTAAATTTTTTTTTTATAAACACCTTGAAAGAACTTTACCACTTTTTAACCAGTAAAGAAGAATCTCATCCCCATGAGGAATAGAGCTCCTCTTTACAAAGAAAAATTTCATTTTCTTGTTTTTCTCAGACTTAACAACGTTATACAAAAAGGGAGGATCCTTTTCTATAAGCTGAAGAACGTAACGTTGAGAACCATGCGTCCTCAGCTTATAAACATGAGACAGGTCCCCCTTTTGAAGATGGACACCATGACTTTCGATGATCCTACTACAAACCATCAGTGTCTCCAGAGTTCAAGCATGGCTTGAGCATAAGCCATCCCTGTCACATCAAAGAAATCTTTGATGAACAAGGGAAAGGGATACCTCAAACCTAGAGAGAAAGGTAAGTACAGGAAGCAGACCCAAGTAGGATATGCAAAATCAGATTTTGCATGAGGGTCATAAGGACGAAACTCAGCAGAACTCGGAAAGATTTTTGAGTTCTTTAGGGCTCGAATGTCCTTATCATCGAAAGAACAGACCTCCTGTTTAGGATGACTTAAGAGGTTTTGGGGAATGAAGTCACTCGAAGTTCCTACACTCTCCGAAGCTCTGGTAAATCTTTTGCCCATCTTTAGAATATTATTAATATTTTGCAGGTGTAAGGGAAAGTATGAACAAGATGAAAAAGAAATTACCTTATTAAAAAAGTCAAGTGTGATTATAAAGGAGGAGATAAGCTCTAGATATATAGGGCAGAATGTGATGTCGTGTAACGGTCATCACATAATTACTACCGAGAAAGTAGCCGTTGCTATCCTGACAAGACGTACCATCAGAGTATCAGATAAGCTTTATGGTTAAAAAAATATTATTACCTTGAAAGATATTAACGGTAACATATTTTTTGGGGACAATTGTTGGTTGTGAAAATCCTCAGGATGATTTTACTTCACATCCCTAATGTAGCATCCTCAGGATGCTGAAAGCTTCAGGATGTAAATATATTTCAACATGTGCACATCCTGAGGATGGACTAACAAATTATCTTTTTATGATATGATTGCAGGTACAACTAAGTTATAATATGGACACGTAATTACTCTCCAACGTCTATATTATGATACCCAGTCAAAGATAGAAGAATAACTCTTGCAAACCAAGGTCCAAGATCGAGGATGGAGTCAAAGTTGTAACCGATATGCATCAAATATCGGCGAAGAACCAGGAAACAGCTGGTACAACATATAACTGAGTTGAAACTGTTACAAAAACGGTCACCTGAAGACTTGAAGGAACTTAACTACACAGCGGATCATACGGGATTCTCTATTTACTTTCATGTACTATATAAATTGGGGATGATTGACGAGTATAGGACACATTGCTATCACTAGAACTATACACACACTCTGCTACTTAGAAAACACACAAAACATTGTAATCTTAGTACACTCGTCCAATCATTCATCCAAAGTTGTAACATTTTTTACCATATTAGTATTAACAAACAAGGCAGGGGCCTTGTCTCCTCCCGAGGTTTTATGCCGGCGATCTACAACTGATCAAGGGCTTTCCTCGTACATCGAGTGTTGTTCCTTTGTTACATTTCATTTACATTCATCAATCTTAGCCTATTTCTTCAAACTGCCATCAGTTACATCCTCAGGATATAACTGTCCATCCTGAATTATACATTTGCCTCCCGAGGTTTTATGTCTGCCGGTGGGTTTGGTGCGTTCGCCGGTGGGTTTGGTACGTCCGACGGTGGGCTTGGTGCGTCAGGCGTGGGTTTGGTACGTCAGGCGGTGGTGTTGGAACATTCGGCAGTGGGGTTGATGTCAATTTAGATCTTGAAGAAACTTTTAATCTTGATGACGATACTACCTTTAGTCAATTGTTAACAATGGACATGTCATGGCTAGATACTCTACCAACACCGGGGGTTAATGTCCAACAAGAAAATATGGGGGTAATACGGGGAATGTCCAACAAGGTATTGTAACCCCACAACAACAACAGATAACCCCACAACAACAACAACAGTTAACCTCACAAACACAATTTTTGTCTTTTATGCCTGATAATCACACTGATTTTCAGTATTTTGCATCAAATCAAAGTCAACAAGACCCCCGTGCACAGTTTGCCAATCTAACACCACTGCCCGGCCTTGACTTGAGCCTGAATTTAACGTATAATAATCCTGATGAGATCGGCAGTCAGAACGTACAGGAACCACCACCCATGGAAGGTCAAACAATTAACCGGGGAGGCCACCACGCAATAGTTTTTATATGTATCAATATCATGCAGATGTAACACCGATCCAAAAATACTAAAAAACCATAGCCTCCATACAACATTTTTCAAATGTGTCGAACGCCACCATTTTTTCTTCTTCTTCATATACCAAGTACAATAACACGTTGTATGAAAAACAATATAAGAGCATAGAAAAGGATGTATATTTAGAGCATGTATGGGAAAATAATGTTGCATGGAAAGTAATATATCTTTTGTATGTGTAGGTGTGTAGATTCATTGATATATGTCGCATGTAAACTATGTGTGAAGTGCATTGCTATATATACATTCAGACGATATGCAAGAATTAACATTGTTTGAAAGATCACCAATTAGACTAGTGACCTTGCATGGAGCTCGTGCCTTGGACCAGCGACCTTTCTTGAAGATTGCTGACCCAATAAGCGACCTTGTGAAGGTCTTTACACCAACTAGCGACCTTGTGAAGGTCTCTATACCAATAAGCGATCTTGATAATCAATCATTGAAGGTCACCAAATGGATCCACGATCTTGAAAAAAAAAATTAAAGGTCACTACTCCAAGTAGTGACCTACCCATTTTCACAATTTTTTTCATACAACCCTTACAAACACAATTGCAAATGCAAAATCTCCGACTTCTGCAAAAAATTCTAATCACAGGCCCTGTATTAATTCAACAAGCACTGGGATCTCAATTTTTCAAAAAGTCATTTGTAAAATCAAGTCACAAATTTGGATTATGAGTTTCATATACATTAAATAATAGGGCTATAGTCATTGTTGCAAAACTAACTAAGACGAACTGAAGAGACATTGTTCATGTTAGTTTGTTAAGTTTTTTATTGGACAAGTGAAAGGTTCACGAACCGATGAACATATAACCGATCAAAATTTCATGCTCGTGTTAATTTGTTTAGAAAATATTTCATGTGCGTTTGTGTTCGTTCGTTAGTTTTATAAACAATATAAAAGCATAAATGAACATATAATTATTTTAAAATTAAAAATTAACAGTCTTAATATCATACATTAGGCATAATTACTGAAAGTCTATATAAAATTAAGTAATTGACTTAAATCTTGAAATACTTCGACATAATCATAAAAATAGTGATCTCAAAATAAATGTAAGGATAATAAACTAAAATTAAATAAAAAATTAGGGTAATAATTCCAAAAAAAAAAATAATAAAAATCAATATAATTCATTCATTCATTCCATAATTATAACAACTAGGTTTTTATCAAGCCGCGCGTTGCGGCGGCGACAATCTGATTTAGAAAATAATTAAGTAATGACGTAGCGTTGTGATACTTCAAATTCCAAATCAATCCTAAACCAATTTTCATAGAAATAGTGCCGCTGATGCGCGCGCGATGTGCGTGTTGTAACGATCTCTTCCATTAATCATACAACTCTTTCAAAACAAATCCACCCAAAAAAAATATAACATAAATTCGCCAACCAGAAAATGATAAAACATAGTTGAAATCATCATTGAAATAAATTTATTAAATGCCTAGCGCGATCAAACGACGTCTTCATGCATGACTTGACACTCGCGTGTTGCACGGGTTTGTATGTCGCTTTTTATGTAGTGGTTTATTCATAACCGCGCGTTGCGCGCTTGACAATCCGATGCTCAAATGTGGCGATTAGGACTTTGAAAAATTGGTGGACGTCACAAACGAATAAGATTGAATAAAATAACCGAACGAATATAGTTGACTAAAGTAACATTTAGCGATTAGAAGCAAAGAAAACTTGTAGTGAGTTTATAATTTACAATTGTAAACACCAAACAATTGTCTGTATACCTGTAGTCTTCGATTGTCTAAATTCTGTGCTGATCTATGATGTAAAGACAAACAGAACTATGTTAGGTACCCTGAATTATGCAATCTCAGCTGAGTACCCTGAATTCAGACAATTGTTGGGTAATAGCATATGATTTTCATCGTTGATCAGTGTCTACTACTTTACTGTGCTGATCTATGATATAAAGACAAACAAATCTATTTACAAATAACCCTAATTTGATGACATTTAGTTCTGTTGATAATTCAAGTAACATTAACAATTGAGATCAAAACAAATATTTCTCAGACAGCAAAAACCTCTATATTATGCTAAAACCACCTACTAAAAACAACTATTTCATTACATGAACATATCGGATAAACATCAAACCGCCTCAATTTATAGACAAATTCAAAATTAATCCGATCTCAGTGACTTATCAATCCATCTCATAGTTGCAGCGCAAACATTGTTAATCCGTCATTAAATTGAGGATGAACGACGAATTCAGCGAAATAACAAAAATGATGCGGTTTCTTTACTTTGGAGGTCGTAGACAACCTATCGCTTTCCCCCCTTTCAAAGCAGCCGAAACATCCTGCTCATACCTCTCAAACATCACACCACGTTGCAGACAGCTCTCGTTTACTTGATTATGAGAGCTCCAACTCGTTTTGTACCGCGAAAAAGCCACTGAATGGCACAAACGACCCGATCAAACTGTAATTGAGTCACATCTATCAATCCATATCATAAGCAATACAATTCGAGTAAAAAACCCTATAAATGGAATAAAAACCCTGAACCGAATGAAAGTTAACATGTCGACTAAGAATTTCATAAAAGTTCAACCGTAATCTAATGATCAATGGTCTAAATAAACAATGAATAGCAATCATGAATGAAGGTGATAATGAAGCATGCATGTTAAGGAATAAACCTTGAATGAATATTTTAGGAGTACCTCTTTGTCAACCAGCAGGAAATGGGTTTTGTTTTCCCTAAAATTTAGTATCCATTTGCTAATAACTCATAATTTGATTGGTGGTGCGGCTTCTTTATCTTAATGTTGATACGCCTGGTTTTCCATCTCATGATAATCCTAAATGCATAAATGCATCATCTCCTTCTAGTCATCAGATTCATCACATTCGCACCATCATTTATCGCGCCTGCTTTAATCCGCTGAAGCCTTTTATGCTTCAAAAACTCCAACTTTGCCTCTCTATAGAAACATATCCTTCCTTCCCCCTAAAATTAATTAAAACAACAACTCAAACAACATTGAAATTAAAATTTTCAAATTACAGGTACCAAAAAAAAAAGTCAACGCGTTGACCAAACTACTTATTGCATTATCTACCAAAATAGACATAGAATTGAATGAAAATTGACACACAAAACATAAACATTAACAGAAAAGCTACACAATCCTACAACAATAACGATTATTAAACACTGCTCATCCTCCAACACAGTACAACTGAAAATAACTTAAAAGACCCTTTATAAAACATTGACCAGATACAAACATATACATAAAATAATTAAAGATTCATCTAAAATACATAAAAAGATACCTCTTTTTCAAGTCTTTGAGCTTTGTCAGCCAATGCTTCACGATCTATCCACAATAGCTATCGCAAATTTGTAATAATCACTATCCTCAATACCTATCGCAAACTTGTAATAATCACTATCCCAAACTCTGGTACTGCAGGAAAATAACTCAATCATCGATATAGTAAAATAAGCAAACGTAATTCATAAGAATATACAACTACAAACAGATAAAAAATGGAGCTATGCTATGATCGTACCAGATAGAGATGATAGTCTTCCTCTAATGTCTCTAAGCCGACCATAATAAGATCGACAGCGAGACACATGTGCTCCTTCCAGTAATCAGACATGAAGTTCAACCACCCTCCCTATCACTTCAGCTCTCTATCTGCGCATTGCAGCCGTCAATATGTTGTATTTCTTTCCAGCTGACTTGTGTCGCGAAATATTGAGAGTTATGGATTCATTGCCTAAAGTCATTTGATGTTTGAGGTTGCAGCCAGCGTCGTTGCTAGTAATCCTATTATCACAATGATATAATCATATTATCACAATGGAAGCACATTAGTAAGGATTTGGTCACATAACCAAAACGTAATACATAAGAAAAGACATCAAATTTTGTAGTATGTTTTTTTTATTGCTCAAACGCGTGACTGTTGTTACGGCTTGAAAATTGTTTCGGTTTAAAACGAAATATCATGTTTTTTTGGATTGAGAGCATTTCTTTGTTCACATAAAGAGTTAAAGGCATTTTCTTCGATGTGGACATTTGTGATTTCATAAGTAACTATATTCACGTCATTAAATTAAAATATTCTTGTGATTCGTGAATCAATACATAAAAACAATACTAAGAAATTGTAGCATCAGATTTTTTGCTCTTCCATAGCACTATATCATAGTGTCAGACTCGCCTAAACTTGAAGTATAACTTACAAACATCATAATCTAAACAAAAATTATAACGAAATATACCTCACAGAGATTTAGAAACATCATAATCTGAACAAAAATTATAACGAAATATACCTCACGGAGATTCAGGTCGACTGGAGGGATTTGAAGATGACAATTATCAGATTCAGATCCGCATATCTACAATAATGAAACAATAGAAAATAATCAGATTCAGATCCGCAGACAATAATGAAACAATAGACAATAATCAGATTCAGATCCGCAAATCTGAAAAATATTATAACGAAACCAACTTACAAACATCATAATCTGGGAAAAAAATTATAACGAAATAAACTTAAAAAAAGATAGTTGCCTTTGTGCTTAAAAAAGATAATTAATTGAGCAAATTAGAAGGATTATAAAACACAAACTTGTCAAATAATTAAGAAACACAAACTTATTAAATGTCATAACATAAGAAGATTAAGAGAGAGGAAATAGACCTTTGAGTTATTATGTTCAGTGTCTTATGTTTTGGCCCTCGAGACCGCAAAATCAGCGTCCATCACAGCATCGTTCAGAATCTTTCCGTCGCAAACTTCGTGTTCTTGATCTTGGTCGAGATCTGACAAAAGGTTGATCTGGCCGGAGATGTGTGTTGGCGGCGACCGGCGGACGGAGATCGTTGCTTCAGCTTCATCTTGGTGGTAGGAGCCATCATCTCGGTGGCAGGAGCCACCGGTTCCTCTTCTGTTCCTCTCTCTATCTCTACAGAAGTATTGATGTGTGTGTGTGGGGTGGGGTGGGGGGGGGGGGGTAGTTGGACTTTAAGCAGGAAATAAAAGAAGATGGTGATACGTTGTGAGCTGATGAGATGACAGCTATCCAACTCACAAAGGTAATAAAAAATTATTAATTCAATAAAATATAATAAATTTACTGTTTAAATCAGTTCATCTATTAATATTATGTAATTACATTAAGATATCATGCAGACAGGCAACAAGCTACGCCCCCCTCCCTTTCTATTTTGTGAACCTCAATCTACTAAACACAAACCTCAGCCCCCTGGAGTCAAACATAAACAAACGAAAATTAGCGAATATAAATGGACGTAAAAGAACGAACATGAAAGGACACATATCAAACGTTCACGCGGTCTCTGTTCATTTAACTAATCTAACAGATTTTATTGTTCATGTTCATTCATATATTAAACGAATAAACATAAACGAACTTTCTATTTACAGTTCAAGATTAATTGTTTTTAAATGCTTGTGTGAGGTTTTAATCATCAAATGTGAATGCCTTTTCTTTAAGTTATATTAGTGATCATCATGGATCTCAAGTGTGAAAGTAAAAACTTTCAAATAGATAACCTCTTACAATTAACTTTTTACATCCACATATTTCAATCCAACTAACCAAGTCATATATTGACCAAGTATACTAATATTTCTGAGTATAACCTATATATATTGACCAATTATACAAATGAGTCAAATGATTCTATTCAACCGTATAAGAATCGACTTAAACCTCATTGACTCAATTTCAACCGTGCTAACTCGTTAGCCTCATCATATAACAAATCGAATTTGACCACTTCCCATATTAATTTTAAAGTCTATAGTATGAAAAAGTCTTTATCAATTTGACTAACCAATTCGTCAAATAATTACTTAAGGTCAATTTTAACCCAAAATGAAAAAAAGAAAAACAAAACCCCTTCATTTCAAAAAAAATATATATATATATACATTCTATTAAAAAACATCACTTTTGCAATTAAGCATTGAATTATGATACAAATCAAGTGCAACGATGGTTATAATCGGTTTCCACCTAGTGACAATTATAACATAATTTTATACAAAATCGTTACCGCGTGACGGTTGCATTCTAATACCGTAACAAACCGATCATATCAACGGAATTCCCGCAATAACAGGGGGGAATTTCACTAGTTTTATACAAAATCTCACGTGGAGGCTACCGTGGTGAGTACCAAGTCTCGTCCCGTTTCCTTCTTATAGACAAGGATCGCTTGAGCGGCTAGGAATGATGTGTGCCACATCCATGCATCATGCAACCATTGAACTATTGAAGTCACTCGTAGCAGATTAGTTTTTTAGTTTCCTTCTTTCTATTCACATAGTAGTGGTCAAGTTATTAAGTGATGGGTAGTTTTTATGTTAAGGTCTTTCCATTGTAAGACTACCCGTAGTGGGGCGCTATTTGTCAAAAAAATTGAACTATAGCGCCCCAAACACCATGACACCTGGGCGCTATGCGTTCAAATTCGCCGGGGGCTTTATAGCTATAACGCCAATTTGAAAATCAACCAACCAACCAAATGTTGACACGTGGCGAGGACAAAACAAACGGTCAAAAAAATTTGACCGTTGGGGACCATATTATTTGAACGGTTAACTTTTTTTTTTTTAAATTTTTATATATACACAACACAATACAACATACACATACAACATACAACACTTTCCAAACTAAAAAACACACACATCTACTAAACATGTTTCCATACGGTTCACCATTCGGGGTCCCGGGTCGCCCTGTTCGAGGCCAAACACTACTACTCCACTGCCACCCAATTGGGCGGAGTTTGACCCGAACACAATGCAATACGCGCAACTACTCCAGTGTCACTTTTATCGTCCACCAAACTATGGACAACCGGGCCAATTTTTTCCTCCACCAAACTATGGCCAAGGTTCTCAAGAGGAGGCCGAGCTCGTGCCAGAAACTCAAGTGGAGACCGACGAACCCGAGGGTTCTCAACGGGGGGGCCGCGGGCGTGGGAGTGGGAGCGGGCGCGGGAAACGCTCGCATAAAAAGAAAGATGCTACCCAACCTCGTCAAAAAAAGCAAATAGAACGTTGGGCCCAAGACGAGGAATATGCTTTAGCGAGAGCCTGGCTCGACGTATCGGAGGATCCACTAGTTTGTAAGTAAATTTTTATATATATATTGTTTGTGTTTTATATATAGTATTTATTTTTTATATACATATTGTTCGTTATATATTTCTAATCGTATAAATTTTTTTTGTAGCCAACTATCAACATCTTCCTGAGTTTTGGATTCGGATTCGAGCGCTGTTTTTTGGTGCGATGGGTAGAGGGGAGTATCGAGAGAACGACTCCGTATCGGGAAAGTGGTCGGACATAAATAATAGATGTCACGCGTTTTCTCAGGTTTACCAGCGTTGTATGGACAACAGGGGCAGTGGGGAAGGTGATGATGGTGTGTTGACAAGAGCGTTGGACGAGATGAGATCTACCCGCCAACCGTTCCCGTATTTGAAAATTTGGGAGATGTTGAGAAAAAGTCCTAAGTGGGCTAAGGTACCGGCTATGGGGTCGGGTGGTAGGAGGAAGATCAGGAGAGGAGGAGGATCAGGAGGAGGAGGACCATCAAAACGTAGCAAAACCTCCTCCTCGACGCGAGATCCGGATACACCGTCATCCGATGCTCGCTATGTGAGTTTAGGTGATCATGTTAATTTGGTTGATGAGGAGGAGAATGAGGACGAGGAGGAGGAGCAGGATATCCCTAGACCACCTGGTAGGAAATCAACAAAGGGTGGGAAGGGGGAGTCGTCTTCGGCAGCAGGCGGTGGCTTCAAGGATGATTTCGAAGAAATGAACCGTAGACTTCAAGATATTCGCGACCTTGGCCAAAGACGTTTGGAGACGATGCAGCAGAGAGTGGTGGAGAATAAAAGGTTTGTCGAGCTCCAAGAGGCGAGGCAGAGGGAAAAAGACATTGAGTTTTTGTCGAAATCGATCGAAGACCTCGAAGGAGACGCGCTACGCCTCGCTATGCTTCACAGGCAACAAATCCTGAAAAAATATGACCTCTAGTGTGTTTGGTTTTTTTTAATATTAGTTGTAATTTTTTTTTAATATTAGTTGTAATTTTTTTTTTAAATTTTAGTTGTAACTTTTTTTTAATTTTAGTTGTAACTTTTTTTTTTAATGTTAGTTGTGTGTTTTTTAATATTATTTCTAATTTTTTTATATTTATTTACCTTTTATTTTAATTATTTTGAGTTAAAAGAATATAAAAAATAAAATCCACGTGGACCAATCAGATTAGGGGGCTCCATATATAAAGCCCCACCACTACACCCCTTTTTCAGTTTCTCTCTCCATGCTGACTCAGCAGCCACGTAGACCAATCAGGAAGGGGGGCTCCATATATGGAGCCCTCCACTACACATGCTCTAAGACTAACTTAGGATGTTTAAGATATTAATGAAAAATTAGAGATTATCTCCAAGTCTGCTTCCTGCTAATTTATTTGGAGTTTGACCCACTTAACGAGTTATCACTTATCTAAATCCGATTGGTACATATCAACTACCTATGTACATCTCTCTCTCTCTCTCTCTCTCTCTCTCTCTCTCTCTCTCTAAAAACACCACAACTACCACCACCATCACCTTTCACCAGCACTACCTCCCATCTTTGCACTCACCAACCATCGTTCACCACAACCTCCCATCTTCGTCCCTCACCAACCACCTGTAACCATTACAACCTTCCATCTTCACCCCTCATCAACAACCGATCATCATCACAACCCTCCATAAATGCTCCTTACTAATCACCATTCACCACCACAACCGTCTATCTCCGTCCCTCACCAACCAACGTTCACCACGACAACCATCCATCTCCGTCCCTCACCAACACCCTGTTCACCACCATAACCGCCCATCTCTACCTCTCACCAACACCCTATTCACCACCACTACTGATGCGTGGTTGAAAACCCTCAAGTTCTAATGCTTAAGTTTGAGTTTTTAATATGCATTTGAGTTAATTACGAATGATCTACTTTGATATGATTTATGTTTTACAGGACCTGATAGGTTTAGAGTGCACTTAAGGAGTTAAATGAGGCATTGGATTGAAGCTAGGAGGAACCGGGTGTAATAAAACGAGCAACCGGGAGCAAAGAACGAAGATTGAATGTGTTTTGGAAAAAAATCATGAATTAGAAATGAAGATATTTTAGTATTAAATGAAAGAGGATTGAAAAAACGAAGACGTGGCCGCGAAAATAAAGGAAAACGGAGTTGAAACGAAAAAGTTATGAAGAAAACAAGTTGCTCGTAGGCAGTTGGTACACAAGTCGACCAACATAGCCACCGTCGGTGACGCGCGTGCCTGACACACCTTCATATATTACGAATTTTAATGACTTTTTAAGGAGAATTATGGGGATTTTGACCTTTGACTTGGAAAAGAACTATAAGAATCAACCTTAGGGATCTACAAACATGATCCTGCATTCCAAAAACACATCTAAATCATTCCATTACATCCATCAAGAATCATCCATCATAATCACCATTATTCAAACCACCAATACTCAATCAAAACCCTTTTATCCCCAATCTTTTCATAGCCTATTCTTCTATAATTTCCATCATCATTGAGGCTTCCATCACCATAAACGGCTAGTCTCCCTTGAGGTTCACCCGATGCAACTTGTAAGAAATCAGGTTTATTGAAAAATTGGGTATTTTTTCTATTTTCATTGTATTCAATCATTTGAATAATTTTAATCAAAGTTTTAATCTTGTGTTGGATTCATGATACTTAATTTCCTCTCGCACTAATAACATCATGAAATGAATTCGTTCTATGCTCAATTTTAATTTAGGGTTTGAATGTTCTTGAGTGATAAAGTATATAGTTGTCCATTGTTGATGCTGATGGTTATCGATACCTAAGTCTTGTAACAACGACCTTGTTAGTGATTTTTACAACGTTAATTGTTATCCAATTGTGATAGAACCCGTATCTTGCTTGTGAGTCGGGTGTAACCTTTCATTTTATTATTGTTTACAACTTTATAAATTCAACTTACAAGTTCTAATTAATAATCTTTTTAAAATCTTAAACCATTTTTGCAAGTAATCTATTAATCACTAATAGGGCTGCAAACGAACTGAACTTTCAGCAAACAGTACATGAACCGTTCGGCGGGAAGTTCGGTTGTGTTCGTTCGTTTAATAAATGAACGAACACGAACAAAAAATTTCATTCGTTTAGTTAAATGAACGAACATGAATAGAGGCCACGTTCGTTTGTTTATGTTCGTGAACGTTTCGGTAACGTGTTCGTTTATATTCGTTTGCTTATGTTCGTTTATGTTTGATTGTGTTTGATAGTTTAATAAGGTTATTAATTTTTATAATTTGTCTTGATATTCTTTTATTTTTATTTATTTCGCCCAAATAAGTAAATAAACAATTTATATGAGGTAAATAATGTATGTGAATTCGATTTTATAAAAAGTTAATATATGTCCGCTTGTATTTGTTTTTGTTCATGAACACTTTTTCGTGTTCATTTGTGTTCATTAATGTATGTTGATGTTCATGTGCGTTCATGAACAAAATTAACAAACGAACATAAACGAACACGAACATGAGTGTTTTCTTAACAAACGGACACGAACAGAAAATCTCGTTCGGTAAGTGTTCATGAACTGTTCCTGAACACATATTTTCCTTAACAAACGAACACGAACAAGGCTTTGTTCGTGTTCGTTCTGTTCGTTTGCAGCCCTAATCACCAATATTCTCAAATTCTTAAATGAACATTTTAGCAAACTTCATAATCAACTAGACATCTTCATAAATTAGTTTAAATCAATTTTAAGCACCAACACCGTGGTTCGACACCCTATTACCACTTACTACATAGTTAAAGGTGATAAGGTAAACTTATAAATATTATTTTTGACCGGATCGCGACATCCGATCAACAACCACCCATCTTCGCCCCTTACCAACCAGCGTTCACCACCACAACCGCCCACTTCGCCCCTCACCAACACCCCGTTCACCACCACAACCGCCCATCTTCGCCCCTCACCAACCACCGTTCACCACCACAAATCGTCCATCTCCACCCCTCACTAACACATTGTTCACCACCACTACCATCCATTTCCTCCCTCACCAATCACAACACTTCATCTACGTCCCTAACCAACACCCAAACCCTGAATCCATCATCACCACCACCACACCACCACTACAACGTTATCATCGCTAATAAAGATGCTCGATCGATAAAACCCACCAGCCGTCACACCTCCACCGTTGCCTCTTAGATATGAAAACATCTATCTCTCTCTCACACACACACACATTAGTTTTAGGTAGTGGACGAGGGTGTTTGATTGATGACACTGGTGGTTGTGTTTTGTCGAAGAAGATGGTGGCAGTGGTTATGGTCGACTAGCCATAGACGGTTGACGGTGGTGGTGTTAGGTGAGGTGGTTGTAATGGTGTGATGATTCTGAGACGGGAGTGGTTGTGATGTGTGACGGAGGTGGGTAGCGATGATGAGGGTTGTAGAGAGAAAAAAGTAAAGAGAAAGTGTGTGTGCGTTGGGCTTATTTTTTACATAATAAAAATATGTTTTTTATTCAAATAGGTAAAATGACCAAAATGTATCTCATTTAACATTAAAAGTACACGGAGTTAGCTAAATAAACACTTTTATTATAGCCTTGTGGTTGGTGGCCCAATGGTAAAACAAAGCTTCTAGAAACACCTAAATTGGGAAGGTCATGAGTTTAAGTCTAACCGGGAGTATAAATTTGCCATTAAAAAAACACTTTTATTATAAAAAGAAATTAATTAAACAAATATAAATAACACACTAAAACATGAAGGAAATGACCTTCTGCATAGCCAGTTGATCATGCGATGAAGGGAGGAGGGCCTGGTCATAGGTTCGAATTCTGGAGCACAAAAGGCAATGAAGATAAGAGCCTGTGGTCCATTAGTTGATGCAAGTTCGAATCTGAGCTTACCCGGTTTTTATCCGACTCTTACTCCAGCGAGGAAACTCGTGTAGAGACAGTACGGTTTTCGGTCGAACGCCGTAGTCCCCACCGTATCAGCGTGGACCCGGTTCAGACAACACAGTCTATTCACGTGGGTGATTAGGGCATGCCAAGAGGCGAGTGTGATAATCTGTACCACACCACACGGTTAAGAAAATCACCGTTAAAAAAAAAGCAAAAAAGGAAATATCTTGGAAAAGAAGAAGGTACTAGAATCGTAAATAAAACCAACTACAAGCCTCTTTTAATCAAATCCCTAATCAGTCAAAATAATAATAAATCCATTTCCCGGTCAGAGACTCCGTCACCATACCACCGGTGAGTGTTTTCTAGAGAGAGAGACCTTTCCGTACATCCAACCTCCTTCTGTACACGATGACGAACGAACAACCGGTTCTGGCGGCAAACGACGGAGCCGAACTCGCCGCCGTCAATGCGTCAGCTTCATCGTCATCGGTTTCGGTTTCTTCCGGTATGACGTCAGCAAGCGGTTCAGATGACGCTGATAGTAGTAATAAAAACATGACGACGAATAGCGTGTACGATGATGAGGAGGATGAGGAAGGAGATGTGTGCCGGATCTGTCGGAATCCAGGGGATGAGGATAATCCGTTACGGTATCCGTGTGCTTGTAGTGGTAGTATTAAGTTTGTTCATCAGGATTGTTTGTTACAGTGGCTTAATCATAGCAACGCTCGACAGTGTGAGGTTTGTTTGTTATATATGTGTAATTGATTTACTTTATTAGTGTATTTTATGTTGAATTTTGTTTATGAATGGATTTGATAGGTTTTAGTGCTAATTGTGGATGTATTAGGTTTGTTATATGTGTGATTGATTTATATAATTTTGTGTTGATTTATGTTTAAGAATGAATTGGATAGGTTTTTAGTGCTTAAGTTTAGTTTATAGGGTTAATTGTGGATGTTATCATGTTAATGGTTTATGTTGATAGGAAAACCTCTTTTGGCTATTGCATAGCTAATCTGTGTAATGGATATGAATCTTGTGATTAGAATTGTGCTTTGTATTAGTTATTGGAAGTTTGAAACAATTTTAGTTTAGCAAATGGAAGTATTTTTTGGGATTTTTTTGGTGCATTTTTGGACTGTGTGGGGTTAAACTGGAAGGATGCTTTACAAACGGTAATTGATTTGCACTCCGGGCATCCTCCTGGTGATTGCTTGGTTTTAGGTGGGTTTATTAACAACCCTAGCAGCATAGTCAAGGTGATTTTTTTTTGTTGGATTTAATTTTATATGTTATATGAATGGAGAATCAGATTATAGTATGAGCAACGGAAAATACTAGTAGTATATGTTATAGCCTGGATAGTTTTGAATGAAGGTATAGTGGTTTCAAAAGATATTGTCATTTTTGAAGTGTCGATCTCTAGTAGCAGGTAGCTTACGAGTGTCTTGCCTCGTTTACACCCTAGTTGAAGTGTGTTGTTTCTGTTTTTATTGTACAGGGCTAGCAGTGACTCGTAGGATATTGGTGATTACCTAATTCTCGTTTTTGTTTGTTTGTTGCAATTTAACAAGATATTTATATTGGATTTGGCCCCTTTTTGAAAAGAAAAAAGAATTGCTCCAAAAAAAACTTTTTGAAAAAGGCGATAATGAACTCTCCGTTGCAATCTCTGAGAAGGTGGGCCCGAAAAGACGCTATTCCGATTGCAATTTCAGAAAACGTTTAATAATAAGAAATCAATTCAAGTTAGTGTATAAACTTCACATTACGTCATTACTTGACTCGATAGAAATAAATTCTTTGTTATGTGACTGTTCATAGAAGTAAAATTCTGACAGATGCATTTATTAATCAACTTATTGATGTATTGAGTCACCAAGAAAGGTGAAATAGTTTCCCTTCTTGTTGAAGACATCAAGTGACATTTAAGAGAATATAAATACTACTCCCTCCGTCCCATTAGAAGTGTCCATATTCCCTTTTTTATTTGTCCCATTTCATGTGTCCACTTTCAATAATTTTAAGTCAATTTCCCAAGTTACCCTTAAAAACACAACTAAAATAAACAAAGGATATGATGGGCCCACATATGACAAGGGTATTATTGTCATATGGCAAGCAAAAAAAACAATCATTTAATATGCCTAAAACTTTGTGTTTTTCAAACCAAGACACTTCTAATGGGACGGAGGGAGTATTAGTTATGGTGTGACAAGAGGATACCCTTCTTGGGCAGTCGTGCTCATATAGAGGTTTTTTCTCTTGACATGTTCAAAGTAGTTGCTGCATGGACCTGGGGATTATAACATCAGTCTTATCTGGCATCATGCATTTCGTATCTTGCTGATTTTCAGTATTCTTTTAGCCGTAATACATTCTGGCTTGGTTATTTATTTATTTATATGTAAATGGTGGAACACAATAAATATGTTCTTTTGGTGTTTCTTCCTTGTACTTGTAGCATGCTTTTTATTTTTCTTTCGACTTCTTTCTTGTTAAGTTCTTTTCAGCATAATATATTTAGAAGCAATTATCGAGTCATTATGGGGCGACAGTAGAAATTAAGCTGATTTATCAGGTTAAGCAGACTGATGATAATATTGAGCCATTAACAAAGAATTTGTTTCTATCCCAATCTTCATTCTTATAAATTTAACAAATTTGTGTTATCCTACACTAATACTAGTAACTACTAGAATACTGGATTAACTTGAATATTGCAAGTCTAACTTACAAAGAAAGAACATAAATACCTCTGTCTTCTAATTGAATTCCAAAGTCGCATTTAGTGATGCTGATAAAGTGCGCGATTGTAATGGTCAAGGATGTTAAAGTTCTCTAAATGATTCTTCAAATTTAATATTGTGTTACTTTAATATGCATATGTAAATTTGTTTGATAGCTTGAATATTCTTTTAAAACCCCAAAATAAATATCTGTAACTCTATAACTGAAGTGCATGTTGGCAGGTTTGCAAGCATCCATTTTCATTCTCTCCTGTGTATGCCGATAATGCCCCTGCGAAGCTTCCTTTTCAGGAGTTTGTAGTTGGGATATCATTGAAAGCCTTTCATGTGTTGCGGTTCTTTTTACGGCTTACTTTTGTACTTTCTGTTTGGCTTGTGATCATACCATTTATTACCTTCTGGATATGGCGCTTTTCATTCGTTAGGAGTTTTGGTGAAGCTCAAAGGCTGTTTCTGAGTCATGTCTCCCCTACTTTTATTCTAACTGACTGTCTTCATGGGTTCTTACTCTCTGCAAGCATTGTATTCATATTTCTTGGAGCTACATCGTTGAGGGACTATTTTCACCATTTACGAGAACTCGAGGGGGCGGAAGGTGATGGAGATGGTGCTCGTGGTGCCAGGAGACCAGCCAACAGAAACCTTGGTGAGAATGCTGGTCATATAATTAGAAGAAACGCAGAAGATGTTGCAGCCAGATTAGAGATGCAAGCGGCTCGCCTTGAAGCCCATGTTGAACAGATGTTTGATGGTGATGGTGCAGAGGATGTTCCGTTTGATGAGCTTGTTGGCATGCAGGGCCCTCTTTTCCATTTGGTGGAAAATGCATTTACTGTGAGTATCACCACGCTCTTTTGTTTCATGCCATGTTGGTTCATGCGCCTGTATTTCTAATTATTATACTTTTTTCTATGCTGCAGGTTCTTGCTAGCAACATGATATTTATTGGTGTCATGATATTTGTGCCATTTCACCTTGGACGATTTGTACTCCATCATTTGTCATGGCTTTTATCATCTACTGCAAATCCTATGTTGTCAACTGTTGTACCACTTACAGAGCAAGCACTTTCTTTAGCCAATATCACATTGAAAAACGCACTGACTGCAGTTGCAAATTTGACATCTGATCACAACCCAGATGATTCTGTTATTGGCCATGTTTCAGAGATTGTAAAGGCGAATGCTACTGGACTACTTGAATCATCAAACAGTGTTATACAAGGAGAAACCAACGCTGCATCATGGGTGTCTGATGTCACAACTCTTGCTGTTGGGTACATGTTCATCTTTTCGCTTGTTATATTCTACTTTGGAAGTATTGCAGTAATTAGATACGCTAAAGGAGAGCCATTGATCATGGGAAGGTTTTACGGCATTGCTTCAGTTGCCGAGACAATTCCTTCTCTTTTCAAGCAGTTCGTGACAGCAATGAAACATTTAGTGACTATGATTAAAGTTGCCTTCCTTTTGGTAGTTGAATTAGGGGTCTTTCCTCTGATGTGTGGATGGTGGCTTGATATTTGTACTATAAGGATGTTTGGCAAGTCGATTGCTCAAAGAGTTGACTTTTTTTCAGTGTCTCCATTGGCAAGTTCGTTGATTCATTGGGCTGTAGGGATTGTCTACATGTTGCAAATATCCGTATTTGTTAGCCTTCTTAGAGGGGTATATACACATCTTATAATCTTCCATTTTACTAGAGGTGGCAAAACAAGTGGATTCGAATGGATGGGTAATGGATCAATATGGGGCCGGGTCAAAACCATTTTCTCCATTTTTTTTATTTTTGTAGTTAATTAATGTACTTAGGATGATTAAAAAAACTATATTATTAACATCATAATATAAATCCTCATGTAATAAATGATTCCGGACATAAGCATTGAATATGTAGATGACTCTATGTGTTCAATCCATTTGACTATTTGAGTCCTTTTATTTTTAGCTACTATATTTTTTACTTGATTGACCTATCAAACAAGTACAACCCGAATCGACCCACTTTCATACAAATGGGTTGAATTGACACCTCTATGTTTAAATACATGATATTCCAATTAGTATGCTGCTCATTTCGAGGACTGCTCTCATTGTGCAGGTTTTGCGTAAAGGGGTTTTATACTTTCTGCGGGATCCAGCCGATCCTAATTACAATCCTTTTCGGGATCTAATCGATGACCCTGTGCACAAACATGCTCGTAGGGTTCTGTTGTCAGTTGCTGTGTATGGGAGCTTAATAGTAATGCTCGTATTTCTGCCGGTTAAACTTGCTATGCGATTGGCCCCCTCCGTTTTCCCTATTGATATCTCGTGAGATTCATCTTCGTAAGCTTTGATCTGTACTATTTGATGCTTCTTTTGCTTATGGATTTACAATTTGTTTGCAGAATATCTGACCCATTTACAGAGATCCCTGCCAACATGCTTCTCTTTCAAATATGTATTCCATTTGCCATTGAGCACTTCAAGTTGCGGGCAACGATCAAGTCACTGTTACATTATTGGTTTACTGCGGTTGGTTGGGCGCTTGGCTTAACTGATTTCTTATTGCCCAGACCTGAGGATAATGTTGAACAAGAAAATGGAAACCGGGATCATGTGAGGCAAGATATGCTACATGCTAGACCAGGAGAGCATGATCGTGCCTTAGATGGATTTGTGGCTCCCAGAGATGCGAATATAATGAGGCATGCAGAAGCTAATGGTGATGAACAATCTGATTCAGAGTAAGACTTTACATTCTTTGAACGAATTACATTTATTATATCACACATTTATCTTATATCACTTCAATCTTATTTTTCCGTTCTTTTAGGAGGTATGGATTTGTGCTCAGCATTGTTTTGCTTTTGTTGGCGGCTTGGATAACACTTCTCATTTTGAACTCCACAATAATTGTGTTGCCTGTCTCGCTCGGAAGGGCATTGTTTAACGTGATTCCCCTTCTCCCAATTACACATGGCATGAAAGGAAATGGTAAAGAATTTGACTTCTCTTATGTTTGCTTTCTTGAAACTTGCTTAGTATGTTGTATAGTATTAACTTCTCGTTGAAATCCTATTTTCTGTAACCAAGAGAGATGACAAATGGGTGAGACATGCGGGTAGAGTAACATATCAAGTAATCAAAAAAGGTTCAGGTTAAATGGGAATTTTGTACAGGTTGAAACGAGCCATTAGCCATGCTGGTTGGGTTGATCATAAAAAGGGGTGGGCCTGCCCTTTGGACCCGGCCACACATTTTTTTTTGTTATCTATATTACCCAAAACCAGTTGACCCCGTAGTTTACCAGACAATGACTCCTATATATTAGTTGCGAACTTGCGAGATTGAATTGATCAATGATATATAGGATTGTTAGCCATCTTCCCTAATCAATTATCTGGGTTTTAAATCCTGTTCGCAGATGGATTTTGTTTTGTTTTGTTTTATTTTTTGTAATTATACTTTCTCGGGCTGTTTTTATCTTTTCAACCCAACCGCGTTGTCGACTCCCTAGGTCTGTTCCTAGGCCCCACCGCAATTTATTTCAGCATTAAGTTTTTTTTTCCAATCTTACCCTTTTCTATGTTTTAGACTTTTAGCATAGTATTTATTATTTGATTTAGATATTAATATATTATTAATATCGTAATATTTACTAGTCTGCTTCAAATAGACAAATATTCAATACTTCCTTACATTATAGAATATATATCTTAGATGTTATGCTTTATGAGATATATAAATGTGACGTTATCACATTAATAGGTATTAAGTTATATTGTTTGATACTTTGATTGTTATATGATACCATGTTGTTAAATTGTTATTTATATTTTTAGTATGTGACCCGTCCCAACCCGAAAGTTCTGAAGTCGGATTGAAAGACACCCGGTGAATGTATATAACGTGTCAAACTGTCAAAGTTGATTAGAAAAGTATAATTTTAAATTTTAAATTTTAAATCTAATTTGTTAAATAAAATGATTTGGGAGGTTTTTTACATTAGATCACTTTTGGCATACTTTTGGCCCATTTGGCCTTTTTCTCGTCGAGGTATAAACATAACTGATTCGACCTCTTATTGTGTAAATGGGTTTAGGTTGTCTTCATTTATCATTATTTGAAAACTTAACCCTTCATTAACACTATTCTACAGATCTATATGCCTTCATTATTGGAAGTTATATCATCTCAACTTTGCTGGCTGGTGCAAGATATTCCATTAATCAAATGAGAACTGAGAGGGCAACAGTTTTACTAGCTCAAATTTGGAAATGGTGTTCCATTATTGTGAAGAGTTCTTTATTGTTGTCAATATGGGTAAATATCATGTCCTGGCGTCCTGCTGCTTGTTTTTTTAAAACATATACTCACTCTTTTCATCGCGTTATTTATCATCCATGTTTTGTTTGCAGATTTTTGCCATCCCAATGATGATTGGACTGCTGTTTGAGCTTTTAGTAATCGTACCAATGCGGGTCCCTGTGGATGAGAGCCCGGTTTTTCTCTTGTATCAGGATTGGGCTTTTGGGCTTATTTTCCTAAAGATCTGGACCCAATTGGTAATGCTGGACCAGATGACGCCTCTGGTGGATGACAGTTGGCGAGTGAAGTTTGAGAGAGTCAGAAATGACGGATTCTCGAGGCTGCAAGGATTTTGGGTGCTACGGGAGATTGTCATCCCTATTGTCATGAAGCTGCTAACGGCTTTATGCTTTCCGTACGTGCTAGCCAGAGGGGTATTTCCAGTATTTGGTTACCCGTTAGTAGTTAACTCGGCTGTCTACAGATTCGCGTGGGTTGGGTGTCTGGGTTTTAGTTTAGTTTGCTTTTGTGGCAAGAGGTGTCATGCATGGTTCAACGACCTCCACAACTCCATTAGAGATGACCGCTATTTGATTGGCCGAAGACTTCATAACTTTGGGGATAATCACATTGATTAATAATAACGGTGGTTATAATTGTGTAAATACTATGTGTAGTGTTCGATAGCAGGCAGTTAAAGCAGTACTTCAATTGAAACTTATATTTCTCCTAAAAGTTGATGTAAACATGATTGTGAAATGAACCTAGAAGCATAAAAACGTTTGGTTGGTTAATTATTTGAGTTTGGTTGGTTGTTTTTCAACTTGTCTTTTTAGTTGTACCATGAAAAACGTTATGATAGCAACCGTGACCCGTTAAATGATACCAATTAGAGTTGCTAGTTGTTAATACAATCGGACTAGGAATGGAACTTACAGGTCAGCAAAGTCGGGCCAGGACTGGTTCAAACATATCCGGGATGACCCGAATGACGTCTTCAATATGCATGTGAGGATGCGATGTAACCATGCACACCACGTTCTCAACATAGATGCTGTAGTTAAATTTATTTTCATGCAATGTTGTTTTTAATTATTTGTTACCTATGTTTTATTTTCTTTTCCTTCAAGTCAGTTTTTTTTTATTTATTTCCCTAAATATTAGGATGTAGTGGTAGTGGTTGGTTATTTCCTTTTCCTTTTATGTATCAACTTTCAACGTGAATGAAAAATCAGTGAGTTTATGATAAAAAGTTTCTTTGGTTAATTTTTCTCTCAATGGATTTTGAGGTTAAATTGATTGTGTCTATGCTAGCTCAATTGTGGCATATTGAGTGGTGATCTTAGACCCGAATTCATAACCGGAGTGGTGATTTCTGTATCTTCGGGTGTGATTCGCAGCCCTATCGTTTTGTTTGGTGGTGAATCTGTATCCAAGCGAGCCATTAGATCTATCCTTTATTTTACCGTTTGATTTGAACCGGTGATTCGGGTTCATATTCCTATCACGTTATGTTTGTAGGAATTGTTGAAAGGGTTTGGTGGTTGCATTGTTGGTGGTTAGGTGGTGGCTAGTGGTTAGTGTGGCGGCATTGGTGGACGGTGGTCGGACAATGGCCGGTGATGGTGGTATAAACATCAATAGAATATGAACAAATGGTAGTATACGATAGTGTTTTGCACATGAACCAAGACTGCTCACATTCCCAAGACTACGTGTAGTTGTAATGACGTCGGATTCATATTGGTTGATCAATGGGTTCACACGCAGACTTTTGCACTCTACTCTTGCTTCTGTTACCACACTTAAGGGGTGCCCCCACTTACTGCCCGCTACCAGTAGTCAACGAAATAAAGAACACTTACAAACATGTCTAATCGGTTGTTACATCAGATTTCATCTAATCCTTCAAAATATATTCTCAATTCCTACAGATACTTTTATATATCTTCACGTCATTACAACATTTTACATTTATTTTTCATAATCAAATTTATTAAACCATAATAAATTATTTATAAATTTTTTTTTAGTTTAACTTGCTATAAAAATAAACTTAAAAAGGGTCTTAACTATTTGCATACCCTATCATTATCTGTGCATCTTCTATACGCCGCGTATAACTTTTTTCGATTTCCATCAAATTCTAATATCTTATCATGTCTGGCAGCAGGCTACACGTCGCACATAAACCTATACACGGTGTATAGCTTGCCTTGTATAGCCCTATAAGGAGCATATAGAAAGGATTTTTTAGTAAAAAAATATATCATTTTAGCAAAATTAATAAAATTATTAATAAAATTATTAAGTTATTATTATAAAAAAAACATTGTTAAAGTAACAACTATATAAGAACACTAGATAAAAATTTGTAAGCACTAGAATTTCTTTTTTTTTTTTATAAAATAATAACTTTGTTATAATTAATTGAAGGGTGATTTACCAAATACATAGTACACATTTTATGTGTAGTATAGTACTATACTAGGCCCAATAGCATAGTATAGTGGTATCGTATTAATTGTATTGTATGGTCTAGTCTAGTATAGCATATACTAAACCTCATTTTATATATAATATAACTCTATACTAGACCCTACATTATAATATAGCACTATATAGTATAGTATAGCACTATATTGCCCTATTTCATCAGTAGGATAACACTATACTAGGCCCCATTTTATGTGTAGTATAGCCTTATACTAGGCCTCGTATAGGTCTATGGTGCAGCATAGAGGCATAAAAAAAACAGTGTGAAAAAAGTGTTTTTTTATAACCGGTTTGAGCTCGACTCGAACCGCCGGTTCCTCTACCATTTCCTCAACCTCCAACCGATTTTTTTTTTATAAAAAAGACCCACTTTTAAAGAAAAACCTGTTTTTTTTTTTGGAAAAACCAATCCTAACCTATTATTACTAGTGGGTTTACCCGCGCGTTGCAGGGGAATCCAAAAAAACTTGTAATACGCTAGCAGTTTTTCCACCGCGCATTGCGCCGGGTAAATCCCGTCGACAAACATGTATTCCTTAAAGTTTGGTTCGTATAGGTCGACTTATTGTATAAAGTTATAAGAAAATGATATGGGGAGCGTAGTTTTTAACGCTTCTTAAGCAAGTCCTCCTCTTGCTTATAAACACAAACAGTCATTGCTCAATTAAAGCAACACAAGAATTTGAGAGGAAAATCCTTCTAGAAAACAAATTTTACCTGGCAAATTCAACTTTAGTGTCATAAAGATCCAATACACATACTTGTAAATTAAAAAACACAAAGATGTCAAATAAGTATCAAACTCATTAAAGCATTAGTTCCAAGTTAGAAGAGGGTATTTTTTTTCACATAACTCTTGAACGCAAACTTAAAAAAACAACCTCAAGTATTTATAGTTGCGATGTAATTGATTGTAGATGTCTTATTTGATCGTTTATGTTTCTTCTTTTATTTACATAGGTGAGTCGTAGTTGTAATCTTATTCTTTATTTGTAATGTTTTTCTTAACACAACAAAGATTATTTTTCCCAAGAATTGGCCCAACCAAACTTTCTATCGAACACACTTATGCGATACACAGTCACAATTTTCCCAACCGAACTTCCCATCGAACACGCCAATGCGATATACAGACGTGATATTTCAAACTTCTCATCGGGCTCGGATTGTTTTGCCATCCCCTAATAATGTTAGGATCTATAAAATATGAAAATTGCCATTAAAGCTCTAATGTTATCATTCAAAGTAAATTGAGAAAAATTTTAATTTATTTTTAAAATTTCAAGTGAAGTCAACAAAACTTCAAATTTATACTCAAATGATGACATAGGAATGCATGACTGTGAGCACCAATTATAATCTAAGTTGTCAAAGGTGCGCGTCAGGGGCGCGGTGCTCAAGGTTAGCTCAACGCACCATATGAGTAGTTAACTGAAAGACATGGTTTCTAACTCCTATGAGTGTGCTTATGCGCCTTGATAAGATAGATTACAATATAAATCTTTCACACACATCACTATCAAATGTCATAAGCTGGGATTTGCTTCCCTCTCCTTATTGTAAACCATGCGGGTAAAACAAAAATGACAATTGAAAGCGAATATCATATTGGGGATAATTTATTTCCATGTTTTCCTCTCCTTATTTTCCTCCATCATGTTACCATGATTCAAGTCACAATGATTAACTCCATGATTCAAGCCATGTTTTATGTATTTCCTTACTATATGTTTTTATTGCTTTTTCCTTGTATTTAAGAGAAGGTTATCTTCTCATTCTTAATAACAAGAACATTTCACAATGTAGTCCTAAATCTCTTATTCTCTCCATGAATTTCATATATACATATTACATATATTGTGAGTGTTTATGAAATTTTATATATCACATTATAACCATAGAAGAAAATAAGTGTACTTTAGAGAATATAACATAAACTAAAATATGTATGTACATAGAAATGGGTTAATGAGCTGTAATGTCTCCAAAACAAAACAGATTTGATCCTAAAAACTAAACAATTCAATTGAATGATAAACATGAAACCACAATTTACAGAAATTGAAATAAAAAAATGTAAAAGAAAACACAGACAAAATAATGAAAAAAACATATATAAGAACTAACAAAAAACATAAAAACTAAATAACTAAATAAATAAATATACATAAAGAATATACAAGATTACAAGTGTTAGCTTACCAACATAATAATCGATAGTGCAAGACTACAAGTGTTGAACAATATCATTCAATGACTGCTTCCAAGAGAAATAAAGAAAATAGTGTGATAAGGCAATGGTATGAGGGGTTTTAAAGATTAAATTGAGGGATGTTGATTTTAATTCATCATTGAAGATGAGAAAAGAAAAAGGTGAGGCATTGAATCTCAAATTCAATTCATTAAAGATGAGAAAATCAAAAGGTGAAGCAAATAATAATAGAGATGACTTGCATTAGTCATTTGTACAATTGTAATCAAATGTTGCACATAGGGGCATAAAGGGAAGGATTTGGCAAAAAGATAGTTGTTTACCTTGTGACCTTTTGTATGCCATCTTAAAATTGACATGAAGTGACTATTTTAGCCATCTCTCCTCCTTTATAACGTAGTATAGATTAGTTCCGGTGTTAAGTCATTGAAACTGGTTTAAAAATAACTGGTTTTGATCCCCCACTAAAAACCATTTTGTTTACAAAAACCAAAACCGGTTTCGCAAAAAAAAAAGATTTGTATACCTCTAGCATAGGTCCCGAATAGATCTCCTATTAATTGATCTCACCCATAACTTTATATAATTAACTATTAATTACATAAGTTTATATCTTATCATCTAATAATAAAGCTTATTATCATTCAACCATTAGATGACAATACTACTTATTCACACACCACATATTTGTTATCCGATAATAAATTCACCTTTATAATTATTATCAAACAATAATCATCCAATCGTAACATCTTAAGCGATCTAATTGATTATTCTAAATAAGCAATCCACATCCCGAACAACTGTTTCTACAAATAATCATTACTGATTATTCCAAATAATATATCCACTAAATATTTCACCAAACATTTATTTCCACAATGAAGATATTTGTGATTAACAATCTTTAATGAATAAATATTATTTCTTTTATTCGCAGTCCAAAGTGTAACGTTTTTTATCATACTTTGCTAGTTGCATTAAATAATAGATAATTGGACATCTATTTGCAACAGTCTCCCACGTGGACAAATCTTGATTATAGCCTTTAATGCTCGATAGAGTCGGACGCCTAGCTGAATCGCACTGTCCCTATCAAAGTATGGCGAATTAATTTCGTCAACTAATTCTTTGTGTTCAAATAACTCCTTACTTAACCAAGCTTATAGTCGTGTGATAACCTTATCTAATATCCTTTCTGTTATTTATAGAACTTCATTGAGCATGAGACATGGATCTGATTCATTCTCATATGTTGCTCAATCATTTATATCCCCTTCCAGATTCATAGCGGTCTGATGAACTACTCCTAGTTTGAGTATGGCCATACATTCATACTAGTTGAATCCACGAGGGAGCCATAATGTTCACACTTCTTTGTAAAGAAGTACAGAATCCCTTAGACATCATGTAACTCTCACTTAGCTTCAAAGCTATCCATAATCAAGTATCCTTATCACTACCCTTTCATGATGTAGCGTTAGATAAGAGTAACGAATAACCTTAGGCCCGTAGTTATTCCAATATGATTCTAAGGTCTTAAGACAAAAGATCATATCATTATCAAAACTTCTCCGTGACTAAGATCTATAAGATAGTTAATATCCACATACATATCACAATGAGGGTTTCATTAGGGGGGTATTCATTCTCCAGTGAATGTCTATGAATCCTGGTTCTCAAAGATCTTGAGCTTTCATCTCATGAACACCCAACTATTCATAATAGTCTTAATTCCAACTAATTCCCATTAGTTTGATCAACTAAGAATATTTAGAATATCATATTCAATGATACTTTAAACGTACTAATATTTGAATCATGTGTAAAATAAAAAACACAATAAAGAACATAAAACAAATGGAAAACATACTAACAACTATGGACAAGGTGCTGGGAATCGTGTGACTCGTTTGGAACCAAATCGACCCCGAACCCGTTTACCTGGTTTAATATAAAATCCAATTATTATTATATATATATATAGGGAATGGATAGTTTGAGAACTTGCTTGAGTTGTGAGAACTTGAGAACTCACTTTATAGCCACAAGTTTAATTAATTGTCAAAGAATTTGTGGTTGTGATTAAATCACAATAAAATATTAAGGTAGGAAACAGAAAAAACAATATTATATGATAATAAGGGCATTTAGGTAAAAAAAAAACATCATCTCTCATTTGTCAACCACCATCATATCATGTTTTTTATTTAATTTTTTTTATTATTTCTAAATGCTAATAAGTTTGTGTTAATAATTTCTAAATTACATATGAAAAATAAATACATCTGAATTTTTTTTAAATACTTATGCTATCACTAAGTAAACCTGATCCATGAACAGGTAATTACGTAAGTGTAAAAAACACACTATCTTGAAAATGATTAATACCTTATTTGCATAAAACCACTAAGACAAAATCATTATTTAAGACAAAAATGAATTTTTTTAAACACTTGTGCAAATTATTTAATCATGTTTTATACTTGTGCCATCTCTTTATAAAAAGATTTACATTAGGGTAAAAATATATTTGCAAAAATTGACATATTTCTGTCATCTCTCCTCTCGTTTTTACGCTAGTGTAAATCTACCATACACAACTTCTACAAAAATTACATTGGTGTAAAACACCACGGAATTTAAAACACAGCTAAAACACAAAACATAACAATTTAAAATACAATGCAATGTATTATAGGCATGGAATTTATAACACAGCTAAAACACACTACTTAACACTTAAAATACACTGGTTAATGTTCTTGGCATGGTGTTTTAAGTTTTAAGCTTATAATACATTGCTTTGGGTTTTAATTGTTGTATTTGGTTTTTTTTTAACCAAAACAATCCAAAACATTATGACTAAGTCCAAAAAATGATGTCTATATATCAATTTTTAATACTTCTCATAAAATATGACTTTTATACAGGAACCTCACCTTATATATGTAAATATATATAATATTTTAATAAATGCTTTAAATGCATAATATTATAGAAGAAATGAGTGTTTTTTCTGGTTTATTGGGAATCTGATATGGAAAAAACGATTAATGAATTACTTCAAAACATTGTGTTTGTTTTCCCGTATGAAGAAAAACCCAATAAAAAATCATTTTTTTTTTATTTTTTTTATATAGTATTATGGTACTCGTTGGAAAGATAAAAAACACTCGCTAATTTGGGGTAATTTGTTTTTAAAAAAAATCTCGTATATAATATTTATTAACGTTTAAAAATTGTGGAGGAAACATAAAAGAGCAAAAGACTTTTAGAGGGAATTAAGGTGAAAGTGTTATGTGTCACTCAATGTTTTCTTTAGTAATCATATATAGTGTCACGTGGCACACACAAAAAGGGAAGGATGGTCTCATTGAACATTTTGTCAGCAAAAAAGTTTTTTTTTATTATATAGATATAGAATAGATATAGATAATTAATATCGTAATGGGAATGGTTCTAGAGAAAACCCTTCTTATTTGGTAAACTCTGGAAACTCTGACTTCCCAATATTTTTTTTTTTTAAAAAATAGGGCAAGTAATATACATGATTTTAAGCATTTTGGGCCAAAAAAATTAAAAAAGCGCCGAGTAGTTTTTTTAAAAAAAATAAAATAAAATTTTGACTAACACATGTTAAGCGCTAATAACAGGTGTTAACTATATGTAAACAGTAGACGTTTTTTATTTTTTTTTAAAAAAAACCGTTCGGCGCTTTTTCGATTTTTTTGACTCAAAATGCTTTAAAAAATGTATATTACATACCTTATTTTTTTCAAAAAAAAAAAAAATGTTGGGAAGTCAGAGTTTCCAGAGTTTACCAAATAAGGAGAGTTTCCTACATATACTTTACCATATCGTAATAGCTTAAATATATCGTCAAAAACCTTATTTTATTTTTTGAACTAAACCAAATAGTTTATCCTATTTTTCATTTGTTATACTTATACATATAATATATTACGTCTATGTTTTTTAACGGTAAAAAAGAATTTTCTATTACGTATATATTTTTTTTGAATGACAAAGAAAATTCTCTATTACGTTTATAATTTTTTTTTGAACGCAAAAGAGAATTTATTCCACCAAAACAACTAGCAAGAAGCTAGATACAACGCAACTACTACCAAAAAAGAATGAAAAGACAAACAAGATATATCACATGAGCACAAAGGCGACACCACACTAAAAACCACGTGGCACCAACCACGAAACGAAACAAACCTGTGAAACAAATCTAGAAATAAAATACTCCCTCCGTCCCAATTTAAATGTCCTAGTTAAAAAACACACATTTTAAGAAATTTTTTGTTTGTTTGTGGTAAAATGACAATAATATCCTCAAAAGTGGTGATTGTGTTTTGTCTTTCATAGACAAAATTGGAAATTATATTTCTATTTTTGGAAAAATGACATTTAATTTGGGATAAACAAAAAAGGAAAAAGGAAAGTAGGACATTTAAATTTGGACTGCGGAGAGCTGGAGCCGTAATCCCACCAACCCTCACGCACTTCACTTTAACTCCCTTTTTCTGCCTACGAACTGGATCCTCGACACCTTTTCTACCTTTGGCTCTACCAATAACAGAAATAATAGACTCTAGTTTTGATAAACTCCCCCAACCCAATATTAGCGCCAACCTTGGAGAAGATCTCAGCTTTAAACCAGGAGGAACCCCACAGAGGATAATGTTTGCGTGTTTGAGTTCAGCATCAAAGGAGTCGTTGTCTTCGGAGTCTTTGGGTCTGGTGTATTTGGGTTAGGAAAACAATTTTAGGCCCAAGAGCTCGTCAAAGCGAAAAGGGTCGGAATCAATCCGAGTTTTTTTTTTTTGGATTGGGGAATAAAAGAAAGATTAAGTGGGTTTGATGGGTTACTACCACTTATAGAGCTATTAAGATTTGGGGCTGAACCTTTTTAATTTTGATATGCTAGCATTAAAATTAAAAGGGGCTAGAGATTTAGAAGGGGAAAAAACTCCAAGCCCAATAAGAGCATTCACATCTCATTCACCATTTTTTACCCTATAATTTAACTAAAAATCACACTTTTTAAAATTTATCTCTCATTTTAAAAAACTTTCCATATCCCATCCACCATTTTTATCTTTATCTTACTAACAAACACATATTTTATTATATTTCTCGTTTTCATACACTCACAATAATTTGGTGGAAGGTGAATAGTAGCTTTTTATATATGAAAAGTTAGGATAACAAATTTTCATAATATAAAGATGGGGTATAAAATGGTGGATGGGTTGTAATATGTTTTTAGTAGGATTTTTTAAATTTTAAAGATGGGGGAAGGTTTGATGGGTGGGTTGTGAATGCTCTAACCATCCCATTAATTTGGAGTTCCATGCACCATTACATCTACATTAGGGCTGTTCAAAACGCTCGGCGCTCGCCGCTCGTTCGGAATTTGCTCGGAAATTGCTCGTTCGATTTTTCGCTCGGTTGTAAATGAGCCGATCGGCTCGGTTCGGTTTGTAAACGAGCCAAGCATGAGCAAAGGTCCGCTCGGCTCGGTTCGGCTCGATATAATTTTTATTAATTTATTATATGTATAATTATATGTATAAACATTAATTACAATTATATTTATAGTTTTATACATGCCACTCTAGTGGGTTTAGGTCAATATATGCATATATAGAGTTATATTTATAGTTATTGGCTCAGTCAACTCAATGATAAATTAATCATAAGTTTAATTGTAAAACCCTAAGTCGTGAAAAAACATGCTTGACTTCCTATTCCCATTAGTTGTGCACCATCAATCATCTCCCGTTATCAACCTACGCCACAACAAGACAATCGTTCTCTGTAGTATGCTCAACTAAAGCCTCATTCTCAAACGGTCGAACCTCAGACATCACTAGGCAGCGAGAATATTAAAGGAAACATCCCAAATTTATGGTTGTCCGAAAACATTCACCGCTCATCGCTCGCTCGATGCTCGCTCGAAAAATGTGCGCTCGAACACTGCTCGCTCGGTTTCTGGATCGATTGTAAATGAGCCGATCAGCTCGGTTCGATTTGTAAATGAGCCAAGCACGAGCAAAGCTCCGCTCGGTTCGGCTCGACTCGTGAACAGCCCTAATCTACATAAAGTGTAGTGCCACAAAATTTTTCACTATCCAAGAATAGAGGAACTCAAGGTGGACCGTTGGCATTGGACACGTCCTCGTTTGCGTTTATATATAGAGAAAAAACAACTAACACAAACCATTTTGCTCTTTTGCTTTTTATATATATCAACTTAGAATATTTAGTATCTTAAAGTTGACGTGTGAAATCACTAGGGAAAAAAACAATACTGGCACATGTGACTTGGGTGGCGCATTATAGAGAGCAGACCGTATTCAAGTGTCATCTATAACTTATAATAAAAGAATTGAACTTTGATGATGTGCCATTCAATGGAGGCCTCAACCCCCCCTTGAATGTGCCACGTAGCATCATGTAAAATTTTTTAATTTTTGAGTTTTTTTTAATAAATCTATATATATTACAATTATTTTAGGAAAAGATAAAAATTTAAAAACAAAATTAAATTTTCTCTCTAATGTTTCCTCCCATAACTTTTAAACGTTAATATCTTTTATATACGAGATTTTTAAAGAAAAAAATTACACCAAATTAACGAGTGTTTTATTATCTTTCCAATGAGTACCATAGTGCTATATAAAAAACGGAGAAAAAAACAACTATTTTTGTGAGGTTTTGTTTTCAAATATATTTTACTCTACTAATAAATCACAAACGATAAACATAACTTCATAGGCAGAGATTTTTTTTTTATATTTGAATATGATAACTTATGGCAGAAATTTGTTTAAAATAAATAATAATAATAATAATAATAATATTCATTAATCATGTATTGGCAAATCATTAATTATGTTGTCATATTAGATATTTTATTATGTTATATTAGATATTTCAACCCCGGGACACTCCCGGGATAAAAGCTAGTTTAAATATAGATATTATTATTATATATAAAAATGTTAAATTTTATAGAGTTATTTTGAATACAGTCACTCTATTTATCTAGATTTTTTACCTTATTAGGGAGGAAACATGTCCATGAAAGTAATTTCAACATAATTTTAAGATGGGAGTTGAAGGGGCTCTTTAGAATGTGTAATTTTTGACCATTTTGTTTCATTTATGTCCTTATGTACAAGATGTAATGCCCATTGTATATGCCTATAATACACACTTTTTATCACTCTCCACATGTAACCCCCATCATAAATTTCATTAAACCCAATTTATAAAACCAATGATGTTCATTGAGTCCTTTATTTCCAATTAGAAAAGGAAACCAAGGCAACCATAAATTCAATGCTTTATATGGTCACCAATTTCCATTATACAACCTACATTTGCTTCTTCACCTCTATACATTTCCAGGTTTCAAATCAATTTTTCGTACGTTTATAATATAATAATTATATTGTTGTTTTGATTGTTGAATTCGTATCCCTTTACTTGTTTGTTTATTACAGGAAAGAGATAGGAGAGAGGCATAAGTATCATTCTGATTGTAATTTCTTTTTCTCATGTAGAATGCTTTAATATGCGATTATGGTTGTCTTAAAAAAGAAATAGAAGTTGGAAATAATTAGATACCAAAAACTTAAAAATGAATTCAAGGTTGCTTATTGATGATATTGATTTAATAGCCATATGCTATGCTGTATTTTGTGATATCGAAAGACTAAATTTGATGCTTCGTATTGCTATCAAATATTTAATTTTGTTGGATTTTAAGTCCTGTGAAAATAGTGTCAGTTTGCTCCTATTAGAAAAAGGCGTTCACACTATTGTGATTTGATTGTTGTCAAAATATTAAGTATTAAGAGAAATGAAATATAGAATAAAACAATGATTACTCTAAATTCAACTTCTATAAATTAAACAAAATGGCATGTATACACAACATATTCAACTAATTCAAAGTTTTCGCTATGGCCCTTCAAATATTAACACTTTTTTTATGCATAGATGGCAATGTTTTCATAACCGGACCGGACATCGAACCGGTCATCTTACCGGTTCATTGGTTGAACCGGTCGGACCGGTCTGACCGGATTTAAAAACCGGACTACCCGAACCATAAATATATCTATTTCTGTATTACATATAAAAACTTAAATTAAATTAAATAACATACATTAATGTAAATCCCATAAATAAAGTCGTTTATTTCATAGTATGTGAAATGAAGAATTATAAAAATTAATTAAATTTTAAAATTCAGTTTCCAATGTGAAGTGCTATTTAATATTGACTTTTGAGTACACAACTAGTCAACCAGTACAAATTATCATAATTAACATCACCTACACTCTATTTATATATAATTTAATTTTATCTTCTTCTTCCTCTTTCACGTTGCAAGAACCAGGGGTGAAGATCGGAGTATCATCGATATTATAATCTTCAATCTTCTCGATTTGTATTACTCACTCTACACACCGGCCCGACCATTTTGTAACACCGGTTATCCGGTTCAACCACCGGACACCGGTCCGATCGCCGGGTTGCTTGACAAACGGTCCGAAGAGCTTGGCCGGACCGCCGGCGCTACCGTTTCCCGGTTAAACCGGTCGGACCGGCCGGTCCGGTCCGGTTTTCAAAACGTTGATAGATGGTGACAATGGTCTTTCGTTGCTTGCTCTTTCTTCTTGTCTCCACATTTGGTAATGTAAAAGTTTTCAACTACTATTAGACACAATATTTGAATTCATAAACGAGTTAACTTAGAAAGGAGTAAATTTGGAAGGCACAGAGCACGTTCCTACGTGCTCTTAGGTAATTAACCATTTTAAATTTTAAACATATTGCTTACTGGTTAGATATTTAATAATACTGATATTCATAAATAATCTTATAAAAAGTTATTAAATTAAAGACTTACAAATAAAAAAGTCAAAGGTCGCTAAATACTTTTTCCCATGTCTTAGAACAACTTATATAACATGTTTATTAAATATATAGCTATCTACCAGTTATTATTCCTGACACCAAATCTCTAGAAAACAGATTGTTTGGACTAAAAAAGGAGATCGATAGCTTGACTACAATTTCGGTTAGAAATCTTTAAAACAGTCAAGAATATCCATTGACTTTATGGCGGGGTTAATAAGGGATTGATCTATTTTATTTTTCACTTCCCACTTACAATTGTATTTTTGTGTGTCGTGTAATTTGGGTTTCTAAGACTACTCATAATAAAAGGTTGGCAGAACGTTATTAATTTTATTTATGATAAGACTAAATTACTTACTATTTATGCATGCACCACTAAGAATTTGTGACCATTATTAGACGTTGACAAAGGAACAGAAGCCTACCATAGTTGTGTGACTACTACCACACGTTATAAGGTATAAATTCGCCCGCTGCAACGCGCGGGTCAAGCTATTAGTCATTTATAAATACTCAAAAATATTATGGATCAATTCAATCCCTTAATTAGGGAATAGATATTTACAAACTTAATACAAAATACTATCCATAAATACAAAATGAATATTCTAGATATATTCTTTTACACCTCCGCAGTCGAAGCAAGAGGAGGGCGAATATTGAGACTGGAGCGGAAGTAATCAAATAACACACGTGGTAAACCCTTTGTAAAGATATTAGCAATCTGTGGACGCGTCGGGGTATGGAGAATCCGAATAGTGCCTCGTTGAACATGCTCACGAACAAAATGAATGTCAAGTTCGATGTGTTTTGTGCGTTGATGTTGAACTGGATTATTGGACAGGTAGATGGCATTAATGTTGTCACAATAAACGAGATTAGCAGATGACAAGGGGCGGCGCAACTCGAGAAGCAGGTTATGTATCCAACAAACTTCAGCCACTACATTAGCGACTGCACGATACTTAGCTTCGGCACTAGAGCTAGAGATAGTCGTCTGTTGTTTTGACGACCAAGACAAGAGATTAGGACCCATGTAAATACAATAACCTAAAGTTTAGCGACGGGTATCTGGACAACCTGCCCAATTAGCATCTGTATAGGCTCGAAGAGAAATATTAGAACAGGAGGATAGAGTAAGACCATACTCCGCAGTGCCACGTATGTAACGAATGATACACTTTAAAGCGTTCCAGTGATCGATGGTCGGACTGTGCATGTGAATGCAAATTTGCTGGACTGCGTAAGTAATATCTGGTCTGGTGAAGGTCAGGTATTGTAGCGCTCCGGCTAGGCTTTGATATAATGTAGGATTATCAAACGGGGCGCTTAATGTGCACTCAATTTCGGTTTTGTGTCGACAGGAGTCGCAACCGAGTTACAATTTTCCATACCCGCACGACTAATAATATCAAGTGCATATGATTGCTGTGACAAAAACATGGTATTACCTGTGCGAGAAACATAAACGCCCAAGAAATAACTGAGAGGTCCAAGATCTTTCATGGCGAATTTAGCCGCGAGGCTGCCCATGAGCTTCATCCAAAGAGGATCTGAAGAAGCGGTGAGAATAATGTCATCAACATAAATTAATAAATAAGCAATGTCATCCCCGTGATGGTATGTGAAAAGAGATTTATCACATCTACTCTGTAAGAAACCAATGGAAGTAACAAGATATGTAAAGCGTTGATACCACGCCTGAGGTGCCTGCTTAAGACCATAAAGTGACTTTTTGAGGCGACATACATGTTTGAGATAATCCCGATGTCTAAATCCCATTGGTTGATACATATAAATGGTCTCGGTGGGATTTCCATGTAGGAAAGCATTAGTGACATCTAATTGATGGATGGACCAAGACTGAGAAAGTGCCAAAGTCAACACAGTGCGTATAGTAGCGAGTTTGACAACCGGGCTAAAAGTCTCCACACAATCAACACCAACTTCCTGATATCTACCATCACATACCAAACGAGCCTTGTATCTTTCAAGAGTGCCATCGGACCTGTATTTGTGGGGAAAAAACCAGATGCTACGAATAATATGCATACCAGGTTTCCTCATGACAAGTTCCCAAGTCTTGTTTTTAATTACAACATTAAATTCGTTTTTCATGGCATTATGCCATTCCGGATTAGACAAGGCATCTTTTGGGTTATTTGGTATAGGGACGATGGATGAGGTGGAAAGGTTAAATATCTGTTTTGGTTTCCAGATGCCAGACATGGAACGAATGTGGATGGTTTGGGTTGGGTTGGGTTGGGGGAGGTGGTGGGTTCGGGATGGGGCTTGGTGGCTGGGGAGATGATGTAGTGAGGGATGAGGCGGTGGTTTGGTTAGATGGTGAATGGGCCGAAACAATTGGTTAGGCCGTAGTAGGTGGGTTGGTCGAAACAGGTATGTGGGCTGGTAGGGTATGTGGGACGGAGGGGTAAGACGGTGGGCTGGAAGGAGGGGAAGGTAATTGGGCCAAGGGGTTAACAGTGGGTGTGATTTGGGCTGTTGTGGAGGTGTTGGGTAGTGGGGTATTGGGGTCTTAGGTGGGGCTGGTTTGAACAGTGTGGGGTATATGAAAATAGGGGTGAATGTTATTGCACTGTAGGATAGGTTTCTTGGTCTGTAGGTCCTTCACAGTAAAACCATATGGGTCAAATTCAACAGACAGAGGGTTATCAATTGTAAAACGACGTACAGATATAAGGTTTTTAACAAGGTTAGGGGCATAAAGGACATTGTTATGTTTAAAGGGTGGGAATGGTGGTGGTAAGGTGATGTTGTGTTGGCTTAAAACTGGAATGGTTTTACCATTCCCAACAATAATGTTGCGAATAATGCTAGAATTAAAAATAGAGGGGAATTTATCATATTGAGGAGACATTGTACCTGTCGCGCCTATGTCCATAGTCCAGGATGGATCATTATGATGGAGAGCCAGATTGTAGAGGGCTTGAGCAATATCCAGTAGGAGAGTAACCAGTCGAATATGACTGGGCTGAGGTGGTATTGGACGGCTTCGGGCCTAACAGGCCTGATCCGACGCTGTTAACAGATGCTGAAACATGTTGCTGTTGGGCCAAGGCATTCTGCTCATGGGCCGGATGATTTTGAGATTGTTGGGCCATAAGGTATGATGGGTAGGGACAAGGTGGAAAGCTCCATTGGGCCCAAGGTTTTGAAGTGGGCTGCTGGGTTTGTAAAGTGGCCCAAGGAGGTGGCTACCAAAATTATGGTGGGTAGTTATGGGATTGTTGGAACCGGTCTCGGCCGTAGGAGAAGCGACCTCGGCCACGACCGCGATCAGACCCGTCCGACTGAGTTGAGTTCCGGGTGTTAGTGGTGTGGTTCGGTTGGTCGGTAGTGGTGTTTAAGGCTGTTCGAGCGTTTTGTGCCGAGAGTTTTGCCTGATTAACTTTTCAGTCTTCAACTTGGCATAAACGGGAACGGGTGTTATAAAAATCAGGTAAGGGTTGTATTTGTTGGATAATGAGAGAAATATTCTCGTATTGGTCTGTCAACCCGATGAGGATTTACATAACAAGTTGGCTTTCGGATACGGTGGAGCCTAGGCTGGTGAGTTGGTCATAAAGCAGTTTCATGTGTTGGCAGTAGGCGGACATGTTGGGGAATTGTTCAAGGTGAGTATTAAAAAATTTGTTTTGTAGGGTAATGGTTCGGGCGGCTTGTTTATCAAGGAATAGGTTTTGCAGGCGGCACCAGGCATCAGAAGTAGTAGTGTTGGTAATCATAATAGTATGGACGAGGTATTGAGTAATGATGCCATAGATCCACTGTAAAACAATGGCGTCTATGCACTCCCAAGACTCATGGTGTGTGGTTTTGGAGGCCGCTTCTTTGTATTTTTCGGTTGAAGAAGATGGGGCAGGGATACGGGGGTAAGAGATGATCGTAAACATCATACGTTTCACAGTGTATGATGAATAGTTCAGCCCAGGTGTTGTAGTGCTCGGTCTGGCTATCGAGAATAAGTGGGATAAAGTTTTTAATGTTGGTTACTGTAACAGTAGGATGTATGGTGGAAGAAGACATGGTCGACGAACAAGATGAATGATTTGGACCTGTCACAAATCGGAAAAAAAAATTCGAAGAAAGGTAAAAGTGGGCGACGACAAGGTGAAGGGAAGAGGAGGGTAGGGTTAGGCTCTTGATACCATGAAAAATATTATGGATCAATTGCTTATCGATCTTCTCATTGATATCTCAATTATATACAAATTACAATCCCTTAATTTAGGGAATAGATAATTACAAGCTTTATACAAAATACTATCCATATATACAAAAGGAACATTCTAGATATATTCTATTAAATACTACTCCTTCCGTTCCATTTTAAATGTCCATTTTGCTACTTTTGTTGTCCCAAATTAAATGTCCATTTCTGAGCAATTTCTAATGTCCATTTCTAAGCAACTTCTAGTTTTGCCCATAAAAGACAAAAGACAATCAAAGATTTAAAATAATAACTTAAGGATATTATTTTCATTTTACAACTCAAAGAATATACAAATCGAAGATTTATTAATCTGTGTGTTTGTGGGCCCATAACATCTAAAATGGGACGGATGAAGTACACTACAACTCAAAGAATATACCAATCAAAGATTTATTAATCTATGTGTTTGTAGGCCCATAACATCTAAAATTGGACGGAGGGAGTACACTACAATTTTTTATTTTTTTTTTTGAAAGGTGTAGATCAGTTGGAAACCCATTAGCTTGCTTCAACCCTTTTTTGCGGAAGTCAAGCCACCCGGGTTCGAATCGGCACCCCACCGAAGCAGAGCTGGAAAAACACATCCATAGGCCACACCCACATGGGGCATTTATGCCACCACTAGGATTCGAACTCGGGACCCCGTGCGGGAACCTCCCTTAAGGAGTAAACCCTCACATCCTCAACCAGCTGGGCTGGAATCACGGGACAACCAATGTGATTACATAAATTGAGAGAATACGCATTTATTAATTTTTTTGAACGGCCAACTAAATATCATCTGAACTGCCAGTGGGACAAATGGCTGCCCACTGGGCAGCCCAAGTCCATCAAGCCACCAATTCACGGAAAAACATGCCGCCCAAAGGCCCACTACAGTAAAACTCATTTGAATAGGATTCGAACTTGAGACCAAAATGACCTCAAGATCTTATCTTTATTTTCCCATACCACTCCACCAAATGGTGGATGGTGCATTTATCAATAGCTGAATATATATGAATTTGATCCGATCCTATTTTTTTTTAAATTTAATCTATTAAAACTATATCGTAAAACTACTTTTACATATTTTTTTAGGTCCCTCTCATCACTATTATCTATGAAGTAGATAATATATGTTATTGAAGTGTTATCTATGATTTTCTTTTCTCTTTGGATTGGATTGTTACGTGTAATTTTTTTAAACTTAGTAATAATAATATAAAAATTATATTACATTCACTAGAAAAATAAATTTCAGTTTTAATGTTTTAGTAATAATATGCTTACAGCCATTGGAGTTGGTGGTCCAGTGGTAAGGCAAAGCCTTTTAATACACTAAAAGTGTGAGGTCTTGAGTTCAAGTCTCACAAGGAGCAAGAAATTCGCCTTTCAAAAAAAAAATATGCTTACAAAATTAATAAAAGAATAGTGTTATGTAATAATATCTCTCTCTATATATATATAATAAAAGAAGGGTTTTTTTTTTCTAACATTACGTTCATTTAGGTCATCCTCCTGTTTGGGAGTACCATATGACACTAGGTACGGTTATTAAAAAAACATTAAGTGACACATGACACTAGGTGAGACATTCGTTTCTTTATTTCCCTCCAAGAGTCTTTTTATTTCTCATGTTCCTTCCACAATTTTTAAACGTTAATGACTTTTATATTCGATATTTTTATTAAAAAACAATTACACTAAATTAACGAGCGTTTTATTATATTTCTAACAAGTAGCATAGTGCTATACAGAAAACGATAAAAACGACTTTTTTAGTGGGTCTTTGTTCATATACAAGAGAAAAAACATAATGTATTCAGGTAATTCATTAATCATGTCTAGGCACAGAGACTTCACTCGAGCCAGATTTGCACACGTAGAGGTTTTAGATTAGGATGTGGTACAGCAAGATGTAAATAGCACCGCTCATTTTTGCAATACTCTTTTACCTTTTTGTTGAGATGCAAGGTCAAACATAATTAGGATAACATGAAAGGATGTTTAACGCTATCCACATAATTAACATGTGGTAAATACTGAAGCATGTATCCACATAATGTTGAAGACTTGAAGCATAAATCTGCCAAAGTCTCTAAAAGAACCAACCCAAACCACCTTCTGCAAATCCATAAAATGGCTTCTCATCACACACACCTTCACTTTGTATTGTTTCCACTAATGACTCAAGGTCATATGATACCCATGTTCGACATAGCCAGGTTACTAGCCGAACGCGGGTCCATGGTTACCATAATCACAACTCCTGTTAATGCTAGCCGTTTCAAACCGGTCATTGATAGGGCAATCAATGATCAACTCAAGATTCAAATTCTTGAACTCCAGCTTCCATTGACTCAAGTTGGTTTGCCAGAAGGATGTGAGAATTTCGACTTGATTCAATCTGCTCAACTCTTTCCCAAATTGTTTGAGGCTGCTAGTATGTTAGAGGAACCCGCGAAAAACATGCTCCAAGGACTAACTCCGCCACCAAGTTGCATCATTTCTGATAATCTTTTCTCTTGGACAAACAGTATAGCTCGAAATTTAAGTATTCCAAGGCTTTCTTTTCATGGACCTGGATGCTTCACATGCTTATGCATACATATTTCCATATATACTAATGTATTAGATGATATTGCCTCTGATTCGGAGTACTTTGTGCTGCCTGGCATTCCTGACCGCATTGAACTTACCCAACTGCAGGTAGGTTGTGTATCGCTCGGTTTTGGCTCAAAGAAAACCAAAACCGAAACGAATCGGTTTTAATATGGTCTTTGAGTTTTTGTTTACATATGGGTTTTATTAGAACTTTAAATGTTTGTGTCCATAAAAGAATAAGCATAATAATGAAAAGGGTCTACAACTTTTTTTGTTTAAAGTTGTTTATTAATGATATTGGTATTAAATTGTTGGCCCAACGTAAAACTTGGGTCGTATATCTAATTAACAACCATTCAAATAAGTTTGCTGAGGCCTGAGCTTCGGTTCAGTTTCCAAGCAAGGTATAACCGAAACTAGCGGCGAAGCTTGGAAAACAATAGTGGCGGGGGTCGAAAATCATGAGACCCAAATTTTTTCCTATCGATGGGGCCGGAGTCAAGTCATAGAAAAAAATTTTTTTTTTTATTTTTTATTCCAGGACAAAGAAAATTACATTAAAATAAGATAACGGGTAGGCGGGCAACAAGCTGCGCCACCACCCCTACAAAAATTACCTACAAAAATCGCAAACTTCCACCACTTAGACAAAGAACCAGGGGCACCCTCGGCTCCCATTATCCTTCGCACTGACCGAAACGAACCATAATTAATTTTTAGTCTTAGAAAAACCGCTTTATTAGTTCGGGTCGTCTATATTATTTGGTTTTGTCGGTTATTTCAGTTTCGTTTAATCGGTTTTTAGTGACCCATAAGTGCAGGCTTCTAGTTGGGGCGGAAAAGGCTTAGAGGAAGCAAAGGCTTTTGTGGAAGTAATAAAAAAGGCGGAGCAAGATGCAAGTGGGATTGTGGTTAATAGTTTCCTAGAGTTGGAGCCTTACTATGTTGAAGAACTTGCAAAAGTAAAAGATAAAAAGGTTTGGTGCATTGGCCCGGTTTCGCTATGCAACAAAAATTTGCTAGATATAGCTGAGAGAGGAAGCAAAGGACCCATCAACAAGTATGATTGTTTGAAATGGTTAGATTCAATGGAGACAGAGTCTGTAGTCTTTGCTTGTTTGGGAAGTCTAGCTCGTGTGTGCGCCGAACAAAACATTGACCTTGGTTTGGGATTGGAGTCGTCGAACAAACCTTTTTTATGGTGCGTTAGACATACAACGGAGGAATTCGAAAGATGGCTCTTAAATGAGGGATATGAAGAAAGGGTGAAAGATAGAGGGCTAATAATCCGTGGTTGGGCACCACAGGTATTGATTTTGTCACATCGAGCCGTTGGAGGATTTATAACGCATTGTGGATGGAACTCGATTCTTGAAGGGGTTTCAGCTGGAGTCCCTATGGTTACATGGCCACATTTTGCAGACCAATTTATAAATGAAAGGTTTATTGTAGATGTTTTGAATATTGGAGTGAAGATTGGTATGGAGATTCCCGTAGTCGTTGGCGAGCAAGATAAGTTTGGAGTAATGGTGAACAAAGAAGACATCAAACGATCGGTAGAAGATTTAATGGACAAAGGAAAGGAAGGTGAAGCAAGAAGAAAGAGAAGTAAAGAACTTGGAGAAATGGCAAAAAGAGCAATGGAGGATGGAGGTTCGTCTCACCTTAATATAGCGTCGATGATTCAAGATGTTGTGGAAATGTTAGACAAAAACTTAACTTCGCCAATTCAAGATACTATCGTGCAAGAATCAAAACTTCCTCAGCATTGCTACTCTGATACCATGTAAGTTTGAAGGGGAATTATTTTAATACGTTGTTTAAATATTGTTATAAAGCCATACCATTCTCAATTGAATTGAAATGGACTCACTCATTTCAATTGATGCATTTGTGTTCCTTTGTTAAGTCGTTCGAATGCCATTCTCAAGTTTGCATATGGTAAGGTAGTTTATGTTGTAGAATTTAGTGGTACAATTAAGCGTTTATAAGTAGCTTTTAAAAGCGTTTTGGCCGGTTACTAGCCTATCCCGTTATTAAGGAAGTGTTGTAAACAAATTCGCTTCTTAAGGGAGAAAACGCAACAATATATATCTTTACTAGATTATACCCTGGGAACGTCCCGGGGTTGAGAAATCTAATATGACATATTAATTTTACGTATGAAATAGAATGGTTCGCTTTACAGTTACATGCAAGAAAGCTTCGAGTAGCAGCTAACCTAAAACAATTAAAAATGTATCTCCAATGTTAACGCCTAACTTAAACAATGTATAACTCTAATATTAATATCTAACCTAAAAAAATGTATAACTCTAAACAAAACCCCACAAAAAATAGTCGTTTTTTTTTCTCCGTTTTTTATATAGCACTAAGGTACTCGTTGGAAAGATAATAAAACGCTCGTTAATTTGGTGTAATTTTTTCCTATAAAAAATATCGTATATAAAAGATATTAACCTTTAAAAGTTATGGGAGAAAACATAAGAGAGAAAAATCCAATTTTATTTTTAAATATTTTTTTTCCTAAAATATCTCAATGCCACATGGGATGACACATGGCACACTCAATGAGAAGAATGCCTCTTTAAGTGTCATGTCATTAAAATAGCTTTGGTTTATTAGACCATGCGTAGTGGGGGGCTTTATATATAAAGCCCCCCTTTCTGATTGGTTCACGTGGCAGCTGAGTCAGCATGGAGAGATAAAGTGAAAAAGGGGTGTAGTGGTAGTGGGGAAAGTTAGCGCCCATGTTTAAAAAAAAAAAACCAACCTTTTGCTGAGGTGTCATCATGTGATTGGTTGGTTGATTTGTTGCACAACGCTATATCTATAACGCTTGAGCTCATTTTTACAAAATAACGCCCCCCGTAGTGGTGTGGGGGGGGGGGGGGGCGCTATTTTTTTTTTTTTTTTTGCCCTCAAACAACGCCCGAGTACGGGCAGTCTTATATGTATAGATTTTTCTCTAATAATTTATAGGAATATTGAATTAAATAAGGGAAAATGGCCAAAATAGCCCGTTGACCGGGCGTTTTGCACAAATAAACCTCTGACCCCTCTTTGGAGAGACGGGGCACGACTCCCAACGAGCCTGAACCGTCTCCAAGATCCTTTCCCTTTAGAGCCAATAGCCAACCGACACGTGGCGTCTCCCATCCCGAGGCTGTCCCGTCTCTCTCCAGACGGGTCAGAAGTCAACCGTCTCTCTCCCAGACGGGTCACATTTCCCCATGCCGTCTCAAGCCGTTTCGGGAACCGTCTGAACCGTCTTACTAGTGTATATAAATACCCGAATTCACTTAACAAAATTTGCACCCACCACCCTCCCCAAACCTTTCATTTTCCAAAACAATGACGTTTTTTGGTTTCCCAACCGAAGCCTACCGGCTTACGAAAATATTGTCCGATTACTTGGATTGTTGTTTCATCTGCGTACGGCTACTTGGATTGTTGTTGCATCTGCGCGTGGGTTAACCCGTGTAATTTGCATCTACAATGTGGTAGTCTATTTTATTTGCAAAAAGAGTTCTTTGTCTATGAAGCGCACATACACCATTCAAACAAAGTTCTTAGTTCTTAGCAAGTAAATTTAGGAAGTTTGTTGTAATAGTATAGTTTGGGAAGTTTGTTGTAATAGTATAGTTTGTTTATTGTTATTGTAATAGTATAGTTTGTTTATTGTTATTGTAATAATATTGTTATTGTAATATTAATGAAATATTTACTTTTATATAAAAAAAACATAAATAAACATTAATAAAAAAAACATAACAAACATAAATAAAATTCGATTACAAATAAACTAGTTAAGATAATCCCTCATCATTTGCCAGGCGGACAAATGTTTAAATTCTTTGCCCTCCCTGTTTTTATACTGTCTTTTGGTGTGTCTAATTGACGTGTCTTCGGGAAAGCCAGGGGGTACCAACTGAAGTGTCCGGTTGTGGTACCCGTTGAAGATTTGACACTTCGTGGTCAAATCGTTCAACTTCCGGCTAAGAGAGTCGGTTGTCCGGTCTGACCCTCCAACCAGCCGATTGTACTCGTGCAGTATACGGAACCATTTGTTGGTTTGGTGGGTGCTTTCTTCGACGTGGCGCCATGCTGAAATAAGTGCAATCTCCTGTTCTTCAGTCCATCGTTGCGGTGCCATTTGTGTTAGACGGTGGTGGTGGACGGTGGTGGTGGTGTGGTGGTGCTGATACTGTTAGACGGTGGTGGTGGTGTGGATAGTGCTGATAGTGTTAGACGGTGGTGGGGTGATTGTCTGACGGGAGACGGGACACGGTATTTATAGGTGGTGACCTGGACAACCGAAGCGCCGGTCTAACCATCGGGACTCACCGAAGACGACGATACCCGATGTCTCAGGAGACGGCGAGTCCCCATTGTAAAATGTGACCCGTCTTCAGACGGTTCCTGAAACGGTTTAAGACGGCATGGGGAAGTGTGACCCGTCTGGGAGAGAGACGGTTGCATTCTGACCCGTCTGGAGAGAGACGGGACAGCCTCGGGATTGGAGACGCCACGTGTCGATTGGCTATTGGCTCTAAAGGGAAAGGATCTTGGAGACGGTTCAGGCTCTTTGGGAGCCGTGTCCCGTCTCTCCAAAGAGGGGTCAGAGGTTTATTTGTGCAAAACGCCCGGTCAACGGGCTATTTTGGCCATTTTCCCATTAAATAATCTCAATTATTAGCTATTGATAGTCATCGGTCTCAACTTCAAAAATCATTTTTGATGATCCCACATTTTAACTTATTTCCCCTCAACGATCCCATAGTAACTAAAAGTTAACTCAGTTAGTTTTTGTTGATGTGGATTGCTTATGTGACAAAAAAGTCAAAGATTTGTTGTAACACCCGACCAACTCAGGTTAACTTTCCTAACAACACTTATGTCTACCTTAGAAAAACAATTCTAAAATAAACTGGGTTAGTTGAGTAGGTCTACACACATTATGGTCATGGTTTTGGTGATTTGGGAAATCATTGGGAAGCATACACGAGTCCCGTAGTTCGTACATTGGTGAAACAATACAATAAAACTAATTGTATACTTTATATGCATTATTTAATAACTTGAAAATACGTGTTTACGATTTGACATGATACATGAGTGTTGTGTATAATAATACTGACACTAGATACATCGGGTTAGATAGTTAAACATTAAAAACTAGGAAAATAAGCCATGTTGGGATGGTTATAAAGAATGGCTTACTCAGACCTCTCATTAGCTATAAAGTTCTAGAGAATGACTCTCATTGGCTAGAAAGTTCTAGAGAATGGTCTCATTCGCTAGAAAGTTCTAGAGAATGGCCTACTTCATCATTCTCATCATTTTCAAAACACTAACTCGCCTCCAAGCATTCCTTTACAACCCTTAACCTCTAGAGATGAGTTTTTCCCCTCATTTCTTTGATCATTGAGCTAAACAACGTTTAGAAGCAATAACAAGTGATGATTCAAGGTGTGTAACCTATCTAAACCATTTTCATCCATTTTTAATGATATTTCACAAACCCTTAATGTCCAGATCTGATATTAGTGTGTTTCATGAATAAAAAACCTTTCTAAACATTTCCTAACTAGATCTAAACACTAAAAGTTGGTTTGCATGAAAGTATGAACTTGGGTGTTGATTTGGTGACCTAGAAATTGGGGTTTTGTGTTATTTGTTGATTATATGAAGCTATGTTATTGCTTGGATGATTGTATAGATTATAGAAATATGTTAGGTGATGTTTGGTGTGTTATAAGTGCTTATGAGTTTTGACTTATTTGGGGGTTTTGAATGAATCTAGGATTTGCTATGAAAAAGGAATGATAATAACTTGTTAGAATGCATAATAGGGTGATTACATTTGTGTATAGTGATCTGAAGAATGATATGTGGTAAGATTTTCATGCAATTAATGTGACATCGTCATAATTTGCCGTTTTGAGAAATATGTGATTGTGTGCATGAAATGGACCAATTGATAACCCAAACAGATGTGATATTGTGCTAATAGGTCATATATAAGTTACTGCGTCATTAGGTTATGATTTGGTGAGTTTTGGTCTGATTTAAAGGGTTTTGTTCGTCAAAATTGTTAAACAGATTGTGTAGTGCGAATGAACACTCATTCGCTAGGTCAATCCAACAAATAAGAAGGACCTGATCCTCATTCTCTAAAAAGTTCTAGCGAATGAGAAGATTTTATCTCATTCGCCTAAATTGACTCATTTATTATAAGTTCCATTCTATGTTATCACATGACATAATGCTTGACGGATTCATGTGAACGTTCCTTCGAATGGCACCTTTTTGGGTCCCGTTCGCGGTAATCGTATATGCTATTATATTATTGTGTGAAAATTCGTATTTATACGTGATTGATTATCTTAAACGTATACGTTGATATAACGGGTCACCAACAGGATGTCGAGTCCTGTGTAGTCAAACACGGTCAAACATTTTATGAAAACACACATAAGTCAGTGACCGGACAACAAAGAGTCGTTAGACAAACACATTGTCGGTCAACACACTCTTAGGCGTCTTATGATACGTTTCAAGTAGTCAGGACTATCCCAACGCACTTGGTTTATTATCATAAGAAGACGCAACCTAAAGTGAGTTTCTCGGCCTCACTTTAATACTTTCTCATGGGGGAAAAACATGCTACGTACTCAGATTTTCTTAAGATCATTTAATACTATTGTTATCACTTGTTTACTTTGCGACTCATCTGAGTCCTAAAGAAACCAATAATATGGGTATATAGCGGGGGAAATGTGGATAGATCTATTGGGTCTGACAAACCTCACCCGGGTCGACTTGAGGTTGGACGGGTGCATATTGTCTCGAACTACACAGCAATTACCGAGGATGATGGTAACCAGAAAGGTAGCACACTTTATCGAGCAACATCACAGTCAACAATAGTTTCAATCGCGAAGGTAACTTGCATAATGTCTAGCTAACATTCGTTAAATAGTAAACTTTATTTGATCTTGTAAAACACAAATTTTAACTAAAACCTGTGAACTCAATAGCATATCTTATATTGACACATTTTAGCATGTTTTCTCAGGTCGCTAAGGTAGCAACACCGGTTTAGGGCGCACTGGAGTCCACAACATCTGTCTATCTCATGCATCGTTTATATGATTAACTTTTAATTGTTTTAAAACTATTTTCATTGGAGTTGGGATTGTAAAACTTATTTTTTTCTTCCGCTAAACTCTTAAACTGTTGGTTGGTTGTTTTCATTTGATTTACACATATAGATGTCATTTATTGTGACTGTTGACTTAGATCGTTATGTGTCACGCGTCTCGCGGTAAAACTCCGCAAGTGGAATTTGAGAGTGTGACATTTGCTGACGTGGACTGCTTATGTGGCAAAAGTCAAAATTTTGATAATGTGGCCTGATTATTTGGTTTTAATGACGTGTGTTGCTTATGTGACAGTCCACGTTAGCAAAAAACTAACTGAGTTAACTATTAGGTAGTATGAGACAACTAAGAGAAAATATGCTAAAAGCTATGATCGTTAGCAGTGATTGTTGAAGTTGATACTAGTGACGGCTAATAGTTGATAATTAGCATTATTTAAATCCAATATTCCTAATTTAAAATATTTGGCATTTCTAAATTATCTAAATACATAGTTCTACTTAATTTTATGTCGATTCATAAATCTTTATAAATTTTATTAAAACCTGAGTTTTTCTAAATGAAGTACTTTTTCTCTTGTAATTAAATGAAAAAAATATTTAGAATGAAAGAACTTGTTTTATTAGTATTTTTACTGAAATGGCGACAATACAAATTGAGTTAATAGTCAAAACCATCTTTGGGGTTTGGTCAGTTTTCCTACATCAGTTTAAAATTGAAACTTATTACATTTGGGTCCTTCTGTTTTACATTTTGTTGTCAAATTCATCCCTGAAACTAACCCAGTTAAATATTGTCATTAAGTTGGGGGGTATTTGATATCGTGTGGATTAAGTCACTTAAAAGTCTTTTTCTAAAAATCGACATATTCCCGAAGGAAGTGTCAGGACTCGATGAAAAAGGTAATTAAGTTGGGACTTTTAGGTTAGGACACTGATTCAAGTTTTAAATTTATAAAATAAAACGATATTTGCTAATCGTTCTAACCCACACAATAGGCAAGTGTACCTATCGAGTGTAGTATGGAATTCGGGCAAGTACCGAGTATCAAACCCTAAGACACAATTTCCACTACTCAGATTTACGTTACTTTTGATAAAAGAAAAAGATAGAAAAGAGAGAGCGAGAATGACCAAAAAAGAAATCAATAACTAAAAAGAAGTGTTGCTTTGGGATCCGACTATCTTTGTGACAGATTAACAGTAATTACTTAGTTGAGTGGTGTAGTCGAGTTTAGGAAAGTTGGATATTGACGAATCTAGACAATTTTTAGGATAATTATGAAGTTTTGAATTAGGAATATCATGTATTCATGCCTAAGTAATTTTAGATAATTATCTCTAAGTTAGTACAATTTGATTTATCGTTTAGTGGATGTACTTTGTCTAACGGTTAATATTAACAATGCTTTTTAGTTAGTTGCATATTAAATGTTTGTTTATGTTCAAGATCCGTGTTCATGAACAGTTCGCAAACAACTGAATTTCTTAACAAACAAACACAAACATAGAATTATGTTCGTTAGTGTGTTCGTGAACGGTTCGTTTATCCAAGAAACCTTAACAAACAAACACGAACAAAGCCTTGTTCGTGTTCGTGTTTATTTGGTCCGTTTACAGCCCTATATATCACGTGATTGTATAATTAAAGAGGAAATATTTGTTTTCATAAAGTAATTTAATTAATTATTGATTATGTTTAAGATATTTCACTTTAGAAAACAAGGGTGGTAATGTTTTCCAAAATTAAAAATGACCCAAGTTTATGTGCATTATAATTTTCTATGTTAAAACTATAGTTAATGTCAGTACTGGAAAGAACTTAACTGATCTGGAGTTGTCTCCAAATTTGGTATTGTAACATGTGCAAAATACCGGTATCATAACAAATTGTACTGATACTAAATTTCTGCAACATCACACTGAGAATCCACTATTTATACTCGTCACATATTCTGGAAACATAATTTTGTTGATTTTTGAAGACTTTTGATACTTGATTACTAAACCAAAAATTAATGCCTTTAACATATATGTAACACCAGTAAAAATTGTTTTGGCATTTTGGCCCGGAGAAATATCAGGGTTGAATCGATTAGCTATGCTTTGTGCGGTTCAAATGATGAAACAATGAATCATCTTTTGACATCATGCTATGTGACGTCAGTGGTTTGGATGCAGGTGAATGCTTGGTGCAGAGTAGATCCTATTTTTATGTTTTCCTTTTGAGATATATTGGAGATACATAGGTTCATTAAGGTGGGTAACAAAGTGGTTCATGGGATCATATGATGATTCCAGCTTCGTGTGTCCAGAAAGTTAGGAATGACAAGGTTTTTAATGATAAAAGCATCAAGATTCGCGACATCATGACAAATGTTAAGTCTCTCGTTCTTATGGTTAAAATGCATATCCAAGTATAAAAGCCTTTCTTTGAAAGGATTAGTGTAGATTTCCTTTGTATATACTGTAACTGCTTTTTAGCGTAGTGCCTTGTTTTATGGGCTTATGCTCATTGAATGGTGGTTAATGAAAATGAAAGTCGACGTTCAAAAAACATAAACTTTTCGAATGGTGGTTAGTGTATTAAGAAACGATTGTTTTCAAGTTCATGTCAAATTTTCAGGTTCCTCATGTTTCAGATCGTCGTTGGAGGACGAGTCGCAACGCTTGTATGCCTTTTACCGTGAAAACAGGGTTCTGGTAGAGCAACACAAACAATAGAATGCTACACCCTAACCAATGAGGAGATGCTGCTTCTATTTGTACTTGCCCATCAAGACCATTGACCCTATGTTATCACTTTCAACACTGGAACATACTGCAGCAGTGATGCTTTATTAGTCGTTTTTTATGTTCCAGACAGTGTAGAATAGATTCAAGACACCAGCCTACATCTGAAACTAGGGCTGGCAATAGGTAACCTGTTAAGACACGATAAGACCTGTTTGACTGAATAGTACACTATTTGATTTTTTGACTTTTTTTAATACTTAGAATTAAGAGGCAAAAATCTTTCATTTCCCTTTTTTGGTACATAAAACATAAAACTGTGTTATAAACATGAGATGTAAATGAGTTAAACGAGTCGTGTTCATGTTTAGAACTTCATATGTTCGCGCGCGTCAGAGACCTGTTAACCTGTTAGGACACGATTTGCCAGCCCTATCTGAAACCATTAAAGAACCACGGTTTGCAACAAAAACCAACTTCAACACTAAAATTATTGTTGTACAAAACCGACAGACCGAACAACCATCTAGTTGAAAAAACGTTAAACTGCCAAAAAACCCAGCTGGTCCGGCCGACACCCAAACCAACCGGCCAGTTGGTTTATCATTTTTCAAAACTATTGCCAGCAGTTCGGTCCAGAACTTATGTCAAACCCGGCCTAACTGGACTATGAACACGGAACACCCTATCCACAAACATCATCATAAAAACACGCAATAAAAAAATAACAATAAGAAAAATGTAGCCCATGTGATAAGTAAGGGTTTCAAACACAGCATACCAGTCGAAGAAAGTCAACAATCTTCAAAAAAAAACCCAATCCAAACTAGCATAATATAAAAAAAACTGTTGTAACTAAGCACCTCGATTAGTTTAGGTCGTTCAAAGACAGTGCAGCAAGCTGATCAGCAGGCTGCTGCTGCTGAGCAACATTCCTGAGAACCTCCATTGCCTCTGCAACCTTTGCCTTGAGAGCCTCCGGTGACTCGAGCAAGTGTAGAACCTCCGTCTGATCCATTTCCAGTAGCATTCCCGTCACCTTTGCTGCTGATTCGGCTTCCAGCTGTTCCACTAATGGGTACAGATTCTCACCCAACATCTACAACATATTTTACACATTTGTCGGAAATATATTTTGGTTGTTTCATTTTTTAAATAATTAAGTAAGACGAGAACGGCATATTACCGTTCTTTGCTCTGTCGGAGAAGCGTTTGCAAGTGCGGAAGCCAGCGCACCAATGGGAATCGGCTGTGAGATTCCGGCAGCATCACGCAACGGCATAGCGTTCCCCATATCATATGGAACAGAGCCCATAGAAACATCACGGCCAGGAGGGTAACGGTACACTCGGCCACGGGGCATCATCTTTTGATTTGATTAAAAAATAAGGCCGATTAGGATTTTGTAAAGCTTTAAAAACATAGCAAGTAAAGATTACAATTTACAACAAACCTGCTGCTGCATAATAGGAACTGGTTGTTGCTGATTCTGCTGCCCGGGAACACCGCCACGCCTGCCACCTGGACGCTGTCCCTGCTGACCTGGTGGAACCATCGGCATAAAAAAGTTTGGCAGTGGACCTCCACCTGGCCTCATACCTGGAACAAGTTGCTGCTGGTACCCAAAACCAGGCTATCCATGTAAAACCATAATATTAGAATTATAAATCATAAACTCAGGAAAAGGATTATAAAACCATAAAGCGTGATCATGAAATGAGAGGTTACTTGTGGAGGAATGAAGGTAGGCTGAGCTTGACCGTAAAACATCTGTTGACCCATACCAGGACCGCCAGGAGGGAACATTGGCATGCGAGGGGCTCCCGCAGGTGCCATCGCAATTGGGCGCATTTGAGAAAACTGTGCCTGCATGAATAAAATGTAAATAATCATCTTTTTTCTACATGTCCCTGGTAACAACATAAAAAGGCTCCCTAATAATATTAACAAACCTGCAACCGAGCCCTTCTATCTTCTTTGCGTTGCGCAAGTGCAACATAAAGAGGCTTGCCAGCAAGCATCTTGCCATTCATCTCCATAAGCTATGAAAACAAAAATTTGTTTGTCAACATAATGCGGAAAAAAAAATCTAATCATGACCAAAGTAATTGAAAATATGTCAGCTTACTGCTCTAGAAGCTTCCTCAGAAGTAGAAAATGCAACAAAACCTGACCCTTTGCTAGTTCCATTAGGATCTCGCATAACCTGTTTATATAAATAAAAATATATATAACTCCCGATTTATAAACTTGGTTTATTTACAAGTCTCGGGCGCTTTCTGATAAACATACCTTGCAGGAAGTTATAGTACCAAAAGGTGCAAAAGCCTCCCTGAGACTTTCATCAGATACAGTATCATCTAAATTCTTGACATACAGGTTTAGCCCCTGTGATTTGTCCACTGCCTCCTTCATACTCTGCTCGAACTTCTGCTTCAACTCCTGCTCCCTTTCATTCTTTTTCTGCGCTTTCCCGACATACCATTCTTTATCATCAAACTTCTGTCCATTAAGGCCTTCTACAGCCTTAGCAGCATCCTCGGTATTCTCAAAGTTAACAAATCCAAAGCACTTTGAGTTACCATCAGCATCCCTCATTACAACGGCGCTAGTGATTGGTCCATATTCACTAAACGCCTTCTTTAAATCCTCATCAGTTGTTGACTCAGCGAGGTTTTTAACAAAGACATTGGTAAACTTTGTCTTGTCAACAGCCAGTTCTCGTTCTTGTTTGCGTAAGAAAGGACCCACGTATACTTGTTTGTCGTTCAGAAGCATGCCGTTGAGTTTCTCAATAGCTTGTTGTGCAGATTCCTCAGTGTCATACTGCACAAATCCGTAGCCCTTTGACTGACCAGTTGAATCGGTCGCAATCTTGCATGAGAGAATGTTTCCAAATGTGGAAAAGGTGTCATGCAGTGCTTTCTGGTCAATGGCCTTATCCAAATTCTGCATCATTAAACCAAGAATAAGGTTAGTAAAAAAACATATATATGCATAGAAAAATTAATAGTAATGTTCAGATACCTTGATAAATATATTCCCAGAACCACTTTTGCGCACACTGGGATCTCGGTGAGAATACATTATCCTGATTGCCTTTCCATTGAGAGGGGTGAAGTTCAGCACCTCTATAGCCCTCGCAGCTGTCATTAAGACACGTAACAAGTAAGAAACACCACACCATTTCAACAAACCAGTCGATGATTCATTACAGAATAATAACCATAACTAAAATATAGGCTATTTTCCGACACATGTTTGTTATAAAGCAATGCCCTTAAAAGCTTATTAACATATCCATTACCATATTTCAAACAACAGCTTATTAACATATCCAACTTTCAACTACCATCAATCCCAATATTCGGTCAAGCAAACATCAAATAAAGAATGAACACAATATTTCTCAAACTATATGCCCTTGTTTTACTTTACAAACAAACATCATAGATACGATATCCATTACCTTATTTCAAACAACTTATTAACATATCCAACTTTCAACAACTATCAATTCCAATATTAAATCAAGCAACATCAAATCAAAATAAATATTTCTCAAACTACAAGCCCTGTTTTTTACTTTCCAAACAAACATTACATCTTCCATACTAATTCCACCAACATCACATAAAACAATAAACATATATATCACCATAAACAACTATAATGAAACAACTTACAGCAACATCAAATAAAGAAAAAACACATTATTTTTTAAACTATATACCCTCGTTTTACTTTCCAAACAAACATTATAAATACTATAACCATCACCTTGTACAAACAACAAATTATTAACATATTCAAGTACTATCAATCCCTATATTATATACAGGCAACATCAAACAACGGATAAAACACATTATTTCTCAAACTATATACCCTTGTATTACATTCCAAACAAACATTATTTCTACCATACCTATCACCCTGTTTCAAATAACAACTTACCTACATATTCAACTTTCATATACTATCAATCCCAATATTAAATCAAGCAAACTGCAAAGATCAAACAAAGGATAAACACATTATTTCTTAAACTACAAGCCCTTTTTATACTTTCCAAACAAACATTATAAACACCATAACCATCACCTTATCTCAAACAAGAACATATTACCACATTCATCTCTCAACTAATATTAATAATAATACTAATTCAATCAACATCAAATAAAACAATAAACACAAACCACCATAAACAACAACAAAAAAAACATAACTAACCATCTTGAGGATTCATATAGTTAACATAACCATAACCAAGAGACCTTCTAGTAGACAAATCCCTACAAACCCTCACAGACACCACCTGTCCCAACTGATTAAACATCTCAAACAACTGAGCATCTGTCACATTAAACTCCAAATCCCCAACATACAATGATGTTGGCACAAACTGCTGTCCACCACCAACACCACCACCATTCACCCCCTGTGATTGCACCACCTGAGCTGCCATCTTTAATTTTTCCAAATTTTTTAAATCTTTTTTCCAAAATTTTTCAATATTTTTCACTTTTTTTTTGCTTTTTCAACCTCCCTCTCTTCTGGGTATTAAAAAAATAGAAACTTTAACACAGATCTTTAAAAAAGAAAGGGACCCAGATAAGATTTTCAAGAAATTTTAAAGAAAAATCAGGAAAATCAAGAAATTTTTTGTTTTTTTTATAAGGATAGGGATAAAGGAGAGGGTAGGAAGATAAATATGGATAGTTAGTCGGAGGACCGACCCGAGGACGGTGGAATGGCCGTTAGGTTACGGCGGAGATGATGAAAAAAGTAGGGTAATGAAGAGGGTGAAGATGATAATATGAGGAGGGTTATCTAGGGCATAATGAAGTGTGCTGTGCACGTGGGTGAAAGATGAGGGGGTGTTTGTACAATTGGGAAAGTACAAGGACTGGAATGTGAGGTGTAAAAGTGTAAAGTGTAAGATATTTGTTTGTTTAAGATCTAATAACTAGGATTCTATTACCCGCGCTTCGTGCCAGGAGCTTCTGTTGCGTTGAGGGTTTGGTGGACGTTAAAGATCGTGCGTCGCTGTAGGAGCTTCTGCTGCGTGGACATAAAAGATAATATCAAGTGACTAATATTCTCACGTGGGCTTAAAAAAATACTCGCGGCTAAAAGCTAAAAGTTCGGTGGCTAAAGTTTGAAATCCTAAAAGTTCAAAGTTTGGTGGTCAAATTTAAAATACAAAAGTTAGTAACAAAGTTAGTGGTCAAAGCTTGGAGGTCAAATTGAAAAGAGGTAACTGTTAGGTGACAGGTGGCAGACAAAATATTAAAAAAAGGAAAGACACTGTAGAAGTGTCTTTCCTTTATTAGATACTATAATTATGTAGTGTGAGTTTTTTTTTATTTTTTTATTTTTAGGGTGTGTTTTAGTTGATAGGAAGTATTATTCACTGTTGTATTGCGGGTGGAGGTCGGTGGTGGTGATAGTGGATGGTAATAGGTGGTTGTGGTGGGTGGCAGTGATGATGACGATAATGGATGGGTGACAGCGGTGGTAGTGGGTGATAGTATGGGTGGAGGCGGTAGTTACTTGGTGGAGGCGATTGGTGAGTGGTGATTGGCGGTGGGTGGCAATGAGTGGTGAGGCGGATGGGTGGCGGTGATGGTGGGTGGATGATGAGTTGTGATGTTAATGAAGAGTTAAAAGAGAATGGAATAAAAAAACAGTGTTCTTATGAAATAATTTTGATGCCTTCTGTACTAAGCAATTACATTTTTAATATATCATAGTCGTTAATTTAATTCCATTTTTTATTTCCTAATACCAAACATTACCTGACAGATTTTTGTAACAAGAAAAAGTTAAAATTTAGTTATTATCTTGTGATTTATTTTATAACTGTTTTTTTAAATGTTAAATGACCTATATCTATATATATATATAAAAGAAAGCCCTTTTGCTGACGTGGCATCCATTGGTTCCTTCAATCCCTCCTTGAAATCGCCACGTGGCATCTTAATGTAAAAGTTTTGATGTTTTTAATTTTTTTGTTTTTTTAATTAATTAAAAAAATACACGATCTCATTAACCTATTATCATTCTCCCTCTACATTAACATCACAGAACCCTAGCCTTATTATCTTCTTTGTTCGAAACAATAATACGATCCCATCTCTCTCTCTCTTCCGGTCCTTAATCTCCTTCACAAATCAACATGTTCATTACCATTATTATGTATAAAAGAATAATAAAAATCTTTTTATACCTGCCGTCTACTTCAGAAGCAGGGAGGCAGCAAAACATATCGAGCAACAATGGTTAAACTCTCCTTCTACCGTAACTGTAAGTTAACCACTCTCTCTTTATCATATTACTTCATACATACACGCTGTATCTCTATCTTTTAATATGTTCCTGTTAATATCAGATATTGATGTTTTTGTTTATGGTTTTTATGGTCCATATACGGCTGAGTTAATCGAGAGATAGCCACCAGAACCGGAAGTGGAAAACACTCTATTAATAGCGAGTTTGAGGGTTTTGAGCTCATGGGTTATAAAAATTGGGTACAAGGTTCGTAACAGAAGTGGTGGAAATTTGCGATTTTTGTAGGTAAATTGAGTCTGCCCCCCGCCGCGATGCTTATTTTGAGATTTACCACAAAATCTAAAACATACATGTTAAGATTTATTGTAATTATATTTATTAGATATGTACCACAAAATCTGAAACTTAACATCTTACGTGGTCTTGAATTGTCATGTATGTAGGTACTTTCATATACTTATTTTGATCGCGGGTTTGTTGGAAAATCCAGAAATAGCGTTGGATTCATTGGCGATTTGTGTATATAAAAGAAAGCCCTTTTGCTGACGTGGCATCCATTGGTTCCTTCAATCCCTCCTTGAAATCGCCACGTGGCATCTTAATGTAAAAGTTTTGATGTTTTTAATTTTTTTGTTTTTTTAATTAATTAAAAAAATACACGATCTCATTAACCTATTATCATTCTCCCTCTACATTAACATCACAGAACCCTGGCCTTATCATCTTCTTTGTTCGAAACAATAATACGATCCCATCTCTCTCTCTCTCTTTCGGTCCTTAATCTCCTTCACAAATCAACATGTTCATTACCATTATTATGTATAAAAGAATAATAAAAATCTTTTTATACCTGCCGTCTACTTCAGAAGCAGGGAGGCAGCAAAACATATCGAGCAACAATGGTTAAACTCTCCTTCTACCGTAACTGTAAGTTAACCACTCTCTCTTTATCATATTACTTCATACATACACGCTGTATCTCTATCTTTTAATATGTTCCTGTTAATATCAGATATTGATGTTTTTGTTTATGGTTTTTATGGTCCATATACGGCTGAGTTAATCGAGAGATAGCCACCAGAACCGGAAGTGGAAAACACTCTATTAATAGCGAGTTTGAGGGTTTTGAGCTCATGGGTTATAAAAATTGGGTACAAGGTTCGTAACAGAAGTGGTGGAAATTTACGATTTTTGTAGGTAAATTGAGTCCGCCCCCCGCCGCGATGCTTATTTTGAGATTTACCACAAAATCTAAAACATGCATGTTAAGATTTATTGTAATTATATTTATTAGATATGTACCACAAAATCTGAAACTTAACATCTTACGTGGTCTTGAGTTGTCATGTATGTAGGTACTTTCATATACTTATTTTGATCGCGGGTTTGTTGGAAAATCCAGAAATAGCGTTGGATTCATTGGCGATTTGTGGGACGATCCTTGGATGGGTATTGATGATATCAATTGGGTTCAATGCCGCCGCGAGGTATGTTTCCATAAGAATACATTTGCGATCAGATAAATAATTAACTGATGTGTGGGAGGTTGGGTCCAATTGAAGCCCCCTTAAAGATCAAGGGTTAGAATCTTAGCCTCTTGAGACAAACATAGCCTTAAAAAAAATAAAAATGTTGTAAAGAAAATAAAATAAATAATCAACTGATGTTTTAGTGACAAAATGTTGTACATATGATAGTGTTAGAGTTAGCAATGAAATAGGTGCAGGACATCCAAAATCAGCAGCATTTGCTGTCATAATGGTGACTCTTAGCTCCTTCATGATATCTTTAATATGTGCTATCATTCTCTATGCTCTAAAACATGTCATAAGTTATGCTTTTACTGAAGGCGAAACAGTTGCTAATGCAGTCGCAGAACTCACAACTTTGCTTTCGGTTTCCATCCTTCTTAACGGCATCCAACCTGTCCTTTCAGGTAAGAGTTTGTTTATATTTTTATAGTACATTAAACACAACAAATTCGTCAAAATTGACCAGAAACCGTGTCATTTATGACAAAATATTATTTTTTTTTCTTCTTTGCTTCCGATTGTTGATATATGTTTTTGGTTTTTTCAGACGTCATGAACAACATGCAGCCGTTATCGGGGTAAACCGAAACTGATGCTTATCACTTCGTCTGATGAAACAAAAGGTAGTCGTCATGAACAACATTCAGCTTATTTGATTTATTCCGTGTTGTCTTGGATACTTTTCTGCATGCTTCCCATTTCTTTTGCTATGACTTCTTCTTAGATGTATATCATAAAATTTACTCCCATAATGAACACCGAAGAACAAGTGATTTTGGAATGTATATACACTTTTGCCAAATTTTCAACAGAAAACTGAAGTTCTACACTTAAAAGGAGTAGACCAGTTAATTACAATTCACATTTTTTCGTTTATCATTTTTATCGTACAACTACGTCTAAGTGTAATAAGTTTTATGATTATTACATTGTATGAATTATTTACTCCTGACATAAGTTACTTTCTCATAAGTTCATAGGAATAACAAAAGAAATGTTATATGAAATCACTATATTTGGTTGTCTGCATGTACTAAATCGACCTAATGAATTGTCTCCGGATGAAGAGAAGCAGAAAAGGCGATTAAGGTTGGCGTATTGCATCTTACCGATTGACGTTGTATCATACCAAAGGTAATTTCCCTTCGTTTGTGGTTTTTCGAAAGTTCAACAACCCGTTAGCGGATGATGAATCGAAGACGGGTATACAGAACCAAAAAATCATGCCTAGCTTAAATAATATTCATAGTGCTGGGTTTACTGCACTCTTTGACATCTCCTTGAAGAGAGACGGAACTATGGCCGTGAACAAAGCTGTGATACCGCCCACAATGACAAAAAGAAAAATCCCGCTATCGCCAGGTATATTCACTTTCTTTACGGTTCATTCTTGAAGAAATAGATGAATATCTGTGATTCATTGCCTCTGCTTTTAGATTCTCTATAAAAAAATTGTGTTCTAATTTAGATTTAGTAGACTTGAATGTCCTTTTGGAGACTGGTCACCAGAGCTGCTTCTAATCGACACAATGTGGTTGGCATAACTTCCGATACCGTTTACTTATATGTTTTTTTGTTTATCATGTTTTTTTAACAACAGAAAACAAAAGACAACCACCACCAACAAAAACCATCCCCAATAGCTAATTGAGTTGGACAAATCATAAGATTCCCCTATTCCTAATTGTTAAAACTGCTTTTATGTCTTCGGGTCTTCAGGTATAATCTATTGACTTGAATGTTTTTTTTTGAAGTTTGGTATGTATTCAAATGCACATAAAGATTTTTGTAAACTTGCTGCAAATGGATTGGTTAAATGCTGCTTTAGAGAATCGGAGGTAAGGGGTGGGTTAGGACCACCAAGTATTATGAAGGTCTGGTACAGGGGACAAATAAGCCATCGATATTATTTTTGATTCTGGATGTTATTATGTGGTTGGAGTGCCACTTGGTTCTTTGCTTGCCTTCAAGTTTAACTTTGGTGCTAACTGCTAAGGTTAATTCTACATGGCACTCATTAAACTAGCTAATAAATACAACAAACCTATCACATGTCAACATCGGTATATGCCACTCTTTCCCTTTGAATACTGTTATTTCTTTTAGATATATGGTAAATATTTATTAATAATAAAAATTAATATTTTAAACAACTTTCTTCATGAACCGCTTCTGATAGGTCATCATGTTTATAAATTAGTTTCACTATTAACATATATTTAAGAGTCTATTTACTTGATTTTTAATTAAATCTTTTAAAGGTTAAGACACGAAATTCATAAATATCATTAGCTAATTTGATAGATCAATACTTATGAGATAAGTATAATCTAGAAAATAAGTATTATTAGTTATTTGGTTGTGTTAGTTTCAGTCTAGGTATAACAAGACGATCCTGTAGTCTTGGTGATCATTAATTTATCTCTGCATTTAATTTTTAAATGAACAGAAAGAGACGACAACTTTTCTTTATACATATTTAAGTAATCGCTATAATTTTTCCATAATTATGACTATTAAGTAGCTCGATATGCCATTACTGTTTGATCATGATTACTTACTCTTTTCATCTAGGTGGCCCATGGCTATTTGTTGGATTGTTATCCATATTCGACCCACCAAAGCATGACAGTGCTGAAACATAAGATTTAAAAACAGGTAAGGTTTCTTAGCTCATTTAGTTGGCTGCTTAAGGGTCAACTAAATAGCTCTGCCCATTATAAACTGCATTTTGAAGTGTGGTTTTGCTTTATAGATATTATTATAAATCACATGCTGCTCATATGTGCAAAATTCTCAAGGCTGATTAATGAACTATTAAACTACTGACTTATGTGGTGTTTTAGGGTGCAAATTTATACAAGATCTGCTAATAACTTAGTTTGCATTGCTGGTGCTTCAGGTAAAGTAGTTGGTCATTTGATACTGATATTAATATTATCTTTTTGCTTAATAGGGATTGGATACTTGGAGGCTAAGAAAATATATGATATTCTTTTGAAATCAACTCCAGAAAACCGCGATATACTTGGCCGCCTTTCTGGTGCTACTGTAAGGTTCAATATCACATACTTATGAACTAAATCCAATTTTTATCTGAGGTCAAATAACACTTTTAAATGGCTTTATTGGGCCAGCGGAACTGGCCAAAATGGTTTGGTTTGGCGGTCTGAACCTTTTCTTTTTTTCAAATTCATTAGTTTGTAGTATACTTTTTAAATGGATAGAAAGTATGTATATTCATGAAAACCAATAAATAATAACAGTGAACCCGAGGTTGATTTGCTTTGATATCTTATATATCGACAGTAAGTAAACTTAAGAAAGTTGGACAAATCGGCCATTGAAAGAAGGGCGTCGGAGGGTATGCGGCTTGAACTTTTTAAACCCGACAAACCAGGCCTATTAGCCGAAGTGACACGGACGTTTAGAGAAAATGCAATGATTGTAACACAAGTAAAGATATCTAAAAAATGGGAATGACTTTGAACATTTTCTATGTAACGGATGCGATTGGAAACCCAGTTGATTCAAAAGTTATAGATTCGGTTATGGACAGAATTTGAATAAGTTCAGAATGAAGAGAAAAGACAGCTGCTTTGATAAGAAGGTACACACTTATATCCTTACTGATTAATAGATTCGGGTCAACTCAATGTGGACAATGTCTGATTAGAACAATTGTTTCCAGTGGTGCGATATGAAAGCTGAAAGAAGCTAGCAGAGTAGAGACCCTAGGTGAAAGGACAGTTTGTTTGTGAGACGAGCAATCCTTCAGCCTCGACTTCACCTCTGGAAATCGATACAGAGATGGCTGCTGCTCGAAAGACTATAACTTGATTGAGATTTCAATTTGTTCTATATATGGTATTAAAATATGTAGCAAGAACACAGTGAAGAATCAAACAACTTTTCACCCGTGATCTGTAGTTTTTGATTCTAAATTTGGAGTTATAGAATGTTTGCTCAGTGACCATTGAATTTTCTTTGAATAGTTTTAATAGTAGCTTTAAGTTCTGTTTGTTATAGAGATTATATTGTATTGAAAGATTATATCTACTTACATATATAACTGATTTACATTTTTTTATACATTAATTTTCACAATATTTTTATAAATTTTTAAAAATTATTTTTACAGAATTCAACATCTGAACACCTTAAACAAAATCTTCAAAATAACAATCTTCATAAATCGTTTACTATCCGCTTTGGAACTGGAAAATGGTTAGTCGGAGTGAAAAGGAGCTTCACAGATTTGAATATCACTGACGGATGGAAGAAACTATTTGAAGATTTAAACTTGCTGATGTATTGTAAAATACATCTATTTCCTGTGTATATATAGTTCGTACAGTTTTCGAGTCGTTTAGATAGTACTTTTATTAGTTTTAGGCTTGTACTGGTCTATTTTATTTATTATATGTTTTTATAGATTTTTATTAGTTTTGAGTCTTTTTTAGTATTTATCTATTATTTTATATTTTGTAGGTGTTCATGGACATTGGAGCGTAAACGAGCAACTTTGGTCAAGCCAAGAACACCCGAGTCTAAAGCACGAAGTTATAATACTATAAATAATAATAACTAGGTTAGAGTCCCGTGGGGACCCACGGTTCACCCGAAAGTAAAATGAAAAAAAGTAGGAAAATAAGAATTGTATTATACGATTTGTTTTGGTTACTAAATGTTTGATAATGCAATATGTATGATTTTTGATGTTAAATGCAAAATGTCATCTAACAGTTTAATGTAACGAAATGATGGATATATCGAGTAAGTAAAGTTTAATTTGACAACTGCAAACTACATAGCATATTATCACAATATCACACATTACATCATTTGAGTAATATCTATATTATAATCATAACTAAGCTTAAGCATAGAACACTTATCATTTAGTTGGGGCTTAACAAACTTCAACCAATGGTCCATTTTCATTACTTCAATCAAAATCTTCCAACTCTTGCTCGTTGATAGCTGATTTTTCACCTTCGAAGTTGTTATCATTGTCATCACGATCCTCGGAGTGCAGCTCATTTTCAATAATTTATGAAAACCTCCACCATTGTATTCCATATTTGTGTTCTACATAAAATATAGTTGTTGTAAAGATATGGATACGGTGATAAGTAAATCAAGAAACAATCCTTAACCCACTTACTTGAATGGGTAGCTTAAATTTTCATATTATCTCTCCAATGGTTCAAACCGATTACATAGCTAAAAAACAACTAATAAGAAAATGGGTCCAATGTCACATGCTGTAATATAAATTTCCTATATTTTATTAAAAAATAGACACCAAAAGGATCAACCCCAGACCCATTTCAACATGTAGCCAAAAGGACCCATTGTACACACACTTTAGGCAACTTTTGACATGTTACAAAAGGCCGCCAAAAAAACGTCATTATTTAAACTGTGTAAATATAGTACTTAACAATTAAAAATCTTAATAAATAACATCAAAATCAATCATTCAAATCAATGACATTAAAATAATCCACGTCTGAAATTAACTTACCCGTTATATACAAATTATTATTAACATCTTAAAATTAGCACACTTAAAATTAGCACACTTATTGAAATCAAGATGATGATTATCGTTTAGTTACAACTGATTAAAGGAAAGTCGTAATATCAAAATGAAAGTCGGTCAACGATGTTAAAATGAAATTCGTAATATTAGTAACATCAATAAATAAGATTAAAAATCTTAATAAATAACATCAAAATCGTAATCAATCATTCAAATAAATGACATTAAAATCATCCGCGTCTCAAATTGCCTTACCCATTATATACAATTTATTATTGACATCATTAGTAATCATTATTAGTTGTACAGAAAGTAACATTTTGAAAATTTATATTATCATTTAATTTTGCTGTTAAATTTGGTATGACGATTAAATGATTTTATTATTTGTTAAGGTTTATATAGTATTGTTGTGTCTCGAACAATTCTGCAAAATCGGAAATAATGTGCCCCGATTGACGTGATCGAGTAGGAATATTTATTTATGTATTTGAATTATAAAAATGGAAGGATTGGTAATTGACGTGAATTGGTCAACAACGCTTAAAATTAACACAATCAAACTTAAAGACATAAAGTCAAATTAACAAAAATGTAAAAAGTTTTTACTCATATTTGGTCAACAATATTAAAATTAAGGTCGTAATATTAGTAACAGCATTGAAAATTATCTTGAATACATTATATATTTTAGGAAACTATTAAATAGATTTAAATTATATTTATTATTAAAAGAATAATAAAAGTGTAGGAAAATAAATGTACACTCCTATCTTTGGATTATATTTAAATTATAAACTGTTAAATAGATTTAACATTGTTAAATAGATTTAAATAAATGTTTAAAGGAAAGTCGTATATGTTTAAAAGAATATCGTTTCATTTCAATTGATTAAAGGAAAGTCTTTGAATTATAAAAATGGGAAGGATTGGTAATTGACGTGAATTGGTCAACAACGCTTAAAATTAGCACAATCAAATTCAAAGACATATAGTCAAAGAATTGACCTCTATCAATTTAACAAAAACGTAAAAAGTTTTTACACAGATTCGGTCAACAATATTAACATTAAGGTCGTAATATTAGTAATAGCATTGAAAATTATTTTGAATACATTATATATATTTTAGGAAACTGTTAATTATATTTAAATTATATTTATTATTAAAAGAATAATAAAAGTGTAGGAAAATAAATGTACAGTGTTATCTTCGGATTATATTTAAATTATAAACTGTAAAATAGATTTAAATAAATGTTTGAAAGAAAGTCGTATATGTTTAAAAAAAATATCATTTCATCACAATTGATTAAAGGAAAGTTGTAATATCAAAATTAAAGTCGGTCAACAATATTAAAATGAATTTCGTAATATTAGTAATATCAATAAATAAGATTAAAAATCTTAATAAATAACAACCAAATCATAATCAATCATTCAAATCAATGACATTAAAATTATCATAAATAACATTAAAACTCTTCATAAATAACAACAAAATCATAATTTAAATTTCAAAATCAATGACATCTTATGGTGCAACCTTAGTAACAAACATTTTATGCTCGATTGAAAACCATTTGAAGACACAGTATTCGCTAATGGAAGTATCTTTTGATTGAAGCAAATCAGGTCATCCAATCACAGTAAACCTTTACAAAAGAATTATGTATAGAAAATTTAAAATGTGTAACTAATTATAAAATAAGAATATTGTAAACATAAATGTTGAATATGCAAATAACAAACCTAGCGACTTGTGAAACAATTTCTGCACGGAATATTAGTATTAGTATTAGTTTGTATTAGTAATTATTAGTAATTAGTAATATATTCATAAAAACAGTAATAGAAAATTTTAATTCGGTCAATAAGATATAAATGGGATTAAAATTAAAAATCGTAATATTAGTTTTAGTATTAGTAATATATTTGTAATTTAATTCGGTCAATTCAGTCAATAATAAATAAATGAGCTTAAAAATCGTAATATATAACATTAAATTCGATCAATTATTATTAATGTCATTAAAACTCATAATAAATAACATTAAAAATGAATAAATCCTATTAATTGCAGGCAAGACCAATAATAATTCATAAAAATATATTAAACATAATTTCATAGTAACATTAATGTAAATAAATGAAATTAAAAAATCGTAATAAATAACATTCAATTCGGTCAATTATTATTGTCAATTAGAATTAGTAATATATTCGGTCAACAATACTATTTTTACGAATAGTAAAACTAAAATCGTAATATTAGTATTAGTTAATATTAGTAATTATTAGTAATTAGTAATATATTCGTAAAAATAGTAATAGAAAATTTTAATTCGGTCAATAAGATATAAATGAAATTAAAATTAAATATCGTAATATTAGTTTTAGTATTAGCAATATATTCATAATTTAATTCGGTCAATAATAAATAAATCAGTTTAAAATTAAAAATTGTAATATTAGTATTAGTAATATATTCGTAAATTAATTCGGTCAATAATAAATAAATGAGCTTAAAAATCGCAATATATAACATTAAATTTGGTCAACTATTATTAATGTCATTAAAACTCATAATAAATATCATTAAAAAATAAATAAATCCTATTAATTGCAGGCAAGACCAATAATAATTCGAATGAACAGTAATATAAATAATATTAAACATAATTTCATAAAGATAGATTAAACATAATTTCGTAGTAATATTAATATAAATAAATGAGATTAAAAATTCGTAATAAATAACATTCAATTCGGTAAATTATTATTAATGTCAATAATTAATATTAAACATCTTAATAAATAACAGTAAAAATGAATAAATCTTATTAATTGCAATCAAGAATAATCATAATTCATAAACATAGTAATATAAATAAATGAGATTATAAATCTTAATAAATAACCTCAAAATCGTAATCAATAATTCAAATAAATTACATTACAAACATAAAAAATCGTAATTTTAATTTGAAAATCAATGACTTCTTGTGGTGGAACCTTGGTAACAAACAGCCTGTGCTGGATTGAACACCATTTAAAGACACAATATTCGCCAATAGAAATATCTTCTAATTGAAGCAAACTAAATTCGTAATATTAGTATTAGTATTAGTTAGTATTAGTAATTAGTAATATATTCGTAAAAATAGTAATAGAAAATTTTAATTCGGTCAACAAGATATAAATGAGATTAAAATTAAAAATCGTAATATTAGTTTTAGTATAGTAATATATTCATAATTTAATTCGGTCAATAATAAATAAATCAGATTAAAATTAAAAATCGTAATATTAGTATTAGTATTAGTAATATACTCGTAAATTAATTCGGTCAATAATAAATAAATTAGCTTAAAAATCGTAATATATAACATTAAATTCGGTCAACTATTATTAATGTCATTAAAACTCATAATAAATATCAATTAAAAATAAATAAATCCTTTTAATTGCAGGCAAGACCAATAATAATTCGAATGAATAGTAATATAAATAATATTAAACATAATTTCATAAAAATAGATTAAACATAATTTCGTAGTAATATTAATATAAATAAATGAGATTAAAAAATCATAATAAATAACATTCAACTCGGTCAATTATTATTAATGTCAATAAATAACATTAATTTTAACATACTAAAAATACATTAAAAATAATTAAATCTTATTAAACATAAATTCAAAAAAAATAATATAAATAAATGAGATTAATAACTTTAATAAATAACATTAAATTCGGTCAATTATTATTAATGTCAATAAATAATATTAAACATCTTAATAAATAACAGAAAAATGAATAAATATTATTAATTGCAATAAAGACTAATCATAATTTGTAAACATAGTAATATAAATGAATGAGATTATAAATCTTAATAAATAACCACAAAATCGTAATCAATAATTCAAATAAATTACATTACAAACATGAAAAATCGTAATTTTAATTTGAAAATCAATGACTTCTTGTGGTGGAATCTTTGTAACAAACAGCCTGTGCTGGATTGAACACCATTTAAAGACACAATATTCGCCAATGGAAATATCTTCTAATTGAAGCAAACTAAAATCGTAATATTAGTATTAGTATTAGTATTAGTATTAGTTAGTATTAGTAATTAGTAATATATTCGTAAAAATAGTAATAGAAATTTTTAATTCGGTCAATAAGATATAAATGGGATTAAAATTAAAAATCGTTATATTAGTTTTAGTATTAGTAATATATTCGTAATTTAATTCGGTCAATTCGGTCAATAATAAACAAATAAGCTTAAAAATCGTAATATATATCACTAAATTCGGTCAATTATTATTAATGTCATTAAAACTCATACTGAATAACATTAAAAAATGAATAAATTCTATTAATTGCAGACAAGACCAATAATAATTCGTAATATTAGTTTTAGTATTAGTAATATATTCGTAATTTAATTCGGTTAATAATAAATAAATGAGCTTAAAAATCGTAATATATAACCCTAAATTCGGTCAATTATTATTAATGTCATTAAAACTCATAATAAATAACATTAAAAAATAAAATAAATCCTATTAATTGCAGGCAAGACCAATAATAATTCATAAAGATAATTTAAACATAATTTCGTAGTAATATTAATATAAATAAATGAGATTAAAAATTCGTGATAAAAAACATTCAATTCGGTCAATTATTATTAATGTCAATTAGTATTAGTAATATATTCGGTCAACAATACTATTTTTACAAATAGTAAAACTAAAATCGTAATATTAAAAAATAAATGAGAGTTATTTCGTTCATAAATGAAGGTTAAATTGATTAATAATCAATCATTCATAATAAAAAATAAATGAGGCTTATTATGGTAAATTGAAATTCATATTAATATTAATATAAATTTGGTCAATTACTAAAAGATAGTAATAAATAATATTAAATTCGGTCAATTTTTATTAATGTAAATAAATAACAATAATTCACATTCAAATTTCAGATTAAATGACATTAAATTCGGTTAATTATTATTAATGTACATAAATAACAATAATTCAGAATTAATGACATTAAATTCGGTCTAATATTACAATAATATTAAACATTATTTCGAAAAAAAAGTAATATAAATAAATATGATTAAAAAAATTTCGAAAAACAGTCAATTATTAAAATAATATTAAACATAAATTCGAAAAACAGTAATTCAAATAAATTACATTAAAACCATTAAAAATCATACCAACCAAGATTGTCCTTCGTATGTGGCAACTGTAACGTTCCTGTTGTGTATGTTTTTAGACAGCATAAATTTGTTCATGGCCTTCAGCACAGTCTGGATTGACACGTTAAAAACAACATTAAAAAATAAAGAATCATTTTTGAAAATTAAATAGGCATATGTACATGAAAATAACAAATATACCAAAACTGTTGCCGAAGGGTTATGCAATACCTTGAAGAATTGAGAACCATTGTGATAAGACATAATAGCGTTTGTGTCTTCAGATCAAATCCTGTTTTTCAAATGTTGAAACATAGCATTACTAAATCCGATCGAATAGTAAATCCGATTCAATATATGTCTAAAAAAACCGTGATGACAATAATAAAATTAACATAAATCTGATTGAACGCAATCCTTATTATCCCTTTATCACAAATCCGATTGAATATGTGTTTATCACAAATACGTTCATCACAAATCCATTTCATTAGAACATGTGATAAACACAAGAATGATTTCAAATGGTAATTAGATTATGAAATATTAAAAAGAATAAAAAAGTAACAATAGGAATCGATAGTATCTTTGTTATCCCTTTATCACAAATCCGATTGAATATATGTTTATCACAAATCCGTTTCATTAGAACATGTAATAAACACCATAATGATTTCAAATGGTTATTAGATTAGGAAATCTTAAAAAGATAAAAAAAATAACAATAGTAATTGATAGTATCTTTGTTATCACTTTATAATAAATCCGATTGAATATGTGTTTATCACAAATCCGTTTATCACAAATCCATTTATCACAAATCCGTTTCATTAGAACATGTGTTTAAGAAGAATGAGTTCCACGTAAAAGAATAAGAATTTTCATTCAGTTTGATTTGTTCTTAATAATGTTAACAATAAAAAAAAGTCAAAATAAAAATAGGAATCAACATTAGAAGAGTAGTATGGATGTTTACCTTTAATCAGTTGTGGATAATCAACAAATGATGCAAGGTGAAGAAGAAAGATTGAAAGATTTGTTAGGAATTAGGAAGAATATGAGAGTTTTGATATGGAGAATGAAAAAAAAATAAAAGAAAAAAGTTTTTATAGTCATAATTTGGAGCTCCATATTAGTTGTTGGATCATAAAGGCCCTCTCTAAGGCCTTGATTCAACCCAAGTGACCTCAATTATTATATAGATAGATAATAATAATAATAATAATAATAATAATAATAATAATAATAATTTGACCAAAAGTGGCCTCGTGGACTTTTTGTTCAACAAATCCAAAAGCCCATGTTATCATTAGAAAAAAATACCTATTTTCGATAAAAGGGGAGGAGCCATATATTTGGATGATTATTCTCGACCAGGCCGCTAATTGTTTTTTGGACGGCGAAAAACATTATTTAAGGGAGAGCCGCTGGGGGGTTTTGGAGGAGGCGACATCATCAGACGAAGGGCCGCATAATATTGTTAGGGGGAAGAAGATTCTTCTTCGACAAGCACAATAAGGGCAACAGCCATTCTTTGGGAAGAGGGATCTCGACAGCAGCAGGTCAAGGGTTGAAGCCAAGGTGCGAGCACGAGTCGGTTCTAATTCAATAATTTATTATTTATTTATTCGAAACCCGTTGTGAACATCATGAATTTGTCTTGCTTTTATTGTTTTGATTTTATCATGACTTTTATAGGCTAGACCTTTTTACTACCTAGGCGATGATGAATACGCTTGTTTGATTTATTTTCTTTTGGTTTTAGAACTTTAGGTTGTGGGTGAATTTTGAAGTAAAGACCTCTTTATTTTCTGGTTTGACGTGTATGCGTATTTAGTTTTGTTTAATTAATTTTTATAAACTCCACTTGCGTTTTTGTGAATGTCTTTCATGTATGAATGCGGGTTAGGTTGCAGACTGTGTGTTAGCAGCTAGTTTATGGTTAATTGCCTAGGGTTATCCATAGGAGTTGTAATTGTTAGTTAGGTAATTCTAAGTGTTCTACCAATTCTCAATAGCTGTGAGGTGCGAGATTGTTGGTCTATCTAGGGTGTTAAATTGCTAGATCTAGAGGCTTTGTGAGAAGATCTTCCTAGTTTCCCTAGCATTCCTTGTAGGCCAAGTCTTATCAGGAATATTGTAGTTACCCCTTACACTTTCGGGTGTATTGTGACTTTCGCGCTGTGAGGTAGACTGTCTAGCGGGTACTTTAAGATTCGAGTAGGTAAGCCTGTGAGGGTAACCTCTCAACCGGTGGTTTAACAGCTTTTAGGAATTCTACGGGTTATATCTTGAGAAGGGTTAGGGTTCCCGTAGTTGACTTTAAGTTTAGTATTTTAAGATCCCGGTTCCACACCAGTTCCATAATTGTTAGAAAATTATCATTCATGTGTAGGATTCTAGCCTAGGTAGTGTCTTCCCCTTACCTGATCCGAACTCCAGTTTCCAGCTTGTGTCTTTAGTTATTTTAGTTTTATTTTATTTATTTGCCAATTAGTTTGTTAGAAAACCCCCCTTTAAACAACACATTATTAAGTCAGTATTTAGGATAAGTAGTCGAGTCTAGTTTACGTTTTCCAGTAGAGTCTCGTGGGTTCGATACTCGGACTTACTTTAGCTGTACTGCACTGATCGGTACACTTGCCGGTTGTGTGGTTTAGGTTTAGAGAGTCTTAGTTTATAAATTTAAAACTTAGAGTGTCTAGTTTAGGTTAATTTAGTTAGTTTTTACTAAACCACTTTGAGCACATCAAGTTTTTGGCGCCGTTGCCGGGGACTCTTGGCGATTGCGTTTACTAGCTTTGATTACACTTATCTGCTATATCTGTGCTACTTGTGTTTTGTGTATAGTGAGTCGTAGGAGTCTAATTGATTGTGTATTTTAATTTCTGTCGAGTCTGTAAATATGTTTGAAATTTGTGGAGGACCCTATTTTACCGTTAGATTTCCACAAAATGCGGGGTCCTCTGCACATTATTGTGCTAATTCCTTTGTGCAGCCGCAGCCATATTATTCACAAGGTTGTCCTACAAATTATTATGATGGCTCGTATCAGCAGCCACATTATAATCAGTATCTTGATCAATTTTCTGGAAGCACTTCTTGTGAGGATAGTGGTAATGATTGGAGTGAAATCAAAAGTCTGTTGACATTATTAGTTGCTAAAGATGAAAATACCCAGAAAATGTTAGCAGAGCACGACATCCTCCTGAAAAACCGACAGGCTGCTATTTTGGATCTTCAACGAACATTAGAAGACATATCTAGGAGATTAGATGAAGAAGAAGAAAAAGAAAAAGTTCAGCAAGAGCAGTCGCCTAAAGTTGGTTATACATATGATGAGGAGGGCAACTACCTCGGTTACATGAATGCTCTGGGGGAGTTGTTCCCAACGTTTCCAGAAGAAGGAAAAGAGTCGATAATGCAATATGAAGATGAGTCAGATGAAGGGATCATCCCAATCACGGAGACGAAAATGGACGTTGAAGTCCCACCTCCGGTGCCACAGGTTAGGATATATGATTTTGGGAGCGACTCTGATGAAGAGGACGACGAAGAAGAATGGGCGGCATATCAGAGGTCATTAGAGAAGAGAGAAGTAATTGAAGAAGAAGTGGAGTTGGGTGACTCCATAGGTATGATGTTTGGTGCAGATGAAGACAATGAGATGGGTGAAAAGTTATTGTCTGAGGAAGATGAATTTTTAGATATGGAGTTAGAGGGTTTGCCTACTTATGAAGATTTAGGGGAGTCTGATCCCAAGGGGGATATAGCATACCTAGATGCTCTACTCGAAGGTGAACCGATAGACATGACTGAACCTGCACCAGAAGAAAGAGCTAAGTGTGGGGATCATCCCATGGAAATGGTGGTAGAAGAAGCGCACCATAGCTGGCCCGTGGTAATAGATGGAACTTCAAAATCAACAACACCACGGGAGAGGGCAAGGAAGAGAAAAAGAAAGGACCGGAGCCGAAAGAGGATCAACGGCTGGCACGAGTTGGAGAAGCAGAAGCCAGTGAATGTCAAGCACGATTGGTCTTCTTGCTACATGTCACGCATCCGGTTAATTCCAGGTAAGTTTAAATTTTGGTGGTTTGACCCGTTAAGCATGGTTAAATTATTTTTCAATTCCACAAATAAATATTCAATTGTTAATAAGAGTCGGGTGGAATTAAACGGGTTAGATCGGGTCCAGATAAAAGAGAAGCCCCCTGATTAAATTTAAGTGTGGGGAGGCTCTGTAGAGTTTGTAAAATTTTATTTATACTTATTTATTTTTTTTCTAGCTTTTCATTTTTTTTTATTTGTGGTCCGTCCTTCGGTAGTGGTTTATAGGTTTTTATCTTTTTATTTTATCTTTGTTTTTGTGTCTTTGAGTCTGTTAGCAGGTTTGCGTGTTTGCTTAGGTAGAGCAAATTTCACCATGAGCGGATCCCAATCTTTATATATATATTTCTGAGTGGGAATTTTGGTAGAGGTTTGGGTAATAAAAGAGAATTATTCTTAAATAAAAAAAAAATTTAATTAACTTTCTCTGAAAAAAGACTTTTCACGTAATGTGAGGAGTCTGGGCTGACCTGTTCGCCTCATGCGACCAGCTATTACCCCGGAAAGTTATATATATATTTTTTTGCTTGCAACGCGTGTTGTGATCACCAGTGTCCTTCACGTTGAGCGAGAACTAGAATTTTTCTTTCTTCTACCCATTTGGTTCTACCACCATTTACCGCCATTTTGCCAAGCAGGTACGTCTTTTTGTTTGTTGTTATATTGAGTCTAAGTTTGTAGTTTATACTTTTTGTTTATTTTATTTTATTATTATTATTATTATTTTTTTGTGTGTGGTTCGGTATTATGCTCGGGTTTTGTGTTTGCTTTGTCTTGTGCAGGTTTGGATTGTACCGCCCGTACTCAATCTCCATTCGGGTGATTCCAGAGCTGTTCATTATGTTGAAGCAACCCGAGAGTATACCTTGTGTCAGAGCCGATCGCGAAGGAAATGCTATACGATCGAGCTGGATTGGACTAGAGTGTTAGAGCTTACAAAGAAAAATTAACCAGCTAAGTCCTTTCCAATTTGCCCTTGTCTTTTTATTTTTATATTTTGTTTTTGTATTCGGAATTTATTTTTGTTTTGAGTCGTTTTCTATTCCTACATTGAGGGCAATGTAGAGTTTAAGTGTGGGGATGGGAAACTGTCGTTTAGTTTATATATAAAGTCGTTTGAGTCAAAAAAAAAAATGAAAAATTGAGAAAATGTCCCTGATTTTGAAGTTTGCATTATATAAAATATGGAAGATGATAGGTAAAGTTAGGTGTCTGGTTTTCAAATAGTATGTATAATAAGAGATTAAAATTGATTGAAAACGTGTCTGATTTGGGATATGTGGGTAGGCTCGGCCGGTAGATAGGTTTCCTTTGAAAAGTAATAAATTTATTATGTTAGGCTATTTTGTGGGTTCTCATCTAGGAGAAACGGGGAGACCAAAACCGCCAAAAATAGTATGAGAAGCACTGTTATAAGTAGAAAACCGTTAGAATTTCTAATCTCTTATAAAAAAAAATTAGAAATCAAAGCAAAAATGCTGAAGCTTAAGGTGCCTGGTCACTGGGATAGCGACTTGGATTGGCCACACCCTCTGAGTTAAGTATGCTAAGATGAAAAAAAAAAAAATACTGACGCTTATGGTGCCTGGCCACTGGGATAGCGACTTGGATTGGTCACACCCTCTGAGTTAAGTATGGCGAAAAAAAAAGGAAAAAAAAGTGATTTTAAATTCTCTTGGTTTTCTGCATAAGACGGTTGGAAAATGGTCAATTGGTCATTCCTTTAGCTTCATAAGCTTGAGGCGGGATTAGGAGGAACTGTGGCTTCCTTAGTGTGAGACCCTAGGTAGACTAACTTGGATGAACTTAAATGTAAATAAAAAGGGGGCTTGGAAACCGGTTTGAGTTTAAGAGGATCAGTATACCTGCAATCGCAATCAACACGTTAGTAGATTATAAATTAAGTAACCTATGTTTTGAAACCGGATGTAAGCCTGACTGTGATTCCATAGCATAATTCTTTTTCAGGGACGAAAAAAAGATAAGTGTGGGGATATTTGATGTATTGTAAAATACATCTATTTCCTGTGTATAGTTCGTACAGTTTTCGAGTCGTTTAGATAGTACTTTTATTAGTTTTAGGCTTGTACTGGTCTATTTTATTTATTATATGTTTTTATAGATTTTTATTAGTTTTGAGTCTTTTTTAGTATTTATCTATTATTTTATATTTTGTAGGTGTTCATGGACATTGGAGCGTAAACGAGCAACTTTGGTCAAGCCAAGAACACCCGAGTCTAAAGCACGAAGTTATAATACTATAAATAATAATAATAATAATAATAATAATAATAATAATTTGACCAAAAGTGGCCTCGTGGACTTTTTGTTCAACAAATCCAAAAGCCCATGTTATCATTAGAAAAAAATACCTATTTTCGATAAAAGGGGAGGAGCCATATATTTGGATGATTATTCTCGACCAGGCCGCTAATTGTTTTTTGGACGGCGAAAAACATTATTTAAGGGAGAGCCGCTGGGGGGTTTTGGAGGAGGCGACATCATCAGACGAAGGGCCGCATAATATTGTTAGGGGGAAGAAGATTCTTCTTCGACAAGCACAATAAGGGCAGCAGCCATTCTTTGGGAAGAGGGATCTCGACAGCAGCAGGTCAAGGGTTGAAGCCAAGGTGCGAGCACGGGTCGGTTCTAATTCAATAATTTATTATTTATTTATTCGAAACCCGTTGTGAACATCATGAATTTGTCTTGCTTTTATTGTTTTGATTTTATCATGACTTTTATAGGCTAGACCTTTTTACTACCTAGGCGATGATGAATACGCTTGTTTGATTTATTTTCTTTTGGTTTTAGAACTTTAGGTTGTGGGTGAATTTTGAAGTAAAGAACTCTTTATTTTCTGGTTTGACGTGTATGCGTATTTAGTTTTGTTTAATTAATTTTTATAAACTCCACTTGCGTTTTTGTGAATGTCTTTCATGTATGAATGCGGGTTAGGTTGCAGACTGTGTGTTAGCAGCTAATTTATGGTTAATTGCCTAGGGTTATCCATAGGAGTTGTAATTGTTAGTTAGGTAATTCTAAGTGTTCTACCAATTCTCAATAGCTGTGAGGTGCGAGATTGTTGGCCTATCTAGGGTGTTAAATTGCTAGATCTAGAGGCTTTGTGAGAAGATCTTCCTAGTTTCCCTAGCATTCCTTGTAGGCCAAGTCTTATCAGGAATATTGTAGTTACCCCTTACACTTTCGGGTGTATTGTGACTTTCGCGCTGTGAGGTAGACTGTCTAGCGGGTACTTTAAGATTCGAGTAGGTAAGCCTGTGAGGGTAACCTCTCAACCGGTGGTTTAACAGCTTTTAGGAATTCTACGGGTTATATCTTGAGAAGGGTTAGGGTTCCCGTAGTTGACTTTAAGTTTAGTATTTTAAGATCCCGGTTCCACACCAGTTCCATAATTGTTAGAAAATTATCATTCATGTGTAGGATTCTAGCCTAGGTAGTGTCTTCCCCTTACCTGATCCGAACTCCAGTTTCCAGCTTGTGTCTTTAGTTATTTTAGTTTTATTTTATTTATTTGCCAATTAGTTTGTTAGAAAACCCCCCTTTAAACAACACATTATTAAGTCAGTATTTAGGATAAGTAGTCGAGTCTAGTTTACGTTTTCCAGTAGAGTCTCGTGGGTTCGATACTCGGACTTACTTTAGCTGTACTGCACTGATCGGTACACTTGCCGGTTGTGTGGTTTAGGTTTAGAGAGTCTTAGTTTATAAATTTAAAACTTAGAGTGTCTAGTTTAGGTTAATTTAGTTAGTTTTTACTAAACCACTTTGAGCACATCACTTGCAAATTGGAGTTTCATTAGTTTTCAGAAAGGTTAAACAAACTACATTCACTGTAGAATTGTTCCTTCAAGATGGCACAGGTGTTCCACCTAATGACAATGACTCAAACAAAGGTACTGTTCTATTAACAATCTTATCTTTTAATATTTAATGAAATGTTTTTCTGTCATTATTTCATTTAATAGCTATTATAGATTGTGATTACTTGATTTTATATTATATGTTCATTAATCATAATTTAATAACTTGATTACATCGGACAGCCAAAATATTATGACACATTCAACATTTTAAATTACAATTTGTTAATAATTTTCATTCTATTACACAATATCATATTAACATTTATTTTAAAACATCATTTCACTACTGCAGATGAAATAATCTACATTTATAGTGATGAATCTGATGCTTATGGTGATTTTCCTACCAACCTTCCTGCCGTTGAAGAACATGATGTTACTGTTGAAGAATATGATGATGTTATTCAACAACATCACCCTCCTGTAGATCCTATTGAATCTGATAATGCTGCTACTCTTTCAGATGATCATATTCCAGTCAATCACCCTGCAATTGAACAACATGACCCTGCTGTTGAAGAAAATTATGATGCTGTTGCTCTTAATGAAGATAAAAATGCTGCTGGTCTTACTTTGGATACTGCTGATGATGATCCAACAGTTGTTAAACAACTTACACATAAATTTGTAAAGTTCCAACTCTTTTTAATCTTTAAATACTTTCAATTAACATTATTTTAACAACTTTATATTCTAATCTCAATTTTTACTCAATACTTATGGCAGCGATTTCCTATATGGTTTTCTCGACAGGCTGACTTTGTTAATGGAGCAGAACTACAAATCAAGTTTGCTGATGGAAATATCATTAAGGAAAACATTCGTGCAGAAGTATCAGGAAATCGGGTGAGATTTGCAGTTTGTAAGTGGACAACATGTATGCAAAAACTTGGAATACGCAATGGTGGCAGATATCGACTGAAATACTACAAAAGTGAAGGTCTCCTTGCTGTTTATAATGATTAGAACATCTCTAGATAACATAATATGTTAAGTACAATATGTTCCTCTTTAGTTGTTAGTATGTTCATATTTTGAAGGCTAAACTTTTTAACTATCAAGTTTGTTATCATAGACAACTTGATCTAACGATGATTCCCTAGGTATGTTTCACTAAAACTTCGTACTTTTAACCAGTTTTTTGACTTCTGATTTACTGATTTTCTATTTTATCACACTGTTATAAGCACTTCTTTTACCCCTCATTGATTGGTTTTGTGTTTTTCATAATAACATAATATTACTGATTTACTGTCACATAAATACATATGAAACGTTTTGTATTTGTATTATCGTGAAATGTAATGTAAAATGACTTTGTAAGACACTAGGATCCATTGTGGGTTTGTCTTAGACAAACCACCAACACTTGGCAAGGCCCATCAAGACCCAATAGTGTAAATGAATAACACACATGGATAATCAGGCCCAAAATAATAACTACGTGATGTGATTTTGCACCAACACAACAAATAACCAAATATCTTAGTTTAACATTTTACCTTTAGAAAGTCTTCCATATTTGCCAATGTTAGCAGGGATCGGCATTTTTAACAATTGTTCATTATTCACCACTCACAATTCCTATATGTAATAACTTCATCACTTCTAGCTAACATCAATACCTACTTTCAGTACTTAATTTTGTGGTCATCAATTCAAACATTCTTCTAAACTCAAAATATTTTTCGGAATTCAATCACCATTCAATATATAACACATTTAGCAACCACTTTTTTCTCTTAATGTCGCAAATAACTCACAAATTTCTCATACGCATGTTACTTTTCACTTTCAACAATATTATATGAACAAACAAACAAATTCTCACATAATCTAAAAACATAACATCCTTATTATTATTATCATTATTATTAATAACTATTCTATAACAAATCCATATTATTTATATTATATTTTATTCTAATATTTTAAGTAAAATACGTGCAATTCACCCCCGGGAAGCTCCCGGGTTATTTACTAGTAAAATATATACCAAATTAATTAATTCTATACTATGCAATTCAAAAGGAGGTGTATAGTTCTAATTTCGGATCGGTCAGATTGGACAGCTTCTCCACACCTCCTTTTTTTAATCGGTCAGTTTTAGTTTTTTTTTCCCATTTTTTACTCCAGATTATGAACACCCGTTCAGATCTGCCAAAAACGAGTTAACGACTATAGGGGAAGCAGCTGATTTGCAGTCACTAAGAAGGAAAAGATATATGGCAATCCTTCCAACCGCGGAGTTGAACACAACACTGACTTCGGCCGATTTCTTTCATCAGTCTCCTGGCCCTTCCTTAACTCCTTGTCCCGTAAACTGGTCGTTGATTCATCTTATCTGATCCTGGACACATGAGAACCCAGCCCGAGAGGAATTCATGGTTTTTTGATGCTTCATAGGGCGGACGTTCGCAGCCCCCTCCCTCTAATATAAGCCTACCTCGCTCGCCCAGTCTTGCTAGCACAATGATGGAATAGAACAGCAACAACCATACCCAATAAATTTCACAAGTACCGAGCTACATGTGGATTTGGGGATGGTAGGATGTAGGCAAACCTTAACTCTATCCCTAGGAATAGAAGGGCTACTTTCAAAGAGACCCTTAGCTCCAAAATAAACAAAGGACCAACAAACTGAACTAAAAAATAAAAGTAGAATAACCAATGAAGTAAGGAGATAGTCAAGACAATAATAGAATGTTGGAGCTAATTTGCTTGCTTGTGCAGGTGATGACCGCTCGGCTAATTAATTAATTATACTTCAATAAGTAACTTCTCCATGTGACGAGAAGTTACTGTATCTACTAATTAAAAGTTAGCAAAGCAATTTTACAATCAAGTATAGGCATAGTTTTTGCTCCACGTTTTAGTACACGTGCAAGAAATCGCCTCCTCCTAGGAAGAGAAATGTGGAACCACACCCCCTCCCCCTCTCAAAACTTTGTTTCAATGCCACAAAAACCTATATTCTCTAGGACTTGCATATCGTGTTAGACACGAACACGATAATACACAAACACGAATCAGGTAAACACGACATGATAACTTATAGTGTAATTTTTCCCAAACACAAACACGAAACTATTTACAACATGTTAACATGATAAAACATGATAAGATTATAACTTGTTTATAAACATTAACCCTAAAAAACGAATCCACAAACCAATGAATGAAAGATTGAGTGGCGCCGGGGTTGAGAAGGAGGACAGGTGATGACGGACGGGTGATGGGTGACAGCAGACGAAAACAGTGGATGGGTAACAAGGACGTGGAGTTGAGAAGGAAGAGGAACGTTGACTGAGCGGTGTATATGTCCGTACTCTGTGATTTGAAAATTGAAAATTATGGTTCCTTGATCTTTAGTCCGCATATGTATAAAGCATACCCACACCCCTTATATAACTTTTTTTTAAATAAAATTATTAACGTGTATTAACGGGTGGTTAACATGTTAACAGGTCTTTAACCTGTTTAGACACGAAACCTGTTAAGGCCTTATCGTGTCGACCTGTTTAAGACACGAAACATGTTAAGGTCGTGTAGGTTCGTGTCGTGTTATTGTGTTCACGTCTAAATTGCCAGCCCTAATCTTCTCTGTCCTCTCTCACAAACAATAAAAAACCTAGAGTTCCAACCAAGGGGTTAAACCAAGGATTACAAACGATTATTGGTTGTATGTTGGTCTTCCTCATAGATTATTTCAACGTCCACGAGCCAACGACGATGAAGGTTGTGGCTTCACCATAACCCTTGGAAAAGGGGTTGTATGTTGCTTCTTTAGAAAGACCTAGGCTTAGGAAAATTAGATGATGGTGACGAGTCTTAGGATTTTGATTGTCGGTCTTAATAATGACCACGACTGAGCTCTGGTGTGTTTAATTATGTGATTTAATTTGTTAATTTGTATTTCAGGTTATTATGATGGATCTTGAAGAAAATACTATCTTCAAGCTAACAATGGTGAGATTTGACTCTTTTCGTGCCATTTGCTCCGGGCATGGTTAACAGGTTATGTTTCAGGCATGGTTAACAGGTTAGTAAGTTACACATGCCTTTAAACTTGATTCAACTTTAAATATGGATATTATGTATGCGATTAGTGCACTTAACATCCAATTGCATATTTGTTTGTTTACCTAGATCAATTGTTGTCCAGGATATGAGCTTTTTAGTTTCATGGTCTTTCACAACTACTTTGTTCACAGAGGAAGAAAAGGTTACGTGATAATCTTTAGACATTAATTAATTGGAATTACAATGTTTATATGTGCTAATTTCTAGTTCTTTTACTTATTTTGTATATTTGTGCTACTTAGTATGCCCTTTTATCATGACGTGAGTTGAATTTGTGTTTCATATGCGAGTAGGGCATTTTAGTGTGGGAAAATTACGATAATAAATGGTTGACTATAATAAACATAGATGACCACTAATACTAGGGACCAAGTATCTTATGCATCTACCAATTATCTAATGATAAGTGTCCAATTCTTTAGAGACATTGACTCTTTAGGTCTCAGCATCTACGTTAAACCCAATATATTCTTTAGACGTCATCTCCTCTCTTCTTTAGCGCAATCCTATGTTGTGTCTTTATGACTCTCAAAATTCATGGCATCTACTCAAAATACTCAAAAACTTTATAGAAAACAAACTGGAAACAAAGGTTATCACTTAAACATACACGGACCCTTAAAATACACGGAAAACCCTAACACCTAGACTCCAAACACACAAGATCAAGTATTACACAACAATCTCACACCCTAGACTCAACAGAGATAATCAGAAACAAGATGTTTGCTGATCTACACTCTAACCCTAGATGAGATTACAAAAAACACAAATCGCCTAAAAGTTGAGAAGAAAAGTTTAAGAGTACAAGGAAATAAATATTAGTTATAATCCCAAAGAAGAGTGAGAGCTATTTATATAATGCTCTCGAACCTTCTTCTGTTGTAATAGATATCTCCCATTTGGATAGCTTGGATGACTATAAGACTGGTGGGCTCCAATCAGCAACCTTAGCCCATTCCACATAGCAGTCCACTTACAAACACTCAACCTAGAAATAAGGCCCAAGACAACCAACCATAATGAATAAATCAAACTTATGCTAAAATCGGAATGTATTATATAAAACCTTATATAACTTTAACACCCTCCTCAATTTTATCACCTAAACTCATCACACATTTTAACTTGTTCAGACAAGTTTAAATGTTGATGGGTTAACAAACATTTTGTGAACAAATCAGCCAGCTGACTAACAAAGTCAACCTTGGCTGTCTCAATAACTCTTTTTGAAATGAGATCCCTTAAAAAGATAAGTCCAAACCAAAATGTTTAGTCTTGTCATGAAACACTGGTTCTTGCTATAGAAATAGAAGCAGCACTATCACAATGAACCTTGATAGGCAACTTAACAAAGATCTTAAGTTCAGAAAGCATTTTTTTATCCAAACAGCTTCACATGCACTTGTACACATTGCCTTGTATTCTGCCTTAGCAGAAGAACGAGAAACATTGGACTGTTTCTTTGTTTTCCACGAAACCAAACAATTACCCAGAAAGACACAAAAGCCAGTAATTGGTCATCTAGTCTCAATACACTTAGCCTAATCAGAATCAGCATACACATTCAAATCAAAATGATCACATTTAGAAAACAACAAACCTTTACCAGGAGCTGACTTTAGATATCTAAGAAGTCTAAATGTTACCTTTTGATGACCTTCTGTTGGTTTGTGTATATATTCACCAAGATAATGAACATAATATGCTATATCTGGTCGTGTGTGAGATAAATAAATAAGTTTGCCCACAAGTTTCTGGTAACCGGTTATGTTACCTAAGACTTTGCTATTTGACTTGTCACTCCACGCCAATGGCAGAAACAGGTGGTGCAACGCTCAAAAGCATATCAAAGTCAAGATTAACACAAACCATATTTAATTAGAAAATATCATTTCATTAAGATGTCGAAAATAAGTACCTTGTCTCAGACATTACACCAAAACAACATAAAGTTCAACTATAGTGTTTCCCGTCTATGTCCCAACCCAATGGTAAATATAGGTGAAACCCCCGACAAGATTCTGACATCCCATACTCAACCGTACTAGCCACACATCTGTTCAGCACTTAGTTACCTGAAAGATATGTTTAAAAAGAGGTCAATAATTAAAATATTGGTGAGTTCGCAGGTTTTAGTTCCTTAATACAAAACATTTCAACAACAAACATGTGAGGAACAAACACAAGCAGCAGCCATTGTAGGGAGTAGCTAGCTCCTACAAAACTATGACGAGCAATCCCTTGAGCCCATAACCAAACCAAACCAAGAGTCCAAGACACGCAACGCCCAGCGAGTAGTTGTTTCTCGGAAAATAACAACTAGTTCAGAATACATGCACCACTGGTATACATAGTTATATAATCGACGCTATTGATTAGGGGTGGGCCTTATCAGGCACCAATAGTACTATCCATATATTCCTTCGGTTTTTGATTTCATACACACACACGAATAAATAGTTATAGTAGCGAGGACTCACCCTGAGTGGTGTACAACAAACCCAAGTACTCATCATGCCACTTAACACATTTCACAACATTTTGACAAAACATATCTTTTCCCCAAAACAAAAACAATAAAATGGGCCCGTGAAACTTACCTTAATAACAATGTGCACGCAGCAGTAGACAATAGCTCTAATCCACAGTCAAACACCTAGAAGTGTTCTAGTCATATAAGACACTAGGTCTTTAGTGCGTATTTTACCGACAAGTTGTACACCCAACTCCCAACACCCGTATTTACATACAATTACCCGTTTAATTAAAATACATGTCTTAGGTCCGTTGGTGATGGATTAACCCTGTTATAAGTTTCACATAACTTATATTTTAATAACCGTTATTTTCAAAGTTAGCTAGGTTCGTTGCCGTGAACCAATATCATTGCCCGATTTAACCACGTTATGATGTTGTTATGTAATATATATATATATATATGTATATATATATATATATATATATTTCAGTATATATTAACTAACTTGAATAACATTATCTCCGACTCGACTAACTTTACCGTATACTTACTTTCCCATTAAATAATTATGCTAGGATCTCACCGATCGAGATTTCATTTTTAACATTTGACTCGACTCACTTTACCGTATATTTATTTTCCCATTAAATAAATATACTAGGTTTTTGTCGATTTGAGGTTTCATTTCACAAGTGTTGTATATATGTTTCACCCATAATTGTTCTTATATATATATTTGCCCATAAATATATATTTCACATTCACATTCACCCTTAGAATAATTACTCACATTCGACGCAATAACACATATATGTATCTTGTAGGAAGTTATACTATATATAATTATTCGTCTGATTCACATTTTTGTCCGATAAATATCCGATTATTCAAACTTATATATTTTTCGCATCTCGAACAATATAAGTTACACATATATATTTAGTACGTTTTTTTACCGTTTTTGCATTTTTTTCCGATTATATTATCAGTTGAATTATGAGGAATATATTTAGTGTATTTCTACATTGCTTTAAATTATCACACTGATTGTCCCATTATAAATAGAACTTCAGTTAACGGTTCAGATTTGTGTCCAATGGTATAACCGTTTAAGTGTTACTTTCACCTAAACTACTTAGCCAAGTATTTTGTTGTTCTTTTTGATAAAACATTTAGACTGAACAACTGTTCCATTTATGTGATTGATTTACAGATCTGTTTTCTGTTTTCATGATTATGTGAGTTGATATTCTGTTTATAGATTATGGTATGTTTTATAAGCTTCTGGTATTTTTGATTCTTCGTCCGCCTTAAGTTTCAAGGGATGTTCACATCAATTGTTCAGGTATGATTTTCATTATCGCTTTTCTGTTTTCTTTTTCAGACAGTTTGATATTTCGTCTCAAATTTTAAGTTCAGTTTTTTTTTTCTAATCTTTTGTTCTCTTGGGTTTTATAAGCTACTAGTATGTTTGCTTCTTCATCCGCCTTCAGTTTATAGGGATGTTTGTTTTCTCAAACTCGATTTACAGGTATATTTAGTTTTTTTTTTCATTTAGTCTACAATTAGGGTTTACAATAACTGATAGTTGTCATGATGTTTTCAAATACAGATGGGATGATTTTGATCTGGGTGTTTGGTGGCTTTTGACCCGTTTTCTTGCAAATGTCAAGGTAATAACATCACCCTTTTATTTGTTAAATCTACTTATTTTTCAGCAATTGAAGTTTATTTTAACAAGCATATGAATTTCAAATTTCAAGTTATTATATGATAACTGGCTGTTGGTGGTCACGGTTCTGTTTTGTAGACTATGTTTTCAACTCAGTATATAAATGCTAAAAGGCATTGTTAATCTGAATATTTAATTCTTAACCTTTGATCATAGTCTCATAGGCATTGCATGAGTCATCGAATAGAATTTATAGGCATATGTGCTAAGTATAACTATATGATATGAATGTGTCATTCATTGCTTGCTAATAACAGTTTATCACTTTTTTGTTATGTAACTTTTTCACTTAGTTAATAAATGAGTAGGATTTATATAAGAGTTTGTAATGTAGTTACGGCTCTTCATCCTCACAACATTTGATGCAAATAGGCGTTTGTTTCTTAAGGTCATAGTAACAACAAAACATATAATGGTTACTGCTGCACCTTATTAGAACCTTTTTATTTCAGCTCATGTTTTCTCGACCGCGTTGTTTTAAAAAAATGTGATCACTTAGTGAATGTTTCTTACAAATATGATTGTGCTCAAATCTGTGCTGACAACAATTATATTAGGCTAGACTTCCTGAAAATCTCGAATTACTTTTTTCAATTAGGTTCTATACCATGAGCCATGTGCATTCTCATACATAATACATGCTTAAATCATGTCATACAAGCTGTATTATGGATTTGCATATTATGGATTTATGACTTAATATAAAATTTTGGAAAGTTGTGATTTCTTTAATTATCATGTTTATTGAGCACATCATGTGTAATGTGAAATGTGGTTTGCAATGAATATGGGGATCAATATTGTCTTTTTTAAAGCTTCGTTAATAAATTTGAATTGAATAATTTTTTGGGATGATTTCAGAGTTGGATTCAGGTTCAGTATTTTGAGATTGCAATACGACAAAGACTCGTGTCACATGCAAGAATGAGATTGCAATACGACAAAGACTCGAGTCACATGCAAGAACAAGAAGACCCGTTACAAAACCTACAACGAATAACAAACAAGGAGATACGACTTCAAACCCAGGTTAGCAATCCATTCTCCGTTTTTTTACTGTTGATTGATTATGTATTTTTGTTTATTATTTTCTCTTATACAGAGATGTGGATACAACGTGATCCTTCTCCAAAGACCACAAGTGAGGCAACATTTATGCCTGATGGCTTATATGCGGTTTTGGGTATAGTCCCTTGCATTAGTCTTTTTTAATTATACCGATTAATATAACATGTAGTTTTGAATACTACAATCTTCATAGAATTTTTTTCATTTTACTTGTGGATGTCCCGGATATACACCCGGGACTCTAACCTAGTTATATTATTACTACTATATTTACCAAGTTGGGTTTGTGAGTAGAAAGACACTATTGCAATTTGTATAAGTTGTCAATGCATTAGAGTACTACCCTTTAATGCATACAACTCACCTTATTAACTTCTCTCTCTCTCAAACATCTCTCAACTCTCTGCTTTCTCTCTATATAACACTCTTACCTATCTCTCTCTCTAAAATGTGAGAAATCCAGATGGATTTCGACTACTCATAAGGCTAATTTGGAGAGTCACCGCTGGGTACTTCCGTTTATAGTCGTTCCCATGGTGGCGCCGTTACATTTTTTTTATTTTTTTGGGTTTTGAACCACCCTGCCGGAGGATTTTGGGTCCAATAACAATGTCGTAACCGTTACGAGAACAAAAGGAAGGAGTTTTGTGTTTTTTAATGGCCACAGATGATGATTTCTCTCCGAAATCCTATACGGTTTTGTTTTTAGATTTATTGTGGCGATGATGGTGGCATGCTACTTGGCATGGCAACCCCGGTTGCAGCCGTGGCAGCATCTGATCCTCTTTGTTTTTTTTCCGATGATGATGATTGTTTATCTGAATCGTTTAGTTTTCTTTCTTTCTTTTGTTTTATGTTTTGATGTTGGTAGTGTTGCCACTGTTTGGTGATGGTTGCAGTTTCATGTAGATTGTGGTGTTGGTGGTTGACTGATTAGATGTGATGATGGAGAGATAGTGGTGGCTGGGGTTTTTGGAGAAGAGAAAGAGAGAAGTGGAGGCGATCGTGTTTTTAGAGAGAGAGAGGTGGATGAATGGTGATGGTGGTGGCTGGGTTTTAGAAAGAGCGAGGGAGGAGTGGTAGTGGGTAGGTTTTTAAGAGAGAGAGCAAGAGGGAGGAGTGGTGGTAGAGAGACAGGGATAAGTGGTGGTGTTTGGGATTTTAGAGGGATGAGGAGAGGTGGCGGCCATAGCTGGTTTTTAGGGCATGTGTAGTGGTGGGGGGTTATGGTATTAAAATATTAAAAAGTAATATAAGGGGGGTTATGTGGGGGTTATGGAAAAAGAGGGTGTAGTGGGAAGGGGGGTTATGAGGGGGTTATAAATGATTGGTAATGATTGGTTAATTATTGTTTTTTATTTAAATAAGAATATTAAATACTTAATAATATTTCATTAAATATAAAAAAATTACAAATACTAAAACCAAAGATTACAAATACTAAAACAAAAAAAAATACAAATACTAAAAAAAAACTACAAACCCTAAATAAAAGATAAAAATACTCAAAGGTTATATTTTAGTTCGATTTTTTTCTTTTGTTTCAAACACATTTCCAACGCTTTGCCCTCTAGGCGGTCGTGCTTTGCCCTGTAAAAAGCAAAATCGCGTTCAAACTGTCGATCCCTCATGATGTCAACCACCTCTCGGTTTTCTTGAATACGCTGAGCCCCGATGTCGCGTAAGTCTTGGAGCTGCTGGTTCATTTCAGCAAATGCCGGGATTAACTGGTTCACCCCCGACGAAGACTCCGCCCGTGCGGCTCGAGCAGCCCGTCGACCAGGCGGACGAGGTATCTCCTCCGCCCCCTCCTCCCCTGCAAAATAGGGATTTTCTTCTGGTGAGTTGAGGTCGACATAACGCGCGTCAGACGTAGGCGTTTCGGGATCAACCGAGTCAGAGGTCCTCGACTTTTTTGAGGGCCTCGTATTTTTGGCCCTAGATGAAGAAGTTCCAACCGTTGGGCGGACGGTGTGCCATTTGGTGCAGTCTTTCAGCACGCGCCAACATTTCAAGTACGGGAAATTCCCGTACTCCTGATTGTATTCTTCCAAAGCCGCCGTCAAAATATTCTCGTCGCTTTGCCCACTTTTCCACCCGTGCCGGGTGCGCTGATAAATGGCTTGAAAGTTTGTGCATTTTTTGTTGATATCGGTCCACTTGCCCGATATCGAATCGTTCTCCCGGTAGCCCTCTCCTTTACCAGACAGATCAAAAAATATTGCCCGGACTCTTTTCCAAAAATCGGCTTTGCTTTGGTTGTTGGCTGACAAAACAAACCAAAAAAAATATAACATAACCAAAAAATATAACAAACCAAAAAAATATAACAAACCAAAAAAATATAACAAACCAAAAAAATATATATCTTACCGACTATAGGATCCTCCGACACGTCAACCCACGCTCGGGTTAACGAGTACAACTCGTGGTCGGTCCATGGTGTAACCTTTTTTTTGGCACGACCGACCGTGTCTTTTCTTTTGTGAGCCCGGCTTCCTTGGCCGGTTGCCTTGCCTCGCACGAGCTCTTCCTCTGCGACCGGCTGTTGTGTCTCCGGAACCGACTCTTGCCAAGCATTTGAAGAGCCGAACATTTGGGATGTCCCATACACTTGTGTTTGGCTAAACCCACCTCCCATGGGCATCCCAAAACTCCCTGCCATGTTAAAGTTACACATGTTCGGGTCCCAACCATAGGGTTGGTTTAACAGGTTCGTGAAACTTTGCGGGTTTGAACCTGAAACCGGAGCAATAGGTCGGGTGTTGTCGCCACTGGTTTGGGAACCAAAACCGAAACCTCTACCGAAAGGATTCATTTCTTGTGTGTGTTGGCTTGATCTATATGAGAGTGTTTGGATTGAAGTGTGTGTGTTTTAGATTTGTATATGTGTGTGTTGTGTAGAGTATGTATGTATATAAAGAAAAGCAAAAGTTAATTTTTTTTTTTATTAAAGCTCTTGACCGTTCAACGGTCATCTACACACAAACCCACAACAAAACGCCGCTATGCTCAAAACCTGCTCACCGGAAAACGCCCTATAGCGCCGGGGGGGGGGGGGGGCGATGTTCCCCGGCGCTATAGAGCCCATAACGCCTGCAAACCGCCCCACTACACACAACCTTAAGGAGAAAGGGGGATACAGGTGACTGGGTTTTTAGAGAGAGGTAGTAGTGGTTTTTACTTTGTGATGTTTTGCAGGTGGTTGGTGTTGAGAAAATAAATCTGAATAATGTTATTACAATATTACGTTTCCTCCTGATGGGGTTTACATTGTGAGGTCTGATATGGAATTTGATTCATCGCAACATGTTAATTTTAAGCATACCTTTTTCCTTTGACTTTTGAGGTTAAATCTATGACTTAAGGTTAATTGGTACAAATGTTTTTTGAAGCAACTTTAAATCAATTAAAAAATAATATAGAAGAAGTCTGGAAAGAAGGCTATAACTTGGAAACATTGAAATTGAAGATAAAGTCTTAGTCATGTAACCCTTTTGAAATATTTAACGTTTGGCATCCTAATATGTTGACGTGGTGGGGTTTTGATCCAAAGAATTGAGGTCTAGGCACGTTGCACGGGGTGTTATTTAAAAATAACATATGTTTGGATTTTGAACCAAAGAATTGGCAGTAACCTTGAGAATAATTAAGAATTACACATTTCGGTAAAATGTAATCTTAGATATGTTAGGTTGGTGCCAAGTATATGATAAATACATTAATGAACGGTTAAAAACATTTAAACGATTCATGTGAGCCTTTAGGTTTTGAACCTATCATTGTAAACATGTTTTATATAAGCGTGTAATAAAGTTGCACACTGATGTCATCACCGTAGTGCAATCGCGTTGTGGTTTTTGTCTGCTTGATACAAACTCGCGGGGCAACGCCCGCGGGCAAATTACTAGTTATATTATATTTAGACTGAATTACAAGTTTTGTCCTTTAGGTTTATACCCGATTGCAAAGAATGTCCTTTAACTTTAAAATTGATTTGTTTTGTCCTTTATCTTTTAAAATCTTGCACGTTTCGTCCTTTAGCCTAAACTCTGTTAGATTTTAACGTTAATATGAGGGTAACTTTGACTTTTTACTCTTTCAAGGACTAATTGTATAACTAGTTTAAAGTTTTAGATCCAAATGAAAATATATAGTTTATAAACCAACCAACCACCACAACCAAACCTTCAACCCCTCTCTCAACAATCTCCACCCCTCTCTCTCTCTCTCTCTCTAAAGTCCGTACATCACCACCGCCCTTTAATAATGCTAAAGAAATACATCTAAACACTTCATATATAAAAATTTACTAAAACTCCAACGTTATTCATCAAAAAGAAGAAATGGAGGAGCACACAGTTGACCTGGAAGAAATGAAGGAGCACATAGTTAACATGTTGACCCTAGCTGTTCTGATATCTTAACAAGGTCAGATCCTCCAACAACACCAACAGTAACAACCTGCAAGCAGGAAAAAAACATCCTTTAATCAACTCGTACATCCTTTAAGTCCTTCACCACCATCACAATCGGACGACCTCAGACCATCGCCGATTACTATTAATGAACAGGGGCATGTGGACTAACCTTGATCACCGTCGTGGTCTTCCTCTTCGGTGATGGAATCGGCCGGTAATCGTGGTAGCAGAGGCGGCGGCGCCACCGTGCACCACCACCCTTCTCCTTCTTTTCCCCTCCTTGGTTCTCTCCCTCTCTGATCTCTCTCCCGCCTCTCTCTCTTGGCTCTTTCTACGGGTCGCTCTCTATCACTCTTTACTGTGGGTGGGAAGCTGTGGTGGTGACGGTTTTAATTGTAGAGGGGGATATGTGTCCTTTTTAATAGGGTAACATGTGTCCCCCATGGTGGTGGTGGTGGTGGTGATGGGGAAGGTTGATGGTGTTGACAGTGGAATAAAGACAGAGGTAGATTGGGAGAGGTTGATGGTTTTCTTTTTTAGTTTAAAACTTTAATTTACTTATATAAATAGTCCCTAGAAGCATAAAAAGACAGATTTATCCTTATAGCAGCGTTAAAATCTAACAGAGTTAGGGCTAAAGAACAAAACGTACAAGATTTTAAAAGATAAAGGACAAAACCAATCAATTTTAAAGTTAAAGGACATTCTTTGCAATCGAATATAAACCTAAAAGACAAAACTTGTAATTCAGTCTTATATTTATTATGAAATGAACCAAGGGTGTGTGTCGGGTCAAGTTTGGCAGCCCAATGAAAGAATAGTCCAATTTCCAGCGAGCCAGATCGAAACATTTCCATCAGCCCAATGAATGAAGAGTTCCAGAAGCCCAATATGAATCAAAACTTTTGTGGACTTTGTAGTAAACACCACAAAATTGATCATAGCAGCAGCCCGACAATCCCAAATTATTTAAAAATAAACCATAAAAGGAGAACATTATATATCAGCTCAGTTATAAGGCGGGGTGCGGATGAATCCCCTAGGAACTTTATTGTGCTACTTAAGCGTCACGTAGATTTTCAGACAACAAAGTGCCTTTAACTTCAATGGTGTGGTTTAATAGCACCCTTAATTTTTTTTTTGTATAAATCTCATTCATTCATAAACACATAAACGCGACTAATTACATCAAGATAGTGGGCAGGCGGGCAACAAGCTGCGCCGCCACCCTTAATTGAAAAGCAAAAAAAAAAAAAAAACCCGTTGATTGGTTGAAGAAAAGTGGAGTGGTTTAGTGCCACCCTTTAACATTAATGGAGTGGTTTAGCTGCGCCCTTTAAGATTAGTGGAGCGGTTTAGCGCCACATCTACTATCACTTGATATGTTTTAGAATTGCAAGGAATCCATCCATGACAAACAATCAGTAATCAAATTAAATTTTTGCATAAGTCCCAACCATTCATGTATAATCAACAACATAATGTGTCTCGTGTAAGAATGTATTCAGGTTTGTTCAACCATTTATTCAACTTCCATATTCATAATCAATGTTGCTACAACAAGGTCAAGGATGGATGATAGTATGGACGTCTTATGGGTTGGATTGCTTGTAAGGACCTGCTTAGAAGCAAAACACCGTTAGTTTTATCAAGGGAGGGGGTCACAACATCTGACATGAGAATAAGTTATTTGTTTTTGGGAGGTGATAAAATGGAGAGGGAGAGTTGTCAGGTGCAGTGTGACCTTGCCTTTTTGGTGCAAGAGACCAGCCGACTAGGTTACCCTTTCCCGATGTTGGTGTTCTATTTTTTTGGTAGTTCTTTCTAGGATTTGATATTTGTTCATGTTCTATAGCAAGATGCTTTCGACCATCTTATCATTTGATCGACCGATTTAGCCATCAATCAACAACATAATGTGTACGTAATTGTTTATAACCTCGTGTACTACTAACATTATACGTGTATGTAATTGTTTACAACCTCATGCCTGATGACAACTTATTCAAGCCATGTATATAGTATAACCTGACGAACTACTAGACATTAAACCGAATGAAGAATATTTAATCTAAGCCTAAAATTAACTCCATGATGAATGAATGATACAGTTGTCGATTGAATATGTTTACATCCTCGTGAACTTGTTGAATTTTTTTTAGAACGCAAAATAAACTTACTAAAAATCAATGAAGAGATGATGACGGACACAACAATAATGACCAACAATCGAACTCCATGATGAACAATGCTTACGCCGATTTTTTTATTTTTTTATTTTTTGAAAATTAAACTTCATTAACAAACGATACACTTGATCCCCTAGGCGGAGACCAAGCAACCCAAAAAACGTTACATCATATCACATTTACACCATTCTTCCCAAGTACATGTTCTATTTCTATTCCTATGTTTGTACCATAAAAAACCATACATCTTCACATCCGCAACAACCTCCGCAATTTTTTTGTTCTTGTTATTAAATATGCTATCATTCCGAGCCTTCCATATTCTCCAACATCCTATAATCATCAAACCTTGAACCATTTCCTTTGTCGCCGTGTTGAGTCTCATGTTTTTGTATATACCCGTAAGATCTTTTAAGTCGCAGACATAGAGAACCGGAAACCTGCACCACTTCACAATAAACTGCCACAAAGTAGTCAAAAAAAAAAAAAAATGCAGCCTGTAAAAATGTGCTCTGCAGTCTCCTCACTATCTTCACAAAAGATGCACAAAGTATTCTCCACTTGTATATTCCTCTTGATCAATGCTGTTTTGGTCGGTAGTCTTTCAAGCATCGCCCTCCACATAAAAACGTTGCATTTAAAGGCAACCATTTGCACTAGTCGAATTGAGCTACTGAGACTTGTGTGCCTGTCGATGAAATCCAAGCTTTTACGTTTGCCACTGTGAACTCTGAGCCGGTACCATGCCACACCATGAGTCTTTCTTTTCAGAAAGCTTCACAGCCGTGATCATATTAAAACAATCCGTCTAAAGATGTCGGATCGTGCCTTCATCTCCACCCAAACATACTAGCCCCTCCCACCTTTAACACCCGATCCGACACCTTATAATGTTTGTCAGTTTCAAGTCTGTATAGATTAGGAAAACGCACCTTTAACAGTTGCCCACTTACCCAAGGGTCCATCCAAAATCTAATCAGCTCACCATTTCTAATATCGGCTCTAATAAGGCTGTTGAACCCGACATCAGCGACCTTTAGTTGTCTTCCCCAATTGACAACATTAAACCACCCCCCTTTAAACCTTCTTTGAACTAGGTAGAGCTCCCCATTTTGAGCCGACGCATGAATCGCGTCTACCACCTTTTTCCATAATGAATTATTTTTGCTCCTATATCTCCACAACCATTTCAACACAAGAGCTTGATTCGAATGTTCTAACCTATTAACAACCAACCCGCCTTTACCTTTCGCCACGGTCACCTTATCCCATCCAACCCAATGTAACTTTTTTACCTCATCATTGCCCCCCCCCACAAGAACTTATTCATCATCGCCTCTAAATCATTGATAATTTTTTTCGGGGCTTTATAGAGAGAAAAATAATAAGTTGGTAGACTCTCAAGAACCGATCGGATTAAAGTTAGTCTTACACCAATTGAAAGAACTTGTGATTTCCATTTTGATAACCACGCCTGGAAAACCTCTTTAACCGGTTGCCAACTGAGAATTTGGTTCATATTCGTGCCAACTTTTATGCCTAAGTAGACAAAGGGGATAGAACCCGCCTTACAACCCATACCCGCCGCCATCATTTGAGTAACATCCAACCCCACCTCCATACCATATAATATGGATTTATGAATGTTAATTCTTAGACCCGAGCATAGATGAAATATTCCCAACATTCTCTTCAGATTATTAAAATTAAAAGTCGACCACTCTCCTAGAAACATAGCATCATCTGCATATAAAAAATGATTTACCTCGGGACCACCATTTGGGAGACGAATACCATCAAAAACCCCAATATCTTTAGCTTTCCTGAACAAGCTAGAAAATGCCTCCATGACTATGACAAACAAGAAAGGCGATAAAGGGTCACCTTGTCGAATTCCTGTCTTGCAGTCAAACTCAAATGTTGGAGCTCCATTAACAAGCACTGACGACCTAGCCGAAGCCAAAATACCCTCCACCCATAAGCACCATCGCACCGGAAACCCCAACTGACGAAGCATATCTAATAAAAACCCCCAATGCACATTATCATATGCCTTTTCAAAGTCAATTTTAAAAATAAATATCTCCTTACCCATATGCCTCGCCCAAGCCATTATTTCATTAATCATCATCGGTCCGTCTAATATAAATCTTCCACTCAAGAAAGCAGATTGCGTTTCTGAAGTGATATTTCCCATCACCTTTCGGAGTCTGTTCGCTAATATCTTTGAAATCACCTTGCTTGTCACCCCAATGAGTTTTATAGGTCGATAATCTCCAAAGCCTGATGGAGCCGAATTTTTAGGAATTAAAGTTATAAATGAAGAGCCGACTCCCCGACTTATAGACCCAGTTTCATAAAACGCATTCATAACATTCATAAAACCGGCTGATAGGATGTTCCAAAACTTCTTGATAAACAAAAAATTAAAACCGTCCTGTCCCGCGCCTTGTCACTACCACAACCAAAAACCGGCTCCTTGACTTCGCCTCCGAAAAAGGAGAACCTAACAAAGTCACATCATCATCACCTAAGCGTTTCAACTCGTGGTCTATCAACTTCGATTCATGAACCATTCAAGAACCAATTATAAAACTCAGTGAGATTGATGTGGGTGATTTTGGTGTAATCAAGTTTTTTTTTTGGTAAATAAAATTTACTTAAAAGATCCAATGAGAAATTTTAATATACAATATACATTGGTACAAGCTAGGATGTGCTAAATACATGTCCAAGAATATTGTAATTTAGGAACCAAGGAACCCCACTACAAGAAATCCAGCCTTTACCGGCGACACCTTTAGCGGCGACCCGCCTTTTGGTCGCTGCTAAAGGTCAAGTCCTGACAGGAGCCCTCCCAACCTTTGATTAAGAACAGATCCAACATCCCAGAAAAACATCGTAGGATAGGTTATTAGCGGCGACCCCCTGTTGCCGCTAAATGTCTAAATAATTGACCTCCCGCCTTCTTCTTCTTCTTCTTCTTCTTCTTCTTCTTTTCCTCTTTCTTTTTCACTCTTTCCCTCTCACAGTCTCCCTTTGCTCGATCTCTCATTCTCCTCTCATTCTCTTCTCATTCTCCTCTCATCTCCCTCCCTCTTTCTTTTTCCCTCTCACACCCACTGGAACCACCACCGGAGCACCACCGTGAACCACCACCGAAGCACCACCTACCACCGTCTTTCTCCTCTCACTCTCTCCCTCATCTCTCTCTCTCGGTGAGTTTTAAAGTTTTTGCTATTTTTCTTTTTTTTTCTTTTCTTTTCTGTTTTTCTTTTCTTTTATGTTTTTTTTCTGTTTTTTTCTTTTTTTTTTCTATTAGTTTGTTTAATCTAAAGGTGAAGTCCATAACACAGGATTTTGCCACGTGAAAAATAAATAAAAAAGTAATGCCACGTGGATATTAAGTATTAGCGGCGACAATCGCTGCTAATAATTACCCTTTAGTGGCGACTTTGTCACTTTGATCGCCACTAATAACCCTCCTCCTTGTAGTGCTCGAAGGTTCAAGGGGGCAGGCGCTCCCTTGGTAGGGGTTGGGAGCAACGTCCCCTTGGTGGGTAAAGTGATATGGTGGAGCTCAAAAGGTAATATTAATTCAGTTATTCTCAAATGAATACAACTTCACCTATACGAAGGCAACGAGAGGCAGTGGAATAACAAACTAACAGCAACTATCCGAAGGGAATTGTTTTGTCTCATTTGAAATTTATCAAACACATAAATTATCATGGGAAATGCATATGTAGAAAAGTACAAATCTATACTAATATCAACTCACAAACCTAAACATACAAGATAATCACAACACAAAGATATAGCAATTGAAAATGGTGACCAAAATCTTATTTATCCAACCCAAAACGTTCCCAGCCAAACCCTAGATCTCTACAATCATAGAGATCAATAAATGATACAAAGTACGTAATCAACTGATTATTTTGATCAGTTGATCACAGATTAAAGAAAGAAATAATACAAGAACCTTACAGAAATACAGACGGAAACCCTAGAAACAATACAGAGAATACAAGCTGAAGACTAATATCTGAGCTAAACATGGAAAGGAGAGAGGAGCTTCTCTTATATAGACGGTCAAGAAGCTTCCATTCAACAAACACACTTTGCCAAAATATCAGCCATTGGATTGCAACATCACACGGATCAACAATATAAACGACCAGGATTGTTCCTGACTAACGGATGGGCTTTTGGCCCATACAACCTTTTAACCTTTGAGCCCAAAATATTCTAAGCCCAAATATTATAACCTGTTAAACAAAGACAACCCAATACCAAAGTCCAAAATATTATAACACAACTTATTATATCATAAGTTTAATATTTGAATTAATATTTTCAACATGCCCCATTGATTCAAATATTAAACATGTCTAACAAATCAAGCTGATCACAAAGAACCTTGTGCTGCACAACACTTAGACCTTTTGTAAAAATGTTAGCAACTTGTTCATTAGAACTGACTTTAAGAGCTTGAATTATACCATTTGAGATCTTTTCTATAATGAAATGCAAATCAATCTCAAAATGTTTGGTTTTATCATGAAATACAAGATTGGCAACAATAGATAAATCTGCCTTACTATCACTATAAAGTCTGACAGGAAGACTGACATTTATTCCCAATTCTTCTAATAAGTTTATGAGCCAAAAAATCTCACATGAGGCTGAATACATTGCCCTATATTCATTCTTTGCAGTTGACCTAGATATGGTACTTTGTTTCTTACTTTTCCAAGAAACCAAAGACCCACCTAAGAAAATGCAAAAACCTGTAACAGATTTCCTGGTAATCAAACATTTAGCCCAGGCTGAATCTACATAAGCACATAGATTAAACTAGTCTGTGTTTTTAAACAAGATACCTTTTCCAGGAGATAGTTTAAGGTATCTCAATAACCTTAGTGCAATCTTCAAATGAAGTTTAGAGGGTTTATGCATAAACTGGCTTAGAAATTGAACTGTATAACTTATATCTGGTCTTGTCAATGACAAGTATATAAGTTTTCCTATCAACTTCTGAAAGCCTGATATATCCTCTACTAATTCAACTTCTTTTGAAGTTTTTGCAGTTACTAAGTAACTTTGTTCTATTGGTGTGTTAATTGGTTTACACCCCAAATAGCCAAATTCACTTAACAACTCTAGACAATATTTCCTTTGGGATAAGCAAATCCCTTTTTTCAGAATAGAGACCTTCTATCCCTAAGAAATACTTTAACTTACCCAAATATTTGATTTGGAAATTTGATTTAAGACATTTTTAACTTTTGAAATTTCAGTTTCACTATTTCCTGTTATTACTATGTCATCAACATACACAAGTAACACAGTGAACAAATTATCAACAGATTTAACAAACATGGAATAATCACAAAAACTTTGTACAAATCCCATTTTTACCAACACATTAACAAGTTTTTCATTCCATTTTCTAGGGGCTTGTTTCAACCCATAGAGAGACTTGACGAATTTACATACTTTGGTCTCATCTTTTGAATAGTAACCTTCTAGTAATGTCATATAGACATCCTCAGAAATGGAACCATATAGGAATGCATTGTTTATATCTAGCTGATATAAAGGCCAGCTATTCTGGACAGCAAGACTAATGACACATCTAACAGAAACCATTTTAACAACTGGTGAGAATGTTTCACCAAAGTCTAGACCCTCCCTTTGACTGTAACCTTTAGCAACAAGTCTAGCTTTGTACCTTTCTATCTCACCATTTGATTTATACTTAATTTTAAAAACCCACTTACAACCTATAGGTTTTCTACCTACAGGTAGGTCAGATAATACCCATGTGTTATTCCTATGCAAGGCCTCCATTTCAGAGTTCATTGCCTCAACACATTTGGGATCTTTGGTAGCCTCAAAATAAGAACTGGGCTCAACAGACTTATTCAAAACAAATACAAATAACAAATTTTCACAAGACAAGTTAGAATAGTTAACCACTTTTTCAAGACCATACTTTACTTTACCCTTAACAACAAAATCATTAAAATGTTTTGGAAAAGTGGACACTCTATTAGACCTTCTTACACTTCCCTTAGATTGGGTTTGCTCATCATTAACTAATCCTACATCTTGGTTTACCCTATCAGAGTCCCTGCAACCTGAACTGCCAGGCTCCTAACTGCTGTCTACCCCCTAGCAGTCCTGGGAGGAGACCCTGATTACAAACTAGCAGGACTAGTTTGAGTCTCATTTTGTTCCCCTTCATCATTGGGAAGATTAGAACCGTTACCATTTTCAAACCCTTGGTCATCAGTTTCAATACTATCAAAGAAGTTTAAATGAGTAACATCTTTTCCTATGATATTAGTTTCCTTATCAACAAAGAGTGTTTGTTTAAAAGGAAAATTTTCTTCACAAAACCTAACTTCTCTTGAAAAAATAACTTGTTTAGACTCAAGACACCATAACATGTATCCTTTTTTTAAAATTTGAATATCCTATTAGGACACACTTTTCAGCTCTACTAGACAACTTATCATGATTATTCAGAGTATTGAAATGTAACACCCCGGACCTAGGGCCCAAAATTTTTAGCGTCTAAAAATTATTATAACAATAAAATAATAATGAACAAACGAATATGAAGCCGAGCCAATGAGTTACGTAATTATTTTGACGAGGAGAATAATATTATACCCGTTACGCGACCGGACCGACACCCGTTAACGAACCCGACACACGAAACTTGATTAGTCACTACCCGGGACACATGTCCCCATTAGAGGGGGACACATGTCCCTCCATGGTGTTGACACCATAACAATTAAAACCATTTGTTACCACAAATGGTTTTGTCATAAACCATCCAACCCACCTATTATATAAAGCAACCCACCCTTATCATTTCCCTGATGATAATACTCAACCACACACACACACATGTATTCGAGAGAGAGAGAAAGAGACCCGGAGGAGGGCCTCCGGCCACCACCCTCCACGGCGGCGACGTACGGAGGAACTCCGGAGACGGTACCCCAACCCAAAACCCACACAACCTTCTTCACCTAACAACACCCAAGGGACACCTAGAGAGGGAACTAGTTGAGGAGAGAGAGAGAGGGAAAGGGATCTGAGAGAGAGAGGGGCAGAATCGGAGCAGTATGGAGACACGACGGCGGCAGCAGGACCAATCGTCATCTAACTTAGGGACGTCGGTGACTGTGGTCGGAGATGGTGACGAAGGCGGCGGTGGTGGGTTCTAGCGAGCTCAGCCATGTTCCCGAAGACTGAGGTAACTTTAACTGTCATCATCTCCTTTTGTTCTAGCGGTTGATTATAAAGATGTATGGATGTCAGGATAATGGATGGTGATGACGGTTGGCTATGGTTGTTGAGTGGTGGTGGTTCGTCTTGGTCACCAAGGCAGTGGTGATTGACGATTAGGGCAGGGACCCGAGTCAACATAGATTGACCCGGTCAACTCTGGTCAACATAGCCAGATATAGAACCATATGCAGAGATGGGCATGAACAGAATAAGGGAAGAGGTATAATCAAGACCTAGAGCTATTAATATTATTTTGAATTCCATTCTCGTGACTGTGCACGTGTGGGACGTTTGATGAGTTATAGACCACTCGACCAATAGCTATATACATAAACTACATGATATGAATATTAAAGATAAAATGAATATGTATAATACATAGCTTGGACACAAAGGAATTTCGGACCGGATGACCCGACGAGCAATATGATTAATGTAAATAAGAGTACATATTGAATACATGACAAACACTTACTTAATATGTTGATATAATATAAATGATGAAAAGGTATAGAGTTATAATCAATCATTCGAACATAGGACTTGACTTATGAGGATTATTATGACAATTGTGATACCAATACATTGGATATGTGGACTTGGATAAACTAGCTTAGTACACGAATTGGTACCAATATAGCATAGGGCATTAACGACACCTTGCGGACAAAGGACATTGTATGTAACTTAGTATCTAATATTTAGAGGTTGTTAGAGACATTGGATCTAGAGACAAGGACCATGGACTCGGCTACTCATAACAATAAACATAATCGTACATAGAGAACCAAGTAGTGCACATGACCATTCGGATATGGGATCATTTATAAGCTAGATAACAAATCATATGATTAAATACTAATACACCCGATGAATAGATATATGGCTAGAGAATATATGTGTGCCCACACGTGTAACCGCGATGGTGGTTGCACGCGCTAATGAATATAAAATGTGAATAGGAACTTGTCAAATGATTGATAGATGGAGACTTGACGTGGATGCTATGTGACCGTGTGAAGCGCCGCTAAGGTGAGTTCGTGTACCACTCCCCTTTTTCTGTTTTACTGTTTTGGGGTGAATACATGCTTGCGTGTGTGATTGTTTTATAAAACTATTGTGATGTGACAAGATACTTGGCTGCTAGATATACTTGACACTCATTAACTCAGAGGTGAGCCGACTTAATATATGGGTAGTATTACTTGGGGAAACCCCCACGCAAAGTGGACTCGGGACGTAAGGGCCCGGGAAACCCTCCACGACGGTTATGGAACCATTGCGGCATGTATTATGCTTTGTAGATCTATAATAGCAGTAGATAGATCTAGTGTTAGGGTTGAGGTGTTGCTTGTACATCACGTGTGTTAAACTGTATAAACTTGTTTATGAAATGATAAACTGTTTTTGGATCCACTTGATTACTTACACGAACTCACCAGTATGATTACTGACCCCGACTCTTTTTAAGCATGTGTTCAGGTACTGCATTCGGATGATTTTGGGAGCATACGGGTTATGTTCGTTTGATTAGCTAGTAGCGGATTAGAGATTGGATCGACTAAGGATTACATTGCTTCGATGACCGCCGCGTCTCGTCCCTGCATAGTTACTAGTCTATTTATTTTAGTTGTGTATTTACATTTTTGGATTAGAAATTGTATAAACAAATAAATATTTGTTACCGTTGCTTCCGTTGTGCAAGTCTGTTACCAAACTGTCGTAACGTCCAGCCCCCTCCTGGTCGGGTTGTTACAGTTGGTATCAGAGCAACGGATGTACCGGAATAGGATATCTCCAGATATCCTATGCTACACCAGGACAACTTAGAGAACTTAGCGTTTAAGGCTCTAAGATTACCTAGCTAGGAAATGCCTTCGAATTATATAAGAACGACCGGAATAAGGAACGAAATAAGTCGAGACTTGAGTACCTGAACACACTAGAATGCTTACCGGCACATAGAACTAGTGTGACTAGTATACGAGCGTTGAGATACGTGAATGATGACTACGACGGAGATTACTAGAATAATTCCGTGAGGTAAATTGACGATTACACTTGACGTCATGTAATTGTGAATTTACAGGCACGAAAAAGTTCTAAGAAATCCGAAGAGTCGCCGGAATTATAAGTGATAACTAGAATGACCGTAGACTTATGTGAGAGGATGAACGACGATAGAGTCATAAACAAATATGTGTGATATATTTATGTAACCATAGCATAGAATTCGAACTAGTCATATACTTGGTACGACTTGGCGTGCTACGATAACGAACCATGTTAGAGATGTAAATAAGAATGTGATAGACTTGTGTGCCCATAACAAAGGTTTTGAACTTAAAATAATTATAACAAAGGTTTTGAACTTAAAATAATTGATACCACTTGGTATGTTTTGATAAGTTTATATATAGATATATATGTGTTCATAAATTTATATGAATATTACCATGTGTAAATAATTTTCCTAACCAAGTTATGAGCTAACCATAAGAGTTAGGTACATTGCAAGAACTTGACGCTATAATTTGAGATAATCCGAAGTATTAAGGAGAGAGTTGATTAGCAAATGGATACCCTACTCCGATAAGTTTTGTTTCCTATTAGATTGTTACCGCTTAGTATAAGATTTGTGCGCCTACGTATGTCAAACCTTGTGTTAGTATCTTCTTACCAACTAGACCAAAGTTAGAATTTGAAACCATTGGTTACTAGATCATTTTATTCGGACTTGATCGATATCGACCTCCGCAGATTTAAGATAAATGTAGTATGTTGAATTTGTGATCGCTTAACAGGTTTTAGAGATGATACATGAATGTCAACCGGAAAGGCGGTAACTTGGGCTTAAGAATGTAACGATCACCATAAGTATCCTAACCGATAACTCGAGGAAACTAGGATTAAACGCTACATGAGGTAACCGTAAGATTTAATACATGTTTTGTTAATATTATCGCATATTGTCTTCAGATTAGGGCCAAGACATTTGGATTAGTTCCGTAACCATGTAAGTGTAGGTACGAGTCACACATATGAAACATACTAGATTTGTATAGATAGGCCCTAACGGGGGGAGCTGATGTGTTCGCGATAATTGTTATAAGGAATATTGTTAAGAAAAAGAATACGATCAAAGTTTAATAGGAAAAATCTTTGGAGATAGCAATTCGACCATATGACAAGCTAAGGTTTAAGATACTAAGCAAATGTGGTGTGCCAATAGTATGTTTAAGAACAAAATAAGCGCTTGAATGAGTAAGTTTTCCATGTTCCTTGACAACTAGTCACCATACCGTACACCACCCGTCGTAGAAATTTTGAAGCTTTAAGAATTCAACGATATAGCCAATGGTATAGATAGAATTAACCACAATATAAGGTATAAAAGTTGGCGAGAATAGTATATAAACTTTAAAACATAGTCTTATATAAGAGCCCTATTTCAGAAGTTAACCGACACCAGAATATAGATTTTGAGGACTAGTAACTTTCGAAACACACATAGTATTTTTCGACTAGGTATGTTACAAAAACGTTTTCTACCAAATTTTTGGGGAGATTTTCAGTACGTTTACGAGGTATCGTTGGTGTGGTGGGTTGGCTGCGGTACACCCTATATATAAACACCAATGGTGCATCAAAAATAAAACTGAGAATCAAACCAAAAATAAACTGTAACATGTCGAATGAATAAACCACTTGTTTTAAAACTTGAACATAGCGTGAAGCTTAGCGTAGAACCGTTTAAATTACGGATGGGTTTAAGAAAGTAGTTTTGTACGCACGAGCATGTAGATCCGAATGTTGAATCCGAGTATGGAGTATACTGGATTGCAACGATAGATAGCCCGAAAATAATTCCGAGGACGGAATTCCATTAACGGGGGGAGAATGTAACACCCCGGACCTAGGGCCCAAAATTTTTAGCGTCTAAAAATTATTATAACAATAAAATAATAATGAAGAAACGAATATGAAGCCGAGCCAATGAGTTACGTAATTATTTTGACGAGGAGAATAATATTATACCCGTTACGCGACCGGACCGACACCCGTTAACGAACCCGACACACGAAACTTGATTAGTCACTACCCGGGACACATGTCCCAATTAGAGGGGGACACATGTCCCTCCATGGTGTTGACACCATAACAATTAAAACCATTTGTTACCACAAATGGTTTTGTCATAAACCATCCAACCCACCTATTATATAAAGCAACCCACCCTTATCATTTCCCTGATGATAATACTCAACCACACACACACACATGTATTCGAGAGAGAGAGAAAGAGACCCGGAGGAGGGCCTCCGGCCACCACCCTCCACGGCGGCGACGTACGGAGGAACTCCGGAGACGGTACCCCAACCCAAAACCCACACAACCTTCTTCACCTAACAACACCCAAGGGACACCTAGAGAGGGAACTAGTTGAGGAGAGAGAGAGAGGGAAAGGGATCTGAGAGAGAGAGAGGGGCAGAATCGGAGCAGTATGGAGACACGACGGCGGCAGCAGGACCAATCGTCATCTAACTTAGGGACGTCGGTGACTGTGGTCGGAGATGGTGACGAAGGCGGCGGTGGTGGGTTCTAGCGAGCTCAGCCATGTTCCCGAAGACTGAGGTAACTTTAACTGTCATCATCTCCTTTTGTTCTAGCGGTTGATTATAAAGATGTATGGATGTCAGGATAATGGATGGTGATGACGGTTGGCTATGGTTGTTGAGTGGTGGTGGTTCGTCTTGGTCACCAAGGCAGTGGTGATTGACGATTAGGGCAGGGACCCGAGTCAACATAGATTGACCCGGTCAACTCTGGTCAACATAGCCAGATATAGAACCATATGCAGAGATGGGCATGAACAGAATAAGGGAAGAGGTATAATCAAGACCTAGAGCTATTAATATTATTTTGAATTCCATTCTCGTGACTGTGCACGTGTGGGACGTTTGATGAGTTATAGACCACTCGACCAATAGCTATATACATAAACTACATGATATGAATATTAAAGATAAAATGAATATGTATAATACATAGCTTGGACACAAAGGAATTTCGGACCGGATGACCCGACGAGCAATATGATTAATGTAAATAAGAGTACATATTGAATACATGACAAACACTTACTTAATATGTTGATATAATATAAATGATGAAAAGGTATAGAGTTATAATCAATCATTCGAACATAGGACTTGACTTATGAGGATTATTATGACAATTGTGATACCAATACATTGGATATGTGGACTTGGATAAACTAGCTTAGTACACGAATTGGTACCAATATAGCATAGGGCATTAACGACACCTTGCGGACAAAGGACATTGTATGTAACTTAGTATCTAATATTTAGAGGTTGTTAGAGACATTGGATCTAGAGACAAGGACCATGGACTCGGCTACTCATAACAATAAACATAATCGTACATAGAGAACCAAGTAGTGCACATGACCATTCGGATATGGGATCATTTATAAGCTAGATAACAAATCATATGATTAAATACTAATACACCCGATGAATAGATATATGGCTAGAGAATATATGTGTGCCCACACGTGTAACCGCGATGGTGGTTGCACGCGCTAATGAATATAAAATGTGAATAGGAACTTGTCAAATGATTGATAGATGGAGACTTGACGTGGATGCTATGTGACCGTGTGAAGCGCCGCTAAGGTGAGTTCGTGTACCACTCCCCTTTTTCTGTTTTACTGTTTTGGGGTGAATACATGCTTGCGTGTGTGATTGTTTTATAAAACTATTGTGATGTGACAAGATACTTGGCTGCTAGATATACTTGACACTCATTAACTCAGAGGTGAGCCGACTTAATATATGGGTAGTACTACTTGGGGAAACCCCCACGCAAAGTGGACTCGGGACGTAAGGGCCCGGGAAACCCTCCACGACGGTTATGGAACCATTGCGGCATGTATTATGCTTTGTAGATCTATAATAGCAGTAGATAGATCTAGTGTTAGGGTTGAGGTGTTGCTTGTACATCACGTGTGTTAAACTGTATAAACTTGTTTATGAAATGATAAACTGTTTTTGGATCCACTTGATTACTTACACGAACTCACCAGTATGATTACTGACCCCGACTCTTTTTAAGCATGTGTTCAGGTACTGCATTCGGATGATTTTGGGAGCATACGGGTTATGTTCGTTTGATTAGCTAGTAGCGGATTAGAGATTGGATCGACTAAGGATTACATTGCTTCGACGACCGCCGCGTCTCGTCCCTGCATAGTTACTAGTCTATTTATTTTAGTTGTGTATTTACATTTTTGGATTAGAAATTGTATAAACAAATAAATATTTGTTACCGTTGCTTCCGTTGTGCAAGTCTGTTACCAAACTGTCGTAACGTCCAGCCCCCTCCTGGTCGGGTTGTTACATGAAACATAGACAACCAAAGATTTTAAGATGGTCAAGAGTTGGGGGGGGGGGGAATCCATATACTATCTCATAGGGACTCTTACCTAACAAAACTGAAGAAGGAACCCTGTTAATCAAATAAGTAGCAGTTAGAACACAATCAACCCAAAACCTTAGTGGTAAACCACTATGAAAAAGTAGGGCTCTGGATGTGTTTAAGAGGTGCCTATGCTTTCTCTCAACAATTCCATTTTGCTGAGGAGTATAGGCACAAGAAGTCTGATGTAGTATACCATTTGCATTACAAAAGGTGTAAGGACAGAAAGGATTGAAGAAACCACTTTTGTTACCTTAGTCTAAATCTTATTTCTGCTAATTATTCTAAGTATGAAGAACTACTGAAGACCAAGATTAAAGTACTGAAGAAGAAAACATCAAAGTGCTGAAGAGTAATGATCAGAGTTTCTCAAGTCAAACCAGACAAGTCAACTGAAGAACTGCTGAAGACAAAACTACTCATCAGTAGTTTTGTCACTCATCAAATGTTTTGATAGAATCTTCAGACCGACTAATGTCGTGTGGATTAGGTCTTTTTGAACCTCCTTTTTAAAACCAACACTTTCCTAAAGGAAATGTCAAGACTCGGTGAAAAAGGGTAATTAATTGCGACCTTTAAATTAAGACACTTTTCAAGTTTTAAATTTATAAAATAAAACGGTAGTTGTGAATTATTCTAAACCCACACAATAGGCAAGTGTAACTATCAAGTGTAGTATAGACTTCCAGCAAGTACCGAGAATCGAACCGAAAGACACGACTCCCCCTACTCAGCCTTAAGTTGCTTGTTAATAAAATGAAGAGATAAAATGAGAAAGAGAGAATGAGAATGACCGAAGTAGAAATCAATACCAAAAAGAAGTGTTGCTTCGGGATCCGACTGTCCTTGGAACAGATTAATAGTATTTATTTAGTGGTGTGTACAAGGCCGCACTTATGCTTAACATGGAGTTGCAACAGCATTCTCCAGAGGTGACAGTTTTCGCAAACCGAGCCGTGTTCTTATTGTTAAATTGAGGGTCTCCCGACCTGGTAAGCTCACCTCTCAACACCGACAGACGGACTACTCAAGACTGTGCATGCCCAACCCTGAATGATCCACCTCCCAATACTGTAATAATGACATCTCAATACTTAAAACTTTTATGGACAACTTGCCGGTGGCCAGAGCATGACCGGACAAGAAACCATTTGATATCATAAAAGAGTCAAGACCAACCAGTACAAGCTCATCTTTACTTGAATTAATTAACTTTTTTAAAGAGTGAATGGTCTATCAATAACTGTGTTGCAGTATAAAGATAAAAGAAAATAAAGACCGTTTTCTTTTAACACAGGTTCATCAAACCTTAACCAGCGCCAAGGCTAACACATAGACCATGTAGCCAAGTCGCAAGATTAAAATTTGACTTATCACTAGGACCAAGTATATAGACCGTACCGACCCTAAGTGAGATTTTGGTAGTAGAGGATTAAGCCTCTAAGTGTGTGTATTTCTACCCACAAATGAACCAATCACTACTCATGGGAATTGGTTAGCTCACAAGTGCGTGAGTTGTTACACACCACGGGTACACTCACGAGTCCTCCCACTTCCTACCAAAACACCCACAAGACCATAGACTAATTAATTAGTTAGTTAATTCATCAAGCAAAATTTAAGTGAAAAGAATTAAACAAGAACACAACACCACTTGATAAATAAAAACTATATATAATCCATACCAAAGAAAGTCCTCACCCTAACAACACTCAGATAATCTAGCCAAACATTGGCTTTACAACTTGCACTCTATATTGGGTATTGGAAGAACACGTAGTAGTGGTTGCATTTGGGATTAAAGAAGGTTTTTGGGTGATTTCTAGTGATTTCTCTCTCAACTCTCAATCTCTAAGTGTTTATGGAGTTATCCCAGGCTCCTAAGGTCACTTACAAGACCCTCAAGATGGCTGGAGAGTGTGTGAACTCGTATGGAATGGATGGGTGAAGGGATGGTTCAAAAGGAGGGGTGGATGCCTCTATTTATAGGCAAATCAAAGGTAGCACGCCCTTGACAACATTCTGGCACGCCCCTGATCAGACAACACGTACTGTTGCAGAATCCTTTGTGCAGAAATGTCTCCCTTTTTGTCTTGCACGCTCGTGCCAAAGTCTATGGCACGCCCCGTGCTTCCTAGTACATCTAACAGTCTTGTCGGTTTTTGCCATAGGATTCCACGTGTTCATCTCATACTCAAACATACACAAATCGTGCAACTTAGTACTTAACATGTGTTAAAGTTCAACGAGTCTAACACATGGGTCAAATAACGCACAAACAAGTCAATACACGTGTTACTATGTTACTAGGCATGTCACGGGGTTCCTATCATGTTCCTAGGTGTCAAATCGGGTTTCGGAATGTCAAAATACACTTATAACAGCAGTACACGCGATTAGGAACTTAGCATGCAATTAGGAAAAGTCAACTGGTGATTGGGGATGGTCAACAGGCGATTGTGATGCTAATCGCCTACCTTAGCATGCGATTGAGAGGCTAATCGCCTGCTAAGAGGCCTAATCGCCTGCCACATCAGGCGATTAGGATGGCTAATCGCCTGTAGCTGCTGCGCGACGCAATTTCGCACGTTTAACCCTCCAAATCAGATCCGAAACATGTGTAAACACCCAAAATCAATCCTAACACATTAACAAACATATTTCAAGCAAAACCCCTAAGTTTTCATCATTCTAACAGTCCCGAATGCGAGCGTTTTCCCAAAATAGTAAACTTAACATGTAAACATCACATCAACATGCAAGAACTTGCCCTAAATAGCAAATATCCAGATTTCATCACATAAACACGTTGTCCGATAGTATCCTACTTCCCTAGCATCATCCTAAAGCAAACCCTAACATCATACAATCAACAACACACCTCATAGCATCCTTAATCATTCAAAATCATCCAAATGGGTCAAAATATCAAACATCAACAATACACAACCAAAACCATCCAAACTCCTAGGACATCATCACACTAACTCATAATCAGCCATAAACACCTTAATAACACAAGAACAATCATGTTTCAATCCTAAAAATCCTACCTTTAATCACATCTAACACATATAATATGCATAAAGGTTTGGGTTTGTTTAAAAACGGTTTTTAATGGATTTTCAAAGACAAAAACATTTATAAGTCAGGTCTGGACTTTTAGGGAACAAAATATAATCATTTAAAGGTTTGGGTTTGAAGAACACACCTTGGATTTAGGAGAAAATGATGAATAAAGCTTGGAAATGGTTGTTTTGATGTAAAAACGAGTTCCAGAGGGTGTTTGTGTGTTGGTATGGGTTATGGGACGGCTAGGGTTGCACAAATGGTGTTTTAGAGGTCAAGGGTGGTATTTATAGGCGTTTCTAGTCGTTTAAAACACGTCAGGCGATTGTGCAGCAGGTACATGCGATTAGGGCTCCTAATCGCCTGACACTTCATGCGATTAGGGCCTAATCGCCCCCTAAGGCATGTGATTAGGGCTAATCGCCTCCTAAGGCATGCGATTAGGGCTAATCGCCTCCTAAGGCATGCAATTAGGGATAATCACCTCCTAAGGCATGTGATTAGGGCTAATCACCCCCTAATATCATGCAATTACGCGTAATCACCTATAACGTCATGCAATCGTGTGTAATCACCGTTTTAACGTATGTAAACACGTATACACAAACCGACAAGTCACATAATGATTAAAAACACATAATACATGAAAACAAACACGTTCACACTCGTTCACCAATTCCCGGGACTCGAGACCTGCGTGTGTTAAAACCCCAATGATGCACGACTCGATTTGACTGACCCTGTCATGTGTAATGTATGCGCGACTCGCTAAGGTAGACTTACTAAGTTTTCAAAAAGTTAGTTAACGGAGTTTGCCGGGTGTCACATCATCCCCACGTTAAAAGAATTTTCGTCCCGAAAATTTCCCGAAGTCAAAGAGAGTGAAGCGATAAAAGAAAAATTTTCCGGGTCGTCACACCCTTAGAGCACGCCCGTGCGCATCTGAAATCCTCAGATTTGACTCCGGTTGACTTGGAAATGTTGACTTGTTGACGTGAAATAGCCGGTACGGCCGTGCCTGCGCAGAGCGCGGCCGTGCTTCATCTGGAACAGCTTCGAAAGTCTTTAATTCCTTGTCTTTTGCATTTTTTTCCTTCATGGGCTTCAAGACTTGCACGTGAGAGACAAGGTTATTGTACTTTGTACCCTTTGTCTCCTAGAATCTTGTTCTCCACTCAAGATGTGCCTTTTCTTTTCCTTTTTGATTTTTTCTTCCAAGAACCTGCATTTATCACATAGAAACGATTTAGATATATTTTATAAAGATAAAAGCATAATAAATGAACAAAAGGAAGATAATTACATACATAAAACATATTAAATTATCGGCACATCACCGACCCTGTTAGGACCTGAGAGTTTGATTTGTTAAGATTTGTTAAGTAAGATGAATATGAATGAATACTAATAATGGAAAGTGCAGCGGAATAATAACTATGCAATCTTAACAAAGAGAACAATTGCTTTCAAACGAGTACATTTCATTCGTCATCACAGATTGAAATTAAGTACAAGTTATTACAAGTTCTCCCCCTCAGCCTGATCACTCAATTGCTTTGTTTGTGTAGAGAATGTGTAAGTGATGAATATAACAGTATAGGCACTGTTCTATTTATAGACAAACTAAACAACTGATGACCTATGACTGACGTCACCTAAGACAGTGACAACTAACTACCTTAACAACATAAAACATCTGCTATACAAAACTACTGTTACATTAAGTAAACCACTGATAGCTAAACAGCTGATAAGGAACATCTGAAAATCTTCAATCATCTGCTGGAGCCTAAGTGCTGTTGGCTCCAGCAGACCTTTGGTCTTGATCAACACTTTGTCTTTATTCCTTCTTCAGCACTTTGTTCATCAGAGGTTGTCTTCACATATGCAGCACTTTGATCAACAGCACTTTAGTCATCAACAGTTTGTGTCATCAGTTGATATCATAGACTTTAGGTTCAAGCTATGCAAGATGAGTTGCTCCAATTCAAGAAGCAACAGGTTTGAGAAATCTGTCCCTTACCTCCAAACAAACTACCAATTGGCACAAGATGGGTTTTCAGAAATAAACAAGATGAAGCTGGATGATTATCAAGAATAAGGCAAGACTGGTGGTACAAGGTTATTCACAAGAAGAAGGAATTGACTATGATGAAACCTTTGCGCCAGTTGCAAGACTTGAAGCTATCAGGTTATTTTTAGCTTATGCAATTTCCAACAAAATAAAAGTTTTTCAAATGGATGTCAAAAGTGCATTTTTGTATGGAAAAATAAAAGAGGAAGTGTATGTTTTCCAGTCACCTGGATTTGAGGATCCTTCTCATCCTGAGTGGGTGTACAGACTTGACAAAGCACTTTATGGGCTATAACAGGCTCCCAGAGCCTAGTATGAAACACTCTCCAACTTTTTACTTAAAAATCACTTCACAAGAGGCTCCATTGATAAAACACTTTTCATAAAGCATGTTGGAAATCATGTCTTACTTGTTCAAATTTATGTTGATGACATCATTTTTGGTTCAACAAACACAAAACTGTGTGATGAATTTAAGAAACTCATGCAATCAAAATTTGAGATGAGTACAATAGGAGAACTACAGTAATTTTTGGGACTGTAGATCAAGCAACAAACAAATGGAACTTTTATACATCAATCCAAATATATTAAAGAATTATTAAACAAATTTTCTTTACAAGACTGTAAATCATGTTCCACTCCCATGACACCAACCACACAAGTTGAACCAGATGATCAAGGAAAACAGGTTGATCAAACCATGTATAGATGTATGATAGGTTCTCTTTTGTATCTAACTACTTCTAGACCAGATATTATGTTTTCAACTTGTGTCTGTGCTAGATATCAATTGGCACCAAGGGAATCACACCTAATTGCTGTCAAAAGAAATTTCAGATATCTGAAAGGAACTCCTACATTAGGAATTTGGTATCCTGCTTCAAGCAATACCAAGTTAACAGCTTTTTCAGATAGTGACTATGCAGGGTGCAAAATGTCAAGAAAATCAACATCTGGTGGTTGTCAATTCTTAGGAAACTGTCTGGTATCGTGGCAATCAAAGAAACAAACATCTGTGGCAACTTCAACAGCTGAAGCTGAATAAATTGCTGCTGTAAGCTGTACATCACAGATCCAATGGCTCCAATATCAACTACTTGATTATGGAATCAAAGAGTCCAAGACTCCACTTTTAGTAGACAGTAAATCTGCCATTAACATCATTCAAAATCCTGTTCAGTTTTCAAAGACTAAACATATTGAAATCAGGTATCATTTTATAAGGGATTTCTATGAAAAAGGCAAGATCGAGGTGAAACATGTGACAACAGCTAATCAAATAGCTGATGTCTTCACCAAACCCCTTGACACATCAACATTTCAGAGGTTAGTATCCATGCTTGGGATGCTAAATTTTGAGTAAAGTCTGTAAGTGTTTTCATTTTACTGCATATATTTTACTTTCACTTACCTGTTTACTAATCTGTCTTAAAACCGCTGATAAACAACAAAAAGAGAGAGAAACTACTGATGTTTTAAGAACATTAAAAAAGGAAATTTTCAGAAAAAGGATAACTACTGATAATCATCAGAAGTTATAAATGTGTTTTAAAAGTCATTCTCGTTAGTTGTTTGAAACTACTGAAGAGAATATGGAAACTACTGATGAACAAAGTTGTCTCATCAGCAGTTTGGTCAAAAAGGGCTAATCAGACTTTTCACACTTCAGAAGTTTGACCTAGGCGGTTAAAAACTTCTGATAAATATCTTTTTCTCAGACTTATCCATTCAAAAAGCAAAGTTACCTCTTTCTCTCTCAAAGGAAAGTTAAAAAACCCCCTCTCTGACCTAAAAACACTGTTCGATCAAACAAAACCATGGCTCTCATTCTTAAACAGGGACACAATCAACGAGGCTACTTTGACAAAGATTCGGCCTGGTCCCAATACGACAAAATCATTGATTTAGTCGTCAAATCCCAGTACAACAAAACTTTCACCATTGATCCTCCCATTCATATTCAAACTCTTAATGAGTTCTGGGCTAATGCAGAGGCGGTGACTGTGAACAATAAGTTGATTTCCCTCAAGTCAACCATCCAAGGGAAACATATGGCAATCACACCTGAATCATTGGGAATAAGACTTGGCTTAAATGATGCTGAAGCTCCTGAGCATATTCCCACTGCTGATATTCACTTAACCATGACTGAGTGTGGTTACCAAGGTACTTTATAACATGCAACAGTTTATAAAAAAATATTTTGATCCACAATATAAACTGTTATTTCATTATATAATCATGTGTTTAAGTCCTAAAACTGGATCTTATGATCAGATGCCTTCAACTTTTCAACCAATCTTTCATTCCGTTGTGAATGAAACAACTTTAAGGCATCAACACTTTTCTTTAATGAGTTAGTGTTGCATTACCAAAATTCCAAAAAGAAGTTTTTGTTGTACCCAAGATTCATTATGCAATGCATAATAAAAGAACTTGGAGAGGGAGTACTTGTAGGAAAGTCAACAACTTTAAGAGAACAACTGTTGTGCAAACCTCTGTTGCTGAGAATTAAGACAATAACTGTTGTGCAAACCTCTGTTGCGGAGCCTACTGCTCTTGGTGATCATGGCACTACATCCAGTGCTGTGAAACCCACACCAGCCACCACAAAAAAGAACACTCCATCCACTAAACCCCCCAAGAAACAATCTAAAAAGGTGACTCTGGAGGATGAGATACCAGAGAACATTCCTGTTGCAACACAAAAGCAACAAACAACCACTGTTGACACTTCCTCTCAACAGGTGGTAAAGTCTCAACCTAGCCAAACTACTCATGTATCCTCTCAAAAGGATCATGTTGTAAGCCAAGGGGAAACACATCATGGGGCAGATGATTCACTTGAACATCTGTTCACAAGTCATTCTCCCAGGGCTAATATTCTTGTCACTCCACAACCCTCACCATCAATTCCTCCAACTATGAAACCATTGTTTGAGGCCATTGACAAAACTCTGGACACAACCAGTTCCTCTCAACCACATATCACTGAGAGTGCACCTCAACAAGTGACTGGTCCAGAGAAAAGTCAATTGGTCATCCTACAAACAGAGGAGGCCACACCCTTTGAGAACATGTAACTCAAAGTGGTAGTTCAAGTGAAGCAGCCACTACTGTTGTAGAGACCATTGTCTCACTTAAGGACAGTGGTTACATCAATCATACTTCCTTGAAGGCAACAACTGCTGAGGCAACAAGATTGACCTCAATTCCAGTTAGAAGTCCCAGTACCAAGAACAAGGGGCATCTGGTTTCTTTCCTAAGGATACTCCTCCTAGAACTGAACTAGTTACAACTACCACCTCTGGTAGGAATTCAGATGATCCCATTAAGTTGGGTGATGGGTTAAAATACCAAGAATTGACGGAGAGAGTGGATGCTATTGAATCATCTGTGTCTGAAATCAAAGGTGATATCAAGACCATCATGAACACCTTAGTGACTCTCACACAAAGTCAACCATCAAAAGAAGGCATTGCTAGTGAGCTATGGAAATCTGTTAGTCCCATTATCATAGTTCATCGAAAACTAGCTGATCAGACACAAGAGACTTACATGACTATGATCAGGAATATGGTGGATGCTAGATTCAATGACACAAAAGCAGACATCAAAGCCATCAAAGATCATTTGTTGAAGACTTCTGGCTCTGCCCCCACAACTATACTCAGAGATGAAGATGATGATGAATTCACAGCAGCTGATGCCAAAAAGGGGGAGAGTGGTAGAGACAGACATAAGAAGTTGAAACCTTTTGGGGCTCCACCTTCTCACCAAGAAAAGTCTACTCCAGAGCCTGCAACAGAGTCTGCTGACCAAACCACTGCTGAAGCAGCCAAGACTAAAGAAATTGATGAATCAGCCAATGAAAGGGCTGAACAGGCTGCTGAGGCTAAGAAGATCAGGGCTGAAACACTGAAAACAAAAGCAGAGAATCTTTCCAAGAAGAAAGAGGAACAACAGCAAGAAAATGAAAATGTTGGAACTTCCAAGAGGAAGAAGAGGCCTGCTTCTCATGTCAGGCAGCCTCCTTCAAAAACAAAAACTTCGGTTGCTGCTTCCACCAAAACAACTGCCAAATCATCTACCACATCATCCACTACCACCACAACAGCTTTAGCCTTGACCTTGCCACCCATTCCATCACCACCTCAAACATCTGCTGGTGCTACACAAGCGCCAACAGATGTTAACATTCCAAAATCACCACCATCTCCTACCATCTTGTACAAAAGGAAAAGAAAATCCACCTTTGTTGTACAAGATGAAAACATAGCCACCACACCACCACCAACTCAACCTATCCCTGCTATTCCACTTCAATCCTTTTCACCACACACTTCCAAATTCACCTCCACCAAATCACCAACATCTGAACTTCCATTAGCAGCTCAGTATCCCCTTGAGCTTGACATGATCAAGGGGGAAATTCAATCCTTCTACAATACTGAGGATGCTTCACAACTAACCTTCCCATCTCTTTCAAGCCTGAACCTGCCTGAACCAAGAAACCTTGATGAATATTTGAAACAGAAGGGTAAGCAAAAAGACTTGATAATCAAAGAGAAATACAAAAGGAAGGATGACAGGACTGCTCAGGGCATCCATTCAGCAGAACTTGGCAAATTGAGAAGGATTGAAGACTTTGCCAAGGACCTGAGTAAGTCCATGTCTGCAAAGCTCATCAGTGGTGACATGGTGAAGATTGTTAGAGAGTCTCTTCTTGATCAGATAATGGCCACCAAGCCTTACAAAGCCCAAAGGAAACATTTCACAGGCTGGACCATTCAAACCCTTAAAAAAGAATTACAAAGAATTGAAGAGCTGAAGAAACACAACCAAAAGGAAAAAAGAATTACAAAGAATTGAAGAGCTGAAGAAACACAACCAAAAGGCTGATGTACCTGACTTCAGGAAGGGCAAAGACCCTGTCAGAGCTTTAAGGTTCAAAAGAATGATGGTTGAACTGGTTGATGCTGGATATGGTGAAATGAAGAACATAGCCAGATGGTCCGAATTAAGGTTGGTGGAAACTTACAAGAAGCTTGAAGAGAAAAGAAAGACTGATCCAACTTTTCCACCAAAACCAACTTACCCTGATGATGAAAACACCGGTAAATCCCATCAGACCCTTTCATTTGAAGCTCTACTTCCTTCAACAGACATCAACATAGCTGCTAGAAGACAAATCAAAAGGCAAAAGGAGATGTCTGTAGAAGACCAAAAGAAGTTTGCTGATACTTTTGTAAAAGAGGGGATATTCAACCAAGTAAGATACTTCTCTGATCCCATCAGTGAAGAATTATGAAGAATCATTGGGAGGCCTCCATCACCAAACTCATCATCAATAAACTTGCAACCTGAAAATCCATCTGACTTAAAAGTTCTAAAATGGAAGGTAGACAAAACCAACCATGAATTGACTCTGCTCAGGTCAGATGGAAAGATCCAAAAACTAGGTATGGATGATGCATACAGTCTGAGTGCACATAATCTCATGGACCTGATGAGTTTGGAACTAGAAAGGGATGCTGATGATCTCTATTCCTTTAAGTTTGAATTACAATTGAAGGGGCAAATTAGAGAAAGTCTGATGAGGAATAAAAATCAGAAATAAAGACAAGTTTTGGCATCATCTGTTCTAGGGGGAGATTGTTGGGTCTGCTGACCTGGAAAAGAACAGATGATTGAAAGCCAAAATACTCTAACTGCTGATCATCAATAAAACAGTGCTTTATACAAGGATCCTGCCAAACGAGTGATGACACTAACTGCTGACAACTAAAGTGCTGCCGAAACAAAGTGCTGCTGATTGAAGATAACAACTGATGAACAAAGTGCTGAAAAGGAACAAGACAAAGTGCTGACAAAGACCAAAGGTCTGTTGGAGCCAACAGCACTTAGGCTCCAACAGATGTTGAAGAATATCAGAGTTTACTTATCAGTTGTTTAGTTATCAGTCGTTTACTCAATGTAACAGTAGTTTAGTCTAGCATATGTTTAATGTTGTTAAGGTAGTTAGCTGTCACTGTCTAGGTGACTTCAGTCTTAGGTCATCAGTGCTTTGGTTTGTCTATAAATAGAACAGTGCCTGTACTGTTCTATTCATCACTTCACACATTCTCTGCATAGACAAAGTATTGAGTGATCAGGCTGAGGGGGAGAATTGTATAACTTGTACTAGTATTTTCACAATCTGTGATGACGAATGAAAAGTACTTGTTTGAAAGCAATTATTCTCTTTGTTAAGGTTACATAGTTTATATTTCCGCTGCACTTTCCATCTTTAGTATTCATTCATCTATTTCATACCTAAACAAATCTTAACAAATCAAACTCTCAGATCCTAACATAATCATTGTTTTAATAATATTCGTTTGATGGTAAGTTATTAAAAAATACGTTTTTTTATAAAAATCTTTACTTTTCAGGTCTTTATGAAGAATTGTTTTGTTTGAAGATTTATTACGGTGGAGGGTTTACTGAATTTCCTGATATGTATTATGAGAATGGTAAGTGTGATTATGTTGATTTGCTTAACAGGGAGCATTTTAATATAACTAAGATGAATGAAATTGCACAATCACTTGGTTTAAAGATGCGGGCCTTCAACACTATCATTATGTAGTTCCTTATCATGATTTAGATTTTGGGTTAAGACCATTACGTACCTATAGTGATGTACAAAGTTTGTTGAGGCATGTGGTCGCTCATAAAGAAATAACTGTTTATATTAAAGAAGGGGCAAGCATGGTAGGGATAAAGCCTAAAACACCAGTAAAAAATCTACTGATAACATAAATGTAGGAGAATCACAAGTTATAGATGCAGTGTTTGAAAGCATTTTTATTGAAGTTATGAATCCTGAACCTAAGTTGATAACTAATGGAGAAAATGAAATAGTTGATGAAGTAGATAGGAAAGGTAAATCAAAGGTTGATGAAACAGTAGTACCTAAGTTCATAAGTCCTGAAGTTGAAATTGATGAAAATGAAATAGTTGATGTTGATAATCAGATGTTTGAGGTTGAAGTTGATATGTCAAACTTTGATGGTAAGAACATACTTGGTGACACACATGAAGCAAATGTTATTCATGCACATCATAATGATGATGAAGATGAGTGTTTAAGTAATGATAATAGTGAAGTGAAGAAGTTAATAAGGAAGCATGCAATAGAAACTAGGGGGAAATTGGGTTTCAAAGGAATGATTAAGTGAGGGTCAGGGCTATTTGCAAAGGGCTAGTTCCATCTTTTGATGATACTGCTGGGTCAAGTAATCAAATTGTAAAAGCAGAATGTGTAAAACAGGTTAAAGAGCCAAAGAGCCAAAAAGATGGTGGTAGGAAAACAAAAGAAGACCCCAGTAAATGTCCATGGTGTGTATATGTTTCAAAACTTGAGAATCAACCAACTTGGCAGGTTATCACATATAACCCACAACACAGATGCCTTCAAAGTAGGTCTGTGAGGCCTTTTACTGCTAACTGGCTTTCTAAGGATGTTATCCAACAACTGGAATCAAATCCTAACATACCTGTCAAGGCTATACAAGACCAAATGCAGAAGAAGTATCAGATAGGAGTATCTAAAATGAAGGCTTTCAGGGCTAAAGCAGAAGCTGTAAAACAGGTTATGGGTGATTACAGTAAACAATACAGGGTGTTAAGGGATTATGCATTAGAGTTGATGAGAACAAATCCTAACACAACAGTAAAAATTGATGTTGAGCCCGAGGTAAATCCATCTTCTGATACTAGAACATTTAGGAGAATTTATGTATGTTTAGGACCATTGAAGGAGGGTTTCAAAGCTTGTAAAAGGGATATAATAGGTTTGGATGGTACTTTCATGAAGGGTCCATTTCCAGGATAATTGTTGACAGCTGTAGCTATGGATCGGAATAATGGCTTCTATCCTATTGCTTATGCAATTGTGCAATCATAGACAAGAGCATCATGGACTTGGTTTTTGGATATCCTTAAAGATGATTTGGATGATATAGTTAAAACTTAAAACCAATTTAACATTTATATCAGACAGACAAAAAGGCCTAATCCCAGCCATTGAGGACCTATTCCCTAGAGCTGAACATAGGTATTGTTTGAGACATATCAATCAGAATATGCAACTTCAGTGGAGGGGCCAGGCTTTTAAGGATCAATTGTGGTCTATAGCATCTGCAACTACAGCTCCAATGTAGAAGACAACAACTGCTCCTAAAAAGAAGACATCTGCTCCAAAGGCTGCTGTTAAGAAGACAACTAAGAAGACTACTGCTACACATGGTGAACCATCAAAACTAGGAAACAAGAAAAGAAAGGCTGCAAATTGAAGATGTTTTGGTTTAGCTTTATGGAAACTTGACTTTTTTTGGTTTAATGTTTTGGAAACATGTTTTGGTTTGTGTCTGCTGACTATGTTATGGTTTTTAACTTTGAATATCTAATTTTGTTCAGATACATTGTTGAAACATGTTGGTTGAATGTCATTTGAACTGTTTTGGTTAATATCTTAGATAGAGTTGATTGCACATTGTTTTGAGAAACTGATGTCAGATGGGTCAAATATGGCTGCTATTTGTCAAAGTCAGTCAAATGGGTCATCTGCTTCCAATATGGTTCAAATGTTGTTTGAATATGGCTGCTAATGTAACAGTTTACTGCTGTCAAATGGGTCACCAGATTATTGTATTATGGGGGTAACAGTTGATTGCACATTGTTGTCAAATGGGTCAAATGTTTACTGCTGTCAAATGATATTGTGACAGTTTACCTTCATTCAAATGGGTCAAATGTAACACTACAATACACACAATATACTTGTAATAATATTTTCATTATCAAAATATGTCACAACATTACAATACCAAAACTAACTCTCTAAACATCATTACAGTTACCAAAAGATGAGAGTTGTTTACATTACAACCTACCACAAAAGACTAGCAAAAGGTTAGAGTTGTTTACACATAAACCACCACAAAAGACTAGCTAAGTTAACTGATGATCAACCACCACAAAAGACTACCAAACCTTATTCTACATTAACACATAAAGACTAGCAAACACCACCACAAAGAACATCTAACTGATGATCAACCACAAATCCCACTTCTTAACATCCCTGGCATGACTTTCTTTGACTTCTTTAACTGCTTCTTTCATTTCTTTAAGTGAGTCTTCATACACTGCCACCTCATCTTTCAAATCCTTCACTTTCATCTCAAGAAGGGACCTTGAGTTCACTAGCCCTTTAATGATGTTGGTAGTATGTTTGCACAATGGAGGCTCAACTCATGCAAAAAAAGAACATCTTGAACGCTGAAACATATAATGTAATACCATTAATACTCATTCGATCATCAAATGGAGAAAATGTTACATTAAAATCGCCTAATTTTTAGGGTTTGAAATACATACCAGAGCAGAGCATGTGTAGAACTGACGACCTAGATTCGTTTCAGTCCACGAGGTTTTGATTGCAGCTTGCCTACCACATCTGCAGAACACCATGTTTGTTGGATGATCATGATTGTGATGATCGATTGGGGTTGAGTGTTGGTGGTTTTGAAACAGGGGAGAAGGATCGGTATTAATAATATGGAGGATGGATGATGGTGTATGAATGTTTGGAGATAAAATGACCATAATACAATCACGTGCAAATCACGTGAGGGTAAACTCAGTTAACTTTAAACATAGTTAGTGCCTAATACCCTACATTGAAACAATTTAAAAGCTTAGTACCTTAAAGAGAAACAATAATACCTTAATGCCTTACATTAAAATTTGGAGGAAACCATAAGGACTAACGGTGTAATTTTTTCTTGTTATATTGAGTTTTTGGTTTTATTATTATTATTATTATTATTATTATTATTATATAGACGAGATTTGAATTGACAACTTTGCCCCTCAATTAACTGAGATTGACTAACAGAGTCAGGCACTTGGACGAAACCAACAAGAATTTGAAAACTTTTGGATTCAAATGAGAAAAAATAAACTTTTGGATGAAACTAGCAAAAAAGGTCAAACCTCAGGGACGAAAATGGCATTTAACTCCAAATTATATTTCGCGTGTCGTAGATTTTGTTTTTTTTATAAGTATAGTTTTCTTATGTGCTTATACATCAAGCCAAATTATTGTTATTATTATTTTTTAGAGTATACTGCCAAAATGGCACCTGAGGTTTGACACCATATGACACTTTAGACTGAAAAATTTATTTTTATCACTGGAAACCTTAACATTTACATTTCTTGCCATTTTAGATACTTTACCTAACGTGGTTAAAAATCTCAGTTAAGTTAAGGGGTAAAATTATCATTTCATCTCATATTTGTTAAAACCCTTAAAAACTTAGTTTTTTACCCTGTTATCTTATCTCGCCCATTCATTCCCCATTTTGAAAACCCAAACTTCACCATTCGAGCTTCCAAAATGTGGACGATTAGAGACAATGATTTGGGATTCAACCAAAATGTCAAGTAAGGTTAATTATTTACGGTTACTTCATCTAAATAATCAATCGATCCTTTGCTAAAATTTTGGAATTCTTATGTCAGGTAATATTCCTAATGGTTTTACATTGGAGTTCCATTTTGGTAAAATCGCCTACATTGACCATGTGGACTCTAAAATTTCAGTTATTAATAATGATATTGTCTTAGCAATTAGATATTCAAGAGAGGAAATACATAACTTGAGATATTTTAGGATACCATGAGAAGATTTAGACATTGGGTTAAGACCTTTGTCAAGTGAATGAGGTCGCTTTCATGCATAGCCATAGGGATAGATTGTATGTGGTGAGCATAACTGGCCACGCGCTATGAGTTTTAACTTTAATATGTGTTAGATAGTACATGATTCATCAAACAACACATCATCAAACAACAAAGAACTGATTCATTTCATTAATTGACACGAAATTACATGAAGGTTAGAAAACAAGAAACTAAAACATGATCCAATACATGACAATTACAAACAAAGTTGCAAATAAAACACAATTCAGCTTCTTGTTCTCGGATGCCAAACTCCTTTCTTCTCATCATGTTCGTTGATAGATTGCAGCAACCCAGGTATCAGGCTGTCACCCAAAGGTGGTTCGGCCCAACAAACAAACGAAAACTTCTACCTTTCTTATTGTAGGAGAAAAATCAACGTCCAGGGTTTGTGGACGTATTAGAAACACATATGATAGTTTGGGCACCACAATTGCAATACACCATCATTGAATTCGATGAATGATGTTAGACTTGTATGTACTAATTGATGTTTCAAGGCTGATTTTTGTAGTCTTCGATGTTAAGGTTTCATTTGGGAACAAAAGTAATGAGCAAAGAAATGAAGAAGCAACTTCAAACAAAGGATTTAACAAGTGTGAGCTGAAATGACAATTTTACCCCTAAACTTAACAGAGATTTTTAACCTCGTTAGGAAAAGTGTCTAATTTGGCAAGAAATGCAAACGTCAGGGTTCCAATGATAAAAATAAATTTTTTTGTCTAAAGTGGCATATGGTGTCAATTCTCAGCGGCCATTTTGACAGTTCACTCTTTTTTTTGAATGACTAATTTTTTTATACCCGTATATTTACACCCTTGGAGTTGAATTTCCAATCTCACCTAAGAGGGGACTTCTTCTCTACCACCAAGCTATAACCTAAGTGACGACAATTTACTCTTATTTTTATCTAGAATAAATCATGGAGGAAAAAGGCAACAACCTTTTTGTTGTAATAATTATCATTAGATTATTATATCGTTCAAGAAGTTTATAACGTTTGGTTGAGTCATCCATATATTTTTTAACAGGAAAGACTGAGTTTTACTAATACTTTGAAATACTTATTAATAGTAATAGTCTAAATCAACAATAAAATATGTTATCAAATTTTTGTAACAGTTTAAAGGCCGGGAAGGTTTGTTTCTTAATATTGCCAATTTTGAAAAAAAAAAAAATGTACATGACAATAATTGAACAAGCAAGGTGTGAACTCTCTATATACATATTTATTAAACTTGTCTTCAATTGCTTGTATTTTTATTCTTGGCAAGCACTTTTTTATAACCACACATCTTCCAAAAGAAACTCGATATGATGTAACATGAACAGAAATAAAAAGGTTTTGTTATATAGTTTTTAAACTATTCCTTAAAATAATACAAGCTTTAATATACAACTATTGATTTGAACTAGTTGTTTGACGATCGCGCGTTGCGCAATCTGGAAATTCGTTCGCTACAATTCATACGGAGAGCGCTAAACTGCGTGATAACAAAGCGGATATGTATAAGAGACACCCGAAGCATTGCACATCGAGCTTGTCAAAATGGTTCAATAAAATGTGCAGTACATATCATCACATGAAGTAGTTGTATTTTCTAAAAAAAAAAGCAACGCTTTGACTACAAAACAGTTCCTGTCACCTCCTACTTCTCTTCTTTGTGTGTTAGATTTAGCAACAAAGTGGACAATTTAGGCTTGGCACATTTACACATGATGCCTTTCTTTCCCGGACTCTGTAATTCAAAAGGAAAACCATACCACTCTACTACCTCACAACAACATAAAAAAACAAAATGTTAGAATAAGCATGATCGGATTGTGTCATGATTGGATGGCATAATACCATCAAGGTAAGAGAAAATCAACCTTTTGATTATGTCCAATAAACACGCAACTAATTTTATCATCATTCCTTAACACGACGTTGCTTCTCCCGACTTTCTCTCATGACTTCCCATTATCTCAGTTGTAAATGATTATAGGGTATCACGCCTTCACTTTTAGACAACTTTCTTTCAATTTAACATGTCGAACATGCTGTGTTATTAGCTAAAAAAGAGATTCTAGCATGTCATATATGAAATGTTATTCAAATTACCTATTTTCAATACAAATGGGTTGAAATTGCATCTTTTATTGTGTGTTTATAAGGATTATTGAAACTTGAAGTCCCATTTATCGCTTGAGCTGACAACATAAGAAGGTTTGTGGGTGATTGATGTCGGTCTTTCAAGATTGAAAAACGTCCTTGAACATATGCTAGTTGGGCTTGCAAATACTGCAAAACACACAACCACCACTTATTAAAAGGCAAAAACAACAAAAAACTAAAACAACACTACAAACGAACCTTCACCACATGCGAAAAAAAAGGCAACCCATCGAACCAAATCTAAAAAAAGAAGAAAGAAAACCTCGTTAAACATTAAAAAAACAATAAAGAAGAGAAAACGATAAATAAAAAACATAACAGAAACAGACAATCAAACGAAAGGGAAAAAAGATATGTAAACATCAGAATTGCTCATAACCACTTGGGAGTAATATAATCCTTACGTAAAGGCCATCCTATCCTATGTGAAGCTTCTTTTCTTACAGAGCCTTTAATTTTTTATTTATCTTTAGGGCCTTAAGATACATTTCAAACGTGGATGATTATCATAAAAGATTCCCAACATATCATAAGATTACCCACGATAAATGTTACCCCAAAACAACAAAAGGGAAAAAAGATATGTAAACATCAGAATTGCTCCTAACCACTTGGGAGCAATATAATCCTTACGTAAAGGCCATCCTATCCTATGTGAGGCTTCTTTTCTTACAGAGCCTTTAAATTTTTTTATTTATCTTTAGGGCATTAAGATACGTTTCAAACTTGGATGATTATCATAAGGGATTCCCAACATATCATAAGATTACCCGTGATAAATGTTACCCCAAAAGTCTAAATATAAATATATAAATCAATGAACTTGACGGGAAAATATATAACTACCGTTAATGGTTATCGAACCGCAAGTCGCATCGATCACCAACAAACACCACCATCGCTAATACCACCTTCACTGACTCACCATCGTGGACCGGCGACAACCCTAAATTGGTGACCTTACAATCTATCCATTCGTTAAGCAGCACCTAAAATAACAAAATCCTAACTATTATTTATTATAAACACTTCGTTTCATCCCATCATACTTCATGTGTTGTTAGACATTCCAAAGCCTACCTATAATCAAATTTCACAACGCGATTAAAAGTAACAACGTGAAACGTAACTTATAAAATACAACTTAATAAAATGGTACCTCTTGGTGTCCCCTGTCCTCGGAATGTTGATTATTGCACTGAACTTTATTGCAACAAATCTACTAATCAAAACCATCCAAGTGGGATTTCTCCCCTCTAGCCAACGGTATCATCATTACTGGATTCTAGGTCAGCAATGGTTAGAATTGGTGCATATGACAAGTTTACTCGAGGGTAGCAAGAACTACACGATAAAACAATTTAGCATGTTTAAAAAAAGTTAAACAACATCTAGAGTCGTTAAACCAGGCTCAGAATTCAAAATCAAGAGCACGCCATGGTTGCAGAGGGGGTTGTAGATCAACACCTACCATCCACCAACCCTGCCACGCTAAAGCAACACCATCATTCATGGTCATATATATAAATTCATCACAACCCATCTACAAATTTAAGAAAGTACATGTGTAGGCGTAAACATAACATAACAACAGTTTAACGCTTCAATACGTAACCAGCCAATGACAAATCCAAGTCAACCAATGCAACAACCTACACAACCAAGACACAGTTTCCGGACCACCATAGCGACTGAAAGTGGCGGTGTGGACAACCTCAACAATGGTTTTATCGTCGCCTAAAACCCCTAAAACCAAAATGTGGCAACAACCCCACAGTGCACACCTCTCACCATCACCGTGGTGTAAAGTCGTCACCAAAAGCCACCACATACCATCATTCAACATACAACAAACACCATCTACCATCACCACGTGACCATGGTGTAAAGACGCCACCTAAGGTGGCTGGAATCGGCCACTGGCAAATAACTCACCAAAACAACCACATACCGTCATTCAATAGTTAGGTCACAACAAAACCCATAAATAGGAAAATAAATCAAACTGAGAACCAACAAAACTACGAATATGGCACATTTGCTGTTCAATTAGTAGAGCTATAAATATAAGTATAATGAGCAGATATTTTTCTTACGAAACTTGACCAAGGAAATCATATGATGGTGCTTATCTTTACCGACAAATATGGTTAGACAAATCTTTTCGTTGTTGAAAGTTCTACAAGGCTTTGGTGTGTGGGGTAACGTCTTCAGCCACCTCAGTTGGGTGACGCTCCAACATCACCCCTTCGCTAAATAGGGATACTATAGACCGCCTCGCCAACCCCTTAGCAGCGTGATTATATGATTTTTGTAGGGCCGTGCATAAACCAATCAATTTTTTTCGGCTTTATTTCCCCTTTCGTCCTTTTAATTATTAAGGGATTTATGGAGTTTTAATCCACAACACTTTAGTTAAAAGCTCCCTTTGTCTATGTAGCAGTCATGTTACGTAGACGTGATGCTTTAAAACCATAGGGAGCTTTATTCCACACCCCTCAACCTAACTGTTTTAGTTATTCTCAAGTTCTTACATTATTGTTGTTGGCCCCAACCCAAGAATCAAACCAGAAAAAACCAAGAACAAGATGAACTTTAACTCAAACAAAACTTTCAGTAAATATGAACTTGCATGCAAGTTAAAATAAACTTTTCCTGCTATTTAGACTAAACAAATCCTTATCTTACTAGGACTCAAATACCCTAACTTGCAAAACAATCTAACCTACTAGATAAATCGAAACAACTAATTAAATAATTTTTCACTTTGGCCGTTCTTCTTTGTGTGTTAGGATAAACATCTTCAATCTCCCCCTTAATCCTAAAATCCGATCATACTTCTCTTGCTCGTTTTTCCGACCGAACCACAAATTTTGATTGTTCTTGCTTCTTGCTTAGTCTTCATACTTTCTCGCGTTCTTGGTGACATGCTATCTTTCTTCCTTGAATTATGTTGAATTCTTACTTGCTTCTTACTTTATCTTGAAAACGAGTTTCTTGCTAATCAGAACCAAAACAGGTTCTGATTTCTTGCTTTTGCTACTGATCAAAAGATCAGATTACTTTCTACCTTCTTATGTTCTTTCTTACTTTCTTCAAGATCTGGTTCTTGACTACCTTCTTTCTTCAAGATCTGAATCTTAATTGCCTTTCAAAATCTGGATCTTGACTGCCTTTCAAGATCCGACTATTGACTGGCTTCCACATTCTTTCAAGAATCGAGTTCTTTATTAGTTCTTTATTACTTACTAACTTCTTTGAGGATATGAACATGGCAACATTCTTTCCAAGGAATGTTCTTGTTTACCTTCTTACCTACTTTCAAGTAACGTTTGTAGCAACCTTCTTTCTAATGAACTATCTTGATTGCATGCTTCCTTCTTGCTTTCTTTTTATTCATCAACAAAAACCTTATTTTTTCAACCTAATCAACCCAAATACATGAATCTCGCGAACCCGGTTTCTTCTTCTTCAAACAACTAAAGAAAAAAAAAACTTTACCTTATGTATTTTTTTCTTCAGCATTGGTGAGAAAATTCACCTTCATACTTTGCAAAAAAAAAAATCAAAATAGATGAAAACCATTTTTGTCTTTTCAAAATTGTTTATACAATCAAAGCCCGCCAAGTTAGTTCGGTCAACTGAGACGGCTAGTACTTACTTGGTGTCTAGGTGCTTTTTTTAGTGTTTTGCAGGAGGGAAGAGTTTTTTTTCTTTTTTTTTTTAATGTTTAGCTATGTGCAAAGTTTTTTTTTTTTTGTGTGTGTGTGTGTGTTTAGCTGATGGCTAAATGCGGACACCTTTTGTAGCTTTGTAGGTGGCTAAGTTGACTATTTTAAAAAGTTTCTTGTTACACTTATCTATTTTATTAAAAACAGTTAGGATTTCTTTATATAAAAGGAATGAGAGATAGGTAGTGACGTAGCTCACCGCATACATATATTGGTTAGCGTAGGTGGAGAACCGCCATAGGAGTATTGTACGATAAAAGGTTCCTAAGTTATTAAGGGAAATTTTATAGGGTTGCATTTAGATATGATATGCAATATGAGACAGACTGTTGGGACTTCAAGAAAACACAAGAATACAAAGTGGATATAGCCGAGATGAGGATGCTAAGGTGGATGTATGGGCATACGATGTTAGACCGAATAAGAAATGAGGCTTTTAGGGAGAGATTAGGAGTGGCAAGTATTTCAAATAAGATAAAGGAGGGGAGATTGAGATGGTTTGAGGGAGTAAGGAGTAGAGGGACACTGTAATTGACTTGGGATGAGCAAATTAGACGTGATTTACTAGAGTTGCACCTCTCTGAGAATATGGTCCAAGATATGAGTTCGTAAAGGCCTAGGATCAAAGTTAAGGAATTTAGGGGATTAAATAGTAGTGCTTTAGCTCGTTTTTAGGGGCTTTGAGCATTCATAATAGGTTCCTTATCCCCATCCACATAATTACACTAAAAATCACTATATTTTCTTTCTCATTTTCAGTTACATAATACCTTTTAATACCTTTATCGTTACATTTTCTCCCTCCCCTACTTACAACTACTTTAAAAAATATTAAAAATAAATGCGGGGGAGTAGAGTCTTCCAAATATACAGATGAACATTAACATTTGTTCTCTCCTCCTCTCACAGCCATTTCCTAAAATGTGCATAATTCACTCACATATACACGTAGAACGTGCTGTGAATGCTCTTAGATAATCCTACAGTTTAAGGGGACTATGCATGTGATATTCTTCATGTATGTATCTATGCATGTTTTTTTTTATATTGCATATTTTATGTTCCAGTATGTTACTCCCTCAATGGTTCTTGTGTTATTCTTGTAGCTTTCTACCTATCTTCTTGTAGTTATGTTTGTTGTTTGTTCTTGAGTCTCTCTAGAAAACATTTTTATTTTCAGGAATAGAGGTAACATTTATTTATATTATGTCCTCTCCAAACACTGCAATAGCTTTGTTGTTTGTGTGATTTACTGAATACGTCTATTATTGTTGTTTGTATCTATTTTGTGAAACCTATCTATTTCTAGTAATGTTTATAAATATCTATGATAAAAAAAATATATAACATGAACAGTTGATATTATACTGAACTTTCCAAAAAGAATACAATTTATTCAATTATTAGTTTCACGTAGTGAAAACGACCTATAAAAACGACAACAATATGTTTTCACATACACAACTTTACAGCTAATCATACACCGCAGCCGTATCCTCGACTTAATGCGGAGAAAGTGCACCATAACCCCGTACCGGAGCTTGCGCCAGTGATGGTGCCATCACTGGCGCCGACACTGGAGCAGTAGTCAGTTGACCATCCAAGGCCTCCAACTGATCAGCTCCAGAATACCCAATTGAGCAAGGGACTTGACTAAGAGACTTCGCATTCACGCAAGAATCATGAGTTTTCGAAAAGAAACGATGACACTCATCCGGCGATCTTTGGTTCGGAAGATCGATAATGCAGTTCATACTCACGTTTAGAACCCCTTCCTTAATCCGTTTACGACACTCTGGACCAACCTGCGTAAAATAGTTATACGAAAGCGTAAAATTCGATAGCTTGGGTAAGCTACACACCATCTCAGGCACCACCCCGAAGAACATATTACGCGCCAGGTTTAGTAGCTCCATTTTTTTTAAGCACTGAAACGAGTGCGGGATTGGCCCGGTTAAGTAGTTCGACCCGACATCGAAAACCGTGGCTTTTTTTAAAAACCCGATCTCGTACGGTAAGCATCCGGATAACTTGTTGTTCAAGAAAAGAACCTCTTGTAGGGTATCGTTAGCTAGCTTGATGCTTGATGGAATCCCGCCAATGAATTTGTTGTTGGCTAGGGTTAGGTAAATCGCGGTCGTTCGGCCGAGGTTGTCGGGTAATTTTTGGATAAAATTATTGTTGTTGATGAAGAGCAAATCTAGATTGAGGAGAAAGACTTGGGGAGGGACAACGCCCGCGAAATTGTTGAACCGAAGGTCCAGGAATAGTAACTGGTTGCCACGTAGGACTTCGTATGGGAAGTTACCCGAGAACTTGTTGTTACTGAGGTCGAGTTCGTATAAGTATTTGAGCTTGTTGAGTTGGGAAGGAATGGAGCCCGTAAAGTTGTTGGAGTTTGCATGGAAGAAGACGATGTCGGGCAAGCCCATTAGGAATTCGGTGAGGGTTAGATCTGGGCCGTTGAAATTATAGTTGTTGAACTTGACGCCTGCTAGGGCTTTTTGATTGTACTTAGGAACCGTGTCGCACACGAATCCTTTGTAGTCTCCGCAAATGTCTTTGCCTTTCCATGTTTTGGTAATTCCTTTGGGGTCATATATCACTTTTTTTTTAAATTCTTGGATGACTGGGAAGACTAGTGCCAATCGTGGGCTCTCGAAACCGCTTGGTGTTGGTTTAGGGGATGGTGGTGGTGGTTTTGGTTTTGGTGGCGATGGTGGTGGTTTTGGTTTTGGTGGAGGTTTTGGCGATGGTGGTGGCTTTGATGGTGGTGGTGGCGGTGGCTTTGGCAATGGTGGTGGTGGCGGCGGTGGTGATGGTGGAGGTGGTGAGTGTGGTGCTGGTGGTGGGGGGCATGGAGGGGGTGGGGGAGGGGGACAGTTTTGATTTTCGTTTTCGGGCGGCGGTGAGGGAGTGCTACCGCCGCCACCAATGATTATCTCTAGGGATTCTCTGCGAACATTTTGTTCGCAGTTGATAGCGAACAAATGAGTGATGCAAATGAAGAGTAGAAATGTACGGACACCACCCATCTTTCTATGGAAGACAGGGGAGTGAAGAAGATATGAATGCGTTTAATAAGATGAAAAAAGAGTCACGGACATCATATAGATGTAACGTTTTGTTCCCATTAGTTTCAGTCGTTTGTTTTGTAAATAAATATTCTTTTTGTGAAAACAATTTGCAATTATTTTTATGTATCTTTGTTTTTAAATTCGTTTACGGTTTGTTTTATAACTTTAGCATACAATAGTCGTTAAACTTCCCCTTTCATTCTCCATAATCAAAATAAATTTATCGAAACCATTATTGAAGACTTTGTATTGAGAATGAAAATATATAAAATATCCTCATAATATAACTCTTGGTTGATACAACATCTTACATTTTTATATTTATTTTCTTTCCGGATGAGCTGTGAGTGTTTAAACTTTACTCACACTTGATTAATCTAAATGTGTTAGGTCAATATTTCTTTTATTGAAGTTGTTATCTTACTACTATATAAACATACACGGTACTTCCAAAAATAACAACTTCACTGTTTAAAACGTACCCAAAGTAACATAACAATTACACACAAAGTAAAACTCAAATAAGCCTGGCCTTTCAACTCATTAAATTCCAAACACATGTAACATCCTACTTTTCCAAACTCTATATGTAGTATACTTGAAGCCAGGGGCGTATTTGGGGAGTGTCGGGTGGACGATGACTCTAGGACCTGATTTTTAGTTTTTCAATATTATAGTTGAAAATAGAGGGATATATGTAATTAATCCTTTTCTTAATATGTATATTTAAAACCCATTACAAATTAAAATGTTCAACAAATTAAATTAAACTCATTGCGAATAAATATATGGCCCAATAATTTAAACTAAACCTATTACAATGAATAAATAAAAGGCCTAACATATACACACAAATAAAATAAATAAAATGTTTTATTTTATATATGATTATACGTTATATTTATAGGGCCTGGTGTTTTTTTACTCGCCTTAGAGGGTGAACAGTATCTCCTCCAAATTTACTGGTGAACAATGTCTTCTCTATATATTTTCTCTCTCCTCTACTCACAACCACTTATACACACTCTATATAATATAGAAGCCTCCCTCACACTATTACAGAGCTTCTATTGTAAATGCTCTTAGGACCAAATTATTTCGAGATTCTTGGGGTTGCTCTGTTTGAAGCTCGTATAATACTATTGTGACGATGGAAAAATATCTATTGTGACGTTGGAAAAAAAAGGTTGCAAAATATTTAAGTTTGGGCCAGACATAAAAATATAAACTTTTCTGACTCGAAGGATAATATCTCAAGTTTCAAGAAGAAATCGTGGCCACATGAATCTTTTAAAACCTCTGGATAGTCAAATTGGTTGTCACGTTTCACTATGGTGGACCCAAAATCGTTTTATGAATGTGTGTCGTATACCGTGAAACAAAGATTCAAAACCAACTTATAATAAAATGTTAGATATACATATACATGTGTATTAAAATGTTTAATGGTTTAGAACATCACTAATAATTATTAAGGAGTTCATGAGATCTATTGATTTCAAAGATGCATTGGTCAAACTATTTGATAAAATCGGTAGTTTTTACAGATATAAATTTTATAAAACAAACAACAAGTTACATCTGGATAGTGGGTAAGTGAGCAACAAGTTGCGCCGCTATCCCCTTTTGAATCACAAAGCCTATTCTACTGACCACAAACCCTTGGTTTCTAGGGATCTGCGAGTTACTGTGGATCACCTTCCGCACTCGCTCCAAGACGCGAACCGCCTCAGGGGCAAAGGATCAAAAAATTTGGGACTTTAGGGTTTTAATGAATTTTGACTCGAGATTTAAATTTTCAACGTTTATTTTATTTATGTTGTCTAAGAAAAGCAGGAATACAAAAAAATGATTTTTAGGAATTGTTTGAATTCATCAACTATGAATTATAGACTAAACCAAGAATTAACTTTATGATTTTTTTGGATGATACAGTATTGGTAGCAGAAAGTAGAACAAGATTAAATGAGAGACTAAGGGATTGACGATTGACCTTAGAGTGCAAAGGTTTAAATACGAGTCGATCAAAACTGACTACCTTCAATTTAACTTGAGTGGTGGAGAGGGACCTAGATAAGTATTGAAGGCTTACTTGTTCCTTAGAAAACCAAGTTGAAGTATATAGGCTTGCTCGTCTAGAGTGACTGGAACATAGGCAATGAACCCATTGCATACAAGCAAGTTGGCACAAATGGAGAGCGGTCTCGAGAGTTTTGTGTGATAAGAGATTTCCAACAAGATTAATGAAGGAACTTTATAGTGTTGCAGTTCGTCTGGCTATGTTATATGATACAGATTGTTGGGTCATCAAGAAGACACAAGCGCGTAAGATAGATGAAGCAGATATAAGGATGTTTATGTGGATGTGTGGGCACACAAGGATGGACCGAATAATATAGAAAGTTTTTCAGGAGAAATTGGAGGTGGCATGTATATCTCGGATAAGATAAGGGAGGGAAGATTGAGATGGCTTAGACATGTGAGAAGAAGACAAACATGAGATAATGACACAAGTGGACCAAAACTAACTTAGGATAAGCGGATTAGGCATGGTTAGCTATACTTACACATCTCTTAGGACATAGTCTAGGATAGGAGTTCTTTGAGAAGTCGTATTAGGGCTATGGAGTGCTTCAAGAGGGTATAACCTTAGAGCTCAATATACACAATTGTTATTCCATAAAATAACTCGAATTTCAAATCGTTCACTAGCATTAAATACTCATGCTATGGATGTGCAAGCATCATCTGCGTTCCTGTGGGCTTTTAAGGAGCATGGAAAATTAGTGGAATTCTGTAAAACAGTCTACGGAGCCAGGATGCATGCAAGTTTCATATGACCAGGTGGAGTGGCACAAGACATGCCTTTTGGCTTATGTCAAGATATTGTATGTCTTGTGGACTTAGCTTCTATTTTCTTTTGTTTGCCTTAGCCTTAGTTTCATTTGGGACAATAGACTTGTTTAGGTATTGACCATGCTAGGCCATCGCCTAGGATGAGCTATCAAGTAACCTAAAATTTTGAACTTTTAGAATATTTTGTGCAAGATTTTGAAGTACTAATGAAAATATAATAACGTGCAATGCCCCTCCCCCCCCCCCTCTATTTTCTGAGCACTATTGCGGGGGTGGGGGGGGGGGGGGTGGGGGTAATTCATCGCCACCCATTCGCGAGCATTAACAAGTATTAATTGTGGGTTCTATATGTAACAACCAATCAACTTTTTTTTAATTAAAGAGGCATTATTCTACGATATGTGTGTTATTGAATGAAGCATCTATATATGTGGCATAGACGTGACGCAATAGAATCCCTAGGGGCTCCATTCCATTATATAGCCTAAAGGTTTCTATCCACTTTGCTTTGACTAATGATTTTAAATCAAATGTTTTCATGTTAACGACCCATGTTGGGCTTAAAGATTGACAGACCTCATGATCGTATGAAATTCTCTATATGTTATGCGGAGAAAGTATTAGGTACATAGTATTCTTAACATAAAAGTGGTAGGAAGGATTTTTAGCCTTTGATCTAAAGAATCAATGGATGAGATTGAAAGATAAAATTTGATGCAAGGAATTTGAAAGAAGTAAAGGGGATGGGTGAAACATGTCTAACCTACAGTTGTTGACCTTTTTCAAGTTTCACCCATATTTTTCACATGTACATAATTTTTTCATACTGCATTATTATTTTTTTAAAACAATACCCCATAAAAACAAGCATCTTATTCTCTTTAATTTGTATACCCTATTGCTATGGTTTCAAAAAAAAAAAATTGTTGGGTTTATAACGTGCATACCCTTATGTGTAATTATAAGATATAATACATGTGTAATTAAAAGATTTAACGTGCGTAATTATGTGGTCTTATCATAGCGAGCGTAATTACGGTGGTGGTTAAGAATACCCTTTTGGCTAGTGCCACATGTCGCGTTCTGAGATTTTTCTATGTTTTTTATGTTAAGAATCCATTGTACATTATCCTTTAAAATATCAAAGACATTACCCAAAAGTAGGTGCTTATGGTAACTTCGCATATATTCATCGCCACCCATTCACGAGCATTAACATGTATTAATTGTGGGGTCTATATGTAGCAACCAATCAACTTTTTTTTAATTAAAGAGGCATTATTCTATGGTATGTGTGTTATTGAATGAAGCCCTTATCTATGTGGCATAGACGTGACGCAATAGAACCTCTAGAGGCTCCACTCCATACCATATAGCCTAAAGGTTTCTATCCACTTAGCTTTGACTAATGATTTTAAATCGAATGTTTTCATGTTAAAGACCCATGTTGGGCTTAAAGATTGATGGACCTCATGATCGTACTAAATTGTCTATATGTTATGCGGAGAAAGTATTAGGTACAAAGTATTCTTAACATAAAATTGGTAGGAAGGATTTTTGGCCTTTGATCTAAAGAATCAATGGATGAGATTGAAAGATAAAATCTAATGCATGGAATTTGAAAGAAGAAACGGGGATGGGTGAAACATGTCTAACCTACAGTTGTTAACCTTTTTCAAGTTTCACTCATATTTTTTACATGTACATAACTTTTTCATACCAAATTATTTTTTTTAAACAATACCCTATAAAAACAAATGTTGGATCAGTGGCCTCTATTAAGAACACTTATGTGTATCAGATTTATGTAAGAGTTAATGAGCAGCGGAATAACAAGTGTTCAAAAGATTAAAAGATCACTTTTAAGAGGAGTTATTACTCCCCCTTGACTGAATAATAAATGAGAAACAATAAATACAGTTCAAGTATAAAGCAGTAAAGCAATTTATGTTTCTCAGATGTGAAATGGATTATAAGTTCAAAGCCCGAAGGATTTCAATTTAGATCAAAGGAATTACACAAAATCACATATCTAAAATAGATGAACAAACTCATCTATTTATAGACCAATATACTAAACTGTTGTCTGAAGTAATCTAAGATATTTAACAAAGATATTATGCAAAGATAAGGTTACAACAGCCTGTACATCGAAACTTGAAATCAAGACTTTAACAAAACAATATAATAATCAAACTGCTGATCTTCAGTCGGTTAGAAGCTTCTGATCACAAAGTGCTGATGAGTGACAAACTGCTGATGAGTAGTTTGTCTTCAGTAGTTCTTCAGTGTAGTGTCTGGTTAGACTTCAGAACTTCTTCTTTGTTCTTCAGCAGTTGTTTCCATACTTAAGCAGAATATGAATTTGGACTAAGGTTATCAAAAGGTGGTTTCTTCAATCCTCTTTGTCCTAACAATCTCCCCCTATATTGATGAAGCCAAAACCTTATCCAATCTTTATTGCTGATTCTTTCTCTCTTCTAGTATCCTCCAGATTTCTGCTGTCATCCGGGTAGTAAGAGTACATCTTTGTTGCTCAGTGAGAGGTCCTAATTCAGGTGTTAGATGTTGAATTGTGAGAAGGTCTTTGGAAGATAAAACACTCAACTCCTTTGAGTTTTTGTAGACCTTACTTGAACGATCTCTCCTGGTCACAAGTACTGAGTTGGAATCAGTAAATGACCATTTGATAATATTTACCTTTGACCTGTCAAAGTCAGAGGCATAGGAAACCAAGCCTGTTTCCTTAGGTAATCCTGAGGATGATTGAGGAATGTCTTCAATTTCAGTGACTCTCAGGTGAGATTCTTGACTACCTTGAAGTTCAACACCACTTTGAATAGGCATGTTGGGCAAGTGATGTTCTGTTACAACTCTTGTGTGAGATTTTTCTTGAATGGATTGTTGCAACTGATAAGCATAAGTAGCCTTGTCTTTGAATTGTGTAAGGAGGGGTTTTTCTTCTACATCAAAATCACCATGCACTAACTGATTTCCTTCCGAGAGTACCATCTTGAAATCAGTCTTCACAATGGGTTCACCCTCTGCTTTTCTTTTTGTGGCAGGCTTCCTTAGTGCACCAGAAGATCTCCTTATGATAGAAGTTGGTTGGACTTCTGGAGTTTCAAATCTCTCTGGCTCTGCAGCTTTGCTGGCCTTATACTTCTTGTAAGTCTCATATAGTGTTTGTTCTTTCCATTTGGAGACTGAGGCCTTTGAACCATAGCCATTTGCCACTAACTCTTCTATGATCTCTGCTCTCTTGGCTTTTCTCTCATTCTCTGTTGCTAGTCTATCAGATAGCATTTGTGCTCTTCTTGTCAGTTCTTGTGTTGAGAGTCTTTTGAGAGCCACTTGTTTAGATTTGGAGTTCTTTGTAATAAAAGTGATTAGCTGTGCTCTTTTATCTTCTTCTGCAACAGCTTCAAGTGCTCTCTCTTCAGCCTCAAGCTCATCAAGCTTTTCTTGATACTTGATTAGTTTCTCTTGAAAGTTCAGATCATCTCTAGTCTCTAGGCTGTTCCATACTTTGTCTTCTTTTGCCTTCTTTGCAGCCTCTTTCAAACTTTTCTCCAATAGTTCTTTAGACATGGCAATGGGAGTAGGGTTTAAAACAGTTGTGGAAGTTGTTGTAGGCAAAGGAATGGAAGTAGGTTCTCTATCAGGTGCCTTAGAAACTTCTGATGTTGGTTTTGGAGGTGAAACTGCTGATGGTTTGTCTGTCTTCACAACTACTGAAGGATTGTCTTCAGCAGTTTGATAAGTCTCTTCAGCAGTTCCCTCTTGTGCCTTAGATGATAAGAACTCTTGTGCTACTTCTTTTCCTGGTCTTTGTATAGGCTTTTCAGCTTCAGGATCAGGATTTTCTCTTGTTGTAGCAACTTCAGTTATTGGTTCCTTAGTCTTCTCCCCCTTTTTGGCTTCATCCACTTCTGGAAGCCTTAATGAGTGAGAAGTTGCAGCAGACAACCTTGCTAGTTGATCTTGAGTTTGATCCATCTTCTTGTTCAACTCAGCAAGTCTTGAATTTATCAACCCAAATTGGTTGTTGGCCTTTAACTCCCAAGCAGTTGTGAATTTCTTGAGTTGATCAGTGATAATTTGTTGCATTGTCTGGAACAGGGGACCATCTGGGCTGCATAGTTGGTTCAAGTCTATGCCAGTGAGCCCAGAGAATTAGGTAGGTTGTTTTTGTGAAGGGGGTGTTTTTGGGTGATCCTCAGATTTCTCTGAAGATGCCACTTGTGGGGATTTTTGGGCTAAGTGGTCTTTAACCTGATCTTTGGTGACCATCTTCTTGAGCTTGGATACCTTAGATGCAGGACCTTCAATCTCAACCGTCAATTCTGTTTGTGGAATGTTTGATTCATCATCCAAGCTAATGGAATCATCTGAATCCCTGATAGTGTCCTCAGAGAGGGCAGGATCAGTTATATCATGAGCTAGTCCCAAACTAGTAGTCTCATGAACCTCTTTGTCTTGGAACTGAGGTTTTCCTACTTCAGGCACTAGGCCTTCATCAGTAGTTGCCAAATTTGAGGTCTTAGCAATGTTACTACTGTCCTCAAGTTCACCACTGGGTGATAAGTGAGTAGTAGCAGCCTCAAAAGTACCAAGAGTTTCTAAGTTTGGGCTTATAAACTCTGGTCCATCCTCATCTCCCTGGTTTGGGCTAATAAGGTCCACATCCATGTCAAGTGGAGAAGGCATCTCCCCAATTTGATGTGTTGCTGGGGGAGTGACATGTGTTGGATGGGATCCTTTTAGTCCTGAGAGATGTTGGGCTATTTCTATGGTTGTATGGGATGGTTCAGGTTCAGTTGTTGTGAGGGGTAGGTGTTCAGTAGTTTGGATGGGTTCTGGTTCTGTTTCAGCAGTTTCAAAGGTTGGGTCAGTAGTTACAGGTTTCTTAAATCTTCTTCTTTGAAATATAACAGTAACTGGTTTTCTTTTAGGAGGTGGAGAAGGAGTGTGCTGAGAGGATGTTACAGCCACATCCTTATCAAGTGCAGATTGCACATCAGCAGTTTCAGGTTTCTCCACTTCCTGAACTGTCTTTTTCAAAGGTTTGGTTGGTTTTTGTTTTTGCTGTTTTGGCTTTTTGGTTTTCTTTTTGGGTTTGGAAGATGTGGGTTCCTTGGGGATGGGTTGTTCTTCCCCTTGGTCATCTTCTAGCACAAGTGCTGGTTTGTTGTGCCTAGAGAATACTTGTGAGGTCAGTGGCGTTAAAGTTGTTGTTTTACCCACAAGTACTCCCTCTCCAAGTTCCTTTATTATGCATTGCATAACAAATCTTGGGTACAACAAAAACTTCTTTTTATCATTTTCATGGTGTAGAACCAATTCATTGAAAAACAGTTTTGATGCCTTAAAAGGAGTTTCATTTATGATTGAATGAAAAATTGGTTGAAAAGTAGAAGGCATCTGATCAATAGACCCAGTTTTTGGACTTAGACACATTATAATATAATGAAATAACAGTTTATATTTTGGGTCAAAATATTTCTTATAAACTGTTGCTTGTGCCAAAGTACCTTGATAACCACATTCTGTCATGGTTAGATGGATGTCTGAGTTTGGAATATGCTCAGGAGCATTAGAATCCTTCAAACCAAGCCTGATGCTTAGTGTTTCCGGTGATATGGCCATCAGTTTCCCTTTTATAGAAGATTTGAGGGACATCACTTCATTATTTACCTTCACCGTCTCTGTGTTAGCCCAGAACTCATTGAGAGTTTCTTCATGAATGGGTGGATCAATGGTGAAAGCTTCATAATATTGGGATTTCATGATGAGATCAATGATTTCATCATACTGGGACCAGGCTTCATCATTCTCAAAGTAGCCTCGCTGATTATGTCCCTGTTTTAACACGAGAGCCATTGCTTGTTTGATCGAACAATATTTTTAGGTTAGAGAAGGGGTTTTGGTTTTGATTTGAGAGAGAGAGAGGGAATTTTGCTTTTTGAATGGATAAGTGTTTGAAAAAGGTATTTATCAGAAGTTTTTAACCGACTAGGTCAAACTTCTGATGTAGTGAAAAGTCTGTTTTACCCTTTTTAATGAAACTGCTGATGAAGAAGGTTTCTTCATCAGTGGTTTTGGTCATCTCTTCAGCAGTTTTAACTGCTGATGCAAATGACTTTTAAAACACTTAACTAACTTCTGATTCTTATCAGTAGTTATTTCCATTGTGAAAATTTCCCATTTTTCTTAAGAATTGTTCATCAGTAGTTTCTCTTTCTCAAATTTGTTCTTCAGAGGTTTGTGACAGATAAGTATGTAAGTGAAAATAAAATATGTGAAGAACTAAAAAGTGAAACACTTACAGACTTTCTTCCAAGTTTAACATCCCAAGCATGGATACTAACCTCTGAAAAGTTGTTGAATCAAGGGGTTTGGTGAAAATGTCAGCTATTTGATTAGCTGTTGTGACATGCTTCACCTCAATCTTGCCTTTTTCATAGCAATCTCTTATGAAATGATACCTGATTTCAATATGTTTAGTTTTTGAAAACTGAACAGGATTTTGAATGATGCTAATGGCAGATTTGCTGTCTACTAAAAGTATAGTCTTGGTCTCCTTGATTCCATAATCAAGCAGTTGATATTGGAGCCATTGTATCTGTGAAGTACAGCTTGCAGCAGCAATGTATTCAGCTTTAGCTGTTGAAGTTGCCACAGATGTTTGTTTCTTTGATTGTCAGGACACCAGACAGTTTCCTAAAAATTGACAACCACCAGATGTTGATTTTCTTGACATCTTGCACCCTGCATAGTCACTATCTGAAAAAGCAGTTAACTTGGTATTGCTTGAAGCAGGATACCAAATTCCTAAAGTAGGAGTTCCTTTCAGATATCTGAAGATTCTTTTGACTGCAATTAGGTGTGATTCTCTTGGTGCAGATTGGTATCTAGCACAGACACAAGTTGAAAACATGATATCTGGTCTAGAAGCAGTTAAATACAAAAGAGAACCTATCATACATCTATACATGGTTTGATCAATATGTTTCCCTTGATCATCTGGTTCAACTTGTGTGATTGGTGTCATGGGAGTGGAACATGTTTTACAGTCTTGTAAAGAAAATTTGTTCAATAATTCTTTAACATATTTTGATTGATGTATAAATGTTCCATTTGATTGTTGCTTGATTTGCAGTCCCAAAAAGTACTGCAATTCTCCCATTGTACTCATTTCAAATTTTGATTGCATGAGTTTCTTAAAATCTTCACACAGTTTTGAGTTTGTTGAACCAAATATGATATCATCAACATAGATTTGAACAAGTAAGACATGATTTCCAACATGTTTTATGAAAAGGGTTTTATCAATGGATCCCCTTGAGAAGTGATTCTTAAGCAAAAAGTTTGAAAGTGTTTCATACCAGGCTCTTGGAGCCTGTTTTAGCCCATAAAGAGCTTTGTCAAGTCTGTAAACCCAATCAGGATGAGAAGGATCCTCAAACCCTGGAGGTTGACAGACATACACTTCCTCTTTTATTTTTCCATACAAAAATGCACTTTTGACATCCATTTGATAAACTTTGATATTGTTGGAAATTGCATAAGCTAAAAATAACCTGATAGCTTCAAGTCTTGCAACTGGTGCAAAGGTTTCATCATAATGAAATTCCTTCCTCTTGGGAATAACCTTGTACCACCAGTCTTGCTTTGTTCTTGATGATCATACCAGCCTCATCTGATTTGTTTCTGAAGACCCATCTTGTTCCAATTGGTTGCTTGTCTTGAGGTAAGGGACAGATTTCCCAAACCTGTTGTTTCTTGAATTGAAGCAACTCTTCTTGCATTGCTTGCACCCAATTGTTGTCTTTGAGGGCTTCTTGCTACTTCTTTGGTTCCAACTGAGAAATGAATGCTGAGAAGAAGCAAAAGTTGGAAAGCTGGTTTCTTGTAAGTACCCCTGATGCAATATCACCCATGATTTGACCCAATGGATGATCTTTGTGTTCAATCAGTTGTTGTAGACCTGTACTAGAAGATGGCTCTACTGGTTCTTCAAATAAACCACTGAGATTGATAATATCTGGTTCAGCTGTTATTTGAACTTCAGGAGTTTTAGGTTCAGCTGAATCAGTACTTTCAAAATGTTCATCAGTAGTTCCTGAAGTTGAAGCTATTGAAACTTCTGAAGGTTTGATAGTTGATCTTCTGACTGTGTTTGGAGTCCATGGTGCAGGACTATCATCTTCAAATCCTTGAAAACCATTTTGAGGAGGTTTGGATGATTCAACAGTCTTTTCAGGTCCGAAATGAAAGTTGTCAAGATCAAATAATTCAGCAGGATTTGCTAGAATAAGAGTGTGTTTTGATTCATTGAACTTGACATTCAGTGTTTCTTCTACTATCTTGGTTCTTGAATTGAAAACTTTGTAAGCCTTTCTCAAAGGAGAATAACCAAGAAAATAACCTGTATCAACTTTTGCAGCAAATTTTGAGATAGAGTATTTGATGTTGAGGATAAAACATTGACACCCAAAAGCCCTGAAGAGGGAGATAAGGGGCTTTATGCCATGAAGAATTTCATAGGCAGTCTTGGTATGTCTCTTGTTGATAAGAACTCTATTCTGAACATAACATGCAGTGTTGACTGCTTCAGCCCAAAAATTCAAAGGTAGGCCTGAATCAGCTAACATTGTTCTGGCTGCTTCTATTAAGGTTCTGTTCTTCCTTTCTACCACACCATTTTGTTCAGGAGTTCTGGGAATGCTGAACTGTCTAACAATCCCTTTAGACAGACAGAATTCATCCAGAGTTTTGTTCCTGAACTCTGTCCCATTGTCACTCTTGATGACTTTGACAGATAGAGAATATTGCTTCTCAACTTGTAGAATGAAGAACTTGATGATTTCAGCTGCCTCATTCTTGGAGTATAAGAAGAAGACCCATGTGAATCTTGAGTAGTCATCAATGATGACCAAGCAGTACTTCTTCTTACTAAGGCTCATAATCTTGACTGGTCCAAATAAGTCCATATGGAGGTGTTGAAGACATGCAGTTGTTTTAGATTCTTCAATAGACTTATAGGAGGACTTATGCTGTTTACCTTTAAGACAGGAAACACAGTGTTCTTTACACTGATATTCCTTCAAAGGTAGACCCCTGACCAAGCCCATTTTTGTGACTTTATTGATGGTTTTAAAGTTCACATGGCCAAGTCTCCTGTGCCAGAGATCATTTTCTGAAGTTGATGCCTTTGAGAAGAAACATGCAGTCTTGTTCAACACTTTGTCTTTTTCAATGTCCACTGCATAGACATTGCCACACCTTTTGGCAATCAGCAAAGTATGATCTTCAATGATCTTCTCTATCAACTTCTGGCCTTCTGGTGATATGATCTTGCATGCTGTCTTGGTGAAAAAGGAAGAATATCCTTTGTCACACATTTGTGAGACACTCAGCAAGTTGTACTCAAGGTTTTCAACCAGATTGACCTTGTCAAACTGCATTTTGCCTGAGGATACATTGCCATATCCTAGCACATATCCCTTGGCATTGTTCCCAAAGGACACAGATCCTTCTCTTTGACTGATAAAATTGTTTATCAGGTATCTGCATCCAGTCATGTGCATTGAGCCTCCACTATCCACATACCATATGCTATTCAAACCTCTGGAGACCCTCTGCACAAGATAGCAAATTAGTTAGTTTTGGCAACCCAAGCCAGTTTGGCTTTGGGTTTGCTCTTGAGAACAGGTGCAGCTTGTTGTGGACCAATTTTAGAAATCCATGTCTTTTTGTCAATGGATTTGTCATTAAGAACAATGGTGGGTTCTTTTTGGTGTCCACCATCAACTTTGGTCATCAGAAGTTTAACAATGTTTATCAAATCTTTAACTTCAGCAGTTTGTGAAACTGCTGATGAGTTAGGTGTAACTTCTGAAGATGAACTTTGAGAAGATGACTTTTGTTGAGATAAAAGCCTCTTCTTAGAAAGGTTTTTGTTTGATTGTTGTTTGTTGGGAAAGAAAGTATTTTCAAAATTTTGTTTTATCTGTTTTCCCACAATCAGTTGTTGTCTTTGTTTGTTTAACTGATTTACCTTTCTATATCTGCAAAGTTCAGTTATGTGGTTAAACAGACCACATATTTCACATGCTTTTGCCTTCTCTTTCTTTTTAGATAAATCAAGAGAGCTGGAAGGCAATTTACTGACAATCTCAGCATTTTGAAATAGGTCATCAGCAGTTTTCAGGATCTCAACTCCTGATGTAGTTGAAACTGCTGATGGCTTATTGTCAGTAGTTTTAACTTCTGCAGTACTTTCCTTTTTGAGAAAGTTCTGATGGTAGGATGTGCATTCCTCCATGTCAGAAGTTTGAATCAATTTCATCCCATCATTATCAGTTTTGTGGGTGAAATCTGTTGGTGATTCAGTGTGGGTATACCCAATGCCAAACTTAACATTTGCTGCAGTTTGTTTGTTAAGCAGCATTTGGTACCCTTTACAAGACTCAACCCATTTTTCACAATCAACCTTGGTGTCAGCAAGCTCTTGTCTGACTTTTCCTAGGTTGTCTATCATTGTTTTAATCTGTGCTTGGGTTTCAATGGATTTATCATTCAGTTTAGAAGCTTCTTTGTTTTTTAAAACAATTTTTCTTTCTAAATCACACTTCATCTGTGTGTATTTTCTCTCCATATCATTGGATTTGCCTTGTAAATGCACATTTGTTTCCCTTATTAAAGCAAAAGATTCTTTGCAAGATTTAGTGCAAAGCTTTAAAAGAGACTGTTGTGATACCTGTGTAAGAGCAGAATTTGAAGAGTATCCTTCAAAAGCCATTAAGGCAAAGTTCTTTCTGCCATTATCAGGTTCTCCCCAGTTGACATCATAGACCTTATTGTCTGCATCCTGACTGCATTCTGATGTGTCATAAGGAAGACTGCTCCAGTCAACATACCCTGATGTAAATAAGCTTTGTTGCTGAGGGGGTTGTTGAGTTTGTGCAGGTAGTTGAGCAGTTGGAAAAGGAGGCATCAGCTGTTGTTGTTGCTGAGCAGGCATCTGGACATATTGTACTTGTGGCACATATTGAACTTGTGGAGCTTGTGCCTGTACAAAATGAGCACTCCCTTGAGTTCCATTATTCCTATTATAAGAGGGGTTAAATTGATTTCCAGACGTGGGTTCGTTGTAGCTAGAGCTTCTACACTCTCTAGCAAAGTGTCCCAACTTTTGACACTTGTGACATCTAAGTTTATATTTGTCAAAACCAACTTTTGTTGAATTGTTAAGTCCTGGAAATTTCCTTCCTGACCTTTTGTAAAATTTGTTAGTTTTTAAGCTTAACAAGGCCAGTTGGTGCAATATCTCCATTTCTTTTAAGTCATCACTGCTAAAATATTTTAAATCATCCATGATGAAACACATGTTGTCAGCAGTTTGACTCAGTTCTTCATTGTCATAAGCTGGGAAAGATCCATCTGATGAGATCCCAGCTGTTATGTCAATGTGGTCAAAAGAACCAAAATTATTAGAACAGGATGGTGAGTCTTGTCCTAATAAGGCTGTGCTACCTGGAGTTAGACGTGTACAAAAAAACCGGTTTTGAAAACCGAACCGGAAAAAAAAACCGGAAAACCGGTTAGACAAAAACCGGTTTTTGTTCAAACCGGTCCCAAACCGACCCGAGTCACCGGTTCTGTATAGGTTATAGGTTTTGGAGATTAGACCGGGTTGAAAACCGGTTTTAGGAACAAACCGGTTTGGGAAAAAAACCGGTTTTTGAGGAAAAAACTGATTTCGGCAATGTATTTGGATTTTGGATGACCGGTTTGGCAAAAAAAAAACCGGTTTTGGAACCGGTCCTAATCGGTTTGGAAAACGGGGGTTTTAGGTCCTGAAAACCGGTTCTAAAACCGGACCGGTTTTAGAAAAAAACCGGTATCACCTTCAACACCAAGAACCGGTTCGGGTTAAAAACCGGACCGGTTTGAGAAAAAAAACCGGTTTGTACATCTCTACCTGGAGTATAGTCATCAGCAGTTTTACCAGATTCTTGTAACTTTTTCTTTTGATTGATTTCTCTTTCAAAAGTTAGTAATTTTCCATGTAACCTAGTTAGGTTCAAGGTGTTAAAATCTGAACTTGTTCTGAGGACTATAGAGTAAGTTTCCCATTTTGAAGGTAAAGACCTTAAAAATCTATGTAACATAGACTCATTTGAATAGGTCTGATTATTAATTTTTAACTCAAAGATGAGTGAAGAAAATCTTTCAAATTGTTGTGTTAAAGTTTCACCCTCTATGTGAGTAAAAGTTTCATATTGTTGAGCCAATATTTCTCTGATGTTGGCTATCACCTCAGCAGTTCCTGCAAACTGCTCTTTTAGGCAATCCCACAGCTCTATGGCACTTTCACAATGTAAAAGGCCAGCATATATTTCGTTTGGGAGAGCCATAGCCAACATGGAGAAAGCTTTTGCATCAAGCTCAAACTTTTGGAAATCTTCCTCCGTGTAGTCTTTTGGATCTTTCAGTCTTTCCCTCTGGATCAGTTATAACTGGTTTGGGAGGTCCAAAGACTACAGACCTCCAACAGCCAGTATTTGTTTGAGAAATAGTGTGTGCCAACCTTTTAGACCATATGTTATATTCATTTCTGACTAACATAGGAGGCTTGTTGGCAGATCCAGTATTGTAAGGGTCCATTTTTAAGAAGTTTGGATTTGTCAATACTTCTTTAAAGTGATGGATGAAAAAGTGAGCCTTTTATCCTTTATTGAATATCAATAAGAGCCTGTGTCTGAATCTCAATTTGTTAGATTGATTTTGATCAGATTACCAGATGCTCTGATACCAATTGTTGGATCAGTGGCCTCTATTAAGAACACTTATGTGTATCAGATTTATGTAAGAGTTAATGAGCAGCGGAATAACAAGTGTTCAAAAGATTAAAAGATCACTTTTAAGAGGAGTTATTACTCCCCCTTGACTGAATAATAAATGAGAAACAATAAATACAGTTCAAGTATAAAGCAGTAAAGCAATTTATGTTTCTCAGATGTGAAATGGATTATAAGTTCAAAGGCCGAAGGATTTCAATTTAGATCAAAGGAATTACACAAAATCACATATCTAAAATAGATGAACAAACTCATCTATTTATAGACCAATATACTAAACTGTTGTCTGAAGTAATCTAAGATATTTAACAAAGATATTATGCAAAGATAAGGTTACAACAGCCTGTACATCGAAACTTGAAATCAAGACTTTAACAAAACAATATAATAATCAAACTGCTGATCTTCAGTCGGTTAGAAGCTTCTGATCACAAAGTGCTGATGAGTGACAAACTGCTGATGAGTAGTTTGTCTTCAGTAGTTCTTCAGTGTAGTGTCTGGTTAGACTTCAGAACTTCTGATGAGTTACTCTTCAGTACTTTATACATTTGTTCTTCAGTACTTCTTCTTTGTTCTTTAGCAGTTGTTTCCATACTTAAGCAGAATATGAATTTGGACTAAGGTTATCAAAAGGTGGTTTCTTCAATCCTCTTTGTCCCAACAACAAACATTTCATTCTCCTTAATTTGCATATCCTATTGCTATGGTTTCAAAAAAAAGTTTTTGTTGTGTTTATAACGTGCATACCCTTATGTGTAATTATAAATATATAATACATGTGTAACCTATGTAATTATAAGATTTAACAGGCGTAATTATGTAGTTTTATCATAGCGAGCATAATTACGGTGGTGGTTAAGAATACCCTTTTGGCTAGTGCCACATGTCACGTTCTGAGCTTTTTCTATGTTTTTTATGTTAAGGATCAATTGTACATTATCCTTTAAAATATCAAAGACATTACCATAAAGTGGGTGCTGGTGGTAACTTCACATATATTCATTGCCACCCATTCACGAGCATTAACAGGTATTAATTGTGGGGTCTATATGTAACAACCAATCAGCTTTTTTTTAATTAAAGAGGTATTATTCTACGGTATGTGTGTTATTGAATGAAGCCTTTATCTATGTGGCATAGACGTGACGCAATAGAACCTCTAGGTGCTCCACTCCATACCATATAGCCTAAAGGTTTCTATCCACTTAGCTTTGACTAATGATTTTAAAGCAAATGTTTTCATGTTAAAGACCCGTGTTGGGCTTAAAGATTGACAGACCTCATGATCATACTAAATTCTCTATATGTTATGCGGAGAAAGTATTAGGTACAAAGTATTCTTAACATAAAAGTGGTGGGAAGGATTTTTGGCCTTTGATCTAAAGAATCAATGGATGAGATTGAAAGATAAAATCTGATGCATGGAATTTGAAAGAAGAAACCGGGAAGGGTGAAACATGTATAACCTACAACTGTTGACCTTTTTCAAGTTTCACCCATATTTTTACACGTACATAACCTTTTCATACTACATTATTATTTTTTTTAAACAATACCCTATAAAGACAAGCATTTTATTCTCTTTAATTTGCATACCATATTGCTATGGTTTCAAAAAAAAATTTTGTTGGGTTTATAACGTGCATACCCTTATGTGTAATTATAAGATATAATTACATGTGTAACATTTGTAATTATAAGATATAAGATGCGTAATTATGTGGTTTTATCATTGCGAGCGTAATTACGGTGGTGGTTAAGAATATCCTTTTGGCTAGTGTCACATGTCGCATTCTGAATTTGTTCTATGTTTTTTTATGTTAAGGATCTATTGTATATTATCCTTTACATGTTATGTGTAACACCCCAAAAATTTCTAAACCTTGCTTTTCGTTAATAAAAGCACACGTGGCTTTTATTTAACCGAATGAAACACGATGTATACGAAATTCCTAACATAACCATGTTAACCTTGTTATTTAAAACAAGGCTAAAAGCCATTGTATGGGTTAACTTAGTTAGTGGGTTTAATTAAATAAAATTTGTGGGATATGGAGGGGCCAAATCTGCCCAAACAACCAAACTTGAGTTTGGTTAGATATTTATAAAAAAAATATATGGGTATTATCCTCATTTTACCCAAATTCGTTCATCACCAACCTACACCTACTCCAAACCCTAAAACTTACTAACAAGCCTCCAATCAAGATGGAATCAAGGGGTTTTTGCTTGTATTAACTAGAAATTGGATCATCTAGGCCTAATACACTCCAAGGTACCTTTTATTTGGTTTAAATCAATGCATTAATCATAAGGTAGCAAGATATAAAAATTAGATTTTTACATATGATGAATACTTGATGATTAGAGGTTACCCTTGGGTTTAGGGACCCTAATTATGTTTATAAACACTTGCTAAATGATTGAATTAAAATTATGTAGAGATCTTGGTGATTCTTTTATATACACATGAAGTGGGTTTAGGATCTAGATATAAACTTCACTTGATAGGTTCATGACAAGTTGATAATCTAGGTTTTTTACAAAAAGTAGGCTTGGATGTTAGGGAAGGTGTCTCTAGTCCAAGGGAACCTTAATCCCAACGAATTTTGTTGAGTTCATGCTAGTCTATCAAATTGGGTGAAATCCCTAACTTAACTTGGTGGGTATTGATGGGTATGAGCAACATGTGTGCTCATAAGCTAAAAATCAATGTTTTAGAACTAAGAATGTGAACTTGGGTTGTAAAATTGTCATCTTATGATGAATCAAGGCTGAATACTTGATTGATAGGCAAATGGCTCATAAAACACCTAAAATTTTAGTCTTGATAATTCATACCCACCAAGTGTTTGTTAAAATGTCCAAATGAATGAATTTGGACTAAAACTCGATAAATGTGTTGAACATGGTAAAAACTAGTAAAAGGTTGATTGATCATGTGTAACCATGTTGTTAATTATGATCCTAACAACCTAGGTGGATTACAATCTACTAGGTAGTAAAAAGAGAGGCTTCAGGAGGCCTAGAATCAAAGGAAATGCGCGGATAGGAGCGTGCACAAAGGTAAGTCACTCGATGACTTGAATCTTGTTAAATATCAATCCTATACTCTTAGATATATATGTTTGAACATCATCACGAGAGCTTCACAATGGGGAGCTTGTATTATAATGCATCTCGATAGAAACAACCTTAGACGAAGGTTGGAAGCATGCTAGGTAAGTCACATTACGACTTCTAAATTCTCATGATGATTAATCTAGCATTGGTTAGTTAAATTAAAAACCAAGCAGACGCGAACATCTTATCAATACATTGTCCATAGTACAAAAGATGGAATACATGGGGGTCATAAGTGAAATTAGCATAGTCTAAAGCGTACTTAGATGGACACGCCAAAGACGTGGAATTGACACGCCTTAGGTGACACCAAGAAACCCTTATGCTTCCCTTGTTATGCTTGGTAATGGTTAGGATTAACTCGTTATACGTTGCGAAACAAGCCTTAAAAGTTAGCATTTTGTGGCCTTAAAATCGGGTTTGTGGCTGCACATTGAAGGCTTCACTCTTGCAGGACATGTAGGCGATAAAACTTGATAAAAATGCAGGTTTGGAACTCATTTCAGAAGCTTCTGGCCGTAGGCAAAGGCTGAGCCGTAGCCTATGGCCAAATCAGCCTTCAGGGACAGCAGCTTTCAGCCGTAGGCTATGGCTGAGCCATAGCTTACGGCTGCTGCAGCATCAACATGCAGACAAGCTGATCTTCAAATATTCGTATAAAATCATAGAAAAATCGTTAGGAGGCGTTCTTTATATGCCTGGAATGGTATTTGAATGAAGAACATTTCTCATTTGAAAGTCGAAGTCAGATTATAGGTTTTAGAATGGGAAAAACCGACCCGAACAGCTGCTGCGCAAAAAGTGCAATAGTTTATTCTCTTGATATGGGGCCGTTTGGCCTAGTTCGTTCCGTTTCAACGTGTAACGCTATAAACATATGTTAATATGAATTACTCACATTTATCAATACTAATCGGGTTATTTAATCGTGTGTAACCCTAGGTACCAATCTTAAGGAGCATGGGAAGAAGATCAAGCCGTTTATGATGACCGAATGCGCATATGCTTATTAACACGCTTCCGCACATTTGATTTTGAGTTTCAAATTATACGGGGTTACACCTTAATTGGAAAATAAATACATGTAAACGTTATAACGGGATTGTAAACCCTTTCGTGAGATGTTTACATCGTTTCAATTTGATTAACCCTATGGGTTATGACAAAACTTTTAAGTACACGAGTATTTTCTCAGAGTTTAAGTCAACCCCGTTTTTGTATTTAGACAACTAATCCTGTGTTTTAGGGGCGTTAAGCCTTGGTAATTCGGGATGGGGGTCTAACATTATGCGATACTCAAGATGAATACATGCGAAGTTACCATCAGCACCCACTTTTGGGTAATGTCTTTGATATTTTAAACATATAAATTTCCTAAACGCTTCCACATAATCGTACTGATGTGTTGCAAAACACATCTCTTTTCCTATGTATTTTGTATATTATTTGGTCAAGTTTTTATTCGTTTCGTGTCATTTTCATTATGTATTTATTTATTTTATTATTTTATTGGTGTTCGTGAAAAATGAGCTTAAAACGAAAGAATTTTAATTGAGACACGAACACTTGAGAGCAGGTGGTCATAGACGTTGAAGCATACTTTGGTCAAGTCAAGAACACCTGAGTTAGAGCCAATATATAATAATAATAATAATAATAATAATAATAATAATAATAATAATAATAATAATAATAATAATAATAATAATAATAGTAATTAAAAAAATATGAAAAAGCTTGGGCCATAGCCCAAGCCAAGAAGCAATCAATGCATAGAAGGCGGCACATATTATAAATTGGAGATTATTATTTTTCGAAGAACACATCTTTGCTGCGGCACATAATATTACTTACGAAGCTTGGTCAGCAGCCGCAAAGCAGAAGAACAACACAGCGAATCGTTGGTGAGAGGTTAATTGAAGGCCAGGAAGGCTTCGTTTCAAGAGTGAAGCTACGGGTTCGATCACTAAAAGTTTTAGTTTTTATATTTATTTACTTTGTGTTTATGAATATTGAGACCATGACTTTGCATATTTTTTAACATTTGTTTTTATTGTTTTTTATTATTATGAGTAGCTAAATCTTGAACCACTACCTAGGTTGTATGATGACTACATGTTAATTTTATACTTTCGGTTTTGGATTTAGTTTTAGTTTTGAATGGTTAATGTTTTGGTAAAAGTTTAGTTGGTGTTTATTATGATGTGTGTGCGTACTTAAGTCTAATTTATTATTTGTGATAGTTCCATAATCGTCTTACTGAATGTCTTTCATGTTTGGATGATTATTAGGGTTGCTTGCTTTGTGCTTGTAGCTTAGTTTATGGTTTTGTGCACGAAAGCCATAGGAACTTGATTAGAGAATTTAGAGGACTTTTGTATTCTTTCATTCTTAGGTTTTGGGTGAGACCGGGAGGTGATCATATCCTAGTTGTCTTTAGTTTCTTGCAATTTCAAGTCATAGTTAACCCAATTAAGTTACTCCTTTACATCTTCGGGTGTATTGTGATTAGCGAGACCGGGAGGTGATCGAGTCATTTGAGTACCTTTACATTCTTTGTGAGGTGAGACCAGGAGGTGATCCAAGCTAGATAGCCAGTGTTTTATTCCTTAGGATTCTTTGGGGTGTGTTGGTGAGACCGAAAGGAGATCTAGAACGTCTTAGGGTTTCTTGAGTTATCTTTAGCATTTGGTATCCATTCAGTTTTCCATTACCGAGAGTTGTAAGTTTGCATGTAGGATTCTTGACCTAGGTAGTTGCCTTCCTATCCTAATATTTTCCTCACTTATCTTTGTCGTCTATTTATCCTTACTTTATTTTATTTTATTTTAATTAATTATTAAAAAAAACAAAAATCAACTTTTAAACCCTTTATTTTAAGTCTTAGTCGAGTCTAGTTTTGTTTTCTAGTTGTGTCCTGTGGGTTCGATACTCGGACTTACTTAGTCTGTACTGCATTGATAGGTACACTTGCCTGTCGTGTGGTCTAGTTTAGTTGAGTCTGTTTTATATTACTAGGTGTCTAGGTTAGTTTATTATTTTTAGACCATACATAGTACATCACGTACCTAGTTGAGGAAAATTTTAGGACCGCTTTTGTGAAATGTTAACCTTCGTTAACAGTGACAGCCACGTTAGCTGATTATTTTTTTGTCTTTTTCCATTTTATTTTTAGGTTGTAGGTATATTTGCACCAAATGATTTACATAATTCCCTCTCCTTAGTTGTATTATGGATACTTGGTCACTTGGATGGACGCACACACATACGATACCACAACAAAAATTCTTTATCACGTTCCACTTCTTTTATTGGTTACATTACAACTCCTAAAACTTTTATAGTCTTCATGTCATTTCTCGGGAATAATTTGTTATTTATTCCTTTTTTTCTAACTTTGGTTGTGTCTCCTTCCTATTTTTTTAATAACCAAATCTATTTTAAAATAAAAGTTTTATAGCAATTTAACATTTTTAACTTACATTCTTCCTGAGGTGACCTTATTCATTTGGGTTTCTCTATCAATTGCTATATAAAGTTCAGGTACCGTATTGATCACGTCACGAATCATTAGCGACCAAATTTTAGGACCACTTTTGTGAAATATTAACCTTTGTTAAAAGTGACAGCCACGTTAGCTGATTTTTTTTTTTTTTGTCTTTTTCCATTTTATTTTTAGGTTGTAGGTATATTTGCACCAAATGATTTACATAATTCCCTCTACTTAGTTGGATTATGTATACTTGGATGGACGCTCACACATACGTTACCATAGCAAAAATTGTTTATCACGTTCCACTTCTTTTATTGGTTACATTACAACTCCTAAAACTTTTATAGTCTTCATGTCCTTTTCCGTGAATAATTTGTTATTTATTCCTTTTTTTCTAATTTTGGTTGTGTCTCCCTCGTATTTTTTTTATAACCAAATCTATTTTAAAATAAAAGTTTTATAGCAATTTAACATTTTTAACATACATTCTTCCTGAGGTGACCTTATTGATTTGGGTTTTCTCTATCAATTGCTATATAAAGTTCAGGTACTGTATTGATCATGTCACGAATCATTAGCGACGAATTTCTGGCCGCTTAGCGCAGGGGAATTTTGCTAGTACTATCATAATATCAAACAATTATAGAAGTAGTTCATAAAACTTTAGATTCACTTAAAATGTTTTGGTTTTTCCCACTGTCGTACATGGCATAATATGGCATAATTGGTGAGTACCGATGGTTTCTTGGCTTGGCTTGTAATTCGAAAATCAAGGGAGTAGATGTCATGATTTTATGACAGTGAGTTGATGTTGGATGCATTTCATAAAAAAAGTTGATGTTGGACATTGAAGTTTACTAGTATCTCCAAGTCTCTCATTGCCTATGCGCATGGTTTATTTGAAAAATAATGCACTTTTACAATTAAATCTTATTTTATGCTATATTATAAAACATTTGAGAAGGACTTCTTAAAAGTTAAGAGGTACATGTTTAATTGCTTATAATACAACACATAATGCATATAATAACTACTTTTGAAGGGCAAATTTGTCTTTAAACACCATATTTAATCAATATGAAATCAAAAGTCAAGAAATGTTTATGAGAGCTCATGACATTTAACTATACAATTACTTTGAAGTTGAACACATTAAATAGAAACCATATAAAAACATTCATAATGGTACATGCTTTGTTATAATCTTTTATATAAAATTAGCTACTTTATAAAAGTTAAAGTTTTATAAACTTGATAATACTATAAGAACTTGAGAAAATAATACCAAATATAATCAGTGTTTACGACAGATCGGGTTAGATTGCACTCTCCTAAAAAGACTCGGTGACACCCGCCGCAACGCGTGGGCTAACCCACTAGTAGATTTAAACCAGTATTATATTAATCAATGTTATATTAATATTTTTATACTTATATAATTGTTTTGGCCAATCCGAAGTAACTTAGTGATGAAATTATAATTAGCTAAGTGAGATAGTGTGCTTTAAAGGAAAACAAAAAAAAAATGTAAATTAAGGATCTGTGATTTATAGTTAGGATCCCAAAGAACAAACCTAAGTAAATAATAAAGTTAAGCAAAAATTATAATGAAATACGAAATAAATGAATAATAAGGAAACAGAATGCAGGATTTTATTATGAGGAGAAGCCCTTGATCTTCTTATAAAAGACGATCTCCGGCATACAAACCTCGGGAGTCGACAATGATCGAGCTCTAATATATTCATTCACTTAAAAGAATTGCAAATGCGAGCGACGATGTTTGATAGCTATGTATTACAAATGTTTGCAGTGAAAGTGTTGTTTTTTTTTTCCTATCATCGAACTCTTGCTATTTATACAGGAAAATAATAACGTTAGCTAATCTAACTAACTAAGCGATATTCCCGGGATCCTCAGCTGAATCCGTCTTCCAGTCCAACTAGCCGTTGTACAATCTTTACACGTTTTCGTAACTTCCATTCCGAGTTTAGTAGGAAGACCGAGTCTTCATATTAGTTGTACTTGCAAAAGGTTAGAGGCATAGGAACAATCGAATAGGTTAGTAGCAAATATTCAGGTCACTGAAACATATCAGGATCCCAGATATACTGGATGTTCATGATCCCTAATATTACCATAATTCAGGATCACGAGCCATAAAATTTACCCCAAAGAATAGTTATTCGATTTGTTGAAGTGTGTAGTTTTTTATTTTCATATATTTCTTTCCAACACATTTTTGTGTGGCCTGTGTTGTGTCCCCGTATAAAGAACTTCTGTATTCGCTACTGGTTAACCACACATAGTCTGCCACCGAATATTTCTCAATTTTTATTTTTGTTGTTGTATATAATAGAGTCGAAATTGAGTTATTCGGACTAAACCTCGAATAAGAACATATCTGACTCGCAATGATTCTTTATTTCAAAAGAATATTATTTCGGAAGTTCATAATAGTACGTAAGAATTAACAAAGGGTGGTCATATTTCCACCCCTTACAAAATTATTTTCACCTAGCCTCGTTATGGTCATAGCGAGACGCTATGGGTCAATTCAGTGTACTATGGTTGACTGCTTTATCTGAAAAAGCAAAAAGTGACCCTAAATGTCTCGCTATGGTCATAGCGAGGTGCTTAGAGGTACAATCTGTACGAGGTTGTCTCATAAAATGAAGCACCTGAACCCTAAGCGCCTCGCCATAGCCATAGCGAGGCGCTTGAACCCTTTTTTTAGCCTATTTAAGAGCCATTTGACACGTTTGATTTCATATCGTTCATTGGATATTATATCGTTCGTTATCGTATTACCATTAAACATTACACACTTTACCCACAATATACAAATTTTAACAACGTACAAGATGTCGTATTACAACTTCATTTTTGGTGATTCTTACGACGTGTCAGTTCATGAGGGTGTCGAGGAGGTTGAGTCTGAAAATCGGTATCGTGACAATACGGTGTCGCTGGACTTGAATACCCCCTTGGAGGACCCGTACTCTTACGGTGGTGATGAGAGCTTTCTACAACGAGACTATTCGGAGCAGAGAGACGGTGGTGATGAGAAGCTGATAAAAGAACAGGGAGGCGCTTACCCGGTTATGTTTTCGTTTGAGACTAACAATACCTTTCCGTCACGTAATGATTTGACCGACTAGGTACAAAATATGGGAAAAGAAAATGGCTACGTAATTATTATCAAAATACAGTTTCTAACTTTATACGTGTCACACCCCACCAAGGCGGAAACGTGAGATGCAATTTTGAATGATTTCCAAGCACAAAGGTCACACGAGCATTAATTAAAATAAAACAAGAACTTCCATTAAACAACCAAATTATCAAACGTAACGTTAATTGTTTAAAATTAAAACCATTGTATGTAAATGTCTAGAGTTAAAACAACAACACGTACAACGGTTTAAAAGGAGGTATCCCACAAATGCTCGCACGCGACCTTCACAAGTTCCATTATCCATGATAATTTCCTGAAAAACATGCATTTAAGGAAATATAGGTCAACACAAAGTTGGTGAGTTCACGGGTTTTCTATATGATGCACACGTATTCCAAACCGACTAAGTCATTGCCTAGCTAGGGCAATAATCAATATGTGATCTTACATGAGCCATAACCAAACCTTGACATGTTGTGCCTCGCCCATTGTACACTAAAGACAATGAAATAATGTGAAATACAAGCACTCTTTTGATATCTGTCATCCGGTCAGAGCAACTGACCAAGAGTGGGGGTGTCAACCCAATAGATCTATTCCGGTGTTTCATGGCTAAGTCCATAGCTAATGGTTATGGTATGATGTATGACACGAGGGCTTAATGGATCCTAAACCTTAATGTCTCATGTTCACATAATAGTCATGATTGTAATTGAAAACTTTATGCATGTTTTTCCCGCATAAAAATGTAAAAACTATAAAAAGGGGCCGTGAAATACTCACTTGATGTCGGGATGTTAGACTGAACTGAATCCGATGCGGTGTGTCTGGTCTGGGATGCCCTAAGTTCATTTAAAAGCAACCTTAAGTCTATGTTTGGTCCTAACTACCATGCAATTGTTCACCCGACTGGAACACCCATGGACTAGGGGTTTCTGTACCGCTATCCATGTGTGTCACACACTATATGTGTCAGAAAATGTTCGTTTTGTCGTTAATGTGGCTATGGTTAGTCTGTTTTTGGTGAAACAAGTGGCTTGACTTACTTAATGTTACCAAGTGTTACTTATGCCTCAGTTATGTAAGTCTAAGGTGGGATATGGACTTATTCTTTGGAATATTGTATAAAAACACCATATTTAAGTATTTTGTCCTTGAATATACACACATGTTTGTATTTATCATCGGTTTTCAAGAAATCTCTTGTGTTAAGCTTGTTAACACATGTTTTAGTGTCTTTAAAACATGTTTATAAAACAAACTTTAGGATATGTTATAAAACTAAGCAAGATTTGCTTGTTTTGAGTCGGACTCGACCCTATGAACCCACACATACACCCATATGTTTGTGCGGGTGCACGTGTATGTCCATACACGAGTTCTAGGATGTGTGAAATCGTATATACATGTGTGTGTATCTTTAGGTGAAAACATTGAACATTAACCATAAAACTTAGGTGTTTAATTTAGTTTTACTCGAAAACTAGTTGTTTAGTGTTGTGTGCGAGTGTGTGCCTTCGGGTGAACCTCTCCATGTTCGAATATTATGTAAATAAAGGAAATGGTTCAGTTTTTATACCTCACTTGTGTATAGCTGAGAATATCAAAAGAAAATAAGCTAACTCCCACAATGTGACTCCTAGATGCTTGCTAGTGACTCGTGATTCCCAAATGATGATGGTGAATGATCGACTAAGGCCCTTTAAGGGGTGTTTGTTCTCGGCCAAAGATAAACAAAGAGAGGGAGAGGGTGTTCAAGTGTTAGTGAGATTTGTGGAGGTTATGGTGTGATCTATATGAGCTCTTGTGCTCCTACATATAGCCGAGAGGTGGTGGGGATGGCCATGTGCCATTGGTTCACAAAAATGGAGGTCAAAGTCTTGCTTATATGGAGTGCATTCAACTAGAGTCTCTCAAGATGAAATAAGTTGACTTAGATGTTTTGTTTGGTTATGTAGGGTGGGTTTCGGCCGAAGTATCAATGGGAAAGGGCAAGATTAGTTTTGGTAAGTTGACAAAGTGTGGAGACTCATGTGTTTTATGTTGTTGCCATGTTTGTGCAAGGTGGTAACCAAGGTTTTTGTTTGTTTGTGTGCTTCCTTGGGGCCGATTTTTGGTTAGTGTGGGATGGTTTTGGAAGGTCAATTCCCACTAGATTATTGTGTTAGGATGTTGTACTCTCATTCTAGTGTATGTTTTGCATGCTTGAGGGTTGACTAACCAAGATTGGTTATGGGAAATAGATGAAAACAAGGTGGGAAAAGGTGTAGGTAATTTAGGAAAGTCAATATGCATGGGAGGGTGTTGGAATGGAGCCACATTCTTTGTTAGTGCAAGGTGTAGGTGTAGGATGGCTTGGTGGTTAGTGTAAGTGTGTGTATGTGTGTCGAGTTGTATGTATGTATGTGTAGGATGAGATGTTTAAGCAATGGATAGTGTATATGTGTGCGTGTGATGGTGAATATGTATATATGTGTATGGGGATGGATTTTTGTTGTTACAAGCATTCATACACACATATATGTGGATCGCATACATATATACATAGATATATAATTTTTAATCTTTCTTAATATTAACTTGTCTATGTGTGTCCATATGAATATGTACATGTATTTCAACTGAAGCCTATGTACACAAATTTGTTGGAATTTAATCACCCTTGTGGTTTATATGGATACATGTGACCAAAATTAGGATCGTGTGGGCATACTGTTTACGTCTTTTATCAGTTAATTTCCTAGTTTTGCATGGACACCGCATGTGGATAGTTCATGTAGGTGAACATTGTTTGTTTTGGTTCTTGTCGGGGCAACAAATTGGAATTCTTATGTTCAATTGCATGGTTTCCCACAGCTAGGATTTTGCATGGATTTCCTAAAACCTATCATGAATTATTCAACTAAATAGTGCTTTGTGTTAACTAGTGTGTCTACTGTTAGACTGTATGCCTCGGGATTGACTTGTTGGAACCCTGTATAGCCCAATTATAATGAAATAGATGACATGTAATGCTATGCACACTGTATACATGTAGCTAAGTGTACGGATATGACCTGTGATTTCGACGGGTATTATAATACAGTTTATAACCGGATCACTAATGGGATATTAAATCAGATTTAGTTGTGTGTACAAAAGCTCCTGATACTATATGGATAGAGTATAAAATTGGATTTTATAACTTTCTCACTTACTCTTTTTGCATAGCATTAATTTAAAATATGCTAAAGAATTGAATGTAAGGTATTAAAAGTTTTCAAATTTTAACACCTGCTTGAAATTAGTAAACCAAAACCAAGGGCAACGTTCTTAAAAAAATGTTTTTGGCAGCAAAAATGTTTTGAAACCCTTTGAATCCACCCAAAAACCATAACGAGGTATTTTGAAGGTTTTGGTAAGTCAAAAGAGCCAGCTAAAGTGTTTTTGATTCCCTTAAATAACCTACCCCATACTTGTGAGTATTTGAGGCTTATCGAGCATATCTTACATATATAATTTACATGCTCATTCAATTAGTTTTGAGAGATATTCACCCTTGGCATGACATTGTTAGAACTTCTGTGACCTATGCATTTTAAGACCACAAACAAGGTAAGTGTGGGAAAGTGATTAAGGCACCTACCATTCACTCATTTCATCGTCATTAGCCTTCCATATATTTCCCCTCATCTAGTTAGCCATTTTTGTGCCTTAGCCGTTTTTCATTTCTTCCATCCATTTAAGCACTATCATGACTATATGAAGGAAGTGTTGAGGTGTTTAGGATGCTCTTAGGCAATTTTGGGACTTCAAAGTATAGGCCACACGTTTAAAGATCTCGAATCTCGACTGTGAAGAATGGTAACATAAGAACCGCCAAAGAAGAGCATATCAAGTTTTGAGCTTCATCAAGATAACATCAAGAGTATTTAGTTACATTTTTGTTACAAAAAAACTGCAAATAATGATGCCGGTAAACTAAAGAAGTCGATGAGCAATTACAAAGCAAAGGTTTTGAAGAACTTTACAAATACCAAGTGATCGGCCTGTTCTAGTGTATGCTTATAGGCGATAACTAATCGCACGATTCGCAAGAATAGGCAAGTCGAGTTACGAAGTCTTGGAGAGATGAACATGGCTTACTTAAAGATCGACAAAGTTCTGACAACACCTCAAACATAGACTCAAAGTTAGTGATGATAGTAGACTCTCTTCCTACCCATTATCACCAACATTCCATCACAACCTTTTGAAAGACCTTTTAATTCACACAACTTATCTAAGACTAGTAGTGGAGATATGATTTGTATACAAGCCTATGATTCATGTTTTCCAATGGGTTGAATCTGAGCGCCCACTTGAAAAACAAAACCCGAGTGAAAGAGAGTTAGGAAGTGATAAAGGAATTAAAAGACTTTGGGAATGTTAAAGTAGACCTGCCAAAACTGACCCAAAACCCCAACATATTTACTAAGTGTGACTCATAGGAGGTAGGATTTGCTTGGCACATCGAGTACTCCTACGAAAATGCCTAAGGTTCGGTTTGCTTAAGGACAACCAAAGTTCAAGTGTGAGGTGTTTTGATGTTCCGATATTTACACATGTTTTACATGTGTATTTACTACCATTTTTGTATAAAAACCATCCTTTTATCATAGTATATTATGCATAAATCCTTATTATTTGATAATTGCAGATTTTTGGAGTCAAGAAGCAAAAATGGGAGAAAACGACACAAAAGATAAAGAATTGGAGACTTAGAGAGCAATAGCAGATGCAGCATGCTCATGCAGTTATGCCACTTGGTCGTGCATGGGCGTGCACTTCAACTACCCCGGCACTATCTGCAAGTAAGGACTATGAACTGCTCCCAGATGTTTTACACAGGCGAGCACCTATGTATGGGTGGGCGTGCATAGCCTGCCAAACAGCTTATAAATAGAGGCCTTCACCTCTAATTTTAGTATATCCCATTCTATCATTCCTACACCTTCTCCCATAAAGTTTCTGCCCTCTTTAGCTCTTGAAAGTGACATTTGGAGCTTGGGATCACTCCATAAACACCTTAGCTTAGAGAGAAACTACCCACATTCACTCAAAACACCTAGACAACCCTCACCATGATTTCCACACATATCAAACCTTGTGAGCCTATTGTATCACCTATGTTAGGCTAGATTTATGTTGGTGTTGCTTGGGTGAAGATGAAACTTGGTATGGAATAAATATCTTATTTTATTTTAAGTGGTTTTTTGTGTTCTTAGTATTTCCTTCTACTCCTTGTTTGTTTGATGAGCTAACTAATTAATTAACTTAGCCTTTAATCTTGTGGGTGTTCTTGATAGAAAGTGAAGGAATTATGAGTGTATATGTAACATATAAAAACCCGCGCACTTGTAAGCTATGCATTAACTTCACGTGTAGGGATTAGCCCATTTGTGGAGTGAAAATGCACACACTTTGTAGTCGGTCCTCATCTATCACACTTCATTCAAGGTCAGTATGATTTATATACTTGGCCTTGGTGTTAATCCAAGCTTTGGTTTTTCAACTTAGTTACATGGTCTATGTGTTAACTTTGGCGCGGACCAAGGATTGGTGAACTCACATTATGAGTAAACGGTCTTTATTTGTTCCTATTGTTATATTGTTGCCCAATTAATAAAGATTAGTAACTTTTTGATAAACGAAGTATTTCAAGCGAAGGATGAGCAGACTCGAAAGGAGACGAGGCATTTGTCATGTCAAGTGGTAGCTTGTCAATCGCTACAGCTTTTGACAAGTTATATACAAAAGAAGAGGGTAGTTGGATGTCAATATCGCAATTTTGTGGAATGCGTTCTCATGGGTGAGACGTCGCATTTGTGGGTAATAAGTTTTCAAAGTTGAGAAGTGAGCTCACCGGGACAGGAAACGTTCATAATAACATTAAGAACACAAATCGTCTAAACATTGATGCGGAAGGCTTAGTTTATAAATACACCACTTAAATAAAGATTAACTATTGTCTCATACCAAGTGAAGTCAGATCCCTTAGTAATACCGTTGTTTTGGTATTGTTATTTCTTAAAGGTTTAATTCTTTCTGTTATTTTATTTTTAAAAAATCTTCTATTTGAACATTTTGATAAATAAGTGTTTGATACTTTCTTGTTTCATTAAGTAAGGTGTGAAAATTGCTGTTAAAAAAATGTGATATTATTATTATCACAAGTGAATAAACATCAGCCATCACGAAGGCTAAGCGAATAATAATTCAAACATCCCAAAATTCAGGTGTTTTTTTTTACTTAAAATTAGCAAAATCTCAACTAATCTTTCATCGTAGAGCTCTCAAGCATAATGTGATATTACTAACCCAGCGAATCAAATCTCCGACGACTGTCGACCCTTCTTTCTTCTTCGGCGTTTCATTCATCTCCGTTGACTGTTCAAACATCCCTCCACCCTTCTTTCTTCTCCGGCGTTCCATTCATCTCCGTCTCCGGTGACTGTCGACCCCTCCACCTTCCTCCACCCCTCCGGTCACCTTCCTCACCATCCTCACCTCTCCTCCGGTCACCCTCACCCTCTTCCCTTCCAACGGTCCAATTTCAAACCCACTCGTTCGTCCCTTTTTCCATAGCCGTTAGACCTACGTTCGTCCTTTTATTTCACTTTCGACTTGCTTGTTCTTCCTTCGTTCGTCCTTTTATTCCACACTCGACCTTCACGTTCGACCTTTTCTTTTCTTCGTTCGACCTGTCTTTCACGTTCGTCCCTTTTTCTTCGTTCAGCCGTCGTTATTTCCAAGTTCGTACCTTTTTCTCCGGTTGTTGTTTCTTTGTTCGACCTGATGTGGTTGTGATTGTTTGACCTGAGTTGGTCGTTCGACCTGATGTGGTTGACTTGTTTCCTCTTTTAAAATAATAATATTAATTACTATATAATAATGATAATAATAATAATAATAATAATAATAATAATGATAATAATAATAATAGTAATAATAATAAAGGGGTAAGGAATTATGTGGGGTTCCGCTTAGAGGGTGGGCAACCTGTGGTTGCTACCCTCACCGTCTAGTAAAGGGTTTTTGCTCGCCGAATCCTTTGCACCCCAACTCATCTCGAGTTCGGTGGTTAACATTTCGCACATGGCTCTTGCCAGGAAGGCCCGGAATGTCAAGTCACAAAGTTCTGCGCAAGGCTCTGTTAGTGGTTTGAGGGCCTGCCCCTTTAAACATTTTCACGATTTTAAAGATGGTCAACCGGGGTATGGCGGATTTTGCGCCTTCTTGAACACATCCAAAACACTCACTTCAAGACAGAAAGCCGAAGGCTATCTATGAAGGAAGCTATCTCGAAGGATCGAGACCTTTTTTTGGATGTCGGGGAAGTTCTCAGGGCAGGAGATAAATGGTTATGTGGGAGGTGCATGGTGGTGCATGCTCTCAGTAGGGGGTGCAAGCATGACGATGAGGTTGTATCGTTCGCCGTGGTCGTGGAAGATGTCGAAGATTTCGTTGTTGGGATACGGAAACCATGTCAAGCGGTAAACAACGCGAACCCATGTCACCCGACCAGGATGGTTGGGGATGTTGCCCTCCTCGAGCGTGTTTTTTCCCTCCCCATTCAGACTGTTAAAAGCATCCCCCCCATTTGTCTTCTGATGTTTGCTCAAGTGTTAACAAGTGCCCTACGCAAAGTAGTGGCATCGCCAGCCTCGGTTGACAACTGGGTTCAATTGTTATTGCTTCCACGGTTAACCCTGAGGGTGGTCAGACCGTCCTCCAGGCAGAGCCAAGATCAGGGAACAGGAAATATCTGCAGTGTAGTAGCATCATGCAAGCGCTTGGAGTATGGAAAGATGGGTCTGGGTTTGCGGTCTTGGTCTCTTCCCTCTTGGATAGCGTGGGGGAGGTTGTGGTATCTAGGGGAGAAGTCAGAATGGAAGAGGAGAATGCAAGCGAACCTACTATAAAACAATGTCTTCGAAAAGTCAGGGGTGGTCATTTCACGGCGGCGGTGAACGTGTTGTGCTCTAGTGGAGTCGCCCCTCTATGTGAATCGACCATGAAAGCCCTCATTGATATACACCCAGTGGTGCCGCCTCCATCCTTTCCTTCTAACCCTATCGCCCAACCCGCTCTATTAGTAGATGAGGATTGTGTGCTTAGATGTATCCGATCTTTCCCTGAAGGGACGTCTTGTGGCAGGGACGGGATACGTGCCCAACACCTGTTGGATGCTATTGGGGGCGAAGGCTCGGTGACTTCCTCGGGTTTGCTCGCGGTCATTACTGAAGTTGTCAACTTATAGCTTAGAGGGGCATGTCCTAAGAAAATTGCCGAGTATATTGTATCGGCCCCCCTCACCCCCTTATTGAAACCCGATAATGGAATTCGGCCTATTGCTGTGGGGGGCATTTGGCGAAGGTTGGTCTCTAAGGTGGCAATGAAGAAGGTTGGGAAAGACATTGCCCAGTACCTAGGGGACTTTCAATTTGGAATAGGGGTACCAAATGGGGCAGAGGCGGTGCTTCACAGCGCCAACAGGTTCCTCAACTCTTTTCATGCGGATGGGTCTCTGGCTCTGCTTACAGTAGACTTCTCCAATGCCTTCAACATGGTCGACCGCATAGTTTTTCTCCAAGAGGTTCACCAGCGGTGCCCGTCTATCTATCAGTGGGTCCAGTTCCTTTATGCCCAGCCTGCTAGGCTGTATGTGGGCAATGATTGTATTGGGGCTACCACCGGAGTGCAGCAAGGAGATCCTTTGGGGCCCCTTATTTTTGCCCTTGCCTTACATCCCCTTATCATGCGGATTCAGGAACACTGTAACCTACCGTTTCATGCTTGGTATTTGGATGATGGAACGATTATAGGCAACGCAGTGGAGGTTGCTAAGGCTTTAGACATTATCAACGTGCATGAGCCATCTCTGGGGCTTCATCTCAATATTAAGAAAACAGAGGTCTTCTGGCCGACGTGTGACGGGTTGAAAGGTCAGGACGGGCTTTTCCCGAGAGGGATTGGTAGACCAGAGAAGGGGGTTAAGCTCCTTGGTGGGGCTATTAGCCGAGATCCTACCTTTATTGGGGAGTTAGCAGGGAGGCAGGCTACGGGTGCGGTTGCCCTTATGAAACTACTGCCCCGCCTTAGATATCCCCAAAGTGAACTCCTGCTGCTCAGGTCATGCATGGGGGTCGCTAAGTTACTTTTTGGGTTGCGTACTTGTCAACCCCACTTGATGGTGGATGCGGTATCCCTTTTCGATGATGGCCTCCGGGACCGGAGGCCATCGAAGATATAGTTGTGTGTGGTGGCCCCTTCTTCGGGGACCTCCAGTGGCGCTTGGCATCCTTGCCGATGCGTTTAGGTGGTTTGGGCCTCCTTTCAGCTCGGGATGTTGGAGTTTATGCCTTTGTGGCGTCTAGAGCTCAGTCTTTGGAACTTCAGGATCATATCCTTCGAAACAGTGGGGTCAGTGGGCTAGACCCAGACTATTAACAGGCGCTCGAACGCTTAAAAATCTATCTCCCGGGCTTTGATAGTGGCGGTTTTTCTAATAAGGACACCGCCCCCTCAAAGCCACAAAAAACTTTGGCGAATGCTCTTTTTAGCAAAACTGCTCAGAGCCTGGGAGAAGTTTTTGAGTTTTCCTCTCGCCAGAAGGCGGTGATTGAATGCCTAAAGGGCCCTCATGCTCAGGATTTTTTTACCGTTATCCCGATTGAAGGTTTGGGTCAATGCATGTCTGTAGTGGAGTACAGGGCTATACTCAAGTACCGGTTGAGGATCCCTATGTATCCGGAAGATGAAACATGCCCCATCTGCCGTAAAGCTTGCATGGATAAATACGGGGAGCATGCAATTCATTGCAAGGAGCTCCCTGGTTTCAAATATTGGCATGACTGGGTGAGGGACTTTTTGTGGGATATCCTGAGAAGAGCTGGGATTTTTGCCAAAAAGGAGGCCCCTTTAAACTTCCTCACAGACCCTACGGAAGAGAGATCCACCCTGCGACCCGCAGATCTGCTTGTCTTTGGTTGGGAGAGGGGGAAACATGCCTGCGTGGACCTCACCGGGGTATCTCCTTTGGTTGGGTTAAGAGAAACAGGGTTTATAGCCAGGCAAGCATCAAGAAAGGCGGAATCAAAGAAAGTAGATAAGCACGCTAAAGCTTGTGCAGATAACCAACATGTCTTTATCCCTCTGGCCTTTGATACCTTTGGCTCCCTGGCGCCAGAAGCTATTCGTTTCTTAACCAGGGTCCAACGGGTCGTCCACAGTAATAGTTCATCTCCGGGGGGCAAGGATTTGTCTTTAGTAGACTAGGGTTTGCAATTCAGAAAGGGGTGGCGGCGCAGCTTGTTGCCCATCTACCTTCTATTATGATGTAACTTTCATATTTTGTTAAAGATAATTGCCAGAAAAGGAAAAAAAACAAAATATTGCTAACCAAAAAAAAAAAATCTTCAAAAGCAACTTAAAAACCATTTAGTAATTTAAAGGCAGAGTAGTAAAAATTGTGTATTTGGGTTCGATACTCGGTACTTGCTCAAAGCTATACTACACCTGATAGGTAGACATGTCTATTGTGTGAGTTTTAGACTGTTAAGTAACTATCGTTTCTTGTAAATTTAAAACCTTTAATAGCGTTTTGGTAAAAAGTCCCACCTTTATTTGACTATATACATCAAGGTTTTGACGCCACTAAATCGTTCTTTAAATCTTACTAAAACACACACATCACACCACAAGTATAAGATTGGATTTTATAATTTTCTCAGTTATTCTTTTTGCATACCTATATCATGAATATATAATTTAAAATATGCAAAAGAATTAAGTGTGAGGTGTTAAATATTTCAAATTTTAACCTGCTTGAAATTAGTAAACCAAAACTAAGGGCAACATTTTCAAAAATGTTTTTGGCATAAAAAATGTTATCAAACCTTTTGAGGCTGCCCAAAAATCATAACGGGGTATTTGGAAGGTTTTGGTAAGTTAAAAGAGCCAACTAAAGTGTTTTTGATTCACTCAACTAACCGACCCCTTAATTGTGAGTATTTGAGGCTTATCGAGCATATCTTACATATCTACTTTATATGCTGCTTTATTTAGTTTTGAGAGATATTCACCCTTGGCATGACATTGTTGGAACTTTTGTGACTTGTGCATTTCGAGATCACAAACAAGGTAAGCGTGTGAAAGTGATTAAGGAACTTACGATTCACCCATTTCATCATCATTAGCCTTCCATACTGTAACACCCCGACCGATGGCGGAATCGTCGAGGTGCCACGTAGTGACGATTGTTCAATAGCACATGGACTAAAATGTAAATTTGATATACATTGATTAAATAGTTTATTACATTGAATGAAATACAATGATACTAAATGACAACTAACTAAAATACAATAAATCAAAGTCTAAATAGAAATCCGAAAGCTTAAGAATGCATCTCAAAACAACCTGAAACATGTACGAAAATAATTTGGTCAATACAAAAATGTATTGGTGAGCATACCCTGTTTGAATACATATAGTAGATAAAGAGTTTCGCAATTCTCGTGTTATACTGTCTACAATTTAGTGTTCAAGCTATGTACAAATGTCACCCAAAATCAAACCTTTGAGTAGAAATGATATCCAAGAATCATGGGATATCTAGTATATATGTATAGTAGTCGCCCCAATAGTATGTTTATATATAGTATGCGACAAAGCAAATAGTTTACACATAACAATAGTCAAGTACTATTTATTGTTATGCTAGGCCGCCCAGCGGTTAATGATTAAGGTCATAAGTACACACTATCAGCGAATCAACAAGTAAAACACATACAAGAATTGCGATTGTGAATATATGATAAAACATGATTAAGTGAGTGAAGTAATATGCGTACATGAGTCACCCCAAAAGTGTAAAACAGTAAAAAGGGGAAAGATATACTCACCGCTTGCGAAAGCGATCCAACTTAAGCGGTAGTGAGCTAAGTAATGGGAATTCCGAGGAATTCAACCTATAACGTAATAGAATACTAATAAGGGAAAAGTCTAAGAGTCTAAGGTAACTAGGGTCTAAGGCATTAGGGTTTGTTAGGCTAGGCGAAGAAGATGGCATTTATTTAATAACTCTAGTTAAATTGTATCACAGATTCTCAAAAATTCATCCAACATTAAAATCCAAAAGTATCATTTCTATGATTCAAGAAAATTATCAAAATAATCCATGTTGAAATTTTTGTTAATTAATTTAGCTAAAATAAGAATTATTTTATAAATATTGATTTATTATGCTAATTTAGGCATAAATACCCCAAAACTAATATATGTGATCTAAAAAATCATAAAAGAATATATGTTTTCTGAAACAAAACAATGAAATGATTTTTATATAATTTTTGTTCATTTATTTTGCATTCAACTAATTTAATAAGCTTAAATAATATTTATTTGATTATAAATAAGAAAACTAAGGAAATCATAAATTTTCTGATCAAATAATTTTTATTCAAGCTCTAGATGATCAAAAATAATTCCACAAAATTTTGGAATTAAAATCATTTAAAATGGATTTTTAATAATTTAATTATGAATAAATCATTTAAAATTATTAAATCTATAAAAATTACATATTTTTCAGAATATAAAAATATGATAATTCTCTACTTAATCGTAAGATACTACCAATAAATTTTCATAATTTTTAGACTTGAGATGGATTTACTATGATTTATTGAAATTTATAATATTTTTTAAATTAAATAAACACTATTCATCATCTTCAACCTCTCCACACCCTAACCCTAGAACCCGAACCAGGCCATGATAGGACCCGATTTCATAGGGCTTTTGAAGAGCATGAAAAACTAAACAAAACGGCATAAAGAATCGTACCTAAAGACACACCAAAAGGCCTAAATCGAAGAAAACTTGCGCGGAACGTTTTGAGCTCGTGTGACCGACATAAAGCACCATTTAACGCGTTTAATATGGGGTTGGAAAGGGAATGAGTGCAGGAACTCAATGGTACCAACGGTTTATAAAATGGTCGAGTAAAAGTCTCGTTTTAATGGTTTTAAAGATTTCGGCGGTTACAATGCTAAACCCGAATTAAACACTGCTTTTAACACGTTAAATGTTCCTTTATGTATTTGAAATTTAATGTACAATGATGGAGAAATCGTTTGGTGACATTTAGAAGTTTAAACGGCATTGAACTCGTGAATTAAGGCCTCGCCGGAAAGATTCCGGCGGCCGGAATTTGCTTCGCCGGAAAACCGTCTGGCAACAGGAGTGCATATTTTTTTTAACTTTTGCCTATTGTCAGTTCTAGTCCCTCATGTTTAACCTTGTTAGTTTATTATATAACTAAGTTAGTTTTTCTTTTATAAAACTTTACCAAGTTAACTATATTTAACTTTTTTTTTTTTTAAACTCTAACTTTTATAGAACTTGACGTTTTTTATACTATCCATTCCGGATGACGTTTCAACATACGCGATTGATTAAAACCCATATCCGATCCATAAATATAAACGAATTTTTTTTCTAGTTTGCTCTAAAATTAAATTTGAAAATAACGAAACTCACAGGGACTATAATGGAAATATTTGAAGGACTAGAATTGACAATTTGTTAAAGATGAGGGTGACGGTTGTCACAGTCTCCCCTAGTTTAGAAAATTTCGTCTCGAAATTCCTTTCAAGTGGGGGTTTCTATGAAACAAAAGGCGTTGCAAAAATCAAGCAGGTTTTTATAAAAATAAATATATCACATCATTTAGTAAAATTTTAAAGTAGTTGTCTAATACCCAAAGTGAAAGTTGCAAAATCTTTGATGGTTGACCCGAGGTTAGGAAGTTGAGGGTTTAAATGAGGTAAGTTTTGGGAATGTGTAACGAGTAAGGGCAGAGACACTGATGAAGCAGTCTCTCCCACTTTAGAAAAGTTTTTATCTAAATGTTAGCAAGTATGCAAATAGTCGAGTGTGTACAATTATACAAAGTTTGTGTTTTCTGTGCGGGGGTGGTTAAGAGAAAAACTCTAGGAAAACGGATTGAAGCTTGTGTAGGAAATCGAAAATGCTAGCTATTAGTCAAAGATCCAATCAGAAGGTAATTATAAAGTAATGGGTAGGTTCTTGGTCAGACTCCTAGTCCGTTCCCGCAGTATCGTTTATGCTTATATATAGGGTGTACCGCAGCTAACCCACCACACTCTCGATACTTTGGATTCGTACTGGTTGTCTACCAACAGCCTAAATAGAATCACACACCACCCTCATGTACCTGTAAACCCATGATTGCGTTCCGGACCGTAATCATCGATTTACCTTACACTAGGGTGTTATGCTTTTCCATAACCCTATCCTAAGTAATACTAGAAACAAATGCATGGACCTAATATGTAATAGCCACTGTAACGAAATAATGTTCAATCATGACATGGTTAGAGGTCCTTCCCTTCCGGGCTTTCACTTTAACCGTAATGTGAATAACTCTGAGGTTTACACCGTTCCCCTCGGATTAAAGGAATACTCTAACCCGAGTCGTACGTGGGCACTGGCTTAGATCTCATACGAGTTATCAACTAGTATGTTCATTGACCATGATGATGAACAAAATAATGTAGAGTATAACAGGGTTTTGCTCAAAAACAGGAAAAAAATAGGCATACCAATTATGTGTCAAGTACATAAGTATAGCATAAAATTTCAATTGAAAGAATAGTATAATATAAGTCAAGTAAATCACACAATTTGCACAAAATAAAAGTAAACGAGTTATATTAATGCTCAAAATCAGTGATGAAAGAATAACTGCTAATAAATAGTGCGAGAATAATTTCAAATAACGCGTGAGAATAACCACCAATGAAGTAATAATAATACGAGAATAATCATAAATAAGATAATACGCGAATATAATAAAATGATGTAAGAATAAGATAATGATATTTACTGCAATTGAGAGTGGACGGAACATACGTATAGTCTATTGGTCATGCGGGTTTAAATATATGCACTATATGTTAAAAGACATTTAGCAACATTCCGATAAGGATATGTTCAATGTTTAGACCAAAAGTTTTGCGACTGAAAGAGTGTAAGTATATAAAGATAAGTTTCCATTTATAAAAACGTAGTTTACGCGAACTTTGTGATGTAGTCGAAAGAATAGTAGTAAAACACGAGAATAACTTTTTTAGGAATCAAAGAATGTTTTAGATCTCAAAACAAGTTCACATGAAAGGATTTTGTAGGTACACATTTTCTTGTGTTTACGAGAAGTCGAGTTTGAAAAATGTTATAAGGCATGTTATTAGTTGAAAATTTCTTTTCCCGAAACCTATATTAGATCCGTTATATGAAAACAAGAAGGTTTACATTTGACTTGTAAATATGTGAAACAAGTTTATAAGATGCAAGAGGGAATCATGTAAATCAAATGAGTTTTTAAAGACCAATACTTAAATAGCAAAAATGTTAAAGGTCGATGTATTTAACATGAATAGACTCCAAATGTAAAAAGTTTGAAGTTTCGAAATAATACCAATGTGAAGAGATTGTAACATATCCTTTATGAAAATATACCACTTTAAGTTTTAAAAGAATGATCGTGTCACAGCAATTGATATAGTAAGGTTTGTGAGTAACGTGTAAGTTTCAAGTCTTAAGCGTCAGCTGGTAACCTAGCTTCAAAAACCCAGGTCAACGTTGAAAGTCCACTATGCACAATTTCTCGTGCTACGTTGATTGAGTGAATCAGCTCGGTATTTGATAATTTTGGTATAAATTTCTGGGTTGTTTGAAGACAATGGAGAATCTGATTTGGTTTGGGTTGATTCCCCTGGTTAGTGTTTGAGAATGTGGATAGGACAGGGAGGAGATTGCATATGGTCTCGAATGCCTTGACGTATTTTGAGAAGTAGAACTTTTCTTTATTAAAACATTCCTTCAATTTTCATGTTACATCTAATCAAAGTTGAAAATTTTTCATATTTATGAAATGTTTGGAAAAATACGGGGTGTTACCCGTTTTGATTGGGTAATTGAAATCTTGAGTTGTCAAAATTTTGCAAAATTTATGCGTTGAAAAACCGCTTGTTTGTAAAAGTCGTTAAGGCATCTCTTTGGACTCATAGCACGCTAAATGTTTCAAGACACAAGGTATGTATAAAATGTGCTAATCTGATGAATAAGTTTCTCTAAAGCTGGGTAATTGGGTTTTGTGTTTTTATGAGATGGCAACATATGATCAGTTGCTAAGGTAATCGCTTTAGAGAGTAGTGTACTGATGTGTGTTGGATAGATAGGCATTTATGGTGTTGTGTATATTGTAGGGACATAAGGAAATATTTTAGAGATATACAGTGACATCGATCGAGTAAATTTGTAAACATGATGATAATAACAAGATGAGTAAATAAGTTTGAAACCACCTTCGTGTTTAACTGTGCAACGTTCAAGAATCAAGATGTGATGAATAGTTAAACAATAAGCTTAAAAGTTTATGCCATAGGAAAATGTTTTTGGACAATGGAAGTAATGCTTTATGAAAACCACGAAACATAAAGGAAATAGTGTAAGTTTTAATGCGATAAAATAGCGCATAGAAGTTTTTGTGATGGTGTTGTAAAGCGAATGATCAACAACAAAAGATAGAACTTAAAATCCAAATGTTAAACAAAACTTAAAAGTCAATAACGGGAAACTGAGAAAAATGCACTAATAGCGAAAGCTACAAGTAGAGAAACCCAAAAGACATAATAACTTCCTTATAGGAAATTATGATGGGAGTTTCAAACAACAAATGAAAATACCATAATGAAATGTGATACTAGAAATATTTCTGATGAAAATGGTGACTAGCCAAAGTAATTGAAATTGAAATATTATTAGTGACTTATGGGGATTGTACTTAAACCTATGAGTAAATGGTCATCCTTCCCGATTGCACGTACCCCGTCACAGGTAAATTTCAAAACTTTTAGCGAGACTTTAAAACGAGATGAAGAAATAGATCCTTGAGATGTGGATTTCACCCCTAACTCAAAGATGTATTTCAAAATTGAAAACAATTGAGGAATGAAACCAATCACTAAGTTAAGGATTCTCCCAGCTTAGTGGTTAAGTTTCTTTTTGAAGGAAATACTCTTTGAGGTGTGGATGTCACTCCTAGCTCAAAGATATATCCTAAGATAAATAACATATAGAGGAGTGAAACTAATCACCAAGGTATGGATATCACTCCTAACTTGGTTATATCGTTTCGTTTGTGAAATACGAGTGTCTTCTTTTCCAAGCAAAATACCGAAAGAATAACGAGAAAGAATCATAGAGAAAATATCTTGAAAGAAAATATAAGAAATAAGAGAAATATACGCGAGACGACTCGTGAAGGTAAGCTTAGTTATAGACTAGGCTAAAAGGCATACTAATAACCTAATTCCCTATAACCATGGCTCTGATACCAATCTGTAACACCCCGACCGATGGCGGAATCGTCGAGGTGCCACGTAGTGACGATTGTTCAATAGCACATGGACTAAAATGTAAATTTGAAATACATTGATTAAATAGTTTATTACATTGAATGAAATACAATGATACTAAATGACAACTAACTAAAATACAATAAATCAAAGTCTAAATAGAAATCCGAAAGCTTAAGAATGCATCTCAAAACAACCTGAAACATGTACGAAAATAATTTGGTCAATACAAAAATGTATTGGTGAGCATACCCTGTTTGAATACATATAGTAGATAAAGAGTTTCGCAATTCTCGTGTTATACTGTCTACAATTTAGTGTTCAAGCTATGTACAAATGTCACCCAAAATCAAACCTTTGAGTAGAAATGATATCCAAGAATCATGGGATATCTAGTATATATGTATAGTAGTCGCCCCAATAGTATGTTTATATATAGTATGCGACAAAGCAAATAGTTTACACATAACAATAGTCAAGTACTATTTATTGTTATGCTAGGCCGCCCAGCAGTTAATGATTAAGGTCATAAGTACACACTATCAGCGAATCAACAAGTAAAACACATACAAGAATTGCGATTGTGAATATATGATAAAACATGATTAAGTGAGTGAAGTAATATGCGTACATGAGTCACCCCAAAAGTGTAAAACAGTAAAAAGGGGAAAGATATACTCACCGCTTGCGAAAGCGATCCAACTTAAGCGGTAGTGAGCTAAGTAATGGGAATTCCGAGGAATTCAACCTATAACGTAATAGAATACTAATAAGGGAAAAGTCTAAGAGTCTAAGGTAACTAGGGTCTAAGGCATTAGGGTTTGTTAGGCTAGGCGAAGAAGATGGCATTTATTTAATAACTCTAGTTAAATTGTATCACAGATTCTCAAAAATTCATCCAACATTAAAATCCAAAAGTATCATTTCTATGATTCAAGAAAATTATCAAAATAATCCATGTTGAAATTTTTGTTAATTAATTTAGCTAAAATAAGAATTATTTTATAAATATTGATTTATTATGCTAATTTAGGCATAAAATACCCCAAAACTAATATATGTGATCTAAAAAATCATAAAAGAATATATGTTTTCTGAAACAAAACAATGAAATGATTTTTATATAATTTTTGTTCATTTATTTTGCATTCAACTAATTTAATAAGCTTAAATAATATTTATTTGATTATAAATAAGAAAACTAAGGAAATCATAAATTTTCTGATCAAATAATTTTTATTCAAGCTCTAGATGATCAAAAATAATTCCACAAAAATTTTGGAATTAAAATCATTTAAAATGGATTTTTAATAATTTAATTATGAATAAATCATTTAAAATTATTAAATCTATAAAAATTACATATTTTTCAGAATATAAAAATATGATAATTCTCTACTTAATCGTAAGATACGACCAATAAATTTTCATAATTTTTAGACTTGAGATGGATTTACTATGATTTATTGAAATTTATAATATTTTTTAAATTAAATAAACACTATTCATCATCTTCAACCTCTCCACACCCTAACCCTAGAACCCGAACCAGGCCACGATAGGACCCGATTTCATAGGGCTTTTGAAGAGCATGAAAAACTAAACAAAACGGCATAAAGAATCGTACCTAAAGACACACCAAAAGGCCTAAATCGAAGAAAACTTGCGCGGAACGTTTTGAGCTCGTGTGACCGACATAAAGCACCATTTAACGCGTTTAATATGGGGTTGGAAAGGGAATGAGTGCAGGAACTCAATGGTACCAACGGTTTATAAAATGGTCGAGTAAAAGTCTCGTTTTAATGGTTTTAAAGATTTCGGCGGTTACAATGCTAAACCCGAATTAAACACTGCTTTTAACACGTTAAATGTTCCTTTATGTATTTGAAATTTAATGTACAATGATGGAGAAATCGTTTGGTGACATTTAGAAGTTTAAACGGCATTGAACTCGTGAATTAAGGCCTCGCCGGAAAGATTCCGGCGGCCGGAATTTGCTTCGCCGGAAAACCGTCTGGCAACAGGAGTGCATATTTTTTTTTAACTTTTGCCTATTGTCAGTTCTAGTCCCTCATGTTTAACCTTGTTAGTTTATTATATAACTAAGTTAGTTTTTCTTTTATAAAACTTTACCAAGTTAACTATATTTAACTTTTTTTTTTTTAAACTCTAACTTTTATAGAACTTGACGTTTTTTATACTATCCATTCCGGATGACGTTTCAACATACGCGATTGATTAAAACCCATATCCGATCCATAAATATAAACGAATTTTTTTTCTAGTTTGCTCTAAAATTAAATTTGAAAATAACGAAACTCACAGGGACTATAATGGAAATATTTGAAGGACTAGAATTGACAATTTGTTAAAGATGAGGGTGACGGTTGTCACACATACATTTTCTCCTCACATAGTTAGCCATTTTTGTGCCTTAGCCTTCTTTTCATTTCTTCCATCAATTCCTCAGCCACTATCATTACTACACAAAGGAATCCTTAGGCTCTTTAATATCCGACCATGGTATGATTGATCTCCATGCCTTCGAAGCCTCCTAGACAGTAGGAGAAAATGTGATTTATTGTTTCAATGTCTCTCGGGCAAAAAGGACACATTATGAAAAGAACATATAATCCCTTATTTTAGAAAGAATTACCCGAGTAGGTAACATGTCAAGAAAGAGCCTCTAAACTAAAATATTATTTTATTTTACGAACACTTACATTCCATCTAGACGTGTAAAAAAAACCGGTTTGGAAACCCGACCCGGAATAAAAACCAAAAAACCGGTTTGGCCAAAACCGTTTTTTTTTTTTCAAACCGGTCCCAAACCAACCCAATCAACCGGTTCTAGATAGGTTTTAGGATTTGGAGGTTAGACCGGGTGGAAAACCGGTTCTAGGAAAAAAACCGGCCTGGAAACCAAAAAAAAACCGGTGGGGGATAAAAACGGTTTTAAAACCGGTTCAGCTACAACCCGAAAAAAAACAATTTTCAACCCGGTTTAAAAACCGGTTTTGGACCATTATATAACGGCTATATAGCCGTTTGGGGTTAAAAACTAGCCGTTTTTTTGTCATTTTTGGTATTTTTGACCCACAATCATAGTATCAATACCCCCTTATAGTTTAGACTTGAACACGGTAAAAGAACCGTTTTTCTTCACAAGGTATGGTAGCAAGATTTAACAAACATCTCACGAATATGTATGATGTTTATTTTGAACGTTATGGTCAAATGTCGTCCATTCAAATGCAATTGAGTCAAGCTTCTCAAAATGCACTTGATACGGACATGGATTTATACAATGATTTGTTGGAAACATCTAATAAACGTGCACGAGGTAACGCTACTAGTAGCGAACTTGGGAGGTATGGTGCCGAAAACTATTTAAAAGGTTTGACTCCCGGTGAATTTAAAAATTTTGATGTGATGGCTTGGTGGAAAAGTAAGGAAAATTAATTTCCGGTCTTAGCCGCCATGGCCCGAGATTTACTAACTGTCCAAGCTTCCACGGTAGTTTCGGAATCCGCTTTCTCTATTAGTGGCAGGGTCATTTCAATATGTAGGACGCGACTAACTCCACCTTCGGTAGAGATGGCCATTTGCTTGAAGGATTATTTGGATGCGGCGGAGAGGGTGCAAAACATACGCTCACTTGAGGGAGAACTTGAATATGAAGGCGAAGTGTACGAGGACGAGGTCAACGCGGACTTAACCGAACCAATGTCCGAATATGAAGCCGAAATGGATGAATGGATAAGAACCAACTCCGGTTCGGGTGAAGATTAGACTATGTTTGAAGACTTATTTCGTTTAAGACTATGTTTTTTAAGATTATCTTTTCTATTATGTTTCATGTTATCTTCGGATTCCTTTATGTTTCGATGTTTTTTATCGTGTTTTTTAATCAATGAAATCGTATTTTTAAGTTACATTGCATTGATAATAATTTGTGGTGTTTAAAATGTTAAAAAAACAAAAACAAAAAAAATTCTGCACACAATAGCAGTGGCAAAAAACGTTTTTTTTTCAGCTTGTTGACCGGTTTTTCTACCGGGTTTTTTTAAAAACCGGTTCTCAACCCGGTTCCAACCAGTTGGGGTTGATGGCGGTATTCGTCTCTAAAAACCGGTTCTCAAACCGGACCGGTTTATAAAAAAAACCGTTTTTTTTTTCACTTCAAAACCCGGACTGGTTTGTAAAAAAAACCGGTTTGTACATCACTAGCCACAAGCTCACTTTGGTTTTCAAACTCCCGTCTTCGAGAATCGTTATTCTTTGAACATCTATGTTACTCGAGAATAAACGTGAGAACTTCAAATTGGTGGAATCAACACTACCTCTTAGTTGGCGTCCCCAAACTAAGAACCAAGTAATTCTTATTGTAAAGTTTTCATTATAACATCAATAAAAATTAGAGACAACTAGTGGGGTGCCCGCACGCTATGACGGAGATTACAACACTCCAATTGGTGATTTTAAGGGTGTGTACAAGCTGTTGTTCGGTTCACTTCGGTTTTGAGCCATTACCAAAGCTTTTGATTAAGATATTTCAAAAACCAATTGGTTTCAATTAATCATTTGTTCCCGTTTGGTTAATCGGTTATGAACATCAGTCCAACTAGTCCAACTGGTTTTCAATAAATAACCAAAAAATTTACTTGAGCTAGGAATGTGGACTTGAGTTAAAGTACTCGGAAGAAGAAACCTATTAATTAATTAATTTATTATTTTTGTCCACTCCTTTATATGAATACTAGATTATCCCCCCGGGTGCTTTCTGGGATAGACAAATCTAATATGAAGAGACAAAATGTATGTACTGTAAAAAGGAATAGGTCGTTTTTTCAAGATTTTTTTAAAAGATCAACACCCAAGATTTTTTTTTTAAAAGATCAACACCCAAATTTTTTTTTAAAAGATCAACACCCAATAACTCATAAAACCTACTTCTAGTTTTACGTGTGCACATCTTGCTCGAGTGGAGTTTTTATACAACTTTGCTACTTCCTCAAGACATTCTAAAGCTTTGATGTGAACATGGGAAAAAACAGCCAAATTGGTATTAAATGATATGTCATGATGATAATTGATTTATAAGACGTGCATGGTAGGGTGATTAATTATCACTTATCAGCTAGAGATTTACCAGTGTATAATAATCACAGGCTACATTTAATCGGCTTAGTAACCTTTGAATTAATATTTCTAGCAACACCAATCAAAATACAAAACAAACTGATTCTTACCAAACTGAAATCTGTGAATATATATGTAGTTAGCGGTTCTTATATGTAATAGTAGGTTCAAAAGCATATATATGATCATAACACGCTTAGTGACTTGCCTATATATGATTAATGAATTATCTAAACACATTGTGTTGTTTTTTCTACATGAACAAAAACTCACTAAAAAAACAATTTTTTTTCGTTTTTTGTATAGCACTATGATGCTCGTTGGAAAGATAAGAAAGCGCTTGTTAATTTGGTGTAAATTCTTTTTCTAGAAAATGTCATATATAAAAGTTATTAATGTTTAAAAATTGTGAGGGGAAAATAAGGAAAAAATAAAGATAAAAATATTAATTAACATATTTGAAATTTTAAAATAATAATTAAGAGTTCACTTTTAAATGTGAGGGGAAAATAAGTAAAAGATATTAATTAACATATTTGAAATTTTAAAATAATATAGATATAGATTTTATTTAAAAAAACAAAATAAATAAATTTAAAAGAGAGCTTCACATAATGCCACATGACACATTCAAATGATGGGAGGTTGCCCCATTAAATGCCATGTCATTATAGTGCTATTTTTTATATATAGTTATTGATTATTAATTTCTTAATATCTTTGTTCGAAATTTATTATAAACATAATCTTTCTTCTCCAATCATATAATCCGGTGACCGTATAATTTAGATTAAATTAGTCATACGTAGTAATTTTATAATTCAAATCGTTACCTCATGAACAAAACATGACATTCAGTATTGATTTCTCGATTTTTATATGGTATTATCAGGTATATAAAAAATTTAACTTTTATAAAATGCCTAATTGTATGTAAAAGATTATAACAAAACATGTAGTATTATGAATTATTCTTTATATGTGTTATATTTAATATATTTAAAATAATTGTAGAATTGAATGTCATGAACTCTTATAAACATCTCATGACTATTGATTACCTTTTGATTAAATGTGGTGTTTAAAAGACAATTTTACCCTCAAAAGATAGTTATTATATGCATTGTGTGTTGTACCATAAGGAATCAAACAAGTACCTCTTAAATTTTAAGAAGGCATTGGGAAATGCTCTATAATATAACTATTGGGAAACCCGCACGTTGCGGCGGGACTGTTAAAAAGAACAAAAAATAGGCAAAAACCTTAAATCACACACACGCATGGCGGCAAGTTCACTCACCATATTAAAAAATAAGTTCAAAATTATCATAGAAAAAGTTATGTAAGTCAAAACCGTAGCATAACCACATTAAAAAGGAAATAAAAAACTAAAAACAAAATTTCATGACTTATTCGCCTATGCTTAGATGACTTGTATATTATCACCCACAATTCTATTTTAAACGAAACTTACATTCAAACGTATATAAAATTAGAACCGATAAAGAAACTTCTCTTTTCTCCATAAAATATTTTCCATTTTCAATCCATTCCCCCTATGGTATTAGGAATTCAAAATTTTATAATGATATTATTATAGCACAAATTATCAAATAGTACTTATCTATCAAACATCCATAGTTTTTTGTATTAATAACCATTCAACTAAATTATAACGTATTAAAATCATAATAACAATTCGATATCAAATTTTCGCATATTACAATATGTAAAATACTTTTTGTAGAAGAAAATTCACTTTCATCTAATTTAATCATGATTAGTTGACGTAATTACATGAGACCTTTGTTTGAAATTCATTATAAACATAAACTTTTTTTATCTGGTCATAGAATCCGGTGACATAGAGTTAAGATTAGATTAGGCATGTTTACGTGTATGAATATAAACATCACTTACCTCTTGACTTTATTGTGATTAAATATGATGTTCTAAAGACAAAATTGCCCTAAAAAAGTAGTTATTATATGCATTGGGTGTTGTACCATAAGCAATTGAACTTGTACATCTTAAATTTTAAGAAGTCCCTGTAAAATACTATATAAAGATATATATATATATATATATATATATATATATATATATTAGTGGGTTTACCCACATGTTGCAGCGGGATCCACAAATGGGTTGCAATACAACATTAAGATACTTAGGTTTTTTGCCGCAAGCTATGCAAAAAGAATAGAAATGGGCACACTGTATTTTAACAAATATTCGTAGAAAGAAAAGAAAAGAAATGTGCACCGTCAATTACAACTGATTGTAGTTCACCACAAAAACCATGTACTCATTATTGAACAAATCTTAATAAACCAAAGGTGTGTTAGTGTAACAAACCTATGAACATAAACATCACTCTTGTGTAAGTTGTCCGGTCATTGCATATCTACATAACCGTGCCATTGAATACACCTTGCGAAATAATAAAGTTCATTTACATGACAAAAGCATGTAGTAATAATATGCTATTGTATACACTATCATATGAAGGTCACTATCCATTTAGAAATTAAAAGTGTGATTTGTAAGTTTGTAATAGACTTGCCCAACCTGACCCAACAGCTGAAAAATTGCCCAATGTAGCCAGTGAGCCGAACCATCCCGTCCACTTTGTCGCTGGGTAGGCACATATATATGAAAAGGGTTTATAATATAAGTATTATTATGGCACACGATAGCCAAAAATTCCCAAAACACGAGTAAAATGCAAGCGTGCAGCCATATCGAGGTGATTGTTTTGAATGGTTGAAAATCCGCAATCTTGGCTCTTAAATCCTCAAATATCAACACATTGCTAGACTTAATATCTCTGAATTATTTAAGGATGGACCTTGTCATGCATATTATATAGATTTTAAACCCAACACCAATTATATTTCAACTTATATATCCGTTAATTTAAACACGAAAATAAAAGTGCAAAAAAGTGTTCATGTAATGCAATATGTCATATAGAGATCCTGTGGTTGCAAATTCATAAGCCAAGACACGTGTATTTCCTTCTACACAACTCAACAGGATTTTTGTGCTTCATTGTTGAGACCATGGCAATCTTGAACAGGAAGACAAACATTATAAACAAAAGAAAAGGATAACCTCAATTTGAATGAAATAAATATACATATATGAGCAAATAGCCAAGTCGTAGTTATGCTTTATTATAGGTCAAACAGTGCCTTTGCCCCTTGCATGTTGCCAACAAGTGAACCCATTGCGCATAGGGTGCACACTAAGTACTATTAATTAATGTGTCAATTACAATAAAAGAAGTTATAGGGTCAACCTCTAGCTACTTATCTCAGTACCTTTCAAATGAATGGTAATTACTTACAGCTCGAAAGTTACATGCTGGTAGATAATCCTTCAATTATAGGGTCAACCTCTAGCTACATTTCCCCAGCTACCACTCCTCCAGCTAAGGTTCCATTTAGGATGTTTTCACAATTCCACCTAAAAATTTGAACATTTAAGGACCGTTCGGATATGTATTTGAAAAAGTGATATTGTTATATTAAATACCCATAATCAAATAATTGGATAATAACCTGGAAAAAGCACATCCAAACACACTCATAAAGCTAATAGTGGATTTTTTTTTCTTAGCGAGATTGTATGAACTGGAGATAAGACTTTGGGAGACTTTATGCTCGTTAGAATTGTTTAGTTAAAAACACATCAAACTTGTATGAATATAATCAATACTTTGTAGTAACAACAATATATGTGTTAACAAACCATTAGAAGCTAAATGATTTATTAATTACCTTCTTTGCGCAACCTTTGATGGTGGACCCTCATCATAGAAGCTTGGCATTGGGTTTTTCCTTAAATAACAAACTCTTTCTGAGTTGCTTCACGTTTGTTTCCTTTTCTTCATTTTTAACCCAAAATATGAACTTCAAACTGAAAGTAGAAAAAAATTAACTGATAAAGGTCATAGAAATTTTACCTTGGTTCTTTCCTCCTATTGAATTCTCTACCTCTAACGCTTATTGTTTCTCTAATTTGGAATAAAACTGAAGCAAAAAAGAACTAATATATATGCGTATATATAGAGGGGGGGAGTTGGCATCCTTATAACATCTTTAAGAGATGTTAACAGGCCAAAAGATGTTAGCGTACAGGTTGAAATTGGTCGGTCAAGTAGATTAGAAACATTTTTGTTAATAATTGGTGTAGCATATATGGTTTTGTACTTTTGTTCATCAAAAATACACTTTTGAGCTTTTTTTTTACTATTTCAAAACTAATTATCATCTACAAGTTTGTAATCTAAGACAAGGATCGATTAGGCATTTTTTTGGTAATTGGAGTACGTTTAACTGGTGAATGAGTTGTTCACATAGACTGAATCATCAAGAACAAAGACTGGACTTGGATATATTTGAAATAATAGTTTTCAGACCATGGAATTTCTCCTACCAAAGCAGATCAATAAAAGACTACACCAACCTTAAATTTTCTAAACAAACAGGCAATCCTTTAACCAATACCTAAGGAACGACATGTATATCATATCATCAATCTATCATAAAACGCCTAAAAATTAATCAACTAATAAAAGCTATAGAGCCTAAGTTCACGTAATTATCATGATTAAAATTGAAAACAAAAATGACTGCGTTGAATGATATAAAAAAAAGTGCTCTGGTTAGCTTGACTTTAACTCTAGGAAGACTTTAGTCACCATATTTCAAAGTTTTAAAACTCACACAAGTTTAGCTGACATAAGATTATTCATTATGGTAACATAAATTATTGTCTTTCATCGCCATTATATGAAATTTGTTCAAAAATATTGTTATCCCGTGTATTTATTTGGTTTGGGTGAGTTCCATTTTCATATAAAAGTTTATTATCTTCTAAGGACATTTAGGGAAGAAAAATAGTAAAATTTAGGAAATTGTAAAGAAACATTTGGTATGCCATCTTAACTTTAGAAAATTTGGACATTTTTGCGCATGCCTCATCCTTTATAATGTAGTATAGAAGTATAGATATATACTAGTGGGATGCCGCGCGATGCGGCGGAGCGACATAATTTGAAGCAAATAATGAAATGTTAGTATCGCGCGATGCGTTGTTGATTATAATTTACAATGCAACACTTGTTTTATTTTAGTTTATCATTCCTCTCCTAATATATGTTATAGTACTTTTGTTAATTTTCTTTTTCATAGGATCGTTGTGGTCTATGCATGTAATGAGCGTTACATATCATAATTAAATAATAAAAAACGCATGACAAACAAAATACCAGCCATATCTTTATATTTTTTTTTGAAATGCAAACTTCTTATACAGACTCGAACCCCAATCCCCTCAATTAATCTTTATATAAAATGATTATTTTCTCAATTTCATCTCATTTAATACTCATGTAGAAAGACCATTTTGACCCTTTACTAAGTGCACTAAATTGTTGTACCATAAGCATAAAATGTTGTAATTACTTAAATTTTGTTGGTATTCTTCCCTCGTGCTTTATAATATAGTATAGATAGATTACGTGTGAGTCATTTCTCAACCATTACTTTTTTATTCAGATATATTATGGCTATTAATTAACTTAGAAAAAGTGAATTAAAAAGTGCATAAAATTTTGAAAGTTACAATAAAATTTAAATTTCTAAAAAACTATTTTCGTCTTCGTCATTCTCCTCCATCTCATGTATGATCTTCAATCTTGTTTTCTTTTTCAATTCATCAACATCCGACATACCATCGGTGTTCTTCGTAAGAGCCATGAGATCATAGGCGTTGTTTCTTTGTTCTTTAAGGGACAAACATTTTTTGATGTTCGCATCGAAACTCTGGACTTGCCCTTAGATGTCGAAGTTGGATGAAGATGACCCGCCTAGGCAACCTTTGTTTTTATTTTTATTTTTTTTGCACAATCTCGCCCCGTCAAACGAACTGGGTGTATGGGTCAATGAGCGGTACGTGGAGTCTGTTCTTCTAGCTCTTCCGGAAACTCAAACTCATCGTTCGAGTCATCTAAATTTGAATGTGAACACGTATTTGATGTGGCTTGAGAGGATGCATAGCCAGTAGACAATACATTCTACGATCTTTTCGAGCGCGCTTCCAGTGGGTCCATCATTGGAACGAGATGCCAGTTGGCGCTTCTCTTTAGGATTTGCCAAGGTTGCTACAGTGTTAACTTGAGTCTTATTTTGTGTGTAGTGAAGATGACCCTCGATTAGCACGTCCATATTGCTATACCCACTGGTTCTAGTACGATTGTTTCAATATACCCACTAGTTCTAGTACGATTGTTGACAAAGTTATTGTAGATGTCGTTAAAGACAGTGACTTTTTAACCTATTTCTCTCCATTTACTAGAAACTGAATCTTGATTCTTGTATGCTGCACGTCCCATTAATAGGCGAAACAGTGCATAAACACCTCTTAAAAAGTTGGTGCCTTTCTGAGTGTTGCCTACTTAAGAATAAACATTCAAAATACGATAACACTTTTACACAGATTGTCCTTTAGTTATTAGTGAAGTTGCACTCTCTGTCCTTTATGTTAATTTTTCACTCCTTCTGTTCTTTATTTTCTAAATTTGCTACACCATTTGTCCTTTAGCCTAACTCTGTTAAAAAAACATGGTTAACTTATTTACAATTTTAGCCCTTATAGTTTATGGTTATCGTTTCTGGTTCCCAATTCAAGCTTTTAGAACCCTAAGCCTTAACCCCAAATTAATCGATGAAACTAAGGCACGACATGAAAGGAAACATAGGGCTTTTAAACTACATCAAATTCCGATAAAAATCATGTATAATAATCGTACTGACCTGATCATTTTTAGGCTAAATCGAACGATTAAAATTGCGACTGGGTTGATCTTGTTCTTCAAATTGCGAACGATTTGGTGAGTGTTTATGGTATATTTTTGCACAGTAACAGTCGACTAAGGCATACGATGTTATAATAGGTTTCAATTTACGGTATAGTGGCTCGGTTTGCAAGTGGGTTTTTAAACGTTTAAAGAATTGGTCAATTGGATGATAATCAAGAACCTTTAACAATTAATATTGGAATGTATGGTGCGATTTTGAGTTGTAAACACGTGGGTAGGTCCAGATTCAAGTTTGGGTGTGGTTTGGAAGTGTAAGATTCATTTTTGTTAATGTGGTTCAAGTTCGGTTCGAGTTTTTGACCCGTTTTGCGATCCGGTTTGAATTTGTTGGATTCAATATAAGTTTTTAACAAGTTTCGGCCAGGTTTCATGTTTTTCGAGTTATGTTTGACGTTAATTCGCTTAACTTCGGTTATATATGTGTATGTTTATATATAAAATGAGTTTTTATAAAAACAAAATATGTTTTCATCAATCGTCTTACTTCAAAATTATGGTTTATGGTACCTAATACGAAACTAAGAATATTCCCAATGGTACTTAACACGAAACTAGAATCGACTGTCACGAGCCTTTAATCAACGATTACACCTCGTTTCTAACAAGTTAGTATGATTATTTTGTATGGTTTTGATCGGAATTTGATGTAGTTTAAAAACCCTATGATTTCGTTTCATGCAGTGCCTTAGTTTCGTCAATTGATTTGGGTTAAGGCTTAGGGACACTATAGGGGTTAAAAGTGTAAATTTTGTTTTAATGTTAACCAAGTTTTTAACGGAGTTAGGGTAAAGGACAGAGGGTGTAGCAAATTTAGCAAATAAAGGAATGAGTGAAAAATTAACATAAAGGGTAGAGAGTGCAATCGCTAATAACTAAAGGACAATCTGTGTAATTCTCTCTAAACATTTCCCATAAGTTTAAAAAAATAATCGTTTTTTTATAAATAGTAAAATATAAACATTTTTACGGATAACCAGGTCCTCGAAAATGTCGACCCATGCATGAACTAAAGCTACTTCCTCGGTAGGTGTCTAGTGCAAGCCTAGCTTTTCTACACGCTTGACATTCGATATCTTTTTATGTAACCTCTTTAGTTTTGACGGACCAGATCGTTGTAGCATTTTCAGGTTGAGTTTCAGGCACGGATTGTTGGGTGGAATTTTTGAGCTTTGAGTTCGAATAAACATATACAGTATTACGGATTCAACAGTGGGGTGATAATATCCCACTACAAGTTGTGGAGTGAAAAGGTTCGGCAGGTTTTGAGTTTGATGGTTGTTTAGGGTGTTCGGTTCAGGGGTATTGACGGTAGGGGTTATTTGGATAAACCAATAAATAAATTATGTTTTTTTAGAACCTTTATAAAATATAGAAGAAGAAAGATATATAGCAAATTAGAGAGTGCAAGAGGTATGTGTTTTTTTATCGTTATTAACAATTTACCCACCAATTTCTTTTAAAAACTTTAGAATATAAAAAAATTATAAATAAGAAGTTCAACTAGCTACCTTGGTATTGACTTTTGGTGTGCATTAGTCTTTTTAAGCAGACAAAACCAGTAGGTCATAGAGCTTCAAAAGTTGAATAATAAAACCAAATGAATCATGTAGTATCTCCATTATTTGAAATCAAGTTGGAAACCGTGACCACATGCCTAATATTTAAAATATTTTTGTTTTTTTAAATTTTTGTATTTTCCATGATTTTCATTTATAATATAATTAGATTAAAACTTTATACATTTAACGGGTTAAATAACTGTAATTTTATATATTTAGTTATAATTATAATAAGTTATGTATCTATAAAACCCATGCACTGCGCAAATTGAATAAACATGCATATTACACAGATAACTTGTGTCCTTAAATTTTTTAACTTCTTACTGTTGCTACACCAAGGAAAATGATCAGGATTAATTTAAGAGATGTATAGGATTATAAGTTAAGGGTGTGTTAGGTTTAGATTTAGGGGATCCTCTAGCTCCTGGAAGGACTTGCACAAGGTAACAGACACCATTAGCCTTAACGCAGGAGAGGGCCTCCTGCGTTTGGACTCCGGCGTGAGAATAAGTATATATTCGATTGGAGTTGGGAAATAATGAAGTAGAAAGTGTAAGAGTAAAGAGAAAAAGTGAGAAGTGAGTGTGTGGAATGACAACCCAATGGTCTCCTTATATAGACAGTGGAATTCTGCCCAGGAGCTCCCTTATGGTAGCTTCCTTACTATACCTGGTAAGGATTGACTCTCTATATTTTCCCTGCAGTGAGACTTTACTTTGCCCATTTGGTATACTTTCAGCTTTTACTATTTCCTAGGCATAGCTTGGAGCTGTGTGATGTTTTGTCTTTGCCTATAGTAAGAAGCCAAAATACCTTTTTACATTTCCAATGACTTTTACTGTTTGCTTTCTGCTATGTAGCTACCGTATGGCAGCCAGGCTACCTTATATTAGTTGCTCAGCTCCAATAAGTCAGGCGAACCTTAACACTTTACTTTGCTTTATTTTTTGACAAGGGACTAAATGTGGTCGTTTTAGGACCCACGTCATCAGCCCCCAGTAATAAGCATTTGTAAAGAAGTTAGAAGTGCTTGTGACTTGTAAATTATCTCCTGCCTCGGTGGCAATGTTAGCCAATCTTACCTTGGTACCGAGGAGTTATTAGATTCCAAGCTCCCTCATGGGAGCATTATACTTGTATTATGCCTTCGACAATTTTTGTGCAAGTTTCTGTCCTTTCGCTCCTCATTATGACCCTATTTTTAAATAATATCGGTGGCCATTATTGCTTCTCTTGGGAGCAGGCTTGCGTCCCATCAGCTTCTGCAGGCGACTGCTGATTTGATGGGTGAGTAGGCTGATGTCATCCAAGTGGACAGCTGGGCGGCGGTTACTCTCTTAGTAACCGTTCTTAGCCATTAATTTGAAATTTGAATATTTTAAAAGGGGATAACTTCTCCTAATCTTTCATTTTATTCCCTTTTTAGCAAAATCCCCCCCTCTCTCTCTCCCGCGATCCTCTCTTTGCCGACGTTCCCATTTTCCTTCCTATATATTCTGGTAAGTAACCTCCTTCTTTTTCATACTTGTTTTCATTATGTCTAAGAGCGATCTTGCCTCCCAGTTTACTCGTCTATCTAAGCCTGACACCGAACGGTTTTGTACCGAGATCGGTATCCCTCTGTCCCTCTGGTGTTGCTCGAATCCTTCACTTTGAAATCGTGTGTCGTTGTCTCGGTTATGAGCCTTCTCTGGCTATGTACCGTCGATTCTTTAAGTTGGCTAAGAATGGGAACAGGTTCACCATTGAAAAGACTCAGTGTGAACCAGCCCTAATATCTAGTGTCATTGGTCTTGTCTCTTACTGGAAGGATAAGTTTTTCTTTTTGAACTCTGATTTTCTGCCTTTCAAGGCTCCAAGGAGTTCTTCGGATGCTCCTCTGAATGAGAAGGAGCCTGACCCTGATACTCTTGATCAGGAACTGTTGGAAAAGCTTCGTGCTTTTCCTACTCGTCTCTGCACCTTTCCTGAAGATTTCTTGGTTATGATGGGTTTGAGTGTCAACTGGGATGATCCTGAAACTGAACCGGTGATTTATCATGGTGGGGAGGGTATGTGTCGTTAAGGCTTACTTTCCCTACCCAACTTTTGCTTACTGGTTGCCATATCTGACTTCTTTTTCTTTTTGCAGAAATGAGCACCCTTGATTTCCTTGCTTTGGACGACATTGCTGATGTTAAGTTCAAAGTTCGTACTTCAGGAGAAGGGAAGAATGTGGTTGTAAGGACTGAGCATGTCCGTTTTCAGGGGGAGTATACTAGCATCATCTCGTCGTCCTCAACTGTTGCAGAGCCTTCGGGGAAGAAGTCTGTTAGTGTTTATCGCTACAGCAAGCGACTTCAGACTGCTTCCTCTGGCCCGGGGAACACTCCTACTATCCCCTTGGTCCTTGAAGATGAGGATGAAGATTCATCCTTGATAGCTTCTGCCCTGGGGTATGCACCTGCCTTAAGGAAAGGCAAGCTGACATTGTCTTCCCCTAAGAAGGATGATGCTTTGTTCAAGAATCCTAAGGATGTGGTGATCAAGGGTGGAAATCAGAAGTTGTTGTCATCGAAAGCTGAAGGTGGTGAGAGCTCTAAGGCGATTTCCAATGTTGGTGTTGGCTCCCCTGTTCAGCAGGGTCATGGTGAAGGAGTTTTTGTATCGAATTGGGACGTTAAGAGTACTTATGTTCTGAAGAAGGCTTCTTTCTGTCGATATTTGATTGACCGTTGTATCCCTGATGCCGAAAGGGCTATACACAAAGAGTGGATGGACAAGGATGTGATGAAAAAGATGTATTACCACTTTGGTCAGTTCTTATCTTTGTTCCCGGATGGGATGGCAAGATGGGGTGAGTTGTTACTTTGAAGGGAGCAGGTTGAAGGTGCCTATGAGGAGGACGAGGCTGAGCTGGTGAAGGTGAAAGAGGAATTGGCAAGTTATGTTGCCCGGGAGAAAGATTTGGTTCATGAGTTGGCCGTATCTAGGACTCAGCTTGGTTTGGAGAAGGAAAAGTTTGACAAGATGTTCAAAGGGTTAAACGATGAGAAGGCTAAGGTCGTCGAGGAGAGGGAAGGTTTAACTCGGGCCCGGGAGGGGGTTAAGCAGGAACAGATTGCTGTGGAGAAGGTGGGTATGGAGCTGCGAGCTCAAGTGGACCGTTTAACTGAAGAGAAAGAGTGGCTGGTTTCTAAGGGGGTAGCCCGTTTCGTCACCAACCTGCTGCATTCCCAAGAGTTCAATGATCCTTTAGCTGACAGTTATGCAAAGGCCGTAGCCTTTGGTCGTCATGGGGGAATCCAGGCTGGCTTTAAGGCAGCCGAGGAGGGCCAGAAGCTCGAGGAGCTATCATCTTTTAAGCCTTCTTCTGGGGAAGAGTTTGTTAATGCTGTGAAGGCGATGGAACTTTCCACTTACCCTTATGTTGCTGCCATTGCCAAAGCGTCCCAGCAGCCTATCTCCTTCCTGCAAGACATGGAGCCGGAGGGTTTGAAGAAGGAAGTGGCCAATGAGGTTTTCAACTCTTATGTGTCAAAGAGGCCCCTCAGGGTCATGTTGGAGGGAGCTGATGGTGGGGAAAGTAGTTCGAAGCGTCCTAAGCCTGCTGATTCGTCCACAGTTCCACACTTGGAGCAGGTATTTGAGAGTCCATCCCCCCTTTCAGCTTTGGAGATTGATTCCACCCCTTCCTCTGGCGAGGATGACCCGTTTGCTGGCCTTGACACTGACGGCCTTTATGAAGATGTTGGCAACCAAACCCTTGCCTCCACCGGTGAGGGCGATACCACCAATGAAGCCGAAGATTCTGCCACTCCATGATTTAGCTGTGTTTTAAGCTTCCTTTATGTTTAAGTCATCTTTTGTAATGAAACTTTCTTGTACTCAGCCCTATGGGCTTTTATGATGTTTTACTAATGGGAATGCTCCCCTTATAGGGGTGATGCTTTATTTATGTTTAATGTTTGGTTGTCTTGAATATTTTACTTGTCGTTTGTAATGTTTGCAATGTCTTTAACCATTCACCTTGAGGTGGATGCTGCAGTCACCCAACCCATGATACTTAGCTAAGGAGCCGATGCAGTACTTATCCTATCAGCTTGTTTGTTTACGTTGGAGCCTTATTTAGTGGCTGTTAAGTTATATGTTCGTTTTTCGGGCATTGTGAACATGAGTGAGCTGTCTTGGTGTGAGGAGCCCACCCTCTTTCATGGGTTTAGGTACTCCTTCTAAGGACTTGTCCCATGGAGTTTTGGATTGTATTAGGAACTCACCCTGTATACAGGAAGGTTATTAGCCTTGTTGCCTGTTGAGCAGTTGTGGCCTGGGAGCTCATCCCCGTTTCATGCGTAGGTATAGGGCCGGATCCCATGGAGCCTTGTTAGGAGGGGCACACCCTTTGATAAGATAAGTGACAAGTGAATTGCTCTTAAAACAAAGTTCTTTCATTAGTCATGACATTGGGAATACATAGTAGCATTACAACCACTAAACATAAAATCGTTTCAAGTGTTTGTCACTCCAATGCCTTGAGACCATTTTGCCATTAGGGTCAGCTAGCTTGTAGGATCCCCCTTTGTGGGCTTCCTTGATAACATAGGGATCTTCCCATTGGGGACCTAGCTTCCCTACACTTTGCTGCCTGCTGGCTTCATTGCACCTTAACACAAGGCCCGCTGGTCTGAAGACCTCCTTTCGTACCCTTGTGTTGTAGTAGGCTTCGAGCTTCTTCTGGTACCTAGCCTCCCTGATGAAGGCTTGGTCCCTTGATTCTTCGAGGAGGCCTAGGTTGAGTAGCACCTCCTTGTCATTGTGATGTACGTCTCGGTGAGCATGTCTTCCTGAGCTTACCCCTATCTCTGCTGGTATAAAAGCTTCGCTTCCGAAGACGAAGCTGTAGGGTGTTCTTTGGTGACTCGTCTTTTCCATGGATCTGATAGCCCATAGAACACTTGGGAGCTCATCGACCCATGTCTTGCCATATCTTCCCAGCCTTGCTTTAATACCTTCGACAATGCTTCTATTCATGCGCTCAACTTATCCATTGGATTGGGGGTAAGCTACTGAGCTGAAGACCTACTTGATGCCTAACTCGGAGCACCAGCTGCTGAATGGCTTGTTGGCAAATTGCTTTCCGTTGTCTGTTACGATCTCCCTGGTAGCCCATATCTGCAAATTATTTGTTCCCACACGAAATTTATCACATGCTTCCCTGATATGGTGGCTAACGGCCTGACCTCCGGCCATTTGGTGAAATAATCAACAGCTACCAGAAGGAACTTTAGCTTTCCTGGAGCCTGCGGGAAGGGACCCACTATGTCCATTCCCCACTTATAGAAGGGCCAGGCAGAGATGATGGGCACAAGATCATGTTTTGGGTTGGTCTTCACAGGCGTCTGTAGCTGACATGCTTCACACTTTCGAATAGTCTCGAAGGCATCTTTGTGCATGGTTGGCCAACAATAACCAAGGTTCATGAGCTTCGATACCACAGCACGAGGTCTGACATGCATGCCACATATCCCTTCGTGTATCTCCCTGATGAGATAATTGCTTTAATTGGGGCCCACACACCTGAGCAGTGGTGCCAAGTAGGCCTTCTTGTAGAGCTTGTTATCTTCAATCACATATTGCCTTGCCTTGATGACCAACCGCTTTGCTTCTCGTTCATCGTCTGGTTGCTTCCCTTCTTTAAGGTAGGACACAATTGGAGGCATCCATGTGGACTCTATTTCGGTGACAACATCTTGGACTTCTTTGTCTTCAATGGACGGTTCCCGGAGCACCTCAACCAGGACCTTCTTAGTTAAGTGAGCAAACGTTAGGAAGCCAGCTTGCTCAAGGCATCCGCTTGCTTTTTTTTTTGTCCTTGATACTTGTTCTAGTGTGAAGGCTTTGAATTCCTTGATGAATTCTTTGACCTTATCTTTGTACTTGATCATTGAGGGCTCCTTAGCCGTGTACCCTCCATTCACTTGTTTGACTACCATGTTTGAATCAACGAATACTTTCAATTCGTGCACTTTCATGCTTCTTGCTAACCTTAAACCGGCCAGTAGGGCCTCATATTCAGCAATGTTGTTGGTGCAGGGGAAGTCTAAACGGAGTGCATAAGTGTACTCAGTTCCGTGGGGGTCCCTGATGACAAGACCAGCCCCGGAACCTTCTACACTTGAGGCTCCATCAGTGAAAAGACACCATTTCCCTCTGAGGTCAGGTTGTTCTTCTTCGACCTCATTCATCTCTTCTTCTGTCTGCAGGATGGGTAATTCAGTGAGAAAGTCAGCGAACACTTGCCCTTTGTAAGCCCTTCTAGGCACGTATTCTATCTTGTGCTCCCCTAGGCCAATAGCCCATTTTGCCAACCTCCCCGAGTCTTCTGGTTTTTCTAAGATGGAGCGTATGGGTTGGTCTGTGACCACCCTCATTGGGTGAGCCTGAAAATATCGCCTTAGCCTCTTGGCAGTGTGCACAAGTGCTAACACAAGCTTTTCTATGGGAGCATAATTAATTTCAGCATCTTTGAGGGCTCTGCTGACAAAGTAAACAAGCATTTGCTCTTTTCCTCGATCAACCAAGAGGACTGAGCTGACTGCTTCTGATCCTGCAGATAAGTAAACTGTTATTACTTCCTCCTTTTCATGTGCTGCCATTTCTGGCAGGGAAGCTATGCGTTTTTTAAGCTCAAGGAAGGCAGCTTCTGCCTCTTCTGTCCAACGGAAATCCTTCTTTTCGATACAATTCTTGGGTGTTTTAAAGAAGGGCAAGGATTTTCTACGGATTTAGGCAAGAAACGTTTCAAGGCAGCAATTTTACCGTTGAGGCTCTGCACTTCCTTCTTTGTGGTAGGTGACTTCATATCTAGGACAGCTTGGATCTTACTTGGATTTGCCTTGATGCTTTGTTTTCCGACTATGTGGCCAAGGAACTTCCCTTCCTCGAACCCAAAGGATTGAGCTTCATGTTTATCCCTCGTAGGTTGTCAAAAGTTTCTCGGATGTCTTTGATCATTGCCTTCCCAGACTCGCTTTTGATGACCAAGTCATCTACGTAGGCTTCCATGTTCCTCCCAATCTGTTTCGAGAAGGCCTGATCCACCAACCGTTGATAAGTGGCTCCTGCATTTTTTTAAGCCAAAGGGCATCTTTCGGTAGCAAAAGATCCCCTTATCGGTGTGGAAGGCTGTTTTTTCCTCGTCTTCTTGCTTCATTTGAATTTGGTGATACCCCTTATAGGCATCCAGGAAGCACTTGTATTGGAATCCAGTGAGGGAGTCGACCTTCCAATCGATTTCGGGTAGGGGGTAGTAGTCTTTAGGGCAGGCTTTGTTAAGATCCTTGAAATCTACGCCCATCCTCCAAGTTCCATCTTGTTTGCCTTCCATGACTGGATTCGACACCCAAGAGTGGTATTGGACCTCCCTTAGGATGCTAGCTTCTACCAACTTTTCAACTTTTTGACATGCAGCCTGGCTCCTGGCAGGGGCCAAGCTTCTTTTCTTTTGGACAACAGGTTTGTAGGAGGGAGCTATGTTGAGGGAGTGCTCAACCAAATCTCTTGGGACCCCCGTCATGTCTCCAGGACACCAGGCAAATACATCTTGGCTTTCCTGCAAAAGGTTGATTAGTTCAAACATAACCTTATCAGGGAGCAGGTTGTTTACTTTGATGGTTTGCTCCGGGTAGGCAGGGTTTATGCTGACTTCTCGGATGGGATTACTGCCTGGTGCCTCTAACTCCCGAGGGTCTTTAGCTTCCTCTACGGAGGTTATTAGAAGGGCTTCAGCTGACGGCTTTAGGGTTGCAATTCCGTTGGGAGTTGGAAGCTTCATTAGGCCATGCGTCCTACAACACCGAAGGTGGCAATGCCTATTCTTCCAATAAGGACATTGTAGCTTGATGGGTATCTGATCACGGAGAAAGTCAGTTCCTCTGTCCTTGATAAGTCTCCATCTCTGAAACAGACGCTTATGGTGAGCTTCCCGAGGGGATGTACACGTTCCCCTGAAAAACCCACGAGAGAGGCGTCTGATGGTTTGAGCTTGGACCTGATTTCTGGACTAAGTGATTTGAAACATCGTTCATACATCACTTCAGACGAGGCACCACAGTCCATGTACACTCTATCCACTGGGAAACCATCCAGTTCGGCCTCCACTATTACCGGGGTAACGATCAGTTCATCTGGAGCAGGGGGGAGGCAGATGTATTGTTTGTTCCAAGGCTCAGTACGAGCCCTCTTGATCTGCTGGCCCCACTATATTGCAAGCCTTCCCTTTTATATCTTTCGATGAAGCTACGGAGATCCTCGTGTTCCCCCTGTTGGATCTGATGCAGTATGGCAGCATCTTTAGTGCACTTCCTCAGGGGGTTAAAGTTGGAGGTGAAGCTTCTCCTTAGATCATCAAATGAGGAGATACTCTGAGCTGGGAGGCCACAAAACCATAGACGAGCTGGTCCCAACAATGTTTGCATAAACATATGGTAGCACTCAACATTGTTCCACTTTTCCACAGTGGCTGCCCCAGAGAAAACGTTCAGGTGGTCGTCGGAATCCTCAGTCCCGTTGTATGTTTTCACGGTAGCCGGCATTTTGATCTTATTGGGGAAATCAAAGTATGCTATGTGCTCGGCGAACCATTCCAACGACTTGGGACGGTCTGGCTCGGAGGGGGTAGCCTTAATTCTGACTTCGGCTGCAGAGGTTTGAACAAGGGGTTGGGAAACTCCCGAGCCCTAACCTCCAGGAAGAGATGTTACTGGCACTTGGTTTAAGGAAGGTGGACACTGCCATGGGTACCCTCCCGGCCATGTTGGGAAATATGGTGGCACGTAAGGTGAGTATTGAGGATGTGAGTAGTTGGGATATGTCGTTCCTGGAGGGACAACAGGACCTCCAGCAAGACATCCGGCTCCTACAAGGGAAGTAGCCACGGCACTGCTAGCTAGTGGTAGGGACCTCAGAGCTTCTTCATAAGAGAGTGGTGTTGAGGACGGTAGGGAAACTCGTGTGTTTTCCAATAACTATCCTATCGTGTACTCTTGGACCCCGGGGGAGAGCACAGAACTGCTAGGACCTCCCCCTGAAAAGATACCTCCCTGACTATTCAAGTAGGGGTGAGGATTCGTGTTGGCACGTCGGGTTGCTGGTGATGTAGTAGTTCCTAGCAACGGAGGAGTAGGTGAGAGGGTGACAGTAGGTTCCTCGTCATAAGACAACCTGACTCTTACACCTCTGGACCTCTCCTCTCGCACGTAACCATTCAGGAGGTCTCGGAGTTGCAAGAAATTCCTTCGTACTCCCTCCGGGGTGATATCCATTCGTTCAATAGGTAACAACACGTCGTCTCTAGGAGACGAATTAACAGCCCTTGAGGACGGTGGAGTTTGATAGTTAGGCATGTCTCCTAGAGACGGTTCGACGTGTGGTCCTTCCGTTCCAGGTGTTTCATGGCCTGTAGCGTCAACGGAAGTGTGACTGTTGGCCGGAGTTTATGGAAGACCCCCATCTTGGTGGCTATCTCCAACGGTCATCACAAAAGAAGGTTACTTAGGAACAAACGGGACTGCAGAAACTTTCAATAGTTTTGTTCAAAGTAGCGACAGCCCCACGGTGGGCGCCACTTGTTGCTACAACAAGGAAAATGACCGGGATTAGGTTAAGAGATGTATAAGATTATAAGTTAAGGGTGTGTTAGGTTTAGATTTAGGGGATCCTCTAGCTCCTGGAAGGACTGCACAAGGTTACGGACACCGTTAGCCTTAACGCAGGAGGGGGCCTCCTGCGTTTGGACTCCGGCGTGAGAATAAGTATATATTCGATTGGAGTTGGGAAATAATGAAGTAGAGAGTGTAAGAGTAAAGAGAACAAGTGAGAAGTGAGTGTGTGGAATGACAACCCAAGGGTCTCCTTATATAGGCAGTGGAATTCTGCCCAGGAGCTCCCTTATGGTAGCTTCCTTACTATACCTGGTAATGATTGACTCTCTATATGTTCCCTGCAGTGAGACTTTGCCCATTTGGTATACTTTCAACTTTTACTATTTCCTAGGCATGGCTTGGGGCTGTGTGATGTTTTATCTTTGCCTATAGTAAGAACCCAAAATACCTTTTTACATTTCCAATGACTTTTACTGTTTGCTTTCTGCTATGTAGCTACCGTATGGCAGCCAGACTGCCTTATATTAGTTGCTCAGCTCCAATAAGTCAGGCGAACCTTAACACTTTACTTTGCTAATTTTTTGACAAGGGACTAAACGTGGTCGTTTTAGGACCCACGTCATCACTTAGATATAGGTATATAGGTATAAATATAGATATAGATTTATAGTTTTCTTATTACAAAAACACTTTATTTAGCTTCTTTTAAAGATAATCACAACCATTGCTTGTACTACTCATCTTCTTTCCTATGGTGCTCACAATTCATATAGATGAAAACTGGTCAACAACTTGGTTTCATGGGTGTTACTAAGATTTTCAAAGCAATGGCTTACAACATTTCAAACCAAACCAAACGATTTAGTCAACAGTTTGACTAAAAACCTTTCAAGTTAACAAAACGGGTCTCTCTCACACACACATATTGCTATTTTGTATTTATCAAAATGATTTTTTTTAATAAAGTGTCTAGTGTCTACTCAATTATTTGTGTATTATTCGTGTATATCTCTTTTAATTTTCAATTTGTCATTTTCTAGCAATGTAGCATTCTCGCTTTATCCATTGTTTAAATAACTTGTCGGTAGACAACAAGTTGATGGAAGTGATATTAGTAATCGATCTGTAACAGCAAGTAATGTGATAGAAAAAAAATCTGTGAACTACCTATTAGTACATAATATTTGTATCTTCTATTAAAATGATAAGATGTTAAGGTACAAAAATTGTTATTGTGCATTAGAGATATATGTAGATGACATGCAAATATAGAATATAAATATATAATGTTAAGTTTGTTGCAATATAAAGAATCACATATTATAAATATTAAAACTTGTTTAAGCAATTGGAAACGCCCAAGAATATTAAAGCAAACAAAGAGCCACTTGGACAGAAATGATCCGACAAAGTAAGATCCGACAATGTCCACTGCTATATTTATCCAAAATAGGCTCGGCGATGTCCGGATTGCGCGACTACAAACACCAATAATCGAGTTCAATCTACTGGTCCGGTCCTCGGTTCGATCTACTTTTCTTAGCTTCCTCGGTCATCAAGAGAAAAAGAATTATCTGTTAAAGCAATGCAAGTAAATAAGATGTGATAATGATTGATGGGTTAGGCCTCATACCGTATTTTTACATAGTCAACCTAAATTTGTTTAAGTCAAACAAATGATTCATTTAAACAAATGATTCGGTTCTACTTTATGATAGTTCGCCGATATTAGGGACTATCATCACATTGTTGAATTAATCTATTTTCAAGAATGCAACCTAAGGTGAGTTTCACGGCCCTACTTCACACACTTTCTCATGGGGGAGAAACATGCTACACACTTTGGATCGTAAAGATCATGTTATACTATAGTTATCATTTTTTTACTATGAGTCTCATCTAAATCCTAAGGAAACCACTAATATGGGTATATAGCGGGGGAAATGTGGATAGATCAATTGGGCCTAACAAACCTCACCTAGGTCGGCTGGGAGCCGGACGGGTGCATATTGTCTCAAACACACAGGGCCTACCGGGGATCACGGTAGTCTGAAGGGTACACACTATTGGAAACACAGTCAGCAGTGGTTTCAATCATAGTAGTACATACATAACGTCTAGCTAATGTTCATATAACATAGTGGTAACGGGAACGATCTTTCACATTTATGGAAACTGGTTTTGTAAAACCTGTGAACTCACTAGCATAGTATGTTGACATTTTTAACATTTTTCTCAGGTCGCTAAGGTAGCAGCTTTGGATAGGCGCACGGGGTCTCACGGCGTCTAGGTTTCATGCATTGTGCTAAACTCTTGAACATTCGTCTTTTACTTACATTTTAGGGATTGTAAACTTTTAATGCTTCCATTGTAATTGAGTTGATACTTTTAAACTGCACGGTTTGGTTATGTTATTTTATTCATATAGTTTTCATTTATTGTGACCGTTGACTTGGATCCTGGTATGTCATGCGTCTCGCGGTAAAACCCCGTAAGTGGAATTTGATGGTATGACAGATTGGTATCAGAGCCAATGGTTATAGTGAACTGGGACTGCATGTAGAGTCTAGTCTATAGCCTAGTCTCACACACTAGACGGTCACACACTTATTAGTCGTTGTAAGTGTGAAACGTACTAACCTTGTCGGGGTGTCGGTATCATCATTATTATGTGTTGCATCATCTATTTCTACCTTTTATTTTCTTCTATCTCCTATCTTATCTTCTTCTTCGGGATTCGAAGACGGAGATGCCAGTTTGTAGATTATTGCATGACGTTGGTGTACATTGGAGTGGCTTCAGCGTATTCTTGAGATATGTCCAGGATTCGGACATCTTCCTTCTATGCTCCAATGGACACACTCGCTCACACACACTATCTTGCACTTGTACTAGGTTTAGTACGCCTCTGAGTGATTATTCATTCGAGGATTCTTATAAGCTTTGATAACTTGATCGGATGGTTCATGGTTGATACGGATTGGTCGGATCGGGATGATTCTATATCATAGTTACCAGTGGTTTAATACTACTGGCGAATCTGAATATTTTGTTCTTGGTGAATTCTAGAAGATGTCTAGAGTTTGTGGAGGTCGTCGTGGTGGACGCAATGGTGGTCACGGCTGCAGTGGTGGTCATAGTGGGGGTCGTGGTAACATCAACATGACCCAATAGGAGCTGAATAATCTGATCCAGCAACAAGTGTCTGTTGCTCTTGCTGCTTTCCAAGCCGCTCAGCAAGGCCTTGGTGGTAATTTGATTACTATTGTCCTTATTTATATCTTTGGTGAAATATCCGTTTTGTTTAATCGGGTGTTGTTGGTTGTAATGTTGTCAACCCACCCCATCCTGTGCAGCCTGTGTGCACGTTTAAAATGGTTATGGATTATTAAGCCGCACAATTTCAGTGGGGCTGAAGGAGCAGCGGGACTGCTTAGGTGGTTGGAGAAGATTGAGTGTGTGTTTGCTTTGTGTAACTGCCCAGTGGAGAATCATGTGAAGTATGCGTCAGGTACCTTGGAAGGTACTGCCCTGACTTGGTGGAATTCGACTACCCAGACTCTTGGCTTGGGTGAAGCCAATGTTATTCCTTAGGCAGAGTTTGTTCATCGTCTGAGATCTAAGTACTGCCCCTGGGATGAAGTGAAGAAGCTAGAGCATGAGTTGTGGAATCGTCAGATGGTTGGGTCGGAGATTGAAGCGTATACTTATAGGCATCATGAGTTAGCAGTTATGTGTCCTGAGTTGACTACACCGGAGTATCGGAGGATTGAGCACTATGTTTCTGGGTTGGTGCCGGAGGTTCGGGGTTTGGTGACTGCAAATGATTCGACTACGTTGTAGGGGACTATTAGGTTGGCTCATAAGCTAACCAATCAGAAGGTCCAAGAGGGTGTTTTGCCTCCTAGGGGTGCAACTCAGAAGGTGTTTAGACGAATCTGGTTCCAGCTCAACCGCAACGGCAGTCAAGAAAGTTTGAAGCTTCAGGGTCGTCATCGGGGTAGAAGTAGGGTGGGTATTCTGGGAAGAATCTGAAATGTAATCAGTGTGGTTTTCATCATGTGGGAGCTTGTGATAAGTTCCGTTGCAAGCGCTGTCAGCGGACTGGTCATTTCGCTAGGATTGTAGAGTCAACCTTCAGCCGAAGCAGACTTAGACCGCTGCTACCACCCTTGCTCCTCAGGGTAATTAGGGGTGCTTTCATTGTGGTCAATCGGGGCATTTTAAGAGAGATTGCCCAAACTCGAAGCAGACGATAATGGGAAGAACGATGGTGGTAATGGAAACAACGGGGGTGGCGGCAGGAATGCACGCGCCTTCGTCATTGGTTCAGGGGAAGCCTGACAACATCCAGACAAAGTTATCGATGCATTTCTTTTTAATGATCACTATGCTTCGGTTTTATTTGATTCTGGTGTCGATAAGAGAGTTAGTTGCTTGATATAGTACCCCACGCCTGTAGAGGCTAAGTACTTGATAGAATTGGCTATTGAGGTGATGCACGTTCTCAAGGAATGTCGCCTAGAGCTTTCGGGTTTGTCTTTCCCTATTGATCTTATGCCGGTGTCTTTGGGTAGTTTTGATGTGGTAATGGGTATGGATTGGTTATCGTTGTATCGTGCGGAGATCGTTGTTTTGTTAAAGTCATTCGACTTCCGTTCCCGGATGGAGAAATTCTTTCGGGGCATGGTGAGAAAAGTGGTGTTCCTTTGAGTATTATTTCTTGTATGAAAGCCCTAAGTATCTTCGAAAGGGTTATTATACCATTTTGGCTCTTGTTTCCGTGTCATCTGAAGAAGAGAAGAAGATTGAAGATATTCCAGTTGTTCGTGATTTTCCTAATGTTTTTCCTGAAGACTTGCCTAGTCTTCCTTCTCATCGTCAGGTTGAGTTTGGTATTCATCTTGCACCTGGTGCAGCCCCTATTGCTGGAGCTCCTGTCCGTCTTGCGCCTCTCGAGATGCATGATTTATCTAACCAGTTGCAGGATTTATTGGAAAAGGGTTTTATTCGGCCTAGTTCTTCCCCGTCGAGAGCCCCGATTCTGTTTGTTAAGAAGAAAGATGGAAGCATTCACATGTGCATTGATTATTGTGAGCTGAACAAAGTGACCATCAAGAATCGTTATCCTCTCCCTCGTATTGATGATTTGTTTGACCAGCTTCAGGGTTCTAGTTTTTATTCGAAGATTGATTTGAGGTCCGGGTACCATCAGTTGAGAGTGCAGGAAGCCGATATTACGAAGACTGATTTTCGAACTCGTTATGGCCTATTTGAATTCTTGGTCACCAATGCACCAGCAGTGTTCATGGATTTGATGAATCGTGTTTGCAAACCTTATCTTGATAAATTCGTTATTGTGTTTATTGATGATATTCTGATCCATTCCAAGAGCAAGGAGGACCACAAGGAACACTTGTGTCTAGTCTTGGAACTCTTAAGGCGGGAATAGCTCTATGCTAAGTTCTCCAAATGTGATTTTTGGTTGCGTGAAGTTCAATTCCTTGGTCATGTGGTCAATGAAAAGGGAATCCATGTCGATACAGCTAAGATAGAAGCCATCAAATACTGGGAAGCACCGAAGACGCCAGCTGATGTACGATAATTCCTAGGTCTCGCAGGTTGCTATCGTTGTTTTATTGAGGGATTTTCGAAGATTGCTCAATCCCCCACCTCTCTTACCCATAAAGACAAGAAATTTGACTGGAGTGATTCGCTAGAGTTAGTGTTTCAGACGCTGAAGCTTAAACTCTGTTCTGCGCCTATCTTATCCTTGCCAGGGGGTACGGATGATTTTGTTGTTTATTGTGATGCTTCTATCAAAGGTCTCGGTTGTGTGTTGATGCAACGCGAGAAGGTTAATTGCTTATGCTTCTCGTAGAGCTTAAGGTTCATGAGAAGGATTATACCACCCATGATCTGTAACTGGGTGCGGATGTTTTTGCTCTGAAGATCTGGAGACATTACTTGTACGGTACCAAGTGCACCATTTATACGGATCACAAGAGTCTTCAGCATATCTTTGATCAGAAGGAGTTGAACATGCGACAGCGTCATTGGGTCGAACTTCTTAATGATTATGATTGTGCCATTAAATACCATCCTGGTAAGGAGAATGTTGTAGCAGACAACTTAAGCAGGAAGGAATCTGTTAAGCCTCGTCGTGTTCTAGCTCTGTAGCTCACCATCCATTCTAGTTTGCCTGATCAAATCCATTCTGCGCATCAAGAAGCTTTGAATGAGGAAAACCTTAAAGCTGAAACCATGCATAGTGCCGATAAGCATCTTGAACTTAGGTCTGATGGCCTACATTATTTTGTAGAACGTTCTTGGGTTTCGTTATTTGGGGTGTGTGAGAGCTTGTTTTGGATGAAGCTCACAAATCCCGGTATTCTGTTCACCCTGCATCCGATAAGATGTATCAGGATTTGAAGATACTTTATTGGTGGCCAAACATGAAGGCTGATATAGCTTCATATGTGAGCAAATGTTTGACTTGTGCTAAAGTCAAGTTCGAGTATCAGAAGCCGTCTAGTCTTCTTCAGCAACATGAGATTCCTGAATGGAAATGGGAACGAATCACAATGGATTTTGTAACCAAGCTTCTGATATCACCAAGTGGTTGTGATACCATTTGGGTTATTGTCGATCGGTTGACAAAATCTGCACATTTCCTGGCTATCAAGGAAAGCGACAGTCTGGAGGGGTTAGCTCGCATTTATCTAAAGGAGGTGGTCTCTCGGCACGGGATGCCTGTTTCTATCATCTCTGATCGTGATTCTCGTTTCACCTTGAATTTCTGGAAGGCTCTACATAAAGCATTGGGTACTCAGTTGGATATGAGTACGACTTATCATCCACAAACTGATGATTAAAGTGAGCGGACAATCCAACGCTAGAAGACATGCTTCGGGCATGTGTTATCGATTTTGGCAAGGGTTGGGAGAGTCATCTACCGTTGCTGGAGTTATCTTACAACAACAGCTACCATTCTAGCATCAAGGCAGCTCCGTTCGAGGCTCTTTATGGCTAGAAATGTCGGTCTCCTCTTTGTTGGGCTGATGTAACACCCCAAAACCATTGTTCGTCTAATTATGCCATTAGGCGTGATTAGCAGTATAATAAAACGAGACTCGAACAATAAGAATTTGGGCTATGTTCTAATTTGGAAATAACCTGGTCAATGTTATCAATCTTATTAATGAGCAAATAATACAGAAAAAAAAACTAGCTTGATTGGCTAGTTTTACTAGAAAGTAACATTCGGGGATTTTTGGAGGGACTATAGTTGCCAATGTGGTAAACTAGTTTTTATTAATAAAAACTTAATAAAAACAAAACACACACTTGTGTGTGTAATCGATTTCAACATCAGGAGAATGATCTCCTTCACCAACCAAACCCTAACCTCAATAATATGCTTGAATCTAAGCCAAATCAAAGGGGAAATCGAAGCTTCAGCAAGAAACGAGCTATCTAAGGCTAAATGAACATCAAGGTACCTTTTATTTGGTAGAAATTGATGTTATATTCGTTTTTGATTATGGTGAAAATCTAGGGTTTTGCAAAAACGTGGGATTCTAAGTTGTTGAAGGTTTTTCTAGCTTATGGGAGACACAATCATGCTTAGTTTGGGTATGAATCATTTTTATGTGTGAAATTGATCATGCTCATAAGGATTATGTTAATATGCAAAAATTGGGTTTTAACCTCTAGGTTGAAACCCTCTATGTTAATGATTTAGTTGACTCTAAGGAGTTGTTATAATGAGGAATCTAGGCTAAAAGTCTAAACAACACGATATGATGATGATTTGGTAAATCGGTTGTGCTTTGACTAAACTTACAATGTTAAAAACTAAGTATATTGGTGGATGCACACCAAATGTTTGATGAAATGCCTAGATGAGTTAATCTCAACTAGACATGTAAGAAAATGGCTATGGATTTAGCTAGAAATGATAATGAATACATGATGTTATGGATAGTGAACGAAATTCCATATTATGTATTCTAATAGACAAGTTTGACTCATCCCCAAGTTAGGTACAACAAAAAGGGAGCAAACGGGTCAAACGGATGCAAGGCGAATACTTATGGAAACAAGAATGGATGCGAGGTAAGTAATACTTACATTCACTAGATCACAAATATATCTTTTGTATTGATGTAATGACCTAAACCTTGATAAGGGATAAAGGTAGGACCCCGAGGGGTGAAACCTATTTAAACGGACGATTTATGTGAATCCATGTCAAAACATGATTTATGGTAATAAACGAATCAAGAGTGTGATCTTATGATGGAAGTCATCAATTTGGGTCAAATAATAAGGCTATGTGGTAAGTCTAAACTCAAGTCTTGATAATAAAATCACTTGAATAAGAAAGCTATAAATTTGCGTGAACGGGTCAAGTGGGATTGCCACTTCCCCCTGGTTAAAAGTTGGAATGTCGAAAGGTTATGAACCATGAGACTTAATGGGTCAAATGGTGATTTTCTCACCATTCGAACCCGATAATCAAAGTCAATAATCTAAGTCTTAAGAACCTTGGGGATAACGGCTCAATGGGAAATGCATCACAATTGAATCTTGAGGGACTAATGTGGTTAATCTAGAAAGGGTGCAGGAAAACACTTGGAAATCGGGCACATGATGCCTAAGTAAACAGTGTGGGTGCAAATCAAGTAAGTTATTTCCATAACTATGTCTAATGCGCGCTAATGCGCTTAGAATCTACTAAACAAGTGAAAACTTGAGAAAGAATGAAACTCTAAGTCCGGAAGGACTTAGAGGTTTTTAAACAAGTCATTGAGTCAAAAACATTGGATTTGAAACAAGAAGTTTTGCCACGAAAGGCTAAATCGAAAGATTTGGCCATGAGGGGCATTTTGGGGATTTAAAGGATTAACAAAGGTTGATTCTAAGAACCTAAGTCAAAATGAAACAAATTGGACAAACGCTTTTGTTGATCAAGTGTCTAATGACTTGACGACTCAAACGGTATGCAATTTAAGTAGTCAAAAGTGTCGTGTTTGATTCAAGGCATTAACGGGTCGATATGGGTAAAAATTAACATAAATACCTAAGACTATGAACCGAGTCATAAAATCATGAACCGGCCATTAATATCAGTCTAACAGAGGGTTATATAGTCGGCAAGTCAATGCTTAGGCTCCGGGAATCATCAAATGCGGTTGCGACATGATTCCCATGCTTAAAAGTCACCAAACAAACATCAGAGGCTTCGCGCGGCCGCTCACAGGGACCGCGCGGCCGCTCACAGCGCACAGCGAATTGATAAAAATGATCAGAAGCTTCGCGCGGCCGCGCGATAAAAGCGACCGGCCGCGCGCAGAGAACAGCCAGACAACGCGATCTTTAAAATTCAATATAAAATCGTAGAAAAATCGTTAGGAGGTGTTCTTTATATGCCTGGAAAGCTCTCGGAGCGTAGAACAACTCTTATTTGAAAGTCGAATTCAGATTTGTGTTTTAAAAAGCGTAAAATCTATCCGAACAGCTGCTGCGCAAAAGTTGCAGTAGTTTGTTCTCCTGATAAAGGGTCATTTGGCCTGGTTCGTTCCGTTTCGACGTGTAACGACTATCATACTAGTTTAAATGAATCATTGATAACTCACTAACCGTTCTTTGTGTAATGGTGCTAGGTAAACAAGGGATGGAAGTTCTGTAGCAAGGATCAAGTCGCGAAAAGAGCCGAACACACCCGATCACTCATCAAGCTTCCGCAATAGAATTCAAAGAACTCCCGTTAAAACTCAAAATAGTAGTCTATGTTTTAGCTATAAAAGTGTAAAAATTTGTGGGAATCAAATGTGTGTTTGATCTTAATGGTTTGAGTTTATAATAAATATCAAAGTTTTAATCGGGAGTGATTTAAGTAAGGCCAAAACCCACATGATTAGGCGTTGATCGCGTGATTACGGGTTAGGGTGTTACAAGTCTGCCCCAGGTTGATTCTAAGAACCTAAGTCAAAATGAAACAAATCGGACAAACGCTTTTGTTGATCAAGTGTCTAATGACTTGACGACTCAAACGGTATGCAATTTAAGTAGTCAAAAGTGCCTTGTTTGATTCAAGGCATTAACGGGTCGATATGGGTAAAAATCAACATAAATACCTAAGACTATGAACCGAGTCATAAAATCATGAACCGGCCATTAATATCAGTCTAACAGAGGGTTATATAGTCGGCAAGTCAATGCTTAGGCTCCGGGAATCATCAAATGCGGTTGCGACATGATTCCCATGCTTAAAAGTCACCAAACAAACATCAGAGGCTTCGCGCGGCCGCTCACAGGGACCGCGCGGCCGCTCACAGCGCCCAGCGAATTGATAAAAATGATCAGAAGCTTCGCGCGGCCGCGCGATAAAAGCGACCGGCCGCGCGCAGAGAACAGCCAGACAACGCGATCTTTAAAATTCAATATAAAATCGTAGAAAAATCGTTAGGAGGTGTTCTTTATATGCCTGGAAAGCTCTCGGAGCGTAGAACAACTCTTATTTGAAAGTCGAATTCAGATTTTGGGTTTTAAAAAGGGTAAAATCTATCCGAACAGCTGCTGCGCAAAAGTTGCAGCAGTTTGTTCTCCTGATAAAGGGTCGTTTGGCCTGGTTCGTTTCGTTTCGACGTGTAACGACTATCATACTAGTTTAAATGAATCATTGATAACTCACTAACCATTCTTTGTGTAATGGTGCTAGGTAAACAAGGGATGGAAGTTCTGTAGCAAGGATCAAGTCGCGAAAAGAGCCGAACACACCCGATCACTCATCAAGCTTCCGCAATAGAATTCAAAGAACTCCCGTTAAAACTCAAAATAGTAGTCTATGTTTTAGCTATAAAAGTGTAAAAATTTGTGGGAATCAAATGTGTGTTTGATCTTAATGGTTTGAGTTTATAATAAATATCAAAGTTTTAATCGGGAGTGATTTAAGTAAGTCCAAAACCCGCATGATTAGGCGTTGATCGCGTGATTACGGGTTAGGGTGTTACAGCTGAAGTGGTTGAGAGTCAACTCACTGGTCCAGAACTTGTGTACGAGACTTTTGAGAAGATCGTACAAATTCGTAATCGTATGGAAGCAGCTCGGGATCGTCAAAAGAGCTATGCTGATCGTCGTCGCAAACCTTTGGAATTCCAGGTTGGCGACAGGGTTCTCTTAGAAGTTTCTCCATGGAAGGGCGTTATACGCTTTGGGAAGCGTGGAAAACTGAATTCTCGTTATGTCGGACCGTTCGCAAGCCTGGAACGGCTTGAACCGGTGGTGTACAGACTTGACTTGCCAGCTGAACTCAGTAGTGTTCATGATGTCTTCCATGTTTCTAACCTTAAGAAGTGTCTGGCTGATGAATCTCTCATTATTCCTCTCGAAGAGATCAAAGTGGATGATCGTCTACGTATCGTTGAGGAACCAGTCGAAATCTTGGATTATAAGATCTGTAGTCTTCGTCAGAGTAAAATCCGCATCGTTAAAGTTCGTTGGAATTCAAATCGTGGACCGGAGTTCACGTGGGAACGAGAGGATCGGTTGAAGTCTTAGTATCCTCATTTATTTTCAACATGAACACCTAAGCCAACACCTGTTACTGTTGAAGTTGAGTGAATTTTGAGGCGAAATTCCTTCTTACAGGGGGATAATGTAGCAACCAAAATTTTTTTTGTCTTTTTCGTCTCTTCCTTTTCGGCTTTGAGCAATTTTCGGGATGAAAATTCTTTCAACAAGGGGATGATGTGACACCCAGAAAACTCAGGTTAATACCTTTTACAAACATACAAGTCTACCTTAGCAAAACATTTACTTAACGTACTTAACTGGGTCAGTTGAGTCGGTTTGATGATTTGGGGAATCATCGGGAGTTGATTTACACTTACGTATAGTCCAGGGTTCAATGATTCGGGGAATCATTGGGGAAACACACACACACACGAGTCTTGAGTCACGTTGTTGGTAAAATTACATAGTTGGATTGAGTTATCAAGTATTAGATGCTAGACGCCTTATGCATGATGTACAACTTGTAAATGCATGTTTATGTGATTAGGTGTGTTAACATATGTTAAAATGCATGTTAATGTGATAAGGTGTGTTAGAAAACTCTGAAATTTCATTCGACCCTATGAAGGGTGCGAGTGAAAATTTGAAGCCACGAACCAAAATTATAAATTTTGGTTCGACCCTGCAAGGGTGCGAACGAGAACTGGGTATAAATATAACACTTTGCCACATTTTCATCATTTCACAACCCTAACTCGCCTCCAAGTGCTCTCTCTAAACTCCAAACCTGTAGAAAGGAGTTTTTGCTCTCATTTTTTAGATCCTAAAGCTAAAACACGTTCTATAATCAAAACAAGTGAAGATTCAAGGTGTGTTCATCATCTAAACCCTTTTTAATCAAATTTCATATGTTTTTATCAAACCCTAAGTGTCCAGATCTGATTCAAAGGAGTTTTCATGAATAAAAACCTTTCTAACATCTTTCTAAACTAAATATACACTTGGATAATGAGTTTTCTTATAAAAACCCAAAATGTTAATGATGTTGGATGATTTGTTTATGAGTTATATGATATGAAATGATATATAGATGTTGTAGATGATTTAGGACTAATTTGGAACATGATTTATGGATATTTTGATGTCTAATTGATGTTTGATGGATTTTCACCCATTTTGGGGATTTTTTTTCTAGATCTAGGGTTTGTTCATGATGATGATGATGATGATAATGATATGATTAAGGATTCAATAACATATGAAAATCTGTGCTTGATTGATCTGTACATGGGTAAGATGTAAAATTCTATGTGAAATGGTCGGATTTATAAGTAGTCTTAAGGGTACACACTATTGGAAACACAATCAGTAGTGGTTTCAATCGTAGTAGTAACATATATAACATCTAGCTAACATTCATATAACATAGTGGTAACGGGAATGATCTTTCGCATTTATGGTAACTATTTTTGTAAAACCTGTGAACTCACCAGCATAGTGTGTTGATATTTTTAGCATGTTTTCTCAGGTCGCTAAGGTAGCAGCTTTGGATAGGCGCACGCGGTCTCACGGTGTCCAGGTTTCATGCATTATGCTAAACTCTTAAACATTCGTCTTTTACTTACATTTTGGGGATTGTAAACTTTTAATGCTTCCGCTGTAATTGAGTTGATACTTTTAAACTGCGTGGTTTGGTTACGTTATTTTATTCATATACTTGTCGTTTATTGTGACCATTGACTTGGATCCTGGTATGTCATGCGCCTCGCGGTAAAACCTCGTAAGTGAAATTTGAGGGTGTGACATGTTTTACACAAAAATAGTAATTTTATTTCTGTTCTATTAATGTATGTGATGAATTTTGGTAGCCAAACTTTGAATTATGGTATGTTTTCTATATAAATTGTAATTATCAGTGTCTTAATTGCTAACTGATGAATATATTTCTCTGCTACTCAGATTTGGTATCACACAATCAATGCCTATTGAAGAAGAAGAGAAAGAAACCTAGACTTTCTAGGTTTGGATCATCCTCCAGTGCTGATCCTATAGAAGAAGAGAAAAAGAAAGCAAGCGGACTCAGGTAATTAGTTTTAAACAATATTTGTTAGAATACACAATTCTCAATCATCGACTCAATAATAAACATGATTGTTGTATCGTTATATTTTATATTCTTTTTTGCTTTTTTTTATTGGTTCAGATTTTGTAACAACAAAATTAAATAATAATAACAATATTGTTGTGTATTGGAAACGATGAGAGGTTGAGGAAAAATGATGCCGGAATTAGCGGTTGATTGTCAAACGACAGCGTATGGACTGTTTTTGTCCAGTGGAGTTTGGCCTAAGCATCAGGTTCATAAGGTAGTTTTATTATTATTGATGACCGTCTGTCGTCAAGGGTCATACAAAACCTAAATAACCTAGGTAGCCAGGGTAAGTAGGGAATATTGAATCCACGAGGAGCATGTGGTTAGCGGCAGAATGGTTGTTTATTTGTCTAAGCTAGTTACTAAAATAAATATACAAAATACAATTATGAAGTTTGTTATAATTATGAAGCTTGCTAGTTTTATCTTTTTGTTTGTTTTATAGAAATGTTGGAATGATAACAAAATAATCTAAATAAATAATAAAGATAAATGTAACTTCCACCCGGGATCCTATTCGTATATTCTTGCAACCCATTCGATTTAACCATAAGAACACCACATAGATATGGCCTTGGGATTATTGGTTTGTAATTTTAACTAAAGACGATTTTCATAAGTAACCATTCAAGCTATTAACTAGGGATGATTTTCAAGAGAAATCGAACAACCTAATTATCCTATCACAATAACTAAGGACGATTTTCAAGCGTAACCGAACAATCAAGTTAAGCTACGACAACCCAATAATCTAGTTATCCTATCTTGTCACCATAACTATTTAGATTGAAATAACAACTTTTTTTTGGAAGGTGATTTTCTATGTTGTGGCAGAGTTCATCACAACCCCCAGAAGGGGATCCCCTAGCCACTCTACAATGGTCAAACTATGTTGTCTTAACCGGGTCCACGCTGACGCGAGAGTGGCCGGCCCACAAGCGAGTCGAGGCTGCGCATAAGGGGCACTAAGGCTTTCACTCGGAAAATTTCCCGCCACCTGCCACTTGACAGATGTTGCACCCTCCACAAGAGACAAGCCTCTCTGGAGTAAATGCACGGTAATAGAAAACCGGGGGGCAATCAGAATCAAACCTGACCCCTCCAAAGAGGGTAGGCTCAACCATCACTTGGCAAGATTGAAATAATATCTAGGGACATGTCTTCAACGTAAACCGTACGCCCAGCTATCCTTATACAAATACCAATCACCCTCCTAATGATATTAGTCACGTCAACAGAACAAGTGATATCAAATATGAGCACACGTTTATTCAATCCAACACAAGTAGTAAACATACTAGTTCATACAGAATCAAAACGAGTTTAGAAACAAAATCAATATAAAGATTCACCCGGGAAAATCACAGATAACTCAACCGCTCATAGTTATGGTAGAAGCCTCTATCATTTCTCCTTGTTCCAACCTTCTCCCTTCTATTGTGCGAACCCCCCAAGGGCTACCGTCAAAACTCGATCTTTTTTTCCCTGTTTCTACGTGACCCTGTTTCTTGTATTTAGCCCACCAAAAATCAGATTATAGAATTCAGCCCAATTCGCATGAATTCATCCGTAGCCCAATTAAAATGGAGTGGTGTTATTAAAGCCTGCAAGCTAATAGAATAATTTATGTCATTCGATATGTATATAGCTTCAAACAGTTATAAATGATTAAATGGTCAACCGTCAAAGACAGATTAACACAAAAGTAATTCATAACCATTTTCAACAATGTTTTTATTTTATTTTTTTCTAAAACTCACGAAAGTTATTGAGAACCTAACCTCAATTCATTCATTTGATTTTAGTTTCCATTAATGACCATAAATACTATAAGTCATTTGTTTAGTTCAATTTCTTTACAACGAACTAAATACAAAAATTAAGTAAATAATATATTTTGTATTATTATTACTCCTCCGTACCAATTTAAATGTCATGAGCCCACAAACACACATATTAAGAAATCTTTTGTTTGTATGTTGTAAAATGACAATAATATCCTCAAATCTTTGATTGTGTTTTGTCTTTTATGCGCAAAACTGGAAATTGCATTTCTATTTTTGAAAATGGGCATTTAATTTGAGACAAACAAAAAATAGAAAGATGGACTTTTAAATTGGGACGGAGGGAGTAGTATATTTATATAATAATTAATTTTCAATAAAGTGTACCTAAAATGTATCGACCAAACAGTAAAATATATACAAACCTGGCATATTAACAAGGTGTTTTCACAAACACATCAATTATTAGATGTGTTTTAATTGTATTTAATTCTTTATTTTGTGTTTTAATTGTTTAGTTGCAGATAGAATATAGATTGTAGTGGTTTTATAATTTTTTTATGATCCTAGGGTTGGTTTGGATTTGTACCCATGCTAAAAGTAACAATCTGAAAGTAGGAGATTTGCATATATTTATATAAATTTCTATTTTCTTATATGTTGTTTTATTTCTACAGATGTATCCCAATACATTGAGATTCAACCATGCATATTCGGTTGTAAAGTGAGTATACTACTTACATGTAAAAAATATAGTGTAGCCTTTATTGGGATTTAGAACACACCGTTTGTTAAACGAACAATGTTTATTGTTGCAGGTTTATTTTTACCAGATGAGGTGCATGCCTGTATTGTAATATGTGGTGGTTTGTGCCCTAGATTAAATACAGTGATCTGGGAGATTGTATGCCCCCTTTATCACATGGACGTAACCAGTGTTCTTGAAATTAATGTAAGTATTCATATCAGTTGACCATGGATGCATGTATGCTTGAATTCTCATGTTTATTGGTATTTCTATTTATTTTATAAGCTAGATTAACATGTAACAATATTGTATTATTAAGTTAACCTAGATAAGTTAATATAGGTATGGCAACATATTAGGCTGCATTGTGTTCCTTTGAATCGAGAGAGGTAGAAATTGATATTTTAAGTTAACTAAAATTGATTATTGTTAATTGCGTTAGGTTTTTAGTGCTTCTTCATGTTGAAGTATTAGGTGTTAGCATTGAATTTATAAATTCTTTTAAGTTAGGTATTGAATATTGATATTAGAGTTATGTATTTTTTAGCCTTTATGACAAGTGTTAACATTATAGTTATACATTGTTCTAGGTTAGGTATCAATATTACTATGTTAGAGTTGTACATTTTTTAGGCCTTTAGGATATGAGTTAGTATTAGAGTTATATTGGAGTTATACATAGTTTTAGGTTAGGTGTTAGCATTAGAGTTGTATTGTTGTGGTTAGGTATTAATCTTAGATTTATACATTGTTTTAGGTTAGATGTTAACATTAGCATTATACATTGTTTAAGTTTAAGTGTTTAACAATGGAGTTATACACTATTTTAGGTTAGGTGTTAACTTTGGAGTTATACATTGTTATTTGTTTTAGGTTAGGTGCTACCCGAAGCTTTCCTGCAAGTAAATGTAAAGTCCATCAATCTATTTCACATGTACAATTGATGTGTCATATTAGATTTGTGAATCCAGAGAGGCTCCCGGGTTATAGTCTAGTTGTATATCTATAATAGGCTGAGCAACTTTCACGGTCTTAAACGATATTTGTTTAAAATCGCTTAAACTTTTTAAATAATGTTTTTATATTTTAAATTTTTGTGTTTCTTACAAAGATACGTAGATTATTTCAAACTCTGTTTTTCATATATATTAATTTTATGTCGTTCACCTACACACACGTGTAGGTTACATTTTGGATATAACTAGGTTTATACCCGCCGCGCGTTGCGGGGGCAACCAGATGTTTGGTTTCTTTAGACTGTCTAAAAATGAGATCGTTCACAACCATAAACACCATTGATGCTCACGTGATGCTACATGTACATATCTTAGATACGATGATTAAACGTTATAAACCTTACTACCGTGTCCGGCGTCTACATTTTAGTAGTGGCGAACAAAGCATGCAAAGAAATAGCATGGCCGTTTCAATTCCGCCGTAGGACCACCGTGTTGCAGTCTGTCTCCCCGTAAAAAACAGTTACTTACAAAGCAAGAGGCTTAGAATTCCAACGAAGACATGGTCAAAAGGCGGGTTGCAGGTGTGAACCTACCATCCACAATCCTTGCAAAACCATCATCATCAAATTTCTGTGAAATACCGGAAGTCATCATAGCTGCTACTGTAACTGTAGAATCGGGTGAGCCAAGCAACCAGCAACAACATCCACCACCGGGGAAAAATATTATAGCGTCGTAGTATGACATCAACGGGCTATCACAATGGGGAGATACCCAAGTCTGCGCCCTCACAACCATCCACATGTTGTAACCCACAACGAAAGCAGAGACGGGGCGTTTAGCAGACCCTTTTGAAAAGCTAAAGAGTATTCCAAATATCACCTGCTTCTTATCAATAAACCTCCTCACATAGTCGTGTTTAGGAACAATAAAGGCTATACGATTCAACATATCGACACGCAACAAACCAAATAAACACGAAATTAAAGAAGCAAATATAACCCGCAACAGTAGCAAATGGCTCAGAGTTCGGAAATAAAAACCTGGCTGCAAGGTGGGTTGCGGGTCTACACCTACCATCCAACACACTCGCCACACCGTCTTCATTGATTCTCTGTATAAGCCTGTGACTCATCACAACCATCTGGAAACCGTAACTGTTGCCAAAGTCGTTTATGGATGCAAATGATCAAGCCACGCAAAATGGGAAATAGCAAATATCAAACCTTGAACAGCAGAATGCTATAATCCAAGGCCAAAGCAATACGCGTATCGGTTAATGGGCATAAAATGATACATGTTTCTTCTTTTTTTTTTTTGTGAATCATCCCACACAACATATTTCAAGAATTCCAAACAAACCCTTTACAAATCAGATAAAACTCACACTTTGAAATCCCAAAAGCAAGGGTATTACGGATGCAAATAAGCAAGAGGCGCTACCATCCACCACCGACCCACCGGTAGGAGGGCAAAGGCGGCAACAATTAAGCGGCGCCACCATCCACCAGCAACTGACCGGAAAGAGGGGAAAGGCGGCGACATAGCCGACTCTTGATACAGAGATAAAGCGTAGGAATCTGTGTGGCTATCTACCACCTCCTCTATATCAAACGAAAGGCACCTGAAACCGGAATAACCAGGCTGCCGCCGTCATTAAGGGCCTGAAACCAAGCGTCATTAACAATGGACAATGACGTCCGATACCCGGTTAACGGAACCACAAACGGCCCGAAACCACTCGGAAAAGGCACGAACAAAGAAGAGAGAGACACAAAGTTGTTGAAGAGATGAGAAATGATGAGGGTCTACAGAAAGATACACAGCAAGTGGGGAAAACGAAGGACGCATCACAGGGTTGTACATACACAGAGGCATCTTTATTGAGCGAAACAGTAACCGTGCCTCACATGAGAAGTTGCTATTTGTTTCTATATATAATATAACCTGCGTACCCATGTGTACATCATGTGCATAAATGAACACTTAACAATCAAACGAATTTTGTTCTTATATATAAGTTTTTTTTCTCATTTTATTTTCATGAAAATTTAATTTGTGTATAGTTTAAATCCTTCACAACTAAGTTATTTAGCATAAAGAAAAGTATAATAAACTATGATTCAAATGTAAATAAAATAGTTACTTAACTTTTTTAGTAGAAAAGTAGGAATATAATTATAAAAATATATGAAAATATAAACAAATGCATATAAATAAAAAAATTAACAGTACTAAACGAGTCGACTTTGACATTAAAAACTACATATCAAGCTTTAGAACTAAGACGTTAGTTAAATGATCGATGAAGCTTGAGCTTAGAGGAGCTCAGGCTTAGATTAGCTTCGCTTGTTAACGTCTTACTATAAATAACTGGCATTGATAATTTAAACAACGGGCATTTGTCTTTGTTAAACGTAAGTATGTTACTTTTAAATCACCTAATTGGTAATTAGTATTGTGGCCTTCATGTTTATAGTTAGTGGTTATGTATTTGCTGAAAATTTTCTTTTTGTAGTTAAATGCGTCGAATTTATTCAATGATTCTTTAAAGACTGATGTGCTTGTTGAAATTAATTGATAATGAATTAATGAACAAATGAAAACGGTATCTGTTTGAATTATGATTTTTTTTTTTTTTTTTGAACGGCCAACAAATTTGGAATCACTCACGGAAAACTGGAGTATCATCGTGCCACCAGTGTTGCCACGCGATCATATTCCACCACCAAGTCACCAATTCAGGAGGAAACTCATAATTACGAGAAAACCCCCTTTGTGAGATTCGAACCCAGGACCTTATGGCCCTTAAGTCTTATCTCACCACCAAGATACCACTAGGCTATAATGCCTTGGGTGTTTGAATTATGATTAAGCAAGAAATCAATACAAAACATTTTTTTTTTTCAGAAACAAAAAAGAAAAAAAAAATCATTTAACATTTATGTTCATATTTTAAAATTCTGTAAATTTTCACACGAATTAGTAGGTTACATAAATAAAAATTCCGTTTACTTATACGTATGTTACATTGTGTAAACATTATAACCTATGTATGTATCTATACTATATTAATAAGCATATAGGAAGGGCAGAAATGGTCATTTGCCACAGTACAAGCCTTGAAAGCATGTGTACAAAGAATCAATGCATGAAAACTCTTAAACTTTTAAAGGGTGCAAGCTATGATGCATCATGTACAAGCCTATTATGCTTAAGAAAAAATAACACGGATACATTATTCTTCTGATTAGGGTTTCATTCACTCACCTCACATTTCAAAACCTATCTGCCCCCTCCTCTCTCTCTCTCTCTCTCTTGCAACTCAAGAACATCAACCAGATTTCATCATAATTTCATCACCATGAATATTTTAGCTGAGAAACAGTTTATTTGCATCGCCTCCACCCCCTCCCTTACTAATAGAAGCTGATAACATGGAATTTGTTTGATATTGTTGTTGGTTTATGAAGATCCTGTGTATAAGGAGTTATGGAAGGCATGTGGAGGCCCATTAGTGGATGTTCGTAGAGATGGAGAGAGAGTATTATACTTTCCACAGGGTCATATGGAACAAGTAAGTATTTTTGTTCTTGAATTTAGTTTCTATATATGTTTATTGCTTCTAACTGGTTTTATTTTGGGGTTTTTAGTTTTATTATCTTATTTTATTTGTGGTTTTTTTTTCAGCTGGAAGCATCCACCTGGAATTGAATCAAAGAATTCCTCATTTTAACCTTAAATCCAAGATTCTTTATAGTGTTGTTCATACAATGGTATGTAGTGTTGTTCATACAATGGTAGTTTGCTATTTTTGGTTCATGATTATGTTTAGTTGTTTAAAAAGTGGGATAAATTTATCAAGAAAGTTCACGCAAATATTGTGGCTTTTTTTTGTCTTCTTATTGTCTAAAAGTTGCTTTTATGAGATGAATTGGTATTCTACATGTTACAAAGGGAGGTATGTTGCAATGCAAAAGTCATGAACAACAATAGGTATTGAAGAAATGCATAATGCATCAGGAAATCAAGTCAACCAATTAGAACAAGAATCAGTCAACCACGATTCATTCAATGAGACATCTTTGTTTGATATTTCAACCAATTAAGTGTATGGGTTGGAACTGAGATTAACTATTGAAGGTTTTAGTTATTGTTTTTTCCATATCTAACACTGTTGGTTTGATAAATTAGTGTTCTAAACAAATCTTACAAAAAGAACTTTACATTTTTTATTACTTTTGTTTTGGGTCAGCCATACTCAAATTTTGTTTTTAGTTATTGCACGCATTTTTTTCATTTTTCTAAAACTGGTCATATGTAGAATACAACCAGGTCCATGTCTGTTTCTAATCCTTAATTTTTAAATTGACTATGGTTTCTGCTGCTGTACACGATCTTTGAAGGCTCTCTAACAGCCCCATTGTGGATGTAAACCCTTGTGCTCTGCCCATATTCAAATGGAGAGGGACGGTTGTCACTAGGCTGATGATGTTATTATTCTGTATGTTAGTGATGGAAGCACACAGGTGACTACATGTAGTTGTTAACACCACTCTTGTTATTATTGAATTAGATAGAGACTCATGTTAATTAATATAATTAGGTAATTGCTTACAACGAGGGAAGATACTGAATATTTGGGAAGATGGTTGCTAAATGCTTGGACCAATTTGCTAGAGTTTTAATGTTGTCAAATCATCCAAGTCCAGGGAACAACATGGAGCAGGTATGATGTGTATAATCTCAATACTCTTGATTAGATTTGGAGCAGTTTTTGAACATGTTTCCCGGATGTTCGTTTGAGTTTCATCATTCGAGATTGAACAATCTTCTAACAGTGTCGTCGGGTGGTCGCTGAGTGGTAACGTTTTTGGATTGTACTCTTTTAATAATGCTAAGTATATTAATGGTGCTGCATTTTAGGCTGAATCAAAGTCAGATGAGGTGTTTGCTCAAATATTAAATACTAAATACCATAAGGGAAAGGTGCACAACTACTTTTGCAGGTTCGACACAATTTTGCAACTTTATTACCATAAGGGAAAGACACACAGCTACTTTGTTCAAGTTAATGAACCAATTTAATGCCACGAGTTCTTTTGTTTTTGTTGTAGGATGTTTGTATATGATAGGATGATGAAAACTTGTTTTGGTTCAAAAAAATGTGTGTTTATGGTGATTTAGGCTAAAACTGAAAAGCCTACGCTTTAGGGAAACCAAACAAAATAGTAAATCACCTGCATGAAGTAAACTTGATTTTCTCAAATGGGTTGAGGTCAAACATAAATCACGAAGTTCATATTCAGATGCGAGCGTCTAAATTAGTCATAAGAGTTCTATGGTTTGGCAAATCAATAAACCACTTCTTATCCATGTGGGTTATTTAAATTTGAAGCCTATAGGTTTAACTTTAGATCACATATTTATGTTGTATTATGTTTTAGCTGCAGCATAAAAAAAGGCGGATCTTTATTTTGGAAATCGGGTATGTTACTTTGAAGGCGAGTTGTGACTGATTTCATTTGCATTCGAAGCCAGTTAAGAGTAGTTGTCTATTAGTCTCCAATGGGTGCTTAAAAGGTAAATTCATGCTAATCCAGCTCAAGTGATGTCGATTTAAGATTGGATTGAAACATGCAAATGATTTGGGTGTTTTATCTCTTCTTCCACACTCCATAGGCATTTAATGGACAATAAAATAAATAAAGACTAATAAAAACCTGTAAGTGTACACTTGGTCTATACTCTATATATATATATATACTACTAGATTTTTTATTTTATTTAAAATATACACACAAGTATACGTTAATCAAAGTGTTGGCCTTGAAAGTGTTGCAACATTTATGGATATGATAGTGTTGGCCTTGACTTAAAAAAATGATTTTGATGAATAATATAATCTTTTAAAATTCCTGTGTTTGGCTACGTACAGTTATAATTAAATTATACACTATTTTTATGCTAACCCATTTGCATTTCTATTATTAAATTGTGGTACTTAAAATTGTATCAAAGAATATCATATACAGTTAAAGTTAAGATCACTGAACATTACACCATATAATTAAATATAAATAAATAATGTGCTTAATTGCTTATGTTATTCTATTTTAATAATAATATGAGTATAAACCATAAAATTATTAGTATACTATTCTTATTTTCATTGTTTAGTTGAAGAAACAAAACTCAAATTTTCACATACAAAAAAAATTGGTTCTGACAAATTAGAGGGTTCAAAAGGTTTGTTATATGATATTTGATAAAACCGTGTATTAGAGATGTTTTGTGTAGGTCTACTTTTTTTTTTTACCAAGATGATTAAAATTACATTTGGCTTTTGTTTACCTACAAGTCTCTTAAATATATTTGAGGAGTTTCTACCTCAACTTTAGTTTTACCCAAAACCTTCAGACCCATTCTCAGCTTTAAATCTATATTTTGTACTTTTGTGTCTTTCACAAGAACCGAAATGCCCTGCTTACCCTCTGTAGACCACAAGAGCGCCTAAAATATAGGTATATTATGACATTTGTTTGGTCAAACCTGTCATCTGTGGTTACATGAAATTGGATTGTTTTTGAGGATTTGTTTTTTTTTGCCGAATTTAAATCATATCCAAAGATTTGTCCCTATTTGTTCTCTTACTATAACTAAGCTTATTAGAAATTAGAAATTTTGCTTCTTGAGTCTTTTGACTTTCAAAGTCAAAACAACAATTGTTAGATTAGGTACGGTATGAGTAGTTCTTGTTGAATTCAAACATGTGGAGTTTACTGAACACATTCTGGTTAATATCATAATTTTTCTAAACCTTGATCTTGATTGAGCAGATCATAAGTTTATTGTTGATTCAGTAACGGGGGAATAACGACTTCTTTGATGTCAACTATTGTATTGGAGAATCGCTATGTTTCAGGTCCTAATAGAAGTTGGAGGGTGAGCAGACTGGGTGGTGTTCGAGGACATTTAGTATTACTTGATATAATGTTCATAGTCCTAACAAATACAGTAGAAATAGCAATACTGGTGTGGAACTAAAGTCATTCTTTAAAGGTTTAAAGAAAAAAAGTTGATGTTACGTAATAATTTGTCATAATATTATAAATAATAATTATTATAACTTGTAATACATGAGTAATAGTAAAAACCTACAACTAATTTTCATTCATAACCATTTTTGACCGTAGCTACCCAAACAGTAAAAAATTTAATTTTGGTGAGTAATCGTTAAAAAAATGGCTATATAGACACGCACCACCGTGGGTAATTCTCACTCTAAACCATGGTTAACACCCGCACGCACACACACTTCAAACTCAAACAATAATGCGTTAGAACAAGGAAGAAGAGATTGCCTTGGTAGTACTAATATGCAAAAAACAACCCCTACCTTAAAAACACAACGCTGCCACCACTTGGGCTCGGGGAGGGATACCAGGTTCTGGGACCGTGTCATGGCCGACTTCAACAACCAAGTCGGTGTCAATGATCCCACCAGTGAAAGTCGCTGAAGCAAGTGGAGCTATCTCAACAAAAAAATGTGATCGGTGGGGCACCCTCTACGCAAATACCTTGAGGGAGCACCCAAGCATTGAGGAGTACTTTGCTATCGAGTTCACGCATGTGGACTGTGTGGCTTGATACCAGAACAGTATCGAGCATGTCATAGTTTTACCATCGTTAAACAAATATTTGTTCTACGATGTGCATCATTAAAACAATGAATAAATGCTTATTATGTCTAATAAATTTTTAGCGGATATGTTATCACTGACTATTTTTCTAACGACTACTATTCCCCGTGGCTTTAAATTCAATTCATCTCCCTACTTCTTAATTCATTCTTAATATCATATCAATTCAGAGCCACAGGGTGTTGTTATTCAATTCCGGTTGAACCAGCTGGACGTTCAGACAATCGGCAATCATCCTGTCACCGTTCAAAGCTTCCACTTTCAAACTCTCAAGTGGCAAACTACTTTCAAGTAGATGTCTGTCGTCCTCTAACTTCAAACTCTTCGACTGACAAACCCTCCTCCAGTGCCAAACTCTCCCGATGATGATCCAAATCCTTTGTTAAACTACATAGATAAACCATACCGGTGCTATGGATAAGAAAAGCAATAGAAATACAATACAATATATCCTGATAATACGGATAAACTAATAGAAAAGGAATACCACATTGTCAATTATCGTTTCCGCTGCAACGCGCGGGCTCTCTGCTAGTAGATTATTGTCTATTAAGAAATGAGTGGCGACCAACTTGTTGCCCACCTATTCTATCATCATAATGCAAATTGTTTAGTATGAAAATATATTTATTCAATTTGTTTATATAGCCTTGTTTTTAACTTTTGAAGAGAGGAATAAAAAACAATAATAATTCACTTATTTTAGTTGCTTTTAGATTATCTAAGATAAAAAAGAATAATTTATGTTTGTTATTATGATTTCATGATACTTTAAATTCTCTTTAAATTCCTCCACTTCTAGAAGGGAGTTTCATCCTACGATTAGCAGATCTGCTTCTTTTTGGGTAGGCTGGGAGGTAACATGTTTGTGTTGACCTTACAGGGTTATCTCCTCTAGCTGGTTTGAGGGATAAGAGTTTCGTAGCAGGGCAAGCGGTGCGATGGCAGAGATGAAGAAAATTGATAAGCATGTTAAAGCCTGTAAGGAAAACAAACACGTTTTTATCCCCCTGGCTTTTGATACCTTCGGCTCCCTAGCACCGGAAGCTATCCGTTTCTTGACCAGGGTTCAACGGGTTATTCATAGCTATGTCTCGACTTCAAGTGGGCAAGGTTTCATCTTTAGTAGATTAGAGTTTGCCATACAGAAAGTGGTGGCGGCACAGCTTGTTGTCCACCTACCTACCTATTATTTTGATGTAATTTTCACATTAATGGAATGAAAATTACTTCACACCAAAAAAAATTGTTAAAAAGAATAGTTATTTAAACTTTTTAGTCGTTTTATATGAACCTCAACCGAACGTTACAACGTCAAAGTCTCCTCATAATTTCCAAAGCTTATTCTACACGTTGAATGTTATTTCGGACGACTCACAAAGCGCGTTCATATTATAACTGAAGGTGACTGTGTGATACATACGTACACTCTACACTTGTAAACAATATTGTCTTTATAAATATCAACCATTCATCCCATCATCAACTTATCATACTTAAAATGGCGACTCCTAGCATCCATGGCAATCTTCTTCAAGTCACTGGTACGTATAATGGTTTGTGATTAGGATGAAACAATTTGTTGTTGTTTGTTGTTTGCTGTTTGATTTATAGCAATGAAATAATTCTTGTTTTGCATGTATTCCGTCTACAAAATTTGTGTTTGTTTATAAAGGTTTATTCCGAATGGCGAATGCTTCGGATATTATTTTGAGGCAGTGGCGAAGCTTAAACAAAATTTTGGATGGACTTAATACGTATTAAATTTTCGAGCATAATACTAGTAATTTATACTACTGAGCAAAAAAAGATAGGGGGACCGGGGCACCCCTTGGCCTCTTCTATTCTTCCCCCATGATTGTGGGGTGAGATAAACATGAAGAAAAGATAAAGATTATGTATTCAACTTTATTAGTCGAGTTCAATTAAGAATGTTACTTCAAATCTGCGTGTTTTTGTATATTTTCGATTTTATCCTAGTCGTTTTTCTAACAATTTGTTGATTTTGGTTGTTTGCACTTTCAGTTGCTAGTTGTAATAATTTGAAAGATACGGAATGGATTTCGCGGCAAGATCCTTACGTTTGTGTTGAATACGGTAGTGATAGATCGCGTACGCGTACATGTACAGGTCCTCTCAATGATCCTTCTCTATTGTTGATTAATGATTGAAGATTTGTGTTCTAATTTAGGGTGTTCAATTGGTATAGATGGAGGTAAAAACCCTAGTTTTCAAGAGAAGTTTGTGTATACACTAGTGGAAGGACTAAGAGAGTTGAATGTTAGTGTCTGGAATAGCAATACACTCCATCACGATACCTTCGTTGGTAGCGGAAAGTAATTCCTCTCTGGCAAAAACTCAGCGTTGAATCTTTACAATTGTTATTTTTAGGGGTGTAAACGAGCCAAGCTACTCAAGGTCGGCTAGCTAAAAGATCAAATTAAAATGAGCTTAAACGAGTTATAGCTCAAGCCTAAAAATAAGCTTGAGCTGCTACGAGTCTATTATTTATATAACTTCTATTTGCTATATTAAATATACACATGCCACATGTGCGTGCGCGCGCGCACACACATATATATAAATCTATTATAAAATACTTAAATAAAATGTATTAGGTTTACAAAATTAGGAGCTAAAAATTATATTTAAATAGTTAAAATGCGTATAACTGTAATATGTACTAAATTAGCCAAGCTCAGGCTAAAAGTTACTCACAACCCGAGCTTGAGCTTTTAGAGCTATTTTTTTTATTCTCAATTGACTGATGTATATCATGGGATGATTATTGTGGTGCTAGGGTCCAATTGTTAAAGGCTCTTTCACAGGGATTTGATGATAGCACTTGGCCATTGCAGAGCAAAACTGGCAGGTTTGTGTTTCGTGTCATGGTTCTTACTTTCCACAATGCAAGTATGCAACAAGTCTTATTCTTGAATGAAACTTAGTACAAAATGACAGCAATTTATTAATTAGAGAAGTAGGAGGCCATAATAAATCTGGTCAGAGTGTCTTCTTTGTGGTTCTGTCGTTGTACTTGTAGCCTCTTTCAATATGCCTCTAACAGCGAGGCTACGGTGTCGAGTGGTGACCTACAAATAGTATTACATGGGATTTTCAGCCATGTTGACATGGACAGTGTGTTACACAAGCCAAGACGAAATGAGAACGTTACATTTGGATGACTAATTGTAGTTTTGTTTAGGTCCATAGATGAATAACCACTTGATCATATCTTGAATAATTAGCAAGAAAGCAATAAAAGCTCTCGCTAGCTAATTTCTTGACAATATGTTGATTGGCATACACAGGGTGTGATCTTGTCATTGGTTATATTATTCAACATTTTATATTCGTCGACTTGTTGAACAACTAGAGGGTTCAACCTTTTGATCGCACCAATTGGTTCATAGGCTAGTGCATTGAACACCAAATTCCTACGGATCAAACAATTTCCTGCTTAACAACTTTACTACCGACACTCATTGCTACTGACACTCATCGGCAGCAAACCTGAACAGTTCCCTGCAGACTTTAGCCATATTTCCAATACTCTTGAGTCTTGTCCATGTATTGTATAACCACGTCCCTCTACATGTTACCGTGCAACAATCTCACTGAAACAAACAAGCACGAGGATGTCTTCATCAATGTTTTTAAATTGATCACTTCTAAATTGATTTTCTTTGTATTCTATAACTCTACAACAACCTTACCCAGTAAATCCCACACTTAGCAAAGCTATGAGTAGGGTCTGGGAAGGGTGGGATGTAGGCAAACCTTACCCCTATCCTTGCGGATAGAGAGACTGCTTCCAGAGAGACCCTCGGCTCCACAACATACAATTTACACACATACAACACTAAAAGATAATAAAGAGCTACTGAATTTAGAGACACATTGAAAACATCACGTATGAAAACAAAGGTATATATGCCATCAAAAAACAACTAAACCCATAAACACCCATAACCCTTACAGACCTCCTACCAGTGTAAGAAAAAGTCTAAGCTCCTAACCACGCTATGATATCATACAACCAAACCCTCCCTAATAATCCTTGACCTTAATCTTTTGCCTTCACGAACCCCTATCCTTGGCCATGTCCTCTGAGAGGTGCATCTCAACTAAATCATGCCTAATATGCTCATTCCACGTCAATTTAGGTCTACCTCTACACCTCTTTCGCACTAATTAATGATATAAGTCGTGGAACACTCAAATGAAGAATCGGTTCTTTTTAGACTGGACTTGACCTTCTAAACAAGGCAAGTTAAACCACAAATATAATTCATAATTGTATGATAGATTGTTGTAGAAATAGGATTACAATGGTGTGCTTATATAGAGCACAATATTGCAGTAATTATAGTCCCTATAATATCACCTAGTCTGATAATGTACAATGGCCTCATTGATTCTACATCGCTTTTTTTGGAAGATACTCAGTTATTACTTTCTTTGTTTCCTTGGCACCACTGTCATCTGCTATACAAGATTATTGTGCTTTCGTACTCTTAGAATATAGCTTGTCCTATCATGTTAATGCCAAATGTTACCAGAGAAACTTATTCGAAGATGAAATAGATTGAGACGGAATTCATCTTTCTAATGCACAACTGTTCTTGCGCAGGCATGCTGGAGAGATTCGTTTGATAATGGAGTATACCAACGCCAATGTAATTTCTGATGTAATATAGTTTTTCAATTACATGTTTTGTTCTTGAACCGTTCGACAAAATTATTTTATGTGCAGAAACCAGGAAACATTCAGACTCTACCATATGATGCACCCCAAGGCTCGCTCTATCCATTAGTGTCGTATCCACCACCAACGTCTGTAGCTCCATACCCGCCAGCTGGAGGATACCCTGCACCATCTCCCTACCCCTCATACCCACCTAATTTAGGCGCTTATCAACCGTCCGCATACCCACCTCAAGGGGCTTATTATGCTCAGCAATATCCACCCAATCCAGCTTATCCTTCTCAACAATATGTGTCCCAGCATCCTTCTTGTAAGTCTTTATTTACTTGCCCATTATAATTCTTTTATAAGTCACAGTTTTGTTGCGTTTATGGGCAAACGGGTCAGTTTGGGTTATATTGTCTCGAGAGAGCCGAATGGATAAATTTTCATAATTAGCCTAGTTTTCTTGACTTTACGTCTTTACATAACTCATAAAAAAAAAGTTTGTGTTGGCTTAACTCAACCAGACGTATTTTGACCCGTTTAAAAATTATCATTATAACTTAATACCCAGGCCGCTACTGAACGTGTAATTGTCTGTTGTGATCAGGTCCTCCATACCCGGGAACGTATCCTCCTTTGTATTGAGGTTACCCCTCTAAGTATTAGCTTTGGAATTCGGTGTGCTTGTTTCAAAATTTGTCTCTGTTTATTGGTAGCGGTAGTGGGTTAGTTTTCTTGAATGCATTACTTAATGTAGTAATGGGTTGCTCAGTTATTTCCAAGTAAGCATATATAATTGCCATGAATGTTTAGAATTTAATGAAATGAAATGAACTGTTTTCAATATACTAGTGTATTTGATGGGGCGCGCGTTGCGTGCCTTGTCATTTGTCGGCTCTCAAACGCAAATATATTCTTTCCTATCATCGAATTATGATTGGTTTCATAGCATATACATTTGGCTTCGATTATTTGTACATACTACTCGGTGGACGTTTGATACGTCTAAAACTCAGTCCTACATATATTATGGTGTTTTAAAATAAAAAGGGTGCTAACAAATACCCTCAAAGACAATAAAAATTACATAATTGCCATTAGAACAAACACCCTCAAAGACTACAAAAATTACGAATAGGCCATCGGTGGTGCATGTTAGCCACAACCCACTATTCAATTTTGTGGTGTTTAAATATATTTGAATTTCTTTGTTTCTATTATCTTCTTATGTCTCATTCGTGAAACCCTGTCACACAACGTGCCCAAAAAAACATAAGTACTCATAGGCCGTAGCAACGTCCCACTAGTTTCTTTATAATTATAATTCTTTGAAACGTTTAGTTCATTTTATTCATAAGAGCATTCACATCAGCTTCCTGATCCCTATTTACTCACAATCAATCACAACCACTTATTACATTAAAATCATTAAAGTTTCTCTCTCCTTCACTCACAACCACTTTCAACAAATATTAAAAAATAAATACAGTTTCCTGTTTTCTCCAAAAGATTCCCAAATAACCCCAATTATACCGATAAACAGTAGATTCCCCATTTTCTTTACTCACAATCACTTACACCCACCTCGTATATTTGGGGGACACGCTCACAGAAATAAATGGGGCAACTACTGAAACACTTCTCTCCTGCTGTCCACATTCCTATATATTTGATTTGATGAGCTAAATGAACTCATAAAAGATCCAACTTTACCATGTTATTCCACATATTAATCTACATAAGAAAAAACACCTTCACATCTGACTCGTACTTTTAATACTCCAATATGAATATTAACACGTATAACATATCTATGATATAAAATCGACAATCGACAACACTAGAGAAAATATCTCAAAAATAAATTAAAAAAAAAAAAAGAACCAATCTTAATGTAAACACAACCCAATAAGACCCATTTTTTCACCAAACCCATCATTCAATATACCAAATCTTAATAATTACCAATACCATGTATCCCATCACATTCTCAATCTCCACCACCCTCTCTCTCCTCCTCCTCACCACCACCATTCCCACCACAATCTCCACCGACATAACCGCCCTAAAATCAATATTATCCTCCATAAACCCCACAACCATCCCACCCAACTCCTGCCTATCCACATGGAACTTCACTTCCAACCCATGCACCACCCCCCACCTCACCCACTTCCTATGTGGCCTCTCCTGCACCAACAACCATATCACCCACCTCACCTTCGACCGAGCCGGTTACTCAGGCACCCTCTCCCCACTCGTCTCGCAACTCGTCCAACTCATAATAATCGACCTCTCTAATAACAAACTCTCTGGCCCCATCCCCATTTCCATCTTTTCCTTACCAAATCTCCAAACACTTAACCTCCGATCCAACTTGTTCTCCGGTACCATTCCGCCTCTTATTTCTGCATTGAAATCTATCGAAACGATTGACGTTTCGCATAATGTGATCAGTGGCGAGTTGCCTGACTCGCTGAGTGGGCTTGGTTTGACTCGGCTTGATCTTAGTTTTAATAAGATTGTGGGACGGATACCCAAACTGCCGAGTATGTTAATTGAGCTTGCTTTGAGAGATAATTTGTTGTCTGGGGATTTACTGAAAACGTCGTTTGGTGAGTTGACTCAGCTGGAAGTTGTTGAACTCGGTGGTAACTCGCTCACTGGAACTATTCCTGGATGGTTCTTTTTATTACCGGCTCTTCAACAAGTTAACCTTGCTAATAATGGTTTCACAGGTAACGTAATAGTTGTATTATCTGGTTACATGTTGAAAACGGTATTATTTTTTTTTTCGAAATAATTTGGTATTTTTTTATATGTTTTCTAGCTACTATACTTTAACTATCAATAAACATGTTTTTTTAAGAGTTTAGTATTTTTCATAAGTTATTGGCTACTATACTTTAAAATCAATTTACAGTTTAGTTTAGTATTTTTTTTGTATGTTATTTTGATACTATTATCAATAAATATTTCTTTTTTTAAATGTTTCAAAGTAATTGTCACCAAACAAAGTAGTATAAGGAAAAAAAATATTTTTGTATTTACTGTACGGGTCAACAAACAGTTTTTTTTTCTAAGTTTTTATTTATTATTTTTAAACGGCAACTTTCTTTATGTTTGGCAACCGTTTTTCTAAGTAGTTTAGTACATTTCATACGATATCTCTCACATCTGGTTACTATACTTTACATGTCAATAAACGGGCTTTTTTCTATAAATTTTAGCATTACGGTCCCTAAACGTTTATCTAGCACTTATACTTCAAATGTCAAATAAACGGTTTTTAGAGCCGCAAAGTAGTCTCGTCATACTCTCTCCTTTCGATAGTTTTTGCTCCGCGTGAGATTTTACTGGGCACATTTGTTTTTTTAGGTATTGAGGTCTTAAAACCCGTCAACAGCAACCTCATTGCATTCGATGCCGGATACAATAAAATCACCGGATACTTATCATCAAACTTCTCAAACTACCCTATCTTGTCGTCGCTGACACTCCGATACAACAAGCTACATGGACCGATCCCAACAGGGTACAGCCAATCGACGACATTGAAGAGACTATTTCTAGATGGAAATTACTTAAACGGGATGCCGCCGAAAGAGTTCTTCACAGGAAAATCCTCGGTTTCGGGTAGCTTAGGGGACAATTGCTTGAAGAGTTGTCCGGTATCATCGCAGCTTTGCTCGAAGTCACAAAAGCCTTCAGCGATCTGCCAGCAAGCATATCGTGGGAAAGCGAAGCAAAAGTCCTAGTGTCAGCCCATGTTTTGCGACACTACATGTTAGTTTATTAACTTTTTGGTCTTAGAATTTAATAAAGTGTATGTTCGAAACTATTTGATTGTATTCATAAATACTTAGTTTAGGTTATTAAATAATACACTGTAGAATTGTTTAGTTATTTAATGTTGCTAATTAATATTCTTCTTTTTTTTTTTTTGAACGGCCAACAAATTCGAACCCAGAACCTTATGACCCTTAAGTCTTATCTCACCACCAAGATACCACTAGGCTATAATGCCTTGGGTAATTAATATTCTTCTTTAAAATAGTTAACCATAGCTAAATTATAAAAATAGTTTTTTTTTTAGTTTAATTTAAAACAAAATTATTAAAACTCATCACAAGTTGAGCCAGCAATTTATCAAAGTTACATCTAAGATGAAGTTTATTTTATTAAAAGAGTTTTGAGCTCGAGTTCTAGATACTAGCTTAAATATGTTGTGAGCCTAAATACAAATTAAAGTAATATTATTTTGTATAATGTAACATAAACTATCATTATGTGTGATTATATAAAGCTTTAAAGGAGTTAGCCGACCTCAATTCTACTAACCTTTACACACTAGACTAGAGAGCTCACAAAGTGTTACATTTATTATTATGTTTTTTCGGTTGTCAAACTATTATATTTAATTGACCATGATCCCACATAATTATATTAAAACAGTTTTATTATATATTTTTTTTTAACGGCTAATTTCCTCTTCACTTTCTCATCCCCTTTTAAATACGTATTTTTTTCCCTCCTATGAGTTAGAGGCTTGAACTTCTAACATTTCTTTTAAAAGAGTTAATAGCCAAAATCGTCCCTGAGGTTTGGTCACTTTTGCCACTTCAGTCCAAAACCCAAACGTCTTAAATCTGGGTCCTTAGGCTTTTGATTTTTTGCCACGTTCGTCCCTGACAAGGTTTAAATTGTGGACTGAAGTGGCAAAAGTGACCAAACCTCAGGGACGAATTTAGCAAAACCCAAACCTTTTTTGGGACGAATGTGGCAAAAAATCAAAAGCCTAAGGACCCAGATTTAAGACGTTTGGGTTTTGGACTGAAGTGGCAAAAGTGACCAAACCTCAGGGACGATTTTGGCTATTAACTCCTTTTAAAACCTAAACATTTTTTATCACCACACCATAAATTTTATTATAGTACATACCAGATCATAAAGTTTCCTATGAGAGGCTTGGGTTCAATTCCCACTTGCTACATTTGGAGGACATTGGTGGAGAGGAAATGAGGGATGACCCGGCCATTGGCTTGGGTTCGAGTCCTGATCCCGACCGGTTTTACCGATTATTTCACTGTCGTGCCTTCGGGCGGGTGAGTGGTCGGGTTTTTCCGGGAATTGGTGGCAATTGGTGGCCCGGGTACTCTCGAGTACCTGATTCGCCAAAAGGGTGCCCGAGAGTGCTCGGAAATTGATTCGTTGGCCATTAAAAAAAAACATAACAGATCATAAATTCATAATTGTAATTTATTGCTGGAATGTGATGACCAATGGTCAGAGCTTTTCTAGACAACTGGTATGGGTCCAATATATTATTTCCCAACTCTGTCCACAATCCGCGTAAATCTTGACCCACATTTTTTTTGTCGTCGTTCACTCGTATCTATAATTTGTCTTCTATTTTTTTTTTTAAATCACAACGGATTATGGTACAATAATTATCAGGATGATACACATGTTGCTAGAGATTCGTTATGATGATGATGTTTTACGTTTTATAGTGAAATTTTTATATTGAAAATGTAAGATTCGATACGTACCTATGTAATGGGGACTTATATTACACTTCTTATTTTTTGTGTACTAACCTCTCAAAGTCTAGCGCTGTTGGGTTAATCAGTTGGGTCATTGAGTCAAAGGGGTCAAGCAAAATTAGAGTTGGGTTTAAATTGTTTAGTTGCATATCTCTAGAGGGAATAAAGAAGTGTCAAAGTTGACCGAGTTCTATATATGCAAGTGCACGTCGGGCATAAGTGGTGATCATATTATATGCCTGTTCTTTAGGATTAGTTTGTTGTTTTTATATTTTTGCATGGTCCACGTATGTACACTAATTGGCTATATAAAGCCCTATGTTTACTGAATAATACACAGCAAGTTTGCTTCATTTTTCTTTCATTACACAGTAACAATTTTTTTCCTTTGGAGTGTTTATTCGTGAGTGTATTGAGTGGGGCCTAAAACCAACATTTGGTATCAGAGCCTAGGGCTTGAGATGATCGAAGGTAGCCTCCGCCGACGGGTGTGTCGGTCGGCGGAGGACAGGCGTGAAAGAAGAAGCAAGTTGGGAACCAATTTTGTTTTAGAGGGGCTGATGATGTTTGGGTCATCAGGTAGAAGAAAACAGTTGTAACCGGAGATTAGCAACGGCAGAAGACGGGGGCGTAAAGGTGTTTCGGGTTAGCCGTTGTTGCGGGAAGTGCCGTTTGAGACAACGGGGGTGACCGACATCAGTTTTCGGTGCTGTTTCGGGACTGTGATACAGCGGAAGACGAAGAATGGGAGGTGTTTTTGGTTCAATCGTTGTCAGGTAAGACAATGGGAGTAACCGGTTATGAACATCGGGATTTTCGTGGTTGTTAGTCGTGATCAAAGGAGAAGATTTGGGGTTGTTAGTTGCAGGTTTGCGTAGCTGGTATACAACGGATGAAAACATAAGGTGACAACGGGTACCTTGATCGGGTTGTTCGTGATAAGAGGAGACCGGCGTATGTGTGAAAAGCGGGCAGGAAGGATCCGTCAAAGCAGGTGGCTTTGGATTCGCCTCGTTTGGCTAGGTGAGAAAACGAAAGAAGCGGGTGGCTTTGTTTTCTTTGTCGGTGGAGTGGCCTCTTTGGACAAGCATGATCGGAAAAGGGCACGGTAAGAGATTGGAGAAAGAACATGGTGTTAACATTATGGCGTTGGAGTTCAAATCGGATGGCTTTGTTTGGCCGGAGGAGGTGCAATCCGTGATGAGTCAAGATGTTAGTGAACGGTTTCCAACGGGATGCCATGTGATATGTTACAAGTGTGGTGGTTTTATTTGGGTTGAACCAAGAAGACTTTGGGCGTGACCGAGGTGAAGGTCGGGTGTCCGGTATGGGTCGAGATGGTTCGAGAAATTAGTGATTCGGTGTTGCTGTGTGTGAATGATGAGAAAACTGATTAAGGGGGTGACTGTTAGGTTAATCGGTTGGTTCATTGGGTCAAACGGGTCAAGCAAAATTAGAGTTGGGTTTAAATTGTTTGGTTGCATATCTCTAGGGCGAATAAAGAAGTGTCAAAGTTGACCGAGTTCTATGCAAGTGCACGTTGGGCATAAGTGGTGATCATATTATATGCCTGTTCTTTAGGATAAGTTTGTTGTTTTTATATTTTTGCATGATCCACGTATGTACTCTAATTGGCTATATAAAGCCATATGTTTACTGAATAATACATAGCAAGTTTGCATAATTTTTCTTTCATTACACAGTAACAATTTTTTCCTTCGAAGTATGTATTCGTGAGTGTATGAGTGGGGTCTGAAACCAACAAGCGTTATGTAACCTGTCTACACTTTAGGATTGGAAGACTTGTAGAAATTGCCTTTAACCGACTCTGGCTAATAAAGTTAGGGGTCCAACATGATTATCCACATATTCCTTATATAAAGGGGTATTTCGTTTACCATCTAAAGGGCATATGATATGGAACCCCATAATTTTTGTGATGGTAATAGGAGAATCTCTCCTTCAGTAACATCGTTAGTATTAATGGCGTTATTATACATTATATATATTTAAAAACCTTGATTTGAATAGTGTGTTAGTGCTAAAATAAGCCGCATAGCTAACGCAGTTAGTACTAATGGCGTTAGCGCTAACGGTGTTAATATTTAACGGCGTTAGTGCTAACGGCCTCCGTTAACTTTTAACCGTCGTTGGGTATTTTAGTTACAGTTCCCCGTTAACTTTAGCTCGGTAACTTCCAACTATCATTAGGTAATTAAGATACTGTTAACGCTGTTAGCTTTAATTCCGTTAGCTTCTAACTATGGTTAGGTAACTGAGTTACAATTCTCCGTTAGCTTACACCCGTCGTTAGCTAACTGAGTTACTGTTCCTTGTTACCTTCTAACTGGTTATGTTCTCTGCTTCCGTTAGTTTTTAACCGTCTTTAGGTAACTGAGTTACCGCTTATCGTTGACTTTTGACCAGGTTTTCTACTAGTACCTAACAGAGTTACTATTCCCCGTTAATTTCTAGCCATCCTTAACTAATTAAGCTATTGTTTCCCATTAACTAAGTTACTGTTCCGTATTACCTTCTAATCGGTAATGTTCTTTGTTAACTTTAACTCCCTTAATTTTTTACCGTCTTTAGGTAACTGAGTTACCGCTCGCCGTTAACTTTTGACCAAGTTTTCTAATAGTACCTAACAGAGTTACTATTCCCCATTAATTTCTAGATATCCTTAACTAACTGAGCTATTGTTTCCCATTAACTTCTAAGTAGGGTTTTGGATAGTAAGTAAAAGAGTTATTGTTCTCGGTTTTAACTCCGTTAATTTCTAATCGTTGTTAGATTACTGACTTACTGTTCCCCGTTAACTTCTAACCACGTTTTTTAACAGTAACTAACAGAGTTACTACTACCCGTTAACTGATGATTGTAAGTTTCAACGTTGAATTTGTTGTTATTTGATGATATTTGAATACCGCCTTTAAAAGCCAATATGAAAAATGCGCAATGCACATGTATTAATACACTTGTTTATTATATGTTCAATAGCCTAGACTTGCGATTTCTCATTATTGTTACTTATATTAATATATAGGAGTATACCCTTCCTAAATCTAGCTCGTCACGAGCTCATAGAAAGCACCCCGTACGGTGTTCAGGTCTAAGCCAAAGCGCAGTATGTCCCCTGTGTGAGGGAGATAATTAAGCACTCCGTATGCCCACGGTGCTCGGGTTTTGTTATATAAATATATATATATATATATATATATATATATATATATATATATATATATATATGGTTAGGATCCGTTGAGAACTCGACGTAAAATCGAAAAAAAAAAGTTTTTTTTGCACACTAGTGTAAAAACACGTAAACCCCGCTGTAAAAAAGATTAAAAAATACATTAATTTACGCCAAATTACACCGGTGTAAGGGATTTTTACCCGTGTAAGTATATTAATATTTTATTCATTATTTTATTGTTGTTTAATTATGGACCACATATTCATTTTTTATTAAAATAAGTGTGTGGTTATAAAGTGGGTTCCTGAATTCTCACAACTTAGAGGAGTTCTCAAATGATCCGGATCATATATATATATATATATATGGGGAAGGTTTAAATAAAAACCCACCTAAAACGAAGAAACCCGGTAAACTTAATCTAGACCATTGATCTAAAGTGATCAATGGCCTAGATTGATTCTACATTATTTTATTACATTTAATTGAGTAGATGACAAAAAAGGGCAAAAGGGTCAAATGCCATTTTTCTGAAAAAGCAGATATGACAAGTGGACCCCACACATGTCACATCATCTCTCTCATACTTTTGTGACCATGGTCCTAAATCTGCCAGATGCCAGTGTTACATATGTAACATGTGTTGTGTTACGTAGGTTAAAACTGAGTTGCCAGTTTATATTATTTAAAAAATGCTGATTTATTATATTTTTTATTAGACCATATTTTTTTTCGTTTTATTGTACCAGCACCAGAATTGTTGCATACGTAACGAGAATTGATATGGTTATAGGCATTTTGTTACTTACAAAGTGCTAAAAACAAACAAAACGGTCATTACAGAGTGCTAAAAACTTTATAGATAAAAAAACATTCAAATGTAGACAAGAATTGTTTCTTACAAAATGCTAAAAACAAACAAAACGGTCATTATAAATCAACAAATGCTAAAAAATACTATCATAAATAAAAAAAAATGTCTACGCTTCATCCTTCATAATCATCTTCATCTTTAATGCAAAAAAATATGCTCACCTGCAAAAATAAAACAAAAATCATCAATTTACATGTAAAAGCCCCCCCCCCCCCCCCCCCCCCGGTCTTAACGTATGTTAACCAGCTGGATTACAAAAAAACATACGAAACTGAAACAAACAAACATTGTTTTATCCATTTAGTTATCATGATTATCAAACATATGAAACTAATACGCAACTTAGTTCTGCTGTTACATACGAAACAGACGCAAACATAGATTTGATCCCATGATTAGTTACTTTTGTTTTAATTAATACATAGTAAAAAAAATCATTTAGTTGAAAGTAAAACATGTGTACCTCATGAAAAGTCAAAAAATCAAACATTTGTGTCTGGTAAAAAAAATCGGTAACTAATTTATACCAACTTAGTTTTATTGTTACATACGAAACAAACGCAATATAGGAAACAGATGCAAACATACATTCCACACATTATAATACTCATACAAACATGCACATACTGGTAAAAAACAAATCAGACATATTGTTGCATATGTTAAGAGACACTAAAATTCACCAATTTTGATTAAAAAAACATATTAATAATAATAACATATAAAAAGGGTTAATTAATATCCTATATACGCAATTTAGTTATGATGTTACATACGAAACAGACGCAAACATAGATTTGATCCCATGATTAATGACTTTTGTTTTAATTAATATATGGTAAAAAAAATTAGAAGCTAATTTATACCAACTTAGTTCTGCTGTTACATACGAAACACATAGATTTCATCCCATGTGTAGCTCATCAAAGTCAAAAAATCAAACCTTTATATCTGGTAAAAAAATCAGAAACTAATTTATACCAACTTAGTTCTGATGTTACATACGAAACAGACGCAAAAAAATTTGATTTTCATCCCATGATTAGTGACTTTTGTTTAATATATATATATTAAGAAAGGTTAAGAAAGGTTAATTAACTTATGCTACCTACGTGTAAAAAACATACTAACCGATTCACATTAGTAACAAAAACCTACTATCCATTAGTATTACTAATAAAAAAAACGATTCACATTAGTAATAATAATAACAAAAAACATACTATCCATTAGTATTACTAATAAAAAAAAACGATTCACATTAGTAATAATAATAACAAAAACATACTATCCATTTAGTAATTAAACAAAAAAAATGAATTTTACATAAAACAGAGAGCTCGTGACCCATTTCTCGGATTATTTACACTCCCACATACTCCCATGACCCATTTGTTTGAAAATTTACAGCCATTCACATTAAAAATCCACCATAAAAACAAGGATTTTGAAAATTTAAAATCACCATTTACCAAAAAAAAAAAAGGAAAATCACTAATAAATAACCAAAAACATTAATAACAAAAAAAAAGGAAACTCATTAACAAAAACATACTATCGTAATTTGTGGCCGAATAAATTAAAAATAATCCGAATAAAAATCGTAATAAAATAAAATAAATTAAATTCAAGATAATCAGAATTTGTGACCGAATAAAAAAACTAAAATAAACCGAAAATGTGGCCAGACTACATTCAAAATAATCCGAATATGTGGACCAAATTATATTCAAAATAATCATACTTTAAAGTTTAAACCCCTAAATATGTGGACCAGACTACACCGGAAATGTCGGTTCAAGCTCAGTGGTCTCACCTACCGGCAAACATCGCTTCATGCGGTTCCTATGCCATCACCATTACATCAGCAAATTAAAAGTTATGTCTGGACCTTCTCAGTTCAGCAGCCAAGGAGGACATCCTGTTGACCAGTCAACGTTTCCTTCCAATAGATTATCTGAAGCTCAAGCTCAAGCTTTACAGTGAGGGGGATTGATGAAGTTGAAACCAAGAATAATTATTTGCTCTGTTATTCGCCTGTTTCTTGGATCCGACAACACTGCTTGGTGTCGCGGTGGTGGCTGGTGGTCGGTGATGGTGGGCTGGTGGCTGATGTTTATGGTGGAAGAGAGGTGGTAGTGGATGATGATTATGGTGGAAGAGAGAGAGAGAGAGAGTGTGTGTCTTTATATAGGAGGGAGAGTAAAAAGATTCAAAATATTAAATGGGGGGAAATGGAAAATGACTAATATGCCCTTGAAGACATAAAATAATATATCTATTAATGGGTGATGTGGAGCAATAAGGGCCACTAGTTGGGTTTGTGGGGGTTTCTTCATTTTGGAAGGTTTTTTGTATATACTTAGCCATATATATATAGTATAAGTATATAGGTTTATAATTATTAGAGTAAATTGTCAAATTCCTCCCTTAGTTTATACCAAATCCATCTTAGATATTTTTTTTCTCACCTAGGCTCTTCACGTTAATTATTTAGTGTCAAATTCATCCAAAGTCGAACCCCAATTAATTTGACCTGTTAAATAAAGGGGCAATATGGTCATTTACCTATACTATTTTAATTTATATTTTTTCAAAGTGTTTCTCTCCCCCTTAATTGGCGACATGTACAGTTGAGAACCCACAAGATCCAGGTTTGATATGAATCGCTTATGCCAAAGTTGCTTCCAAGTGGGAATCGGTGAGGCCTCTGAAGATTTCAAAGAATCTCAGCCACCTCTCCATAAAGTGGCAAGAGATCGGCGGTCGAAGATCGCCATCTGAGAAAAATCCTTTATTATTCTTGCCACAAACGTGATAAACCATATATGTGATATGTTTTTATGTACATGTATTACCTTAGGGGATATATTTAGTGGCGAAGTTTGAACTAATTTTCCAGACGAGGCCAAAAGTCTCAAAAGTCACGGGACCCTTAAACTAGGGGGCCATACTTAATATGTATAAAATTTTCAGGCGAAAATACTAGGAAATTTACACTACCGAACAATAAAACAAGGAGAGCCAAAGCACCCGTGGCTTTTTCAATTCTCCACCCATGGATAGATATACTTATTATTTGGTAAGAAGTAAAATTATCCATATTATATTATAATAAATACAAGTAGAATTAATAAACATATAATATAAGAGCATGTCCAATGCCAAATCAAGTCTGAAATCTAGACCCGCCATCTTAACACAACATATAACTCCAAACCTCTACCATAAGAAAATATTTTTCTCTCCAACGTTAAACTAATTCACACATCCACATTCTCATCTACTTCACACACATTAACCTTTTTATCTTTTTTTTTAATTAAAAAAGGGTTTAAATACCCACCCCCCCCCCCCCCCTTTCTTTGGCCTGACATATCCACTGTAGCAAACCCCTCCTTTCCAAACCCACTACCCCAACGCCAACCCAAATACAATTCTTGAGTTCGGCACGTTATTCTCTTTAATTTTTGAATGACCATAACTTTTCATACGTAATAAGTATTTTTTTTTTTAATTACGACATAAAAACGAGCATTTTTGTCATATTTAATTTAATTATGTTATTGTTATAATTTTTCTAATTAAAAAGGTTAACATGTTATGTAATTACCGGTATACTTGTTTCCTGCCACATGATGCGAACAAATCTATATATCTATATACACACATAAAGGAATAAGGGTGGGACATATGGCACCTAGTGACGCCATTCACACCTTGATTTCCCTAAAAAACTATTAAATTTGTCATTTTCTCTCTCATGTGACTTTCCCACACGATTAATAGTTTTTATATAAGACATTTTTTTAATAAAAAATATACACAAAAATAACGAACGTTTTATTATCTTTCCAACGAGTACCATAGTGCTATAAAAAAACGAAAAAAGAAACGTTTTTAATGGATTTTTTTTCATGCAAAACACACAGACACACAATGTGTTCAAGTAATTCATTAATTATGTCTAGGAAAATCACTAATCATGTTAAGATAGTCTATGTTTATGAACCTACTATTACATACAAGAACCCGCTAACTACATATATATATATATATATATATATTCACAGATGTAATCAGTTTGTTAAGAATGTAATGTTGGGAATCGGGGCGTCACCTTGTCCAGGTCAAACCGACCCGAACATGTATACATACATACATATATATATATATATATAGTTTTACACAAAATATTAATAACCATTATTAATTAAGCGGAAAGCGTGTATATCAAAACAATATATTTTATATAACTGAGACGCAATCTCAACCAGTGATCCAAATACAATAACATGACAAATAGTACATAAACACAACCATGGGGTGTTTATAAAACTACCTTGACGAAACACCAAAGAAAATTGGTGGGTTGGTTAAAAGGTGTAGTGGGCCAAAAGGTAGGTTAAGTTGGGTATGGACATGGTGGAGTTGTCCACCAAGCCCACTGAGAGTATGAAGTGTGTTAGCCAGGACATTGTTGGTTGTATTCATGCTGTCCACGGCCTCGGCCACCTCGGTAATAGTTAGCCGAGATTGGTTTTGACGAGTTGGGTATAGGACCGAAGTTGGTGTTGTATGAGGATGCTTGTTGGTTAGATGATGTGTTTGGGGATTGAGTCATTAAAACGGAAGTAGAGGATTTTTGGCGAGCTTCTAACCGAATTAACTCATAATGTAGCATGCTCCTAGCTAAATCCCAATCAACATTGTTTGCATTTATTAGAGAGGCGGTAGCATCGTATTCCGCAGGTAGGCCTTGAACAAGTTGTAGAACTAGTCGTTCCTCCGTAACCGAGTGGTCCACATCTTCTAGTTGATTGGCTAGGTCCTTCAACTATTGACAATATTCGTCCAAAGACGAACAAGTCAAGAGTGTGAGGTTGCAGAATTTTGTCTCAAGAGCTCCTGTACGTGCCTTCTAGTTACTTAAGTATATTTTTTTGAGTTTGACCCATGCATGGCGGGCGATGGATCCAGTCTCCATAAAGCGAACGAGGAGATCATTGGAGATAGTGATATAAATCCATTGTAGAACAAGGGCATCGAGTTCTTTCCAGGATGTGTAGTCTTGTGAGTCATCGGCTGGTGGTGGTGTATTGTTAATATGGTCGAGGACCTGATAAGCAGTGGCATGAAGCCAGAATAGCTTTGTCCAGGAGCTATACATGATTTTAGTGCCATCTAATGTCTGAATCTTGGTTTGAACATTAGTGACTGAATACGCAGGGTGAAGGGTGCTGGGTGGGTTTAGGGGATTTATCGGAGGATTTAGGGAGGTCAGACTTATCATCTTTGGCCATCAGGTCTAATCAAAACCAAGGGATTCAAAAAAGGAATGAAGGAGGCCGGAGGTTGTTTAGCCGAAGCTAGGGTTTGCGATTGGAAAAAGAAGAGAAGGGTTTAAGAGCCGAAGCTCTGATACCATAAAAGTGCTTATGGTATTCGATTATTGAATGAATAATACATTAAAGAGGATCAATATTTTTTTTTGAAGTAAAAGTGGATCAATATTTATAGATCCAAAATATAACAAACCCTAACACAATATATGGAAATAGATAATTCTAGACTATGCATAATATCTATCTCTAAAAATATGTAAACCAGATATCTAAACAATATATCCGCTAATAACTAGATAGCCAAAATCACAAACTTCGAGTCTTCAAGAACACCCGAATCATCCAAAACACCCGGTGTAGATCCCTATGTATCACGAACAACAAGACAACTAAACCAAAACATAAGAACCAAGACTCGAGCCAGCACGCTTCCCAAGGAAGCCACCCACAGCCGCGCGTGAGCACAGATGGTCGTGGGTAACGGCGTGAGGGGCGGTGGTGGTTGCGGAGATGCGACGTTGGGTGGTGGCCGAGAGTGATGAGGGGAGGCGGTGGTGGTTATTATTTTGATTAACTCTTTTAGTCAAAAACTCTATTGTGGCAAAAACTAACATTAGGGTTTAGGATTAAGATGATTATATAATAGTCATTTTTGCACCTTAATCCTTGAAGTTTTGGCTTGCTCTCAAAGGAGTTGCCAAATAATAATTAACTAATTAATTATTAGTCCACCAAAGTTTTATAATTAACATTTAATTAGTAAAATTTTATATTTATATTTTATTATCGAATACTAAAAAGTATTATCCTTTAACTTATTAAACAACAAACACTATTAACCAATCTATAATTATCGTCCAACGGGAATTATCAATCACCTATAAATATCGAACAACGTTTATTCGATATGACCATTATAATTATTTTACAACAATTATTCTATTGTTCAACGCTTTAAATGATATAATTAATTAATCCACTTCCCGATCAATTGTTTCTCTAAACAATTATCACAGATTATTTGTAATAATCTTTTCGATAAATATTTATTTATAAACCAAAGTTACTTATGATTGATAATATTTAACACTTATATATTATTTCTATGTTCGTAGTTCAAAGTGTAACTCTTTGAATCGTACTTTGATAGTCGCATTATTAATCGATAATTGGACAATATTTCCAACTTCTAATTATTTGTATTTTGATTGATGTTGTTAGTAACATTGATTACAAAGGGTGCTAAGCCAGTTAGATGTCACTTATTGTTCCCTAGACACCTGGTAAATCTCTAATTGATATGTGATAAAAATCTCTACTTGATTATCATTTGATACAAATTTGATTGTTTTTTTTTTTCCAAGTTCACATCACACCTCTAAAAGTAGGTTTTATGAGTTATCGAGTTTTGATAGTTTACAAAAAAAAATTTCTTCTAAAAAACGGCATATTCTTTTTATGGTACACGTATTTTGTCATTTCATCTCTTCCGATATCGAGAAGCTATATAAAAAAAATTATTTACATGCCCTTAAGAGTATAATCCCCATAACTGCACTCGCAAGCAACCCCTACAAAACCCTAGCTACAGATCGAACCACCCCTTTAAATCAGCGCATAATCTAATCAATCCCTCTTCATTGAGTTCTGGGTTTCATCAAACGGTAGCTTTGAGGTAAAATATTTAAACCTGTTGGCTTTGTGTTATGCATCGTATGATCCATCAAGCAAATGTGCAGTTTGCAATTGCTTTGTTCCATTGTTAGTAATGCTCATTGTTATGTGATTCTTTTCTTAAGGGGGTTACTTAATATTGTTATGTTATTGGTTTGTTATTGATTTAACACCCAAAAATATCAATTTGTTAGTTAATGCTCATTGTTATGTGAGTCTTTTTGTTATTGATTTAACATCCAAAAAGACTAATGCTTTTCGACCGGCCTGTTTTGACCCGTATTCATTTTTTTTTCAAAACACTGATCTGAACTTAAATGGCCCTTTTTCGAAGTGGCCCGTCTTCGCCCAAACCTGTTCTGAGCTGACCCGACCCGACCCGACCGCTATACATTTGAGTCATTTTGGTCTTGTAATGTTATAGCTTATTGACCTCAAATGTTTTATCTGTGTTTGACTTGTGACCTTGTTTTAGGTGTCTGACTATATTCTGTGTCACTGCATGAGCTTGGTTTAAAAAAGCGTGTCTAGGCTCAAGCCCTTGCGCTTTTGGTCGCTTAAGGTGCACTTTTTTCAAAAAAGCCCACGAGTGGCGCGATTTCTTGGCAAAAAATTGACTATTGTGCATTAGCTTGTTGACAACATGATTTTCATGTTGTACATGTATGCAATTGCATACTAAAACATATATAAAGCTTAGTTGTCTTAAAATTTTGGGTAAATGATACTAGAAACCTATAGGAAATATATGCAAGTTGTATAGTTACTTGCGTCTCGGGTTTGAAAAGCGGCGCGCTTTTGCACTTGGCGTTCGCGTCTCAGTTTTAGACATTGTCGCTTTTGTGCGCTTTTTGCTTTTTAAAACCAAGTGCATTAGGGTAAGTGACTTAGAATTTGCCAATTTGGAAGTTGATTGGTTATAGAAAACTTTAAATCGTAACATAATTTTATTTTGATTTTGCTTTGAATTAACAAGCAGTGTCTTATCTTTTTGTTATGTTAATGTAATATATTTGGTTATGTTATAAGAAAAAAAACTATACACAATTGAGTTAAAGATATAGTTACTATACTTATAACTTTGGTCATTTGATACCCTTTTCTGCAAAGGCTTGTTTTGATGCAAACCCATACACTAGGATCCATATTGACCCAAACTAAATTGATATTTTTTTTTAAATTGCCCGTTTTGATCCGCACTTGTGCTGTCTGCTGACACAAACCTAGTATCATCCCTACCCACCGTTTTGCCAGGCCGCCTGATCGTGCATGATTTATCTTTTAGTTGCATCACCATAAGATGAAACTCACGTAGTCACCTAATTAGTGGTTCACTCCTGTTCTTGTATGCAGTTTGGGTTCACGATTCGCTAGACGGGACATATTCGGTACGGAGGGGTAGGTTCATTTCGGTACGAACCAGTAAGGTGTACCATTGAGTCGGGTGTGGTATACCCAAATTAAAATAGAAATTACCAAATTTGTTAATCCAAGTGACCGAATTTGATGATATGATTTGGTAAAAATAGAATTTAGAAAAATATAATAATAAAAGTACTAGTAGGGAACCCGCGCGTTGCGGCGGCGACAGTAATTTACAATGTGTTACTCGTTGTTTTGTTATTTTTTCAATTCTATGGTGATATATTGTATTGTACCTCTATTAGTTTTTTTTATAAAGAATATCGGTTTGGTCTATCTATGTCAAGAGCCTTTTTAGAGTTTGGCTACATATCAGTGATAAACATATTAATCTAAAAAAAAAGCTGACACATGATTAAGAAATTAATAAGTAATCAACATAGAAAATTACAAATAACAATCCACGTGTCAACTTCTTGTATTGTTATGAGATTTTTTTTTCATAAACCTTACACATCTCAGTTACCTCATCAACATGGTTCAACCACCATTCTTCATTAGATATAATACTGGGAGTCTCTTATATCTCTTCCTGTTTTGTCTTGAAATCCCTCTTGATAATGCGACATAAAGTTGTCCATGTGAAAATATAGACTCTGGCAGATAAACTCCAACGTGCGGAATTGTTTGGCCTTGAGCTTTATTAATCGTCATGGAAAAGCTAAGTCGAATAGGAAATAGTTTTCTTTTTAGCTTGAATGGGAACATGTCATCTTCAGACAGGCACAGAGGGGTTCTTGGCAAAAATACTCTAATTCCAGCATGTTGACCGACAGAAATTTCCGCATCAATTACATTGCGTTGGAAACCTTTACATACCAATTATGCGCCATTTCATAGGCCATGTGATGGATAGATATTCCGCAACAATATTATTGGGCATCCAATTTTTAAGCGGAGCTTATGAGGTGGCAAACCACTTACGGTCAGTGAGTTTAAGAACTCGATTAGATAAAAGTTGTAGTGATCGTCTTCAGCCTCGTCAAAATTATAGTAAATTTTTTCCTCCCCTTGAAAAATGTCAATCATTTGACTATTAATCTCGTCAATACTCTCATTTTTAGTGGATAATATTGCTGTAGGGATTATATAATCCAAAGAATGTACATTGTCTTTGATTGACAGAAAGATTGCTTTGATTAATTCTTTTATAGAGTTTTCTCTATTGGTGCATTGAATTGTCATGACATCGGGTATGCGGATAAAGTCTCCTTCGTTCGATTCTTCAATTCCATCAACGACTCTTAAAAGATATTCAAAAAACCACGGTTCCATCAATGCTCTCATATTTATGGTCAAGCGCATCTTTTTAGTCAAACTCAAGATGGGACATTCATAGGCTCGAGTCTACAATCTGTGCTCAAGTGTCTCGTTTAATAACAGGCAACACCTGTCTAAAGTCGCCTCCCATAACCATTATCATATACCCAATTCAACTCTTCATCTGTCAAAGGATTTGGATCATCATCATGAGGTTTGTCAACGGAGGGTTTAAAGTTGGAGGGTAGGAGGCTTGAAAAGGGTCAGAGTTTGAAGGTGGTGGGTTGGAAAGTGGAAGGTTTGAACGGCGACTGGATAATTGTTGAGCGTTTGACAGTCCTTCTTGTTTAATCGGAATTGGATTACCACTCCCCATAGATTGGAATTGATATGGTATTCGAGGTGAATTAAGAACTAAAAAGTGCAAATATGGGAAAATAATTGTTGAAATAAAAGCCGTTAATTAATACTCATCCGAAAAATAACCATAAGGAAAAATAGATTAGTTTTGTATTATATATTCTTTTATGAATTTTAATGGCTGTCGCTTGTAGTTACATTCTATTTTATATAAGAACAACATGCATAAACACAATAAATCCAATCAAAACACACAAAACTAATATATTTGTTTTCTTTTGAATCAACAGTAAATAAAATTAAATAGCAGTTTACACATAAGCAACTTACAATTAGTTATGTTAGTAATTGTCTTACTAAAAACTCTCAAAATATATAACCTCCGATTCATCCTCCCCTATATGTCGCTATAACTTCTCTAACCCACTATTAGTTAAAGTGTTTAGATAAATATGTATTTGTTGCTTTTGTAAATCAATTAGCTGATTAGAATGTATATGTGCGGAGTGGTGTAGAGCTTTGATGAAGCTTTATAGAATGAAGGATATAAGGGCAAGATAGTGGAGTGTCATAGGTCTGATGCTGAGCTTTGATGAAGCTTTATAACTGTAGGGTTCTGATGTTGAAGTCATGATAAAGGCAGACTTCCAAAGCTTGTATTGTGGCTATTCTCTTCTGTAAAAGCCTGTTATACCAAAAGGGGTAAGTATTTGACTTTGAAATGTAAAAAGTTCTATAAAAGTTTGCATGAAAATATCAAACTGACAGCTGGTAAAAGTCTGAAAATGATTCAAAATGAAAATTCACTACTCATTCTAACAATGATACCATTTCAGTCAAACGGAAAAGCTGTAAAAGCTTGGATGGTTTTGTATATGTATGAAAAGGTTAGTATGTGACAGCTATTTGTATTACTGGTTGATAATTTTTACTACAAAAGTCTCCACAAGTAACTTAAGAGGTTTTTTAAGGGTTCTGAATTTATAAAAACACCAAAAAGGTAGTGAAGCTGGTGGCCTTTATCTTTATGGGTTTTAAGGGTTCTGTTCCATTGAGTCATTGTCTTTATTTTCATTTCTATTAAAAAAAACTATGATAACATTGACCACAAAGCTATATCACATCTCATACTACGATTTAGGCATTAAAATTTGTATTTCAAACTATTTAATTTTTCAGTAAAACATTTATGCGTTGACACCAAGATCATTCTAATAGTGTTATTTATTAATAATTTAATGTGTAAGGATTTTCATTGAACTAAACATAGCAACTCAAATTAAATCTAGAACTGTTCACTTTGAATTTTAGAAGTCCCGGTGCATTAATAGTAATATCAAGAAATAAGTTTTGAAAGGGGACCTGTAGCAAGATGCGAGGCGATAATGCTGCAAATGTAGATATGGCTGGAATCTAGCAAAAAACATTCCGAAATAACACAACAAAAAATGAGCTATAAGTTGAAATTCAACAAAGCAATGGGTATGATAAGAAGTTTGAAAGTAAATGGTGAACTTAAGTGTTTAGAACCTCATAAATAAGCTTATTATTAAAAAAAATAAAACATTAGTTATATTATAATATTCGTCAAAGTTAATATATTAAGTTATAATAAGAAAAACAAATTAAATGTTTTATAAAAAATATTTAGCCAAAGTTTATATATTTAATTGTGGTCTATATTTTGAATGAAATACTTAAGAATGTTTTATTCAATAATTTGGGCAAATTTTAATTCATTTAACTTATTCGACCCATTAACCCGTTCCCATGTAAGAAAAGAAATGCTTAGTTGCTCACTGTTTTGGACTCGCATATAAGAGTCGTTCACCCTTCCAGCATTCCAATGGTTACTTATTCGACCCATTGACCTGTTATAATGTTCCAACATTGCGTACCTTTAGCATATTTAGACCCTTATGAGCTTGAGCCTTTCTTTGTGAACTTTGATTGTTGTTAAACCTATAAACCAGCAGGCAGCAACATAAGATGAAATTAAAGATACATCTCATTGCTAGAGATGTCAAAGCGGACAGGCCAGTAAGTCAGGTAGCATGCCCAAATGGGTCCGAGTCAAAAAGCATAACTTTCTTCGTGTTTCACCTATTCGACCCGTTATCTTTTTATTTAAAAATTTTGGCTCAACCTATTTGACCCATTAGAAACATAACACAGCCAAATTCAACCCTTTTTCTAATTCAATTCAAATCATGAAAATGATCTAATAAAAGTAGCTAAAATTTATAACCATGTAAATGTTCCAAGGACATCAATTCAAAAACCAAGAAAATGATCTAATAAATTAAACAATTACATTATAATAGAACTAATCGGCTTTGGTGTAATGGTATAGAAGTGATTATACATATCCAGTTGTTTATAAATAATTAAAAATCAGAAGCAAGATCTAAGTATTATTTGTAAATAAAACCGATTAATGCAACTTCAAATTGCAATTTTGAAGAGGTGACAAATTGAACGGGTCAAAAAGGTTGGTTTTTGAGAGATTTGTGCTGACCCGCAATACATATTTCACCAAGTTTAAAATTTATATATTTAAAAGATGTACCTTGATAACTGCACCAACTTGCAAACGGATCCCTTGCAAACGAGCACCATCTCACGCAAGATCTAATTATTTATCCATATCCAATTGTTTATAAATAATTAAAAATCAGAAGCAAGATCTAATTATTTGTAAAAATAGTTTTTCAACTCAGAAAGTAATTATTTATAATATAGTTGTCCCCAAAAAACAATGGGTTGTGAATGTGCGTTGATGAAGTAATCAGTACCCCCATTTGATGGCATTTAAATCACGGTCGAGTTGGTTAAGATTAACCATACTTCTGCCATACTAAATGGCTCCCCGTGACAGCATTGTTACATTATAGGCCATTGGCAGCCCAACTTCACATGTTCACCAGCATCTCCAACCAAGTTTACCTACATTTAAGATAATAACTTCATCATGTCTCAATACACAACCGAAATAGCAAATTGATATATTTTAACAAGGAGTGATACGCTTACTTTATGATGGTAACCATCATGGAAACTGGAATCACCACGCCCTTTCACACCAAACATGATATCCAAATGTGTTACAAACATATTCTGAATGAAATGTCTTGAATTACCAAAAAAATAATAGTCTGTAAAAAATTCTTATGAAATGTGTGTAAAAAGTACCAGATTAACTCGGAAAGTGTTACCGACTTACCACGACAACTTAGAAGGCATCCTCTAACGATCGTTTGATGTACTTTTGGACATCGAATTTAATTCATGGAGCTACATGAGGCTGCAAGAATACGTTGAACGATGTCTCGTATATAAGGCTGCAACAAATTCAACTGTTCCTCTGCATAGTTCAGGTTGTTCATCAGCATCTATCTCCTGCCATCTGGACCTAAGTGACTTCTTGATACAACCAGTTATACGATCAGGCACATGCATTACTCTCTAATTGGTGCTAGAAAGATCACAGTAATGTTGGTACATGAGTTCCTCTTGTGAATTTATAAAATTGGCCTTGAAGCTCTTTTCTTATACTTGATGCTGGCATCTTTTTCATCTGTTACATAGAAAATAAGCCATGTCATTGATATGTCAGCATTGTGGTACATGTAACCATCTTTTGATCCATCTTGTTTGTTCCATTCATGGCTACTATGTGATCGTCTTTTGTAAAAAGTTAATATTTTTAAGAACAAGGTACCAATTGGACTACAGAAAAGATTGTAGTCAAATGGGTTTCCAAACATGGATATAAAGGATTGTAGTGAAATGAACTTAAGTTGAAAGAGGTTAGGCAGGTTGGGTTGATCCGCCAACCTCTCTCTCTGCTGTTAAACCATTTAGGAGGTTGAATCATGTTGCACTAATAACAAATAATAAAATTTGTGTGACTTTCAACAAGTTCAACTCAGACTGAAATTATCAATATAAATATAGATTAAGCCAAATGGACTCACTCATAATTAAATGGGTAAAATCATCCACGCCCAATATAGTCGCTTTGCCATTGCTCTATTTCAACTTAGGTCTTACCTGCTTGCCATTGCTCTGTACGTTATCTTGTCTATAGTCGCTGTCTTCAGTTAATTCACCTTCAAGGATATCGACTGTCCCGTTAGCAAGTCATCAAAACTTAGTGAATACTACAACCAAAAGTTCAATAAATAACTTCTGATCATCAGCTTTAGCTAATAAAATGAGTAGTCTAAGATGCCATTTAGCATTCCAACAAACATAAACATCACAATAATTTCTTTTTTTGAAGGGGGCGCCAAAAATTGAAATTATTAAAGCTAATGTGTATATGCTTACAGTCAAATAAAGCAACAACCAGTTGGTATTTGATACTACTTTTATTATCCAAAGTTATGGGACATTAAAACCCTTATAGTCGTTTATATGTGGAAACTTATCTCTCACTTGAAAATTTTGATTTATTAAGGGGGGAAACGCACCACCAAAATATTCATTGTTACCACTTGATTTATCATTCAACAGCAGACAATTGTTAATAAAAATTAAATTATTAAATTACTTGAGCTTACTCGTTTGGCTGAAGCAACATGTCTGAAGTAGCATTCATTTTGTACCTTCATCAACCAGATAATTTGCTCAGAAAATAATGTAAAGATTAAAAGCAACTAAAAAAGTTTTTGACCCTTGGACACGTCATATGAATTAAAAATTGACACATTTTGACCCATGCTTTGTTTCACCCATTACTCGATCTACATTTTACCTGTAGTGTTTCAATACTTCAAGTGATCCAAAACTGCCAATTTGGTCATTAATGTCAGGCCAATTCAAGGCATTATCTACAGCAAGTGTTAAAGAATTTTCTACTTTAGTTTTATTCTACAATTCTTCAATGGACATTTTAATCATAAACAGTTTAGGTCCTTTTGCCCATTAAGATACATTTTCGGTCAGTCTTGACCCATTTAACAATTTTCTACTTTAGCTAAGTGCAATATGTTTACCTATTTTATGGCTCAACTGATCTGCCTTCTTATGCCCTGTTAATTGTATCATACTCAAGATATCAGTATAACTGTATAAAGAATACAAAATAATATAAATTTACTAATTGAAAAGTAGGTAAACTAATTGAAACCTCTATTGTCAAAAGCCCAGGCGCTCAACACACGCCAAAACGCAAGCGCTATTGAGGCGATCATCTTGGTCCACGCGTAAAAGTGGATCGACCCAGCCAAAAGTAGATCTGAATCGACCAGAAATGATGGGACCAACCCAGTCTAAAACAACTCATATTATATCTTTAAGAAATGGAAAATAAAGGTGTTTGCGGATTGAACCTACCCATCACCCAATCTGCCCGTGTTTCCACCCAATCTGCCTGTTTTTCAACAGTCATTACTATAACTAAGAACATATTCAACAATCACTTTTAGTAGATTTGTACATCAGTACTGTGTTAGATTGGATATGGATGTGTTTCTCGTTTCAAAAATAAAGAGACAGTATATTTATCTTTGTATCAATTAGCATGGAAAACTTAAATCTGGAATGGAAAGAAAGAATACGTTAATATTCCAGGTATCAGTCAACAGATTCAGACAGATCTACAACCATAACTAAAATGAATTAAAAAATAATGCTTACAGCCTTACAAATAACAAAGATTAAGATCAACAAAGTGATAGTTTTTAACCTCTTGGACAACATGTATACCCCAACCAGATCTCAGATCTGGCACATACATGTGTTTAATGGCCGCATCGATGTTTTCCCTTTGCATCTGGTTAAGCGTACCAAGAAATCAGTGGCCATCTTCTCACGCTAGCAATCTACACATTTCAAAAAACAAGAATTATAGTTTTAAAATTAGGTTTTGTGTTATGATTAAGAATTTGAAAATAAAAAAGTACAGCAGCAATTTTAGGAACATCAGAGCGACAAGGTGAACCACACAACATGGCAATTCTAAATATTATCGTCAGAATCCTGAAACCACTCGTATAAACTGGACTGATAGCTGAGTGTTCATACCACCCATCAGAAAATTATAAAAACAAAATAAATATATCAAGAAAATGATGTTTAGCTACACCAGCAAACAAAAATTGATATAATTCAGAAATTAAATGTTGTACCCAGATGCATAAAACCACAAATCCGTAATATGGGTGAAACCCTTCATAAAACCGCATACACGATTTTCTTTGTAGAAGGTTTCCCTCTTCTTTTAAATCCCATGGCACCTGCATTTAAATAAAGAAAGTTAACCATGAACTCTACAAGTTGTCAGTTGATTGGTACCATATGAGCTACAGTTAATCAGAATATCCAAAGAGTAAACGCTAATTACCCCTTTCTTTATAGCATATGAGAAAATCCCACCTCATGTATGACTGATTTTGGCTTTAGGGTTCTTAGATCCAGGTCACAGTAGCTAGTTCTGGCTCAGGGGTTCTTAAATTTCACGTACAAGGCTGATTTTGGCTTAAAAGTTCTTCAATTTCAGGTTCAACGTAAAAAAAAAGGATGGATTTTGGGTTAAATGGTTTATGGGAAAACTTTTTTAGGGTTAAAAAATATTAACTGCTAAAACACATACCTCCTTTACCATCTTTCTCACTTTACTTTCCATTCCATTTGAAACAAACCTCTCACTGTGAATACGAAGATTTTATAGAATTTATTGTGAGTGCCGAACATATTTAAACATCAATAAACATAAGAAGACATACCGTTTTTCCGTTCGAACATAGCGAGGCAGATTCGGTGGTTGGTTACTTGGCCGGAGGAGGTGTAGAAGTAGGTTGAGGGAGGCGGATTCGGTGTGGGGATGTGAGAAAGAGGGAGAGCGATAAAGAAGATGGAGTTTTAGGGTTTTGACAAAATGAGAAAGAAAGCGGCTGGGATGTATGTTGTGTGGTGCTTTAGGGTTTGTTGAGATAACATTAAAGAATCCATGCTTCAAATGGTTGTACATAGGCTTTAACAGTAGTACATCTCTTAAAATTGAAAGTGGCAAATGACCATTTTGCCCATCCTATATGCTTATTAATATAGTATAGATAAAGATACAAAAGATAATTACAAAACCCTTGTTTTTTTATTTTTCTTTGGGCTTTTTAAAGTTTTAGTGGCCCAGTATTAATTAACAAACCCAGCGTTGACTCATCTCTTTTCTTCCGTGAAGTTTAGGGTTTTGTAAAAGATCTGCTGGTGATTTATCATTACAACTTATTTGAATAACTTATTGACGAATCTTGAGACTCCAGAAAGCAATGGGAAAGACAAGCTCACGGTTAGTTTTTGCACCCTACAAGTTCAATCTGTTATTGAATACTTAACTGTGTTGTAATGTTCTTGCATTTATTGGATATTATTACAGGAAGGATAAACCTAAGCACGCTGATCAGAAGTTTGAGAAGAAACTTGAGTTCTATTCAAGTGTGTTTTCTTTCTAATTCTTTCTTTCAATAGCACATAGTTTTTAATTTTACTTTTATATTTTTTTTATACATATATGCAATGTGGCATCTATGCTTTGTGGTGTAAGACGTTTAATGTCATACATTAGCACCTTCAAATCTGAATGGTCCATTTTGTTCAAATTTGTTTGCAGAGGTTAGAGAAGCAGTTGCTTTAGGTGCTCAAAAGGCAATCAAGAAGGTTAGTTAACTTTTTCTTTAATTCACTTGTTTATCATAAAATTGTAATAATAATGCAAGTCATCCACTTGCTTATGATGACCGTGATAACCCATTTCGATTAAACTCATGGGACCCCACCAATACCCTGCTTGCTAACCAGTACGACTAGATAAAACTCGGTTACACTCATGGGGCCCCATCAATACCTTGCTAACCAAATATAACTGGCAATGGCACATAGCTGGAGGCGCCCTTCTATCCTCTCATATTATGCCACAAGCCTGATAGCCAAAGCGCAGTGGATTCATAGTTATACTTATATGTGGCCTTCAAGGGGGACTTTGGCGCTTATCACTGCAACGTCCCTTGAAGATTAAAAAAACTTCTTTTGTGTTGCTTATCGATTGCTCTTTTTGTATTCTTGTCTACCAGAAGAAAACGATTAGAACCAGACAAAAGAAACTGAAAGCATACAATCTGTCTTCCCTGGCCGAATGCCTACCCGACTTAGAGCCTTCCAAGCAAAAAACGACTGCTGACTTCAAAGTCACAACTAAATCAAAACAGAAACTTGTGTAAGTGCATCTGTCCGCTTCAACAACTCGTGTTTTCTTATGCTTCATATGCATCTTCCCTGATTAATTTGTTCTTTAACCAGAATGAAAGAGACGAACCAATTGAAAACGGTTCTCAACAATCCGGCTTTCCTAGCCGATCCATTGGCAGCCTTGCACCAACATTTACAAAACACGCAGCCTGTTTCTGCTGAAAAACCATCACGGAAGAGTGCAACTGGAAAGAAAGTGAAGAAGAACAAGAAAAAGAAAGGGTCGAAAGCTTCAACTGGATCTCAATCTATGGAAGAATGATCTACAAAACCGGTGACTCTGTTCCTAAATTTTGTCAGTTCCTATTTTCGTTTTGTGATATGATCATCAGTTGCTAAATGTTTATGCAAATAGGCATTGGATTGTATCAGCATTATCTGTTTCAATGTCTAGTAAATACTGGGAATATGCTGAAAAACGATGCTAAGTTTTATTTACACCTAATCGTCGAGATCAAGCTTTGTGTTCATGACATATACGTGGCTAGATAGCAAACTCACGGCATTTTTGAGTTGCCAAAGGGCCTGTTGTGTTCCTTTTTCTGTACCTGATGTGGATCAAACCTGCAACCGGCCAAAAAGACAGTGACGAGTCTTGAACAGCATTTAGTTTCGAGTTGAAGCTTGTAGATTTTGTTGGGGGGGGGGGGGGGGGGGGGGGGGGGGGGGATGAACCGGGTATTTGAAAATAATTTGGACAAATTGAGGAAAAACATATTATGAATGAAATTATGATCAAACAAGGTCCTTGTAAATGTTAATCATGATATTCCTACCAAATGCGCGTCGAGCTGCTATTCATATTGTTAAAAAAAATCTAGTTTTTTTCATGAGTGTACGAAACACATTAAATAAGAAGTGGATTTTGAATCCACGTAGCGTAGCGCAGCTCATACTTAACTTCCTATTCCTGTAATCAGCGTTAAAGATATGTCGTCTCCATTTGGTATGTTGCGAAAAAATGGCCTCATTCCGACATCTCCAAACTGTCCACCATGTCGTTAAGATAACACCATGAATAAGCTTTCGCTTCCTATTCGAAACGTTCAATCCAACCAAAGAATAATACTTGGGCAAAAATTCGAACAAGGTGTCAAGCCATTTAAACACAGCTTTCCATATCTGCATTGCTACATCATATTCCACAAAAACATGAATTGTGGACTTCTCCGACGAAGAGATATGACAGAGAACAACACCCCGATCAATTAACTCTAGTCTCGTTGCGATTTTGTTTAAAAGAATGCGCCACCTAAAAATATTCACCTTAATCAACGCTTTAAGATGTTTTGATTTTGCTGTCTCAACTCACACATCGGATAAGCTTGCTAATCTGTTAACCAAAAGCCTAACGGGTCATCACACGTGGATATGTTTTCCATGTTGCGGTTGAATGCACCATCAACTTGACGGGGGTGTTGTCACATTGTTACGCGAAAGCTCTATGCACGAATGTTCAAAGTTTCACGCGTATTTTTGGATACGCCAAACGCAAAACTGTTAGCTTTGTCTTTGTTTCGTACATTTACAGTTGTAACGTTATTGACTTATTGTTCATGTTAATTAATGAATCAATACAACAGAAAATTCCTCATTTCTTCTAAAAAACGCACCACATGTAACAAGCAATCATCACAAATTTGTTATAATCAAACATATACTATAAAGATAGAAAACTAAGATCCCTTAAACAAGTAAGTTACAAACAACATAAGATCCAGCAGCAGCAGTTACTCATCCGAAATGGGCGAGAAAGGCGTCAGCCAACATATGTCCAAGCTGAACCTGAGCCGCCGTCGTTAAGTGAAGGTGATCTTCCTTCAACTCCAATCCCTTCGCATCCACACACACTACATTTGGTAGATCAATCGCTTTCTGCGCTTCTCTTACTACCTCCATGTACTTCCCTTCACCAGATGCAATCGCAACCTAATGATACCAAAATCATAATCGTTTGTAAGGTACTCGAGATTGGCTTGGTAAAAACTCAAATTGAACCAAGCTTACGTAAGCTTGAGCCCAAACCCAAGCCTAAAAATAACCTTGTTTGATAAACAATAAAAAGTCCGAGGTCGAGTTCAAATAGACTTTTGAACCTACACAAGCCTATTATTTGCATAATTTTTTATTTATATATAAAAATATGATTAAAACTACATATTCTTCTCTACATTAAAGATGCCCACACTTCAGTAGTGTATATCTGTAACGTGCATCTCCCATATTTTGCTAACGTGCACCAATATTTAAAACCTTTTTTTAAAGGATGAGCATTTGGTACCGGTTTTTTTTTTTCTTTTCCTTTTTAGTGATGAGCATTTGGTACCGGGTACGTGTACCAAACGGGTACTTCGGTATCATTATAGTGATTTTTTTTTTTATCATGGAGAAACGAACAAGTATTGTATTGATGCTGAATACCGATATCGATACTGTATTCATTTTTATAGTTTTCTCAACGTGACACTATAAAATCCATTGAAAATAGAGTTATATTAGCAACAAAACAGTTGTTCTATAATGCCAGCCTTTCTGTTTCGGTACGTACAAAGTTTAAAACCGCGTCCCGCAGTAACGTGTGGGTAACTACGGCTCTAGATAAAACAATTTTAAATGTATATAAATCAACTAATAAAAAACTCACTAGCTAATTTGCATTATAAAAAACTACACACAAAGCTAAACTCGATTTTAAGAAACAAATGTTGAAAACAAGCCGAGGTCCAGTTTAAAAATAAATCTCAAAAATAAGCCCAGCTCGGACTCAAGCTCTTATAAGTTAAACGAGATAAGCTACAAGTTACAAGTTAGACTTTGACCTGGATAACTGGTAATGTCGGCAACCCAAGATCTGACCGTACATTCCTTATCAAACTCTCCATGTTAGATTTATAACCTTCAGCAACATGTTTCAACTTTGTATCACTCTCTCCTTGATACCAAACCAATGCTTTAATCTCTCCGCCGCCACTCGCCGCCGATTTCGCTCTCTTCACCATATCCTCATACAACTTGCCACCTTTGGCCCATTGCTTAATAGCGGTTCCACCAATCGCGCATGGCACGAGACCAATTATTCCAACAATGTAGTCTTTTAACGCGTTGGCGAACGACATTCCAGGGCCCACACCACATGTTTTATTTTTGTCTATGTCTGCATGGAGTGGGTCCTGGGCGGTCTCCCAAATAAAGTTGGCATTTAGTCGGTGGATAGTGGTGGGGTCGGGTTTGCAGTCTGATGGGACCATGTGGTCCCACTTGTGGTTTTTTACGCCGCCTCGACCGGACATGTTGCTCTGTCCGGATAATATGAAGATTTGGTAGTTGGTTGATGGTTGTTGGGCTCGGTTGTTATTGAAGAAAGTAGAAAATGATAATCCCATTGTTTAAAGATAAGCAAATTATGGATTGGATTGAAGATTTATATCATGAAGGCCTTGGAATTGTTATACAGGTTTTAGATTTGCTATAGTGGGCCCCATGTATATAGTCACCATTTTTTTTTACTTTTAACATAATTACATAAATCAGAGAGAGAATGCTAAGATGGAAAAGTGTGGAAAAAAAAAAGTTGTAACCTCTAGACTAATGAGTTATGTGATAGGGATATGAGAGAGAAAGAAAGGGGGTCCGTGTGGAGGACAAAGAAAGAATGGTCTTGGCTGAAAACTTTACCGTGTGAAATGGTTTCAACTTTAAAATCGAACCTTTAAAATATAACAGATTTTTATAGTATTTTTTATTTAATTATATTTATCGTAATAAGATGATTAAGAAAAGTACAAGAAATCACCAATAAGAAAAAGTAGGCTTACTGCCAATCTATCGAAAATAAGTGGACATGAACCGTTCTTCCCTCTGATTGGTTTAGAGGCGGTTAATCATTGGACCAATGGATGTCTTGTGGCGTCCTTGCAGCAATGAGCGGGTTGAACCTCACTAATTATTTGAAACCTAAACAATCATTGTGCACAGCGACGCTATATAATATCCACCTGTATCGTCGGACATACGCCCATATGTGAAAAAAACCCTATAAAATAATATGATTATTTTAGCAATACTTGAAAACTGGCCCAGTTAAAGAAACTTATTAAGCAAAAAAGTTTAGACTTTTAAGGCAAGATTAATTTTCCTTAAAGCAGAACCAACGTTGATTGTATTTGTACTTTGCTTAAAAATAATAGTTGCATTCTCAGTTCATTTGTCACAACATATGTGCATCACTGTTGGGGCTCTATAATATTTGATATGGATCGTTTCACGTTGCGGTCGACTCAAGCGTACCCTTCAGTGCCTTAAGGTTTCGTTTCTTACAGTTCGACTATTAGACGCGCATTTGATACTCGAATGTCGACTAGGTAGGATATTCTGCTGAGATTTTCTTATTACAAACAAAATATCATATGAATTCACTACAGATATCTGACTCATGAGAAGAAAATGCTACAACCCTAGCTGAATTTTGAAAAAATAATAATAATAATAATTAACATCAACTGGCATCAAGCCACAAACACGGCTTGTTTAACCAACCGTGAACCTAAATCAAGCCTTATTTCGTCTGCAAATGGAGACGCTTATGCTGCCTTAGGAACCGCGATGAAATCTGAAGGTGGTACTGTGACCGAGCGTAGCAGCTCTAAGGAGAATATAAGTCCCAAGAAATGTGACAGAATCGTGTTTGCACTTGCCTGCAATTATCAAATTGAAAAATGAAAAATTTAATAGGATTCGAGACACAAGGTTGTGGTAGACCTAAAGATGTTGCAAAATGATAATTACAGATCACAAACAGGCAACTTTTAATAATTACCACAAAAATGTTACTTTTGCGAACCACAAAGGCTATATATGTAATTTACTTTATTGAAATAAAGGCAAAAAAAAAAAAAAAAAACAGCATTATGATTGTTATTCGTTTACATTATACTAGAGGGGTGCCCGCCTGATGCAACGGGGAACCTAGACACCGATAGTTACGTAACATGTTAATTTTTTTTTAAATTAATAAAAAAATATAGCAATGCCATACTCAAATTAAAGACAATAAAATGCTCTTCTATATGTTGTAAATTTTTTTAAACCATATTAACGTTTGAAAAAGGTATGGATGTTTAAAAATCGTGAGGGTCAGTATAAAAGTCAACAATATGTTTTAAAAGTTGTATTACTCAAACTCGTAAAATTTTGTAAAATTACCTTTTACTCCTTTGTATTAGTATAATGATTTAGTATAGATATAGATACTGTAATAATTGATGGTAAGGCAAGATATGCAAAGCTTGAATGAAACGCAAGGAATACCTGGACCAAGAACACATCCAATGCAAGGACAGGGCTAGTCCCGGGTGAGACACCCTGGTAATACGGGTTAGACGAAGTAGTGAGGGCCTTAGCCACCAGCAGCCCTACAGTGGCTTGCATCCCAAGGATGGCAGCACCCATACCCAAAAGGTTCACGGCTATCCCATTCTTCAAGCTCTTTACAACATCAGCACGTGGAGGAGCCTGAAAAAGATAGGCGCATTCTATAATGAGTTAGTTGATAGAAAAATTATCTTAACGTTCTCTAGTTTACAACAACAGAAAAAGAATCATGCAATTCATTCACATGGAGTAATGGATTTAAATAATCCAACTACGAAAATAACCACTAGCGGTCCCAACTTTCAGACATTTTGCCCTCAATGGACCCCCCGTTAAGTCACATTAACGCCGTTAGCTGAAACTCACAATTCTAGGCGATTTTTCACCGGGTTTGAAAAAGGGAATCGAGACGATGATATTGGTATGTTCAACCGACGAACCATGCTTATTTCTGCAATTGAACATGCCAATATCATCGTCTCGATTCCCTCTTTCAAATCCCGTGAATAATTGCCTAGAATTATGAGTTTCAGCTAACGGCGTTAGTGTGAGTTAACGGGGGGTCCATTGAGAGCAAAATGTCTGAAAGTTGGACCGCTAGTGGTTATTTTCGTAGTTGGAACTCTTATTGGCCATTAGTCAATAGTTGGGATTATTTAAATCCATTACCCCAATTCACATTGCCTTTAAAAAAGAACCTAAATTATGGCCAATCAATCCTATTATCCTGAAATCTATGTAACTAGTTGTTTCTTGTTTAACCAAACTCCCGTTTAACGCTACAGTGTACAGCCTTTGTGTGATTTTACTGCATAAAGATAAACTGTTTAAAAGAAAAGAAATAATTACTTCTGTTGGCGTAAGGGAATTTTACCATGCAGCTATGCCAGATTGCCAGCGATTGTAGATTCAAAATTAAGAGCAAACTGGGATTATCAAGCGAATCGTGTTTATGTGTGTTCTATGGTGCATTCAACTCTTTTGTTCTATATTTCTACAACGGTCGAACAGCCCTTATCAGGGTTGATTCATGATTCATGAACATTAAAGCCTTTCTGCAGTTGTTCCATGTCAGTGTTCTAACCTACGCGAAATACTATATTTGTGCCAAATGTGGCTAGTGATGAGAACTATTTGCTGCGGAACTTCCACAAAAGAAACTTTGGCCAATTACCTTTTCGAAAAAAATCTATTAGTGTCTATTTTTGTTCACTCATGGTAGTTAATATTTGCATTAATTTCTAGGGCGTTTAGCTTAAAACAAGGCACCATCTATGATAATGGTGATGGTTCCCTAGTATCAACCAATGGAATACATATTCTCATTCCTAATGTTAAACAGCCAAGTGCCCCCTTATGCCACTTATAATAAACAACAAACTAACACAATTCTCAATTTCAAGATCGCTCGCTACAAAAGCCCCACATGAGATCCCTCAAGTGAAGACAACATTGACGGAACCCAAATCGTCCATTCATATTAATTTTCACCAAGTGCTTGTTAATTTTACCTATTTTAATGAGCTTTAGTAGTCGCTCAGCACTATTAACAATATCCTCTTGCAACAAGTATTCCACACTCCAAACATTCATAAATCTGCAAATTTTGGTTCTCAATAGCGAAAAGATCATTATGATTTTTCATCATATATCTCCAATTCTCCATGTAAGAGACCTCATGGGAAACACGCTACAACGTGCCATGGTTGTCTTAGAAAAAATATCCTGACAGCCCAGTCTAGGATTTAAAAAGCGCGCCTAGGCGCGAGGCGCAGCCTAGGGGCGCCTCAGGGCTTTGCGCCTGCCCATTTTCCCAAAGGCGCGGTAAAAGCGCATTTTCTGACATTTTTCCAGTCGCTTTTGGCCCTGAGGCGTGCACCTCTCGTACGCCAAGCATTTTTATGCATAAAAATGTTGTACCTTGGTGTTTTTGGCTTGTACATATAGGTAAAATTATATAAAAACCTTATTTATAGCTATATTTTGGGTAAATGAAGCTAAAAACCTATGCGATATATATGGGATATAGGAAAAAAATTATATAGTTAGTGCACGCTTCGGGTACAAAAATCCCACGCTTTTTGCGTTTTGCGCTTGGCGCGATGTGCTTAAACCTCGTCGCTTTTGTGCGCCTAGCGCTTTTTAAAACCAAGAGCCAGGTGAATAATTTCTGGATATTGTCAAACACATATTGTACATGTTTTCCCATTATATGTTCTCGATATGTGAACATGATACCTGAATTTGATAACTCACTCTTGATCTAAAATTGCATCAACTGTTGCTTTGAAAGAGTTTATTTAAGTGCATCACACACTCCAAAAGACGTTCAAGGTTGTGATAAGTGATAACTATTCAAAAGCAAATGATATTGCTAAACTAGTCAACACGGATAATACCAAATGATTTACTTATATTAATTTCTGTTAGAATTTTAGCAGAGGGTAGTGAATCCTTCAAAGATATCTAAGCAAAGAAACTAGTGACACTTGTAGCACACGGAAGGGAGATATTGTTAGTACCCCCCTCAACTCTTTTAAAGCAGTCCAAAATGCATTTGTTGGAATTGTTGCTAAATGGTTTTTCATTCTATAGCACATCGATATAGCCCGATTCCAGATGAAATTGGTGATGTTGCTGATAGTGACACATGGTTCACAATAAACGGCGTCATAACCGACCTAGTTTTAAGTCATATGACCAATTGACTATAACTAAACATTCCATCAGTTGCTAAAATTCTTAATGACAATCGCAGAACAAAAATAAAAGTTCAGAACATTCGAAGGCAATCGTAGCAAGTTCTTGAAGGAAAAAAAATGAATACAAAAGGCTAATACTTCTAATCTTTAACACCATCCATAAATGAAGTGTCAATCCAAGCATTACACCTGGTCACTATTTTATGAGACGATGCATACACAGACCACCCAAGCACATAAAACGTTACAATAAAGCCACCCAAATATCATCACATCATTAAAGGCCACCAATGTATCAATTTAATTTCGTTTATGCCAATTCTGACCAAAAACTTGCAAAAATGACAAATTCCCCTACCTTTGAAGTTTTTCCCCACAAAGTTATATAAAATATAAAGAAAAAAAATCCTTTAAAACTACTAAAGTTGTTTTACAATCCATCTAGAGTTGATTCTTTTGTGTAGATTCATGAGTATTTATGATATTTTACCCCTCTAAATGTTACAAAAGCTTTATAGTTAGGGTCTTCTGTCATTTTATTTATCTGGCAATTTATTTGGTGGAATTGATATAATATAAACCAAACTAATACTTAAGCGTCCTGCAAGGCTATTCTTATATTTAAATTACCTAAGTAAAATACCCGGGTGGCCTTATGCATACACCTAATCCGTTTATGTAGTCGGTGTGTCATTGGTCACACAAAATGAGTAACTGAATTCCTACCACAAAATTTCTGCACGTACAACGACATTCTGTCAAAGATGACACAGAGCACAACGGAGAGCATAAAATTTCAATGTCCTGTTTGTCTGATTAGATAACATGCATAAACAACGGTATGCTTACACACATATCGACAGTTACTTGATTAACTCCTATGAGGTCTCCTAACCTTCTAGGATTTACTAAACTAATATCTTACTTTAGCTTAGCATGCAATCATTGAGATAAAAGGGAAAAATAATGAACAAATAGCAAGAGTGTCAATGAGTAACCATCTTAACTGTTAGAACTAATAAACTATTTAGTATTTACCAAGTTGTGAGAACTGAGATGTGCATTCACACAGTTTGGTCTGTATATTAGTTGTTAGATGTATAAAAACTACCTTAAACATGAAAAGGAAAAAGAAAGTACCTTTGAAGGGTCATTAGCGGTTTTCTTAAGCCTGTCAGACAGACGAATATAACCAAACGACCAGAACACCGAGAGGAAAGCAGCTACAATACCACCAGCAGTAGCATAGAACGTAGCCGGTGATGTGATTTTCCCCGTAATCACAACAGAAAATGAGAGGATGACTGCAGCTACAATTGTACAAACAAGCTGTCCCCAAAAGCCTAAGCTACCCAATCTCTTGAAATACCTTGAAGTAGCCTCTAATCTCTTTGCAACCTACATTACATTTCAAACGACAACCATGTCATTTCAGCAACACCGCATAACTCTTGTTCACAACATAAGGAATTAACTTTCTTATCAGTGAGCATAATCATCCAATTGTAGCCTGCCACAATTCTCTTGGAATAAAGAATTTGACTACACAAATTCAGGAATACCTTACTCAATTCTTTTAAGAGTTTGCTGCTTCAATGCATGATCATAACATTAACTAAATTTTCCATGGAACACGGTACCGGTGTAAACGAGCTAAGCTACTCTTGAGCTACTTGATATCGGCTCAATAAAAACTCAAATCAAGCCGAGCTCAAACGAGCCCTACATTGATCTCGAGCCGAAGCCTAAACCGCTAAACGAAACGATTATTTATATAGTTTTAATTTAATAAATTAAACACACATTTATTATTTATAAAAAAATAATAATCATTATATGTAAATTATACTAAATATAAATATTATTATCTTATAAATAAAAAAATTATTAAAAGAATATATAAATAAATAAAAATGTATAGAAAGTAATTAACAAACAATAAACAAGACTAGCTCGAGCTTTACAACCAGAGCTCAAAACGAGCCGAGCTCGAGCTTGTTCTCTCTTAAGTTAAACGAGCCGAGCTCAAGCCTAGGTGATTAGAGTCTCGGCTCATTCACACTCCTACAACTCAGTTACTAACATACAATGAATTAACTATTAAGTCAACTTGTACAATTTAGAGGTTAAAAGAGCTCAACCCTAAAATTTCTCAAAAGATTTAAACTTTTTTTTTTTATTTCTAATTCGTTTTGTATTACCATTAAACTTAAATAACCGCAAAAATTACATCAAGATAGGGGCAACAAGCTGCGCCGCCACCCCTTTCTGGACGGCAAACCCTAACCTACTAAACACGAACCCATGCCCCCTGGAGTCGAGACACTGCTATGGATAACCCGTTGGACTCTGGTCAGGAAACGGATGGCTTCCGGTGCCAAGGAGCCAATTCATAAATACAAAACTAATTAAATACAAATACCAATTCATAAATACTAAAACCCCCAATAACACATACACCTAAATATGAATACAAAGCACAACAAATAATGGAAAAAATATTATTAAATATTAATTAATGAAATACTACCTGTGCAAGTTTAGCTTTTTCAGAATCATCAGTGGGTAAATTATTATTGGCAGTAGAAATGGGAGCTGAAGAAAGATAAGGTGTTTTGATTGGGTTTCTGTAATTGTATAAAGAAAAAGAGGAATATGATGATGATGAAGATGTAGAGGGAAGAGAGAGATGAGTGGGTGAAGAATGTGAAGAAGGGAAATTAGGACGGTGGGGTTTGGGTTTTATTGCCGCCGTTAACGGCGGTGCAGTGCCGGAACGAGCTGCCGGCAGTAGAAAGCTTTGCATTTTTTGGTAGGTGGATTGATGTTTAGTTTAGTTTAGGAGAGTGGTGGAGATAGGGTGGTTGGTCTTGTTGCTTTACAAGGAGGGTTTGGTTTTGTTCTGTTTTCTTCTTTTTCTTTTGCTTTTGAAAATCTTTTTCTTTATTTTTATTTTTATCTTTTAAGTAAATTATTAAAACCGTTCATGTGGTTTGGTTAATTTTGTTACTCTAGTTCACTTTTTTAAAAATTGCTTGAACAGTCTTTAACTTTTTAAAAAATATGCCAAAACAGTCCAACGACTTAACTCAGTTAACTTTTCTTCGTTAAGTTAAGGCATTTTCGTCAAGTCATTTATAATTTTAAAACCCAGTTAACCTAGGTAAGTCTTGTCATTGTTCGTTTTTAACGTCATAATCCTCCATCTGCTTTTCATCTCCCTCCAAAATCCACGTTCCTCTGCAATTTTGCGCTTAAAGCGTTTGAGGCGCGGGGCGATGAGAAAAACGCTTTTTTTGTCGAAAAGCGCTCGACTCCATGAAGCTCTCGGGGCGGCGCTTCGGTAGCGCCTCAGCCCAAAAAGAAGAAGAATAAAAAGAACATGATAATATATAAATTGTGAAGGAAAAAACGAATTGAAAAGAATGAAAAAGAATTGAAGGAAATCGTATGAATAGGAAATCGTTTGAAGGAAAAAACGAATTGAAAAGAAGAAATCTAAACGATTGAACATACCTGTACAAAAGATTGATCGATTATGGTTGTAATGAAGAATGTTACTGTAAGCTGGAAGTTTTTTTGTTAGGGTTTGTTGGCTGCGATGAAGTTTTTTTGTTAGGGTTTTTTTGTGTTGTCTAGGGTTTAGAATCTTATAATAACCAGGAAACCCTTTTTTTTTGTTAAAGGCCCAAATAATATCAGTAGGCCCAGACTCTACTTGTTGGGCTATATAAAACAGACCAAAAGTGATTTCTGGGCCGAGCAGAGACCATTTTTAATGTTGATTAAGACTTTCAAGTGTATTTTAACTTTATATAACTATGTGCTTTGTCGTTTTTATGTTTTAAATATGTTTTTTAAGTGTTCAAGGATGTTTTAAATCATGTTTTTGTGTTTATGTTTGGTTACAAGGTAGAATATGTCATATTGACATATATAAATATTTTTTTTATATTTTTTTAATATTAGGCGCCTCGCATACGTGAAGCTCTCACCTCGCGCTTGAAGCCCCGCGCCTCGGATTTTGGAACCAAAACGCCTCGGAGCACCTCGCGCTTTTTTAAACCAAGCCCTGTTGTGACATTGATCATGGACGACGACGAAGGATGGCGTTTGAGGAAAGACGATGAGGAATTTGATCATGACTCAAAATATGGTCAGTACAACACTTTTCGTCTTTGTTGTCTTAGTAACTCTGATTAAGCTTCAGTAACCTCTGTTTCTATGATTTTACAGGTTCAAGCAAAGAAAAGTTTTCGATTAAGCTTTATCATGCTGGTGAGTTTAGTGACCCTGAAGTAGCTATGATGTATCTAAACGCCAAGGTTAACTACATTGATCATGTGCAGTCTGATTGGTTTGTTGTGGTAATTTTGTATGACTTTTTGTCTGAATTAGGGTACTTAGGGAGTGATGAAGTTAGGTTTTTTTATAGGCAGCCAGGAGAAAGCCTAGATACTTGTTTAAGACCAATCCTATTTGATACACAAGTCTTAGAACTAATCAAACTAGTTGAGACTGAGAAGCTAATTGAGGTATATGTGAACATATTCCCAGACTATGAAACTTTTAAAAAATAGAAAGGTTTGTGAAGATGTTAACAAGTCTGATGAGGAAGAATTTTCATATCAGACAGATTTGGATTAGTGGTAATGTACTGATAGTGAAGATAGTGCTTATAAGCCTGATAGGGATGCGGACAATCCTCATCCGATAGTGAGGATAAAGTTGATGCAAACACTAGGAAGAAAAAGAAAAACAAGGAAACTGTAGAGAATGATGATGACTCTGACTTCATTGTAGATGAGGACAATTTAGTAGAGGATTATGAGGTTGATTTGGAACACTATAAGGCTACAGTAGACCCAGATGTTAGTGAAGGTGAGGAATCAGAGGATGAAATGGAAAATGAGGTTGAAGTAGATTTAGATGACTTTGACAGTTTGAGTGATGAGGATGAGCCTAAGTTGCACAAGTCACTCAGGAGGAACATGAAACAGAAGATGAGAAGCAGATCAAAGAATGATGACTGTCCATTTTATCTTACTCAAACATTTTACTTCTAGAGCTGTTATGAAGAAGATGGTGAAGGACTTTGCTGTGGAAACCAGGAGACAGCTGAGAATAGTGAAGAATGATAAGGTTAGGTTCAGGGTTATTTGCCAGGGTATTAATCCACAACTTGGTGGTAGTTGTGCCATTAATGCAGATAAGTCAAAGTTGGGGGCATTTATGTAAACCATAATAAGTTTCCAGCCCTATAAATGCTTGATAATTCCCGATCTGTGGTTTTGTGGTCGTTTTTAGACATCACACGGTCAATAGTGGCTATGTTTGAAGGCAAAACAGATGGTGGCGTTTGGTGGTTCATGGCGGCCGAAAAACTATTTAATTCCGGTAAAATTATTTTTTTGTTGGTTTCCTTATAAAGATTATTGGGTATTAAATATGCACAAAATCATATAAAGAATCGTGTATGTTTGTAGGTTTTTGATAATGATTTGTGGGTATTTATTTTATATTTTCAGTTTGTTAATATGTCAAAGAAATTATGTCTTTGTTCAATATTATAAGCCGGAGCTGATTCATCTGCGATCTGACAGCTGTGAGAAACGGTGATGGTTCATCACGGTCGCTCAGCAAGTACGTTAGGATCTACTTCTATTTTATGATATCCTACTGTGTATATTAAACCTAACTTTAATTATGATGCAAAAGCCACATGTTTTGCATAAGGGTAGAAGATGGTATCCTTCCATTTGAAATTAAAACGGAAACAACAATCAACCGTTTTCACAGGTTCAAGACACGCTATTTACTCTTCATTAATTCTTTTAATAAGTTGTTCCATCTTTATTGCTGCATATTCAGGGTTTTATTTCTCATAGGCGACTGACTTCAATGAGTGGGTGAAAGGTTTTTTTTTTAAGTTTATTAGATTACCGTGTTCAGTATCATAGTCATTAGCTTTCATAATCTGTTATGGATGATATTATGAGTTATTGACTTTGTATGAAGTTGTAAACACCCAAATTGCCTTTCACATTAATACATTATATAAATTGACTTTTCATTTAAAAAAGGTGGTTTAAAGTTTAAATCTAACTATCCACTTTCCAAGGCTATCAGGTAAAACTCACAAAATAACTAAACCAGTGGGAACAAATTATTATTTTGTTATGATACAACAATAACTAAAAAAATACTTTTGAGGTAGCCACCTTAAATTAAAGGTCTATTTAAATTGTATTTTTCTAAGACTCATGGTTATTTAGGTTTGTTTAAAGATGATTTGGATAACGAAATGGGTCAGATCAAGTGCACTTTCCATTGCAGCTACGGATGTCCGTCTTCTGCGCCTGATAATTTGCTACATCTATTTTAACACTGGTTATGAAAGCTAATACTTAATTACCTTTTCGCGCTGAAGATTAAAAAATTAAAACTCACCCTACACACAATTAAATACTGAAACATTTTTCGTTGTGGGTTAACTGATTCTAAGGTGCATACGATGAACGAATGCCGAAACTAATGTTGCAATTTGCTATGAGAAGTGAGATGTTGACTTTTTTTGTAACGGGTACACTTTTAACTTAAGATTTGTTATAACTATCAATTAAAGTTTCTAGGATAACACAACATCCTAAAATCAAATGAATGTAATCTTTGTATTGAAATGTTTTATTACATTTGATAATATAATATATTATTTCGGTATGCAGTCCCGCTTGGTACATTAGGCACAACACCACCAAAAACTTTTTGGTGAAAAAAAAATTGTTTCGGTGTTTGAATTGCAAAGGATTGAAAGAAAAAAAACAATAGTGTTTATTGTGTGTTGGGTTCAGTTGAGACCACAGTTACCAGAACAAAGACTTTTTGTTAGTTTATGATGTATGTTGTAAGCTAAGGGGCTGATTATGTAATTATATCATAGTTTATGTAGAAACCCTAAGGGCTGCGCACTTATCCACGGGCCCTGCACACTTAGCTTAAGTGCCCAGGCCCATCAGCTTTTCTTATAAATAGAAAGCTAGTGCAGCTTATTAGGGTTAGGGTTTTGGTCATCTTTGATAGCACAAGAGACAAGGGTGCGTACTTAATGTATATTCCATGGTGTTTCATTGTTTATTATTAGTAATGGAAGCTTGAATCTCTTTAACTTGTGTGTCGGTTTTACAAGTTTTATCTAGTTTCTTAGTTTTTCAAGATTCATCACTTAAAACACCTAATCAATAGGTGTTTCTGAGTGATAACAATCTTTTGCACTAACAAGATCTAGTATTTGGGACTTACAATTTGGTATCAGAGCCTTTGTGCTGTAGATTGTATCTGTTTAAGATACCAAAACCCTCATGTTGTTTAGTTTTTCTTAAAAGTTTTATAAACTTTTGTGTTTTTATCAAAAAAAAGGAGAGTTGCTTATCAAGTTGCTTCAAAAATCGTTCGGTGTTGTGTTTCTAAGGTGTTAAAAGTAGTTTATCTTGAGTAGAAACATCATCCAAGCATTTCAGACTAAGTGAAAAAGTCTTGGATAAGTGTAGCTGAGTTAGTGCTTGTCAACAGACGGTTTTGCGCACTTATTTCTTGTTTTGCGCACTTGTTTCATGTTTTGCGCACTTAACTCATAAAGTTGCATACTTATTTCCTATTCTGTGCACTTAACTCATGTCTTAATGTGCGCACTAAACTCATAAGTTGCGCACTTATTTTTTGGTCTGCGTACTTAGCTCAAGTCTTCAGTATTTTAAAATTTCTTTGTCTCCGCGCACTTAACTAGGGTTTCTGCGCACTTAATCAGAAAATTCCTAGTTTTCTGCGCACTTGCTGAAAATTGTGTAGTTTTGTGTACTTATCTAGGGTTTCTGCGCACTTACCAAGGAAACCCTAGTTGTCTGTGTACTTATCAAAAACTGCGCACTTATCAGGAGACAAGAGATTGACCGTGTAATTGCTATTGTTTTAGGTTATTGCATAATTAATTCTGCGCACTTATCAAATGAGACTTTGGGAGACAGTGGTTTAGCCTTCTGTGGCTTTATCACAGTGTACTTATTCGTGTGTTCTAGTCGTTATTCTACCCAAAATTTCTCGTGCCATCAGATCATCAGACCATTAAATCTGCATACTTAATTCTGCATACTTAAAATCTGCGCACTTAAGATCTGCGCACTTAAAGACTGCTCACTTAAATTGAGGACTGTGGACTTAATTTTGGACTTTAATCTTTTAAATCAGAAAATCAAACTTAAAATCAACCTTAATCAATGGTTGGTAACAATAACAATAACAACTTAACCATGAATCCTATAACCTAAGCTGAACTGGAAACTGGAATAATAACTCGAATCCCTAAGTTAATCGGTGCACAAGATTATGGGACCTGGAAGAACCGAATGAAAGCGTTCTACTATGTTAACGACTTCACCCAATGGACTTCCGTACAACTTGGACCTCACATTCCAGTGAGGACCACTGAAGCAGGAGAAGTGTTTAACACTGATCCAACTACCTACACTGACCTCGATAAGCAGCTGCTACAGAGGGATCACAAAGCTTATGGTGCCCTCACCATGGCCTTGTCCAATGACGTGTACAACATGTTTGAAGAATACACTTCTGCTCATGATCTGTGGTTTGCTTTAAGTGAATACTATGAAGGAAATGCTGAAATGAGACAAAACAAACAAGATATGATTCAAAAGGAATATGATATGTTTGGAAGTGTTCGGGGTGAGAGCTTGTCTTCTCACATTGACTGGTTCATGAGTTTGTTGACTAAGATGAAGAAAGCAGGCATTCCAGTCAACAACAGAAACTCTATCAAGAAATTGCTAGACTCTCTGCCCAAGGAATGGAATCTACAATGCATGCTGATTAAGAAAGAGTATCTGGATGCTCAATCTACTTTGGCTGATCTCATCAATACTCTGAAGTCATTCGAAATGGATATCACCAAAAGGGAAATGAATCAGACTGTTCCGAAAGTCACTCCTAGCACTGCTATGAAGAATCTGGCGTTAATGACTCCAGTAAGTGAAATGGGTTCAAGTTCATTACCTGTGTTGGATCAGTGGCTGTTTCTATGAACACTTATGTGTTTGATCAGATTTATATAAGAGTTATTAAGCAGCGGAAAGTTAAGTGTTCAAAGGTCTAAAAGATCACTTTGATGAGGAGTTATTACTCCCCCTTGACTGAATAGTAAATGAGAAACAATAAATGATCTAAGTATAAAGCAGAAATAGCAGTTTATGTTTCTCAGATGTGAAGTGGAAATTATGAGTTTAAAGCTTGAAGGATTTCAATATAATTTCAAAGATATTACACAAAATCACATATCTAAAATAGATGAACAAACTCATCTATTTATAGACTATTGTACTAAACTGAAGTCTGAAGTAATCTAAGATATTTAACAAAGATATTATGCTAAGATAAGCTTTACATCAGTCTGTACATTGAAACTTGAAATCAAGACTTTAACAAAACAATATAATAGTAAAACTGCTGATCTTTCAGTCGGTTAGAAGCTTCTGATGGAAAGTGCTGATGAGTGACAAACTGCTGATGAGCAGTTTGTCTTCAGTAGTTCTTCAGTGAAATGTCTGGTTAGACTTCAGAACTTCTGATGAATTTACTCTTCAGTACTTTGTGTTTGTTCTTCAGTACTTCTTCTATTTGTTCTTCAGCAGTTCTATACTTAGGCAGATATGGAAAAGACTAAGGTTATCAAAAGGTGGTTTCTTCAATCCTCTTCGTCCCAACAATCTCCCCCTGGATTGATGAAGCCAAAACCTTATCTATCCTTTATTGTTGTCCTTTTCTCTCTTCTAACATCCTCCAGATTTCTGCTGTCATCCGGGTGGTAAGAGTACATCTTTGTTGCTCAGTGAGAGGACCAAGTTCAGGTGTTAAATGTTGAATGGTGAGAAGGTCTTTGGACGATAAAACACTCAACTCCTTTGAGTTTCTATAGACCTTACTTGAACGGTCTCTCCTGGTCACAAGTACTGAGTTGGATTCAGTAAATGACCATTTCACAATGTTTACCTTTGACCTGTCAAAGTCAGAGGCATAGGAAACCAAGCCTGTTTCCTTAGGTTGACCTGATTGAGGAATGTCTTCGATTTCAGTGACTCTCAGGTGAGACTCTTGACTTCCTTGTAATTCAGCAGCACCTTGGATTGGCATATTGGGCAGGTGATGCTCTGTAACAACCCTTGTATGTGTTTCTTCTTGAATGGATTGTTGTAACTGATAAGCATAGGTAGCCTTGTCTCTGAATTGGGTTAAGATGGGTTTCTCTTCAACATCAAAATCACCATGTACCAACTGATCTCCTTCTAACAGAATCATCTTGAAGTCAGTCTTGACAATGGGATCTCCATCTGCTTTTCTTTTAGTGGCTGGCTTTCTTAATGTACCAGATGGTCTTTTGACAATAGAAGTTGTTTGGACTTCTTGGCTTTCAAATTTTTCTGGTTCAGCAGCTTTCTTTGCTTTGAGTTTCTTGTAAGCCTCATAGAGAGTTTGTTCTTTCCATTTGCTGATTGAGGCTTTTGAACCATAGTCATTAGCCACTAATTCTTCAATCACTTCGGCTCTTTTGGCTTTCCTCTCATTTTCAGTTGCTATTCTGTCAGATAGCATCTGAGCTCTTCTTGTCAGTTCTTGTGTTGAGAGTTTCTTGAGGGCCACTTGTTTGGATTTGGAGTTCTTTGTAATGAATTTTATTAGCTGTGCTCTTTTGTCATCTTCAGCAGCAGCTTCAAGTGCTCTCTCTTCAGCCTCAAGCTCATCAAGTTTTTCTTGATATTTGATCAGTTTTTCATCATAGTTCAAGTCTTCTCTAGTTTCTAGGCTGTTCCATACTCTGTCTTCTTTTGCCTTCTTGGCAGCTTCTTTTAAACTCTTCTCTAATAATTCTTTTGACATCCTGATGGGAGTAGGGTTTAAAACAGCTGTAGAAGTTGTTGTAGGCAAAGGAGTGAGAGCAGGGTCTTTTTCAGTTGCCTTAGGAACTTCTGATGATGGTTTTGGAGGTAGAACTGCTGATGTGGTAGGTTTGGTCACAACTGCTGAAGGATTGTCTTCAGTAGTTTGAGAAATGTAATCAGCAGTTACCTCTGATGCCTTAGGTAACTTGAACTCTGGTGCTACTTCTTTTCCTGGTCTTTGTGTTGGTCTATCAGCTTCTTGATCAGGATTTTGTCTTTGTGTAGCATCTGTTGTTGGTTCCTTAATCATCTCCCCCTTTTTGGCTTCATCCACTTCTGGAAGCCGAATAGAATGAGATGTTGCAGCAGACAACCTTGCAAGTTGATCTTGAGTTTCATCCATTTTCTTGTTCAACTCTGCAAGTCTCGAGTTGATCAACCCAAACTGATTGTTAGCTTTTAACTCCCAAGCAGTTGTGAAGGGTTTGAGTTGATCAGTAATAATTTGTTTGAGTGCCTGATACAGGGGACCATCTGGGCTGCATAGTTGGTTCAAGTCTATGCTTGTGAGCCCAGTGAATTGGGTAGGTTGTTTTGGTGAAGGGGTGAGTTTTGGGTGATCTTCAGATTGCTCTGAAGATGCCAGTTGTGGGGATTTTTGGGCTAACTGGTCTTTAACCTGATCTTTGGTGACCAGCTTCTTGAGCTTGGAGACCTTAGATGCAGGACCTTCAATATCAACCGTCAATTCAGTTTGTGGAAGTTTTGATTCATCAACCAACTTAATGGAATCATCTGAATCCCTGATAGTGTCCTCAGAGAGGGCAGGATCAGTTATATCATGAGCTGGACCCAAACCAGTAGTCTCATGAACCTCTTTGTCTTGGTCCTGAGGTTTTCCTACTTCTGGCCTTAGGCCTTCATCAGTAGTTGCCAGATTTGAGGTCTTAGCTATGTTACTACTGTCCTCAGGTTCACCACTGGGTGATAAGTGAGTAGTAGCAGCCTCAAAAATACCAAAAGTTTGTAAGTTTGGGCTTACAATCCCTTGTTCATCCTCATCTCTCTGTGTTGGGCTAAAGGGATCCACATTCATGTCAACTTCTGAAGGCATCTCCCCAATTTGATGTGTTGTAAGGGGAGTGACATGTGGTGAATGGGTTCCTTTAAGTCCTGAGAGAAGTTGGGCAATTTCTATGGTTGTATGTGAGGGTTCAGGTTCAGTAGTTTGGATGGGTTGGTGTTCAGGAGTTTGGGTGGGAATGGTTTCAGCAGTTTCAAAGGCAGGGTCAACAGTTACTTGTTTCTTAAATCTTTTTCTTTTAAATATAACTGTGACAGGTTTTCTTTTGGGTGGTGGAGAAGGAGTGTGCTGAGAGGATGTTTCAGCCATTTCCTTTTCAAGTGCAGATTGCACATCAGTAGTTTCAGGTTTCTCCAGTTCCTGAACTTTCTTTTTCAGTGACTTGGTTGTTTTTGGTTTTTGTTGTTTAGGCTTTTTAGTTATCTTTTTGGGTTTGGAAGATGTGGGTTCCTTGGGGATGGGTTGTTCTTCCCCTTGGTCATCTTCAAGCAAAAGTGCTGGTTTGTTGTGCCTAGAGAATACTTGAGCAGTTAAAGGATTTAAAGTTGTTGTTTTTCCCTCAAGTACTCCCTCACCAAGTTCTTTTATTATGCACTGCATAACAAACCTTGGATACAACAAAAATCTCTTTTTATCATTTTGATGATGTAAAACCAGTTCATTGAAAAATAGTTTTGATGCCTTGAAAGAGGTTTCATTTATGATGGAATGAAAAATAGGTTGAAAGGTTGAAGGCATCTGATCTATTGACCCAGTTTTAGGACTAAGACACATAATAATATAATGAAATAACAGTTTATATTGTGGGTCAAAATATTTTTTGTAAACTGTTGCTTGTGCCAAAGTACCTTGATAGCCACATTCTGTCATGGTCAGATGAATATCTGAGGTTGGAATTTGTTCAGGTGCCTCAGAATCCTTCAAACCAAGCCTGATGCTTAGTGTTTCTGGTGAGATGGCCATCAGTTTCCCTTTTATAGAAGATTTGAGGGAAATCACTTCATTATTCACCTTCACCGTTTCTGAATTTGCCCAGAACTCATTAAGAGTTTCTTCATGAATGGGTGGATCAATGGTGAAAGCATCATAATATTGGGATTTCATGATGAGATCAAGTATCTCATCATACTGGGACCAGGCTTCATCTTTAACAAAGTAGCCTCTTTGGTTGTGTCCCTGTTTTAACACGAGAGCCATGGATATTTTTGATCGAACAGTGATTTTTAGGTTAGAGAAGGGGTTTTGCTTTGAATTTGAGAGAGAAAGAGGGAATTTTGCTTTTTGAATGGATAAGTGTTGGAACAGGGTATTTATCAGAGGTTTTTAACCGACTAGGTCAAACTTCTGACGAGTGAAAAGTCTGTTTTACCCTTTTAGTCAAACTGCTGAAGAAGAAAGGTTTCTTCATCAGTGGTTTTAGTTTTCTCATCAGCAGTTTCAACTGCTGATGCAGATGACTCTTAAAGCACTTTTCTAACTTCTGATTTTCATCAGTAGTTACATCCATTTTGAAAATATCCTAATTTGATGTTTATCAGTAGTTTTCAAATTTGTTCATCAGAACTTTCTCTTTTCTCAAATTTTTGATCTTCAGAGGTTTATGACAGATAAGTATGTAAGTGAAAAATAAAATATGTGCAGAATTAAAAAGTGAAACACTTACAGACTTTCTTCTAAGTTTAACATCCCAAGCATGGATACTAACCTCTGAAAAGTTGTTGAATCAAGGGGTTTGGTGAAAATGTCAGCTATTTGATTGGCTGTTGTGACATGCTTCACCTCAATCTTGCCTTTTTCATAGCAATCTCTTATGAAATGATACCTGATTTCAATATGTTTAGTTTTTGAAAACTGAACAGGATTTTGAATGATGCTAATGGCAGATTTGCTGTCTACAAAAAGTGGAGTCTTGGTCTCTTTGATTCCATAATCAAGCAGTTGATATTGGAGCCATTGTATCTGTGAAGTACAGCTTGCAGCAGCAATGTATTCAGCTTCAGCTGTTGAAGTTGCCACAGATGTTTGTTTCTTTGATTGCCAGGACACCAGACAGTTTCCTAAGAATTGACAACTACCAGATGTTGATTTTCTTGACATTTTGCAGCCTGCATAGTCACTATCTGAAAAAGCAGTTAACTTGGTATTGCTTGAAGCAGGATACCAGATCCCCAAAGTAGGACTTCCTTTCAGATATCTGAAGATTCTTTTGACTGCAATTAGATGAGATTCTCTTGGTGCAGATTGGTATCTAGCACAGACACAAGTTGAAAACATGATATCTGGTCTAGAAGCAGTTAGATATAAAAGAGAACCTATCATACATCTATACATGGTTTGATCAATGTGTTTCCCTTGATCATCTGGTTCAACTTGTGTGATTGGTGTCATGGGAGTGGAACATGTTTTACAGTCTTGTAAATAAAATTTGTTCAATAATTCTTTAACATATTTTGATTGATGTATAAATGTTCCATTTGATTGTTGCTTGATTTGCAGTCCCAAAAAGTACTGCAATTCTCCCATTGTACTCATTTCAAATTTTGATTGCATGAGTTTCTTAAATTCTTCACACAGTTTTGAATTTGTTGAACCAAAAATGATATCATCAACATATATTTGAACAAGTAAGACATGATTTCCAACATGTTTTATGAAAAGAGTTTTATCAATGGATCCCCTTGAGAAGTGATTCTTTAGTAAAAAGTTGGAGAGTGTTTCATACCAGGCTCTTGGAGCCTGTTTTAGCCCATAAAGAGCTTTGTCAAGTCTGTAAACCCAATCAGGATGAGAAGGATCCTCAAACCCTGGAGGTTGACAGACATATACTTCCTCTTTTATTTTTCCATACAAAAATGCACTTTTGACATCCATTTGATAAACTTTAATGTTGTTGGAAATTGCATAAGCTAAAAATAACCTGATAGCTTCAAGTCTTGCAACTGGTGCAAAGGTTTCATCATAATCAATTCCTTCCTCTTGGGAATAACCTTGTACCACTAGTCTTGCTTTGTTCTTGATTATCATACCAGCCTCATCTGATTTGTTTCTGAAGACCCATCTTGTTCCAATTGGTTGCTTGTTGTCAGGTAAGGGACAGATTTCCCAAACCTGTTGTTTCTTGAATTGAAGCAACTCTTCTTGCATTGCCTGCACCCAATTGTTGTCTTTGAGGGCTTCTTGATACTTCTTTGGTTCCAACTGAGAGATGAATGCTGAGAATAAGCAAAAGTTGGAGAGCTGGTTTCTTGTAAGTACCCCTGAGGCAATATCACCCATGATTTGTTCTAATGGATGATCCTTGTGTTCAATCAGTTGTTGTAAGCCTGTACTGGATGATGGCTCTACAGTTTCTTCAAATAAACCACTGAGATTGATAATATCTGGTTCAGCTGTTATTTGAACTTCAGGAGTTTTAGGTTCAGCTGAATCAGGAGTTTCAAAATGTTCATCAGTAGTTCCTGAAGTAGAAGCTATTGAAACTTCTGAAGGTTTAATAGTTGATCTTCTGACTGTGTTTGGAGTCCATGGTGCAGGACTATCATCTTCAAATCCTTGAAAAACATTTTGAGGAGGTTTGGATGATTCAACAGTCTTTTCAGGTCCGAAATGAAAACTGTCAAGATCAAATAATTCAGCAGGATCTGCTGGAATAAGAGTGTGTTTTGATTCATTGAACTTGACATTCAGTGTTTCTTCTACTATCCTGGTTCTTGAATTGAATACTTTGTAAGCTTTTCTCAATGGAGAATAACCAAGAAAATAACCTGTATCAACTTTTGCAGCAAACTTAGAGATAGAGTCTTTGATGTTGAGGATAAAACATTGACATCCAAAAGCCCTGAAGAAGGAGATAAGGGGCTTAATGTCATGAAGAATTTCATAGGCAGTTTTGGTATGTCTCTTGTTGATAAGAACTCTATTCTGAACATAGCATGCAGTGTTGACTGCTTCAGCCCAAAAATACAAAGGTAGGCCTGAATCAGCTAACATTGTTCTGGCTGCTTCAATTAATGTTCTGTTCTTTCTTTCTACTACACCATTTTGTTCAGGAGTTCTGGGAATGCTGAACTGTCTAACAATCCCTTTAGACAGACAGAATTCATCCAGAGTCTTGTTCCTGAACTCTGTCCCATTGTCACTCCTGATGACTTTGACAGATAGAGAGTATTGCTTCTCTACTTGTAGAATAAAGAACTTGATGATTTCAGCTGCCTCATCCTTGGAATATAAGAAGAAGACCCATGTGAATCTTGAGTAGTCATCAATGATGACCAAGCAGTACTTCTTCTTACCAAGGCTCATAATCTTGACTGGTCCAAATAAGTCCATATGGAGTAATTGAAGACATGCAGTTGTTTTTGATTCTTCAATAGACTTATAAGAGGACTTATGCTGTTTACCTTTAAGACAGGAAACACAGTGTTCTTTGCACTGATATTCCTTCAAAGGTAGACCTCTGACCAAGCCCATTTTTGTGACTTTATTGATGGTTTTAAAGTTCACATGGCCAAGTCTCCTATGCCAGAGATCATTTTCTGAAGTTGATGCCTTTGAGAAGAAACAGGCAGTTTTGTTCAATACTTTGTCTTTTTCAATGTCCACTGCATAGACATTGCCACATCTTTTGGCAATTAGCAAAGTATGATCTTCAATGATCTTCTCTATCAACTTCTGGCCTTCTGGTGATATGATCTTGCATGCTGTCTTTGTGAAAAAGGAAGAATATCCTTTGTCACACATTTGAGAGACACTCAGCAAGTTGTACTCAAGGTTTTCAACCAGATTGACCTTGTCAAACTGCATTTTGCCTGAGGATACATTGCCATATCCTAGCACATATCCCTTGGCATTGTTCCCAAAGGACACAAATCCTTCTCTTTGACTGATAAAATTGTTTATCAGGTATCTGCATCCAGTCATGTGCATTGAGCCTCCACTATCCACATACCATATGCTATTCAAACCTCTGGAGACTCTCTGCACAAGATAGCAAATTAGTTAGTTTTGGCAACCCAAGCCAGTTTGGCTTTGGGTTTGCTCTTGAGAACAGGTGCAGCTTGTTGTGGACCATTTTTAGTAATCCATGTCTTTTTGGCAATGGATTTGTCATTAAGAACAATGGTGGGTTCTTTTTGGTTTCCACCATCAACTTTGGTCATCAGAAGTTTGACCAGGTTTATCAAATCTTTAACTTCAGCAGTTTGTGAATCTGCTGATGAGTTAGGTGAAACTTCTGAATTTGAACTTTGAGAAGATGACCTTTGTTGAGATAAAGGCTTCTTCTTAGAAAGGGTTTTGTTTGATTGTTGTTTGTTGGGAAAAAAGGTATTTTGAAAATCTTGTTTTATCTGTTTTCCCACAATCAGTTGTTGTCTTTATTTATTTAACTGATTTACCTTTCTAAATTTGCAAAGTTCAGTTATGTGGTTAAACAGACCACATATTTCACATGCTTTTGCCTTCTCTTTCCTTTTAGATAGATCAAGAGAGCTAGAAGGCAATTTACTGACAAAATCTGATTTTTGAAATAGGTCATCAGCAGTTTTCAGGATCTCAACTCCTGATGTAGTTGAAACTGCTGATGGCTTATTGTCAGTAGTTTTAACTTCTGCAGTACTTCCCTTTTTAAGGAAGTTCTGATGGTAGGATGTGCATTCCTCCATATCAGAAGTTTGAATCAATTTCTTCCCATCATTATCAGTTTTGTGGGTGAAATCTGTTGGTGATTCAGTGTGGGTATATCCAATGCCAAACTTAACATTGGCTGCAGTTTGTTTGTTAAGTAACATTTGATACCCTTTACAAGACTCAACCCATTTTTCACAATCAACCTTGGTGTCAGCAAGCTCTTGTCTGACTTTTCCTAGGCTGTCTATCATGGTTTTAATTTGTGCTTCTGTTTCAATGGATTTATCATTTAGTTTGGAAATTTCTTTGTTTTTCAACATGACTTTTCTTTCCAAATCACACTTCATTTGTGTGTATTTTCTTTCCATGTCATTGGATTTGCCTTGTAAATGCACATTGGTTTCTCTAATTAAAGCAAATGATTCTTTGCAAGATTTAGTGCAAAGCTTTAACAGAGATTGTTGTGATACCTGTGTGAGAGCAGAATTTGAAGAGTATCCTTCAAAGGCCATTAAGGCAAAATTCTTTCTGCCATTATCAGGTTCTCCCCAGTTGACATCATAGACCTTATTGTCTGAATCCTGACTGCATTCTGACGTGTCATAAGGAAGACTGCTCCAATCAACATACCCTGAGGTAAATAAGCTCTGTTGCTGAGGGGGTTGTTGAGTTTGTGCAGGAAGTTGAGCAGTTGGAAATGGAGGCATGAGCTGCTGTTGTTGTTGAGCAGGCATCTGTACATATTGTACTTGTGGCACATATTGAACATTTGGAGCTTGTGCCTGTACAAAATGAGCACTCCCATTAGTTCCATTATTCCTATTGTATGAGGGGTTATATTGATTTCCAGGGGACATTTGTTGGTTATAGCTAGAGCTTCTACATTCTCTAGCAAAGTGTCCCAACTTTTGACACTTATGACATCTCAATTTAGATTTGTCAAAACCAACTTTTGTTGAATTGTTTAGTCCTGGAAATTTCCTTCCTGACCTCTTGTAAAATTTGTTAGTTTTTAAGCTTAACAAGGCCAGTTGGTGCAATATTTCCATTTCTTCTAAGTCATCACTGCTAAAATATTTTAAATCATCCATGATGAAACACATGTTGTCAGCAGTTTGACTTAGTTCCTCATTGTCATAAGCTGGGAAAGATCCATCTGATGAGATCCCAGCTGTTATGTCAATGTGGTCAAAAGAACCAAAATTATTAGAACAGGATGGTGAGTCATGTCCTAATAAGGCTGTGCTACCCGGAGTATAGTCATCAGCAGTTTTACCAGATTCTTGAAGCTTTTTCTTTTGATTGATTTCTCTTTCAAAAGTTAATAATTTACCATGTAACCTAGTTAGGTTCAAGGTGTTAAAATCAGAACTGGTTCTGAGGACTATTGAGTAAGTTTCCCATTTTGAAGGTAAAGACCTTAAAAATCTATGTAACATAGATTCAGTTGTATAGGTCTGATTGTTTATTTTTAACTCAGATATGAGTGAAGAAAATCTTTCAAACTGTTGAGTTAAAGTTTCACCCTCTATGTGAGTAAAAGTTTCATATTGTTGAGCTAGTATTTCTCTGATGTTGGCTATCACCTCAGCAGTTCCTGCAAACTGCTCTTTTAGGCAGTCCCACAGCTCTTTGGCACTTTCACAATGTAAAAGGCCAGCATAAATTTCGTTTGGGAGAGCCATAGCCAACATGGAGAAAGCTTTTGCATCAAGCTCAAACTTTAGGAAATCTTCCTCCGTGTATTCTTTTGGATCCTTTGGTCTTTCAGTCTTACCCTCTGGATCAGAAACAACTGGTTTGTGAGGTCCAAAAACTACAGACCTCCAACATCCAGTGTTTGTTTGAGAGATAGTATGTGCCAACCTTTTAGACCAGATGTTATATTCATTTCTGACTAACATAGGAGGTTTGTTGGCAGATCCAGTATTGTAGGGATCCATTTTTAAGAAGTTTGGATTTGTCAATACTTTCTTAAAGTGATGGATTTAAAAAGTGAGCCTTTTATCCTTTTTATTGAATATCAATATTGAGCCTGTGTCTGAATCTCAATTTATTAGATTGATTTTGATCAGATTAACCAGAAGCTCTGATACCAATTGTTGGATCAGTGGCTGTTTCTATGAACACTTATGTGTTTGATCAGATTTATATAAGAGTTATTAAGCAGCGGAAAGTTAAGTGTTCAAAGGTCTAAAAGATCACTTTGATGAGGAGTTATTACTCCCCCTTGACTGAATAGTAAATGAGAAACAATAAATGATCTAAGTATAAAGCAGAAATAGCAGTTTATGTTTCTCAGATGTGAAGTGGAAATTATGAGTTTAAAGCTTGAAGGATTTCAATATAATTTCAAAGATATTACACAAAATCACATATCTAAAATAGATGAACAAACTCATCTATTTATAGACTATTGTACTAAACTGAAGTCTGAAGTAATCTAAGATATTTAACAAAGATATTATGCTAAGATAAGCTTTACATCAGTCTGTACATTGAAACTTGAAATCAAGACTTTAACAAAACAATATAATAGTAAAACTGCTGATCTTTCAGTCGGTTAGAAGCTTCTGATGGAAAGTGCTGATGAGTGACAAACTGCTGATGAGCAGTTTGTCTTCAGTAGTTCTTCAGTGAAATGTCTGGTTAGACTTCAGAACTTCTGATGAATTTACTCTTCAGTACTTTGTGTTTGTTCTTCAGTACTTCTTCTATTTGTTCTTCAGCAGTTCTATACTTAGGCAGATATGGAAAAGACTAAGGTTATCAAAAGGTGGTTTCTTCAATCCTCTTCGTCCCAACAACCTGTATATGTGGATTCAATTGGTGGTGGAAGTTCAAGCTCGGGAAAGACACTCTCATACTCTGAAAGGCTGCAAAGACACTTAATCCACAGCTTACAAAGCTTGCTACCGAACATGTTGAACTCTTCAACACATACATGACTAGCTTTGAAGCTCTGAAGACTGGTGACCTTAAGAATGAGATGATGACACCTGAAGACATGTACCAGGTTGATCCGGATGATATGGAAGAAATGGATCTCAAATGGCAGATGGCTATGATCACTCTGAGGGTGAAAAGATTTCAAGACAGAACTGGTAGAAGAATCGGAATGGGTAAAGCTGGTTTTGACTAGTCAAAGATTTCATGCTACAACTGCAAGACTCTTGGGCACTTCAAATATGAGTGTCCCACTCTGAATCAAGATGAGATCAAACCGGCTAAAAGAATGGTGGCGATCACTGATGGGAATGAAGCAAATGAAAAGAATCCACAGAAAGCGCTGGTGGTTGAAGACTTTGATTGGGGAGAGGAGGCAGCTGCGGCTGAAGCTGACGTGAACAAAGCTTTGATCGCCAAAATTTGCACCAAATCCACAAATGGTGTGAATTCACTGGAAGGGTCGTCAGCTGAAATGCCAAAGGTGGAATGCTAGAAAATGCAGGTCTAAAGGGAGTGTTGATTGCTGAAAAGGGAAAAAAAGCGACCGCTGAGGAAGCACTGATAGTTGAGAAGACACTCACTACCAAAGTAGATGAGAAGCCGCAGGATGTGCCCAAGAAAGCTGAGGAAAGATATCTGAATAAACTGCAGAAATGGTTAATAGCTCTTATGAGATATCTATGGCATGTTGATAGCAGCGCTTCAAGGCATATGACTGGACTGAAAGAACACCTCAAGAACTATCGGTTCATTGATGGAGAATTTTGTAGTGTTCGCTGGTATGAGACCCTGTCCTCATATCTGTTGCAAAACGGATACACCAAAGGAAAAATCGACATGACCTTGTTCACCAAAGAAGTCAACAAACACTCTATTCTGGTTCAAATATATGTAGACGATATTATCTTTGGTTCAACTGATGAAAATTTGTGCAGGGAATTCGAAAGCATCATGAAGTCTCAGTTCGAAATGAGCATGATGGGAGAATTGTCATTTTTCTTAGGTCTGGAGGTCCAGCAGAAGGAAAACGGAATTCTCATTCATCAAGCCAAATATACAAGAGACATCTTGGCAAAGTACAACCTGTCTGGCTGCAAGCCGTCCAACACTCCTTTTGCTGCTCAAACTACACTTGTATAGGATCTTCAAGGACCATCAGTGAATCCACACACGTATCGATCAATGATAGGGTCCTTGATGTATCTCACAGCCAGCAGACCAGATATCATGTGGGCATTTGGATGCTGTGCTCGCTTTCAGTCAAATCCCAATCAATCTCATGAAACTGCAGTCAAAAGAATCTTCTGCTACCTCAAAGGAACACCAAAACTCGGTTTATGGTATCCTAAGAGTGACAATTTTGATCTAATTGCGTACTCTGATAGTGATCATGCAGGTTGCAGGATTGACAGAAAATTTGTCTCTGGTGGTTGTCAATTTCTGGTAAATAGGCTCGTGTCCTGGCAGAGCAAGAAGCAGAAAACAGTGTCTATCTCCACTACTCAGGCTGAATACACAACTGCATCCAATTGTTGCTGTCAAGTGTTATGGATACAAAATCAGCTGTTGGATTACGGTTTGAATGTCATGAGAACTCCTATCTATATTGATAATGATGCTTGTCGTGACATCGTGAAGAATCCAATTGATCATTCTAAAACTAAACATATAGAAATTCGGATTCATTCCATTCGTGATGCCCACGACAAAGGATATATACAGGTGTTGCCAATAGACACTGCTGATCAAAAGGCAGATATCTTTACAAAAGCTTTTGACAAAACTCGTTTCCGCCAATTGGTAACGTGGCTGGAAATGATCAATTTTGAATGATTTTGTTAAAAAAAAAATCGTCTTGTATATAATATAAAAAAAATCTTATTTTGAGTTAAAACAAGATTTTTGGGGGAGAAAGTAAAACCGGTCTATCCCTACTGCAAAAATTTCAAATTTCAAGAAATGATCGGAACTAATCATATTTTGTCAGCACGTGAATAGGATCCAGAGGATGTTGCGGCTTCAAGCAACGATGTGTCGGTAGATTCAGCTTCAAATCGAGTAAACTGCTACTAGGTGATTAACAGTAAATGTCTACACGGAAAGCTGGATTCCCACTGTGTTATAGGTCTGCACAAGCTGAGTCCGGTCATACATAGGTTGAGAGATCAAAGGACACAGAAAATTTTGTGCATATATAATCAAAAGACACCTAAGAGTTCAAGCTACCAATGCGGGGCTATTCAATCAAATGAGCAACAAAAGACACGCAATGTTAGTGACGTGCAAACAAATATAGATAGCTCAACAAGCGATCAGATGATCATCTTCTCTGCTTATGGGAACATAGACCTGGAGCTCTCATCATCTGATTGACATAATGATCATCTTCTCTGCTTATGGAAACATAGACCTGAAGCTCTCATCATTATATCTCAATAAACCTTGAGGATTGGTAGGCTTATACCCAACACAAGTGGGGTGCATAAAATTTTCGTCAATATTACCAAAACATGATAAGTCTCATCACCAAACGCATGTTGAAAGACGAGAGGCATGGATTTAAGTGGACAAGTATACCGACAGTTTTTCTTGGGCTGCAGCTATCCAACGGAAAGTTGAAATGTGATCTGGCAGGTATGGTTGGTATGATCTTGAATGCAAAAGGTGAGAAACGGTTAACCCCTACTCTTTAGCTTCTATTTTTTTTGTTACTTAAAAAAGGGGGGGTGCGCACTTGTTGAGCCCTGCGCACTTGTCCTAAGTGCGCAGGCCCATTCCACTGTTATAAATACCCTTTGTAAATTTTTTAACAGCCGTTAATCACTAAAAATCCTAATTTTTTACTTTAAGCCAAATTATCATCATCTTCATTGATCATCACCACCTTAAACCCTATTAATCTCCTTTAATCACCTATTAATCCACTCTTTCTTCTCCATTTTCCGTTGTTTTTGTTCGTCTTTGAGGTAGATTAAGCTTTGACTAATCTGTTGTTGTTGTGATTACAGGGTTTACGTGATCGTTGTGAAGGTTTCAGTTGTGGGTTTTGGGGTTTTGAATGTTGCGCACTTATTTCTTGAAGATTGCGCACTTGTTTCAAAGAGTCTGCGCACTTGTCTCATACATTCAAACCCCTGAAACCTAGACCCCTGCGCACTTGACCTGCGTACTAAAACCTTAAACGAAAGTTTAAGTGTCTGCGTGCTTATTAAGTACGCAGGTTGGTCTGTCAAGGCACTAGGGTTACCATGCCGAAGTCTTGACTGATCTGCGCACTTATCTTATGATCTGTGTTGACTCATGTGACCTGCGCACTTGATAGCCTAAGACTGTGGACTGGACTGAGTACTTAGACCACTAAACCTTATGTGACCTGCGCACTTAACCTTGGACTTCAATGATTATAGATAACTTAACTTTATGAAACCTGCGCACTTATCATACACATCTTAAAACCAAACCAATGAAGCATAATAATCCGTCTAACTAAATCACAAGACATTTATAACTCAAAATGGTCTAAGTCCGTCGTCCGTCTAAGTCTAAGATATCAATCGTTGGTTGTTTGCTTACAATCGAAAATTCTAACTTGCTTTTTCGTGCACGTGACCTGGAACAGATGGCAATTCCGTGGGATAATAGAGGTATGCACAACCAAGCTATCAATCTCGAGACTGATGATCACAAATTCAGAGACGTTGTCGCTTGGATCCGGCAAAGCAGAATCGGATATGCTGTGGAAGACAATCTGACAGTCTACGCAGATCACACTGAAGATTTCTGGAGATCCGCGAGATATGAAGTTGTCGACGGTGTTAGAAGAATCAACGCAACTGTCCGAAAAAAGCCCGTGATTATCACTAAAGATACAGTCAGACGTGTGTTATGGCTTGGAGATCAACCTGGAAACATCAAATTCTTAGTCAAAGCTGATCTTCTGAAAGAGTTCAAGAAAACTGGGTACAAGGGAGAATTCGACAAAAGGAGTGACATCAAGAAAAGTAAGCTAACTCGAGACTAGAAACTAATCTGCCATGTATTCACCATGGCTCTCTGCCACAGAAAAGGAGGATACAATGCACTCAGTCCGGAGTGGTCTAGTGCAATGATCAAAGTCTGCAAAAATGGACTGTTCAACTTGTCCGGGATGATCTTTGACTACATGGTAAAGAACGCCCAATCTGATACAAAGTGGGCCATGTATCCTAGATTCGTGCAAATGATGATAAATGCACAACACAAGAACCTGCCTCATGATGGAGTGTACAATTTTTCCAGAACTGGAAGATTTTTCACTGAGTGCAACACTGTTGATTGGGAGCCGACGTATGAGTGTATGTATCCAGCTCAAAGGTATTCTGGAATCAAAGCACTATACAACAAGATTCAGCAAAAGAAACGAGAATCGGAAGAAGCAAGTCTCAAAGCTGCAGCTGAATCTGTTCCATCTGAAACCGCTCATTCCACTGCTCCACAATCTGCTGAAGAAAGAGCTCGAGAAAAGGCAAGAGGTAAAAGGCTGGCCACTGAAGAAGCCCCCTCTCAAGTTACAAAGAAAAGGAGGCCCGGTTTGTTAGCAGAAGGTAGGGAATCACTGACTGAGGAACAGCTGGAGATGGCACGTAATTTACAGAAAGTTGCTGAATTCAAGAAGGCTGAGAAAAGGAAAAGGAAAAGGAGAGAGGGTTTACCTGCATCCAAATTTCCGGTTGTAGTAACTGAGGAAGAAGTAGAAGATGAGGAGATCCTTGATTCTATGTTCGGTGCTCAGGATCGACCAGGGCCATCCACTGCTATGGCCCAAATTCCCAAGGCTCCAGCAAAGAAACCAACAGAACCGTCCTCTTCAGCTCCTGCTGCACAACGTCGCAAACCAGTGCATCAGGAACTGTATGAGACTTTGGTGAAAGAGGTCGGTAGGACTGCTGCTAAAGAGAATTGCACTCTGAAAAGCTCGGTACACAACAATCAGGAACTTAAAAGAAAGCTGAAGAAGTTGAAACACAAGAATAGGAACCTTGAAAAGATTGTTAAAGATCAAAGATACCTGATAAAGTTCCCAAACAATGTGCAGATGAAGATGTTTGATATGATTCAAGAGCTGCAGAAACAACAGAACATTGAACCTAACATATCATCTGATGAGTTGTTTGACTTTGGAAAGTTTTTAGAAGAAGAAGAAAAGGAAAAAGAAAGAATTGTTGAAGAAAGTGATGTTGATGAAGTAAGTGAAGATGAGATGCCTGAGACGTTCATAGAGTTTGGCGAAGAAGCGGCAACCGTGTATGAGACGGCTGATGGTCACAGAATCAGTTCAGAAAGGCCTACATGGCTTCCAAGAAAAGGGGTTACTGTTCTAGCTTTTCATCAAAACGTCCACCACACCAAAGAAGCTCATCAAGAAAAGATTATCCCGTGGAAGTACAATGAAACAAAGACTTTGTTCGTGATCAAGCGTCGAGGGGGAGTCATTCAGCACTTCAAAAGTCAAACTGACTTGCAATCTCTCCCTCGCTGGGACATAAGGGAGCTCAACAGGGCACACTTCATCAATCCCACTAACAACTCAATTGGAACTTTACTTGCAAGAATGATAGAAAGAGAATGTGCTTGTGATTTCAAAGTCTTCAAGCCCCCAAAGCCAAAACGTCGCATTTCAAAGAAAAGAATTGATCCTGCTACTGGACAAGGTAGGATTACTTATGTGATAGATCCTCCCAAGGTTATGACAAGGGTTCCAATCCATGAAGAGCTTCCTGTTATGTTGAAAGATTTCAAGAAATGGTACTATGACAGTCTGACTGGTGAAGAAGTGATCAAGTCAAAGGATAATGCTGAGATTATGAGAATTTTCGATCCAGTGGATGTCTTCGCTCTTAATTTGTCTGATCTGAATATGTTGTTCGCAAACCAGATCAATGTGGGAGCATGGAATGCTCTTTTTGAGGAAGCTGTACTATTCAGGAGAGCAGTCAATCGTGCTATGAAGCTGAAGCAAGAGCTGCTAGATCTGGTGAACAGAATCAATGCAGCTGACATTGCCAAAGAACAGAAAGAAAGAGCTGCAAAAGAAAAGGCTGCTGAAGCTGATGCTGCACTAAAAACTCAACCTGAAGCAGAAGTTACTCCAGAGGTGATTGCTCAAGAACCTGCAGCAGTATCTGATCCAGAACCACCTGTTCAAGAAGCACCTGCAGCAGAAAGTGTTCCAAAACCACCCGTTATTCAAGAAGAACCTGTTGCTGTTATTGTTCAAGAACCCCTTGTGCAGGAAGAGAGAGAAGAGGGAGACAAGCGTCAATCGACTAAGACAGAGAAAGATCTGGTAGATGTGGTCTAGGGGGAGTATTGCTGGGTTCAGTTGAGACCACAGTTACCAGAATAAAGACTTTTTGTTAGTTTATGATGTATGTTGTAAGCTAAGGGGCTGATTATGTAATTATATCATAGTTTATGTAGAAACCCTAAGGGTTGCGCACTTATCCACGGGCCCTGCGCACTTAGCTTAAGTGCGCAGGCCCATCAGCTTTTCTTATAAATAAAAAGCTAGTGCAGCTGATTAGGGTTAGGTTTTGGTCATCTTTGATAGCACAAGAGACAAGGGTGCGTGCTTAATGTATATTCCATGGTGTTTCATTATTTATTATCAGTAATGGAAGCTTGAATTTCTTTACCTTGTGTGTCGGTTTTACAAGTTTTATCTAGTTTCTTAGTTTTTCAAGATTCATCACTTAAAACACCTAATCAATAGGTGCTTCTAAGTGATAACAATCTCTTGCACTACCAAGATCTAGTATTTGGGACTTACATTGTGCGTGATCCATGTAAGTGGATTTAGGCTTTCAACTTTTCAAGTCAAATGTGTTGTATTTTCGCTTTTGCTAATAAACTAACTATATGTAAACTCATGCTTTTCGTGATCTAACTGTGTTGCGCATACTTAATTTGAGGAAACATCTATTTATAGCAACCTAAGAATTTTAATTTTTGGACCTCTTTGTAGAGAAAGAGGGAGAAAGGAGTAGAGAGAAAGAGATGTTTAAGAAACAGAGTGTTTAAATTGAATAATGAAACAGAAATGTGATGGCGAATAATGAATAAAGAAGGTTTGTGTAATGGAATCAACTTTCTGATTTTGAGTTAAAAGATGAATGGAACACCACGTGTATGGCAACACTATATAGTGGAGGTGGGGTCAACTTTTTCATACATAGTTTACCATTTACATAGCTTATTGGTTTGTTATTTTGTTAACTATTGTAGGTTGGTAATTAATTTTTTCCCAAAATATGCTTATTTCTTTTATGCAAAGTGGGGCAAAACTTCATATTAAAACTAGATAAGGTTAGTATCTACATATCTTTATATTTCACCAATGAGAGCTACTGAAGAAAAAATTGCTAATAAAAACTTCTTGCACAGGTAGAATGACACCAACACGAAGAGACAGTACAACAGCATCAACCACCAACTTCACTTCAGTTACCGGGGTACACAACCACATGTTTACATACATTTGCACAACCATAAGTTACACTTTAACATCTTAATCTTCAATTTGCAGATGAAGAAAACAGGTAAATGCCACATAGAGATGTCTACCTAATGGCACGACCCCCTTACAAAGGTGGTTTACTTATCATAATACTCACTTTGTAACAAACAAGTAAAATGTATTGTATCTAATCATTTGGATCAAATAAGTGATTTAATATTAACGAAGAGTTCAAGAGTTCATCATATCATTTTATATTATACTATAATGTCAAAGCTTGACCTGAAACAAACTATATGACAGTAACAAGAGCAAGAGTGAAACCGCTTACATTTATGAAGCAAGACGGTATAGCGCGCCGCAACGCGCGTGAGGATCTATCTAGTTAAACTTATGAAAAAATATAAAAGAACAAATAGTTGTTAAAAAAGAAAAAAAATAACTTTATTAAACTTTAAGGGTTTTATAATAACTCTATCAAAATTTGGATGCTGAAGCGAATTATTGTTAAACTTTCATATGCTATATCTATTAAAGCTCGGAAGTATGAAAATGAAGAAACAACGAGTAATAACTCGGGTAATGTGGGTGGCTACTCGTGTTCTTTACAGGATATAATCATTTCCTCACAACGATGACAGATCCGTGACCCAATTAACTAAAGAACGAATAAATTAGTAACACACAAGATATAAGTGGTTCGGTCTCGTTGACCTACGTCCACTGAACAAGGTATGTCTTTATTACTTGAACCATTACAAATATAAAGACAGAGATACAAGTGTATTACAAGTGTGTGTGTTTGAGTGGAGAATTGTTCGACCTATCAAAAGGAGGTGAAGCCTCCCTTTTACGGGGGATGTGTGGGCTCGACGTCTACGACCTACTTTAGGAGCGTTGTGCTTGGGCCCAGGAGTTGGGTCTGCCTTCCAGAAGTCCACTCGATTGGATTTTGATCCATAGTTGAATAAAGTAAACTAGCTAAGAATAACGCCTTGTGATTGGTCCACGTGGCGCTCTGCGGTTGTTTGTCAGGGCGGCGCCCTGCCATTGCTACACGTGGCGCCATGTGGTGGACTGAAGAGGCTTCATTTTCTTCTTGGTGGCAGAGGGTGTCAGGCGGCTATCTTCTTCTGGAAGGATAGGCTGAGGTGACGCCTGACACATGGGGAGATGTGCAGCAAGTGGGGCTCAAGGGGAGCTGAACCTTGGCGCAGGCGGCTGCTATCCTGTCACGGGTGGTCATCGCCAGAACTGACGATGCGCTGGCGCTTGTGAGTTTACACTTTGTACATGATTGTTGGCTCATTTTCCCTCCGCCGAGTTTTGTTGGTCCGTGGAGGAATGTTATGGAGATAATATTTGTGGGGTAGGTGCGCCTAAGCGCTGGAATTGGTATCTTTTTTTTTCATTTAAAAAAAAAATAAAGTATTAAAGTTCAAGGGTTGTACTTCTTGTTAAAATTTAGAGTAAAAATGTAAATTAATTAAATAAAAGGAAAACAATAATACTATATTGAAGTTATATTAATCAATCAAGATTTTGTGTTTTGTTATTTAGTATAATTATAAAAATCCAAAATACATTGAACGATATAAAATAAAGGATTTATATGAAATTTTGCTATACACTTAGGAAATATTAGTGCTTGTAAAAACAGTTGACAAGGACGGTTTTCCAAAGCCCACTTTGTTAAGTTTTATCATACGCGCTCATGATGATTAGACTCTTATTGACACACGATACACGTGATGAAGTTTAGACATTATACTCACCACAAATATTACATTTCTAATTAATTGAATAACGTCCATCATTATACGTTCATAGATGTGGTTTACACAAGTTGTTGATTCATCAATATTTTCTTTTACCACATGAAAATCATGATAAAGTCACTTGTATTTGCAAATCTTTGAGATTTTATAAAATTAAATACTTTGTAATGGTATAATTTAAGCGTGACAAAATGGTTAGGTTGAGTTAGGTAACATGTTAAACTTGGTAAGATAAACCAAGGTCATGACCAAAATGAAATCCGATCAAATAAACCGATTTTAAAAGAATGTTAATTCGTTACATGCCAAAACAAATTCTGATCAATATGACTGAAATGAGTCGCTTAAGAAAATAAGTAGCAAAATGGGTTCCCCTGTAATACTTTATCGTGGATGATAGTAATGGCAGGTGTAAGTGGCGGCGAAGACAGATGCAATGACCCAGCTATATTGGCGATTCAGTTCGCTTACCCCCCCCCCCCCCCAAATCAAAACCATCATTTGTGACATGAATTGTTAGGTTTTGGTTAGACAATTATTAAGTTTATTTATTTGTTTTGGTTTTTTTTGAACGGCTAGCTCAGCTGGCTCGAATGCATTCGCTACCTCCATCAGGGACTTTTAAACTATGCCCAAATTTGAATCATTTTCCATGGTACTTACTTCCATTATATACATTTTTTTACACTTAATACGGAGCGAACTTGAGACCTCCCAAAAAAACAAGAGACCATTACCGGAAAACCTCATTACCACCCACCAAAATGGTGATATAATATTATAATGTTTGAAAGCCCTTTGTCTTAGATCTTTAAAGGATTTCATGGGTGTGTATTTAAGGATTTGAAGGGTGTGTATGTATTTTGACAAACAAGAGACTTGTCATTGCCTCTTTGGAATCATAAATAAAAACAATAAAATAAAATACTTTTCATATAAATTTATTTTAAAGTTATATTTTCTTCAAAACTGCCGATCCAGACTATTATTCTATGATTTCATCATTAAAGTTGTCGTCCAAATCAGTTTTTATTTTTATACCTTTTTCGATTTTTAAACACATAGATCATTGTTTTAGCCGTCTTCTCGAATGCTTACAAACTATACAACACTTCATAAATACATTTCGACCCGTTCTTCCTCATGGTCACCTAAAACATGGATGATTCTTGTGAACAAACTCAACAAACAAATGTTCTTCTAGTTACTCTTCAAGCTCAAGGCCATATAAACCCTTTCCTACGGTTGGGCAAGTGTCTTATTTCCAAAGGTCTCCATGTCACACTTGCTATCATCAGCAATGCCTTCACAAACATTTCCTTGGCCCCGAACTCCATCGGAGATATTAATTTAGAGTTATTCTCCGACGGTATACCTATGGACCACAACCGAAGGGGTGATGCAGACTACTACATGGACTCATTAAGCAAGTTTGCACCCGCTAACCTCTTGGCCTTAATCCGGTCCCATCAGAGAAAATTTGCATGCATCATGACTACACCTTTTTTGCCGTGGGTGGCTGACGTGGCGAAAGAGGTTTGTTAGCTGAGTTTATTATCTACTTATTATTAGTGGTGAAGCTTGAGAATTTAGACCGTGGGTTCGGAAGTCACCGGTCACGGGACGGGACCTACAATTTTTTTCTATAGCTATGTTTCGGGTGATATGTTCGGGTCGAGTCAGATATTAAATACAGTAAATATCAAAGTTTCAAGCATTGTTTAACAAACAACTGACAGACACTAAAACATTAAAATGAGACAAAGGGTGGGTACCTGGATGAAAAATTACATTTCAACCCATCGACCTCTTAAGACTTTTGAATTCTTCAATTATCGACTCCGAATCAAAGTTCTTAGCTATTTCTTTTTCTATGTAATCGCCATACTATTTGCTAAGATACTCATCTAGCATCTTAGTAATTTCTTTTTCTAATGTGAGTGAACTTGTCGTATTTTCAGCCCTGCAGCCCTTGTTGCGTTTAAAAAAAAGTTAGGAGTTAAAAATTGTTTGGTTTGGGCTTGGACTTTAGAGGTTAAATTTGTTAATGTTTGGGCTTAGGCCTTTTAAGATTTGGACTTTACATTTACTTTATTTTTTTGTTATAGTTTTGGTTTATATATCTAGTTTTTTTAAATGAGGGGTCGAAACCGTATATATCAAAAAATATATATACTAATACTATATACTTGAAACTTCTGAGCGAAAATTCAGAGGGATCGGGCGACCCCTGCCTCTTGAATCCTGCGCCACTGCTTATTATCTATTATAGTTTTCGCTACTAGAGAAAAATACTTGTTTTGCTACGCCAAATTTCGTCGGTAGTGCATAGGAAACCACTGTTTTTTACTCATTTTCAACAAAACGCGTTGGGAATTTAAGAGTTTGTAAGAAAATGAGCTCGTTTCTAGTATGGATGAGATTGGTACCGTACTCGTACCGGTACCGATACCGAAAGTAACGAATACAAAAATCAATAAAAGTGGGTACTGATACCTATACCGAGTACCTAAAACCAATACGGGTACTGTATGGGTATGGGTATGGGTATATGTATTATGGAAAAAATGTTCATCCCTAATTACTAGTAGTGTTTGTTGTATTTTGTTTACATGTTGCTCCAAACGTTCCGTTTGAGAGTTGAACATATTGGCCAAGTTAATTTATTATGTATCTTATCATTTATGCTTAAGTTTGTTTGTTAGTTATAATTTTATTTCTAGTTTGAATATTAAGATATTTATTATTTTTTTGTAAGGTTAACACAACATACGCCATGCTATGGATCCAACCATGCACACTGTATCAAATATATCATCGTTATTACAATCGGCTAGATGAATTCCCTACCGAAGATAACCCAAATTTGACCGTGAAGCTGCCCGGGCTGCCTGTTTTTAACGCGGATGAGCTACCTTCGTTTGTTCTTCCTTCGAATACCTATACTAGCTTTGATGGTATACTAAACGAAGCGTTTCATAACTTAAACAAGGTGAAGTGGGTGCTTGGGAACTCGTTCATGGAGCTCGAAAAAGATGTCATCATGTCGCTTAATGCCACTAGCTGCAAATTTTGGCCAGTGGGACCGTTAGTTCCGGTTTTAGGTAAGGAAATAGATGATGGTTTTTATGTTTACAAAGTAGATGACAAGAATGAGTGTATAGAGTGGCTAAATGAACAAAAACCTTCTTCCGTTGTTTACATATCATTCGGGACTATACTGTCAATGCCGAAAAAAGAACTAGAGAATATAGCCGCAGGTTTGAAAAGTATAAACCGGCCGTTTCTATGGGTGATAAGGTCACTAGAAAATCAAGAATTTGGGTTTTTGGAAGAGATTAAAGAACAAGGATTGGTTGTGAGTTGGAGCCCACAAACTGAGGTGTTGTCCCATCCGTCAGTCGGGTGTTTTTTGACTCACTGTGGTTGGAACTCGTTGTTGGAAAGCATAGTTGCTGGTGTACCTATTGTTGCTTGTCCGAAGTGGACTGATCAGCCCACAAATGCTAAGCTTGTGACAGATGTTTGGCGTGTGGGTGTGAAGCTAAAGGATTCGGGAGGTGTTATTAGTGGGGAGGAAGTGGGAAGATGTGTGGAAGAGGTTATGAGTGGGTCGCGATCGGAGGAGTTAAGGAAGAATGCTTTGGAGTTGAAAGCGTCTGCGCTTGAGGCGTTGGCGGACAATGGTTCATCAGACAAGTACATTAAGATGTTTGTAAATGAAGTCATTTCTTCTTGCTCATCATGTTCCGAACAAAATTAGCAAGTCAAAAGATAATTTATCCAAATATATGTCAGTTATGATATTATTATTAACCCAAGTCATAATTATATATTTGAATGGCCACTAGTTCAAAACATATTCTGAACATAAGTGACATACGATGCAAATGGCCCCTTGGCCTAGTGGCACTAGGCGTTTATCACCACTTAAGTAGTGCGGGATTGAGTCCAAAAAATAGGCATTAGAATGATTTCAAAGGGTGTCTGTGTTAGGCGTTAAAAAAAGTGATATCTGACTCTAGTATCATTTATTCCTTGCATATCTTTCATTGATGCCCATCTCAAAATGATCCCAAAGAACAACATTAGGATTCTGTCTTCAAATATATGGTCACACCAATATATAAATTAATCTTCATAATCATCTTATTGTCAACTCACAAATCAACTTAAAACAAAGAACAAATGCACACAGAAGAATAATCTCAACCACACTAACATTCCAGATAACAAACCTACTATGTGTTATGTCAAAGTTAATAAATGCTTGGACTTCTTCACTTGCTTAAAACTATTAATTGGTAACCTCTGATTATTAAGAGACTATCTCTTAATGGTTTATAGTATGAACCATTAAGAGATAGCCTCTTAATGACCATTAAGAACCACTGAATCCAAAATATCAAATAGGTTGACTAGAAAATAGAACAAAAAGGAATATGCTCATGTAACATAGAGTGACTCACCAAAGGGTATTTAATTAGTCTAGTAGTATCATGGTGTGTTAAATGGTGTCTCTCCCTTAAAGTTCAAGGTTCAAGTCCCATAATGGACACTTATATTAGCCGTTAAGGAAAACATATAGACTCACTGCTCAAGAAACCAAATTTCACATTTGCCATCTAGACAAGGCACATTGCTCAAAATTGCTTTTATATCAATTATCAAGTTAGGTTCAATAAACACAACCCACTATCATCTTGGCATTAAGTCATACAGTTGGACGACATTCGATTCTATTACATATCATGACGCCTCTGCTTGAATGTGATTGGTGGACTCTAAAGAAACAACACACCATCTAACCAAACTAAACGAATACGTCATCAATGAACACTTAATTAGGGAGGAGGGGCCGTTCCTTTCTCTTAACCTAAAACCCACCAATAATGCAGTGCTACTCTAAATACCACTAAAACACCAGGAGTACTCCTTTTTATCAACCCTAGAACCATGGGCTCCACCCCTAATGTTTTTGAAAACCGGTTCAAAATGGCCGGTACAACTGGTGAACTGCATGGTAGAACTGGTTGAACTGTCTGATACACCCGGTTGAATCACCTAGTACAACTGGTTAAATCGTTTATGAGCCCAACCCGATACGATATAAAAACCGGTTTTTAAACGTTACTCTACCCAGTACCCACCAATCATACACACACTCCTTTCATTAGGTAACACTACCGTTGAATTGTACCATATAGCCTACTCAAAAGGGTGGTTACGGCATTACGGATTCTGGTTTTCTGTTTATTACTTCTCAGGTACACATTATAACAACATCTTGATGCCCATTTTTTTTCTCTGTTTCATCAAAACTTCAATGCTTTATTTATTTATTTATTTATTTATTTATTTATTTTGATGCTTTTATCTTCTTTCTGTTCTGATAATTAGATAAGATTGTCCTTTTTTTTTTGTTTCAAGGCATCTATAGCTTAATATTGAGCTTTTTTTTTTTATGCACACTAGGTGTTTGATGAAATGCTTAACTCAAACCCACTTCAACTATATATAATGATAATCCTCAATTGTATTGTTTTGAACCTGTTTAAAAATATGCTAAATCTCAACTAAGCAGACATGTAAAATGAGGGGTCTAGATTTTTTTTTCTGTAAATTTTTAGGCTTCTAGAGATATTTAGTGTAGTAGAAAATATATATATATCAGTCAAGTATGCAACTGTATTAACAAGATTATTATTATTATTATTATTATGCTTCTATTTGAGGAGGGGTTTTGTGGATTCTGTCAGCAAGCTACATAGGACTTGTTTATATACACATTTTCAGATTGTTTTACTCGTTCTTGTTATTACTTATATGTTAGAGACAACCCTGATAAAAACATATGGCTATGATCTATAGATGCCATATTAAGTTATTAACTAAATACATTCAATCAGTGTCGGAGCCAGGATTTTTATTTTGTTTTTTTATTTTTTTCATACGGGTCGTGCTCCGATTTTTAACAACCCAATGTCAGAGTTTTTGGTGGATAGGGTCGGGTCGGGTTGGGTTGGGTCTCGTAATAAGATATGATACCATAATAAAACTCAAAAACTTGAAGTTTCACTTTATAAGTACTAAGTTTCAAGTTTTAGGCACCAATCTAATTACGATTCAAGCTTCATAACGCATCAGTATGACAATCACATCTAATTTAAATTGGAATTTATAACTTGGAAGTTAAAGAAAGAAAAAGAAAACTAACCAGATGCGGGTGGGTGGCTGTAGGTAACTGCCGACTAGTTGCAACTGCCGTGGTCAGCTAAGTAGTTAACTCGGCCGATATATCGGTGATATATCATATCTTGATTATCGGTCATCAACCGATATACTGGTACCGATATTTTGTGCCGATATTATCAGCGATATTGGCCGACATTTGACCGGTGTTTTTCTTCTTAGTTCTTCCATTTTTCTTACTTCTTATAGTTGTTAGTGCTGTTTTAAGTCTTAACAAGTTCCCACTTGCTACAATTGTTAGTGTTTTGCAAGTTGTAAACGGTTAATTTGTTAATAGTAGGAGATTATATTGAATTGTTAGTGTTAAATTGCCCCATGTATGTATTATAAAATGATATAAAAATTGCCGATATCTCACCGCGATAAGCTATATCTCAAATATCGCTCCTTCACCGATATTTGATATTTTACCACATTAACTGCTTAGGTGGTCAGAGGGTGGATCAGGTTGGACCTTTAAAACGAAATTCATGCTCCATCTAAATGTAGGATGGGATTTGATCACCATAATAGAGGGTTCTATTGGTTCATATTCATTTCTTTGATAACTTTGTGTATGTAAAAGATAATTTTAATTTTTAACCAATTCCAATACCCGTCTGTATCAATTTTACCAAGGTTGCAGAAGGCGGCCTAGGCGGCGCCTAGGCGCTAGGCTAGAAATTTTATAGGAATTTTGACCTAGGCGACGAATTAGGCGTTTGGTGGCTTAATCGGAGTTGGGCGGAGGCTGGGCGGGGATGGGCGGTGCTGGGCGGTGCTGCCGGAAAACCTGCCGGAGAGGGGCAGTTGGCTGTTGGCTGCTGCTTCTTTAAGGAAGAAGAAGAAGAGTTTCTAGGTTTTATGCTTTAGGGTTATTTAACTTTAGCTATTTTACCATTTAACCCCTCCATATTTCACTGTTTTACATTTATAACAAAAAACTTGTACTTTTAATAAAATAAGTTTGTTTATTTTAACATTTAACCCCCTCAAACTTCAATCTTTTAAACCTTGTGTGTATACATCTTAACATATTTTCAAAAAACACCTAAATTTGTGTATATGTATCGTATAAAAATACCAAAACGCCTAATTCCGCCTAATTTCGCCTAGTCCCGACTAGTCCCGACTAGTCCCTAGGCTAGACCTCACCGCCCGCCTAGCGCCTTCTGCAACCTTGAATTTTACATTTGAAATACTAGGTTTGCAACTGAAATAATGCAGGCAGCATATGTTCATTAGTTCATATATATGCTGATTAGTTACATTGATTATCCACAGAAACAATACAGGTTTGTATTTCATACCTCTCCGGCAGCCACTAAAAATGATATGAGGTGTGAAGTTGTGAACCCTTGCCGGATATCCCCTTATTGAACAGATAAAGAAATGAAAGATGTAATTTTCGTTGAACATATGGTGTTGTTGCAGACAATGTTTTAAAACATAATCAAAGAGAAGAGACACACAAGAGAAGATTTTTTAAATTATAAAAGAATATGAATTAAAAAAGCTAGAAAACTTACATAAAGAAAAGAACTTGTGTGAAGCTGTTGGAAAAGCGGAGAGGGAGAGGCAGGTGGGTGCAGCCATTTACTTAGACTAAGCTAGTGAGATAGAAGACAAAAATAAAAGCAAACAAAAGTGTATGAATCAGTTTCTTGTAGTTTCCCTGTTTCGCCTATATATGAGCTATGACTTGGATTAAGGATCAATGATGAACATGAGTATGCACAACATTTGTGCAGGGACTCCATAAGAAACAGAGGGTGGGAATGGATATGATATGCACACTAATGTTATTTATTTCCACACACAATAATGATACACAAGATGGCTATTTATAGCCTTACATCGACGGTTAAATAACTACCTAATGTTAACCGACACAACTAAACAAACAGACACAGTGTTTCTCCTTTTGGCGCCTTTTCCTTTTGCTGTTGACTTTCTGTTTGACTTTTGATTTAATACAAATTTCTTGATTATTTTCTTTCTATCATTTCTAACCCAGGTGTGTTTATTAATTAATAGAAAAGAGGGTTAAACTCTCAAATTTCCCATTCTTTAAATTTGCAAGACTGAAAGGGTATTAAATATATTGGGGTCAACCAAAAATCTTGTGTTGTACGTTCTATATAAACTGCAAAAAAGACTGGTGTGGGTTGATCCCAACGGGCCTTTCCTACAATCCTACCTCCGTCCCTGCGTTTGACTTGAGACTTTAAAAGTTGATGATGTTGATTCATAGACATTGTAAGAATAAAATACATTCACCATTGGTTTATCAAGGGTTATTTCGTCAAAAAAGGTGATTTATGCAAAAAATTTGGATGAACAAACTCACACAAACACATGTTTCGGTTCTACATGTGGGTGTCACTTATGAAAGAATAGAGCCTAATTCTAGCCTTTAACTTAAATTTGTTAAAATCCTGAGTTATTTTTTTTGTTATTTTATTAGTAAAGTTGAATGGGTTGCAGTAGAAGCTCTAGTTTAGAATTGGCGCCTTCAACTCTTCGTTGAAATAATTATAAGCAGTGGCAAAGCTTGAAAAAAAACAGTGGTTATAAGTTATAACCCTCAGCTGCATTGTCCCCGGACAGCAGCTCAACTAAATCCTTCATTTATAATCGCCTCTCTTAAGTCTAATGGCATGACCCTAATCTAATAGTCCTTTCCGGAAGTGACCGTCTGATTGTGCGGACTACAACTACAAGCCTCTGAATCTTGAGCAGAACCCTGCTAGCCATTTAGCACTTACTGAATCTGTAATCTGGAGCACAACTCTGCTAGCCGTCCTTATGATTTTCTGAGGCAAAAATCGGAAATGTGCTGATCTTCTAAAGGCCTACTCTTGCTGACTTGCCATCCTTGATAATATTAAGAATACATATATGCTTTCATGGATGGAATGATGGGTATTTTGCCTGCTGTTATTTAGAATTGGTAACTTGGTGTGCATGAATAACGAACATACATTTTTCCAATGGAATTCAAAACCTGAAGTGTGTGAATGATTATGATCGTTTTGGATCAGGATTATGTCCTATAATTTATTAATACTTTATGTGTGTGAATGACAGAATGCCTGATGGATGTAACCAACTGCCTGCATGCTTTTTAACTCGTGATTATAAATGAAATATTTGATTCTGTGATGAAATGCAATTAGCAAGCCTAAGTGTGTGTATATGAATCGTTAACTTCAATTCATAAGTCTGTATTTTGATGTGTGTTAATAATGTACAAACTTCATTTTACAAGTCTGAACTACTTTAGTGCTATGTAAATTCTGTTGTATGTAAGTAAAGTGTTTTTCTTGAAGTTGTAGAATTGTGGGCTTGTGGCTCATAAGTTAATGTAGTTGTCAACATTGAGTTAATTTTTGCATTTGGCTTATAACTTACGTTCCTATGCATTTTTCCAATATCTATCCAAGGTCTTTTAAGCTGGAATTTTGATTGAGTTCTAGATATGCATAGTTATGATTATAAATTTATTTGACCATTCAAGATACCTGAAATATACTTAATTGTCTGAAAGACAACCCATTTTGGCCGCTTATCCAACCCACATTTATTTCCACTTCTTATACGCAGTGCCCCCTTTACAAAAGTTTCCGGGATCCACCACTGAAGCAAAGGACATATGAACTTGGATTCATGCAATCTGTCCTATAATTAAATTTTCCGTTAGATTTTTGGATTTTGTAACTTAGCTTTATAGAGTATTTGTCTGCTTTCGACTTATTTGCATTTTTGTGCTGGTATCTTGAGGCAGTGATGCAACAAACACTGTGAGTTTGAGGTACTTTATATCTGGAATGTATATATAAGTAGGATCTTTGCAAATAATATGAATTCATAGGATCTTCTACAGTTCCCTTGCTTTAAGATGTATTTTCTTTCCCCTCTTTCTTTCATGCTTGTTTAACTTTTTTTTTTTTTTTTTTCAGTTTCTCTCCGAATGTCTTCATCTGGAGATGGAGAAAACCTAGACGTTGTCACTTTTATGAAGCTGGCGTTAGAACAGGTATGCCTTGGCACCTTGCAAGTTTAAGGGTACCATTATGCTTCTTAAGACAATCACTCAGTATGTCATGTTGACATGCCAAAATGTTCTATATTTTATTTGCCGCATATTATGGTTGAGCTAAATCTGCCAATATATTGATCGCACTAATTTTGGGCCACAAGATTTCTTTGTTATATCATTATTAAATAGTGACAGAGTGACACCAACATCTAATGTCTAAAACTTACATTAAACTATTATACGAGGAAATATTGCACTTTTAATGGGCCGGAGGCAGTAGATGGTTCTAACTTTTAAGACATGCATTGTTGCATTCCGTACCATATATGAAAGTTCTTTATAAAACAATGAAAATATAGCTGCTTTATTTTTTCTCAGGCTAAAATTGCATTTGACGGCCTTGAAGTGCCTGTGGGGTATGTTTTTGTCATTGATCTCTTAAACATATCTTACAATTTCCCTGTCTCTTCATTTTAAGCTTCTTCCCTTTATGCCTCTTCTTTTGATAACTGTTAGATATTTTGTCGTGCTTTTGTATTTTAATGATTTTCTTTGTCCTGGAACAGGTGTGTTATTGTTATGGAAGGGAAGGTGATATCGTGTGGAAGAAATCGGACAAATGAAACAAGAAATGTATGATGTTGTTTTCCTGATACTTTTTTCTGTTTAATCTGTCATGATGTTATTATGTTAACACGACCAAAATGGGCTCTAAACTGCAGGCTACAAGACATGCTGAAATGGAAGCTATCGATGTTTTACTTGATCAGTGGAAAAAATTAAAGCTTTCAAAGGCTGAAGTTAGTGAAATGTTCTCAAAATGCGTTCTTTACGTTACATGTGAACCATGTATAATGTGCGCAGCTGCCTTGTCATTTCTTGGTAAGCTTTCATACCTTCCTAGATTTCTTTAATTTCACATGTGGATTACCATGATCATGGCATTTGACACGTTCTTCACCGCATGACACATGAATGTAGGCATAAAAGAAGTATACTATGGTTGTGCTAATGATAAATTTGGAGGTTGTGGATCAATATTATCCTTGCATACAACGAGGTTAATATCACATACCATTGTCTCTCCCGCCTTTACTTTTCAATAAAAAAGTTATAATTTTTAACCATTTTTATGTGCAATGGCATAATGGCGGTATCATGGTAGTTGTGAAGAGGCTGGTGGAAAGAGTTACAAATGCACTGGTGGGATAATGGCGGAGGAAGCTGTTTCTCTCTTCAGAAACTTCTACGAGCTTGGAAACCCTAATGGTACGTCTTCCCATTGGGTCTTGACTCTGTTTTTAGAAACTTAAAATATGAATTCCGAATCCCAGTCACAATATACGCATACGAGAAAAAATATAGAATGAAAGAAGAAATTAGTAATGCAGTTGTTTGTCTGCATTTAATCAAAGATATTCGAATAAAATTAGTTAACAGAATAAGATATTTTAGTTGTTATAATGTCTGGTTTAGAAACTACTATTTTAAGTATTTGAATGAATATTAGTTTTTTAATTCTACTTTATTTATTTGTTGCAGCTCCAAAACCTCACAGACAGCCAGTTCAATAGCTATGATGCAAACCGACGTTTGGGGTTTTGTAGTTTTATGAAAGGTCTATTCACTGCATCTTGTCTTCCAACTACAACCACAATCACGATCGCGGGACTTCAAAAGGCAAGTGTGGCACCTGCAGGCAGCCGAGGTTAATACGTCTCAACTTGTGGGTATATAATACCAACAGGTTGGATATATAAAATACGTGACTTTTTGAGTGACAAATTGATCATTTTTTAGAAGTTTCAAAGTCAAATTGGATGTTCTATTTTACCCATAGGCCATAGTTCATTTATAATTTGTACAATGAAATTCTTATTTTTGTCAAAGTTATTTACAGAATCTTGGGGCATCATCCTGATCTTAAACCTGAAGGTGGTATGAATATGACAAGGTTGGTGACACTCCAGATTTGACTAATTGATTAACACTCTGATTTTGACTCTAATATGTGTGTGTCTGTGTGTGTGTGTGTGAGAGAGAGAGAGAGAGAGAGATGTGATATTGGGATTTAATTGTGTTTCTGTCAATTGTGTGATAACCATAGTTATAAAACTATATGATACAATTTTTGTCATCTGACTAGATAATGATATTCTAATCTAAACCAACTTCATTTTTTATGTGTAGAGTTATGTTAAACTTCTTGTTCTTGGCATTGTTTTGCTTGCATAAGATTTATAGTATAAATTAAAAAAAATATGAACCTGATATTGACATTTTTAATGTTTCTTGATTTTTTTTTGAGTAAATTCCTTTTTGAGTCCCTGAGTTTTCTGGATTTTAACTACTTGAGTCCAACATTTTCATTTTTAACATTCTGAGTGCTAGTGTTTTAAGTTTGTTATGGTTTGAGTCCAATTTTCTAACGTCGTTAACCAAGTCAGTTAACTATAAGGGTATCTTGGTCATTTTACACATAGGTACAACTCTGTAATGCATAAGGTATAACGTACAAGTCTTTAATGCATAAATATAAAATATAATATATAATAATAATAATAATAAAGCTCTCTCTCACACACTTTCTTCTCCACCCCTCCACCACACCATAAACCACCACCACCACACCACATCGACCATCCCACCACCACTGCACCATAAATCACCACCACTACACCACACCGATCTGAACCCTAACCCCCAAATCCGGATCTGAACCATAAACCACCACCCCCAAATCCACCACCACCGTCGCCTCACCAACCACCTCCACCTGCAACCCACCACAACAACCTCCACCTGCAACCCACCAAAACCACCACCACCGTCGCCTCACCAACCACCTCCACCTGCAACCCACCAAAACCACCATCACCGACCACCACAGCTCCTCCCTTCGTCAATCAAACCACCACAACTCCTCCCATCGACCACCACTTGCCCCTTCGTCAATCGAACACCACACACCACATCTCCTCCCCTTCGTTGGACCAACGACCACCACCTGCCCCTTCGTCAATCGAACCACCACCGTCGCCTCACCAACCACCTCCACACACACACAGATCTCTCTCTCTCACTTGCTGTATCTACGGGTCAGAAGCATTCACCAACATATTCTCTCACTTGCTTCATATCTGTTTTCGTGCTGTACCAAAGGGAGGGTTGGGCAGATTTACGAGAGAGAGAGAGAGAGAGAAATGAGAGAGAGAGAGGTGAGATCTAGTGTGTGTGTGTGTGTGCGGAGAGAGAGAGAGAGAGAAGTGAGAGAGAGAGAGGTGAGATCTAGTGTGTGTAGATGTAGTTATGTGTGTATATTTAATATTATAATATAATAAAGTATAATATTTAATAACAATTATTTTTAATGATAGGGGTACTTTGGTCATTTCATAAATATTAACAGAAAAAATCTAACAGAGTTAGAAAATTGGACTCAAACCATAACAAACTTAAAACACTAGCACTCAGAATGTTAAAAATGAAATGTTGGACTCAAGTAGTTAAAATCAAGAAAACTCAGGTACTCAAAAAGGAATTTACTCTTTTTTTTTGGCCATTTATCATAAACAAATTTAAAAGGTTTTTAGTCATAATTGTAACATATTAGTAGGCATACATGCCAAAAGAAAAAGTTCAAATTGGTCGCAAAATGACACTCAACAGGTTTTAAGTAAAATAAAGAGTTAATGGCCAAATTCGTCCCTGAGGTTTGATCAATATTGCTAGATCCATCCAAAATAAGAATTTTTGACATCTGAGCCACTAAGGTTTGAAATTTAGTGCTAAATCCGTCCAATTTGCAAACTCTGTTAAATACTAACGTTAAATCAGGGGCATTTTGGTCATTTCCTATTTCTTTATTGCAAATTCGTCCCTGAGGTTTGTTCCAAATTGCTAGATCAGTCCAAAATGATAATTTGTAATAATATATATATATATATATATATAATTTGTAATAAAATATATATATATATATATATATATATATATATATATATATATATATATATATATATATATATTATCTAAACCCCACCCCACCCCTACCCTACCCTCATTTTCTCTCTAGCTGATTGAGCAGAATGCTCTTCACAGTCTTGAACATTTCTTGAATCCTACCTAAAGCTTGCTTTGTTTGCTGCTGTCTCTGGAAAGTTATTGTCCTGAGTGTTTTTTTTTCCAACTTATGTCCTGTTTGAAATCATTGAACACCAGATAATTTAAGTATTTTTATTTCTTACACACAAAGAATGAGGGCCTATGTGATCAAATTAAGGGTCTTGTTATGCCGTGTACATGGAAATTGTTATTTATATGGGATTTTATATATGAAAATAATAGTGTATCAATGGTAAATGTATATATTCATGATGGTTTATGTTACATAATTTATTTATTTATATTTAAGGTGTATTATATTGTTAAGTATTTTGGTTTCTAACATGCATTGATTATTTATGTCTTTGTAATTTCTTGTTATTCGATTTTGAACCCTATCAGGGGTATCCAAGCTGTCTCTAGGTGATCCTTCTGGAATCGCACACATAACCATGACAAGCACACACAATCAATACCAGAACTTCAATTTAAAACTAATAATGTATTCTTTTTTGTAGTGTGTTGAATGCGATAACAAAAACTACATTATTTAGTTTTAAAAATTATTTATGAGGTTCTATGCTTTGTATGTACACTTTGAGAAACTTTTGGGACGTGTTTCGTTGCAACTTTTTTGTAGGTTTTACACAAATCAGATAATTCATAATATCATTAGACTATTATTAGAGATAAAATATTAATTAAAATGTCTTATATTTTGTAATTTTAACTATTAACAATAATAATTTTCTCTTTGCTGCAGGAGGTACTACTTTAGTCTATACCTTGAAATGGCTGATATTACAATGCCCTTTGTAAGAACACTTGTTACCAAAATCAGCGATGCGGTCTCATTCTTTTTGGTTTGTCTGATCGGGCGATCCTTAGGGTAGCGGTGGGGTGGGGTTTAGATAATAAAAATATATATATATATATATATATATATATATATATATATATATATATATATATATATATTTTATTACAAATTATCATTTTGGACTGATCTAGGAATTTGGAACAAACCTCAGGGACGAATTTGCAATAAAGAAATAGGAAATGACCAAAATGCCCCTGATTTAACGTTAGTATTTAACAGAGTTTGCAAATTGGACGGATTTAGCCTAAATTTCAAACCTTAGTGGCTCAGATGTCAAAAATTCTTATTTTGGATGGATCTAGCAATATTGATCAAACCTCAGGGACGAATTTGGCCATTAACTCTAAAATAAATATTGAATTGAAAACAATGCGTGATCTGATGTATAGTTTAAACAATCTAAGCTATAAATAACATGTATCAAGTATTATTATCGATGAGTATCCAATTTGATTGATTCAACTCATATTAACAGTCCCGTGATTCCAGCCCAGCTGGTTGAGGATGTGAGGGTTTACTCCCTAAGGGAGGTTCCCGCACGGGGTCTCGAGTTCGAATCCCACTGGTGGCATAAATGCCCCATGTGGGTGTGGCCTATGGATGTGTTATTCCAGCTCTGCTTCGGTGGGGTGCTGATTCGAACCCGGGTGGCTTGACTTCCGCAAAAAAGGGTTGAAGCAAGCTAATGGGTTTCCAACTGATCTACACCTTTCAAAAAAAAAAAAAAAAAACTCATATTAACATAACATTAAACATATAGTATAATATTCTTGATTAAATAAATGATAAATGAAGGCTATCAATAAAAAAACGATGATGAGTTCATTTGTTTTGACTAGATTTGTTGTTGAAAGGTCCTCTCTGATTTCTTTAATCTGCAATCATTCACATATTTATAATATTTTTATATATATATAAGAGCTTTTGCTTTTTCAGAATACGAAAATTAAACCAAGTTTTGTATGATCAAATCTTATTTAAATCTATAATATATGTATAATAATTAGTGGTCAAGTTATTCGTAGAGTTTTTATTTCTAAAGAGTAGTTGACCTCTTCCATTATTATTTGACTTATATTAAATAAAATAATTATTACTTTTCTATAAACCACCATAGTAAGCACGGGTGAGCCTCTTGTTTAGATTAAAAATCTATACAAACAATCAAATATTGTAAATTGTAATATTAAGAATACAGTTGAAACCAAACGAATATAGTAATTAAATCAGTTGGTTTGAGATTTAGAGAGTTCAGTTATCTTACATAGTGTAATAAAAATGAGAAGAGTGAGAAGGATATAAAAACACAATAGATCACGAAATTTGACACAATAAGCTATAAAATATAGCTCATGCCGAAAAACATAATGCAATGTTGAAGAAAAAAACAATAAATTACAAAAATGACACGATGATGAAAATAACAAAAAGACACAATGCTACATAAAAAACACAATGATATAACGTAAATTCTAAAAACTACAAACTAAAAATCCAAAAAAGGGAAAACCTAAAAACTAAGATCGTAGGTCCGGTGAGACGGTTCCAATGCCTCTTGAATAAGTTTAATCGGAGTCTGTTTGATACCTTTCTTACGACTTCCAAATTATCAAGGATAAATATATCACAACCTGCACCATACAAGATTTGATTTATCCATCTTTGAACAAAGAGAAAACATCTTACCACTACCGCGTCCTTTTGAAGGTTATATCTTAATTCTTGAACGCACTTTAATGAAACCAGTTCTAGAGAGATTATATTTTTATTCTGTGGAGAGATTATTGAAAATTATTGTTTAATCTATTTGGCATGGATCTTCACACGCCTAAAAAGCAGGCATGGAAAGCACACGGGTTCCACATCACTGATTCGTCATAACATATGATACTCCATAAAAAAGTTTTATTTATGATTTCTTTATATTGTATCAAAAGAGTTACAATTATATATTTTACATATATACATAGATTTCGGTTCATGTCAAAAGTGATTTTCGCATAAGTAGAAGCAATAAAGAAGCAACACTTGTATAATTAGCATGGGTTTGATGAGCGAGGGCAATTGCTATTATGTGCATTTAAACATCATGTAAAATAAATAGATCAAAACAAATCAAACAATGATAACTTACTAGACTAATTTTTGAAGGCAATAAAAAAAGTTCAACCTTTGACGTTGGACTCCTACAAATTAACCTTCCTTTCAATGATGAATGATTCAAAACCGAACCACTTCTAGTCCGACCCGTTTAACTATGAACTGTCACTGTCATCGAGTCCACCTACAGGCTAATAAACTTGACGTCAGTGAACCGGATGGTTATTGATGACGTGGGTAGCTTAAAGGAAAAACAAATAACTAATATTATGGAACAAACGCTTGAAAGGTTGGAGCCTACAAGGGTTCTACAACCGGTGGTGACACAAAGTCAAAAAATGACTTGTCACGTCGTCCCTTTCATCGAGTCAAACAAACAGGACTGATGGAGTAACATCAGTCCATGGACCGCAGGTCAATAGCACTCTCTTACCTTTTGTGGCATGTCCTTTTGTTGCAATCAGGATCAAGGTTTATGCTTTCCTCTTTGAGTAGATTCTTTCTCTATAAAAGAAAGACCCAGATCAGATCTACAACACACTCCATCTATCACTCACTTCTCACTCAAAGATTATTCTCTTGGTCCCTCACGTGTGGAGAATAACTCTCTTCACTCAGGTTCCAAGAACTTCCACTTCTGATCTCGAGTTTATCTCAGATCAGGAACAAAAAGCATACATAATAAATAATCCAAGCCTTGAACCTCCTTCTACGTTTGCAACGTAGAAGGACACCACGACCTGCGTTTGGCAGATCGAATCCCTTGAACCCTTGAACCTCCCTTGTGACTCAGGACCATTGTTAGACAGATATTTGTTGTAGCAACAAGTTGGCGCCCACCGTGGGGCTGCGCCATTTTCTTTATCTGAAATCAGTTGTGTAGCTCCGACTCTCTCTATGTCTGACCCTGAGTCTACAGAGGAGGTCAACCAGATCTCCCCTGGCACAGATCAAACCTCTCCGGCCAGATCTGTGTCCTTTTCCACCCCTGGAGGAACTTCAACTGGGACCCAGTCCCCACCTGCTAACATAACGTCTGCAAACCTGCAAACTCCACCTCCTACTCGTTCTGGGGTAATGTCTCCTCTCCATGATCTCACACAAACTCCACCTCGTATAGATCTTACCCCTGAAGGAGTAGAGAGGAACTTCTTGCAGCTAAGGTCTCTTCTGAACCAGTACGTTATGAGGGAAAGAGATAAAGGAATCCGTCTCCGACTGGATTACGACGAGGAAGAGGAGATCTCACTCTCCCCTACACCTCCTCCTCCTCTCACTGCTACCTATGGACGCAGACAGTCACCTGGAAGCAGTAATGCTGGACCCAGCAGCACTTACACTGCTTCTCACCATGAAACAAGGTCCAGTCCTACTGCGTTCCCCTTATTCACCACTCAAGCTGCCACTACTGGCATGCCTTTGGGACACGAGCTGACTCTGGACCAACTCTTGCAGTCACCAGTGTCCAGCGTCCCACCTCCTACTGCTACTTCCTGGGAGCAGGCTATGGCCTCACTTCCCATGGCCAGAAGCGCCTCTATGAGTCTCCCAGTGGCTACCAACACTGTAGTATCCGAAGGCATTCAAGGCTTCAACCTTATGCCCTACATGATATCTCAAATGATGGCTAACTTCCCTTGGCAGCAGCTCATTAGCCAAGCCATCGCTGAACAACAAGGAAACACTGGAAGGGTCACCAACAACAGGGTCGAACACACTGTCAACCAACCCTACAAGCCTAACAGCTTGTCTTGCTTCGCACCTGAGATTGCGGATTACGATTTTCCCAACAAGCTGAAGATGCCAGCCCATATAAGAACATACGACGGCACTGATGACCCAGAAGATCACCTCCAGATCTTCTCGGGAGCAGCCAGAATTGAAAAATGGGGTGACCCCGAATGTTGTTTAATGTTCATGCAAACCCTTGTTGGATCTGCACGAATCTGGTTCAACGGTTTAGCAACTGGAAGCATCCGAACCTTCGATGAACTCGGTAAAGGGTTCCTGGCCAACTTCTCACAACAAAGACGTTGTGTCAAGGATGCGACCGTTATCTTCCAGATCAAACAAAAAGATGATGAAAGCTTGAAGAGCTTCATCGAAAGATACAAGAAAGAAGGCCTCACTTATGTCGGTGCTGATGAAAAAATGAAGGTTGCAGGGTTCATGAATGCTATCAACTCGAAGTATTTAACTAGGGAGTTCAACAAAAGTCTCCCTAGAACCCTTGAAGAGGCCTTAGAAAGAGCTGAAGCCCACATTCGAGGAGAAGAGGCTGTGGATATCAAGGAACAAAGGAAAAGAGGGTCCAGCTGGAGGAGCAACAGCCCTGCCCGGAAAAGGGGCAATTATGGCACATATGACAAAAGGTCCAGAGGATCTGAGTCACGAAGGTCCGAAAGCAGGAACCCTCCAAGCAGAGACAGGAACGTCAACTTCACAGTCCTCACCAAAACTCCTCAAGAAATTCTAGCTACCGAAGAAGTCAAGCACACCTTTAGACCTCCTCGTCCCTTACCAAGAAGCAAAAGAAACGAGAACTCAAGCCAATACTGTGAGTTTCACGAAGAGAAGGGACACCACACCAACGACTGCTTCCAACTCAAGAAAAGGATCGAAGAAGCTGTCAAGTCTGGAGAACTGGCCCACCTGGTCAAGGGTGTGAAAGAGAACATGGCAGATGGTAAGAAGAAAGACGTTGCCATGGTCTTCGTTGAAAATGAATCCCCAAGTAAAAGGCAAAGATTGGAAGACTGGGAACGACAAGGCATCTACTTCCCCTATACTAAGGGAGAAAAGCACTGTGATCCACTTGTGCTTGAAGCCTTCACAGGTTCCACCAAAACACAAAAGGCCTACATAGACACTGGAGCTGCAACTGAAATAATGTTCGCCAAGTATTTCAACCTTCTAAGCCTCGAAGAACGCTCCATGCTACGGCCTGCTGAAGCTGCCATAAAGGGTATCGCTGATATACCGATCAAGCCTTTGGGCGAACTAACACTTGATGTAACCTTTTCTGATGGTCACCTACGAAGGACTGAACCACTCACCTTTGTGGTTTTGGACCTGCCATCTAGTTATGACGTTATCATTGGAAGGCCAGGGGTAGTGGTCTTCGACATGACTGTCTCCATCAGCCGAAAGAGTGCCAAGTTCCCAACAAAAGATGGTGTTGGAACCCTCCAACCCTCCACTACAGTGCTGACCATTGACGAGGACCACAACAAACTTGGTCTCAGCATCAACCCCAGGTATCCTGACCAAAGGGTACGAGTCAACACAGCCCTTCCTAGTGATACTCTCACTAAGCTTGAAGGGTTATTAAAAGATAACATGGACGTCTTTGCCTGGTGCCCAAGTGACATGACAGGGATTCCACGAGACATTGCTGAACATGAATTAAGAATCCCTTCCAATGTCAAACCAGTTGTCCAAAAGAAAAGAAGTCTTGCCCCGGAACGAAGCAAAGCTGCATGCCAAGAGGTTGACAAGTTAGTTGAAGCAGGTATCCTTCGAGAGGTGAAATATCAATCATGGGTTGCGAACCCTGTGATGGTTAGAAAGCCTGATGATTCTTGGAGGATGTGTATCGACTTCAAAGACCTCAACAAAGCTTGCCCAAAGGATTGCTATCCTTTGCCTGAGGTTGATCTGAAAATAGACTCACTTACAGGCTTCCCCTTCAAGTGTTTTCTGGATGCCTACAAAGGCTATCACCAGATACAAATGAAGGAGGAAGACGAAGAAAAAACTGCTTTCCATACTGACAAGGGTATATTCTGTTATAGAAAAATGCCCTTTGGTTTAAAAAATGCAGGTGCAACCTATCAAAGGCTGGTCGACAAGGCTTTTTCCCTACAGATTGGCAAGAACATGGAAGCTTACGTTGATGATTTGGTCATCAAAAGCAAGACTGAAGACCAAATGCTTGCTGACATACAAGAGACCTTCAACAAACTCAGAGAAATCAACATGAAGCTAAACCCTGTCAAATGTTCCTTTGGTTTCGAAGAAGGAAAGTTTTTGGGTCACGTTGTAGGGAAGCAAAGCATAAAGGCCAATCCAAGCAAGGTTCGAGCCATCCTCAACATGAAGTCACCTCAAACTAAGAAAGAGGTTGAAAGCTTGAATGGTAAACTTGCTGCCTTGAAGCGGTTTGTCTCGAAGCTAGCTGAAAAATCACTACCATTCTTCAAGACCCTCAAAGGTTGCACCGATAAGAAAGACTTCAGGTGGACGGAAGAAGCAGAGGAAGCCTTCAACAGTATGAAACATCATCTGGCTTCCCTTCCTGCCATTGCAACACCCGAAGCAGGGGAAATGATCTCTGTCTATCTTTCAGTTACTGATGAAGCCTTCAGCGCTGTTCTCACCATAGAAAGAGACAAAGCTCAGGTACCCGTCTATTTCTTCAGTAAAACATTAAAGTTAGCAGAGGTCAAGTACCCTCCTTTGGAAAAATTGGCTTTAGCCTTAGTGCAAACAGCCAGAAGGCTTCGAAGGTACTTTCAAGCACATCCCATACAAGTGGTCACAGACCAACCAATTAAGAATGTGCTTGAAAGACCTGAAACTTCGGGACGACTAGCCAAATGGGCTGTTGAACTAGGTGGACACACGATCACCTACGTCCCTAGAAAAGCAATCAAAGCACAAGTACTTGCTGATTTCATTGCTGAAATTCCAAAGGTAGAATTGGCTGAGGTTAACATAACCATAGACGAACCTATCGACCCTGAAGCCTGGAAGCTGTACACTGATGGAGCTTCCAGTATTGAAGGGTCAGGGGCTGGCCTTGTGTTAATCAACCCCGAAGGATTAGAATTTACCTATGCCCTTCGTTTGGAATTTCAGACAACAAATAACGAAGCAGAATATGAAGCCTTGATAGCAGGACTCAAGCTTGCAAAAAAGATGATGGTTTATAAGCTTCAAGTGTTCACTGACTCATTACTTGTTTCCAATCAGGTGAATGACAGTTACATTGCTAAAAAACCTAACCTGAAAAGATGATGGTTCATTAGCTTCAAGTGTTCACTGATTCATTACTTATTTCAAATCAGGTGAATGACAGTTACATTGCTAAAGAACCTAACATGAAAAAGTATAGAGAGAAGGCCAAAGAAATCATGAACACCTTCCAGTGTTGCAAGATCAAACAAGTCCCAAGGTCTCATAACAAGAAAGCTGATGCTCTTAGCAAGCTTGCTTCGTTGAATTTTGCTCATCTTACAAAAAAGGTGCTGGTTGAAGTGATCAAACATCCTTCAATAGCTGAAATTGAGGTTCAAGATGTCATCACTGAAAGTGAACCAAGTTGGATGACTCCATTTGAAAAGTTCCTGCAAAGAGGTGAACTACCCCAAGATCCTGTCGAAGCTGAAAGAATTCGGATCAAGTCTAAGCAATACACAATTCAAGATGACATACTTTATAAAAAGGGTTACTTGGCTCCGTTGCTTCGATGTGTTGGTCCTGAGCAAAGCAGGCACCTGATCAAGGAGGTTCATGAAGGAATATGCGGAGCTCATTGTGGTCCAAGATCAGTGGTGGCAAAACTCATGAACCTTGGTTACTTCTGGCCAACTATGCATCGTGATGCGTCTGAACAATTGAAGAAATGTGAAGCCTGCCAGATCCATGCACCAGTCCCAAAGAGCCCCAAGCACGATTTGGTTCCAATCACCTCAGCATGGCCATTCCACAAGTGGGGAATGGATATCGTTGGACCCTTCCCACCTGCCAAAGGAGGGGTCAAGTTCTTGTTGGTTGCTGTTGATTACTTCACAAAATGGCCAGAAGTAAAACCATTAGGAAAGATATCCGGAAAGAAGATAATTGATTTCGTGTGGGAAAGCATCATTTGTCGGTACGGCCTACCCGGGGTGTTAGTCACAGACAACGGCAAACAGTTTGCAGAAAAACCGTTCAGTGCTTGGTGCAAAGAGTATCGGATCACACAAGTCTTCAGCTCTGTGGCATACCCTCAATCCACCGGGCAGGTTGAAAGGATGAACAGGAGTGTGGTTGAAGGGATCAAGGCCAGGCTGGGTCGTCAAGGGGGAAATTGGTTGGAAGAACTGCCAAGTGTTCTTTGGGCAATCCGAACCACCGAAAAGACAAGTAACAAGAAGACACCCTACAGCCTCACCTTCGGATCTGAAGCAGTTATACCTGCTGAGATTGGGGTTACCACACCAAGAACACTTCATGTCGACATCCAGGCTAATGAACACGAAACCTCACTCAACCTTGACCTACTGGAAGAAGCAAGAGACTCGGCAGCGATAAGAGAAGCCAAGTATAAGCAAAAAATGGAGTCTTATTACAATGCCAAGGTCAAGCATGAACGCTTCAAGCCAGGAGACCTGGTCCTCAGAAACAATGATGCAAGCAAGAAAGAAAATCAAGGAAAGCTAGGACCAAAATGGGAAGGCCCCTACACCATCCTTGAGTCTCACAAAGGAGGGTCCTACAAGCTTGCCGACATGGATGGCAAGAAACTCCCTCGTCACTGGAATGGTAAAAACCTTAAAAGGTTCTTTGTTTAAGATGTAAAACGAGTTGTTCTTCTAAAGAAAGCTATGTAATGCTACTACGTAATGAATGAAAGGATCCATGAATCCTCTTTTGAAAAATTCTGTCTTTCTATCCTATAATCAGGTTGAGTACCTAGCAATAAACTCCATGACAAGGGTCATGTAAGGGGTTGAGCTCCCAGGCCATTTCGCTCAATAGGTTCGAGGGTTGAACGGACCTATATAAGGGGTGAGTTCCTAAATCAATACGACTCCATGAGATAAACAAAAATAGTTTTATAAGTCTCATCGACAGGCTTGAACAACCTACACCAATCGTTCCTTAAGTTTAAAAAACAAACTTACGAAAATAACAAACACTTATAAAAGTGTAAATAGGATAGCTGGTGACATGTTTGCCTAGACTACCTTAAGGATGAATGACTGCAGCGTTCAACCTTTGAAGGTGCTATCGGATAAACATTCCCAAACAATAACAAAGACAAACAAACACGTAAAAAAAAAAAAAAAAAACAAAATAAGAACGAACAACCATGAAACTTAAGCAAATAACCATAAAAACCTACCATTAACAGGCTTCATACAAAAGCCAAGCAAAGTCATAAATTGTTCAAAGGGTCTCAGCCCACAACCACCAACGAACCACTACGGGTTCAGAACAAAAGATAAAAGTGTTTAGGACACAACGAAAGTAGTTAATTGTTTTACAAACCATGCTAAGAAAGCTACGAATAAAGGGTTCAGGCGTCGTTACCAGAACCTGAAGGCTTGGAGGCTTCCTCCTCATTCCTAGCCTTGACCACCTTAGCTTTCTTCGCTTTCTTTCCCTTCTTGGGCAGCTTCTCAACCAAACCAGCCTCGGAGGCTTCAACACTAGCATCCTTGGAAAGTGTATCAGTCATATCCAAGGTCTCCTCACTATCACCCGAATGAGCTCTCTTCTTGGAAACAGCCTGAAGCACCTTAGCAGAAACGGCTTCGTTCAATCCAGCAGGCTTTAACTCCTTCAGCTCCTGCAAAGGTTTCCCATAAAGGGAAGAAACTTGGGACACATAGGGATAGCTGGAGTGTTCCATTTTGAGCACAGTCTCCTTGAAAACATCCAAGGAGTTGGGTTGATAAAGAGGAGATTCTTCAAGGACTTCACCAGAACTGCAAGCTTTGAACCCTGCTACGAAACCGGCATGCTTACCATGGGTCAACAGCTTGGTATACACCTCTCCAAGGGCTGAATTGAACTCCGCAGAATGAAGGAGATAGGTAACAACTTGCTGAAAACCTTCTTCAATCAACCATTTGTTGTCACCTTGAGCAGCAGCAAGAGAGATCTCCAGTTCCTTCTTTTGACTCTCAAAAGCTTTTCTCTCTGACTCCAAGGCTAGTTGATCTGCTTCCACCTTCAATCTGGCAGCTTCATGCCTTGCCATCTCAGCCTCATGCCCCTTCTTCAACTCATCTATAAGGGCAATCAAGGTGACCTCCTTGTCAGCATATTCCTTAGCATCCTTTTTCATTTCAGCAATAGACTTCTTCATCTCTCTCTTCTTCTTAGCAAACTCACTGTACTCACCCATGACCTTCCTAAACCTGTTAATCCCCTCTGGTAGCATAGCCGCCAGATTACAGGTTCCCACCATCATCTTTGCTAGAAGAGCATCATCATCCAAACCCTCGAGACAAGCCTTAGCACCAGGAGTAGCAAAGTGTGCTAAGACTTCCTCACATACAGCAGAAGACTTGAAGCTGTCAGTTGTCTTCACATTCCACCCAGGCACATAAACACCCCCTTCATCAAAACTCCCAGACACATCCGGTTCACTCACCACCTTAACCTTTTTTCCCTTACTCTTCTTCACCACCACATCCACCACAGTATCATCCACCGTCTGATCCTTCTCATCCTCAGAATCCTCAATGTCATCACTAACAGTTACTGCCTCAGAAAGATCAGCAGACTTAGCAGCTTTCAGCAAACGTCTGCTTGACCTTCTTGTTGCAGCCTTCGAGGAACTGGCTTTAGCAAACCCCTTGACATTGGGAACGGCCACATAGTTGGTCCCATCATACCGACCCTTCTCATACTTGGTTAAAACATCTTCACCATCTGCTGCTTCGGCATCAGTAAATGCAACACCAGAAGCATCATCAGCTTTAATGAAATCCAGAGCAGACATGACTGCAAAATAAACAAAGTATAAGAACCAAACAAAAGGAAAACAATGAAACCAATAATGAGCAAAAACTCATACCCCGATCACCCTTCATTATAACAGGATCTCTACCAGGCTTGTCCCAGCAAGTGCTAACCCCAGATAATACTAGAAATGGTTCAGCGAAAGGACGAAGCCTTGAAGGACAGGCCCTAAGAGCAGTCAAAAAGCTATGATCAAGTTCAGATTCTGAGGGTTCTGCCTCATTCAGAACAGCCTCAGGAGACCTCCAAACAGGCTTAAAAGGGAAAATCGAATCAGAAACCCAGAAAAACTTGGTCTTCCACTGACCAACAGTAGTGACATGAGAAGAAAGGAGGTTGGTCTCTGCTGATGAACCCTCGAAGGTGAACCAGTCACCATTCTTAGCAAGACGAAAAAATCGCCTAAACATCAGCAAGGTAGGATCATAACCTAGGGCTCTACACAGGCATTCAAAATGCAACACACGGCCAACGCCATGTGGATGGATTTGGCCAAGAGACACTCTATAATACTCAAGCACATTTAAGAGAAAAACAGAGAAGGGATGACGTAGGTTTGCAAACTCAAAGTGACGACAATACAAAGCCATAGAACCCGACGGACAATCAGAAACAGCAAGTTGCTTGGCTGGAGCAACAGGATTAAAAGAAACATCTATTTCCCATTCAGAACAGAACGATTCAACCTCTTTCTGAGAAAGGGTTGAAAACGTAATGGCCATATCCTTCTTAGCACCCATTGCGCCTATGAAGGATGATCAGTACACTAGACAAGTAAAAAGAAAACTAACCTGGTATTCGAAAAAGGAGGAAACCCTAACGGTGGAAGAGAGGATTGTGAAGAAGAAAGTGAAAAAGAAGGAAAGGATTAAATGAAAATGAAAAGTAAAAGGGGTTAAAAAGAAAAAAGAAAACGGTTATATTATTTAAATATAACTGTCATTATGACATGCAATAAAACAGCCCTGGACAGACTGCCACCTGTCACATCAGGGTCAAATCAAAGTTAAACACTGCAGATTAACCGCCCAAATCACAGCGAACCCTCGAACCCTTCAAGCAAGGAACGAACAGCAAAAACAGTCAGAAGCTTTCAAGATAACTCGTAAAAACCTTCTGACTTGGGGGGCTGATGACGTGGGTAGCTTAAAGGAAAAACAAATAACTAATATTATGGAACAAACGCTTGAAAGGTTGGAGCCTACAAGGGTTCTACAACCGGTGGTGACACAAAGTCAAAAAATGACTTGTCACGTCGTCCCTTTCATCGAGTCAAACAAACAGGACTGATGGAGTAACATCAGTCCATGGACCGCAGGTCAATAGCACTCTCTTACCTTTTGTGGCATGTCCTTTTGTTGCAATCAGGATCAAGGTTTATGCTTTCCTCTTTGAGTAGATTCTTTCTCTATAAAAGAAAGACCCAGATCAGATCTACAACACACTCCATCTATCACTCACTTCTCACTCAAAGATTATTCTCTTGGTCCCTCACGTGTGGAGAATAACTCTCTTCACTCAGGTTCCAAGAACTTCCACTTCTGATCTCGAGTTTATCTCAGATCAGGAACAAAAAGCATACATAATAAATAATCCAAGCCTTGAACCTCCTTCTACGTTTGCAACGTAGAAGGACACCACGACCTGCGTTTGGCAGATCGAATCCCTTGAACCCTTGAACCTCCCTTGTGACTCAGGACCATTGTTAGACAGATATTTGTTGTAGCAACAGTTATTAAAGAACCGGATGAACCGGCCCTAAGCAAGTAGAAACCAAAATATAAGTTTTCTGTAGGGGAGTTTGAAAAGGTTCTTACCTCCAGCCAGTGAAAGGTTAGATGAAATTTAGCCGTAAAAAATATAAAAAAAAGTATACATGTATTTGACTCTACTCAAACATGTTTAGATTCTGTTTTAGGGGTCATCAATAGAAAAATTCACACAAACCATCCAAGCTAGTTAATACTTTCAACCTAGAAAATCCAATATCTAACACTCTTTACATTACCCAAACAAGAGATGAAACTAATTCATCCAAAACATGTATACCGAGTAACCAAACTAAAACAATAAAACACCAAGAAAGACATCGATTCGTTAATTATCTGTTATACTCACTACAACAAACAAACAAACAAACACAACATCAAATATACGAATACCATATACAACCAAAGCATACAAAACAGAAACCAAAACAAAGATAACATAAAACTTTTCTTTGTTTTCTTACAAATTCATAAAAGAGTCACAGATTTATTCAAAAATCTTTATTCCCTACACAATTTTTCCAACCACAACCTTCCTCTAAACTTTATCATTAACTAGTATCCCCTCTTGTGTAACTCCAGGTCCAACATTAACCACCTTCATGTCGTCAACCGCCAACAGCCCGCGTTGCGTCAAATCCATCCTCATAACATTAGCCGTGTGTTCCAACAGATCAATCTCCGACTCCAAAGTCCCCCACTCAACTTCAAGCTCCTTAACATCTTCTGCTCCCAAACGTTTTGCTTCCAACAGTTGAAGCTTCTTTGTGGACAACTCTTGTTTTCGGTCTTCTATGGTTGCCATGATCACTGGAAGCTTTGAGATGAAGGAGGACTGTCTATGCTCCATTGGTTGTAGAATAGAATAGAATAGTTTGGTTTGGTGGGCTGGTTAGTTAGCCTTTAGGGGTATTTATAATGTTTTTTTTTCTTGGGGAATAATGCATAGGGATTGTAGTTGAATTAGGCTAGACCTACTTTGTGATTTTCACCCTCTCTATTTAAATATTAGGATTTTTTTTTTATCTTTTTATGAACTTATCTTCGTTCTTTTTTTAACAGAAATTCCTGGATTTTCTCGGATTAAATACACTACTAGGATTTTATTTTTCTTTTTACAAAAATTGAATTCCATCTTCTTCTATTTTTTTAAGAGAGTCCTAAATTTTCGCATATAAATACACTAATAATATTAGGATTTTTCTTCTTTTTATATAATTTTAACTTACATCTTTTTTTAGAGCAGTTCCTTGATTTTCTCATATAAATGCACTATAATAACCAAAAGGGTGTTTAAGCTAGCTATATCAAGGTATGTAAAATATTATCCCTTCTCACAAGGTCGATGGCTTAAGTCATTTAATAAGCAATGGTATAGAATTAGAAGGAGATTATACTTTTCTTTTAAAAAAAAAACTAAATAAAGTGAATAGTTTCAATTTAGATTAAAAATTTGAAGCTTGTAAAATTTGTCTTCAATTTGGCGGGGAGGTAAAAAAATGTTGAAAGTTTAGTGTGTTTAGTTATTATGTATTTACTCCTAAACTAACTACATTTGTAATCATTATTGGTGACTATATAATATTTTTATATTAAGATTTTAACCAGTATTAAGCCATCCGCGTTGCTACGGATGACATAAAACCGTACCATATAGCATTAATGCCACATTGTTGCCACCGACCAACAACATCGAAAAAACTCATAAAAAAGATATAAAAAATGAAAAAGAATAAAACTGTGTGAAATATAGACGTAAAAATAGTGAACCATGCACACCTATTGCGGCGCGATAATGGGTAAAATTTAGGCTGAAACTCAACACACAGCGTGACCGTTTGATGAAAAAATAGAGATAAAAACGTTGAAATACATACGCATGTAGTGGCATGTCAACTTGAAAAATTGGATTGAAATATAAAACTGAAATTTGTTTAAGATACGTGGGATGAAGTTCAAAGTAAAAAGTGTAGGGGTTAAATGTGACAGATAAAAAGTATTAGGGTTAAAAGTAAAAAAGAAAACAAAAAACAAAATAGCTACAAAGCATGATGTACAACCCTATAAAGCACAAACCACTTGTTCAAAGTAGAAAAAAATGTAGGGGTTAAATGTAAAACAAAGCATGATGTACAACCCTATAAAGCACAAACCGCAGTTGACATCGTTGTACGAACACGATTTGTTTAAATTACAATGTTTCTATGACGTAGCTATGATGAATCGAAGACATGTAGATATTATTTTGTTTAATGTTACACCTTTTTTTCCTTATCCTTTGTCATTGTATGCGATACTGATCGAACTCTCACTGCGTCCGCCTCGCAACATCTTTTAGATTAAAGCCTACATGGTTTATATTAACCCTTCAATACACCATGTAACAAATTTAATACTTTTATTATCCAACCTAATATAGTTAAAGCTAATTTTTAAGTATAGACAGATTTACTTAGCTGAATTGCTTACTTATATTTATTGTCGTTTAGTTTTAAGCCTAAATGGTCAAATATTATTCCATGGATCTACCGGATAACAAATACACCCTCGCTAAATCCTCCTACAACCCAGCCGTGAAACACGGGCTCAAATCCTAGTTATATACATGTTATGGTCATAATAGTATAGGGACTTATAGTGTAATTGTAGAATAGTATAGGGGGTTGTTGTAACATGTCTAATTGTACTTAAATAGGCTTGAGATGAATGAGATGACTAGTGATTGATTTTGAGATTATTCTATTCTTCTTTATGTTCCTTTCTCCTTTCTCTTTCACTCTTTAGTTCTAGATTACCATTTCACCACGTATCAATGGTATCAGAGCTATCCCTCCTCTTGACCTGGGGTTAGGGCAACAAAAACTCACAAACCTTCCCCTATCCGTCGTTAACCATCGAATTATTAACCGAACTATCTGCTTCTTGTCTTCTCCATTCTCTCTTCTCTCTCTCTCCCCCCTCTCTCTCTGTTCCATCTTACCATCCAGTCCACCATTGAAATACCTTGTATCATTCTCACCGTTCTTTCAACCAATCTTACCAGAATTCCATTAGAATTCAACCTATCTCATTGACAATCATTCATCAGCAATCAACTACAACAATGGCAACAGGAAATCATGCTGAACAGGAGAATGAAATACAATTAAAAAGATGCTTGATGATCAGACAACTATACTTTCAAGATTAGATGATCGTATGCAGAAAATGGATCAAGAATTCAACATTATTAAGTCAACCTTGATCAAATTAATAAACCAAACAGCGGAGTCGAACGGAAGTCCAACTGTCGAAAACAATAATGCAGAAGAATCAACGATTAGGGACAAGATCGAATGCGGAATCATTCAATTGAAGAAGGAGGGTTTCGATCAAGATAACCAAGAACTCACCACCAATCAATCGAACCAGGAAGTCACAACACCAAACGAATTCATACGCTTCTTGAAGGAGGATTTCCTATGTTTCTTTGAAGGTGAATTGGAAGAATGGATGCAACAATGTGATCAGTTGTTCTTGCTTGAAGGAACACCAGAAAACATCAAACGAAGGTGGGTAATTGTATGTCTTAGAGGTGATGCTTTGGAATGGCATAACAGTTTCTTGAGAAATAATGATGATATAATATATGAGTTGCATTGGATGGATTATTTGATAATGGTATTCAAAGATTTTGAGACTGCCCCTAAGGTGTGTGTTGAAATGCCTTTAAGAAATGATATGATTTTTTATATGGGTTTTGATACAAAGGAAAATAATCAACAAGAAATGGGTGTTGTAAGTCAAGTTAGGGGTAAAGAATTGGTTCTTGAAATACCTAAGGAAGTTGGTAGTGAAACAAAATAATTTTTGGATGATGATACAAGGAAATGTGATGATATTGTTAGTCAAGATTTGAGGAACAAAAGTGTAGTGGCTGATCAAGAGGCATTCTTTCTTTGCTTACATCAGTTGTTCTTCAAGAAAAAAATAGACATAAAGTCAAATATAGCTTGTGGAATGGTGTATTTTGAGTTTCTGCTTAAACCATCCGCGTCGTATATTGGTCAGATATTGGTTGGGAACTTAGTGCACAAGTCATCAGCTATCACTATTTTTACTAAAGCAAAGAAAGAAAAAAATTCGAATGAGCCTTAATGAAGAGATTAAAGATACCGGTGATATAACACCTAAAGATGCCTCACTGCCCACTGTTATAGTTGCTCAAGATTATGGCGGTGGTTTGTTTTAGGAGACATTGTAGTTTCCTTGAACTACAAATATAAAAGGTTTTACAAGCTGGTTACCGGTTCAAAAGATTCAGCACTGATGCCACTGTCCCTCGACTATAGTGGCTATATAGATGAATTTTATGATACATCGGTTAATCAGTTTATCGTTGTTAGTGGGCTTATCATTGTTAGCGTAGACCGAGGTGAAGGTATGTCAAATACAACAGTGATCTCTCAACTCATTATTGAAGCACCTGTGGTTGCAATAAATGTCGAACTACAACTAGACGTGAAAAACTGGAATCTGGATTCAGAAAGGCTGATAGAATATGAAGATGTTGAAACTTTTGGATGGAAACCGGGTTGGCTTGTGTGTTTGTATTGTAGTTGCAGTGTTTTGGAATCACAAACTGGAATTTGTAGGTGAAGTACTTGTTCATTGGATATTCGTTCATATTTTTTGAATGGAAAGCGGGTTGGCAACATGGTTCATTCGTTACAACCACAAGTCAAGCAAGAACAACACTAAAGATGCTAAGAGCAAATCGAACGGGGTTGAGCTTATTTTTAGTGATAGTAATCTGAAAGGACATTATGATCCAAATTTGGGAAAGGTCCTTTTAGATATAGTGAGTTTTAAAAGCTTGAAGTTAAAATGGCTGAGACATCAAGTTGGTCTCAAGAAAGATTTTGAATGTAAAGTAGTTATATCAAAGCTTTCCACTCCATTATGGTACAAAAGCATAGTGATATGAAAATTTGTGCTCAACATTTTACATTAAAAGCCGGTGAAACTAATCCAACAAAAGATGTGCTCATGGTGGAGTATAGATATGCACATGGCGATATGAAGGAATCTCATTCGGATAATGTTGCACAGGACTCTACAAAATTTGGATTTGATAGTTTCTATTGGAATTATTTTTTTCGATCATGATTTTTGAGGACAAAAATCTTTTAAGGTGGGAGTATTGTTATGGTCATAATAGTATAGAGACTTATAGTGTAATTGTAGAATAGTATAGGGGGTTATTGTAAACATGTGTAATTGTATTTAAATAGCCTTGAGATGAATGGGATAAGTAGTGATTGATTTTGAGATTATTCTCTCATTCTTTGTGTTCCTTTCTCCTTTCTCTTTCTTTCACTCTTTAGTTCTTGATTACCATTTCATCACGTATCAATACAACTATCAACTAGCAAACTTATGAGTTTGTTGATTAAAGCTTTACAATGAGCGAAGCAGATTTTAAAATTAGTTAAGATCGATTAAATACTAATACTCAAATGATTGCGTTTGAAATGAAATTCGAGAAACTGGGTTGGAAATTGTCATATACATGTTGGCGTACAAATCTTGAAGAGGTTTATAAGTATGGAGGCAAGATGTGAATGAGTTAGAAAAATCTAACTTGTGCATGCTAGACACTATGGATAGCTCTCAAAACAAAACTCTGAGAATATTGAGTTCTAATTGATTAATTGTTATTTGTTAGAATTGTATGTTTTGTTGAGCCCTAAATTGAGTATTTTTTTTTAATGTAATTGTTAATTTTTAGAACAGGGTAATTATTAATGATTTTAAATTTTGAATTTTCAAAATTATATAATTCATCAAGGTTTAAGAGACTTTTTTCAGCTTGTACGTGCAATTAAATCATCATAACCAGCCCTCCAATATTAAGGGGGGAAGGGGCACAAGCCCCGTGTAGCCCCGTGCTTACCAATCATACAGTGTCACGTCATTTTAACCTCAATTTAGCCTAAACACTGGAAACGCCAAGCCTAAAGTAGTCTGAAACCAAGGACCCCATTATTTTACCATACCCATCAATCGCACACACCGCATGAGATGGTTCCCACCCTAAAAACATACTTTTTTATTGTTTGTCTTTGGCTTCCCTCTCAATATTTCGGCTTGGTGAAACCGATTTTCCAAGCCTAAATTGCAAGTCCCATAGCAAGCCCATGCCTCAAGCCCAAGGTGCTCAGTGCCCCCCTTATCCCGAAATCAACAAGCCCCCCACCCCACCAGACTTTGACTTGTAAGTTGTAACTTAAGCTACTTTTTTTTTGAACGGCAAAACAAACTTTATTGAAAAGCTAGCAAGGGGCTAGCAAGAAAATCCGGGATACAAAAGTCCGAAAAAACTAAAATCCGAAACAAACAATCTAACACCGACTATCCCATCTTTGCCGTATCAAATAAACACCAAGAATCCCATGACATATCCGCTAACTTCCCACGATTAACAATCCACAAGTAACTCATAATCTTTATTTCTTCGAAAAGACTTCTCCCCGATACCGGTTTCTGATTAAAAATGAGATCGTTTCTTGCACGCCACATACTCCAAAAGGTCGTTTGAATCACACCACATAGCGCCTTCTGTGCTCTTTTACCTGTCTTGGCCGATCGGTACATTTCAAGAAGATCCCGGACATGAAACGCGCATTCGGAATATTACACCACCTGAAAACCGCCTGCCACACATCTACAAAAATTGGACAGCCCGTAAACAGATGCTCGGTGGATTCCACTGCATTATCACATATCCTGCACTGCTGCGTTTCCAACTGGATTTGTTGTTTTGACAGCACCTCCGCTGTTGGTAGACGATCCAACAAAGCCCTCCATGCCACGGTTCCCACTTTCTTTGGCAGCCAACTGCACCATTCGAAGCATACTTCTGGTAGCACATTAGTCGCCTGAAAAATAGTCCGTTTCATGTTCTTTACTGTAAAATCAGCATTCCCACCTGCAGCCCATGACCATAAATCAGCCCCAAACCCACATCGAAAACCCTGCAGAGTCCGAAGCAGAGCTGCCAATTCAGCTTGCTCTGCAGTTGTAAAAGCAGGCCGTTTCCAGTCCCAAGCGAACTGGGTTGGCTGCAGGTCAGAAACCACTCGATCAGCAACCATAGCATACTTTTTCCTCTCCAAATCGAACAAAAGAGGGAATTTTTTTGACAGAATATCGTCTGAAATCCACCAGTCTTGCCAGAATAGAATACTCCTACCATTTCGCATGTTTGCTTTTATTAACAGGGACGTACCAACACCCATACGTTCTAAAATTCCCGGGACGCTTGCCACCTGCTTCCACACACCACTAAGAGAAACTTTAACAGGGATTTGATTCCATCCACGACCAGTAGCATGAATCGACCATATTACCTTACGCCACAGTGAATCTTGGTTTACTTTAAACCTCCACCACCATTTAGAAAGTAAACTCAGATTTGCATCCCTAAGATATCCCAACTCGAGACCACCAAAAGTCACCGGCGCTGCCACTTTTTCCCAAGCAATCCAACTCATCCTGTCAACCATATAATAAGCTACTTATTATTATTATATCGAAGACGGATCAAACAAATGGAGGGTAATAAAATAACGACAACAAATGGATGAAGAACCTTACCTCTTTAACTCTACACCACTAAATTATTTTTCTTTTTATAAGATAAAGAGTTTAATTACTACTTTATTTATAATTGGCTGAAATATCGATATACAGCAGCCCTTTCATAGGTTGTGGTTAAGAGGTAGGCGCCTACCAATCAAATAAAGGCAATGCTCAGAACGCTGATATCTTGAATTTTGCTTTTAGACATAAGTGTATTTTATGGAGAACAATAATAAAAAGTAACTTCTTCTATAACCGCTAAAAGATAGTGTATAGATAGTATTTCTACACATATGATCAACTGTCAAAATCTTAGATTAGACAATATTGGGGAATAAATTCAAAACAACTTCATTTTTTAACAACTTATTCACTTGTTACATTCTAACTTAACAATGATATTTTGTGAAGTTACATGTAGGGAGAGGTTTATTGGGGAATAAAAAACCCGTAAACTCTAATTTTACTTTAAAAAACGCACTAAAAACATTTTATACATTGAAAAAAAATAGAAAAGAAATCACTTTTAAATAAAACGCATTTAAAAGCGATGCTCAACTCGTGCATAATATATATATTACATCTAAGATTGTGCTCAGCTCTGCTCTTGCATAATATTAAGAGTCCGGGACCAACTTGTTTATTGTTTACTTAAATATTAGTAATATGTATAATTGTTACACGAGCACACAACGCGCTGCATAACTTATTTTTGCTATAATTGATATATAATAACAATCGTTTTATATTATATTTTATAATTATCATGATATTTATATGATTAATAAACGAGCTTTGTTATAGGATTGAACTTAGCTTAAATTTGTTTAAGCTCAAGTCAATTTAATTTTTTAGTAAACCGCTTTCGAATAGCTCGAATTGTTTATATCCATAACTAAAAACACTATTAAAATCACTACAACTCGAGGTAGCTTGTGTAGATAAATTAAACAAGCTAGTCACTTGCAAGCCAAATGAGAATCAAAAGAGAAAATATAACATGTTTAACTCGTGAGCTTTGAAACAAAGAGTATTACTTTTAGTTCATTTGCCATTAACTACATAAATGTTACTATAAAAGCATCCACTGCCATCTATTTTTGACTACTTGAATAAATAGAACATACATGAGAGGGAAACTAATTATCGGTAGCTAAGAGTGTGTATGATAGAGTTATGATAATTTTTAGGTTAAATCATAAATCAAACCGTCAGTAATAGTTTTAACTCCTTATACAAAAACCAAATAGTTGCATAATTTAAAATCTATAGGTTTATGGTTTCCTTTTTCTAACGAGATTAGGATCTGAGGCAAAATTTGATAATTTTTCTCTTAATTTGAAAGGAATTTCGTTCATTTAATATCTTAAGGACTAATTATGTCACTTATTAAGATCGTTTGATAGTTGGGGGTCTGTTTTTGTATTTTACATAATTTTTTTTGAATGGCCAACTAAACAACACCGGGTACTTCGTACGCGGCCCCCCAGTGGCAAAGACAAGGGCACAACCCGGCCCACCCCGGACGCACGAAGCCCCTAGCCCGCCTGACAGCCCGCTTCCAGGGAAAACCCGATCCACATACCCGCCCGAAGGCACGACAGTAGTGAACCGGTAAAACCTGGCGAGATCAGGACTCGAACTCATGACCAAAGGCCAGGAGTCATCCATCATTTCTCATTATGTCCTTTGTGGGAATCGAACCTGGGACCTCCAAGAAGGATCCTAGGTCCATTCACCAACTGAGCTACCCGTGAAGGACACATAAATTATTAAATAGATAAAATATAAAAACTCTTTTAACTTTATATAAAAACCTAAATCAGATCTTTTGTTCATATCCGCTCTCCTTATGAACATTAGATTTATTCAACCCAAATCTGAGTATTGTGTTGTTCGACATATATTTTTTTTGAAAGGTGAACTTCATTAGAACACGCTACCGGTCCTCAAAACAAGGACCGAAGCAACACAAACTACATGTACAATGGAAAAACCGCCCAGTCTTTCCAAATAATCTGTTTATATCTAGACCGAGACCTAAGCCAAAGGAAAGAAAGGGACTTAACCTTCGCTACAAGTTCACCTACTTTAACATCTTTACTTTTAAAAATCTTCTCATTTCTAGCAACCCAAATAACCCACATAGAAACCATGACAATCCCTTGTATAATCTTTCTGGACTCTTTGCTTGTTTTCTCAGCCAGAAGTTGAAGAAGATCTTTGATGTCGAAAGCGAAAATAGGCCCCAATTTACACCAAGTACCTATCGCCGACCAAAAACCAAAAGATAAACCACAAGCCGTAAAAATATGAAGAGAGGATTCGTCGTCTACGCCACATAAACCACAGGAAACATCCGTTAAAGGGATGTTGCGCCTTCGAAGAGCCAGTCGAGTTGGAATCCGGTCCAACTCTAAATGCCAAACAAAGATTTTAACCTTTAATGGAACCCAAGCGACCCACTTCATAACCAGCTGTCTACTCGGGCCATTCTGATGAATCAAAAGCTTTTTAAAATTAGCGACATTAAAGTTGCCATCTTTGCTCCCTTCCCACTGCCACCGATCTGTAGCAGCCAAAAGAAACAGGCTCCCGATATTGCTTCGTAAAAGCTGCAGCTCCTGTTGTTCATCAGCCGAAATAACCAGATTTTTCCACCTGCAGCAGCAATCCATAAGTTGGCTGTCCCAACATTGAGACACGTGCCCTGTTTATCAGCAGCAAGCCTGAATAAGGAAGGACATGTAACGCTAAACGGAGCATTGCCACACCACTTATCAAGCCAAAATCTGATGTCAGTCCCGTTATCCACAATACCATGAAACTGGAGCGTTGGCCCCTGCGAAAGGATACTTTTATTAATTAAAACAGCCATCGACTTCCATCCACTAGAAAGAGATCGGTTGAAAGGGAGTAACTCCCAATTATTACTGTAGGAGTGGCAAAAATCCACCACTTTGTGCCCCAAACAAGAAACTTTATTTTTATATCGCCAAACCCATTTAACTACATAATAAGAGATAATCGGTTATGGGTATGGGTGATTCAGGAGGGTGCAACCCTTCCATTACAAACCTATATATGTTTCATTTATGCTCTCTAGATATAATAAACCATTGTCATCGGAAGCAGAGGTGCTAGAAAAACTCCTTTATACTATTCGATCTCCGCCATGTGGATTTGCCACCTTTGGATGTAAGAGGACTGTGTTTGCTCCATCGGAGAAGCTCGGATGATGGTCTTGCATGCAAGAAGGTTTAGGGTTATTTATAATTGTGGGTTTCTTGAGTAATAGGCATTTAAAGAACTTGTTATGTATAACCCCTACCGTATCGCAAGCTAATTTGTTGTAAACTATAACCAATGTTTAAAGAATAAGGGTTATGATCAAATAGGAAGTATGATTTTTGTAGGAATGATTCTAATCCATTGATCATGGATTTAGAGGGTTGATATTAATTGGAGAGAAAAGTTAGATATGAAATGAGGGGAATGGCATAAAACTTTAAAACGTCTATAACTTTTTCATACCACATGTTACAAAAAACACCATAATAACGATCGTTTTTATCTTTAGTATGCATATGATATTACAATGCTTCCAAAAACTGGCATAACAACAAGAAAGGAAAAAAAGCAACAGTAGCTTGCAAGTCTGCGCCCCTAACCCAATAGAAAAACTACACCAACAAAACGTACACCAACTAGTATATGTTCATGGATGAAATTGAAGGATTGTTAGTCTGTTCTGATTTTTCAGGCCAGGGGATAGTAACTGTTTTGACACTAAAGTAATTCCACAAATACCATATAGAATTTATTTTAAATTGGGGGCCCAAACCCAGGCTTTGAAATACTCTCCCTTGAGCCAGTGTTGTCTAATATGAGTATAGAGGATGGTTCATTTCTTAAAAGAGTTATAGTCAAATGCAGATTAAGATATAGGATACGTGGGCCAACTTAACCTTTTTGCTCATAATGCCACTCCATAACCAACACACGTAAAAACATCGATGGCTAATAAAACAAGCTTTATAATCTCAATATTAGAGTTGCACATTTGGGCCCAAACCCGCGTGTTTTTTTAGTTTAGCCTCAAAATGGCTTGACCCAAACCAATTGGGGTTAAGAACTGATTTTTGGGTTGAAAATCCCAACCCACCCAAACCGATTTGGACTGAGTTCAGAACCGATTTTAGCGTTTAAATTGGTTTTTATCATTTTTTTAGGCTGGCTCAAACCATCCGATTGGAACCAATTCTCAACACAAATATACGAAACTTGTATCAAACCGTGTGGTCAAGATGGACCCAAACCTTTTTTTACCAGACCAGTTTTTTTACACCTTTACTCCATATTATAGAGTCAAGCAATTCTAGAAGCAAGAGATGCATTACCCTTTCAATTTTTTTCCCAAAATTGTTAGAATCGCATTTCCTTATTAAGCACACTTGATGGACAAGATTGTAATTTGCCAAAACTTTTAAGATGTTTGTTACAGATTTTAAAACATAAGGTACAAATATTGTATGCCCTTATTTAATAAACTTCTTTAAATTGATGAGAATATTTAACTCATTACATTAATCATTGTCTTACTTATTATACATTATATAGTAGTATAGATAAATATATTAATAGGCCAGTGATTTGAACAGTAACTTTGGTTTTCTGCCCTTTATGACGCTTTATATAACATTGTTTCTAATAATCATCTAGTGTTGTGCTTTGGTTCAGTGGTTTGTGGTCATCTTTAACATGCAGTCAACCCAGGTTTGATTCTTTATGGGGCCTTTTTTTGGCGAATTTAAGTTTTGGGTGGTGTTTGGCAGATCAGTATTTATGGGGCGGTTCATTAGGGATGGGGCGGTTCATTAGGGTTCTTCACTTTATAAAAACGTATCTCTGCCCTCTATCTGTCTACAACCCCTTCATCTTCTTCCTTTCACCCAAAGTTTTCTTCTCCGTTATAATCTAACATGATCACCGTCTTTCTTTTTCGAAACCACCACTGTTATGGGTATCTAGTGTCACGCCGGAATCGAATGGCATGTATTGATCTTCTTTTATACTCTTTCTCTCGGTCTCTCTCTCTTTTTTTCTCTATAATCTGTATTTGATAAGTGTGTGTGTGTGTGTGTGTCTATTTGTGTGCTAAACCCTAGCCGCCACCGTCTACATTTGTTTTTTGGTTGTTAGATGATGGTGGTCGTGGGTTGGCCTGTGATTGAAAGGATGGAGACCCCTTTCCTGCGAAGCCCTAGCCGTCATCGTCTACATTTGTTTAGATGATGGTGGTCGTTAGTTGGCCTGTAATTGAAGGATAGAGGTCTTGAGCCTCTGTTGTTATTTTTAATGGGATGCATTGATTTTCAGTTTTGGTTAAACATTTATTTTCTCATCAGCCTTCTTGCATGAGGTGAAAATAAAATTTCTTGTGTCTAGCTGAATGGTTTTTTTATGTGTGCTTGGTTTTTTGAGGTTGTTGTTGATCAATCAGTAGAAAGGAATAGAAGTGATAGTTTAGGTTGATCGATTTAAGGCAATATGATTGATAGTTTAGTCTTTGAAGTTTTTTATGTTATGGCTTTACTATTGTGTGTTGTATTGTTTATTTTATAAATTTTTTTATTTAGTGGTCATGGTTTTGGTTGCTATGTGTGTATGAGCCTACAAAGGCCAGGTCTATGTGTCAAATGGTACATGTTTGTTGGTGTTTGAATCACTCTTTGTTATCACTCTTTGTTGGTGCATGTTTGTTATTATTATTTACACTTTTATCTCCATATAAAACTATGTATGTGTTTGAATGTTATGATATATTGAAGCTAAGGTTGATGATCCACCAGATCCAGCAATTGAAGATTTAAATACTTTCCATATTAAGCCGAAAATGATATGAGGTGGTCCACCTGTGAAAGCAATGGTCATTACAGATGAACCTGGATGGGGTGCAAAGAAAAGTCAAAATGACGCTAATAAGAGCTCCTGATCAGGTTGGGGTTAAAAGGACCTCCTATGTGTTACAATTTTGTATGTAGAACCGCCTCATATGTGTTATAAATTGGAGTTTGGTATTAGCTATTAAGGTTTAAAGGGAGGTAATTTTTTGTGTAGGACTGCCTCTTATGTATGTAAACCGTTTCCTAAAGGATCTCCTATGTGTTACAATTTTGTATGTAGGATTGCCTCTTATGTATGTAAAACTGCTTCCTATGTGTTAGAAAACTTAGTTTCACTTATTTTCGTAGTGCAGTCGACAAGTTTAAAATCAATTTGGAGGTTTTCTTTATGTCATTTGCGACTTGGATAACGAGTCCAAACATTTGAGCTTCTGTGAGTTGCATTGTCTACGAGTTTATTCAGTTGTTTGCTAAGATTGGTGATTTTCTTAACCCGTGTCTCTAGGTCTAGAATCGGCTCCCACGTTAGGACCTGCGTTGACACCTCTGAGTGATGAATCAATGATCCGGACACCAACGTGGCTTCGTCAAGTTTGTCAATTGTGTATTATGTGCGTGTGTTTATTCAGTTGTTTACTATTCTTACTGATTTTGTTAACCTGTGTGTCTAGGTCTAGAATTGGCTCCCACGTTAGGACTTGCGTTGACACCTCTGAGTGATGAATCAACGACCTAGACACCAACGTGGCTTCGCCAACTCCGTAAATTTGGTTGTGCTTCATGTCAACCTGTCGCAGTTTTCAAACATTATTTTTGTTGATTGATTTTGTGAGCTTCATACGTTTTCGTTTTTTTATGCGATCATGACTACGTTTTCATGCATGCATGTTTGATGCTTACATTAGTGATCATCCTTTTGGTGGCATCCATGCATGTTGCATTTTGTTGATGTTATTTGTTTTTTGATCAGCTGATAAAACATTATGTTTCTTAAGTGATTATAAGTTGGTAAGAGATTATTTTGAATGGTGGTTGCATTGATTTTCATTTTTCGTTAAATGTTAATTTTTCCCTCAGGCTGGTTGCATGAGGTTAAAAGAATGTTTGTTGTGTGTGGTTGAATGGTTTTTTTATATGTGTGTGGTATTCTAATGCAAAGTGAGGCTATAATGCGTTTGCAGAGCCTATGATTTTATGTTTGTTGGGTTTGACAGGATTTTTCATTGGTTATTGAAGGTTATTATTTGTATCTGAGTTTGCAACGCTGTACGTGATATTCGCCTACGATGGCTGTGAAACTGCCAAGTGGGATGGCTTAACACAGGCAACCCCGTGTGTTTGATTTTGTGCCTAATTTGGGTTTACATGAATGCTAACTGCATTTGACCAACATATTTCTTGGCGTGCAAGTTGAAAGATTCATTGTGGGATGACAGTGCTTTTGACGCTTTACATATATATATACACATTATGATGAATAATGAGGGCTTAAGGTGATGATGTTAAAGAAGGGTTTGTTATATTGTTATGGCAAGGCGATAGTTTGGTCACAGCCACAGTTAATCGCCCTTCTTTGAGCCTTAAAGTATGTTTGTAAAAAATGTAAGGCTATACATGTTCCGGTCAGGATGATTGGGAAAGATCAAACCAATTTGAACCGCTAATATAACAGTAGTAGTAGCATAAAGGCCATAGGCTATATTGTTCAAATCGGTGGCCTATCAATGCATATATACGCCATACACACACACATATATACACACACATTATGACGAATAAAGAGGGCTTAAAGTGATGATGTTAAAGAAGGGTTTGTTATATTGTTATGGCGAGACGATAGTTTGGTCGAAGCCACAGTTAATCGCCCTTCTTTGAGCCTTAAAGTATGTAAAAAACGTGAGGCTATACAAGTTCCGGCCAGGATGATTAGGAAAGATCAAACCAATTTGAACCGCTAATATCACAGTAGTAGTAGCGTAAAGGCCATAGGCTATACTGTTCAAATCGCTAGCCTATTAATGCATATATAATTTCTCATCACGGATTGTGGCTTGACCTTTGATGTATTTTATAGTTCTGTGGCGATGATGAAAAAAGAGGGCTTAAGGCGATGATGTTAAAGAAGGGTTGGTTATATTGTTTTGGCGAGGCGATAGTTTAATCGCAGCCACAATTAATTGTCCTTCCCTGGCTTAATGTATGTTTCAAAAATAAAGTGTGGCTATTATGCGTTTGCTGAGCCAGTGATGGTTTTGAAGCTTAATAGGCCAGTGATTTGAACAGTAACTTTGGTCTGCTGCATTTTATAATGCTTTACATAAAGGTCACTGAAGCCAGAGGCTTTAAAATTTAGTGAACCCGAGTTTGATTGTTTGGGGTTAATTTTTTTGCCACTTTAAATTCTATGGGCTACTTTACACGTGGCTGCCTATGATGTCTTCCTCGCCACCTTTATAAGACTTTTAAATACATCATTCCATTCATTTAACTATTATAATTTTCTTCTTATTCTGGCAGAGAACCTTCGATTCTTCTTTGTCCTTTTTCTTTGCATTTGGTTCTTAAAGGTAATTCAGAACACATGCATTCTGTTAAAACTCATTCTCTGTTTTCTTATGCTGTTTTGTGGTTTGGAAAAAAGAGGGCTTAAAGCGATGATGATAAAGAAGGGTTGGTTGTGTTGTTATAGCGGGGCGATAATTTGGTCGCAGCCACAATTGATCACCCTTTCTGAGCTTTAGAGAGTCGACATGTTTCTGTGATAAACCCTTATTTGTAATTATGTCGTTTCAAACTGGCTCCCACGTTAGGACTTTCGTTGACACCTCTGAGTGATGAATCAACGATCTGGACACCAACGCGGCTTTTCCAGGTCTGTGAATTGTGTATTCTGTATTTCACGTTTACATCACTTTATTTGTTGCATTGTTTATGTGTTTGTTATGTTGTTTACTATTGTTACTGATTTTGTTAACACCTGTATCTAGCTCTAGAATTGGCTCCCACGTTAGGACTTGTGTTGACAACTTTGAGTGATGAATCAACGATTTGGACACCAACGTGGCTTTGCCAAATCTGTCAGTTGTCGTTGTTCTTCATGTCTTCCCTAAATTTGCTCTATTTTTGTCACATTTTTGGGGTTGCATGAATTTTGATGTTCAAATCTGTGTTTGCTTTACTGATATAAGACGTGCAGTTATTAGTTGTTTAACTTGGTTATAATGAGTTACACATACTTTTTGAGAACTAATGACGATGGTGTGGCAAAGCCGTTGAATGTCAGGTCTTAACCTGCAATCCGCCTTGCAGCCATGCTTATGAAAAACTATGAACAATTAAATAATTCATCAGTCTTAGCTAATGCAGGTTTCAACAACAATGATGGCTGCAGTGAGGGTTTCTTGGTGTTGGTTTTTGTCAGGTCATGCATGAGGACGTCATTTGATCGCATTAGGCATTTAATAAGAAAGGCTGTTATGTGTTTTTTATGGATTCAGTTGTAACAACACTTATTTTTATTTATTACAATGATGGTTTCATCTATGTTTTCCCTGTCCTTTTCTTACGTGAATTTATGTTATGTTTTTTTGACTATGTTTATGTTGAAAGAGTTGTATGTTTAATGGAATTTGCGTTTCGTAGATGACAAAATTATAAGGCGCGCATCGTGCGGACATCGATACCACTAGTTAGATTAATAATTGCTTTAAGCCATCATTTACAAAATGTTATACCTATGGTACCATATCTAAATCTTTATTTTACAATTTTGCTCCTCTTGTAATTGTAACTAGCATATTTTTCCGCACTTTGCGGCGGTACGTTACCACATGCATTCTATTGGTATTGGTTCGGTTCCTTACAATACCGGTACAATAAGCAAACTATACAGAAATCAACACATGTTTTAAATCGACTGATAACAATAAAAACGAGCAGCAGTACCGACAATGATTTTGTTTGAATGGTTGGAGAGGTTCAGATCTTCACGTTACTGGGTTTGGAGTTCGTTTATTATCGTAGACAGAGTTTTGAAAAGGAAAGATTATCGAAACCGGAAAACATAATAATTATACGTACCAGTACCGATGTCATTTAGTACAATACTGCTATGGTATCAGTTTATCAAAAGCAAAAACAATAAAAACAAATATTGGTACCAATACCTATGTTATTCGGTCAATCTTGGTTCAATTTGGTACGATAGCGAGCACAATATTCATTTTCAATAAAAAAATATGACATTGTTGAATAAAATAAACATAGAATGCAAGTTAGTAGGAAAAAATAAAATAAACGACGAACAAAATATTATTAAAAAATAAACACATACTTAAAAATAGTAGATTACTATTCATCGCTGGTTTCGGTTTGGTTTGATACCATACCGGGACAAAAACATGATATCCATTTTCAATAAAATTAATGTTGGAAAAGAGAATAGTTGCGAAGCTAGATTTTTTCAATAAGTCAACATATGCAAGTAATTAGTAAAAAACAAATCAAATAAAATTATGAATAGAATATTATTAAAAAATAATAAATTACTATTCATCATCATTTTGGGCCCAGTTTGATATGTTGGCAGGATAACGACATGGTATCCATTTTCAATAAATTTACATGGCAATGTTGAAAAAAAAAGCATAGCTGCAAAGCTATATTTTTTTAAAAGGTAATGTGAGTAAGTTATAGAAAATAAAATCAAATTAGACTATGAATGAAATATTATTAATAAAACTATACAAATGTTTCAAAATAATAAGTTTGTAGTTAATATATAGATAATATAACTAAACAAAAATTTACACTTAATTAGGTGGTGAAAGATAATAGTATATAGAGAAAATTTGAATTTAATTAGGTGGTGAATGACTTAGCAACTACACATGTCGTCTATATTCCCATTCATGTTAATTGAAACTGAAATACGTCGGCCTCCCATCTGTAACCAGTGACCTTTACGAAATCGATTTTTTCATTTACTAAACCATTTTTTAACGTTTGTAAAACATATGTTCTCATACACATCCTCTCTACCAAACCGTACCCTCTTTAATATATTCTTGGTCTTTGTTGTTGTTTTCGATTTAAAGCCCCGTTAGGTATGATTTCATTGATTATAGGTTTTCAACCCTAATTTTCATTTAGTGGCTTGACATCAACGTTTTGATGACTTCTATAATTACAGTTCTTCTCTATTTTGAAAGGAAAGAGGGTGTAGAAGTAGTGATGTTTTCCAAATTAATCAATACTCTATACATTGAATAATATAATACCTAATGATTTTGGAGTAGATGCATATAAATTTCAGAAAGGCATATTCGAAACTCAACGTTTATGCTATTAAATCAACATCTTCACATTTTGTACATTATCACAATGTTTTATTGCAACCCATTTGTAGATCCCACTGCAATGTACGGGTAAACCCACTAGTAGAATGAGAAAATAATTTATACCTTTTTTCTTAGGCTTGTAACACGAGTTTGACAATTTTTTTTCTACACCACCACCCAAAGACAATCTAGAATCATCAAACATAGTCGCATTACGCATGAATAGATTTTATGTGAAACCAAATTCTATTAAGACACTTTCAACCATCCTCTATGGTTGGACCATCACGAACCACAATCTCTCTCGTGTTGCATCTATGGTCTACCAATATAACGTTATAACAGATTGATTAATAATAAAAACACTCTTTTCTTACTAATCAAACATTATTAATAATCATCATAGCATAATTTAATACGGATGTACCATGATTGTATTAATATATTTTAAGCTAAAAGTTTAAAACTAATGTTAAACAATGTAAACTGATATGTTAATAAATATACTTGATAATGTTACATATTCTCCCCCACTTTATCTACTTTTGGTTACAAACTCATTTGAATTTACTCTTAATTGTGTTTTATCTGAATTTTGTAGTTTTGGATGACTTCTTGGAAATCGTTGTGGAAAACTTAAGAATAAATGAAGTTTATGGAATTTTCATTTGACACGAGTGTGTCTGATTTGGACATGGGCATGTCTGCCATGTTTCTCATCACTTGATCTATGCAACTCATAGCTGGCCTTGTTCACGACCAACACGAGCATGCCACTCATGAACACGACCGTGTGCGACGCCAGATATGCATTTAACTTATTTTGAGCTCTCATTTCACTTGGTCCAGCTTTGGGGGGCCAAACCCTAGTTCTCTTAAGCCCCAAAAGTCGATCCTAAACATATCTTGAAGAATTTAATGCCAATATTGAAGATCAAGCACTCTAAGGGAAGATCTAAAACCACACAACCCACTTTAACTCATCTTGGTTTGAGAAACTCTAGATCTATCATGTTTCCTTCAATGTCTATGAGTATGGTTGTGGTTTTTGTTGTAGTTATGAACTAAACCATTGTCATCACTTTGATTTAGATGAAGCTTAGTTAACATTTGATGTTATAACGGATTATTGGCAATGACTGTGTTAATGTTATGTTAATTTCATTATTATTTCTTCAATGATTTTGTGTATTTTAAGGTTTGTCGTGTTATTCTAGACTTATGGTTAGTTGGTAACGTAATGTTGGAAAACTCATGATTTGAACTACCTCTCATGGATTTGTATTAGTTTATACTAGTCTATGGTCTTTTAACTAGGAATGGTTAATGAAGTCTTGATTATCTTGATAAACCCTTGGATGTGCATCCTTATGCTTATGTTAAAAAGATAAAAGTGTTTGTTATGATTTGTCATTTTAAGTGTTGTATTTTATCTAGGGTTTGTTGACATGAACATCTAATTTGTTTATGTTTGACACGAACATCATATGTTGAAGATGTACATGATTATTGAACTTTAGGTGAATTATGTGTTTTTCACGTCATCTTTCCAAAGAGTTATTGGATTAGTCATCCTTGACAGGAAGCTAGTCATCCTTGTGGTGGATCATTTACTACACAGCTGGCTCGGTCTTATGACTTTCTTAATGATGATGTCACTTAGGATTTGACTTCTCTTAAACCCACCATGCTTATTGACAGAGTGATGTTTGAGCACATGAGGTTTGGGATGTATTTTAAAGATTTGGGTTGGAGATTCATCAATGGTGATGGGCAGCCTTGGATACCAACAGAAGAGAGAGAAAAGGCTGATTATTGGGTGAGCCCGAGTATGTGGCAGAGCCTGAGTCGCAGGCCGATGTTGGGGATATACCACCACTTGACGATCTTAGGGCTTGCAATGATAGGCATGATGCGAGGTTGGCTAGATTATGGGCATGTATGCAGTGGGTGATGGAGGAGTTACAGGATTTATTGAGAGTTGTAGGTAGGGTGGTGCGTCCACTACCAGTCTTTCCACCATCTCCACTGGACCACCGCCACAAGATCAGCAAGATATCCACATGTAGGGCTAGTTTGATGCCTTCCATTCTGTTGGGTTATGATATTGAGTTGTACTTTTTGGTCGTACATGTACAAACTCGCTACTTTATCTTTTGTATTGTTTATGGTTGTTTAGTTTATTTAGTGCTTTCCTTTACTTGCATTATACTTCTGACGATATTCATTTTTGTTCTTGGAGTGTGCTAGTTGATCATCTTGGTTGGACTAATTATACATGAGGTATGTGACACTGATTTTGGAATTGTGGGAACTTGGTTGCTTGTTTCATGGACTGTATTCAGGGAAGTTTTCCATTTCTTTTCCTCACCCCATATTGCATTAGCATATTTTTGGTACATTGAGGACAATGTACAATTCATGTGTGGGGAGGGATTTCAATTAGATTATTTGTGAGTCCTATTCAAATTTCTTATTACACATAAAAATTACCCGTCGTTGGAAAAAACAATTAATAGATGGCATCCATTTATATATTTCAGATCCTTGAGCATGAATATATTGTCGTCATCACATGATTAAGAAAATCCATTAAGTTTTTTAATAAAATATTTTTAAATATCCAATAAGCGTAGCAAGTTGAAAGTATGATGATTATGCATGAGTTTGCACCTATATCCCATCACCTTCATCCCGTGAGTTTATTTTGTGCCCTTTCGAGCATTTATTCTTCATGATATATCACATGCTCACATTATTGTTGACTTTTGAGTGTGCAAAATGTTTCATCCATGTTAGAACTTGCTTAGGTGATGCGTTTCAATACCATGAACTAAGATATTGCATGAAGATGATAGAAGCATTAGGTAAATCCACTTTATATAGCCTTTTTCTTTTCCTCTATCCTACCTATCATTACCATTAGTTTACTAAGCCTATAACCGTTTTGTTGTTTGCTACCTACATCTTTAGTCCACTTATAGCGAAAATAGCCTTTTTAATTTTAAACCCATCTGCTAAATTCTGGCTTGGTTAGTTGTCTAGTTTGTACTCTATAGTTTATTTTGTTTACATTTGTTATCTTTATTTGTATTTATTGTGTTGTCTAAAAAAAAGGAAAAGAAAAGAAAAAGAAAACATGTTCAGAATATTAGAATTTCATTGAACAATTTTGTGTATCCTATGTTGAAACTATATTAGTAGCTCATCAAAAGATACGAGTGGTGGTGTTCTATTTTTTTAGTTGTATAATTTATTTCCTTTGTTGTTGTATTCTGATTACAGTTAGCACGTAACTACTCTGGATTTTTAAACATTTCGCCACTTTATACCCAAAATTCCACACCTTTAGCCATTGCCCCATTACAATCCTGTAAAGTCCTCTTGATGCAATTTTCTAATGGTATTTGGTGGAGAATTGATTTCTAACTAACCTATGATCATGTTTGCCTCATTCCTTGGCATTGAGCATTTCACTTACACACACACACACACATATATAGGGGAAAGTTAATTTGAGAACACCTATATTTCGTGCGAACCATGAGAACGCCATCTAAAACCATTCAAATCAAAATTTTCTTTTTACACTTATCTTTATTACTAAAATACAATCCCAAAAACACAATTTACGCGTAAAAATTTAAACGTATACGGAAATAAATTGTTTTTACACATGTGTAAATTTACTGTTTGTACATGTGTAAACAGTTTCATTTACACATGTGTAAAAAGTTAATTTGAAAGTGTTTTTGCAAGAAAAGATGAATTATTTGGAAAGAAAATTCATTTTTAATGTTGTATTTTGATTATAATTAGGTTTATATTGAAAAAAATGATTTTGATTGGTTTTCTCATTTGTTCTCATGGTTCTCGCGATATTTAGTGTTCTCAAGATAACCCTCCCCTATATATATATATATATGTATATATATATATATATAGTATAAGGATAAATGGAAAACCCTATATTAGGGTGAAAACCAGGGCAACTCTAACTTCCCGAGCTTTTTAGGGTCTGAAAATTTTAGGGCATGTAATATACATAATTCTAAGCATTTTGAGCCAAAAAATAAAAAAAGAGCCGAGCGGTTATTTTAAAAAAAAAAAAACCGTTTTCGGGTAACACATGTTAGTGGAAAATAACATGTGTTATTTTCGTGTAACATGTGTTACCTGAAAACTTTAGTTTTTCTTTTTTTTTAAAAACCGCTTGACGCTTTTTTGATTTTTTGGCTCAAAATGTTTAGAATTATGTATATTACATGCCCTAAAATTTTCAGACCCTAAAAAGCTCGGGAAGTTAGAGTTTCACCGGTTTTCACCCTAATATAGGGTTTTCCATAGAACCATACCATATATATATAAGTGAGTGTTTAGTGAATTATTGTGAGATGTGTAAGTTTATGCATACTTGAAATTCTAGCATGTTATGCTTAATTGGACTGCGTATCACCTTCTTTATTGCCAAGGGGATTCTTGTTTGTTGAATGAGAGTTAGCTTGAGGACAAGCAAAGTTCAAATGTGAGGATGTTTGACATGTTAGTAAATATACATGATAATATTACATATTATCCCCCATTTTATGTACTTTTGGTTACAAATTCAATCGAATTGACTCTTAATTATGTTTTATCTGAATTTTGTAGTTTTGGATGACTTCTTGGTAAATCGTTGTGGAAAACTTAAGAATAAATGAGGTTTTTGGAATTTTTCATCAAACACGGGCATGTCTGATTTGGACATGGGCATGTCTGCCATGTTTCTGGTCACATGATCTATGCAACTCGTAGCTGGCCTTGTTCATGACTAACTATCACACCATTAAATTCATCGTGCGGGGTTTTACCGCGAGGCGCGTGACACATCTGGATCCAAGTCAACCGTCATAATAAACGACAACTATATGTAAAAGATACGTAAACCAAAACCACAAGTTAATAACATTGAACCAACAGCGGAAGCTTTAAAATCTTGTTTACAACCCATCAAAAGTAAAAAAAAAAGTCTGAAATTATTTAAAGACATGAGACTAGGACCCTAGACGCCATGCGAGACTCCGTGCGCCTAAATCCGATGCTCCTACCTTAGCGACCTGAGAAAACATGCTAAAGTTGTCAACATATAATGCTGGTGATTTCACAGGTTTTATGATAAACATTTTTAAGTTTTGAAAGATCATCCATGTTACTACTAAGTCATATGTACGTTAGCTAGACGTATGTAAGATATTACTACGATTTGGAAACCATTACTTACATGATAGTGCATGAATTTTCCCGAATATGTACCAATGTTGCCACGGTAGCCTTTAATGACCGAGACAATATGCACCCGCCGGCCTCCAACCAACGGGTGGGGTTAGTCAAGCCCAATAGACATTTCCCCCGTTATGCGTCCCCTCATATTCATGGTATTTCCTGGGACTTAAAAGAATCATATAGTAAGTTAAAAGGTAATACTAGTATAACACGATCTTTACAAAATCCAAGTATGAAGCATGTGTCTCCCCCGAACAAGAAAACACTTAAAGAGGGGCCGTGAAATTCACCTTAGGTTGCTTTCTTCTAAAATAGGATAATCAACTCAAATAGATAGTCCCAACTACCGACGACCTATCATGAAGAGTGTATAAGACACTAGACTAATAACCCGTAGGCTAACTAGTCCCCGATTGTCCAGACCATAAATGTGTACATTTGAAAACATGTTTGAATGTTGATATGACCACACAAGATAAGACTCGACATCCCAAGTGTTAGTCAAATACGAGAAATCAAGCAATCATATGCAATTATGCACTTAACACGCGCAAAAGTTCACCAAGTCTAGCATACAGTTCACATAATGCATTTACGACTCCGAACACGCATTATCAGGTTTCTAGACATGCCACGTGGTTCTAAAATACACTTACAGCAGCAAAACACACGATTAGGAATCAAAACACGCGATTAGGATCAAACAGGCAATTAGGAATCAAACAGGCAATTAGGAAATCAAACAGGCAATAAGTTTTGCTACTCGTCCCTGTTACAGACGAGTAGCTAGCTACTCGCCTCTGTTACAGACGAGTAGCTTGCTGCTCGCCCCTTGTAACAGACGAGTAGCTTCCTACTCGTCTCCTGCAGTCCAAGAGCTACTTTTCGCTCGTTTGACCTCCAATACAGATCCGAAACATGTAAAAACACCCAATGTCAATCCAAAATCATCAAACACATATTCTAAATGAAAAAACCCCAATTTATCATCAGTCTAACACCCTAATTGCAAGTGTTTCCCAAACTGGAATAATATTATGAAAACATCACATCAAGCATGCATAACTTACCCTAAATGGCAAATATCCGGATTTCATCACATAACAACATTGTAATCCGTCATCCTACTATTACTACACCATTCTAGCATAAACCTTATCATCAAGAAATCATCAAATCATTCTATATCATCCTAGATTCTCATAAATCACCCAAACGGGTCAAAATGCATATTATCATCAAAACACCTTAATAATCCTTCAAACTCCTAGGAAATCATCCTATCAACTCATTTATATCAGTAACACTTCAAACACATAAGAATCTTCAAGTTTTAATCATCAAAAATCATTTCTTGCATGAATACATCACATAGAACACTCATGAAGGATTAGACTTGTTTTAAAAACTGGTTTCAAAGGTTTTCAAAGACACAAACTTCACAAAACTAGGTCTGGACCTTTAGGGATCAAAATAACAACATGATAAAGGCTTAGGATAGATAACACACCTTAGGTTTTGCTAAAGAGGGCGTGTAAGCTTGGAATTGATAGGTTTTAGAGCAAAAACGAGTTCCAAAGGTTGATTATAGTGTGGGAAAGGTTTGGAACGAGTTAAGGTTTCACAAATGGTGTTTTACAAATCAAGGGTGGTATTTATAGGTGTTCCTAGTCGTCCTTGCTGTTACAGACGAGTAGCAGCTGCAACATACGAGTAGCTTGCTACTCGCCCCTTGTAATAGACGAGTAGCTTCCTACTCGTCTCCTGCAGGTCTGTGTGGGTTTTCTGCGCATTAAACACTATTTTAACACATATAAGCACGTATTCACATACCGACAAGTCACATAATGAATATAAACACATAATGCATGATAACTAACACGTTCACATTCATTCACCAATCCCCGGGACTCGAGACTTGCGTGTGTGCATTAAATCCGGTGATCCTACAAATCACCTATCCTTGTACACCTACTTACGAACTGACCCCCGATGATCCCTTGGACGATCGTAAGGACTCCCGATGATTCCCCCGAATCATCATAACGACTCAACTGACCCAGTTAAGTGTAATATTAAGTAGATGTTTTCGCTAAGGTAGACTTATATGTTTATAAAAGTATTAACTTGAATTTGACGGGTGTCACATCATCCCCCAGTTGAAAGAATTTTCGTCCCGAAAGGACGAAAATTGATTAAAGGTAAAAGGAAAGAGACGAAAAGAAAGAAAAATTTTCTAGTTGCTACATCATCCCCATGTTGAAAGGAATCTTGACCCGATATTCACTCAGCTTTAGCAGTAACATGATTTGACTCAAAAGCGCGCTTAGGGAACATATTAGGATACTTAGCTTTCATCTGATCCTCCTGTTCCCACGTGAACTCCGGTCCACGATTTGAATTCCAACGAACTTTAACGATGCGGATTTTACTCCGACGGAGGCTAAGAATCTTATAATCAAGAATTTCCACCAGTTCCTCCATGATACGCACGCGATCATCAACCTTGATTTCTTCAAGAGGAACAACGAGAGATTCATCAGCCAAACATTTCTTCAGATTAGAAACACGGAAGACATTATGAACGTTATTGAGCTCAGCGGGCAAATCAAGTATGTATGCCACCGGTCCAATCCATTCCAGAATTGCCAACGGTCCGACATAATGAGGGTTCAGTTTGCCATGCTTCCCAAAACGTATAACGCCCTTCCATGGAGATACCTTCAATAAAATCGTGTCGCTAACCTGGAATTCCAGAGGTTGCGACGACGATCTGCATAGCCCTTCTGGCGATCTTGAGATGCTGCCATACGATTACGAATCTGTACGGTCTTCTCAGAAGTCTCATACAGCGCCAAAAACTTGACGTGTGCGGATATACACATAATTTTGCACTGATTTTAACACACGTTTCTGCTTTAATATTTATAAAAATGGTTTAGACCTTAATATTAAAACACACACAATAGGGCAAGTGTACCCTATCATATATGTAGTAATGTACAGATAAGAACCAGATATCGATCCATGGACGCGCGCGGAGCAATGGTACTAAAACTCTATCCTCGATTTACCAGTAGGAAAAGATAAGTTGAGTTTGTTTAAACTAGATTAATTCTAACATATGTAAATAACTTAACTACGACTCAAAATAGAAAATATAACTATATAGACTATAATACGCCAATCCTAGCATGTCATCTATATATGATAAGAAAAATAAAGGCGTGATCAACATTCCCATTTTCCGACAGTTAGTTCCCTCTCGAGCATCCTAACATGACAACTATACAGAAAGCTAACACGAATACACACGTTAACCACTTCAAGTTGTTCATTAGCGCGCAGCTGATATGATCTCATGAGAATCTTTAAAGATAGGTTAGTATCACCTTTCGGGAGTCCTCAACCGCACTAGTTAAGGAAAGCAATATCGAATACACAATACGACCACCTGGACTAGCATAAAGTAGAGCATTTCACAACCTATTCCATTTTACCAACTTTGAACACAAATCTACTAAGATCGCTATTTTCACCAAAACAACTAACAAAGATCATTAACCGTGTCAAAGACTGGTAACAACACCATTAAGCTTTTAAGACTCTTTTAAGTGCCGGTAAACATTCGTAATCATTATTTAAGTGACTTTAACCAAACCAATACCCGGTTACAGTTTCATGGTGTAAACTTTATTAACAAGTTAACTAGTCTACTATCGGACGATTAAACGGACGGTTTCTTCAACAAGTAATCCGCCTAACACATTCGACAATCATCAAAGTCATCCAAACACAACTACAAATCTAACAACAATGAAACAAGGTTGCGCTATGATCATCAAGATTCAAACATGAAAAACGCCAAATTCATACAAAACATGATTACATACTAACGATTGTTTTAACTACTAACTAATACTAATGTTCTTGCCCGTAGGCGTACGATTAACTAAAATAACGTCACAATAGCATACAAAATCATATTTGGATCTTAAAAAGCTTAAAGGATCAAACCATAAGAATGCTAAAAAGATGGATTGGATGATGAAGGATGGATTCCAGAGCTTGTTCCACGCCTATTCAGCACTTCTTTAGTCCCGAAAATCGCTAGAAATCGCCCCCCAAAGGTCCAATATTTGATCAGTGGGCTGAATGGGCTATTTAAAGCTGAATAGAGCCTTCGAGCGGCCGCGCGAAGCCTTGGAGCGGCCGCTCGCTTTTCCCAGGCAAGTGGACGAGTTGCTGTGATGACGTAGGCCTTCTAGAAGGTTGCTGAAAAGATCAGGAGGAGCGCGCGGCCGCGCGAAACTTAGGAGCGGCCGCTCGAAGAGGTTGAAGTTGTCTTTGCGCGCTGAAAACTCTGTTTTTTCGTCTGTTATGCTTCCGGGACATCGTTCAAGACCTGAAATCGCAAAGATACCCAAATAAGTACCAATTCATGTGTACAAGGTCAAAAACGTCTGAAAATGGGAGTTGAATGGGGACTTTTATATGTGTAAATTAACGTATATCATGTACGGTCTTCTCAGAAGTCTCGTACACCAGTTCTGGGCCTGTGAGTTGACTCTCACCCACTTCAGCCCAACAAAGAGGGGATCCGCATTTCCGCCCATAAAGAGCCTCGAACGGAGCTGCCTTGATATTAGAGTGGTATCTATTGTTGTAAGAGAACTCTACTAACGGTAGGTGACTCTCCCAACTCTTACCAAAATCGAAGACACACGCCCGAAGCATGTCCTCAAGCGTTTGAATTGTCCGCTCACTCTGACCATCAGTTTGCGGATGATAAGCTGTACTCATATCCAACTGAGTACCCAACTTTTTATGCAATGCTTTCCAGAAGCGAGAAGCGAAACGAGAATCACGATCAGAAATAATGGAAACAGGCACCCCGTGCCGAGCAACAACTTCCTTGAGATAGATACGAACCAACCGTTCCAAACTATCGGTCACTTTAATGGCAAGGAAGTGTGCAGATTTTGTCAACCGATCAACGATCACCCAGATCATATGACAACCACTAGGTGACCTTGGAAGTTTGGTTATGAAATCCATCGTGATCCGTTCCCACTTCCACTCTGGGATTTCAGGTTGTTGCGGAAAACCAGACGGCTTCTGATACTCGACTTTGACCTTAGCACAGGTCACACACTTGCTCACATACGAAGCTATATCAGCCTTCATATTAGGCCACCAATAGAGAATCTTCAGATCCTGATACATCTTATCGGAGCCGGGATGAATAGAATACCGGAATTTGTGAGCTTCGTCCAAAACAAGCTCTCGCAAACCCCCAAACAAAGGAACCCAAACACGTTCTGCAAAGTAATGCAGGCCATTGGATCTTAGCTCAAGGTGCTTATCAGCACTATGCATGGTTTCAACATTAAGGTGTCCTCCTACAAAGCTTCATGTTGTGCAGAATAGATTCGGTCAGGCAAACTAGAATGGATGGTGAGCTGCAGAGCTCGAACACGACGAGGCTTAGTGGATTCCTTCCTGCTCAAGGCGTCTGCCACAACATTCGCCTTGCCAGGATGGTACTTGATAACACAATCATAATCATTAAGAAGCTCGACCCAGCGACGCTATCGCATGTTCAACTCTTTCTGATCGAAGATATGCTCAAGACTCTTGTGATCGGTATAAATGGCGCACTTGGTACCGTACAAGTAATGTCTCCAGATCTTCAGTGCGAAAACAACCGCACCTAATTCCAGATCATGGGTGGTATAATTTTTCTCGTGAACCTTAAGCTAATGAGAAACATAAGCAATAACTTTCTCGCGTTGCATCAACACACAACCGAGACCCTGGATAGAAGCATCACAATAAACAACGAAATAATTTGTGCCCTCAGGGAAGGATAGGATAGGAGAAGAACAGAGCTTAAGCTTCAGCGTTTAAAATGCTAACTCTTGCGAATCACCCCAGTCAAACTTCTTGTCTTTCTTGGTAAGATAGGTGAGGGGTTGAGCAATTATCGAAAATCCCTCAATGAAACGACTATAGTAGCCTACAAGACCTAGGAATTGCCGCACCTCCATTGGCGTCTTCGGTGCTTCCCAGTCTTTGATGGCCTCTATCTTAGCTGGATCAACATGAATTCCTTTTTCATTAACCACATGACCAAGGAATTGGACCTCTCGCAACCAAAAATCACACTTTGAGAACCTAGCATAAAGCTGCTCTCTTCTTAAAAGTTCCAAGACCAAGTGTATGTGTTCCTTGTGGTCCACCTCATTCTTGGAATAGATCAGAATATCATCAAATCAATCTATATCATCCTAGATTCTCATAAATCACCCAAACGGGTCAAAAGGCATATTATCATCAAAACACCTTAATAATCCTTCAAACTCCTAGGAAATCATCCTATCAACTCATTTATATCAGTAACACTTCAAACACATAAGAATCTTCAAGTTTTAATCATCAAACATCAGATCTAGCATGAATACATCACATAGAACACACATGAAGGATTAGACTTGTTTTAAAAACTGGTTTCAAAGGTTTTCAAAGACACAAACTTCACAAAACCAGGTCTGGACCTTTAGGGATCAAAATAACAACATGATAAAGGCTTAGGATGGATAACACATCTTAAGTTTTGCTAAAGAGGGCATGTAAGCATGGAAATGATAGGTTTTATAGCAAAAACAAGTTCCAGAGGTTGATTATGGTGTGGGAAAGGTTTGGGTCAAGTTAGGGTTTCACAAATGGTGTTTTACATTTCAAGGGTGGTATTTATAGGTGTTCCTAGTCGTCGCTGCTGTTACAGATGAGTAGCAGCTGCAACAGACAAGTAGCTAGCTACTCGCCCCTGTAACAGATGAGTAGCTTGCTACTTGCCCCTTGTAACAGACGAGTAGCTTCTTACTCGCCTACTGCAGGTCTGTGTGGGTTTTCGGCGCGTTAACCACTATTTTAACACATATAAGCACGTATTCACATACCAACAAGTCACATAATGATTATAAACACATAATGCATGATAACTAACACGTTAACATTCGTTCACCAATCCCCGCGACTCAAGACTTGCGTGTGTGCATTAAATTCGGTGATCCTACAAATCACCTATCCTTGTACACCTAGTTACGGACTGACCCTCGATGATCCCTTGGACCATCGTAACGACTCTCGATGATTCCCCCGAATCATCATAACGACTCAACTGACCCAGTTAAGTATAATATTACGTAGATGTTTTCGCTAAGGTAGACTTATATGTTTGAAAAAGTATTCCATATTACGGTTTCTAGTGTAATATTTCCCAAAACATGAACCTCATGGTTTTGTTTTGCAAGATCCTCCATGTTTATGTAAACTAGTGACTTTGACAAAAAGATAGCATCATTTCTTGGAAAAACACCACTTTTACTTGTAAAAACATGTGTTTTTATACACTTTGGGTGGAGTATGTGTTCATATGTTGTACGCTTTACAACTTTTATCTTGACATATGCATAGGTTTATAATATCTAAGTATTTATAACTTACTATTTCATAAATCTAGTAACCTTTGTGAAAGTAATAATATCCCATAGTAAAACATAGCTTTTCGTGAAAACATATGTACCTTGTAGGCCTTGTTATGGGTCTAACATGTCCCTAAGATTTATAATTATCCACATTATGTCTTATGTTAATGAGCTTGGGAAAACATTCACATTTCCTTATAAAACTTTCGGCCTATATTGACGATATATATATATATATATATATATATATATATATATATATATATATATATATATATATATATATATAGGGCATGGTTATAATAAAAACCCTCCAAAATAAAGAAACCTTGTAAACTTCATCTACACCATCCATTCTACTTGATCAATGGTCAACATTAAAAGTTAATATTATATTGGTACAAGATGACAAAAAAAGCTAGAAGGGTAATTTGCACCTTCTTCTCTCTCCATCAAATCAATCATACATCTCTCTCTTTCTCTCACTAATCTTCTCTTTTCAACATTCTCTCTTACACTTTTTTGTTGACAAAATCAGATTTTTAGTGATAAAAAAACTATTTTATTTATCAATAAAACATAATCAGATTCACAAATTCATATTGTTGTGCCAGCACCAGTGTTGTTACGTACGTAAAATCCCTCACAACAATTTTATATTAATTTAAAAAAATCCTGACCTGTTAATTTTATTATTACAACATGTTTGTTTTGGTTTTATTGTAACAGGACCAGAGTTGTTGCATACGTAACGAAAGGTTCCATATGGTTATCTTTTTTAATATTCACTACTTTTAAGATTCATATGAAATTAAGATTCAACTGACAACATGAAAATTATATTACCATGAAACTGTTCTAGGTTTGTAACATATGTTAAGTAGCGATGCATTGCATGACAATATAAAAAACTTGCAAAAAACATACTACAAAAAAAGGTATACATCATATTGTTCATCTGCATAAAAACATACTACTCAAAAAAATATATTACAGTGAAACTGTATCAACAACAAAACATAGAATTAAAGATTCATACCCCGCCCTTGCATGCAATAACCCCGACATCCCGCACTGCAACCAACAGTAGCAGACGGCATCCGATAACCATACTTGGCGTAAAAAGCCCACTGTTCCTCGGTATAACCTATACCCTCCTATTCTGCCCTAATACGCCCACCTTCCTGAGACGTAAACGACAGCACAGGTTTGTTAAGTTTAGCTTCATATGGTTCTTCATATTCAGCCCCTGGGTCTGATTCGTAACCAACAGCCCATTCAGGTGTGTGAATAACATCATGCACATCATCCTCCAGTGTCATATAGTCTTCTGGTGGCGGATATTCTTCGGGGAAAACGTAATCAAAGGCCGCATAGCAATCGAAATCTTCGTCGCTTAGAAAACAACCGTCCGCCTGCACTACGGGTATAACCGGTTCTAATGGCGGGATGTCCGGGGCAACGGGGGGGACGGGTTCATGTTGGGCTGCAACAGGAGGGATATCCAATTCAACCGGTGGGGGTGGTTCAGGTACAAATGCAATGTCCGGTTCATTTTGAGGTGGCTCGTGTACAATTGGGATCAGATGGTGACGGGCCTCAAAAACCTCCCAAGGCGGAGTGCTGGGGTTGGAATCCATGCTTTGACTAAAAACAGGACCTGTAACGTATGTTATAGCAGAGTAAGTGTTGACATTGGAAATATGAAACAGGAAAAAAAACTATTCTCTGTTAAAAACATATAGATAACAGAAAAAAACTAATACATGCAAAAACCAAAAAAAAATCTATAACTAAAGGTAGAAAAAACATGATTGTTACATGTGTAACAGGGGTTTTTTCTGGAAACACAGACAAACTTCTGTAGTCTGCACCCAGCATACATTTTATGCTGAATTAGAAGCAAACTTTGACTGCAAAACAGATACGCTACACACGTAACACCCGACCTTAACACAGAAAAAAAACACCCTAAAATCTAAAATCACAGAGATGATACGGACATATAGAAGAGAAAAACACCCTAACTAAACACAGAGAAAACACAAATTACAACGTTCTGAAAAACTCATTCTGAAAACAAAATAACAACACATTTTCTGTCTTTAGTTATAGATAATCCTATATCAGAAAACAACATATCAGACATTTTCTGTAAATAAAGACATAGGTAACATAAAAAAAACTCATACATGAGAAAAGAAAAAAAAAATAGACAGACATGGTGCAAGAACACACGAGTATTACATGTGTAACAGGAAAACACAGACAACACTTATGTAGTCTGCAGTGGACAGAGAACAGAGTTTGATATGCTAGAAAACATAAAACATAATTTGGCTGCAAAAAAAAGATATGCTACACACGTAACAGTCTAACTAAACACAAAGATTATACGAAAATATAGACAATAAAAACTCCATAACTTATCAAAAACAGGGGTCATTAAACAAACAAAAAATATAGATATCAGTTGGGAAAAAGAAAAGGGAACAAGTGGGTTTATGGAGACTAGTATTACTTGAACATAGATTTGATTCCAACTTAGTAAAAAAATAGGACATTTTCTATAAAATAAGATATCCTATATATCAGAAAACAGCATATCAGACATATAAGTGTTCGATTACACTCAGAAAATTCACATTTGTGTTTTTATCAAAAACAGGGGTCATCAAACAAACAAAAAATATAGATATCAGTTGGGAAAAAGAAAAGGGAAAAAGTGGGTTTATGGAGACTAGTATTACTTGAACATAGATTTGATTCCAACTTAGTAAAAAAATCAAACATAAAAACCAACAGACGTTCATTCGTCAAACAGGGGTCCATGATACAATAATCAAAATGAATAATAAAAAGCAACAGAACTGGTCGTCTTCTCCGGGTGTCTCTCCGGTCATCTTCTCCGGGTGGGCTTCTCCGACGGAGGTTGGAGATGACGATGATGGTGTTGGTGGTTCAAAGGTTAAGGGTGCTTTGGCTTAAAAAAAACAGAGAAAGAGAGGATGAGGGGAGAGGGTAATGGGGAGGGAATCTGAAATTTTGAAATGAGAGAGAGAAACAAAGCTTTATATATGTGGTGGAGTGTGCTAAATTACCAAATTAACCTTTGCTTAATAAAAAAACATTAAAGTTTATGGACTATGTGGAGTAATGTGATCCACTCATTGGGTTTGTGGGAGTTTCTTCATTTTCAAGGGTTTTTAGAATCCCTTTAGCCTATATATATATATATTTCAGCACTTGTGTATGTGAATACATGTATTTCCTAACTAACATAGCATGTTTTAAGTCATGAGTTTACTTATTTAATTGGTTTAGTTACAAGAGTAAACAGACTAGTGAACAACTTGGTGTATGAATGAAAATGTAGTTAATAAAAACATAAGTTTAAGAAAATAAGATTATACCTCCTAGTAGTCTAAGAAATGGGGGAGTTAGGGGCCTTGTAAACCTTGATTATGCTCCTTGTACCCCTAAGAGTCCCTTGAAAGTTAATGGTTATTGTTAGTGGCTTGGGTGGTGGTGATGGTTTTCGGTGGTGGTGTGGCCGAAGGTGGTGGTGTTCGGCGGTGGGGGTGGAGCCAAGAGAATGAGAGGGAGAGGTGGAAGGGTTGTGTTAGTTGTTCGGTACTTGTTCATCTAATCTCTTGGCCCTATATATAATAGTTATGAATGGTAAGTCATAATGGTTTAGGAAAGGTGAAAGAGAGCATCTTTCCTTATTTGGTTTAAGATCTTATAAAGATGATTTTGGCTAGATTAAGAAGAGATTATGGAAGTTATGTATGCATGCTCTTCTTGGTTAGTGTGGGCCGAAAAAATGAGGGTGTTGGGAGGTTAGGATTAGTCAACTCTATTGGATTTGATAAGTGATAATCATGGTGTTTGCTTGATTAGAGATTGATTTGGTAGGATCATGGGTGGATGTGTGGAATTACAAATAAGGTATGTCAAGACTAAGCTTTCCTAAGTGTCATAAGATGCTTTCTTTTTTGGTGTAACATCTAGGAATGTGATGGAGGTGACTAAAGCATATTGTTGGGTGAATCTTGGTGGAAGAATGTGTTGAGAGGACTTGTGCATGAGTGAAAGACACCAATCCTACACACATGTGCATGTGTGTGTGGTGTATATACATATGTATATGTAGGGTGTTTATTTTTGGCAAGTCAACTATCATGGGATGAATACATAGTAAAGTGTTTAACTAATTATGGTGGAATCTTAGTGGATGGAAGGATGGTTCATTTAAGGTGTAAGAGTTCAAACATTGGAAAGCACATACACACACATGTATATGTGTGTGTGCCATCGCATATATATACATACATACATACACACATATATATATACATATATTGAACATTTTAATTCATATCTTGTACAAATGTAGGGTCACATGTTATAACTGGATGTTAAGTGTGATCTTTTGTACAAGCTTATGTGACACGAATTAATATACAACTGTGTGTACATTATATGCTATTTTAACTAGTTGTATTACTAGTCGTATTTACATTGTGTTCGGACAGTCCCTGTGTATAGACATTGGTTGTTTTTGTTCTTGATTGGATCACAATTGTAGTACTATGTTCAATTGTATGAATTCCCAAACTAGGGTTTTGGTGAGATGTCTCTAAGCTCATGATAAACTATTCGACTAGTTATGAAATTGACTTGTTGTGTTCAATTGTATTAATGCTAGACTGTAAGCATCAAGATTGACTTGTTGGAACCCTGTGTGGCCCAATTGCAATGAAACATGTAAAATGTAATGTCATGCACAATGTATACGTGTAGTCAAGCGTACGGTTATGACCTGTGATTTCGACGGGTGTCACAGTAATAGACGAGTAGCTTGTTACTCTCCCCTTGTAATGGACGAGTAGCTTCCTACTCGTCTCCTGCAGGTCTGTGTGGGTTTTCGGCGCGTTAAACACTATTTTAACATATATAAACACGTATTCACATACCGACAAGTCACATAATGATTATAAACACATAATGGATGATAACTAACACGTTCACATTCATTCACCAATCCCCGGGACTCGAGACTTGTGTGTGTGCATTAAATCCGGTGATCCTACAAATCAAATATCCTTGTACACCTAGTTACGGACTGACCCATGATGATCCCTTGGATCATTGTAATGACTCCCGATGATTCCCCCGAATCATCATAACGACTCAACTGACCCAGTTAAGTATAATATTCAGTAGATGTTTTCGATAAGGTGGACTTATATGTTTGTAAAAGTATTAACCTGAATTTGTCGGGTGTCACACTAACACGGGCGTGTCACTTATGGACACAGTCATGTGCGGCGCCAGATATGCATTTAACCTATTCTGAGCTCTCATTTCATTTGGAACAACTTTAGGGGGCAAAACCCTAATTCTCTCAAGTCCCAAAAGTCGGTCCTAAACATATCTTGAAGAATTTGTAGCCAAGATTGAAGATCAAGCACTCCAAGGGAAGATCTAACACCACATAACCCACTTTAACTCATCTTGGTTTGAGAAACTCTAGATCTATCATGTTTCCTTCCATGTCTATGAGTATGGTTGTGGTTTTTGTTGTAGGTATGAGCTTTACTCTTGTTATCACTTAAATGTAGATGAAGTTTAATAAACATTTGATGTTATTATGGATTATTGGCAATGACTGTGTTACTGTTATGGTAATTTCATGATTATTTCTTCAAAGATTTTGTGTTTTAAGGTTCGTCGTGTTATTCAAAACTTATGGTTATTTGGCTATGCAATGTTGGAAAACTCATAATTTGAACTACTTTTCATGGATTTGTATTAGTTTATACTAGTCTATGGTCTTTTATTATAGCCCCTCTGGTATGTAAAATATATCTCCTCACCATCCCTATAGTGTATGAGATAAATGTAACTAGGAATGGTTAATGAAGTCTTGATTATCTTGATAAACCCTTGGATGTGCATCCTTATGCTTATGTTTAGAAAGACAAAGTATTTGTTATGATTTGTCATTAAGTGTTTTATTTTATCTAGGGTTTGTTGACACGAACTTCTAATTTGTTTAAGCAGACATGAACATCATATGTTGAAGAAGTGCATGATTATTGCTTAGTTTATTTGACCTTAGGCATCTTTCCAGAGTTGTTGGATTAGTCTTCCTTAACGGGAAGCTAGTTTATATATATGTTGAGGAAGGATCAACAATCGATTCCTCATAAAACCTACTTCTAATTCTACGTGTGCACATATTGCTCGAGTGAAGTCTCTGTACAACTTTATCATTTCCTCAAGACATTCTAAAGCTATGATTTGAACCTAAAAAAAACAACCAAATTGGTATCAAGTGATATGTCCCGATGATGATGATTAATTTAAGACACTTGCATGGTGGGGGTGATTAATTGTCACTTATTAGCTAGAGATTTACCTTGCATCTAAGAATAATAGGCTACATCTAACTCGCTTACAACCTTTGTAATCAATGTCCCTAGCAACACCAATCAAAATACAAAAGATTAGTTTCTTACCAAACTGGCTACATCTGTGATAAATATATATGTAGTTTTCGGGTTTTTATATGTAATACGTTCAAAAACATATATACTATCTTAACATGATTAGTCACTTGACTATATATGATTAATAAATTAGTTGAACACATTGTAGCCAACTCGTGAAGGTCGTGGGTACCCCACTACCACCACGTCAACACTGTTGCCAGTGGCATGGGTAGTGGGTTCCGGCTACCTTTCATGAGTTGTAGCCAACAGTACCTTTCACTAGAATGTGGGATTTTGGTTAAATTTGGATTTTTTTTGAAAGAAAATTAGAAGCTGGGATAAGATTGGGTTTTAATTTGTGTTTTTTGTTTTAGTTTTTAAGTTTTCATGTATAATTAAAATGCTTGTTATTATTTAAAACAATAATTAAAAAAAGAAAAAAAACATTTCAGTGGTTCAGGGGAGTGCTGTCTCTAAAACTGTGTTTCAATGAAATGAAGTGATGTTGCAATGCAAGATTGATGAAAACAGTGAAGTTAAGTGGAGCAAACCCCCCCCCCCCCCCCCCAACCCACCCTAAGTATCTAACCACTTCTATGAATATCGATAAACTCTTCATCCTAATTATAACCTCATCTATATTTGTCTTTGGTACATGGTTACACTTGATACATATAGAACATATACACTGACTTGACTATCGGAGTATCCCGAGTCTTCAACCTCGTGAATGAAAAAGTACATATGCCAAACACTAAGACCACTTCAAGTCGAAACAGTCTTCTATTCACCAGGGGCGAAGCTTGGTTCTTGAGTTGAAGGGGGCCGGACTCAATTTTTTCGATCAGTAGTGGCAAATCGGCGGGGGCTGGACTCAACCCAGACTTAATTTACCTATGAAATCTTAAATTTCCACTACTGTGCCAAAAAAATAATTGGGGGGGGGGGGGGGGCGGGCCACCCTGGCCCTTTAAATCCTTCGGCTCTGCTATTCACACTGCTACATAGGCCCAAGTCTGGATCCGAGGGTCTATGTAATAACACAACGTGTGATATGTTGTTCGTTATTTGATCAACAAGAGGGGTATTAATTTACTTATAAGGAATTCTTTTTGTTGTGTAATTTGCAAGATTTGGAGTTGGAAGAATTTACGTAAAAACTACTTCATGATTACAAGGGTTTTGTAGTTCATAGAAAAAGGTCATGTATGTAGAGTGGGGCAGATCCACACTATATATGGAGCCTAATTGAAGATTTTGCTATTTGTGTGTGTGTATGAAGGATTTTTATCAAAACTAAGGTAAAGTGCGATTTAGAGTGAAATTGTGTTTTTAGTTTTAACTAACTGATGAGAATTAATTATTATATAATGACTTATGGGGCTGGTTTAAATCAAGAACGAAGATTGACTTGTATAAATGATAGGTTTTTTTTTATGATTAACTTTTCATTCCATGACTGCGAAAATTACATCAAGATAGCGGGCAGGCGGGCAACGAGCTGCGCCGCCACCCCTTTCTGAATGACGAACCCTAACCTACTGAAAACGAAACCTTGCCCCCGGAGTCGAGACATTACTATGATTTTTTTTTTAATCAGAAAAAGGGATTATGTCAAAAGAGACTCAAACGTCTCAAAGTGTCAATTGATTATTTGTATCCCAAAATGTGTGTAGAGTTTTAAAGTACAATTTTTTTTTTTGGGTTGAAAGAATGATATATAAGAGACAAATCCATACACTAATGTGTTTTAATAGATGCCTATAGTTTAATATGATCAGTTATAATTGAGTTGACGATATTTTTTTTACACAGACCGAAATTTAAAATAAAAAAACCAAACGAGTCAAACCGGCAGCTGTTTTGGCCCAAACCGGTTTTTTAGTTGATCGGATCAAGGTTGCGTGGGAGGTTATAGGGCACAAACCAGCCTTTTTTTACACCTCTAGCGTAGAGGCTCTAGGACAAGCCCCCCATATTTGGTTAAGCACTTAGAGTTAAAATGAAACAAGTGAGCAAAATGCCCGGCCCATGGAATCCTATCAATAGGGCTGTCCAAAAAGCTCGTGGCTCGGAGCTCGCTCGAAGCTCGCTCGGATTTAGCTCGAAAAAAGCTCGCTCGATATGGCTCGGTTTGAAACTGAGCCGAGCCGGCTCGGATCAGTTAGAAAGTGAGCCTAGCTCGGCTCGGTTCGTAACGAGGCGAGCTGGCTCGGTTTGGCTCGAATAATTCTAATTTTTAATATATATTTTTTTATATACATATAATATATTACCAAAATGTAAAACATAGTGGAGAATATGCTACAAATTTAATATTTGGTAACAGTGGCATGGAGATTCTTTGCTTGGGATTGAAGTTATAGCTAATCAAGTTATTTAAATAAACTTAATACTACTTTTGATCCAAGTACTCAAGTTAATTCGTATGTTGATGAACTTATACTGTATTCCATTAAAATTTAAGACTTGTTTTGTACTTGCTTGAACTTGATTTTAACGTGCAATGTATAAGGTCGAACTTATTTTAATTGTGTTATTTTTAACTATTGAATTTTGAAAGCCATTTTTCTTTTTTCTTTTTATATTCGTGCCAAACCAAGCCGAGCCGAGTCGGCTCGGTTTAAAACCAAGCCGAGCTCGAGCTTTGATTTTCAGCTCGGTTTCAAATCCGAGCCGAGCTGGCTCGGTTTATAACCAAGCCGAGCGCGAGCTTGGCCTGGCTCGGCTCGGTTCGGCTCATGAACAGCCCTACCTATCAATACTCTATTGGGCGTCATTGTCATACCAGCCCAATGTTTATCAAAAGAAAATTCATATCAATATCCACGCTACAGTACCTATGACCTTTTGCTCTAGTGGTATGATGTCCCCTCTTACAAATATGAAGTTTTGGGTTTAAATCCTTGCAAGTGCAAGATGAGATGGAATTAAGTGTAATAAAATTTGCGGTTAAAAAAAATATCCACACTACACAACATCTTCAATGTCTACACGGATAGGCCCAAATCACTATTGGATTTTGTCTACGTTGGTTAGAGCCTGTTGGACGTTGATGAATACGGCGCCCCATAGCACAAAGACCATAATATATGTAGTCCAACAAATTGATTCACTCAAATTCAGTTTGAATTTTAATGACCATCTTGTAAGGTTTGAATAATGTTTGATTCATGGGAAAATCACTAAAACCGCCTATGAGCAGCCCTTCTTCAATTGTAACTTTTGACTTTTCCTTTGACTAAGGCCATCCACAATATTACAAGATTTCAGACTTGTACAAACTAAATTGTATTTCAGCGTCGTATTAGATTTTAGACTTCTCTAAAAAACCTTAAATTTTTCTATAATGGGCAAATTTCTACAAACTCCGATATAAATATCACACAACACACACATATATACATATTTATGTGTGTGTATTTGCTTGAGAATGAGGGTACCCCATGGGCATTCATGGATCGATTCCGAACGTAACAAATGGACTTGGTTCTCGGGCTACACCCACAATGTTTTAAGACGACACCTCTTCTTCTGGTTGTAGCTGACTGAATCTGTATGAACCCTAAAATCATATAGTGTAGGTGATCTAAACCGACTTGTTATGGGTTGACATGTCAACGGCCATGCATCCTGAAGAGGTATAAGCAATTATACCGCAGCTCAATATGTCAAGGCACGAACTAAGCTCTAGACGGAACAAAGCACCATCACCATGGGTAAGTACAGTACTCGGCCGCAGGTCAACATAGACCGAAGGATAGTACAATACTAGTCCGAGGTATAGTACAAAGCCTTGTTGACCACTATAAATACCCTCATTAAAGTACAAAAAACACACGAATGCTCTCACTCCGCACCACACTTTCTCTCTCTACTTTCTCTCACTAAATAAATACTTATCCTCACGCCGGAGGGTGGTTACAGAGAGGCCCTCCCTCCTCCTCTGTAACGAGCCTAACGGTTTGTTGACTTGTGCAGGCTTTAGCTCAGGTCAGAGACAACTCAGATCCAGTTCCCTCGGCCATACCTAGTACCACACTTCAGGTTCGGCCACTTTTTGGATCTTCAATTGGCGCCATCCGTTTGTACAACCGTTTTCTATAATCCTCAAGGTTAAAGATATCGACGGTTTTTCCCATGGCGGCTTCATCTGAAGGATTCATCATTGAAGACGTAACACACACTGAACTTGAAACTGAGGTCACTGCTGTCACGACCTCTATGGTTACTGTCTCGTCCGTAGGACCCTTTAACACGGACGGACGTTCCAAGTCGTTACAAGGTTCGGTGGACAATTCCATTCTCAAAAATCAAGATAATAACCTGGAATTTGACAATGACTTCCTTTCAAGAAACCGTGACTTCTTGTTGCAACTAAAGACACAACAGGAGAAGGAAGCTATGCTCAAAAGTGTACAGGTAAACTTATTTTCCACTGATGGACCACAGGCGTCCTCTGGGCCTACTACAGGTTTGGCCTCACAAGCCACTTACTCTACTGTGGTCACCACTCCCAACTTCGCCGCTGCGCAAGGCAGTTCTCTCCCTACGGGTTACCGAACCATGACCCATCCGGTCACTCCTTTAACTGAGAAACCAGTCACCACTTCCGCAGAAGATGATCTGACCGCTCCGTATCGACCGGCCTATATGGCCGCCTACTCCAAGTTTGCTCCCCGAATAGCCAGCGCCCCCCTACCAGCAAAACTTAAAATGCCTATAACGGTAAAAAAGTATGATGGTACTACAGATCCTGATGATCATGTTTTCGATTTTGACGGAGCAGCAGAAATCGAACTGTGGCCCATGCCTGCATGGTGCCACATGTTTGCTCAAACTCTCACCGGGGCAGCTAGGGTTTGGTTCGATGGGCTGCAGCCTGGAGAAATAGCCAATTGGACCGAACTCCGCCGTGTGTTCTTGCAAAATTTTTCACAGCAGAGACGATGTTCGAAAGACATCACAGAGGTGCATAACATTCGCAGAAAAGACGGGGAAACGTTGGAAAGATTCATTGATAGGTTTAGTAAAGAAAGCATGCAGATCAGTGGCGCAGTGGATCAGCTGCGGATATCAGGGTTTTGCCACGGTGTTCGCAATAACCAGTTGGTAGAGAAGTTACATGAAGACCTCCCGAAGACTATGGAAGTATTAATGGAACGGGCACGAGCTTTCGCTCGTGGAAAAAATGCTTGCAGCCAGACATATGATAATGAATATCGTTCCACTTCCAGAAACAACTCCTGGAAAAAGGGGTCGGGGGCTCCAAGCGCAGATCGCGGAAGCTCATGGGGAAAAAGCAGGCCGCAGCCTTACTCCAGGAATGAAAAAAGTTCTGTTAGCCGAAGCACTCCCTCATACAGAGGAGGAGGTTACTCCGAACTACTAAAGACCCCCAGTGAAATACTTAGCACAGAGAATATCGATTTTCCTAAACCGCCGAGGCAGAAGCCCACGTCCGACAAACACACTAAAAAATACTGTGACTATCATCGGGCTAGGGGTCACGACACTGATGAATGTTGGTCTTTAAAGCAAGAAATTGAAAAAGCCCTAAAAGCTGGGAAGCTAGCACATTTAGTAAAAGATATCAAGGAAGGCAAAGCCAGCACCACCCATATCGCCAACCCCAATGATCAGGCTGGGATCCACATGATCCGTACCTTAGCCAAACAAGGAACAAAAAGAAGCAGTGATCACGTCGCAGCATGGATGTCACAGCCCATAGCATTTCCATCTGTTTCACCCGATGATTATAAAGAAGGTCCAATTATAATCTCCGGGATCGTAGCAGGACACAAGATACACCGAATATACGTTGACGGAGGAAGCGCCTCGGAAATCATGTACCTCCAGTGCTTCCAACAGTTAGCCGAGGCTTCCCAACAAAAGTTGATTCCTGTCTCCATGCCTCTGATAAGTTTCTCTGGGGAAATAGTACAGCCAGTAGGACAACTCTCCTTGCCCGTAACATTTGGTTCCGGAGCCAGCCAAAGAACGGTCATACTGACCTTTCTAGTGGTAGGATCCAGATCAGTACACAATGTTATCTTAGGGCGGCCGGCAATGAAAGCCTTTGGGATGGTAACATCTACCATACATGGTGCTTTAAAGTTCCCAACCGAGCAAGGTATTGCGACCCTTGAGTCAGAAGCAGGGCTCTCCATTTCCGAAATCCGACAATCCTCGGACGTGGCAAGGGATCCGGACGACCCAGGAAATTCCGGATCAACCCTAACTGAAAAATGGTCGATCCACCCGAGGTTTCCAGAACAAAAAATCTTAGTTGGGGCACAACTTCCAACCTTAGCTCGGGAAGCACTGTGGAAGTTGCTCTCTAACTCTCTGGATGTCTTTGCATGGGAAAACTCGGATATGACGGGGGTACCAAGGTCGTTGGCCGAACATAGGTTAAACACGTATCCCGGAGTTAAACCGGTGGCTCAGAAGAAAAGGAGCATGGCTCCAGACCGTGTAAAAGCTATCGCGGACGACGTTCAAAACTTATTAAAGGCCGGTATAATTCGCGAGGTACGATACCAGACGTGGGTAGCCAATCCCGTCCTGGTAAAGAAGCATGATGGGGCATGGAGGATGTGTGTGGATTTTAAGGATCTCAATAACGCATGCCCAAAAGATTGCTATCCCCTACCAGAGATTGACGTGAAGGTAGATGCCGTAGCTGGTTTCAGATTAAAGTGTTTCCTTGATGCCTATAAAGGGTATCATCAAATTCAAATGGCCGAAGTCGATGAAGATAAAACAGCGTTTGTCACCAACGGCGGTTTGTATTGTTACACAAAAATGCCGTTTGGTCTGAAAAATGCTGGAGCCACATACCAAAGATTGAAGGACGCAGCATTCAAAAATCAGATAGGAAGAAATTTGGAAGTCTATGTGGACGATGTTGTCATCAAAAGTGTCACGGAAGATACAATGATAAAAGACATTGCCGAGACATTTGAAAAGCTACGAGAGATAAACATGAAGCTAAATCCCAAAAAATGTTCTTTCGGCCTGGAAGAAGGAAAGTTCTTAGGGGTCCTGATGGCTCGAGATGGAATCAAGGCTAACCCAGAAAAGGTCGAGGCTGTGCTAAAAATGAAGCCACCCCGTTGCCTGAAGGAGATGCAGTCCCTAAATGGACGACTGGTAGCCCTGCACCGATTCCTTGCCAAAGCTGCAGAAAGAACGTTGCCATTCATGAATGTCTTAAAGAAAAGTTTGGGAAAAGAGCAATTCGAGTGGACGACCGAGGCTGATGTCGCCTTTGAAGAACTTAAGAAATGCTTGATGAACCTCCCCACTCTAACCGCACCAGAACCAGGAGAGACACTCACGGTATATCTCTCTGCTTCGGAGGGTGCTATTAGTGCCGTTCTTGTCATCACCAGAGGAACAATACAGCACCCGGTTTATTACATCAGCCGTGCTCTCCGAGAGTACGAAGTACGGTATCCAATCTTGGAAAAATTAGCTCTCGCGTTGGTGCACGCCTCCAGAAGACTCCGAAGATACTTTCAGGCATTCAATATCGAAGTACAATCCGAGCAACCAATTCTACGGATCCTCCGTAAGCCAGAAGCCTCCGGCCGAATGACCAAATGGGCCATTGAGCTTGGAGCTTTTGACATTACATACAAGACCAGAGGACCGGTGAAAGGACAAGCAGTGGCTGACTTCCTAGTAGAAATTCCAGTAACAGCTGAAGCCGAATCTCAGAACGACCCGGCATGTACTTGGCACTTATACACCGATGGAGCTTCGGGATCCGAAGGCTCCGGTGCCGGGATGGTCCTAAAGGAGGCCGAGGGGCAAGAACTACTGTATGCCATACGGCTGGACTTCAAAAGCTCCAACAATGAGGCCGAGTATGAAGCACTCATAGCTGGGCTTCGTTTAGCCATCAAAGTTGGTGCCAAAAAGGTACAAAAGCTTGAAAATAACTCCCTGCTACATGCAAAGTTCACTTTAAATCTTAAAAATAAAATGTCCTACGTACTGCAGGTCATCTCCCATGTTGACTCGTTACTGGTAGCTAATCAGATATCCGGAGAATATGAGGCTAAAGATGCCAGCATGATTCTTTATCTAGCTGAGGTATGGGTTTTCACATAACAACCCTCAGCCACGGATGTCAAACAAACCAGAAAACGACTAACATAGTACTTTGAAAAAAACGCAGGCTAAAAAGCTGATGGAGCAGTTCGAAGCATGTCAAGTGGTGCACATACCAGGAAGCAAAAACAAAAGGGCCGATGCTCTGAGTAAGCTAGCCGCATCCACCGTTGACATCACGAAGCAAGAAGTACACTTGGAAGCTCTACAAAGCCCATCCGTCAAAACAACCGATGTACTGGCGATACGTGCGGCATCGGACAACTGGATGACTCCAATAGTCCAATATCTTCTAAACGACACCGTCCCAGAAGATAGAGCAAAAGCAAGAAAGTTAAAAGTTAAAGCTCTCCAGTACCAGCTAGTTGATGGTCAGTTATATCGAAAAACATTCTTGGGACCGCTCCTTAAATGCGTTGATTTGGACGAAGCCTCTTATATTATCCAAGAAATTCACCAAGGTATATGTGGCATACATGCAGGTCCAAGAATGGTGGTAGCAAAAGTCATGAACGCCGGATACTTTTGGCCGGGGATGCATAATAGTGCCGTCGCCGAGCTTCAAAAATGTGAAGAATGCCAGAGGCATGCACCTGTCAGCCTTCGAGCCAAAAATAACCTCATCCCAGTAACCGCGGCCTGGCCATTCCAACAATGGGGAATCGATATCGTGGGACCATTCCCAAAATCAACTGGAGGCATGAAATTCTTGCTCGTAGCCATAGATTACTTTACAAAGTGGGTAGAAGCTCGTCCTTTGTCAAAGATATCCGGGAAAGAAGTAAAAAAGTTTGTATGGGAACAAATTGTTTGCCGCTTCAGTCTACCACAAACTATCATCAGCGATAATGGGACACAATTCGCAAACAATCCCTTTAAGAAATGGTGCCAGGACCTCCACATCCAGCAATCATTTGCTTCGGTGGCTCATCCGCAGGCAAATGGTCAAGTAGAAAGAATAAATAGAAGCTTGGTAGAAGGGATAAAGAAGCGCCTGGGACGAAAAAGGAGCGGCTGGGTGGATGAACTTCCTAATGTCTTATGGGCTCACCGAACCCACACCAAGACAAGCACAGGAGAAACCCCCTTCAGTTTAACTTACGGAACCGAGGCTGTGATCCCCGTAGAGATCGGTTCTCCATCCCTAAGAGTCCAGCACATCAGCAACAATGAACAAGAGCTCCGGATGAACCTTGATCTACTTGATGAAAGAAGAGAAGCCGCAGCCATAAAGGAAGCTCGGTACAAGCAAGAGCTAGAAAAATTTTACAACTCAAGGGTAAAAGAAGTCCGTTTCAAGCCCGGAGACTACGTGTTCCGGAACAATCAAGCTAGCGGGGTAGAGAAAGGAAAGATGGCCGCCTCATGGGAAGGACCATATGTAATCAAGTCAGCTGGGGGAAAAGGCGCCTACACCCTCCAGACCCTAGATGGGAGGAACGTACCCCGCACCTGGAACGGTATTCACCTAAAAAGGTGCTTCATGTGAACAACCAGCAACTCTTTATTTAGTTTCTTTTTACATTGTAATGTGAGATGTGCCATTCCTCACCGTTTTTATTTCCTTGTTATTATACGGGATGAGACATGCCCCGTTAGAGAAGTATGAAATAAAACGCTGGTTTGTTTAAAATATTCTAAGGTGCAAATATAAGCCGTGGCTCATAACAGAGTCCGACATACCAAAACCACGTGGTACACAAGGTTACAAAAAGGAGTAGCAATAGGGTTCGGCCCAAAGTGGACAATTTTTGGTCCGACCTTAAACTAACCTAAAACCAAGCACCTTTACGAAACTCATAAGATATACAAAAGGGGTTAGCCCGGACTTCTAGAACGCAGCATGGATAATAGCCGCGTCCCAGAAAAGAGGACCCCATAAACCATGGTTATCTAAACGTAGCCTAAAGATATGTGGACGCACTATCCAACAGGCTACGAGCTTTCACTTTTTATACTTAGAAAAATAAAAATAACAAAAAGACAAATAGCATGTCACAAACGGTCATAAAAAGGCCGCAGCATTCCCCAGACCTATATAGATCAAGGGCTTAACCTGTATTAAAAAACCGAACCTCATCAAGAGATTCGGGTACGGTGGAACTTGTCTTAAAAAATTACAAACCATGCCGGACCACATAAGGGCCCGGATCAAACAAACATAAACAAAATTTAAACAGGAAAATTAAGAAATGTCCTTCTTCATTTCGTCAAAGGCTTCGGGAAGGGATTCTGGGGGCCCGGTCACTTGATCGACTAGCTTGGCAACCTTGGGGAAGACAAGCTTATCATAGGCTTGAGCCGCGGCAGTGAGCTCATCAGCAGCGGTGTGCTTGATTAGTGGCATCTCCGCCAAAGGGATGCCCTTCGCCGACGCAGCATATCCAGCTCTCACGCCAACATTAAAACCCATGGCGTTCATGGCGTTGTTAACGTCGCTCACAGCCTTCTTCATCACCGGCCCTTTGTGCACATGATCGGCTATTATTTGAGCTCCAGTAGTTAGAAAGAATTTTTTCAACTCAAATAGCCGATCAATGTTGTCGATAAGCTCTTTCTTCTCGGCCCCCCATGCCTCTTCATCCTCCGCCATCTTCTTCTCAGCCGCGGCCAACACCTGCTTAGCCACCTTCTCCCCCTTCAAAGCACCATCCCGCTCTGCGACAAAGGTGTTAAACCAAGAAAAAGTTAAGATAAAAAGCAGAAAAAGGAAAGAAACGTCATAGACGTACCAGCAACTAAAGCATCGGTACCTGTCCTAAGGTTGGCCATCGTTACTTCCATCTGCTTCAAAAGATCATTCATCTTCTTGGAATCAGCAGCAGCAGCAGCCTCGGAATCGTGAAGCTTTTTCTTGAGTACTTCACACTCCTGGAGAGCCTTATCCCGAGACTCAGCTGCGGAAGCAACGGCAGCTTGGGAAGAAGAAGCCTGGTTCTGCGCGTCTCTTAAGTTCCTCTTCAGATCGGCCATGGCTGGTCCATGGTTACAGGAACCCCCCTTCTTCCTCAACCTATCCCTATCCACCTCAGCATCGGTCCACCGACGGTAGGCCTCGGTCACCAAAAAATTCGACTGGGCCTGGTTCACCAGCAATGCTTCAACGAGAGAAGGGGACTCCATCCTATGATAATAGTCACGATCCGCCGGGGTATCCAAGTTGAAGAGCATCATGCGGGCCGAAAGGGCATCAATCACCCGATCGCCATTCTTCAAATCCCACTCAGGGATAAACTTCTCATCCATAATCGACCCACCACCACCTACGCTCCCTTCAATGGCCGCTGCAAGATTATACAGAGAAAAAGCTTCAGTCTCAAACCATTGTGGGGGAAAAGTACCATCATCATTTCCCACATTGGTTTGAGACAGAAGGGGAGACTGCCGAAACTCACCAGTAGAGTATGCCCGAGTCTGCACGTCCTTCTCCACAGCCGGACTACGAGGCCCAGAAAACAGATTAACCCCTTCCTCTTCCACGTCATCAGTCTCCATGACCTGAGGATGTGCCACCATCAGTATCGGAGCGGAATCCCGGGAGGACTTACCCCCAAACAAGTGATATTCTAAACTATGAAGTAAGTTAGGATGTACCTCGGGAGGATCGTCCAAGAACCTCAGATGTTTCCTTTTAGTGTTCTCAGGGGTAGAACCCTTAGAAGATTTTCTCTTTCGGGACCCCCGGGACGCGGCAGTATCACCAGAAACATCCCTAGAAGAGGGCTTCGAGACTTGGCTCGGCTCAGAAGATTGAGAAACATGGCCCACAGATTGTGGCATCTGAACAGCCGAAATAGGAGGAGGGTTAAGAGGCAGCGTCTCAGCAGAAGAAACGGGCACATCCCCAGTCTGTTGAGCCTCTGTGATAACTCCCGTGGTCAGGCCCTCACCACCAGCCCCGCTTGCACCAGCCTCAGGATTTTCAACGGGAATAATAGGCTGGTGGGACTTCTGCATTTGTTCAACCAGGGGCTTGGTGTTGCCCAAATTCTCGCTCGTAAACTCCAGAGCCGCGTCATCAAAACGGGCAAGCTTCAAGCAGTCAAGCAGCGACATCTCTACAACAAGCATAACAGAGAGTTAGTAAAAAATAAAGCAAAAAACAAGGGGAAGTATTCTAAAAGGCACGGCTCCTCCACTCACCCACTCCGTTATACTTCACCACCGGCCATCGGTCATCTAAGCTCCAGTTCATGCTAACACCACCGAGGCAGAGCACATGCTCCGGGTACTTCTGAATATTAGTCTTATTCTCGGCTAAGGACACATATAGGGTCCGGTTATACCGAAACCCCTGAGGCAACTCCCATTCAGAAGACTCGAACCTTTCACACCAGACCATGTCCTTGGGTAAGCACCGGTCGTCCAAGAAAAAGAATTTATTTTTCCAATTCTTCAGACTGGTTGTCTGGTAGTCATGACAACTCTCCAGGGACCGACGCTTTTCAAAGGTATACCAACTACCTATCTTGTTCAACTTATAAAAGCACCGAAACACATTCAAATCCGCCCCCTTCTGTAAGGCACGGCAGGACAATTCAAAGTGATTCACTCGGCTGAGACCGAAGGGATTCACCTGAGAAATGTGCACACCGTGAAACCTCAGAACCTTCATCAAAAATTTCGTGAAGGGGACCCGGTAGTTGGCAAAATCGCAGACGCGAGTGTAAAAGCCAAACTTCCCGGCAGGGAAGGGATGAATGACGTCAGTCGGGCCTGGTAAAACTGGGTTCAGGTCCCGAGGTATGGCATACTCATCTATAAACTGAGAAAGCTTCTCAGCCGTAAGGTTCGAGTGGGTAATGTCCATATCATCCTTTACCATCTTTGAAATAAAAACAGAGAAAAAGGAAGAAGGAATGGAAAAGGACAAACGCACCTTAAAGAAAAGCTTAAACGGGACCCGAACGGTGCACAAAGGCAAGATTTACAGTGCTTCGGAAGAAGTTAAAGTGGGTAAGTGAGAGAAAACAGTAAAAAGTAAAGAGAAACAAGTAAAAAGAAGGCTTTATAAAGAAATGGTTGAACCGTCGAGATCAATCAGGGGAAATCAACGGTCAGATGGAATGAGCGGTCCAGATTGCCTCGATAAATCAACCGCCATCACGTCAACTGACCATCATGTGGCCAAAAGACCCTCCACGTGTCGGAAGCATATTACATACGCCCTCCAGAACACAGCTGGCACTAACACGTGTACAAAACCCACGGCACTCCGAAAGACGTGCAGAGGCATGAGCAACTATGCTGCGGCTAACGGACACGTGCCTCTTAGTCATACTAAAGTCCAACAAGTTACCAGTAACTTAAGGACTTGGGAAGACATGAAGAGGTATAAGCAATTATACCGCAGCTAGTGGACACGTGCCTCCTAAGTCGTGCTAAAGTCCAACAAGTTACAAGTAACTTAAGGACTTGGGAAGACATGAAGAGGTATAAGCAATTATACCGCAGCTCAATATGTCAAGGCACGAACTAAGCTCTAGACGGAACAAAGCACCATCACCATGGGTAAGTACAGTACTCGGCCGCAGGTCAACATAGACCGAAGGATAGTACAATACTAGTCCGAGGTATAGTACAAAGCCTTGTTGACCACTATAAATACCCTCATTAAAGTACAAAAAACACACGAATGCTCTCACTCCGCACCACACTTTCTCTCTCTACTTTCTCTCACTAAATAAATACTTATCCTCACGCCGGAGGGTGGTTACAGAGAGGCCCTCCCTCCTCCTCTGTAACGAGCCTAACGGTTTGTTGACTTGTGCAGGCTTTAGCTCAGGTCAGAGACAACTCAGATCCAGTTCCCTCGGCCATACCTAGTACCGCACTTCAGGTTCGGCCACTTTTTGGATCTTCACATCCTTTGTTGACGTGGCCTTTGCAATCATAACGTTGAGTTTTGGCTTTTGCAATTATTTTTTTTAGTTTAGTTTGAAATTTCAAAACACTTCAACTTTTTTAACACTTTTATTTTTTTGTTGTATATGTGATCTCAGATCTACATCTGGAAGTAAAATCGTGTCTCATAAGCAACCTACTAATCATCGGGTGTCTATCAGGTATATAGACATCGGTATCTGATATACTCATTAGTTTGTTAAAATATAAATGTTAAAAAGGTAATGTTATGAACATTGTATTGTGATATACAATGACAAATTATAAATATAAGATGAATCAATTTAGAGTAGATATCACTAGGCTTTGATTTCAAAAACACACTATTGGTTCGAACTATAAAGTTTGAAACTCTTATGTTAATTCAGCAAAAACCAAAACTAAAGAACATAAAACTCAAGTTATAAAGATTTTATGTTACTCCACATGAACTCATTCATGGTGCATTGCCTTCCCTTCACAAGTCTGTGGCTGCACCATATTCATTCTCAGCACATTAGCCGTGTGCTCCAGCAGATCAATCTCCGATTCCAGATTGCGCAATTCGGTTTCAAGATCCAGCACATCTCCTCCAAAACTTCTTGCTTCCAGCAGTTGTAGCTTCTTGCCAGAACGCTCTTCTTTCCGTTCTTCAATAGCTACGGTGACTACTTGCAGCTTTGTGATGATAGAGGACTGTGTTTGCTCCATTGAAGGTTAAAGTCGAATGAAGGTTTTGAGAGAAGGTTTAGGGTTATTTATTATGTAAGTTTCTTGGAGAATAAGGCATGTAACGCAAAGTTTGTTAGAAACAATGTAAAATTTTATAAGGAAAGTGTTTAAAACTTGTCTTCAATCAATCTCTTATTTAAATGATTTTATTTTTCGGTTAAATAGAAATTAATTATATAAATTAAAAAATCTATAACCAAGTTTTTATATCTATCAATATATATATATAAAAGAAAGCATATATGTCCATTGAGAGTGCCACGTGGCTTAATAATTGAGTGTTTTTTGTGTTTTTGAGTATTTTTCTAAATTTATCTCTCTATCTCTTAATTCTCAATTACTAAAATTAAATTGAGTTATTTTAGGAAAAAAGAATTTAAAAACAAATTTAAATTTTTCTCTCTTACCTTCCTCCCATAATTTTTAAACATAAATATCTTTTATATTCGAGATTTTTTAAATAAAAAAATTACACCAAATTAACGAGCGTTTTATTATCTTTCCAACGAGTACCATAGTGCTATATAAAAACGAAAAAAAAAACGACTATTTTTTGTGGGGTTATATTCATACAGAAAAAAACACAAAGTGTTCAGGTTATTCATTAATCAAATTGTAACATATTTTAATTTACGTGAATATGATTATATATTGAAGGTTATCCTTTTAATACTTTATTATGTTTAATATGGTTTATGCTTTTTATTTTTTTAACTTTTTAAATAAATGTTTTTTAACTAAGATTGATTATGTTTAAGTTATTTACTCTTTTCGTGATTTGAGTTTTCTTTTTTTTATCATTTTTTATTAAATCATATTAAATTTTTCAACACCGGGACCTTCCCGGGGTAATCGGCTAGTAATATATATAAGAGTAAAGATCAAATACAAAGTGTTTTTTTGTTAGGAACTGTGAGAATAAAAGGGGGTAAAAAATTTTATTTTATTTTTTAGAAATTTTTTTTCCCATGTGCTTAAACATACTTTCTAGATTAATAATAAAAAAAATGTAAAAATTTTTTTTTAGTGTAATTACGTCATTAAAGTAAATACATTAATTCACACTAGAGTAAGTATGTAATTACTCTACACTTAATTACTCTACACCAAAATTTATTTATTTTTTTGTTTTTTTAGTTTTAAATACTATAATACATGTTTAACGATACGGGAAAAAAAATTCGAAAAAAAAAGAATAAAAAAAATACCCTCCTTTGATTCTCACAGTTTTTACCAAAAAAACACTTTGTACAAGATTTTTACTCATATCTATATAGAGGAAAGATCCGGTACAAATAGCTTTTTTGGTAAGAACTGTGAGAATCAAAGGAGGGTATTTTTTTTTAATTTTTTTTTTTAAATTTTTTTTCCCCATATTGTTAAACATGTATTATAGTATTGAAAACTAAAAAAAAAATAAAATAAAAAAAATTTGGTGTAGAGTAATTACGTGTAGAGTAATTACATAATTACTCTAGTGTAAACTAATGTATTTACCTTAATGACGTAATTACACTAAAAAATTTTTTTTTTTTAATTTTTTTTTTTTGTATTATTCATCTAGAAAGAATGTTTAAGCACATGGGAAAAAAAAATTCTAAAAAAAAAAAAAAAATTTTTTACCCCCTTTGATTCTCACAGTTCTTACAAAAAAACTATATGTATTTGATCTTTACTCTATATATATAAATATTAAATTAATTATTTGATAAAAGTTTCCTCACAAAATAGTAAGTAGATTTTATACAATTCTTTCAAAGGAAAACGCTTATAAATTTCGTATAATTTATCAAATTATCCATACCTTTCGAGAAAAGTGAAAAACCTATGAGAATTAATCCTTGTTTCTTGGAGCATAAGTTTGGCAATAAAACAACATATCTATAATCTATAATCTATAATCTATAATACATTATAAAGGAGGAGTGATGTACAACATAGTCATTTTCACCTCCATACAACTTAACAAGCACCATGTACAACATATTTAAGCAAGAAATTTAAGGGTATAATGGGGATAATGATGACAATTAAGACACTTAGAAGGGTAATCTAGACATTTCACCAACCTTATCCTTTACAATATCAAACCACTTTTACAATCATGCCCTCACAATGGTCTGTTCGCCTTCCCTTTCCTTCAACCGACAATCCTCTCCCCTTCCATCTCGTTTAATACCTTCTATCTCTCATTACTATTCAAGCTTTTAAACTCTCTAAACTCTTTCACTCTTCATCATCAAGCCATGGTTTCATTGCCTTAACAACAAATCTTGGTCTCCGAATCATCGTATTCTCCTCCGAATCATCACAGTTTCCAAAATCTTGGTCTTCGTAACTGTGGTGGTATGATCCGGTAGAGCAGCAGCAGCCTTCTTCAAGATCCGGTACTCTCCATCCCTAATATTTTAGATTTTATGTTTTAAATTTATATATCTCTGTGTGTTGTAGGATATCGATCTGCTATCCAAAATATGTTTATAGTTCAATTATAAATGTTTCGTAGAGTTTAACAAACTTTGAGTTTTTGTTATTTACAAATTACTGGTGGCTCACTACTGTATCTAACTGAGCTTAAGAAGTTTTTGTATAAACCTATGTTTCTATCATCTTAAATTAATGGCTTTTCGTTTAATTTTCACCCTTAAAAAGGAAAATGCTTTTGTTATGTATCTCTATCATTGGTTGATAGTCATCTATTTCTAATGTTAAAAAAGATTATGGATCAATTTTTATGGGGTTGAATGCTATAATAGACAAATTAGATAAAAACTAATGAAATAAATGGTAAAATGAGTAAAACAAATATTCAATTGCGAAGTATTATGAAACAGAAATAGGCGATGGTAGAGAACTTTAATAGAGGTACTACTTATAAGATTGTTTATCAAAGTTTAGTGATCATAAACGGATGAAGTGGCGGCTCGAAGATTGGGGAAAGTGACTAAGAGCGTGTGCGGCTATAAATGGAATTGAGCAAAGAAAGCTTGATGATGATTAGAGAATGGCACTCGTATTTTGTTTTTACATATCCTTTCTTTCATAAATCTTCTAGATCATAATTTAATGTAATGAAATGTTTGTTTGGTAGATTAAGTTGGCAATTTTGGAACAAAATTAGGCAACTGAAAGAAGGTTGAAGCTAGCTGAAAATCGAGAGGTTTGTTAACCACAATTACTTTAGTGTAAAATTACTTGAGGCAAATAAATACAAGAGTAGATGTTTGGTGCTTTCCAAAAAGAACTTTTTGGTAATATCTACACTAAGGCAATTTTTGGTAACCACTAAACATATTTACGACTACTTTAAAAAATAGGCTTTTAGCGAATTTCGGCTTTGTCTGACTCATCCAACCGTCCTTTCCTTTTAATATTGTTTTTAATCCACATCGTGCTTATACCAATTTGACCTTAGAGATAAAATTGTACCCAAATCGAAATATTCATAGGTGAATGAGACCAAACGACATGTTATATTTACTATTTTTAACTCCTAACCAATGATATTTGGCTTATGTTCCAGCTCTCTGACTTTGGACTCGCTACTACGGATGGGGTTAATGGGAAGAACATAAAGCTTTCAGACTCATCAGGTTATGTAGCTCAAGAGTGCCTTTTGGATGGTACGCGATATTGTATTTTGACACTTATGAATTACTTTAAGTGTTTAATATTTTTATAAAATTATGACCATGAATTTTTTACATTTAAAATTACTAATAAAAGTGACGTGTACGCATTTGGAGTCATACTCTTAGAGCTTTTGATAGGGAGAAACCCTTTGGAGAAGATAGCACCGTCTCAATGTTTTCCACCTTGTGATGATTTAAGTCCTCATCTTCACCATGATCATAGGCCACAACTTTTAACTATCAAGTGATTGACCACATTTCTTGAATGGAAACAAGTAAAAATTTCAGCTTTAGCTTTTGTTTTTCTTTTTGTAATTTTTCCAGTGGGTTTTATAACTTTGATAAAACTGTTATTTTACAAACCAAACAATTTAGATTTTGGATTGTATACATCCAGATATTGAGTTTATTCTTAAAAAGAGAATATTTAACATACTATACCTATATTTTGATTAGTTTTCTGGTCATAACTCACATACCGGACTAATAGTCTGATTCTTTTTTTACTCTGCTTCCGTGTTTATCTATAATGTCTCAATTCGTATCAGCAACACACAAAAACCCATTATGAACCCGTGAACTACTCATGTTGTCACACTTTGCTTTGTTCGTTTCTATTCAACTTTTGAGGTAATAAATGCATTTGCTCCGTTTCTGTTCTGTATATACTTCATTGTTTGTTGGTATGTTACTTTTGTCATGAAGCTATGATCAACAACTCTTAAAAAATATATATATTACTCACTGTCGGGTCATTCCAGAAATTGATTATTCAAGCAGGGGAAAAGATGGTTACTGTAAGCTTTAAACCATATAATCAAGCTCTATATGAGAAAGTCAAACGAAGGTCAACCGCTTATATGCTGGTACAGGAGGGAAACTTAATCTGGGTTATGATTATTGCAATCGCTATTAAAATCAACGACTTTTTGCTAGAAATTCGGTGATTAATTGGCAAGATTAACATCAAACCATGTAGTATCGCGCATGTAAAAAATGTAACAAGTTACCGAAGAACCTGCTTCTGGTTACTGGTGCCAAGCATGCGAAAAGACTGAATATCACTGTCGTTTGAGGTTTGTGAGATCGTGATTAATTGGCAAGATTATCACTTATGACATAGATTAACTAATTTATTTTTTTGTTTCAGGTATATATTGTCTGCAAAGTTTTCTGATGTAAGTGGAGGAGCTTGGTTTTCTCTTTTCAGTGATGAAGCTGAGAAAATAATTGGCTGCCCTGCTGAAGAACTCGATAAGATAAAGTCACAGGTAAATCACAAAACCATGAACTTTGCAATTCGGGTAGCCTCAAGAGTCCTGACAATTTTGGAGGTCAAATTATAAGAAATCAACTTAACAGGATATAGGTTAAAGCTTGTTTTTTTAATGCTTGTTCAAGTGATTTTCAATTACAACTTAAGAAAGCGACATGGGTCCCACGTGTTTTCCGATTGATGGTTGCACCATGAGAGTACAATAACGAGAAAAGGCAAAGGATTACTGTGAAGTATGTGAGTCCGATTGATTCGCAGCTGAGACTAAGTTATTGTTGCAAGAGCTACCTTCAGTGAAAGCTTGAAAATCATGATGTTTATTGGGTATCATGTTATTTGAAAGATGTATTTAAAGTGACTTTTTAACTTTTGGTTGTAGTTAGTTTCTTCATGTCAATCTTAGTGCATTTGCATTTTTGAATATGAAAATGGTTTAATTTGCTTATTAATGGAAGTATATGAGTGATGAGTTTTATAAAAAGTATGTGGTATAAATTATAGTTGATGTATTGTCTTAAACTATCTGATACTAATTTCAAATTCTTTACTTTATACTTAATTGCCCTTTGTGAATTGATATATTTCTTGTATTAGCAAATAAATTTTATAAATACAATACGTGAAACCCGCATCGCCACGTGCGGAAAAAAAACATAAATACCCGCGGCAACGCGCGGGCACTCACACTAGTTATAATAAGAAGTCCCAGTAGATTTCGAATTTAATTGTTTTTTTCTTTATCTCCGAGTTATGTCTAGCTTAAAATAGCGGTAGGATTATTTGTAATTCTATTCACCTAATTATCCTATTAATAAAAGTGTCAGGAGGTGTTCTCTATTCTTGTCATTGTCAATTGTTGCCTCCAACATATTGCCAACGTATCGTTGGGACTGACTAGAGCAGTCTCGTCGGAAAAAAATGTTGTAATAAAAGAAACGGAAAAGAAAAGTTACTGTCTATACACATTTCAGAAGTTGCGCCAAAGATTTCCACCGTTCTTGCTTAACCGATTACAACAATTCATCGCTATACGTTGTTTGATTTAAAAAGAAATTTGTGACCCTTAATTTCCTGACGACATGTTGTTGCAACAGTAGCAGAAAACTATGCCGGCAACAACCTGTGGTCAGTAAAGTCGTATTGCTGTAGAATGGAAAAAAATGTGTTTGGTTGGTCTAGGTAATGGAATCATTAATCACATCGTCCATTCCAATCCGTTTAAAAACCATAAAATTCATTCCATCTACCCCTTGTTTTTTTTTCATTACATTCCTTCTATCACCCTTTAACAAAGGAGGGTCAATGATAGAAATCATACCATTGTTGATCATAAAGTAACAATTACAACTTTGCATATATAAATTGATTAAAGTTTCCCATGTAAATAAACATAAGCATTAGGTTTTGGAATGTGTAGTGTATGATATCTTTCTTTTGAATTGTTTGTAGATAACTTCAAGATATGGATATTTCATTGGGACATACACGTGGAAGTTCAATTGAATAATTAAAGTGAATAACAAGAACGGTCAGAAACACAGGACCAATTCAAGAATCGATCAAAACTTTACTACTAACCAGAAAATAAAATCAACTAATAATATTACAAAGTCTTTAGAGCAAATCTAAATCAAGAGAATCATTATAACAATGATCTGCACACACCAACACTCTATCTAGACGAAGACAAACACTTGAAGATAACAGATCATCAAATGAATCCCTAGACTTAAGAAGATGAGAGAACAAAGAACAAAAACGAACAAAATTCTCTCAAAGACTCTTTAGACATATACAGACTCTTATGTTCTATGAATACAAAACAGAAAAATCTAAATACAGGATCTAGAAGACAATAATAAAAAAGCCCTAATCGGTTTGAGAGGGTAATCATCGAGAGATATAAAATGTCATCTGGTTCTCCTGTTTATAAGATGAAGAGGTGGTGTAATAAGTGTATAAGCTGGGCTAATATTATAATCAAGCAGGCCCAGTAATCTTCCTAAATCACGAGCCCACTGGGTTGTTTATAAATGGGCTGCTGACTTGGGCTTCTGATGACTGAACTGCACCAAGTAACAAAATGGACATCGAACTTGAATTGAACTAGATCCGAATTGAATGAATCATCTACACTCGTTCCCGGCTACAAGCCATTCCTCCTTTCTTATTACCAGCAAACCATCTTGCATCCTCTTGACCCCAATCAACAAGTTCTATATTACCTACAACCACATCTTATGCAAAACGATAAAATACGTTGTAAACTAGACCAAGTAATAAAATTGAAATTGGAATACTGTTATTTTCAGCACCCCTCTACAATTTTATTGCTTAAAACACGTCTAACATCTTAATCAACTCACACATCCTGGTATGTTGATGTGTCAACAACTCTTTAGTGAAGACAACTCCTATAGAGCCACACCCTAAAGATATGAACGACTTAATCACAGGGCCGATCTAATTATAACATGACAGAGCCTTTAAAACCAATGAAAGTTAACAAGAACTCAAACAATTTCTATAACTTTCAAAAACAAGATTCTACAAACAAATAAACTCACAAATCTGTTTCAATCATATTATTTACACGATAAACAGATCAAAGATCCAAAACAAGAATAAACAAAATCCTACAAGTCCAAGAAGAATGAGTGCAGAATAAACCTAATTGACAATCAAAGATAGGTAACATGATAAAACTAGCAACGAAACTTAAACACTACCTTGCATATTTAATACTAAGTTGGTTATGATGTCAAATAAATTTATATGTAGCAGCACGTATGGCACAACACTCAGTTTTAGCTTTATGACGTGAAACTATGGACTGCCTTTTTTTTATATTTCCAAGTTTCTTAAGAGGTTCTTAGTAATATACAAAAAACCTTCCTAATCATAAGACACAACGAAGATATGACATGACTTTACATCAAATGAATTTTAAAAAGTTTATATCCTGTCATATTAAATTCAGTCAACACAAACTGTAAGACAATATTTTATCTTAGATCATAAAAAAAACCTTTATTCTTCAAAAAAACTTTAACCAAAACCATACATTAAAGTATAAAGCCTCTCAACATTTAGCAGATTAACAATTTGATAAACTGGAAATGTTCTCTCTATACTTGACTCCAGATCATCGCACAATAATTAGTATACAAACCCTAGATGAACTAACAGGAACCATAAAATCTGAACATACAAGATCATAAGTTACAAAGAGAAACAATGTGATGAGCTTTTATGGAAGATGAGAGAGACTTAATAGAAAATGGCTTCAATATCATAGGAAATGTTTAAAGACTTACTAGACCCTTAATAAGAAACTTGGATTTTGAATTTTTTTTTTTTTTTACTTTGAAAATTCATCTTACTATTATATGTAACCAACTTATTATTTATATAAACAAGTAGCATAATAGTTACAGAAACATTATTCTTTATAACCAATAAACAACCAGATCTTAGATAAAGCCTAGTTCAAACAGAACACAAAAGGAATCAAGATCAAAAGATTTGAATAACACAATAACTCTCACAACACGACTAGATCTACAAACTAACATCAACAAACCTAGAAGATCAAAACATATTAGAACAAATCTAGCGTCAGATCTGATTAACAATTTTTTTTAAAGAAAAACAAATAATCACGTTTGAGAAAGAACATAATCAGAAAACATATCCTGATTAAAATAGCTGAATCACACAACTCAGCAACAAACCGGACGACGATGCATACAACCAACTATACGACAACTAAATATGTTCCGATTAACACAAAATCACATGATTATCAATCAAATCATACATAACAAATTGATAAAAGACTTGTGAAGAAAGAAAAAAACTAATTTGATTTGATCAAAAACAACTTTTAATACTTCACAAAGACATCAACCATACAAACTGAATCACATGATTCAAAAGTTTGACAAAATGAGAATCACACAATTCTACATCAGAAAAACAGCCAACAACATCTAATTGAACACAACCATAAGATTTCCCAATTAGAAAGACATCTCATAAAGAAATTAAATAAGGTTGCTACAAAATTCAAGATCAATCTTGACATTACAACTGGTAAAAAACCATCGATCACAAGATTCGAACACAGCACAACAGACCATGATTGAACACAAAATCATACGATTTTTCATTCAAAAAAATTCTCACACGAGAAAATATACATGGCTGTCACATTCAAAATGTAATCTTAACAAACCAAACTGGTTAAAAACATGCCAACCACATAGTTCAACAAACCAGACAACAAGATTCAACACATGACATATATGTCAAACACAACCATTCATGATACACGTTTAATCAAGATATGGTTAAAACTGATATTAAAAAACAAGAACCACGTGATTCTATCTCAGTAAACAACGTTACAACCTAAACAGAACCTGATTACACATAAAATCACATGATTTCAATATCATAATATAATCTCTCACAAAGAAGAAAAACACATAAGGCTGCTACGATAACAAGATTCAATCATTAGAACAAAACAGAATCCAACCGGTAATGCTTAGACATCTTTCTCTAATCTCTACGGCTCATGTCATCAACAAGACAAACATACCAAAAAACACTAACACGATCTAACAGACACTTAAACCTACAACATGTAGATTATATTTTTTAATAATCCTAGATCTAGTGCCAAGACTAGAGATTTCAAGAGAAAGGATACAAAAATTGAACACACATATTGTCAAAACAAACAAAACAATTTCAACACACGTCATACATAACAGACAAAACCATCATGACTCCGAGTTTAATTAAAACCTCATCAAGATACAATTAAAGATGACGTTGAAACCACAAGAATCACACGATTCAATACTAGTAAACAAAGTTACATAGTTTACAACGATTTGACACCGAAACTTTATATTACTACTACTAGTAGCATATAACAAACAAGTTCTCAACATACACTGGTCATCTAATAAATCTCTTAATTGTTTACCAAATACAGACTTAAGATACAATACAATATAATTCAAGAATCAATCAAAACTTTACCAATAACCAGAAAATAAAATCAACTAATAATATTACAAAGTCTTTAGAGCAAATCTAAATCAAGAGAATCGTTATAACAATGATCTGCACACCAACACTCTATTTAGACGAAGACAAACACTTGAAGATAACATATCATCAAATGAATCCCTAGACTTAAGAAGATGAGAGAACAAAAACAAACACAACTCTCTCAAAGACTATCTAGACATATACAGACTCTTATGTTCTATGAATACAAAACAGAAAAATCTAAATACAGGATCTAGAAGACAATAACAAAAAGCCCTAATCGGTTTGAGAGGATAATCATCGAGAGATATAAAATGTCATCTGGTTCTCCTTTTTATACGATGAAGAGGCGATGTAATAAGTGTATAAGCTGGGCCAATATTATAATCAAGCACGCCCAGTAATCTTCCTAAATCACGAGCCCACTGGGTTGTTTATAAATGGGCTGCTGACTTGGGCTTCTGATGACTGAACTGCAACAAGTAACAAAATGGACATTGACTTGAATTGAACTAGATCCGAATTGAATGAATCATCTACACTCGTTCCCGGCTACAAGCCATTCCTCCTTTCTTATTACCAGCAAACCATCTTGCATCCTCTTGAGCCCAATTAACAAGTTCTATATTACCTACAACCACATCTTATGCAAAACGATAAAATACGTTGTAAACTAGAACAAGTAATAAAATTGAAATTGGACTACTGTTATTTTCAACAAGAACAAATGTGAATAATTTGTTCTACAAGTCTACAAAATCGTACATAATTTAGACCAAAGACATTCACTACATATACAGAGACGAATCATCTCAATATTCATGCGGAAGGGCTCATGTAGGTTATTTTTTTTTACTTAAGTGATTTTAACCAATTCTGCACTGCCACATCACTTCTCTGATTTAATTCACTAAAACACTTTTTTGGAGACAGCACTCCACTGATTCTTTTATTTATTATTTTCATTTAAATTCAAAAAGTAACCGTTTTTTAATTGGTAATCAATTTTCTAACCGTTACAACCTAACGGCTACATTTTTTTACACCTATAAAAACCCCCATAACTTCTAATACCAAAATCACACCAAAACCAGTTATCATACTTTAATCATAGCGTAAAAGTGGTTCCGTGGAATGTAAATGAGGAGATCGCATTAGCGAGGGCGTACAGTGAGAAACACAAATCATCTTGCCGGTTTACGGAGAGATTCGTTTTGGAACAACGTGTCGATGGAATTCAATAGAAATAACCGGCACAAATGACCGCAACAAGAATTCGCTCGTTAGTAAGTGGCATGATGTCTTTACCAAGTGTAACCGATGGAGCGCCCTCTATGAAGCCACGTTTGACCTGCACCCTAATCTTCAAGAAGACATTACAATCCTAGCCACGCGTCGTGATTATGTGAATGCACACGGGAGTAACTTCAACCATGTTGTGGTATGACAATTATTGCTCGATAGCTTTACTGTTTAATGTTGTTAATTTATTGTTTAATGTTTAATGTTGTTTAATCTTTAATGAAAGCAACCGTTAAAAGAAAAAAAAAATTAAAGTTAAAAATTAACAATCAAAATACAAACGTAACAAACCTAATTAAAACATTAATTAAACATAAACCTAATTAAAATACTACTTAAACATAGCTAAAAAGAGAAAGAATACGCAATTGACTCGGGCGAAGAAACGTCACTATCACTATCACGCCCGTCCAACATCTCGTATTAATATCTCTCACTTTCGGGTGTCAGGCAATACATTTTCTTCATTCGAATAAATTACGTATTCGGCCCCGGGATCAGTTTCATAACCTTCATCTTGGGGGTTCTGTGCCGTAACCGGTGGGTTTTGCACTGTAGGTGGATTGACACACTCTAGCAGTCTTACAACATCTCCAACCCGTATTGCTCCTAGTTGTAGTAGAGCCATTTTGTATTCATATGCGTAAATCAATTCTTCCGCGGACAAATCGACAAGATCTTATGGCTCGTAATATTCAAATGTTGGTGGAGGCTGTGTAGTCGGTAGGTGTGTAGTTGGTTGATGTGTTCTTGGTATGTGTGTAGTTGGTTGGTGTGTTGTTGGTGGGTGTGTAGTCGGTAGGTATGTAGTTGATTGATGTGTTGCGAGGCGGGATGATCATTGTCGACGATACGTATTCGGAAACATATTGCCACCACCCATACTCAAACATGTAGTTGTATGAAATTGTATGTCTAGATATGGTGTTAATATAGGGTAAAATATAAAAACGGTCAAAATATAAACGGTCAAAGAAAAAAAAACATTGGTTAATAATTTTACATTGGTCAAAAAATATGAGCGTTTCCATTATACCAGCCCGTTAGATAGAAACAGAAATTGGTTCCCGAGAACACTACCAGCACAGGTGGTGGCGATGTTACCGTGCTGGTAGTGGGGTACCCGTGCCCAATTCTGGTGGTTCCCCGTCCCCCCTCAGTTAGCAGTTGATTAATAGGGACATATCTAGCATGTAACTAGGGGTAGCCTAAGCTACCCCTCAACTTTGTCGAAAAAATGTTTTTAGGATACCCTGACTTTTTCTTTTAGCTAGAATTAATACTTATCAGCAGTTAGGGTACACGGTACAAAATTGTGAAGCTCAGGGTGGCGCAATATATTGCCATGTGCTATTCAGGGAAACACTCCTCGACTTGGAAAGAATCGGAGTATGGAAGCTTGGGGCCATGCGAGAACGCTGCTCAGTTGAAATTGGGGAACATTTTTTCTTTTTTTTCAAAATTCAGGTGTTGTATCATGCACCCTTAGCTGATGGACCAACTTGCTAACTGATCACTACTAACTTGTCAGTGGCGGAACCAGGAATTTTTTTCACTGGGTTCATTTTTTTCGGCTTGGTACAGGGTTCGGATCGGTTTGACGGTTCAGGTCGGTACAGCCGTATAGGGATTCGGGTCGGTTCGGGTTTAAACATGTTAAAATTTAAGATCCCTAAAATTATTCAACCGTAAATAGACTAGATTCACACTTACAGTTTCAATTGGTTAAATCATCTTGTCTAATTTATTCCTAAATCAATCTACAAATTTAGTTACCTAAATGCCTAATAAATACACAAATCATCTTATGGACTTAAGCCTTTAAGCAATCAAATAAAGCAACTAACTTGTTAAAAGCCGAAGTGTTACTAACCTGTTACATGAAGAACCGTAGAAACATAAGAACGGCTTCGTGCATAACATATCTCTATGACAAGTTCCCAAACCCAAAACTGTTGAATTTTTTTCCTATCTACAAGATTAAGCTTCTTTCTACCGTGTGCCTATGAAACAAGAACTTCATTCAACAATATCCAGAACAAATACACAATATATGTATGAATAATAGCACAAAATCATACAGGTATTTCATAACTAAACTTAAACAAAAAAGAAACCAACACAAAACAAAATAAAACAAAACAAAAAACCAACTAACAGACCCCTCCACCTGACCTTGATTTCTTCATCAATCCTCCTCCCAAACAAATCATGTATATAGTGCACACATAATCCTCTTCATATTCTAGTCTATTTTTCTATTCCACCCCTTCCCACACATATATACACATACATACATTTATTAAAAAAAAGATACCTACCAGTGGTTTAAAAGATGGATGAAACAAACCTTTTCATTCCTGCATAACCCTACGAACTATGAGATTTTGCCCAAATAAAACTTATAACATAGAATCAATATAATTGGATGGGTTTTCATGAATACTACAAAATACAGGAATAGATACCTGAGAACATCGTTATCCATCAACAACAGTTTAGTAATTGTTCTCATTTTAACTAGAAACATCCAAAATTATACAAGATTATCACCCCATTCTTGCTTCCAAAATAATAAGGACTACGATTAATAATTATGAATAAGCAACAAAACAATAGATGATTCAACTTACCATTCCAGAAGACGATGTACAGAGTGGATTATACGATTAGATCTAGGCAACTTCATCTTGGAGAAAATGAATCGATATAAAAAATATATTACGGTTATGAAAAGATGTAATAGAAAGGAGGCGGAGGGCGGCAGAGGTCCGAAAGAGGAGGAGGAGCAGAGGTTTGGAGGGGCGGCGGTCGGCGGTGGTGGAGCTCAGAGGAGGGAGGCGGGTATATGTTGTACAGACTTATGTGTGTGTTTTGTTTGGAAGGGTGATGTAGAGGGTTTTATTTTACCCTAGTTTTGAAATAAAAAAAAGTTGGAAAGCTAAAAACAAAACGCGTTAAACGGGACTCGAACTTGAAACGTTGCGGATGTTGATGCAGGGACTTTACCACCAAGCCACATACAAGTTTTATTAATGGGTTCCTGAGATAATTTTCTTATGGGTTCCTTTTTTTTCTATACAAATTAACACTAAAAATTACAAACCGACTGGGTTCCCGGAAACCCACCCGCCAAAGCCTAGTCCCCCCCCCCCCCCCCCCCCCCCCTTGTAACTTGTTATAGATGATTACCAATATTATATCCTCTATTTAGTTTTCACCACAATTATACCCGGTAGTGTTTCAATATGCTAAGTTTTTTTTTTTTTTTTTTTTTTTGCATTGGGGTTGCCACTTGTTGACCGAAAAACTTTTCTTCTAACGTCGAGGTCGTTAATCATGAAAATCTAAGCAACTTTTACTCTAAAGCATCTTCTGCTGGTACCCTTGGACCTCGCTTGGGGCATTGCTCCGAACACATGTTATAGGTTTTATAAATATAACAGTTTCAATAAAAAAACAAAATTACAAAATCATGAAATAAAAAGTTACAACAAAAAGTTATTTTTCATTACAACCGTGAGCTTAATTAACCCGTGAACCAGTTTTCGTCATGGTGTTTATTGGACCTTTTTCATATACATGCTTTTCACATATACATAATTTCCATGTTTTCTAGATTATGAAAAAACAAACATTTCCCATAATAAAGTCGATAAAAATTAAAAGACACATAAAATTTAAGGTAAGTATGAAACTTCAAACATTCCTTCGTCGTTCCAACACCAAATGAGCAACAAAACATGATTCAATAATCGGATTTCATTATTCCTAGCCGTCTAGCCCAGTCGGGCTGTGCTTGCACACTCTGTCTGATCTTGACGCTATCATATATAATAACTTTTTGCTATGAGGGTGACGGATGTCGCAAAGTATAATAATCTTATAGATGGTATATGAAAGAAAAGTCCACGGTGCACATTTTGTAATAAAATAAAGCCATTTAGATCATACTAATGCTTGCTAGACAATCTAGCTTACTTGAACATAATAAGTTCTACAGGCTCAAACCTTTACATGTTGGGTAAAGATATTTAGCCCGACAAATTTTATTAATAAAAGTAATAAGAGAATTACAAAGCAAACAACTATCGTGGTTTGATATTGTCATGTTATCATTTACATTTATTTTTCCTCAAATTGCCTAAATATTTGTGAATATGTGAACAAGAATGAAAGAAGAGATTGGAAATCAAGCGAAAACATGAAAACTATATATGAAAGGTGATGAACCCCAAACTGTCAGTGACCTGGACCACGACGACTAGGACCTGAGTATAGCCGAGACAACACTGAGATTGGCGGAGGGTGATTGTGCTCTCTCATGGGTCGGCACCCATCCACTCTAGTCAGCATGGAAACAAGCACAAAGAAGAGGATGACGAAAGCCGCATTCATAACTATAAGAGAACTATTGGTCTTCATGATGAACAAATGTCTTGTGCCCTTGATATTGGTTAGAGTTATGGATGGCTCTCTTTTATACACACGGTGAGTTAAGGGATTCTACGTATGGTGGCTATGAATTTATGAAAGTATAAACACAAGCTTTGAATATATGATCCAAAGTCTATATTTCTAATTTTGTAAGTCATAGAAAACGGTTAGTAAAAGCATTTGGTGGGAGTTGTTTTGTAATAAACTTAATAAAAAAATATACCTTGTAAGGATCGGTTAATTGTTTTCCTATACCGGATTTTGACCGGACAATATAATATATTCATACTAAACTCAAACAAGGTACATTTACGTAACAAAAAGTCACAATATAATACACGTACCTATTTTCATATTTCTCACATATACACCAATTTAATCTAAGAATTTTGATTATTAAAATTTGAATTGCAAAAAATAAAAATAAAACATATCATGTATACGTGTATATATAACAGTCATACTATTAACTAAAACTTCACGTGTTTAGAATGAATGAATGAATGAATGAATGCATGCTTGCAATTAGGTTTTTTCTTTGTTTTATTTTTATTTTTTAGGAATATAATTTCCAGGTTTGAGATGAGAGGTTGATAAGAAAGTTTTACTTTTAATCATGTGGTCCTACTGATTTATTATGTGATTCAAAACAATGACAATATTGTATTGATATCATAAATCGCTCAAGAGGTGAAATGATACTTTGTGGACACTCAAGAAGATGATGGTGGTCAAGAATCAACTCGAAAATTCAAGTCAAACAGCCAACCAGCACACATTAATCAACTTTAGTGACATCGTTGCATTTAATAGAATACTATTATTCTTTATTTATATACACATGCCAAGTGATACAATATCTTTATTACCTTGTTAAGAGCTAAAGACGGTATCGAAAAACGAAAAAAAGTGAGTACCGATTTTGTATTGGGAATTCGATGCTGATATCCGGTGCCATTTACTCATTCCTACATACACATCTCAAAACTGTTAAGTATATTTATATAGAATTATCAGATTCATTAAACACTATGGCTGTATAGTCATGTAATATTGTAGACAAATCATATTCACTAGGCACTTCAATATTTTTTGGGTCTTGGACTCATTTTTATCAGGAGCACGATTTTTTTCGTTGTTGTAAACCTCCTATATACATGTGTGTCTTCCTTTTTTTAAATAGAAAACTCATTTCATAGTTAAAAGTTGAGCCCAATATCAATCCATTTAAAACTTAAAAGTTGTTAACCCATATGGCTCTATAACATTTATAAGACAAATACCTAGGGCTACAAACGAACTGAACTTTCAGCGAACAATTCATGAACTGTTTGGCGGGAAGTTCGTTTGTGTTCGTTCGTTTAATAAAGGAACGAACACGAATAAAAAAATTCGTTCGTTTAGTTAAACAAACGAACATGAACAAAGGTCGCGTTCGTTAATTTATGTTCGTGAACGTTCGGTAACGTGTTCGTTTACGTTCGATAGTTTATTAGGGTTTTAAATTTTTATAATTTTTTTATATTCATTTATTTTTATTTATTTTACCTAAATAAATAATATATGTGAGGTAAAGATATGACTTAATGAGATCAACAAACCTACTTTTTGTATCAAAGCTCATTATATGTTTCCACGTTCCATTGTCGATGCCCTCCACCTCCAGCGCCCTCTGCCATCTACCTCCAACGCCCTTCTCCATCCATTTGCGATGCAAACTTAGTGTTTTGAGACACTACTTAGTTATGTTTACTAATATTATGTTAAGTACAAAGTATGTTTGGACAATTAGGTTATATTTTGAATGGATCTAGCTAATATCTTAATATATGTGAATTCGATCATATTCAAAAGTTAATATATGTTCATTTGTGTTTGTTTCCGTTCATGAACACATCTTTGTATTCGTTTATGTTCATTTGTGTTCATGAACACTTGTTTGTGTTCATTAATGTCTGTTTGTGTTCATGCATGTTCATGAACAAAAATAATAGACGAACACAAACGAACACGAACACGAGTGTTTTCTTAACTAACGAACATGAACAGAATATCTTGTTCGGTAAGTGTTGATGAACTGTTCGTAAACACATAATTTCCCAAGTAAACGAACACGAACAAGACATTGTTCGTGTTTGTTCGGTTCGTTTGCAGCCCTACCAATACCCATTATACCCATTTACAAGGCCTAAGGGTACATTTTTTAAGGTTCGAATGGGGTACGTAACTCCTCAAAAACGCCACTTCACGAGATAATTGATAAACTAAATATAGAGTATTATATTGTGTATTATCGTTCCCGTAGTAACACGCGGGTTCATACTAACCAACCTCAAAATTAAGATCAATATTCAAATTGTGGGCAAGTCCAAATCCAAATAAGAATGTGTCGAAACTAATATGTGTTAATTTATACGTAGAAGTTTTAAATTTGTTATTAACTGTAATAACATTTTATTTTGTGTGTTTGTAGAAGTTTAAAGTAGGGTATTCATCTATAAAAACATAAGAGCACGTCGCAAATTGTAAAACTGATGTCTTTTGTAACTAATGACAAAAAACTGAAGCGTGTTATTTTCTAATTTTTATTAGTTTTTATTAAATATTTGGTTGATAAGATATTAAGATGAAAACTAACGACAAACACTAAAGAATGTTATTTTCTGTTTTTTTTTTAGGTTTTATGAAATATTTGGTTGATCGATCAGATATTATGATGAACATCAAGTAAGGAGTTAAAGGTAATTAGTATATTTCCACATGAATAAAAGAATTTACTATAACATGTTAACTAGTTATTTAACATTTACTTGTTTTAACGACTTAAATTACACTAAAACCATCTTTGACGGGGGCTTGAACCCTTGACCGCTAGGGAGCAACACCAACTTCAATGGCTTTACCAATTTAACATTTACTGTACTTGGTCTTCAAACTTCATTATCTTCGCCTTAAATTAGTACAATCACTTGTTACAAATTGTTACTACAACAAATATAGGGAGTATGGTAGTAGGGATGTGTCTAGGTGTTTCGAGGCTTAAAGGGTTTCAATTAGCCTAATGCATGATATACGGTCCTTACATGTTTTGGCTTCATGGGTTGAGACTCATTTCACTTTTTCCCTTTTGCGTCAGGAATGAAGTTGATTCAATCCTCAGAATAAAGTGTAAGGATTGTGGATGTTGATTGAGAAAGTGTGTTCTAGCGAAAGATCAAAATGTTAGTTTGATCTTGATATGTTAGAACAAGTGTGATCAAAGTTGCAAGGCTCCTATTTATAATGGTTCTGAGCTGGAGGGTAGCTGACTCGGAAAGCCATAAAAAGAAACCTTTGACTAAGATACGGGAAGCTCAGTGAAAGATTTGCCTATTTGGGGAATGGAAACATATTGGTTATGTAATAAATCCATAAAAAAGTATTTTAAATTAACCAATTTATTAGTTGAATAAAGTGCAATTTGCGACCTATGTTTAAAGGCATAGTTAACCTGAGTCCCCATTACCAGAATCTCGTATCCTAAGTCCCCCTAGTTTACTTTTTTTCTACCATGCGTCCCTCTGTCTATTTGGCGTTGTCTTAAGCGTTAGACGCAAGGGTAATTCTGTAATCATGTAACGGGGTAAATCCCTACTCGAAATCTATGCATTATTTCCTTTCATCCTCACCATCTTCATTCCCTCACTAGTTTTCTTTAAGATGGCCACAATTTCATCATCCATTATTTCATCCACCAGTTATATTTCCATTCCCCAAATGGGCAAATCTTTCACTGCACAAACCCAAAGAACCTATGCAACCTAATTGCAAGTGGACACTGCACAAACCCAAAGAACCTATGCAACCTAATTGACGGTGGACACTGCACAAACCCAAAGAACCTATGCAACCTAATTGCAAGTGTTCAGAGGTTGTCGGTGGTGGAAACAATAGGGTTTGTAATGGGCAATGGGGATTGAATTACATATGGGTGACGTCGAGGTAAGATGGTGAAGGGTTTTCAGTGATCGCAAATGGTATGGAGGAGATGGAAGTTAGGGTTTGTTGTTTATAGGTGTGAGTTGTAGTGGCGATTGGTGGTTTATGGGTAGAGATGGAAGGTGGTGGTTGGTAAAAAAATGGAGGCAGGGGTTAGGGTTCGAGAGTGGTGGTGAAATCGGTGACTCTAGTTAAGATCATGGTTATTGGTGGTGGCAATGGAGATGTAATGGAGAACGGTGGTAGTACAACGAAGCGAGGCCCCAAACACGGGAGGCCTAACACAATGACTGGCCCCGAGCTTATTCAAGAAACAACCAATAAAATCTTTAAGATCCGTGAACGTTTGAAAGCTGCTCGAGATCGCCAAAAGAGTTATGCTGATCGCCGTCGCAAACCACTCGAATTTCAGGTTGGCGATAAGGTACTCTTAAAAGTCTCACCCTGGAAGGGTGTACCATGATTTGGCAAACGTGGGAAGCTTAACCCCCGATACATAGGTCCTTTCGAAATACTTGCTCGGATTGGTCCAGTGGCATACGAGCTCAAGTTACCCGAAGAGCTCAGTGGTGTTCATGACACATTCCACATATCCAATCTGAAAAAGTGTCTGTCTGATGAATCTTTGATCATTTCTCCCAAACGAATTCACATCGATGATCAACTCCACTTTATTGACGAGCCAATCGAAGTGACAGATTGGAATGTCCAGAAATTGAGGAGTCACGCAAAACTTGTCAAAGTCAGATGGAATGCAAAACGCAGACCCGAATTTTCATGGGAACGCGAAGACCAGATGAAACGAAAGTATCCAACGCTCTTTCCAAAAACGGTTGAGAACCGTAAGCCAACTCGATTTCGAGGACGAAAAATCCAAAAACAAGGGGAGAATGTGACAACAGTCAACAATCCAGGTCAACATCCGTATGCATTTCATTCATTACTGTCATTTTATGTGCATATTTAGGCTTTTTGCATACACAATACCCCCTAGTCTAGAGAAGCATGAGTTATTCAGAAAACTCAACAAAACACCCACTACAAGATGTTTTAATCGGATTACCGCCCTCAGAAACCGAAAAAACATCCGATATGGCAAGTTTATACCAACATTTAATGTCAATGCCTTCTAACACATGATAACTCTTTTTATTAACACATGTATACGCTTTAGCCCCTTGTCATAAACAATACCACATGACGGCCTTTAACCACATGAGACCATGACTAGTTAATTCATACATGTTGATATCAAGCAACCAATAACTTAGTCGAAATCTAGTCACATCATAGGTGTGTTAAACCAAATCAAAAGTCTTGTTAACTAATGACTTCCTTTCCCAACCAACACCATGTTTACAACCTTGCATATGTATATGTACCCAAAAGTATACACACGATACAAACCAAGAACCCACGACATGCACATGTATACATACACATGACACAATGCTCAATCACACACACATGGTGGAATACTAATCTACTATAAATGGTTGCCTTGTAACCAATTTATACAAAAATAGGATCTTGTCCTATAATCACAAGATAATAACCATTCACCAAAGAAGTAAGACTTCATTTACCCCTTCTTTACTTGGCCGAAACATCCAAGCAAGCTATCAAGAGTCTTTATCAACCCTATGACTTATACTATCTTGGTAACTCACTATATGACACTACACATCCCTATATATGATCATGGCCTAAATTAGATGTTCCCATGAATAAGTGCGGCCAATCCCAAACATTCAAGGGTCACTATCACACTAATCACACCAAATTGTACACATGTTTGGATGGACACCACATTACATTAAGGTTCTAGACTAATACACTTCCATAATTGGAAAGAAACAAACATTCCTAGCTATCACCTATCATGCGGTCGAAATCGACCCATCAAGGGCCAAATGATGACAAGAGTTGTGTTCATGAAAGGTCACCATCCAATCCTACATTCCTACAATCCATCGGCCGACCCTATGCAAAAGATAAGACAAACAAAACTCACTTCCAACTCACTTCCACATATGATCTAGTCGACCTAAAGCTAGAGTAAGATCATGGATGACACACATTCTCCTTATACCAAAATGGATACAAGACAAGGCCCTAGCCCCATGACTCATGCAAGACAAACATTCTACTTTGGGGAGTAAGCAATCAGCCAACAACATGATGAAAGGGACAAGATAGAAACATTAACACATCACTATCAATTAGATTGGATACCCTCTTTTTCTTGGGAACTAGCGGCCGAAAGAAACACATGAGGCTAGCTTGTGTCTTGTTATCTTAAAACATGAATTTAGTTCAGAAACAAACCCACTCCTAAACCCCATGTGAAGTCAACTATCCTCTTTTGTCTAACCTACACTACCTCGGCTCAAGCTCAAGAAAAAGACAATCCCTCACAAGTCCCTATCTTTCATAATTTGATGATTAAAGAAGCTAAACAATACACTAACATAGGGGTTAGACCTTCCTCCTTTTGCCATTGTCACCACTCAGCCGAACCACTATAAAAGGAGGCTCCTTGATCATTCAACTTTGCACCAACAAAACTCAAACACCCTTACAAAGGATCGGTTCTTACCTACCTTATTACAAATCCCATTCGGCTAAGCTAGAGGAAGCTTCAAAGATCACAAGATTCCCTTGTCTCACCAAATCTTAAGGTAAGTTCTAACCATCCGTGTTCTTTAGTTCATTTGGCCCTATTCTGGACCCAATTCAAGGCATTTTGATCCTATTAATCGATCCCCAAATAGTGTTAATAATCGGCCAACATAAATGTGATCACAAGTTAAAACTTAGAAGCACAATGCACACATTGTTCCACTTAGGTATATGATCGATCACCTTGTCAAGGAAGCACCAAACAATCAGCTATGCATCAATAAAGGTTTCGGATAAAAAACGTCAGATAACTAACCAACTATAAATCAATTTTATAACTAAAATTTGTTTAGTTTGTGTTTCAAGATAAAGGTTCCAAATAAAGGAATATAATCGGCTATCAACACAATCACACACTAACACACTTTGATATGAGTCAAGGGTACCTTGTCAAGCTAAGATCAACCAAGTTTAGTCCTCTAAATTGATCGATCATGATGCCACAATGTGTGGTATAATCGGCTACCACATGGTAACACATGTTAGTTGGACTAAAACACATGTTAACACTAGTTTTGGCATATTAAAAGGCTAAACATATGTTAAAGTACTCGTTTTATGAGGAATCAACCACACGAGATAGATTGGAGACAATATGCGGCCCATGACCCTACATGGGGCCCATATGGGTCCACTACACATGATAATCTATTAATAAACATAATCCACACCCACTAAAGCTATGGTTCACCATAACGAGTGCCTAATTTGCGTGGTAAACAAGAATGTACAACTCACTATGTCCCTAATAATCATAGGGCAATCTCTGGACGATAGTTGCATCATATTTCAGCTTCACTAGACCACATATATCTCTATCAGATGAGTTTCACGACCCCATTTTACTGCTTTTACATTTTTGGGGATAAACATGCTACAATTCTAGTACAATTTACAATTGTATGCCAATTCTATCATGACTGCCATGTGGAACAAGAGACATTTGGTTCATGAGCTCATTAGTCCTCGTATTCCATTTACTATAACCATTAGCTATCAAAATCCATGGAACACTTTAATAGATCTATTGGGTTGACACCCCCACTCTTGGTTAGTCGCTCTAACCGGTTACATGCAAAAGAGTGTTAGTATTCTACTATACATACATTGTCTTTAGTGTACAATGCACGAGGCACAACAGTCAAGAGGTTTGGTTATGGAACTCATGGTTTGCACCGTGATCATTTGCTTAGCTAGCTTATGATTGGTCAGTCACGTAATGTTTTAGTTTTGATATCATGAATTTCAGACACTATCTTATTTTTCAGACAATGTTGTGTTGGTTTGAATAATTTATGACAATATCCATCCTATGATGGTACTATTTTAAATAAAATTGTGTGTTGGTTGAAAACCTTTCGAGGTCGCATTCCCGTGTTTTCGCCTTGACGGGGTGTGACATCTTCCTCCTATGTTCTCTATCTCTCTCTCTCTCTTTTCTGCGTTCTCTCTCCCCCGATCTTCCTCTCTTTCTCCGCCTCTCTCTCATGTTCCGAGTTCTCTCTCTAGATATGGTCCCTCTCTCTGTTTCAAATCTCTCTCTACCTCTCTCTCTCTACTTTTCTTTGTATTTTGTGAAGTTTGTGTGGTGTGTCTAAGGACGAAAAAGGGTTTAAAAAGAGGCAGGCAAAAACACACAAATACCCCCAAACTTAACGGCATAATTTAACTAGGGTTAGTGTCAGGAACGAATTTGACAACAAAAAGTAAACCTGAAGGACCCAGATGTAAAATAAAACTACTTTGGACTGATGTGGCAAAACTGACCAGACCTCATGGACGATTTTTGCCATTAACTAAATATTCTAGGAACACTATGTTTCTTTTACGTTGTGTTCCCGAGTTAAACAAATAAAGGAAAAGAAAAGAAAAAGAATTAAGGAGAGAAAAAAAAGTGGATAGAAAAGATTTAAGTAACTATCGTGTTCCCGAGTTTAAAGGAAATGAAAAGAAAATGAGAGATTTTATGTTTAAAAATCATTTACTTCCAAATCTCTCCAGATAAGGAGGAAATGAAGCAAACTTTTTATTTCTATTTCCCTTCTTTTCTTTCTTTAAAAAAAATTGTAGAACATGATTTTCTTCAAGTATCCTTCCAATTCTTTTCTTTTTCTTAATTAAATGAAACTTGGAAGCACAACGTAAACGGGAAAGCCATTTGGGAACCGTAAACCCAATGTTCGTACAATATTTTATCCTCTTTGTTAACTAATTATTATAGATTTCTAATTATTTCTAATTCCTGTAATATTTTAATAGTATAATCAACTTACAACTAAATCTTTATTGTTTGTTGGCAAGACAAGGTACCTAATGAAGTTGTAAAATTTAATTTTGTTATCATTGTTTAAGCTATTCAGACTAATTTTGGAGAAATGACTAAAAACAAGTTTTCATTTTTTAATAGAAGATTGTACATCTTTGTTTTGCCAGTAATCTTGTTTTGTTGTGTAATGATGATGTCGCGTAACTTGAAATAAGGACATGGCCAATGAGTTGTTTGGCCAAAGGTCGAGAGGGAGAAGAGGCATACAATTCCGCGAGTGGGTGCGCAAGTGCATTCGTGGGACAACCCCTGGCCGATTAGCGGTTGCGTTTTTTTATGATTCTCATTGGCAATGCTATGAAACTGGGATGACCTGTGGTGTTTGTCCATAGCAGTAGTATCTATCCCAAAAGTATTAACTTAAAGAGTAGATATTGTTGTGTTGGTTTTTTAAATGTGCTTAGTCCACAATGATCGCTTATCGTAATACATCTGTCTTGATAACAGTAAACATATGAACGTATACTACAAATGATCAATATAGGGCTGCAAACGAACCGAACTTTCAGCAAACAATTGTGAACGGTTCGGCGGAAAGTTCGTTTGTGTTCGTTCGTTTAATAATTGAACGAACACGAACAAAAATTTCCGTTCATTTAATTAAATGAACAAACATGAAGAGATAAATAAATAAACAAATAAGTTATGTAGGTAAATATATGACTATATGAGATCAATAACCCTACTGCTGCTAAGTGGTGAGCAAGTATATGTTTCGTTCTTATTCGAAAGTTAATATAGATTTGTTTATGTTTGTTTCCATTCGTGAACAATTCTTTGTGTTCGTTTGTGTTCATAAACACTTGTTTGTATTCATCAACGTTCGTGTGCGTTCATGAACAAACGAACACGAACAAAAAAAACTCGTTCGGTAAGTGTTCATGAACTGTTCGTGAACACACAATTTCCTTAACGAACGAGCAAGAACATGGCCTTGTTCGTGTTCGTTCGGTTCGTTTGCAGCCATCAACATAAATTAGTCATGTTTATTTCATACATTCTAAAATATCAGCAAATTCTAAAAAATTATATAAAAAAAAAACATATTATGGAAGAATCATTATTTAGATCAAGATCAAAAGCCAAATGACACCAGCTAATGGTTTCTTACACTACACCTTTGTCCCAAACGGCACTCGCTCTTGACCCCCATTTCCTTTACTTTGACAACATTATTATTGTGTACTACAATACTAACAAAAGACTAAATTAAACTCATCATTAAGTCATAGCACACCCTACTGCAAACGACAGTCAACTTAATAATCGTTTTAGAAAACAACACGGACTCTCTCTTGAACCCAGCATGAAAGATGTAGGTGACAGTGGATGTGTGGTTGCGGTAGCGCCGATTGTAGGTGGTACTCATTCTGATTCATTCTACCAGTTCCCTGATGGTGCCTTTTAACCCAGAGTAGACACCATGTTTATTTAGCCTTAAAACAAACCATATAAAGTTGACCAGGTTGAAATAATTCAAGGGCTTGCCATAAAAACTATTGATTACAACAAATTGTCATGCCATATTGTTGACATGTACAATAAACAAGATTGATGAGGAGCCATGTCAATATGTCATCATATTGAGTGTAGTTCATCTGCAGACTCTAGTTTACCACGCTTTTTTGCTTGGATTGCTTTTGGAATGAATCATATCTATCAGCATCAAAAGGAGACACCTAGCGTTAACACAACTCGATAACAGGAAATATCTCAATTTATAAACCACTACTAAGCCACAAGTTAGCTTCAATGACATGTACTGTAGTCTATAGAACTATTCCTTGATGACACTCAACTCCACTTTCTTATGACTTTTGGACTGTAGAAGCCTGAATTAAGCAAGAAAACAAGGGAGGATACTGAAAGGGGATAACTATGAGCTTTGGGGTTTCACATTGACCAAAATTTCAAGTCACTTCCCTATAAAACAATACCAACACAAATTCCGTGTTTACAAATATCAAGACTCAAGCGTTAAACTGACCTTGAGGCCGTATCAGCTTTTTGATGACTAAAAGAAGTTATGTCGCAAACACATGTGCTTAGTTTATTCCTAATTTCAAGGAGCCAGTTGTGACTTGTGAGATGCTTCGAGAGTGGGCATTGGGAGTGGTTATCATTCTCCGTCAAAACAAGCACCCATATGCCTTTTTTAAGCAAGGTGTTTATCACTCAAAACATCTACAATTACCAACCTACAAGAAGAAATTGTTGCCGATGGTTGCAACCATTCAAAGTAGAAAGGATACTAGTTGAGCACTTCTAGTGCCCTTTACACCGTCTTGTATCAGAAAGCCAGCGAAAATCAGGTGGTGCATACTTTGCTATGAAAACCTCATAAGACATTCCTAACCCACTCTATTGCTCACCAGTCACCACCCACAACCAAATGGTCAAATGGAGGTACTCGATTGGTGATTAGCGACTTATTTAAGATATTTTCGTTTGAAAATGGCTTCTCTTAGCCTAATATTGGTAAAATACATCTCATTTTTTTAGCATGCTAGGCAGTGTTTGGTCAAAATCCTCCTGATTATACACATTTTCACCCTAAACACTTGCCAAATCAAGCATTGGATGTCATTCTGAGGGAAATAGAGCCTACGTATAATTGCATTTGAAAGTGCAGGACTATACACAGGACTCTGTAAACAATATGGCATTCCAAAAGCTCGCTGCAAAAATACTACAGACTTCTCCAAGTAATTCAGATTGTAGAATAAGTGGCTTACAAGCACGACTCACCGCTTACTTACAAGATCTATAATGTCACTCATGTTTCCCTATCAAAGAAGAAAACGAGTGACCCTGATGTTAATTAGATGAAATACATGTCTTGACCCTGGTATCACTGAATTTAATGACAATTTCTGTTAGGACGTGCAAAAAGCGAGTGCGTAATATGTCTTGATATACAAGAGATGCGCTATGATGTAATGGTCATTAAAGTTTATGATTTGAAGAATTTCGCATACTTGTTCACTAGTCTAGTAGAAAACCATTTCTGTATTTCCATCGACTTAAGCATGTTACATAGCATTCCTATCCATTGAATTAAGCATGTTACGCATCATTCCTATTCCCTAATTGAAACACAAGTCTTGACACTCACTTGGTATCACTGAATTCAACTCAAATAAAACAAACCGAACTCGAGTTTTCAAAATCAAACTCAGGTTCCAGTTGAGTTCCGTGTAGAACCAATCCAATTTCAAATTTTGGTTTTTCTTTCGAGCTTCAAATTTTAGTCTGACCGAACTAGGAACATAACAGAAATTATACATAATAATCAATTAACTTTAAAATTGAAAGAGCATGCAAACAACACAAAGCTATATTCTGCCACATCTATGGCTTCTCATCTTGTTGAGTTTATATATGCAATGCACATATTGTTGGGATTAGGCTTTGCATGAACTAGGAGAGCAGTAAACGGACCGCCCGGCCCTAATAGCCCAAGCCCAATTGTTATTTCTTTCTTAGCAAGGGCTAAACCTTAATTAGTCAGCCTACAAATATATCTCTTGTACTTGTAACCTATTATCACTCGATAAAAAGAAAACGCCAGTTGCCCCCTTTGGATGTAGGTTGCACACCGCAACCGAACCACGTAAGATATCCCGTGCATCTTACTGATTCTTAGTTTGTTTGTGTTTACGTGTTGCTCATTTGATCCTAACACATGTTAGACGAAAAACTAACCGAAAATACATCATCAGGTATTGTTGATCATAATTATAAACATTTTGAAACAGCAGCTAAAAAACAATAATCAGAGTAGAGACATGCCTCTTCTGATGTCTAGAAAGCATATAACATCACCTTTTAATTGTCATTTTAGATACAGAATCTTCCAAAAGTTGATATTACTGAGTTAAGGTGTACCTTACAGGCTATCAGGTACTTTAAGCTTCTGGGTCTTATGCATGATGACAGGAAGCCTTTGACTGATGACATTTGGATCATTATATGATGCAGAATCAGAAGGATATCCTTTCTGCAAAGTTTATTTATGAACTTAACAATGCATTCATATTTAATACATTTGACAACTGACACACACACACACACACACACACACACACACACTATATTAAGTAATAAAACTTTTAAACATGTTAGACCATTAAAAATGAGGCACAATCAGAAGGATATCCTTTCTGCACAGTTTAACTTAACAATGCATTCACATTTAATCAGTTGACAACTGAGATAACATACACACACTATATTAAGTAATAAAACTTTTAAAACATGTCAAAGACTTTTAAACCAACTAACCCAGTCCCACTACAATTTTTAAAATGGCCATAACCTTTTATATGTTAATATTTTTTTAAAATATTATACCATAAAAAAACAAGCATTTTATTCTTGTTAACCTGAGTATGGTATTGCTACATTTTCTTTTATAATTGTTTTGAAAAAATTAACATGCTACCTGATTACGAGTCTCTGTGTTCTCAGCCGCATCGAGCGAACACCCTCTAGTATATAACATAACGCATATATGTATTTGTGTGTGTGTGTGGTGTGGGCAAAGTTATCTATCTAACGTTCAGTCCTCATATGTTATAGGCTTCATTCAAAGTTTTAAGTCAAATGATCGAGATTACTTCCAATCTTGCACTATTTTATCAAGCTAGCAAAGTTGTAGAGATCAAATTGGCTATTTTCCAATGTCACTGTTCAACTGCCATTCCAGTTATGGTTACGATTTTGGGCAAAAACCGACACATGGACACCCCGAGTTTATTGTTTTTAAATCGAAACAATACGCTATTTTAAGGATTTTTATAGTAAAGCGTAATGACCGTGTTTGTGACTCACGTAATCTCACATTCTCGCTTCATGTCCTCCCCATTAACTCCAATTCATGTTACTTCATATCATCCCCATTAATACCGATATATCTTCATTTCTTCTAACTTCATAGAGCTTGCCATGATGAGTCACCAGATCACCAGTTCGTAGTTAAGTCTGTTAACTCAGCCAGCTTCCAATCATGGATGAAAATGTGATGTTCAATCCTTCTCTGATTGGGATCGATAGAAGGAAGGATGTAGAAGCTACGTATCCAGATTGATTAACTACACCCATGGTTTAAAAAATGTTAGGGGTGCGCCTGAGGCGAGGCGCTAAGAAAACGAGTTTGAGGCTCATGGGGTTTAGGTTGTACATACATCTCTAAGGGCTGAGGCGTTAATAAAATGTGCACCTCAAGCTATGTTGCACGGGAACTGGTACGGGAACGAGAAACGGGTACGGGTACGGGAACGGGAAACGGCAAAACTCAAAAAATCAAGAAACGGGTACGGCACGGGTACGGAAATAAATATATAAAAAAATAAATATATATTATAGATAATGTACCACAAACCCCAAAATATATTCATACGTTGATGTAAACTTCAAAATACATACATCTTTCAAAGATATAATGTTTATATACACAAAGTAATTTTATAGTACAAATTTACAAATATAAGGACCAAATGTTTATATACACAAACTAATTTTATAGTTTCTATGTAAGATTTAAAAGTTTTAGACACTATATGTAAACAAATAAAAGATATAGGGGTTAAATGTGAAAATAGTTAATCTTTTTAACCCTAAAAGGTCATCTTCCTCCTTGTTCATCAGCTTCCTCTTGTTCTTTTTCTTTCCCAGCCGCCATTCACCATCTTCCATTCTTTTTCTTTTTGACCATCCAAATGAAGCTAACATCATCAACAAATAAATAACCACCACCAAACTAGCAACAACCACCCTTGGACTTCTGGAAACGTGATAGAAACGGTACCCAAATTACGAAACTGCAGCGGATACGGCTTTGACTTCTCGAATCGGTCAAGGAAGCGGGTTGGAAACGATTCGGCCCGTACCCGTACACGTTTCCGTACCCAGGAAGCTTCGGGGACGTGGTACGGCACCACATCCACGTTTCGGTGCATCAGAGACCTCAAGAGGTTTAGGGTGTGTTTTTTATGTTTAAGACTTTTTGCATCACATTTGCATCCCCGCCGGTTTGGTCGTGATCGTAAGCTGGCTCACTTGACAGAGTTAACCAACAACTGGTGCTAGTGATATGGTGATTTGTCATGACAAACCATATGAAGAAATGAAGATCAATCGGAGTTTATTCGAAACTGATGGTGATAAAGATTACGTGAGTCTTAAAAGACGTCTTTATTTTTTACTATAAAAAACGTTAAGTCTCCTGTCATTTTTATTTTAAAAAAAATAACTAAGGGTGTGCATTGGTCGGTTTTAGCCCAAAATAAGTAAGGATAGCGACATGTCGGTCAAATGGATAATGACAACCAATAGGTTAAGTATCATAATAAAGTTCTATAAAATGAAAAGGTTAAGACCTAAATCCAACTAAAATTTTCAAGTAGTCTTTTAAAAAATTTTGTACTTACATCCCACTATATGAGTAATTGGGTCTCTCCTAAATTCACAAGTTCTATAAAAAATTTCGGACAACTCTATATATCATGATATTAACGCACTCCCATGTTGGCAATGGCAAGACTTAACCATTATATTAAACATATTTTATCGCCACATAAGACTTTTTGTCTATAAGATATCTTCCATGTACTTGTATTAGAGATTGCCAAGTATCTTGTTTCCTTCAAAAAGTTTGGCATGAAAATAATGTTCTTTAATCATGAACATATTTTAGAAGAACGAGTCTACACGCACTACTATGTTCACGGGCCTTGTGTGTGTGTGTGTGTGTGTGTGTGTATAAATAGAGAGATAGATAGAGAGAGGGAGAATGCTTACAGAAGCCAGTGCCTTGAATGTAGTTTCTCTCCAAGAGACATCTCTAAGGATAACAGGCTTTGTATTCTCACTAAAACTGCAAACTACACGAGTATCCCTTAATCTCATAAGAACGCCATCAACTCTAAGCTGCAAAAAAAGATGCAGAGTAAAAGACCCAAAAAAAAAAAACAATAGCGGGTTATTGAAGGTGCAACATGCATATAGTAAATTAGTCACCCAGTTCATTATAAAAAAAAAAACAGCTCACCCAGAAACGTAAGAGAAGAAACCAATAACTGGGCATCACTCTCTGCAAGCCATAGGGAAAAAAGAAAAATATATATCCACTTAAGTTGAAGAAAACATAAAAAAAATATTAACCAGAAACTGTTATCAGTTTAAATTTACCACTTTCACAGTTAAAAGTGAAACACCGTTATCAGCCAACTCATCTTCATACAAAACCACCTATTAGCATAAGGTAAGTTAGGTTATCAAGAGAAAGAAACATACCAAAAGATACAACATGCATTAGTATAAGTGTATAACCAACCTCATCATAGAAGAGAATCGGCTCTTTCGATGTCAACGCAGCCACATCAATTTGTTCTTCGCAATCCTCCCATTTAAGACGATTGTTTCCCTCGGAGTCTACTCCTCCACTAGTCTGATCAATAATATACATCATAAAAGAATCATTAAGTGACACAGATAGAGATGGAGAAAATAACTACCTTGGCTTTAAAAAGCGCGCTCGAGGCGTGCTTAAGCGCGAAGCGCATCCAGGCGCCAATCTGTGCGCCATATGTAACACTAGGCGAGCATCGTACGAAAAGCGCAAGAAAAGCGCAAAAAGAGCATGAAAAGCGCGCTTTTTTGGCCAGAAAAGCGCGCTTTTTTGGCCAAAAAAGCGCACTTTTCATACACGAGGTGTTTTTGTGCTTAAAATTGTTAGACATGTAGCTAAAATGTTTTACATTTAAGTTAAATCATATCTAAACCTTATTTGTATCTATATTTTGGGTAAATGATGCTAAAAACCTATAGCATATATTAAAAAAATTATATATATTCGTCTCACGCCTCGCGCACGAAAAGCCAACCGCTTTTGCGCTTTGCGCCTCAGTTTTAGACCTCGTTGCTTTTGTGCGCTTCGCGCTTTATAAAACCAAGATAACTAAAGAGTTACCTCAACAGTTTCACTGCCAGAATAAGGCGTGGTGAAAGTGTAATCGTAGTCCAGAATAATTTGCTCAAAGGGTTTGCTGCAAAACATATTAGAAGTTCAAAATGAAATAGGAACTCATACAAGATAATGATATATTAAACAATCCAACTGCTTAATGATACATTAAAGAGTAACCTTCGAAACTTCCATTGGGCGGCTGCGGGAACTTCAACGGGCGGTAGGGGTTCATTTTTCCAGCCAACTAAAGCATCAAAAGCATTAAAGTGAATTTTGGTTCCACTGCTCATGTGCTTAAGAACTAAAGCACTGTCCCCGAATATCATTTCGGGCAAGTGGGACGTCTCAAGCTTTTCTTCCCATCTGCAAACCATATCAAGCAATGATCTTTTGTCAACAAATCTTGATTTTGATCAATTAAAATAAATACAAATTCATCTGTTAATAAAATCAAACACAAGAACTTAAGCAAATTATCCAACATACAATAAAATCTCATACGCTAGAAAAAATAACCGAAACGCTCACTTTGTAGTTCCCTTAAAATATATCTTCATTCTACATTGTGACTTCACACTTGCTTATCAAAATCTACTCAATGAAAACAAACACGCTCTATCAACGTAAGATTCGTAAGCCGTAACCAGTTCATACGTTTCGATTTTGCGGATTCAGAAACACGTTCATATCATCATATGCTATTATCATAAGAACGTCAATACACAATAACATCCAAAAAGTTCCGACCTTGATTAATACAACGCCTATAAAAACGGCTAAGAAACAATTAAACCCCAAATCAAAGTGCTGTGAACAGAACATAAAAACAATACTTTAACAACTTCTAACACTAATGGATGTAAAGGTTCAGATAAATTATGACAACACAGCTCGATTTCGATCAATACATATAAAAACAAGTTCATCAGTTGATAAAAACAAACACCAGAACTTAAAACAATCACCCAACATCCAACAGCTTCTAACAAATAAGACTGGTCACGGAACGTCACGTCATTAGTCCAAACCACAATAAAATCTCATACACTAGATAAAATAACCAAACCACTCACTATCTAGCTCCCTTAAAACATATCTTCTCACCACATTGTTCTTCACACTCTCTTATCACAATCTACTTAATAAAAACAAACATTCTCCCTCAACCTAAGATACGTAACAATTCATTCGGTTCGATTTCTTAATTCAGAAACACATTCATATCATCATATGGTATGATCACAATAACATCAATACACAATAATAATCCAATATCTAAAAAGTTCCAACCCTGATTAACACAGTGCCTATAAAACAACACCTAAGAAATTAGACAATATAATAATAATAGCTTTAACAACTTGAACACTAATAGAGATGAAGATTGAGGTATAATTGGAATAGTAAAAATTAAAAAGAATAATAATAATAATAATAATAATAATAATAATAATAATTACGATTGGAGGTTGAGGGAGGTGAGACAAGAACGGTTGGTGGACTCGATCTGCCAGCCGTGAATACGGACACCTCGTCGGCCGTCGGGGAGAAGTTCAGCTCCGGCGGCTTTTACTTCTTTCTCATCGGCTTCCCACTGCATCTTTCACAATTCTAGTAGCAACAATGGAATCTAGGTTTCACTGATGACTGCTCGACTGCTCACCCTTTTGCCTTTTGGTTTGTGGGTTTAGATCACGCTTGTTCAAATCGCTCGTCGCTCGTTTGGAAAATGTTGGCTTGATCTTCCGCCTGATTGTTTATGAACCGATCGGCTTGGTTCGGTTTGTAAATGAGCCAAGCACGAGCAAAGGTACGCTCGGCTCGGTTCGGCTCGAATAAATTTTTATTTATTTAATAATAAATATACACACAATTTACAGATAAATTTATGGTTTTATATATAAGATTCTATTGGATTTGACTCAGTATATACAAATAAAATATAACCAGCTCACTTAACACAATAAAAAAATTAACACTAGATTTAATAGTAAAACAATAAGTCATGAGGTGACAGTCTTGACTTCTTTATGTTAATAGTCGTCCATCGCTAATTGTCGCTTGATATCACACCTACGTCACAATGCAACAATTGTTGTCAGACGTATGCTCATCACCTCACCAGCCTCAATCTAAGCCTTATTCTATGACATTGGGATCTCAATATTAGTGTTATCATCAGACATTTTGACCTCAGTTGTCACCCGACGATGAAAACATCGAAGGAAACATCCCAATTTTATACTTGTCCATATTATTCTCCGCTCGATTCTCGCTCGGCGCTCGCTCGGAAAATTTGCGCTCGAAGAATGCTCGTTCGGTTTTTGGCTCAATTGTAAACGAGCCGCTCCGCTCGATTCGGTTTGTAAACGAGCCAAGCACGAGCAAAGCTCCGTTCGGATCGGCTCGGCTCGTGAACAGCCCTAGTTTAGAACCATGGGTGACCAAAAAACCAAATTCACCGAATCATATCTAAATTGGGTTAGGATCAAATACATGGTGAAAAAAAAATAGGAAGTCGTAGGAAGGGTATCAAACGAACTCCGATTGAACTCATTCAAGCGGCATTGGAATCATCTTATCGAACCCTATGACGTTAGTTCTTAAGTCTTCGTTTTTTTGGGGTTTTAGCTTGTAGTTTTTAGAATATGCGTTATATAATTGTGTCTTTTATGTACCATTGTGTCTTTTTCTTATTTTCATCATTGTGTCATTTTTTCAATTCGTTGTGTCTTTTTTCTTCAGCATTGTGTTATATTTTTCGGCACTGTGTTATATTTTGAGGCTCATTGTGTCATATTTCATGATCTATTTTGTTTTTTTGTATCCTTCTCACCCTTCTCATTTTTTTGTAGCCTTTGTAGAATAACTCAACCCATCTAAATTAACCAATAAAACCGAACTGAAACACCGATGAAAAACTGGTAGGTATGTTAATTGTTTTTCTAAAACCGAAAGTAGCTGGTCAGTTATGGTTATTAATAATTCCATACCTGTCATAACCGAACCGATGTGTAGTAAAATCTTTATAGGATTTTTGAACAAACCTAAAATCAACCTAAAACTTAACTTATAAAACACGCTATCATGGGGTTCGTACGGTTTCTGGTAGTCCCAAGCTAGATCCAAGGTAAAGAAACCGGTAGTGAGATAGATCCCTAGGGTTTCGAATATCCAAACCGAGTTCTACGTAATGGCTTCTGGAGTGACCAGATCCGGGTGACAAGTTTTTGGTTCATACCAGATGTGTGAGTGATTTTCTTGGCAAAGGGAGGATTCTCTATGGGTGCACTACTGATCTTTTAATTACACACTTTTAAAATCATGTTTCCACATTTGTTAAAGATTTCATTCATAAGTCTTGGGGTTAAGGGTTGAACTTGTTAAGTCACATAATCACTAAATCAAACTTATATTTACTTGATCAATAAATATTTAAGTTGTCACCTTTTAAAGGTAAATTAAACAAGGATACTTTACCCAACTCTCATTAGTGCAACGTCATTAACTTCTTAGAGGGTCCCCCGTCACACAAGCTGATGGCATGTGAGATCCTTCAGTATGAAAAGCGAGAGTTGAGAGAGGTGGAGGGGATTTCCAGTCGGAATTAAGCCTCTACATAAATTTAAGAAGGTAAGTTAGAGAACCACGTGCATAAACGAGTGGCTTGGTGGTGATTTAGGAAGTGCCTAAAAAGCAGGACTCAAGCTTTCCAAAAAGCTACATGGCTAGTGTGAGTTTGGTAACACCACACTGTCAACCAGGAGAAGACCGGCTTATAGACCAGAAGTCCGAAGACACCATACTGATTGGCTGTGAAATGGGCCTGTGGAGCGAAACCATATGTGTATGGGGCAGACGGGTACTAGACAGGACTGAAAGAAGGGGTTGTTTGGGTATTGGGCTGTTGTGGGGTCGTATAATGTGCTGAGGGATGGGGTGTAGTGGGCTGTTAAAAAGGAGTAGAGGGTTGGAAAGCTGGTTGGGTTGAGTAGGGGCAAGGTGGAGTATTCCACCAAGCCCATTGTTGATAGGAAGAACTGTTGGGGGTCCAAGTTGGTTGTTGATTTGGTGTACCACGGCCTGACCCGCGTCCGCGATTACCGCGTCCACGACCCCGACCCGACCACATCCACAGGTGCGATTGAAGTAGGGTTGTTGGGTTTGGTTCGAAGGGTAGGGTTGGGAGCCGGTTGATGAGGGGTGGGTATTGGGATTCGGTGTGGTACCAAATGCAGCAACAAGAACCGATTGAGTGTTCTTTTGACGTGCTTCCTGTCGGATGATCTCGTCCTGCAGCAGGCCTCGAACAAGATGGAGCACAAGTCTCGAACAAGATGGAGCACAAGTCTCGAACAAGATAGGTGAGGCCGTTGTATCATACTCTGCAGGCAGGCCTCGAACAAGATGGAGCACAAGTCTTTCTTCAGTGACCGGGTGGTCGACATCTTCAAGTTGATTAGCGAGGTCCTTAAGACGTTCGCAATAATCGTCCATAGACGAACAGACTGCCAAGGTAAGGTCACAGAATTTGGTCTCAAGGGCACCGACCCTCGCCTTTTTGTTACTGATATAAACTTTTTCAAGCTTTAACCAAGCATGCCGAGCGGTTGGATCAGCATCAAGAACATGAGGCAGGAGGTTGTCTAATATAGTGCTGTAAATCCATTGAAGCACAAGCGCATCAAGTTCCTGCCAGGATTTGAACTCGGCATCAGTTTCGGCCGGCTGTGGTGAACCATCAATATGATCAAGAACCTGATAGGCCACAACATGTAGTCGAAAGAGCTTAACCCACGATGTATACATAACCTTTACACCGTCAAGGGTGCGTATTTTCGACTGCACATTTGTAACAGAGTATGCAGGGTGTAGGGATTTGATGTATTTGTCGGCTGAAGTTGAGTCAGGGTCATCTTTCTTATCGGCGGCAGCCATGAGGGTGTGCTAGGGTTTTATGTGATACCCCGCAATTTCAGGTTCTCACTTTAACTAAACTCTAGTTACTTGTACATACTTTCCTTGCATTCTAATTAACTAGGGTTAGTTAGGAGAGTCATTCCTTGCACAGTTATAGGTTAATAACTGCATGAAACGGTAACTCGGGGAATTACCGGACTACGTATACAAGTAGGGAACCCCGAACATTGGTGACTTGGTGAAAATGATTATCATGAACTTACGTGTTGATGTTATGTGTTAATAAGTGACTGTGAATTTACGTGATTAAACGGATCGGTAACCGGGACGGGACGGACCGGGATCCAAATGTGTATGATGAACGTTTATGTGTATTTTGAATATTAATATAAGGGATATTAATATTTAGAAGTTTGTAGTATTGTAGAATAAAAGAAAATAAAAATTTGAATAATAGCCTTCCTCGCTGTACGCGGAGGGAAAGGATATTCCCCCGCGGCCCGCGAGGGAATTATAATAGTCTGATGGTTTCTGGGGACGCTGCGGTCCGCGGAGGAGTTGAGGATCCTCCCGCGACCCGCGACGGAGCCAATTACGTGGAAAATAAGTTTAAGGGTTATTAAAAACGATTTCAACTCATTATTTCTTAATATCACAACCCTAATCATCTCCTACAACCACATTACGAACAAAACAAACCCTAAACACCTGATAAGGCTTAGAAACACCATTCGGGAGGCTTATAGAGCATTCGGTTGGTGGTTTTGAAGTGCTTTCGGTATGATACTCAACCTTACATGTTTTGATTACCTTTAATGTGTTTTAAAACATCATAACCGAGTTTGTCCAGGTCGGAAACACTTTTATAAAGATTAAAACTTGATGTTTATAAAGATTTAATGGGCTAAACATGATGTTATGTGATTGTTATTTGATGTGTTGCATGATATGCATGTTTATAATGTTTTAGACTTCTGGGGTTTATGATTAATGATGTTTAGCATGTATTTTGTAATGTTTTGATCATGTTATGTCTTGTGAATGTTGTATATGATCTTTGGGTGTTGTTGGTCGATTACATGCGTATATGAGTAGTTTTAATTGGAGTTTATGCATGTTTAAAATCTGGACAGAATGTTAAAGTCGATTTGTAGGGTCTATAACGTGGCTTCAAAATGTTTGTTTTGATGATTTCTTTGCATGAACATGTTGTACAAGGTCTTAGCTTTTCATAATGGGCAAAATCATCTGTTTTGGACTTAGGTTGATAGGTTTTTGGAATTTTCTTTGATTAAAGGTCAAATCAGATTTTCGGATTAGTAAATTGGGTCAACTTTAAACGACCATAACTTGAGTTTTACAAAGAGTTAGATTATGAAATATGGATAGTAGGTCAATATTGGAATAACTTGGCTTTTCCAACTAGATTCATCCTGTTTTGATGAATACACAATTTTTGGGAGTTTTTCTACTAATCGGATATGTTGTAAGTATTTTCTGGACATAGTTGCATTGTATGACTTTTCATAATTTTTGTGCATGGTTTTGTCATGAAATAAAAATATGAACTTGTCCAGTAGACTCCCTGGAATATTCAGTAAGATTTTGGGAGTCTAATTCATTGGATAAGCATTTTTAATTAATTAGTTTTCTAAGCGCATAATCTGTCCTAAAAATGCAGATTATGTAATGTACACTTATGTGGCTATTTGGAGTCTTGTATGACTTGTAATTGACATGAGCTTGTATGAGCACTTATATGAGTTGTATATGAAGTGTATAACTGATGTTAATCATTATGTTCACCAACGGGTTCGTAGGGTCTACTTGTGCATTTAGAATCATTAGGTGTCACTTACACGGTTTTGAACTTTTAAATGTCTTGGACAAACGGGTCATATGGTGTAATGATATTACACATATACTCACTTAGTGACACTTGTACTAAGGAGTCGATAGCACATTTTGTTGTGAAGTTTGGATTAATTGCTTGCAACCTAAGGTGAGTTTCACTACTTTTTCTCAAAAGCATGCGTCTCGGGTTTGAGACAAAACATATAACTTTTTCTAGTCTGGTTTAGGACTACTGTTACATCACAGGTTTTGGGGTTCTTAGGCTCCTTGTGTGGGTCGGGTTTTACCATTCCTTGTGTGGATCGCGTTTTTATCAATTTACAACTTTAACTGTCCTTTGTGAACTAAACACATTCTATCACTTTAAGTCCTTACATATTATTGGGTTAATCGCTGGAGGCGAACGGGGTATTAGTTGATAGCGCCATTAGGTTGTGCAGCAACCTCATGCTTTAGGTGCTTGGGTCACGGGCATGAACTTTTGACCACGCTCTTGAGGAGCTGAACTTACTAGTGTTGATAGACACTAGTGCTAAGGCAAAATTTATAAGTTCTGTATGTTCCCAATAATCACTTGTTTAGTTACAATGAGTGGGCTAGCTACCTCTGACAAGCTTAAACTGATGATACTTAAACATTTGGGTTTTTGTCAACTTTACACCTGTTATCTAAACTGTGAACTCACCGACTTTATGTTGACACACGCTAGCATGCTTTTGCAGGTCGCTAGGTACGGAGCACGTGTAGGACATGCATCATATAGTGTCATTGGGATATGAACACTTAACTATTTTTGAATATTTAAATATTTACTTTTGGTTTTGGGCGCGTTGTTTTGCGCAGACTATTTGGTTAACTGTTTTCTTTACTTTCGCTTCCGCAAACTAATTGAATGCTTGGTTAACTGTGAAACTTGTTTATAATAACGAACTAAATGGTTTGGGCATTTAGAATCGTTCATGTGACTTATGGCTATGGGATCCAGGTTTGTCATGCGCCTCGCGGTATAAACCCCGCAGTGGAAATTTGAGGGTGTGACATTTTACAAAGACAAAAAGTGGCTGTCGAAACAGCAAAGAAATCGAAAAAAGAAAAAGAGAGAAGAGGGTAATCAGAACCTAGTGCTCTGATGCATTAAAAGTATTATGAAATTATTATTTTCTGAATGAATAATAAGAATACAAGGGATCCCTTTACATAGGGATTGAACCCTAGCACTACACAAGGACAATATACTCCTAACCATAATACAAAGCAATCACATAAATATAGGAACAATATATTCTACATAAATCTCGGCTAATAATGAGAACCCTCCTTGCCCACTTATCCATGACAAACATTTCTTCGCACCATGCTCTTAAAACCGCTACTTATCTCCTAAACATTATCCCTAGTAAACTTCATAACATTCAAACCCCCACTCAACGACTCTACCATTGCCTTCCTTCATACGAGCACCTTCGGGTGTTTGGGTGCTTTGTTGCCCTCTCATACCTAACACTACCATCCATAAACTTGAATTTTAGTCTACCCCATGTGTGTTCCTCAGTTATCCACCAAACCACCGAGGGTACAAGTGTCTTGATCTCAAACCTATAAAATCATCATTAACCGTCACATATTGTTTGACGAAACCATCTTTCCATTCTCTGATAAACCTAAACCAACCCTTCTCAACTAACTTTACAAGATGATCACTTGAGCCCATACTACCACCTTGCCACAAATCCACATCACACACCCTCACTGCCTACGCCCAACTCTACACCTCAACCGACTCATCACCACCCCATCCCAAACTCGCCACTGGCCCATACAGACCCAAGCCCAGACTCGCCCGCAACACACCCCTCAACATGCCTCATACATCACCCACCATGGCCTAACCTTTACATACCACCACATGCCCGACCACACCTACTGCCCATCCCCACCACCGGCCCAATAGACCATACCGCCACCCCAAAGCCCAATCCCGCAGCCATCACCTCTACCTACCCGCACCATCCACACCCGAGCTATGTCTGGCATCACCAAACCAAAACAAATTTTCAACCTCTCCACCATGACCATCTCTCCCATTCCAAAAAATCCCATAGTTCCCTTGTCTTACCAGAATGGTATAATGCTATGACTAATGAGTTTAATGCCTTAATTAAAAACAATTTAGATCCAAACCGAAGAATTAGGAATAAGCCCCTCTTCAATTGAATCCAAACTGATAAAATAACAAATAGTAAAAAAGAAACCCTTCTGAACTGAAACCAAATCGAAGATAGATTCAAATCGAACAATTAGGAATAAGATGTGTACCTTGATGCGTTGAACCAACATATGCGTAGGGTTACCTATTGAAGAAGGAGATTCAGAGGCCTTTCAAGAAACCAATTGGAGTGGAGAAGAGACAAATCAACCAATTAACAACATATAAAACTACTTACCATTGTTTTAGATGCCACACTAAAGCAGATAATAACACATAAAAAGCAACATCATACCCTCATCATCGTCTCATCGTATGACGGTGATGGCGGAGACAGGTGGCCGAGGTGGTGAGGGTGATGGAACAAGGTTGGTTTTAGGGTTTGGAGGGTCAACATAAGTGTCGAAGGTGGTTCCTTTTCTGATCTGGATATAAGATGCAACATAACAAAAAGGGGGATGAAATGAGTGGAATTCATGATCCAATGTTACCTTCCAGTGTATCCACCTATCTTTTTAGTAAAAAGCTCTTTAAAACCCTCCCCCCCCCCCCCCCAAGACACTACCGCCGTACCAGGAAGAGAGATAGAGAGAGGTGAAGATTAAATAGGTTTTTAGGGTTTGGGGTAGGGAGAAGGAAGCTTTATAGGGGATTTTTTTTTTATTTATATAGTTAATGCCACGTGGCACACCTAAGAGGGGAGGATGACCCCTTTGAGTGTCATGTAAGATTTCATGCTTTAGAATATTAATATATATATATATATATAGATTTATTATTTGAGGAACATAATTCTTTTAAAACTATAGAGGGGAAAAAAGGCTAATAGAACCGTCCCATACATGATTTCACTATATATCCGAGATCTTTTTGAGCTATCTAACAGCTAGGGCTGTTCAAATCGATTGGCGTTCGCCGATCGCTCCTTGTTTGCTTGGAATTTGCTCGAAAACTGCTCGCTCGATTTTCCACTCGGTTATAAACGAGCCGATCGTCTCGGTTCAGTTTGTAAACGAGCCAAGCATGAGCAAATGTCCGTTCGGTTCAATATAATTTTTATTAATATTATACACATTAATTACAATTATTTTTATAGTTTTATACATATCACTTTATTAGGTTTGGCTCAATATATGCATACATACAATTATATTTATATAGTTACTGACTCAGTCAATCCAATGATAACTTAACAATAAGTTTAACTATAAAACCCTAAGTCGTGAAAATACATGCTTGACTTCCTATGCCGATTAGTTGTCCGCAGTCAATCATCTCCTGCTATCAACCTACGCCACAAAATAAAAATCTTTCTCTGTAGTATGCTCATCGCCTCACTGGCCTCAACCTGAGCCTTATTCTCGGACAACCGGATCTCAGACTTAGTGTCGTCATTGGACGACCGAACCTCAGTCATCACTAGGTAGTGAGAACATTAAAGGAAACATCCCAAAATTATGGTTGTCCGGAAAACTCGCTGCTCGTCACTTGCTCAAAAAATGCTCGCATAGTTTCCGGCTCGGTTGTAAATGAGTCGATCGGCTTGGTTTGGTCTGTAAATGAGCCAAGCACGAACAAAGGTCCGCTCGGTTCAGCTCGGCTCGTAAACAACCCTACTAACAGTACGTATTTAGGGATCAAAGTTATAAAAAGGTGGTGCATACGATTATGCTCTCTTCTTTTTGGTGCATTTGCAAAGCACAAAATAAAAAATGTTTTCAACTAGGTCACTCCTTGCCCTTTAAAATTCTAATGGTTTTAGGGTCTTAGAGCATTCACAGTAGTGCCCCTATTTTTTGGTGAGGCAAAACCCTATAATTTTTTATGGGGTTAGAAGTGGTTGTGAGTGAAGAAAATGAGGAATCTATTGTGTATCGGTAAATTTTGGGTTCTTTGGGAATCTTTTATGGAAAACTGGAAAACTGTATTTATTTTTTAATATTTGTTGAAAGTGGTTGTGAGTGGAGGAGAGAGAAACTGTAATGATTTTTAATGTAATATGTGGTTGCGATTAGTTGTGAGTAAATGGGGGATGGAAAAGCTATTGAGAATGCTCTTATGCGAGGAATAGGTCTAAACATAAGGCAATTAATTGGACAAATTAAGGGGTGTTCTTTTGCTATTGTGTATATTCAATCTTAGGGGCTGTTTGGTTGATTAAGTGCTGAATCATTAAGATGATCTGAATGGTTAAGAGGCTCTGAATGGTTAAGAGTTGAATCATTCAGCATCCCTTATTAGCTTAATGGTTCAGCACTTAATCATTCCATTCAGATGCTGAAACAAACAGTCTGAATGCTGAATGATTCAGAGCTGAATGGTTAAGAGGCTACCAAACAGCCCCTTAGTGTTGTCCAAGATTTGCCTTGGAGCGTTTTTTGATGTAATTGAGTTATTTGGTGTTTGTATGTCCGGGCTCTAGCTCCTTGCTAGCCTGTGATTTTTTATGTATGAATGAAATTGTTCGTCGTTCAAAATATTTTGAAGGGTGATAGTTTCTGATTCTTTCTTAACCATTCGTACTGAGTGATATCCAATTTCATATGTCTTAATAGACGCATTTATACAACCGTGTTGTTACCATTTTATCAGACTACATAATAAGAAATAGTCGTCCTGATTTTCTAGGTTCTAAAACTTTTCTAAGAGTGGGTGTCGTGGGGCTTTAAAACTGGCGCTAAATTGAAATTAAGGCTCCCAGCACCATTACATGGGGGCTTTAAAATTGAAAAACGGGTTGGGGCTTTAAAAGATTAGCGCTTGATGCACAAATTCACCCTTCAATCAGAGTTTGCCACCTCATGTCTCTCTCTACTTTTATTATTATTTTATTATTTTTTTTAATTTAAATGATAAAATAAATATTAATAGGGGCCTTAAATTTAAAGTCCTCCACTACGCTCATTTCATTTTAAAGCCACATGTGCCACGTGGATCAATCAGAGAAGTCTCGTTTGCGTCGACAAGCGAGTTCCCCTACAGTTGGGCATATACACAAACAACCTAAAAAAGAACGACACTGAGGTGTACCTTAAATTTAAAGCCCTCACTACACATGATCTAAATATATAACCGCTAAGAAACCAAAGATGAAATCATCAAAGGACAAAGATTGATGAAATCATGTCCCGCAACTTTGAAGGTAAAGAAAGGTCTTGGTCTATGTAACTTTTTTTTTCTTTTTGGAAGTTTCACAGCATCACTCAAACGATGAATACTTTCCAGCTTTGAAGTCACTAACATAGACTCATGTGGCGCAGGTGCATGCATGAATACATGCCGACATTTGACTGCTTGTCTCAACCCATGACTTATCCAACACATTACTTGCAATATTTTTTCTCGTGTTTTGAAGATTGATCTATGATGAAAGAAGGTGTGGTTGATTTAGAAAGTTTTAGACGTGATCAAATTTGTGGATATAAAAGACTTCTAATGAGATTTTGGTAATTTTTATTAATATAACTTTATTTTATTTAAAGAGCAATCTAATCTACTCCTGTTTTTACATATTGTACACCACACGACTTGAATCCTTAACCTTTTAGTTAGTGACATTGTTTTACATACCTGAATACTGCTTGGCCAAATACCCTTTGGTGGATTTTTATTCGAGACAAACATAGAGGTACGCAAATAAAAAAAACTCTTAACATTTTTAATATTTAGGTTGAATCATTACGGGTGGTTGTTGAATAATAAACCAAGCGAGTCATGTTTAGATTTTTATTATTATATATCCTATTTTTCCTTCGTATTAAATAAAAGTAGTAAATCATAATTTTTCTAACCTCTTTTATTTATTTAATATTTTTTTGACAATATTCTATTTTTCCCGTAGTAGTAACCATCTAATATTTTATTAATCAAACTTCGTATATTTTACATTTTACATAACCTATAATGAATAAAAAATAAAGTCGAGTGCTATATTAAGTAAGTAATACATTAAACTTTATTCTTTAAAAACATATCTCGGCAATTGTTTTTGTTAACCGGTTACACTATATATATTCAATTCGTGTAAGGCACGAGTTTATTCAGCCCGTACAATAAATAATGTTTTTAATGAGATAATTGCTTTATTATTTAGTATATAAAATTACATATAATTAATGCGTGTAATACCTGAGCTAGGTTGTAACCTTGTTTTATTATTAAATCTCTACTAATTATTTGTGATCAACAAAATAAAAGATTGGAATAGTAGTGTAACTTTTTGCATATATCTATTCAATAAGTAAAAATACAATCATGTCATTCAAAAAAAAATAGCATTTGATAAACATGTTTCATTGTTAGATAATTTTAAACATTACAAGTTTAATACATGAAATCATAAAACAAATCAAAATCAAATCAAATTGTAAAATTTCACGGTTTAATCACCTTATTCAACCAAAATAAAGAACAAACAGTTCTGTACAACCACAATACCAGAATCAACCTCTCTATAACCTAATACTCAACCCAACAGATCATCAATAGATGATCTGTGATTACACCCAAGACTAATCCTAACAAGATTGAATCTGGCTAACCCTAGTTGTAAAGATTATAACGAGAGAAAACCTAATAGATGTACAAAGAGAACGACTGATCTAAAAAGCTGATAAAGAGAACAAAACCATCTCTTTATAGTGCAGGGATCACATCTCTCGAAGACAAACGAATGGTCCAGATTAGAACACCCTGGACAAGATCAACGGGTGAAACATATTTGTGTTTGTTTCACCCGGATTGCCAGCTTGGCACTTCCACACGGGCTGGACCTCCTGAGCTAATAGACGGGACCTCAAACTTGGGCTGCTCCTCTGGACTCTCTACTGGACTCTATTCCTTAGCAATCCATCAACAGTAGTAGCCACAAGACATATTATGTTATGCAAAAATAAAAACAAACTTATATAAGAATAATAAAAAGTAACAAGTTATATTTATAAAAGTGTACATAAAATATGTAATTATATAACTACATATTTTAACACCCCCCCCCCCCTCACTTTTATTCCCAAATAAGTCTACCATTTTTAACCATTTGCATATAACAAAATGTTGTGATACTGAAAGTCCTTTTGTAAATATATCAGCAATTTGATCTGCTGATTTTATACCAAGAGGTTTGACTATTCCTTTTGAAACTTTTTCCCTTAAAAAGAATAAGTCGATTTCAAAATGTTTTGTTTTCTCATGTAAAACAGGATTTTTTGCAATTGATACTGCAGCTGTATTATCACAGTATAAAGACACAGGAATTGTTACCTGAATGTGCAGTTCATTAAGAAGATTCATTAACCAAAGAATTTCACATGTTGCAGTACACATGGCTCGATATTCAGCTTCAGCTGTAGATCGAGATATAGTTGATTGCTTTTTACTTTTCCAAGTTATCAAACTATTTCCTAGGAACACACAAAACCCTGTTACAGACTTCCTAGATTCCAAACACTTGGCCCAGTCAGAATCAGCATAAGCTGTTAAGTCAAACTCAGTGCTTTTCTTAAAACTTATGCCATTTCCAGGGGACCCTTTTAAATATCTCAACACTCTCATAGCAATCTGAAAATGAGCCCTTGTGGGCTTATGCATGTATTGACTCAACACATGAACAGAATATGCTATATCAGGTCTAGTGTGAGATAAATAGATCAGTTTACCAACTAATCTTTGGTATCCAGTGATGTCTGTTAAGTTTTTACTTTCTTTTGTACACAATGATGTCATAAGATAATTTGACTCTAATGGACTGTTAGCAGGCTTGCATCCTGACATGCCATACTCTACTAACAACTCCATACAATATTTTCTCTGAGTCAATATTAACTCATCATTTGTACTCACAACTTCTATTCCTAAGAAATACTTCAATTGACCCAAATCTTTTATTTGAAACTTGGTTTGTAAAAACAACTTAACATGTTCAATTTCCTTTGTACAATTACCAGTAACAATTATATCATCTACATATACTAATAATACAACCATAACAGACCCTTTATTCTTGATAAACATAGAATAGTCACAAACACTTTGAATAAAACCATCTTCAAGTAAAACACCAACCAACTTTTCATTCCACATTCTAGGAGCCTGTTTAAGGCCATACAAAGATCTTTTTAATTTACAAACTCTAGTATCAGAATTAGAATAATATCCTTCAGGTAATTTCATATAAACATCTTCAACTAAATCACCATATAAGAAGGCATTATTGACATCTAATTGAAACAATGGCCAACTATTCTGAACAGCCATAGCCACTACAACTCTTATAGTAACCATTTTCACTACAGGTGAAAATGTTTCATCAAAATCTATACCTTCCCTTTGACTAAAACCCTTGGCAACAAGCCGGGCTTTATATCTATCTATTTCACCTGAGGCCTTATACTTGATCTTGTAGACCCATTTACACCCTATGGGTTTCCTTCCACTGGGAAGATCTACAATATCCCAAGTATCATTTCTGTCACAACCCGACCAAGGTGGGCCTGGTCGAAATACAGATTGGTACCAAACTTGCACAACGGAAGTAACAATTGTTCAATAATAATAATTTATACACTTTCTAGTTCTAAATTAATACAACTCAAATAATAATAATTAAACTAATCTACTCCGTGGACGAATCGTGGCACTCGTCGAAGCATTCCCGGATGTATACTTCACTAGATCTCTACCGATGCTTAGCTCTAATCCTCAAGTAGCATAATCCCTGTGTCGTGTAACTCTTCCAAAATGTCTACACGTTCCCTGAGCTCACATATATATATATATATATATATATACCTCGTTCCTCGATTCCAATCCAAAAGTGGTACCTGAACACATGCTTAAAAATAGGTTTGGGTCAACAAATATGTTGGTGAGTCCGTGTGTGCGTTAAACTGGTTTCAAAATAAGTTTATCGTTCAAAAGTCGGTTTATAAGTTATATGGTTTCCCACAAAATAGTTTTTAATTCCAAAAATAGGTTTACAAATTAATATGGTTCAAAACATGGTTGCATTGATGATGTACAAGCCACACCTCAAACCAGACACTGAATCCATCTGCTCTCATTATGGATTCCTATGGCAGAATACGTGTCACAAACCTCAGTGGAGGGTTTCCCGAGTTTCCGGGTCCACTGTGTGTGGGGGTTTCCCCAAGTAGTACTACCCACATATTAAGTGGCCCAATCTCCCGTTCGGTTAATGAGTGTGAAGGTTCGGTATTCGAGAGCACATCTTGTCACATCAAACTGGTTTATCATTCTGGTTTTTACACTGGAAGCATATGTTCACCCCAAAACAGTTTAAAACAGAAAAAGAGGGGATGGTTCACGAGACTCACCTGGATAGCATTGCGGACATAAATGATAAACAGAGTGCTTGGTATTGCGTCCTTGTATTCTCCTAGTTAAGCCCTATGTCGTGACACATCGTTAGTCTTGGTTTTTATTAATTAATGGTAATGCGTGGGGACGAGCTCGAGCGTATAGTTCTTATTTATTACAGTTCCATGTCTACGTTCGGTGTTCCAATAATCTTATAGGTTTCAAGTTCATATCCAAGCATCGTTATCATCAACTAGTTCCAATTCACACTTAAAAATATATGTCGCTTTAATCCATTCCAAATCTTAGTTTCTAATGCTCAAGTGTCGAGTGTTCAATATCCAACGCTCCAAGTTATCTAATGTATATGCGACTAGCCTAAAGGTCTGAATTTCATGTTGTAGTATCCAACTCGAAGTGTCAAGTGTAAATGTCCGAATGTCCAACTAAATGAGTAACAATGTATTAAGGCTCCAAGTACACTATGTTGAGGTCATCATCGTCTAAATCTTTATACCTTTAGTCCAAAGTTTCAACGCCGCGAATTAGTGGGTGTATTTAAGTATTCCATGTCAAGTTCCTAATATTAATCCAAGTCTAAGGTTTTGATAATTATATCTAAGTGTATAAGTTTACATTTAGTAGACGCCGCTTATGTCTCAATCCCAATCTTATGTCTTATTATCATTATGCTTAAGTCAAGCGCCTAAATCACGAGTCTCGAACGTTACTACTACTATTCCAAAGTATATAAGTTTATACTTGTCTTATATATAGATTCTACTAAGTCCAAGCCTTAATCTTAATGTCCACGTTCATACGACCAATCCAAATGTCCGAGTTATCATATGTCATATGTATTGCTTAGGTTCGCATAAGCTCCTCAAGTCCCACACACAATTTGTATATAATACTAATGTTTATAATCGAATATTTCTAATAAGGTATTGGATCCGGTTATACCTCTCGCTTGGATCGTGGTTCGTGTTGACTAGTTCTTCAACTGTTGACTGTCCGGTTTGACCAGGTTGACCAGACAGTTGACCGGCGTTAATTAAGTTGACCAGTTGACTTTGGTTGACTGCTTTGTTGACCAAACTGACTTGGTTGAGTTTTGTTGACCCGCTCCCTAATAACGAACTATCCCTCAAGTCCCCTACAAATCACCATCATTGACAATCACCTCCGACCACCATGTTTAACCACCGTGACCTTGCCTTGTTAACCACCACCGCCCCTGGAACAAACCTACACCATCATTATCTCTTGACCACCTCAACAGTAACATCACCATAATCCCCAGCTTCTGCTCACCTTGTACAATCACAACTCAGCCCCGATTGCATCACTGTTACCGTAAACCACCAAGACCACCATCGCATAGTATTGTGAAAGGAAGGATTTTACCTGGGACCTGTGACTGATGATGACTTGGTTCAGATCAGTGCCGTCACCGGAACCACCAGTATCACCACCGCCGCCGTTGTCTTCTTCAGCTTTAACCCCCACTGTCATCATCTTCCTCTCTCCTCTGAGTTCTTTCCTCTCTCTCCTCGTTCTCTCTCTCTCTCTCTCACTTTCTCCTCTGCGTCTCGCTCTCTCTCTAGAACCAAATCTGGCTGATGTGGGTGTTATACGTGTTAGATGAGAGAGACCACCCTAGCTCCGCCTTACGCCGCCGGTTCCTCCGCCTTCTTCCTCATCGCTTGTTTCCCTCTCTTTGCTATTCTTCTTTTTCTTATGTTTAGTAGTAATATGTGTGTGTGAGTTATGTAAGAGTGTTTGGGTGAGGTTTATATAATATAGGTGGTAATGTGGTGTCAAAGTTATAGTGGGGGCATGTGTCACCTTGGGAAGGTGACACATGTCCCAGTTGGTGACTAATCGAGGGTTACGGACCGGGTTCGAGTTCGTATCGTGTATTAGTCTGGTCTCATAACACACAATTTAATAATATTCTATATATACGATGGTTCGGTTTTTAGTTACACAACTAATCGTACTATTTAATATTTATGGTCGATGTTTTATTCGTCGTATATAAATAATAATTCGAAAAAAAATTCGGGGTCCGCTCTGGGTTGTTACATTCTCCCCCCGTTATTAGAATTCCGTACTCGGAATTAATTTTTGTGTTTTCTCTGGGTGTTCATACAGTACTTCCATACTCAAAGTCCATCTCTCACAATTTATGTCATAATTATAGTGATTTCACACTAAATTTCTTACTAGGCTCTCAATGTTCTTACGTAACATTTCATATAATATTGTTGTGATCGTATGGTTGGTGTTATATTTTGTACTTCAATTACTGTTCTCATAACTGGTTAAGATTATCTGATCCCTTAGTGTTACTCATGGAAGCGAATTTATAGTCGTATAACTAGGTAAATAGTTCATACTACTGAAAAATCAGGAAAGTAAATCCAAAACTTACCACCAAGTCACAGGGAACTACATATTTGAGGGTTCTGTACTGATTATACTATGTTTTCCAAAACAGGTTGGCAACTTATACTAACAACCGAGAAGGCTCTAAATCTTAACAACTTTACTTCAAAGTAATTTTAACTTCTGAAATGTTGAATCTGACGTCTCTAATTTATATCCAAATATATCATGAGTTTTACACGTATATCTCCCATTTATTAGGTTTAGGGTGTCGATGCATTAATCACAATTTGTCATGATCTTTGTGGTTCTAATGGATTATAAGTTCGCATGATCTAATACCAGACTGTTGAAATCAGACACAATTTCTAAGATGTAGGTTTGAAACAAATAGTTTATCTATCGACAAACTAAGGGTTGTTCTTGGTTAAATTCCCAGTTCCATTTTCGATGTACCGTAGGTGTTTATATATAGGGTGTACCGCGGCTAACCCACCACACCTTTAGTAACCTCAAAAATGTACTAGAAATTTCAGAGATTACGGTATGTTTTTGGTTTGATTCCCAATCCTGTTTTCGACACATCATTGATGTTTATATATAGGGTGTACCGCAGCCAACCCACCACACCAATGATGCTCGTAGACGTACTGGAAATCTCTCCAAAAACTTGATAGAAATATTCTTAAGAAATCCTATGTGATCCTGGAGTTACTAGTCCTTAATAACCTTATTTTTGAGTAAGTCAAACACTAAAATATTGTGTTGTGATCTTAAAACATGTAACTCTTATCCGTCTTATGTCTAATATCTTAGTTAGCTCTTATCTATACTGTCTGAACAATGGTTGAATTCTTAAGTCTTTAAAGTTTTCTATGGTACATGGTGTAGGATATGACGACAAGTTGTCGGAAAAAAAATACTAAAACAATGTTAAACGTCTTATTGCTTAATGTTGCTCTTAATCAAATAATGGTGTATAACCTCCCTCTGGTATCTTAAATCTTGGTTTCTCTTATGATTGAATTTCTATTCATAAATATTTTCCTTACTAAACCTCGACTGTATTCTTTTATTCTTGTCAATACTTCTCATGCTAGTTACCGTAATCCTATACACTCCCCCCGTTAGAGCCTACCTATGTAACTCCAACAGGTTTCATACTGATAACTTGTCTCCACATTAATATGTTATGAAACCAATCTAAAGGTTTTGACACTAAGATAAACAAGATGAACAACTAGAATAAAACTTAAAGCAGTCAGAAAGTCTACTTAGAAACCTTCAACGATTCAATAATCCAAAAACATTTGGCACTAATCTAAAGATATCACGGAACACTAAGGTGATGGAACATATATTAAGTCTTAAAAATACCTCTCGTAACGTTCAATCTAGATTTCTTTAGATCGAGAAGGATTGAATGTTCACGGTGACTAATGCTTTCTTGCATCTGGGTTACTAACTTTTCAGATAATGCTATGGAAATATTCTCTAGAACCTGCATTGTGATTACAATCCAAGACACTATACTTGACTTAATTCTAGGAAAGTCGGTACAAATCTGGTTTTAATAAAAGAATCTACTGACCAATGGTTAAACTTATAATTTGGATCTGAATAAATCGAAAGACGCAACAAATGATTCTATGCATAACCTATATTAACGAGGACAACACTATATAAGGTAGACGGTAACTATTGATTAAAAGGAAAACTTATCGGATTAGGGGCATCTATTCGCTTGGTTGATCAAGACTCTCCTTGGTACCTTGAATTTCTTCCAGATATTGCACCAAGTTCTGGTTAGATACCTGGTCCTCATAGTTAGCTCAATCATTTGATCATAGAAATTATGCACGATTAATGACGTTCATAGTATGCATATATAGATTAAAGTACAAGTATCACAACGGTCAGGGTTATATTTATATATGTTCTCCCAAAACACATCATTTTGTAACAAAAATAACGATTTCGAACTCCTAAAATGGTCACACAAGTATGTCGTAGGTCTGTTATAATTCTAAAATAGTTCATTTTATCACGTGAGTTTACGGTTGCCATGGTCAACACTTAAAATTTCCGCGACTCCCCGAGTTTCTTAGAACTTTCTCGTGCCTGTAAATTCACGATTACGTGATATCAAGTGTAATCGTCAATTTACCTCACGAAATTATTCTAGTAATCTCCGTCGAAGTCATAAATATCAGGTGTCAAACCGTGCTCATATACCGGTTAAACTGGTTCTTAGTCGTTTTCAGCATTCTGGTGTGTTTAGGTACTTAAGTTTCGACTTACTTTGCGACTATTTTATCTGGTCTTATGTATGTCCAAGGTATCTCCTAACTAAATAGTTTTCAAATCTTAAACTACGATCTTTTTCGGTCGTAGTCTAGGAATTTTCCGTAAGGGAAATCCTAGTGTGCTACAACCGCTGCTCTGATACCAACTGTCACAACCCGACCAAGGTGGGCGTGGTCGAAATACAGATTGGTACCAAACTTGCACAACGGAAGTAACAATTGTTCAATAATAATAATTTATACACTTTCTAGTTCTAAATTAATACAACTCAAATAATAATAATTAAACTAATCTACTCCGTGGACGAATCGTGGCACTCGTCGAAGCATTCCCGGATGTATACTTCACTAGATCTCTACCGATGCTTAGCTCTAATCCTCAAGTAGCATAATCCCTGTGTCGTGTAACTCTTCCAAAATGTCTACACGTTCCCTGAGCTCACATATATATATACCTCGTTCCTCGATTCCAATCCAAAAGTGGTACCTGAACACATGCTTAAAAATAGGTTTGGGTCAACAAATATGTTGGTGAGTCCGTGTGTGCGTTAAACTGGTTTCAAAATAAGATTATTGTTCAAAAGTCGGTTTATAAGTTATATGGTTTCCCATAAAATAGTTTTTAATTCCAAAAATAGGTTTACAAATTAATATGGTTCAACACATGGTTGCATTGATGATGTACAAGCCACACCTCAAACCAGACACTGAATCCATCTGCTCTCATTATGGATTCCTATGGCAGAATACGTGTCACAAACCTCAGTGGAGGGTTTCCCGGGTTTCCGGGTCCACTGTGTGTGGGGGTTTCCCCAAGTAGTACTACCCACATATTAAGTGGCCCAATCTCCCGTTGGGTTAATGAGTGTGAAGGTTCGGTATTCGAGAGCACATCTTGTCACATCAAACTGGTTTATCATTCTGGTTTTTACACTGGAAGCATATGTTCACCCCAAAACAGTTTAAAACAGAAAAAGAGGGGATGGTTCACGAGACTCACCTGGATAGCATTGCGGACATAAATGATAAACAGAGTGCTTGGTATTGCGTCCTGGTATTCTCCTAGTTAAGCCCTATGTCGAGACACATCGTTAGTCTTGGTTTTTATTAATTAATGGTAATGTGTGGGGACGAGCTCGAGCGTATAGTTCTTATTTATTACAGTTCCATGTCTACGTTCGGTGTTCCAATAATCTTATAGGTTTCAAGTTCATATCCAAGCATCGTTATCATCAACTAGTTCCAATTCACACTTAAAAATATATGTCGCTTTAATCCATTCCAAATCTTAGTTTCTAATGCTCAAGTGTCGAGTGTTCAATATCCAACGCTCCATGTTATCTAATGTATATGCGACTAGCCTAAAGGTCCGAATTTCATGTTGTAATATCCAACTCGAAGTGTCAAGTGTAAATGTCCGAATGTCCAACTAAATGAGTAACAATGTATTAAGGCTCCAAGTACACTATGTTGAGGTCATCATCGTCTAAATCTTTATACCTTTAGTCCAAAGTTTCAACGCCGCGAATTAGTGGGTGTATATAAGTATTCCATGTCAAGTTCCTAATATTAATCCAAAGTATATAAGTTTATACTTGTCTTATATATAGATTCTACTAAGTCCAAGCCTTAATCTTAATGTCCACGTTCATACGACCAATCCAAATGTCCGAGTTATCATATGTCATATGTATTGCTTAGGTTCGCATAAGCTCCTCAAGTCCCACACACAATTTGTATATAATACTAATGTTTATAATCGAATATTTCTAATAAGGTATTGGATCCGGTTATACCTCTCGCTTGGATCGTGGTTCGTGTTGACTAGTTCTTCAACTGTTGACTGTCCGGTTTGACCAGGTTGACCAGACAGTTGACCGGCGTTAATTAAGTTGACCAATTGACTTTGGTTGACTGCTTTGTTGACAAAACTGACTTGGTTGACTTTTGTTGACCCGCTCCCTAATAACGAACTATCCCTCAAGTCCCCTACAAATCACCATCATTGACAATCACCTCCGACCACCATGTTTAACCACCGTGACCTTGCCTTGTTAACCACCACCGCCCCTGGAACAAACCTACACCATCATTATCTCTTGACCACCTCAACAGTAACATCACCATAATCCCCAGCTTCTGCTCACCTTGTACAATCACAACTCAGCCCCGATTGCATCACTGTTACCGTAAACCACCAAGACCACCATCGCATAGTATTGTGAAAGGAAGGATTTTACCTGGGACCTGTGACTGATGATGACTTGGTTCAGATCAGTGCCGTCACCGGAACCACCAGTATCACCACCGCCGCCGTTGTCTTCTTCAGCTTTAACCCCCACTGTCATCATCTTCCTCTCTCCTCTGAGTTCTTTCCTCTCTCTCCTCGTTCTCTCTCTCTCTCTCTCTCTCACTTTCTCCTCTGCGTCTCGCTCTCTCTCTAGAACCAAATCTGGCTGATGTGGGTGTTATACGTGTTAGATGAGAGAGAGACCACCCTAGCTCCGCCTTACGCCGCCGGTTCCTCCGCCTTCTTCCTCATCGCTTGTCTTCCTCTCTCTGCTATTCTTCTTTTTCTTATGTTTAGTAGTAATATGTGTGTGTGAGTTATGTAAGAGTGTGTGGGTGAGGTTTATATAATATAGGTGGTAATGTGGTGTCAAAGTTATAGTGGGGGCATGTGTCACCTTGGGAAGGTGACACATGTCCCAGTTGGTGACTAATCGAGGGTTACGGACCGGGTTCGAGTTCGTATCGTGTATTAGTCTGGTCTCATAACACACAATTTAATAATATTCTATATATACGATGGTTCGGTTTTTAGTTACACAACTAATCGTACTATTTAATATTTATGGTCGATGTTTTATTCTTCGTATATAAATAATAATTCGAAAAAAAATTCGGGGTCCGCTCTGGGTTGTTACATTCTCCCCCCGTTATTAGAATTCCGTACTCGGAATTAATTTTTGTGTTTTCTCAGGGTGTTCATACAGTACTTCCATACTCAAAGTCCATCTCTCACAATTTATGTCATAATTAGGATTAGTTTCACTGTCATACTGCTCACCCTCAGCCCTGCCTAACTCAGTCCTAATTCTACTTGGTTGCTGACTGCTACCAGTCTCAGCATCCTCAAAAGCAGTCTCAGGATTCTGGGTTGGATACTGAGACCCATGAGCTTCTGACTCTAAGTTGTCTATTACCCCCTTATCATCATTGGGAACACCTAGATTACCCGAGTGTTGTGTATCAGTACTATCAAACAAATCAAAAAAGTTTGTATTATTAATATTCTCATAATTTTTAGGATCAAAGCTTTTAGTTATATGACTTTCTTTAAAAGGAAATATTGATTCATAAAACCTAACATCTCTTGAAAACATAACCTGTTTTTTATCAAGATTCCACAACTTATATCCCTTTCTTTCATTAGAATATCCAATTAACACACACTTTTCAGCATGACTTTCAAACTTATCAGAATTATTTAACATAGTACTGTAACACAAACACCCAAACACTCTAAGTCTTTCTGAAGGGGGTTTATATCCATACATTAACTCAAATGGGGTCCTACCTTTTAACACAGAAGAGGGAGTCCTGTTTATAAGAAACACAGCAGTTAATACACATTCAGACCAAAACTTTAAAGGTAGACAACTTTGAAACAACAATGACCTAGCCACATTTAACAGATGTCTATGTTTTCTTTCAACTAGACTATTCTGTTGAGGTGCATATGGACATGAAGTTTGATGAGAAATTCCAAGTTTATTACAAAAACTTTTAAACTGAGTATTTACAAACTCAGTACCATTATCACTCCTGAATATTTTAACTGTTCTTTTAAACTGATTTATTAAACATGTTGTAAAATGAACAATGTTATCAAAAACCTCAGTTTTAGACTTCATAAGATACACCCAAACAGCCCTAGTATAGTCATCAACAATGGTTAGAAAATACCTAAAACCATCTCTACTAGTAACCCTATAGGGACCCCAAACATCTAAGTGAACAATATCTCCTAAACTAGAAGTCTTATGTTCACTGATTGGAAAGGGTTCCCTATGTTGTTTGGCTTTATGACAAGTCTCACAGGGATTATCATTACTAACAATTTTAATGTTTAACTCAGATTTTAAGACCTCTAAAACCTTATTTGAAGGATGTCCTAGTCTTGTATGCCATAAGTCAGTCAGTTCATTACTAGACACACTAGCACAAGACAAAACAGATGACTTGTCACACCACGACAATGGCGGAAACACGTGGCGCGACGGTTCAAAAGCATAAAGTCAAGGTTATCGCAAATCACAAGTAATTTAAGAAAATGGGTCATTTATTTAGGCGTCAAATCTTGTTCATATATTACACACCAAGTAAATAGTTTTTAACATAATAGATGAGGTTTCTCAAATATATCCCATAGCCTTGGGAAATAAGAGTGAAACCCCACAAAATATCCGACGCCTCAAGGAGAATTCCACGACCCGGCCCGCCATGTCAGTCTTCACTTAGTTACCTGAAAGATATGTTTAAAATTTCGTCAATATAAATATATTGGTGAGTTCACAGGTTTTTAGTTTCTAAAACTTGAATACTTGGGAAATACCATGTTATGACAATGTATAGGAGTTGCAAATTCCTACACTCTACTTGAGACTATAATCAAACCAAGACATATAATAATAATGCCCCGCTCCAAGTCGTTACTTGGTATCCTACGACTTAAGTTCAGAATATATGCACCCCAGGCATACACTAATGCATAATCGACGCTATCGATTAGGGGTGGGCCTTGTCAGGCACCAATAGTACTATTCAAACATTCCTCCGGTTTCATACTTCGAATAAATGATTATAGAGGTGAGGACTCAACCCCGAGTGGCGGTCACACCTCAAGTAACTAATCCGTCAAACATCTTCCCTAACATATCTTTCCCCCGAAAACGTAAAAAATAGTTTAAAATGGGGCCGTGAGACTCACCTGAATCAACGTCCGGCGTACTAAGCAGATAGCAAAGAGGGTCTCGCACCTACAAACGTCCTAGACGTATAAGTCACTATCCCTATAGTGCATGTGCCTTGGCAAGTTGTACACCCAACTCCCTACCACAAGTTATTCCAAATCCCGTTTAATTAAGCGCGTATCCTAGGTTTCGTTGGCGTTAGATTACCCTTCGTGTTACAAGTTATATATTACTCTTGTTAATATTTCCTTAACTTGTACCTTATTATTATAGACTCGACTTCACTTAACGTATAATTATTTTCCCATTTAAATAATTATACTTAAGATCGCATCGCTCGATATAATATATATTTCAACACTCGACCCGACTCACTTTGCCGCACATTTGTTTTCCCATTTAAACAAATATGCTAAGATCTTGTCGTTCGATTGTATATTCTCAACACCCGATTCAACTCACCATACCGTATATTTATTTTCCCATTCAAATAAATCTACTAGGATCTTGTCGGTACGGCATACACATATATATATCTTTGTCTACTCGTCTCGGTTTTCCTTCTCACATATCTACTTTCCCATTAAGTAGATATACTAGAATTTTGCCGAGACGAGTGTATACATATATAAATGTGTAATTTTTCTTGTTAAGTATATACGTTTGTTTAACGTCTTATTTGTTTACGTTATATTTTTCTCCCACGAATAATTCCTTTAACACTTAGGAAAGTGTTTATTAGTTTTCACCCATGTATATATATATTTTACTTCCTAAAAATATATATTTTCTTATCTTGCCGCAATGGCATTTTTCTCATGTTTTGTCCGTGTACGGTTTGTTAACGCGTCTTAGTTCGATATCTTGAATAGTTAACTTTTCCAAGTTTTTCCCAACATGTGTTTTATAGAAATATTATTCATATTTCTTCCTCCTAACACAAGTTACTTGGAAGGTTTAAAATACTTATGTATTTTTAACCCAACTTGTTAACTTAACTACAAAAATGTTTCCAATACTTTTATATCCCCATTTATATAAAAGTATTCATTTTTGTATAAGTTTCTCAAGTTTGTTTAACATTTTTATAAAATCTCTATTTTATAAAAATCCTTGTGTTAATACAATCCATATTTTTATAACTTTCAAAAATATACTTTTATACAAAAATACCCAAGTATATCTACTAGTATTTACCAAATCAACCTTGGAAAATTATTACTTATACTTTTGACACCAAACTTTCCATCCTTGCATTTTTGGGCTAATAGTTTCTAAAATATCCATTTTAGTCCTCTAACTTTCAAAGTTACAATATTAGTCCCTTAACTTTCAAATGTTGCATTTTTCCACTCTAACTTCCAAAGTTAGCATTTTTCACTCAAAATAGTAGACTTTGAAGATCCATCTTTTTATTGGTAAGTTATTTTTGTATCAAAACACTTTTATTAGTCTTATATTTCATATACAAGACTACTTGTATGTGTGTTTTATGTATTTGCCCATTATATCAAAATATCAATCTTCTAAGTAAGTAAACTTTAATTTTTCATCTTCTTTATTCTTGAACTTCTAACATGGTCCATCATTTATTATGTCTTAGATGATCATATTAAGATGATTAAAGTTACTTTTTAACATATTCAGGTTCATTCCACAAATCTTAACCAAATCATCATCCTACTTAGTTTAAGTGTAAACTTTATATACTTTCAAGATCATTACTTTATCATCATTAAATCCATGATTTATTTACATATCTTTAATCATCTATTTTACACAAGTAAAACCTATTAAAGATTATGTTCAAACCACCTTTTAAACCCTTCACGTACAACTTGCTTCTAAGAACACATACATGAATAATAATAATCAAAAACAAGGTTAAGAAGCTTACTACTAGCACACGGCTAGGGAAGACAAAACCTTGGATTTTGAGAGGGGTTTAGTGTGTTCTTCCTTAATGGTTAAGCTCCAAGCTTGAAACACACAATAGGGGTTTGGATGATGGATTGTTTTGAGTGATTTGGAGATGTAAAAACTTGAAATAAGAATGTATATGGGGGAGATGAAACTAACGGCCAAGATGGAAAAAAAAGAAGAGTTCTTTTGCTTTGTTTCTTCTAATGGCTAACACATGTTTATATAACCTTATCACATGTAATCTTCCATGGATTTTGTGATCATTACCAAAGATATAAGAGATTTAGGAAGTACAAAATGATCTTGGATGGATGTGGGAATAGGGTGGTGGCCGTGGGTTTTGGAGGGGTTGGGAGAGAGTTTGCTTGTGAATCTTGGTTAGATATTTGCAATCATCCATGATCTTATACTTAGATCTTCTTATGCATGTGTATACTAGTGTAATGATAGGTTGAGTTTTGTCTTGGATTTTATGGCCATATGGCCAAAAATTTGTAAGGGGTAGACAAAAGTTTGCATGCTTTGTACTTCCATGTTTCTTACCCCTTTGTCTTATCTTGCATGCTTTACATCTTAGCTTTATAGGTTATAATTATATACACACATGCATGGATATAACAAGGCCATCTAGGCCGGCCCCTTTGTGGGTTTAGGTGGGGTCCACAACTCCAAATATTTACCCAATATTTGTTATGTTTAATCCCTCGTCGTTCGGGTGTCGTTCGGGTATTTTTCGGGTTTTAATCACGCGTTATCCGGACATTAAAAATACCTTTAATAACCCTTAAATATAGTCTAATTTAAGCGTTGATTGGTTATTTAGGCTTTTGCCGGGTGAAATTATGAGTTATACGCGTATCGGGTGCGGTACGCGCATTTTATTCGTTACCGGGAGATTTGTACAAGACGTTTTCACTTATGGTTTTGGAGTTCCAAGACTCATTATATTTTATGAAACTACCCTTTATTTTATATCCTGGGTGTCCGGGATTCTTTTCGTTTATTTAATTATTACCGGGTAATTGCCAACGTCCATACCGGATAGTTATTTCGCACATGATCCAATCATGTTTTACCATTAAACGTATGCATTCCAATGAATTATTTGGATATTGCTATCTCCTAAGGCCTTGATAATTAAATCACACATAATTGCATTTAATTACGTTAATCATATATTAATTAATTTGTACGGAATTACCTTATTTTTGCCGGTTGTTACATTCTCCCCCCGTTAAGAGAATTCCGTCCCGGAATTCACTTCGAGTTCTCCGTTACAGGTGTCTTCTCGAATTGGGCGGGGTATTTTTGCTTCATCCGGTCCAGCCTTTCCCACGTGAACTCCGGTCCACGCTTGGCATTCCAGCGCACTTTGACCAATCTGATCTTGCTGCGTCTTAGTTTTTGGACCTTCCAATCGGTTACCTCGATTGGTTCTTCAACAAAATGTAACTTGTCGTCAATTTGGATTTCTTCAGCAGGGATGATGAGGGTTTCGTCGGATAAACACTTCTTTTAGTTTGACACGTGAAATGTGTCGTGTACTCCACTGAGCTCTTGAGGCAACTTGAGTTTGTATGCCACTGGGCCTACCCTGGACAAGATTTCAAATGGTCCTACGTATCGCGGGTTCAGTTTTCCGCGCTTCCCAAAGCGCGCGACACCTTTCCAAGGTGATACTTTTAGTAGGACCCTGTCTCCGACTTGAAACTCTAAAGGCTTTCGCCTCACATCAGCATAGCTTTTCTGGCGGTCACGGGCCGCTTTGAGGCGTTCCTTTATCAAAAAGATCTTGTCCGTTGTCTCTTGAACAATTTCGGGCCCGGTAAGTTGCTTTTCTCCAACTTCAGCCCAACATAGTGGGGATCTACACTTACGTCCATATAGAGCTTCAAAAGGTGCAGCTTGAATGCTCGTATGGTAACTGTTGTTATATGAGAATTCCACCAGTGGTAAGTGTGTATCCCAACTACCGCTGAAATCGATTGCACATGCTCGCAACATATCTTCTAAAGTCTGGATGGTTCGTTCACTTTGCCCGTCGGTTTGGGGATGATATGCGGTACTCATGTCAAGGCGAGTACCAAGGGCATCGTTCAAACTTTCCCAAAATCTTGAGGTGAAACGACCATCTCGATCGGAGATGATAGATATAGGCACACCATGCTTAGACACTATTTCCTTGATATACAAACGGGTCAATTTTTCCATTCCATCCGTTTCACGGATTGGAAGGAAGTGTGCGGATTTCGTCAATCGATCAACAATTACCCAAATCTTATTATGGCCGCTCGTCGTCCTGGGCAACTCAGAAATGAAATCCATGGTAATTCGTTCCCATTTCCATTCAGGTATTTCCGGTTGCTGGAGCAAGCCGGATGGTCTTTGATGCTCTGCTTTGACCTTTGCACAAGTCAAGCATCGCGCAACATAAGCCGCTATATCTCTCTTGAAGTTTGGCCACCAATAAAATCCTTTCAAATCGTGGAACATCTTGTCTGCACCAGGGTGTACCGAATATCTAGAACTGTGAGCTTCGGCCAATACTAGTTCACGCAATCCCCCGTATACTGGAACCCAAATTCTATTCATGAAATACAGTGTCTGGTCTGCTTTTGTTTCTAGTGAATCAACCATCTTTCGTAATCTTTCACCCTTGACATTTTCGGGTTTAAGGGCGTTAACTTGAGCTTCACGAATTCGTTCAGTCAGATTCGTGTGGATAGTCAAACCCAAAGCTCGAACACGCAACGGCTTAACCCGTTCCTTGCGACTTAAGGCGTCAGCCACGACGTTCGCCTTACCGGGATGGTACTTTATCTCACAATCGTAATCGTTTAATAATTCAACCCATCGCCGTTGTCGCATATTCAAATCCTTCTGATCAAAGATGTGTTGCAAACTCTTATGATCAGTGAAAATCGTGCACTTGGTTCCATATAAGTAGTGCCTCCATATCTTGAGAGCGAATACCACTGCACCTAATTCCAAATCATGTGTAGTGTAGTTCTTCTCATGGATTTTCAGTTGCCTGGAAGCATATGCTATCACTTTCTCTCGTTGCATCAGTACGCAACCCAATCCTTGGAGAGAGGCGTCACAGTAAACTACGAAGTCTTCCGTACCATCGGGGAGAGATAGTATCAGAGCGCCACATAGCTTGTCTTTTAGTAATTGGAACGCTGCCTCTTGCTTTTCCGTCCACTCGAACTTCTTATCCTTTTGGGTTAACATGGTTAAAGCTTGTGCTATCTTAGAAAAGTCCTCGATGAACCTTCTGTAATAACCCGCGAGGCCAAGAAATTGTCGTACTTCGGTAGGAGTTCGAGGGGCTTCCCAATTTTTAATTGCCTCGATCTTGGCTGGATCGACATGTATGCCCTTCTCATTCACCACGTGACCTAGGAAGTGGACTTCTCGAATCCAAAAGTCGCACTTTGAAAACTTAGCGTATAGCTTCTCTTTGCGTAATACTTCAAGGATTAATCGAAGGTGATTCTCGTGGTCTTCCTTAGTGCGTGAATAGATCAAAATGTCATCGATGAAAACAATGACGAATTTATCCAAGTATGGCTTACACACGCGGTTCATTAGATCCATGAAAACTGCTGGTGCGTTGGTTAAGCCGAATGGCATTACCAAAAATTCATAATGCCCATATCGAGTTCTGAAGGCCGTCTTTGGTACGTCTTCCACTTGGATACGCAACTGATGGTAGCCGGACCTTAGATCAATCTTGGAGTAAAAGCTAGATCCTTGGAGCTGATCAAATAAATCGTCGATCCTGGGGAGAGGATAGCGATTCTTGATGGTTAGCTTGTTCAGCTCTCGATAGTCGATGCACATGCGAAATGTGCCATCCTTCTTCTTCACAAATAAGACGGGAGCTCCCCAAGGTGAGAAACTCGGTCTTATAAAACCTTTGTCAAATAATTCTTGCAGCTGGCTGGATAGTTCTTGCATTTCCGATGGAGCTAAGCGGTATGGCGATCGTGCCACGGGAGCAGCTCCAGGAACGAGGTCGATGCGGAACTCGACTTGTCGAGGTGGTGGCAACCCCGGCAAATCTTCTGGGAATACATCCGGAAAATCTCTAGCTACTGGAATGTCTTCCAACTTTCGCTTGTCGGCCTTCTTGTCCACTACGTGTGCCAAGAATGCGACAAGCCCTTTTCTTAGGCACTTACGAGCCTTCATACTTGAAATAATCCTTAGCGGCGTCCCGTGTCTTTCCCCTTGAATTGAGAGAGTTTCACCGCTTGCGAGAGGGACTTGAATGACTTTATCGTTGCAAACCACAACGGCATGGTGCGCGGACAACCAGTCCATGCCAACAACTATGTCAAAACTTCCCAATACGACTGGTAAAAGATCAATCCCAAACTCGTGCCCACAGAGTTCTAATTTACAATCCCTCGCTACTTCTCTCGTTTCAATAGTTTTACCATTAGCCAGTTCTATGGAGTAGGGCGTATCTAGTTTACTAGTTTTTAATCCAAGTAGTCTTTTAAACTCAATGGATACGAAGCTAAAGTCAGCACCGGTATCAAATAATACAGAGGCATAATGACCATTAAGAGGGAACGTACCAGTGACCACATTGGGGTCCTGTCGTGCATCACCGGCTCCAATCACAAACGCCCGCCCGCGGGCTTGGTTGTTGACCTTGGGGCAGTCCTTCTTCCAATGGTCAAGTGACCCACAAGCGAAGCAGGGTCTAGCTCCTCCATTTTTCGGTGCTCCTGACCGGCAATCTTCCGTCTTGTGTCCCGATCGGTGGCACTTCCCACAAGTCAACCCATTATTTCTCCCCCGGTTGCCCTGTTTTCCACCGTTCCCACGCCCTGTGGCGACATACCCTTTCCCCTTCTTGTTGGAGCTACCCGATGCTCCATCATTCTTTCCTTCCTCCCGTTTACGTTTCCCAAACCTTGGTTTGTTTCCCTGTTCATTTGTCACCACTGCTGAACTTGTTCCCTGGTTCTTACCTTCCACACTGCTTGCTTCAGAAATTTTCAGTCCCGAAACCTGTTGGATCAAGGTACCCATTCGGATAGCGTCTTCAGTGAGGCTCAGTGCAAGATCAATAGCCTCGCGCATGGTCGTGGGTTTGGAAGAGGTGACCATGCTGCGTATCTGCGGTGCTAACCCGAACAAGTAGCGCTCTATCTTGTTAGTCTCTGGTGTAACCAAACGAGGTACTAGTCGAGCGAGATCATGAAATCGAGACGTGTACCCAGTAACATCTGCTCCTACCATAGTATGGTTCCAGAATTCGGTTTCCAGCTTCTGTACTTCACTTGCCGGGCGGTATTCGGCAATCATAAGTTCTTTTAGTGCCGCCCATGATAGGGAGTATGCAGCATCATCTCCTAACGACTGTACTTGGTCATTCCACCAAGTTAGTGCCTGATCCAGAAACAGGTTGGTGGAGTACATGACGGACTGTCGAGGGGTACACCCACTGATGCGGATAACTGCCTCGGTCTTTTCGAACCACTTGACCAGGCCTATGGATCCCTCAGTGCCGCTGAAGTTAATCGGCTTACAGTCCAAGAAAGCTTTGAAAGTGCAGCCGCGCTCTCCTGAGGCTGTTCCTGTAATAGTAATGTAGTATGTTATTATGGGACAGGAGGTTCGAAATACTCTCCCATCACTTTTTCATTTATTCTTAAACCTCTTACCAATAGGGGAGGTTTCTCGTCGTTCGCTCCCTGTCCTGTCATGCGAGTGTTCAGAGCGGGCGGCTTCATGTTCTGCGATGGCGCGGGCTATGCGCTCCGAGATCAGTGTCTCGAGTTCAGCGGGTGTAGCGGGCAGTCCGTCTGCACCGCTGTTGCTTCTGGTGGCTGGTGCCATTTTCTTCAATAATAATTATCAAAGGTTAATTTGGCAAACATTTATACAATATATAAATAACAAACCAGAATCTGAACACAAATAATCAATACCATGTCATCACACAACATACCAACACATCATACAGAATAAATAGTAATCAACACAATATCACCACCCAATCACACGAATCACAGTATATGGAGTAAGCAATATTAATCGTAGACAACAACATATTTCACCATCATAATAATAAGATTTTTCATTAATTTCAATAGTACTGGTACAATGCTTGTTCATAATAACAAAATGGGGAATACATCCCTCATACAATACATTGTTTTTGAAATAAATAAAACATCATATCATGTGCCGTCGTACCCGTACGGCTAGGCAAAATGCAGACGAGTGTCATAACCCGTGCTATACTACCATACTGCTGCTACTATGTACATGAGCTGGTGATTCTTCCGTGCGTCCCTGATGCATCCCTACTGTGGCGGTGGCGGCGGAAACTGGTACTGTGGTGCATGCATACTGATAGTCATGCTAATCTCCGTGATGCGCTCATATAAGAACTGTCGATGCGCCAAATGTGCATCTCCAGTAATCCCGCATTGCGCATCCATGCGCAACAACTCTTCCGCGTAATGCGCTAAGGCATCACGGGCATCGATCATCCGCGTCCACATCAATCGTGTCTGCTGCTCTACCTGGTTCACGGTGCGCTGCACCGTATTGGCGAGGGTCTGAAAGTCTCGCTCCAGTGTGATGGCAGAGGTCCATGCTGGTCCGGATATGGGTGTCATCCTAGGTGGCTGGGATGGTCCGGGTATATCTGGGTGAACTGACGGGAATGGGCCAAAGGGGGCTGGTATCGGTGTGTGGAAAAATATCGGGGCAAAACCCTGTGGACTGGGGGTAAGGTGTGGGGGTATCATGTAGGGGTCCCCTGCACCCAGAGGATACGGTGCAGGTGGCATGCTGGGCACAGTGGGGATCGGTAGTGTCATGGCTATGGTGGGTGGTGGTACAAGCTCGGCCAAGGGGGCCAAGAGGGGCTCTGAGATAGTGGCCCACTCTGGGGTGGACACCACTATGGTGGGTGTGGGAGGGCTCGCAGTGGCGTATGCCGTCATGCCCGCCCGGTGCAGCTCCGAGCTGCGGGCAGAGCTCCCCTCCAGGATGTGCCCAGTAGGAACTGGCCCATCCTGAGGTACGGGCTCGGGTATGGTGGGTAGGGTAGCTGGCGCAGTAGTGGCATGCTCGATCACCGGAGCGACGTGCTCCTCCTGGTCTGCTGGTGGGATCGGCACAGCAATGTGCTCCACCGATGCGGCCGACTCATCGTCAGAGTCATCAGAAATCCACCCGTTGTGTCCTCGGGGAACGGGCACGAGCATCATGCCCGGGGGTACGAGGATAAGTGGGGTAGGTGAGGGCTCACGGTCGACAGGTGCGTGTCGGTCATAGGGAGACTCAACGGTCTCGGACTGCGCGGGGACAGGCCTCGATGGACCTGCACAGCCCTCTGGAAAGTCTCTGATGGCCTGGAGGGGCAGTACTGACAGTGGCGCTGCCTGGAATGGCACTATAGGCAAGTCAGCCTGTGGTGCCTCGGCCATAGGTAGGTCGGCCACGTCGCCCTCAGCGGGGGCCCACGCCGGGTCCTCGCTCGGGTCAGTCTCATCCGAGCTATCTCCTCCTGCGCCCTCCACGGCGGCGTCAATCTCCATCTCGTCATCCTCCGGATCGAGTACCACAACCTCGATCAGCTCTGCTGGCGGCGCTGGGATAATCTAAATACTGCTATCGTAGCTCGGTGCTACGCTCCCTGCGTCTGTGTCTGACATCCCTGGCAAAAGAACCGTACTAACATATATGAATTTTTTTTGAATTAGATAGTTATGGCGTACGTTATCAGTAACCTTCCTAACTTCTAATTTCACGCTAATGCATAACAATACCCATGGCTGGCTTGGTCGGAATCTCCTCATGCCCAACGCTTCTTGAAAAAAAATTACTTTATTGCGTTTAGCATCTTTACATAATTTTCTTTTGAAAACTTTATTATTTGAACCAAATCCGGTTATAGTCTAGTTTTTAAAAAAAATACTCTAGTTCGCTATAACCTTGGCTCTGATACCACTTTCTGTCACACCACGACAATGGTGGAAACACGTGGCGCGACGGTTCAAAAGCATAAAGTCAAGGTTATCGCAAATCACAAGTAATTTAAGAAAATGGGTCATTTATTTAGGCGTCAAATCTTGTTCATATATTACACACCAAGTAAATAGTTTTTAACATAATAGATGAGGTTTCTCAAATATATCCCATAGCCTTGGGAAATAAGAGTGAAACCCCACAAAATATCCGACGCCTCAAGGAGAATTCCACGACCCGGCCCGCCATGTCAGTCTTCACTTAGTTACCTGAAAGATATGTTTAAAATTTCGTCAATATAAATATATTGGTGAGTTCACAGGTTTTTAGTTTCTAAAACTTGAATACTTGGGAAATACCATGTTATGACAATGTATAGGAGTTGCAAATTCCTACACTCTACTTGAGACTATAATCAAACCAAGACATATAATAATAATGCCCCGCTCCAAGTCGTTACTCGGTATCCTACGACTTAAGTTCAGAATATATGCACCCCAGGCATACACTAATGCATAATCGACGCTATCGATTAGGGGTGGGCCTTGTCAGGCACCAATAGTACTATTCAAACATTCCTCCGGTTTCATACTTCGAATAAATGATTATAGAGGCGAGGACTCAACCCCGAGTGGCGGTCACACCTCAAGTAACTAATCCGTCAAACATCTTCCCTAACATATCTTTCCCCCGAAAACGTAAAAAATAGTTTAAAATGGGGCCGTGAGACTCACCCGAATCAACGTCCGGCGTACTAAGCAGATAGCAAAGAGGGTCTCGCACCTACAAACGTCCTAGACGTATAAGTCACTATCCCTATAGTGCATGTGCCTTGGCAAGTTGTACACCCAACTCCCTACCACAAGTTATTCCAAATCCCGTTTAATTAAGCGCGTATCCTAGGTTTCGTTGGCGTTAGATTACCCTTCGTGTTACAAGTTATATATTACTCTTGTTAATATTTCCTTAACTTGTACCTTATTATTATCGACTCGACTTCACTTAACGTATAATTATTTTCCCATTTAAATAATTATACTTAAGATCGCATCGCTCGATATAATATATATTTCAACACTCGACCCGACTCACTTTGCCGCACATTTGTTTTCCCATTTAAACAAATATGCTAAGATCTTGTCGTTCGATTGTATATTCTCAACACCCGATTCAACTCACCATACCGTATATTTATTTTCCCATTCAAATAAATCTACTAGGATCTTGTCGGTACGGCATACACATATATATATCTTTGTCTACTCGTCTCGGTTTTCCTTCTCACATATCTACTTTCCCATTAAGTAGATATACTAGAATTTTGCCGAGACGAGTGTATACATATATAAATGTGTAATTTTTCTTGTTAAGTATATACGTTTGTTTAACGTCTTATTTGTTTACGTTATATTTTTCTCCCACGAATAATTCCTTTAACACTTAGGAAAGTGTTTATTAGTTTTCACCCATGTATATATATATTTTACTTCCTAAAAATATATATTTTCTTATCTTGCCGCAATGGCATTTTTCTCATGTTTTGTCCGTGTACGGTTTGTTAACGCGTCTTAGTTCGATATCTTGAATAGTTAACTTTTCCAAGTTTTTCCCAACATGTGTTTTATAGAAATATTATTCATATTTCTTCCTCCTAACACAAGTTACTTGGAAGGTTTAAAATACTTATGTATTTTTAACCCAACTTGTTAACTTAACTACAAAAATGTTTCCAATACTTTTATATCCCCATTTATATAAAAGTATTCATTTTTGTATAAGTTTCTCAAGTTTGTTTAACATTTTTATAAAATCTCTATTTTATAAAAATCCTTGTGTTAATACAATCCATATTTTTATAACTTTCAAAAATATACTTTTATACAAAAATACCCAAGTATATCTACTAGTATTTACCAAATCAACCTTGGAAAATTATTACTTATACTTTTGACACCAAACTTTCCATCCTTGCATTTTTGGGCTAATAGTTTCTAAAATATCCATTTTAGTCCTCTAACTTTCAAAGTTACAATATTAGTCCCTTAACTTTCAAATGTTGCATTTTTCCACTCTAACTTCCAAAGTTAGCATTTTTCACTCAAAATAGTAGACTTTGAAGATCCATCTTTTTATTGGTAAGTTATTTTTGTATCAAAACACTTTTATTAGTCTTATATTTCATATACAAGACTACTTGTATGTGTGTTTTATGTATTTGCCCATTATATCAAAATATCAATCTTCTAAGTAAGTAAACTTTAATTTTTCATCTTCTTTATTCTTGAACTTCTAACATGGTCCATCATTTATTATGTCTTAAATGATCATATTAAGATGATTAAAGTTACTTTTTAACATATTCAGGTTCATTCCACAAATCTTAACCAAATCATCATCCTACTTAGTTTAAGTGTAAACTTTATATACTTTCAAGATCATTACTTTATCATCATTAAATCCATGATTTATTTACATATCTTTAATCATCTATTTTACACAAGTAAAACCTATTAAAGATTATGTTCAAACCACCTTTTAAACCCTTCATGTACAACTTGCTTCTAAGAACACATACATGAATAATAATAATCAAAAACAAGGTTAAGAAGCTTACTTCTAGCACAAGGCTAGGGAAGACAAAACCTTGGATTTTGAGAGGGGTTTAGTGTGTTCTTCCTTAATGGTTAAGCTCCAAGCTTGAAACACACAATAGGGGTTTGGATGATGGATTGTTTTGAGTGATTTGGAGATGTAAAAAACTTGAAATAAGAATGTATATGGGGGAGATGAAACTCACGGCCAAGATGGAAAAAAAAGAAGAGTTGTTTTGCTTTGTTTCTTCTAATGGCTAACACATGTTTATATAACCTTATCACATGTAATCTTCCATGGATTTTGTGATCATTACCAAAGATATAAGAGATTTAGGAAGTACAAAATGATCTTGGATGGATGTGGGAATGGGGTGGTGGCCGTGGGTTTTGGAGGGGTTGGGAGAGAGTTTGCTTGTGAATCTTCGTTAGATATTTGCAATCATCCATGATCTTATACTTAGATCTTCTTATGCATGTGTATACTAGTGTAATGATAGGTTGAGTTTTGTCTTGGATTTTATGGCCATATGGCCGAAAATTTGTAAGGGGTAGACAAAAGTTTGCATGCTTTGTACTTCCATGTTTCTTACCCCTTTGTCTTATCTTGCATGCTTTACATCTTAGCTTTATAGGTTATAATTATATACACACATGCATGGATATAACAAGGCCATCTAGGCCGGCCCCTTTGTGGGTTTAGGTGGGGTCCACAACTCCAAATATTTACCCAATATTTGTTATGTTTAATCCCTCGTCGTTCGGGTGTCGTTCGGGTATTTTTCGGGTTTTAATCACGCGTTATCCGGACATTAAAAATACCTTTAATAACCCTTAAATATAGTCTAATTTAAGCGTTGATTGGTTATTTAGGCTTTTGCCGGGTGAAATTATGAGTTATACGCGTATCGGGTGCGGTACGCGCATTTTATTCGTTACCGGGAGATTTGTACAAGACGTTTTCACTTATGGTTTTGGAGTTCCAAGACTCATTATATTTTATGAAACTACCCTTTATTTTATATCCTGGGTGTCCGGGATTCTTTTCGTTTATTTAATTACTAGATTATACCCCGGGAACGTCCCGGGGTTGAGAAATCTAATATGAAATATTAATTTTACACATGAAATAAAATGATTCGCTTTACAGTTAAATGCAATAAAGCTTCGGGTAGCACCTAACCTAAAACAATTAAAAATGTATCTCCAATGTTAACGCCTAACCTTAAACAATGTATAACTCTAATATTAATATCTAAACTAAAACAATGTATAACTCCAATGTTAACGCATGTTGAAAATACAATTCATATTTACTAATTTGAACATAATTAGTGACTTGCCTATGTATGATTAATGATTTACCTTAACACTTTGTGTTTTTTTTTCCTGTATGAACAAAACCCCACAAAAAATAGTCGTTTTCTTCTCCGTTTTTTATATAGCACTATGGTACTCGTTGGAAAGATAACAAAACGCTTGTTAATTTGGTGTAATTTTTTTCTTTAAAAAATCTCGTATATAAAACATATTAATGTTTAAAAATTTATGGGAGGAAACATAAAAGAGAAAAATTCAATTTTATTTTTAAATTTTTTTTCCTAAAATATCTCAATGCCATATGGGATGACACATGACACATTCAAGGGGGAGAAATGACTCTTTGAGTGTAATGTCATTAAAATGGCTTTGGTTGTATCTATAATGTTAACGCCTAACCTTAAACAATGTATAACTCTAATTAATATCTAAACTAAAACAATGTATAACTCCAATGTTAACACATGTTGAAAATAGAATTCATATTTACTAATTTGAACATAATTAGTGACTTGCCTATATATGATTAATGAATAACCTGAACACTTTGTGTTTTTTTTCTTGTATGAACAAAACCCCACAAAAAATAGTCGTTTTTTTTCTCCGTTTTTTATGTAGCACTATGGTACTCGTTGGAAAGATAATAAAACGCTTGTTAATTTGGTGTAGTTTTTTTCTTTAAAATATCTCGTATATAAAAGATATTAACGTTTAAAAATTATGGGAGGAAACATAAGTGAGAAAAATCCAATTTGATTTTTAAAATATTTTTTTCCTAAAATATCTCAATGCCACATGGGATGACACATGGCACACTAAAAAAGGAGAATGCCTCTTTGAATGCCATGTCATTAAAATTGCTTTCTTTTATTATATATATAGATTACCGGGTAATTGCCAACGTCCATACCGGATAGTTATTTCGCACATGATCCAATCATGTTTTACCATTAAACGTATGCATTCCTATGCATTATTTGGATATTGCTATCTCCTAAGGCCTTGATAATTAAATCACACATAATTGCATTTAATTACGTTAATCATATATTAATTAATTTGTACGGAATTACCTTATTTTTGCCGGTTGTTACATGACTCACCACAGAAATATAGACCATCATGCTCATTACCAGTCACTAGAACCTTCTTGGTTAAAGAATCCTGAATGTAGCATTTAGAATCATCAAATGAAACTGTCATTTTACTATCTTTGGCAAGTTTATTGACAGATAACAGATTTACACAGTAATCAGGGACAACAAACACATCATGAAGAGTAACATTATTATTTAGTTTAACATCACCAATTTTTGTTACCTTTGCAAAAGTACCATTTGGATGATTAACCTTTATGTTTAAATCTTTAACATCAATTTGGTTAATTAAACCTTTATCACTCATTACCATATGTTGGTTTGCCCCTGAATCACAAATCCATCCTAATATTCTATATTTGTCTTTAAAACTAGCAAATGAAAAAATTCTTTTAGAATTTCCACAAAGACTTAAAGAACACCAAAACACATTATTCCTACCTGCTGCATTACAGCTGGTAGAAGGTTCCTCAGACTTCTTATTCAACAGACTCAATAATTGAGCAACCTGTTCAGAAGTCAACATACTAGAGGATACAGAGTTATTACTCTCAGCAGAAGCACTATTACTATTACCCACACCTTTCCTGTTTTGCCCAGATCTAGGCCTCATCCAACTAGGATAGCCTATGATCTCAAAACATTTATCTATACTATGTCCAGTTTTATTACAGTGCACACATTTTAAACTCTGATTTGTACCTTTACCAGACTTCTTTTTATCAACAGATTGATTAGCCTTAGCAAAAAACCCCATGTTTTGACTTAGGTCCTTTGAACTAGATGTGCTAGAATTTCTATGAGATTCTTCTCTAGAAATTATAGCAAAGGCCTCTTTAACAGTAGGTAGAGAATCCCTTATCAACAAACTAGTTCTAACAGCCTGATAAGTATTATCAAGACCCATCAGAAACTGCATTAGTTTAATCATACTATTAAAATCATTAAATTGTTTAGCAGCCTCACAGGTACAAGCAGGTAACTGCAGTATCTGATCAAGCTGATTCCACATAACATTTAATTTGTGATAGTATTCTGAAACTGAAGTCCCATTTTGACTAAAAGAATTAATTTGTTGATATAGATTGAACACTACAGACCCATCTACCTTATTGTAAGTTTCCTTTAGTTCCTTCCAAACCTCTGAGGCTAACTTGGAATAGACCTGTCCTAAGTATAGTTCCTCAGATATTGAATTAAGGATCCAGGTCAAGACAATGGAATTACATCTATTCCATTGTCTTTCCAGTACAGGATCATCAGTTGGTTTTAAACAATCTCATTAATAAACCCTAACTTGTTTTTAACTTGTAGTGCTAGTATCATAGCATTAGCCCATACATTGTAGTTGTCAGTTCCTTTTAGTTTTACATTAACAATAGTTAGGTTTGTTGAGTCACTAGGGTGTAGATAAAGAGGGTCACTAGGGTCAAGTTTACCAACTAATGTGACAGAACTATTTACAACCCTATTCTCATCATCAGTATGAAAAGGATTATCACCATCAGCCATGTTTCAAGAACACACAATTTAATCAAGAAACAAGTAACAAGCAAACAAGAGATAATGAAAAAACCACAACAGATCAAACACAAATACAGACCTAGGCGAAGCCAAGCCAGGGACCAGATCACAGGTTCGTCACTCAAGGTGCCTGTGCAAGCCTTAACTTGGGAGCCTTTCCTATCCTAAGACACTAAACACGACTCCTAGACTGAACAGAAAACAAGTAAGAGTAATAAAGGTACAAACAAGAACAATCTCACCCAATAAAACCCAAGTTAGGGTTTCGCCTGTTAACTCGTAACTAATAACCTTCACTTAGGGTTATTAGCCAGAGAGCAAGAAGAAACAAGCTACCAACAGTTCCAGAGTCCAGAGAGTATTCACCCAGGTTCTCGAAACCCTAGATCTGACGATGAACTTCAGATCTAGGATATGGTACAGATCTTCTTCTTTAACCAAGAAATCACCCGATCCTTAACCAGAAACCCTAATACCCACACAGAACTACCAAGAACACAAAAATAACCCTAAATCGTAAAAGACGACCAATCAAGAGCCTTATAGCTCTGATACCATGTAAAATTTCACGGTTTAATCACCTTATTCAACCAAAATAAAGAACAAACAGTTCTGTACAACCACAATACCAGAATCAACCTCTCTATAACCTAATACCCAACCCAACAGATCATCAATAGATGATCTGTGATTACACCCAAGACTAATCCTAACAAGATTGAATCTGGCTAACCCTAGTTGTAAAGATTATAACGAGAGAAACCCTAATAGATGTACAAAGAGAACGACTGATCTAAAAAACTGATAAAGAGAACAAAACCATCTCTTTTATAGTGCAGGGATCACATCTCTCGAAGACAAACGAATGGTCCAGATTAGAACACCCTGGACAAGATCAACGGGTGAAACATATTTGTGTTTGTTTCACCCGGATTGCCAGCTTGGCACTTCCACACGGGCTGGACCTCCTGAGCTAATAGACTGGACCTCAAACTTGGGCTGCTCCTCTGGACTCTCTACTGGACTCTATTCCTTAGCAATCCATCAGCAGTAGTAGCCCACAAGACATATTATGTTATGCAAAAATAAAAACAAACTTATATAAGAATAATAAAAAGTAACAAGTTATATTTATAAAAGTGTACATAAAATATGTAATTATATAACTACATATTTTAACACAAATCTTTCATATACTCTTTAGATATTAGATTGAACACAACAACTATTTTTATACTTTCTTTCAATTATTTTGAAAGCAGAAAAAAGGATGTTTCCTTGAAGTCAAATGTTCCACGTGCAAAGTTTCAATGGTTTTGACTTTTGACGAACACAACAAAGTAAAAGCGTGTGGCGACCAATTTCTTATTGGGCTTTGAAGTTTCCTTGTTAACGTACCCCATACCATGTCTCTCCCACTTCGACTCATCTATTCAACCCTAACCCACTTGTGATTTTGTGAGTTGGTATCATATCATGCCACACGTTTTTCATATAACTAATACATACGCAACCAACATCCGTACACATGAATCATGGATATCCAATTTAAGATACTCAATATCATGCTTATGTGTGTTTTTAATTATAAGGTTGAAACAATATTATTTATTGATTTAGTTCAAATGCCGTACGTTAAACATGAATGGTTAGTTGTTACGAGTTTTTTAATAGTTTATTATTTTGATTCATGATCCATGTGTTTATTGAATTTTATGTACGATGGTTCTAAATGATGGTTAAAATATCAACTTTGAAAGGATTGATGCTTTATTTTTTTAGTTTGTACTGAAAGTTCTCTCATCCGTTTGCGAATTCTAAGTGTTAATATTTTACAAATGCAATATAAAGTGTATGTAGTCATAAAGTGGGTACAAAAAGTTATGGGTACTTTTGGACCCATACTTGTTGCAATTTTCTAGTAATGATGTGTATATTGAATGGTAATTACTATAACACGTTTTTAATTCTACATTTCAAACTGAAGTTTGTACGACAAACTAAAAGGATTTATCATCAAAGTCGATTAAAGATCGCGGCCAGGAGTGGAATTTAAGATATGTGTTTCATTGTTCGACCATTTTTAATCCTAAAATTCATTTATCATTAGTTGCTTAATCCATAAATTTTACAACAGGATAGCAAGCAAACGGGCAACACGTTGCACACTTGCACCGTAATCCCCTTTTCAGTACCAAAACTTATCCTACAGAAATTGTTCATTTACTTACAGTTTTCCAGTAGTTATTGCATCTCTCCTTTAATCGCTCTGTCTAATCGGCGCCTTAAGCAGGCTAATCGGAAACACAATTTAGATTACAACCAATGCAACATAGTTTTTCTAACTTTTGTTCTCAGTCGTATTTAGATAATGTCTTCATTCACTCAATTTTTTCTAAGGATTCAAGAATGTGGTAATATTTATTTCTAGAGTGAAGTGATTTCTTGTGATAAGTCAACTCAAAGTTCTTCGTTTCCTATTCGCCAAAGAGTGTCAAACGAAGACTTAAGCTTCACATACTGTCAATGACGGGAGTTTAGAAGTAATATTATATTTTCTTGCAAGAGCAAAAGAAATTTCAGGTGTGATATTTACCTCAAGTATGAGCCAATAATTTCGGATTAACATGTGGGGTGCTGTCAAACTTTTTTATTGCTATTAAAAATTACCAAAAAGTGATCCTAAATCCATGAAGCCGGAACAAAATATACCTTGAATTAGGGTTGCAAACGAATTAAACAAACACGAATAAGGCCTTGTTCGAGTTTATTTGGTAAGGAAATACATGTGTTTACCAGGGCCGGCTCAACGTCTTTCGGGGCCTAAAGCAGCCATAAAAATTGGGGCCTTTTTTTAAGTCATCTTTATAGAGTAATTTTTTAAAGAGCCCTTATTTACATATGTTATCAACTCGACGGTTACTTTACAATATGCATTGTCGCATTGTTAAAATTTAAAAAATAATGTAAGTGATTATAACTTTTAACTAGAGTACTATTTTGTGTACTATTTTTATTCATAAGCATTTAGAATTCTATCATTACTTGAACTGTAACAATGTTGTTTTAAAATATAAATTAGAATTATTAAAGTCATAACAAAGTGATAGTGTTAAAAGTTTATAAAAAAAGCTAGAAGACAAAAGAAGTTAGACTAATATTTTAGTAGCCAACGTACATAAAAAATTACTATTATTTTTAGCTTAGAAGACAAAAGAAGTTAGACTAATATTTTATTAGCCAACGTACATAAAAAATTATTATTTTTAGCTTTGATGGTAAGAATGTAAATTCATATAATTGTCTTCCCTCATTTTTTCTTCAATGCTCTACAGTCTTCATCTTCTTCAAAAAGTAGCTTCAACTAAAAATAGAGGAATTCATAAAGCTATATCATATGTCAAATCCAGCTCATCTCTCATATACAAACTAAAAGGAGGGCCTTTAGAATTGGGGGCCCAAAGCCCTAGTCTCAAAATAATTTGGCTTGAGCCAGGCCTGGTGTTTACGAACAGTTCATGAACATTTACTGCACCAGCTGTCAGGAAAACGACCAATAGCGACGATGTCGTCGCTATTGATGTTGTCACAAATGCCTCATATTCTTGTAGTGTGTTCATATTCGTTTGTTAAGGAAATGAACTTGTTCGTGTCTGGTTGTTAATTTTAGTTAATGAACACAAACATACGTTCATGAACACAAACAAGCTTACAAACAAGATTTCAAGAACGGAAATGGACACAAAACAAACACAAACAAATGCTCATGAACATATACTAAATTTCAAATAAAACACACTCGAGTACTTAACATTAAGAAGATCCACCTAAAATATATTAAACTAATTATCCAAACATAATTTTGTACTTTAACACACTCTTGATAAACAAAAGTAACATGAAATAGTGCCACAAAAAACAAATTAAGTTCCCATCTTAAACAAAGTTCTCATCTCAAATTGGAACGACGCTTTGTTGAATAAACTAATATAAGATTCGTAGTTACAATTGTGTATATATTTGAGAGATTGGATAATAAAATATATATAAATTAAAATCACCAGATATAAGCGAACATAAACGGACATAAACAAACACAAAAAGACATAAACGAACAAACACATTACCGAACGTCACATGCATAAATAGACTAAGGTGGCCTATGTTCATGTTTTTTTAATTTTTAAACGAACGAACACAAATTTTTCACCAAATGGTTTATGAACTGCTCGTTAAAAGTCCAGTTCATTTGTAGCCCTAGCTCAAATTATTGCATATTTTGAGAAAAGCAGCTTAAAAACCAAGGAAAGATGGAACACTTTAATTTCTCGATCTGATGTTTCTTGATATTAACATGAGAGTCTTCTCAAGGAAAGATGGAACACTTTCAACACTCGTCTCCATTATAATTGTTTGTGATAATTTGTGCATAATCACATGGTGTGCTAGAATTATAAAGATGTATATTAAATAGGGTTTTTCTTCGAATGAAACATTTCATTCAGAACAACTTTTGACTCGATCATTTCAAAGTTAACTTTTTCATCTTTAAAATGGCCTGTTTCTAGTAAATCCCATTGTAATCCAAACTTGGTTTATTAAGATTTGTGGTATATTTAAGTTTCAGTGCACTTATAATGTTTAATTAATTTAAGTTTTTTTTAAATGACAACTTACACACTCTCAACTACACCTTTTGTGTCTATTATGGGGATTGAACCCTCACTACTTAGACCCCATAGAGAGGGGTGTTTTTAGAGCAGAAGCCCCAAACGCCATAGTCACCATCCTCTCCATCCAAGGCACCGGCGTTGCCCCCTCCCCCGTGGGATTTCCCATGGGCATTACGCCTTCTCCTCTCAACCATTTTGTCTTTTTAAGCCCTCTTGTCTTTTACAGGCCCTCCTTTTTTTCCTACGTGGAAGGCAAAGCTCCCTTTGCCTTCGTGACGCCTACGTAACAAGGCAAAAGCCCTTTGCCCTCCGGCATCCCTCACTCTAGTCTTTAAAAGATAAAGTCTTATCTTATCTTAGAGCTTACTTTTTTTTTGGAAGGTGTAGATCAGTTGGAAACCCATTAACTTGCTTCAACCCTTTTTTGCGAAAGTCAAGCCACCCGGGTTCGAATCGGCACTCCACCGAAGCAGAGCTGGAATAACACATCCATAGGCCACACCCACATGGGGCAATTTATGCCACCAGTGAGATTCGAACTAAAGACCCCGTGCGGGAACCTCCCTATAGGAAGTAAACCCTCAAATCCTCAACCAGCTGGGCTGGAATCACGGGACATCTTAGAGCTTATTTTAATTATACATTGCTTTATTTCAATTATATAATGTAACTAATAAAACTAAAAAATTGTAAGAACTTATATTATCAAAATTAGAAATTGATTTGAAATAGATCGACTTTATTACCTGCATTTAATGATGGAAATATCAGTTGTGTTTACAAGGGAAGTAGCAAAGAGACACAATGATAAGAACAATGGTCCAATGGTTGGATCACTTTTTAGCAAAAGTGATCAAAGAGATGTTGAATTAGCTTACTGTCTCTTTCAGAATTGGATAGAGGGACATCACAATTAAGTTTGTCTTCTTTTTAACTTTCGAACCTGGTTAGGTTGTAGCACCAAGACGGTATGGAAATGCAATTTCATTGATACGTCCGCCTAACCAGGGCCGGCTCAACCCTTTATGGGGCCTAAAGCGAATTATCAATTCGGGGCCCTTTTTCCGAAAGCATAAAATATTTTTAATTCTTATATAGTTCGTGTTGCGATAGTTTGTGTCTAACGAGCCAAACCAAATCATAATGTATGTACTAACAAACGATAGGGCTTTAATACCAATTTCAATTAGTAAACTTAAACTAAATTTATCAAAATAAATTGATCAACAACATAATTTCAATTAAGGCCCTAAATATACTATATCAAAAGTAGCAAATATCACAACTCAAATCAGTGTTTCAAAATAAAAAATGGTGGCCCTATAGATTTGGGGGCCCAAAGCCCTAGCTTCATTTCACTTGGGCTTGAGCCGGCCCTGCGCCTAACCTGGTGGATTGGTGCCGATTTACTTTTATGTAATATGTGTATAGTCGTGTTGTTTGTATAGTGTTTGCCCACTCCGTTTTGTGAGCGTTTTGACGTTTTAATGAAGTTTACCTTAAAAAAAATTGATACCGCCTAACCATTTAAATAAGAAATGACATTGTATCTTTAAACTTTGATGTGTGTGCGTCTCTCTATATATAATGACAATACTTAGAAGTTATCAGTATCACTATGCTCTCCTCCTTTTATATATGATTCTCTATATTATGTGGTAATTATTCAGTTGTTTTTTACATATGTATTATACTATACTTACTATGTAACAAATAAAAGTAAAGTTGAATAGTGTTGTGGGCTATTTAGTCATTTATAATTATATATAACATAATATAGATTACTTAGGGTTTTTTTATCATATATATTATATATATGTATGTTATCATACAATCCATTATTTATATCAATAATAAGCTCACGAGCTTAATCAAACTTGATGTATGAAGAAGCTTGGCCTTGAGCTCGTTAATTAAGTGAATTTCATCTTAGCCATGTTTAAGCATGACTCGTTCCGAGTTTCTTATGAACCGAAAATGACTTAGGTGAGAGACAAACCAATCCACAATACGAACTCTAGTAGTGAAGAATGGAAAAAAAAAACAATTGGAGATATCTCTTTTCTGTTATATATATGTGTGTATCTCACAAAGGTACTTTGAGTATTATTATTTATTTCTTTTTATTATGAAAGGAAACCGTCATCTTATATTTTATTCGATGAAATTTAGATCGACGAGGAAATTAAGCAAGGTAGCATTTTGTAATGTGTTTAACGTGTGAATATCTTTCATGCATATGTTTTAACCATTAAGTGTTCCTAACACACTGTTATGTTATTACACCTACGTAATTATTGTAACATGTCTCATTATGACAAAGATACAATTGATAATTGTCTGGATTATTATGCTCAATTCAAAAAAAGTGCTGTATTTTTAAGGTAATTGATAGGCATAAACATAGGTTCATGGCATTTAGTGTGCATGTCTTGGGTTGGTAGAGGTGAATGCATGTTGCTCATGTCGTTTGGTAATCAAAGCTTTTGAGTGGGGCTCAAAAGGAAGAAACACTTTCCTTTTGGGACCAGGTGGAACATTTTTGGGTGTTCTCTATATCATATGTCTTGCAAGTTCATCATGGGTGAAAAATGCAAGAGGTTTTGTGTTTGATCCTAACATATTTTAAGAATCAAATGTGTGAGCTTTATTCTGAAAAATAGTGTTAACGTAACTTTATATTCAATATTCTTTATAAGAAAACTCATGGTACAAAAATAAAAAGTTGTAAAGGAAGAAATCATTAAAATAGTCATTTTACTAACCCCCCTCCTTTTTTTACATGATAACCATTTTGACCATATTTTTCAAAATTGTGTGAAGGTCAAATGGTCCAACCACCCAAAGAAGAAATGAACATCTTTAGATTACAAAGTGATTATGGGTAAACATGTGGCAGCCATGTCAACTCCCTCTAACCCCCAAAAAAATCATGGGGTGGTTGTGGCGTGAAAATAAAAAATCATCTATAACACAAGAACCAACCATAACTAATCAAAAATCATCCATAAAACAAGAACCAACCATAACCATCCACTTCACCCTCACCTTTTGCCCCACGCCTGTAGAAATCTCCATCCAACCTGACCACGCCACATCCGGGGTGTTGGTGGTGGGTAAGGGTTTCACATCCCCTTCAATGCCCCCACACCATGTAGCCCTTAGGGTTTGCGTATCAAAAACTCTTTGGTTAAACAGGATGATCAAGAAATTTTGATTTTAAGGGAAAAAACCATCTACGACACTTGTGGCATATGAATAGACACTGTCTTTTGATCTTTTTTTAACGGCAAACAAATCAATCCTGATCACTCAAGAAGTACGCACTGGACAAAGGAGTACTCCGAGAGTAACCCGGGTCCACCAATAATTTCACACCAGTTCCCGGGGAAAACCCGCCGCCCGAAGGCCCACTGCGTTAAAACTCGGCCCACCAGCAACATTTTGGTGCTGGAGGACTAGAACTCCCCACCTTCCATAAGAAAAGCAAAGAGGGTGTCACTCCACCATAAGGGGATTGACACTGTCTTTTGATCTATTTATACTTTCGTGTGATCATTTATAATATTGGGATAATGTTATACTTTTGAAAATAGATCAAATAATACTATATAAGTGTAAAAAAGATATCCAAAACGGTTATTTGGTGTTTAATAATAAAAACTTTGGCATGGAAAATGGGTTATAAAAGACTTAGTGGCCATAAGGTCCTGGGTTCGAATCTCACAAAGGGGGTTTTCTCATAATTATGAGTTTCCTCATGAATTGGTGACTTGGTGGTGGAATATGATCGCGTGGCAACATTGGTGGCATGATGATACTCCAGTGTTCCGTGAGTGATTCCAATTTGTTGGCCGTTAAAAAAAAAAAAAGAAAACTTGATTTTATCTGAAGAGGAAGCAAAGTTTTGATTTGTTGTCGGGTGGCATTTGACTGTTAACATCAAACATTACGTTGTGGGACTGTGGTACAACAATGTCAACAACATTTCGTGTTACCATTACACCACGTACGGCCTTTCTTCTACATACTTCTAGACTTTTACCAAAACAATAAAATCAATTATAAGTTTGATATGTATTTGGTATTAGAGCATTATTAGGTTACCCGTATTTTTGTAAGTGAATCCCCCATATCTTAGAATAGGGTTGTAAGCGAAGAATATAGAGAACCTATTGTTTATCAGTTGGAATATTTTGGGAACACATTTCGTACATTTATTTTTTAATTTATGTTTAAAGTGGTTGTGAGTTGATGAGGGAGAAAAAATAATGATAAAGATATAAAAAGTATTATTTAATTAAACATGAGAGAAAAATACAGTGATTTTTAGTATAATATGGGGATATGGATGAGGAACCTATTGTGTATACTCTTATATAATATGAAGGAGTAGGGTAAGCATACAAGAACCAATAACCAAAAAAACCATAGCCGAACCGAAAGCCAAACGAAAATAACCAAAACAGAATTAACCAATCGATTACGGTTACGATTTTCTGTTCTTCCATAACAGAAACCGAACTGAAGTTAATATTTATGTGTTTTTCATTTTTATCCATGTATTTGAAACATATTTTCATGTATTTTCTATATATTTCATCTATATCTATGTATTTGAAACATATTTTATGTATTTCCTAGGTATTTCATATATTTTTCATGTATTTATACTTTTGAAAAAGGTTCAAAACACTTGACTAACTATTTTGAGTATATAATTTTGCATAAGTTTTATTTTTAGTAATTAGAAATAGTTTTATCAGTTATCGAGTGTTGATCCTTTACAAAAAATAAGAAAAAAAATTCTGAAAAAAACGGTCTATACCTTTTATGGTACACACATTTTGTTCACTCATATTAGATTTGTCTATCCCAGAAAATTCCCGAGGGAAAAACTAGTCTTCATATATACATATCTATGTATTTTTTCCCTTGAATTTGGTCAGGAATAGGGGTGGAAGAGGAGGTTAAATGAAACTTGTGAAATTTTTTTTTTAAAAAAAACGTAAATTGGATTTCAATAATCTCACTATTTTGTTGTTGGCTAATAATAACTCCACCTGAGTTTATTCTTCCCACCAGTCCCACCTTTTAATTTATTTTTTCTCATTGCACCCCGTTAACTCACACTAACACCGTTAGGTGAAACTCACAATTATAGGCGATCATTTACCGGATTTGAAAGAAGGAATCGAGACGATGATATTGGTATGTTCAATTGCAGAAATGAGCATGGTTTGATGGTTTAATTGTCAGTTCCGGTCATCCCCTCCGACGAGAACATCAACCGAAAACCCATCAAATCGTGCTCATTTCTGCAATTGAACATGCCAATATCATCGTCTCGATTCCTTCTTTCAAATCCGGTAAACGATCGCATATAATTGTGAGTTTCAGCTAATGGCGTTAGTGTGAGTTAACGGGGGGTGCAGTGAGAAAAAATAAATTTAAAGGTGGGACTGGTAGGAAGAATAAACTTAGGTGGGATTATTATTGGCCAACAATATAAAGGTGGGATTATTAAAATCCAATTTTCCTTAAAAAAACCCCTAAAATTTGTTTTAAATCTAAAAAAAAAACCTTAAGTTTGTTTGCAGATGTTAAAGAAACTTTGGTTTTTTATTAATGTGTGTACCAATGCTATGTATTGTTTCAATTTTTTCATGGACAATGATGATGGTTTTCAGAGTCCGTTGTTGTCAAAAGAAAACAAAAAAAAAGTTCTTTAGTATTTTTGCCCCCAACGGGCAGTGCGGAACGCTTGAAGCTACGCTTTTCATAATTTCTAAACGATTAGCGAGGATGTTTACAAAAGTCCTTGTACAACCAAAAAGAGGGTTTAGTGATGTTATTTTAGCTGCTTCAACGACAATAACTTAGGTTGTCCTTGTTCAAGAACGCAAAAGCAATGATGAGTTGTTGGAGCTTTATAAGGTGTTGTTTTAGGTTAGTGTATTTTCGTATTATTTCATTATTTGTTCTCCCTTTACTTTTGTGTGTGCTAAATTTGAGTCTTTTTTTTTTTCATTTTTTGCATGTTTAGGGATTAACAACTATAATCCAAGTGGAGCATATGAGATGACTGCGTATTGCTTGATCAAGAGCTAATAGTTAAAGACCACATATCCTAAAATAATAATAATAATAATCCATTTGGAGCATATGTGACATCCGCGGTTAAAATCAAAGAATCCGGGTGGCGCATTGTCACAACCACGCTTTGGAACGACTTCGAAAACAAAATATCTATACTTAAGAAAGATGGGGCCGGGTTGCACCGATGTTGTATTAGAAATTCAAATATGCTTATGGTTACTGTTGATGTTTGTAAAATGTTCTAGCTACGATAGCTTATAGGCTCAGAATTTGTATTGTGTTAGTAGTCACTTTAAGCTTAGAGATTTTATATATTACAAATCGATTTTAATGTAAAACTTGTGCCTTGTGGTAGCACTAGCTATGATAGCTTATAGGCTCGGAATTTGTATTTTGTTACTAGTCACTTTAAGTTTAGAGATTGCGTATTTTAAAAATTTGTGTTTTAGCAATATATGTAAGCGATTTTGATTTAAAAAGTTTGTATAACGTGACATTAAAGAGAGCAAGCAAACCTATCGCATCGCGAGCAACTCGCTACCCTTCATACTACTAGTTACTTTTAAATAAAATGTTACTATGAAAAAAGGATATTTTCAAAATTTCTTCTCCTGGTTTGTAATTGTTGGACTTCGTCAAAATCCAACCTCTTAAGCAAATCTAGGAATTTGGTGCTAAAATTAGTCACTTTTATCCACTCTCTTTTTGACGATCTACATTTCTCATTTTGTGCAATGAGAAATATATAATTTATCATTCCCTTGAATCTTTTAAAATTTAAGGAGTACAGCAATTGTTGGGTTACTTTGCTAAACAAACATTGAACATATTGTTCAACTATTTTATTTTTCAATCACCCTCAAATTAACAAATAATATTTACCATAATGCATGACATAATGTTTCACCAATATTAAATGAATATATGAAAAAAAAAAAAACAAAAACAAAGTGTTAGATAAACCTACCATGACAATGACTCAAGCTAAACTAAATGTGACAAAGTTGCAACCTTGTCTATGGAGTGCCACCCCTTTTACCAAATATGCTTTAACCACCATAGGGTCAAGTCCCTTCACATGACCCACTAATGTTTATCATTTGGAATAGGTTTGTTGATGGGTCATGGTCTTTGAACCACTTTTCCAATTAAAGACTAATCAAGTCATAATTACTAGTTTGTTTGTAATACAGTGTTACCTTTTAAAACAAAAAAAGATCGATTATTTAACCTAATGTTACTTTTTACAGGCATCTTGTTCCTAACAAACAGCCAGACAAAATGATTTACCTCTTATGTTTTCGAATCGTAACTAAAGATAATGATATGCACGCTACTATCGCGATCACCGTTTGAAGTTATAAAGTGACTCGTATCATACAAAAAGGACTAAAAGCCGAAAAATCCAGCTATTAAACTTGATGTTACCCGTCAAATGGTGTGCCTCAAAGCTAAAGTCGAAGAAGTTTGTTGTGCATATTTATTTGTTAACGAAACAACAGAAAATAAAGAAATCAACATGCACTTCCGGTACATGTTATAACAATATTGCCTTGTAAAAAACGTTATATTTCTTTGGTAAGGTAAAATAATCTATCCCTAAATACTATTATACCTACACTTCGCAAAATTTGAACTTTCTACTCATTGATAGATTGAATACACCTTATTATCACACCATGTCTCTTAACAAAAAGATTAAAAAAAGAGTAAATTAAATGTGATTTTTCTTTCTCTAGCTCGTGTTTTATGTTTATCAAGTTTGAAGAGAGAGAGAGAGAGAGGGGGGGGGGGGGGGGGGGGGATGGGGATGATGTGAAACTTTCTATAATGTTAACTATTTTGATACAAACAATAAATAAATAGGTAATAAGATAGTTTAATGTATGAAATTGTAAATTTGAATGACTAGTATCCATTCCATCATATTTGAAACGGGAGAGATAAAAGTCTCTATTTTTTTAATAATCTTCCATTTAGGGCGACAAACGTTTATAAACTGTTTGGTGAGAAGTTCGCTTGTATCCGTTCGTTTAATAAATGAACGAACACGAGCAAAAACTTTTGTCCGTCTAGTTAAATGAACGAACATGAACAGAGGCTGTGTTCGTTCGTTTACGTTCGGTAACTGAAGCGATAGGGTTGTAATTCCTAGCGTGAAGACGGAGCATACCACACAACATTGCTGACTCATAAGACTTCCGCGGGCAAAATCTCCAATGCTATTCACAAGGCTAAGTATTTGAAGGCAGCAGACCTTCGCGGAGTCCAAGGTACCTGCGGAACCAAACTTGGAGTGCAATCCATCCGGCAAGATCCATTGCCCAACACAGCAATGGCTTGCTGCAGACCAATCACATGCCGACGCGTGTCAGCGCAAGCCCACCAAGTCTGAACACTAACAGTGAAGGTGCAGCCCCCCTCGTCTCCACTTGCTGCACTGTTCACCTTTGTGTCAGGCGTCACATCAGATGACATTCCAGAAGGCGCGGACTGTTCCAGCCAGAGAAGATCTGCCTACAGCATCGCGCCACGTGGACCATTGGCAAGGCGGTACACGTTTCTCTCTTTCCTGCATTTATTACCTATAGTCTAATTACGATTTCCTGGTCCAATACTAAATGATTGGGCCGAAAGGAGGCAAACCCATAACCCGGGCCCATCGTCATGGTTATGGGTTGATGATGTCCGGCCCATGTACTTCCTATATAAAGGAGCTCACATCTCCTTTGTTAAAGGACTTCCGATCAATATTTCATACACTCTCTCAACATATTGGGCCAACAACATTTTTTGTGTCACCTATTACGAGTCATTGTGACTTCTAGGTGGTCGCCTTCTTTCATACGGCCCAATTGTTCTATCATTTCAGGTTCCGGTTCAAGCCACAAGTGGTGAGCGAAGGATTATACACGATAGCAACCACGAGTGCAACACAATACTGATCTCCTTTGAGGTAAGTATACTCATTGTTTCTTCAGTAATGTGTTCGTTTATGTTGGATAGTTTAATGAGGTTTTTAATTTGTATAATGTTGTGTTTTCTTTTGGTTTTATTTATTTTACCCAAATAAATAAATAAATAAATAGTGTGAGGTAAGTATATAACTATATGAGATCAATACACCTACTTTTAATATCTACGCTCATTATATGTTGCTACATTCTAGTGTTGACGCCCTCCACCTTCGACGTCCTCCTCCATTCACCTCTGAAGCGAACTGAGTTTTTTGAGACACTAATTTTATTATGTTTACCTATATTATGTTAAGTACTAAGTATGTTTGGATAATTAGGTTATATTTTTTGTTGATCTAGCTAATGTCTTAATGATTGTGAATTCGATCTTATTCGTAAGTTAATATATGTCTGTTTGTGTTTGTTGGCGTTCATGAACACTTCTTTGTCGTTGTTTGTGTTCGTTTGTGTGCATGAACACTTGTTTCTGTTCATTAATGTTCGTTTGTGTTTGTGTGCCCTCATGAACAAAATTAACAAACGAACACGAACACAAGTGTTTTCCTTAACAAAAGAACACAAACAAAAAGTCTCGTTCAACAAGTGTTCATAAACTATTCGTGAACACATAATTTCCTTAAAAAAGGAACATGAACAAGACTTTCTTCGTATTCGTTCGGTTCGTTTGCAACCCTACTTCCATTGAAAAGTTACTTTTAAGTGGTTCTAATATAATCATTAAGAACTTAAACGACTTGGTGATGAAAGATCACATCACACTAGTTGTTTAACATATGATTATTTAAGTCTTACATTTTCTCGTTTGAACATACAGAAGATTTGTTAAAGCTTTCTATGTTTTAAAAACGCAACACAACCTATGTAATTCGGTACGATTTGAATAGTTACACGTTGGTACACAAAGCAGATAAGTTCACATTAAGATGGCAATTATTTGTGAAATAATAAATTTATTGATCTCAAGGGACTTGATAATAAATTAGTTAATTATAGAGGAGGTTTTGATAAATAATGCAAGGGGCTTAATGTAAGTTTTGTTTTTATAAAAAAGGATTAAGGTACAAACCCTAGATCATATTTTTATAAAACAACCACCCCTCACCTCCTCTCTCTCTTCCTCTCTCGGCCGAACCCCAACCCACGGCCGCCACCCTGCCGTCGAACCAGCCACCGCAGCTGCTAGGGGTGTCTAGAATTTAGGGATGACAACGGATCGGATATGGGTCAGGTTTGGCTAATATACCCATACCCGGTTATAAAATCTCATACCATACCCGTCCCATTACCCGTCGGGTATAGAGCATACCCGCAGGTATCAGGTATACCCGTTGATATTTGCATGTATATATATATATTTTTATTTTCTGTTATAGTCTTATGTTTTAAAAGATCTAGTATATATGAAATTGTAATAAGTAACATATATATGATCATCACCATAATAATCTTTGAAACATTTAAAGTGTAAATATATATTATAGCATTAATTTTGAAAACTATTTTTATATTTCATAGCATATAAATATAAATAATAATGTTATTAGAATATATATGTTAGACGAAAAGTTTATTTTTCAAATAATGAATCTATTAGAATGAAACATTTCTAAAAAATAGTTAAGAAAACATATATATAAAACTTAAAAGTCTTCGGGTATATGTTTCTGGTAGACGGGTATTTAGTTTCGGATAATCGGGTCGGGTATCACCTAATACCATATCCGTCCCATACCCGTGAAATATTTTTTTCCAATACCAAACCCGTCCCATACCCATCGGGTATACTTGTCCCATACCCATCGGGTATACCTGTCCCAGATGCTTCGGGTTTCGGGTATACCCGACGGGCTCGGGTTTTTTTGCCATGCCTACTAGAATTCGATTTGGATTCGAAAAAATCAAAATTCGACTTAGTTCAATTTGATTATTAAAGGAATTCGAATTTGATTCGATTCGAGTTCAGTAAATCGAATACGAATTTATGATTTTAAATTCGATTTGATTTGAAATTCGAATAAAAACTGTACATATATATTTTTTAGATATATATACACACGTACACATTATTATATACACAAATATACACATTGAAAAAGGGAATTTCTAAATTTTGGTCAAACTCTAAGAATCTATAGTCTCTACTCTCTACAACGTTACCATAACAATATTTTACATATTTAATTACCTTATACATCACAAACTCTAACAATTATACTCTTTAACATTTTTAATATTCCCATTTTTAACATATAGTTGTTTATCAATCATGTAGATCTGTATTTTATATGTTAAAAATAATGAGTTTGTATTAGTTTTAAAACTAAAAGTAAAACAATTTATTATTTATGGTGAATTTAAAATAAATCAAATTTATTCGAATTCGATTCGAATTTGAGTTTCTTATTCGAATTGAATACGAATCAAATATATTGAATTTTAAGCGAGTACGAATCGAATACAAATTTAGGTAAAAATATTAAAAGTTCGATTCGAATAATTCAAAAATTTGTTATTCAATTCGTTGAACACCCCTAGCCGCCGCCTCCTCCTTGGTTGGTGCTGCCATCGTGTGATTCGTGCTCGGTTGTGAATTGTCTACTAGAGAGGATTCGTTGTAACCCGCGTGTTGCAATTCCAGTGTAAACGTTAAAGGTTGACTACTAAACCTCCTATAGTTGTTTATTTAGTTATTTGTTTATACGCATATAACATTGATCCTGATTGGAAATATTTGTTAATCGAATTAATAAATAAATATTATAATAATAAAATCGGGGTTTATTAAATTATTAAAATGCTTCCGCCATGTTTTGATACCATGATTCACGGTTACGCATGTATAGACGGTAAAGTTCTAATTTTGATCTATGTTTTATTTGTCAAATATCTTTTTGTTTGATAAAAGATCAAAAACTTTTAGTTGTTTGTTGATTGTGATAAGAATCGAGCCCTAGATTTTGACTTCGTCATGGTTCTATTTGTGATGGTTGTGGTTTTTGTTTTTTTATTGATATGTATTTTATTACGGATATTAGATCCGACGTAATAGATATGATTAGATTAATAGATTTTTTTATTGCAATCCTTCAAGTACAAGATCAAGATCAAGATAAAAGACGAACAAGGACCATGAAGATAGGGATCGCGGGTTAAGTAGGAGTTATCAAAATAGCTTTTGAAATCCTTTAGACTAGGTCGTTTCGTTTCTGGCTAAAACAAAACGGACAACCTATTAGGGGCTCGATTCGTTTGTTTTCTTATTCGTTTGTGTTACTTGTTACAAGAGTGTAATGTTTTATTTAGAGTTGATGGCCAAAATCGTCCTTGAGGTTTGGCCAGTTTTGCAACATTAGTAAAAAATCGATTCTTTTTACATCTGGGTCCTTCAGTTTTACATTTTGTTGTCAAATTCGCCCCTGAAACTAACTCAGTAAAATATTGTTGTTAAGTTGGGGGTATTTTTTTTACTTTTTAACTAGGAAATTGTTAGGATCCGAGTTCTGTTTATTTTGATTGGTTAGATAAGTATGGAATAAGTGAAGTGAAATATAAATGAAAAGTGCAGCGGAATAAACTATAAATCAAAACATGGAAAATAATTGTTTTTAATCGAATGCTTTCATTAAGTTGAAAGATTACAATCGTACAAATAAACTCCCCCTCAGCCTGATCACCCAGAGAATGTTTGTCTTAAGAGAATGACGAGTGATGAATATAACAGTACATTCACTGTTCTATTTATAGACTAAACTAAACCTCTGATGATCACTGCTGACGTCACCTAAGATAGCGACCTCTAACTGACTAACAACTTCTAACATCTGCTAACTATAACTACTGTTACATTGAAAACTCTGATAATACAAAACATTGTAAAGTAAAGCTCTGATGGTCTCTATCATCTGTTGAACCAAAGTGCTGTTGGTTCAACAGACCTTTGTTCTTCAGTACTTGATCAGTTATTTCTTCATCAGACCTTTGTTCATCAGACGTTTGTTCAACAGACCTTTCAGCAGCAGCAGTTGTCTTTATCAGTTGTTTGGTGCAGCAGTTGTTAGGGTCAATAGTCTTTTGGGGAAAGCTTCTTTGTAACAACTGTTTTATTCAAGGATCAAAAGATAGAATATTTTGGCTTTTTAATCATCTGTTCTTCTCCAGGTCAGCAGACCCAACAGAAATCGAGGGCATTATAGACATTTTGTATACTTTATTTATTTAAATTTTTTATTTCTTTTTTTAGCCTTTAACTAAAAAAATCTCTTTAACTTTCTCCCTTGCATCTCTCTTCTAGTTCAAACTATGACCACCACTGCCATCACCATTCCACTATCAACCACCACCGCACCACCTGACACGGATCCGAACCTGGCCAAAAAATAAAACAAAACCCGAACCTGACACGGATCCGAGACCATCAAAAACGGATGTGTGTGTGAAGGATAGGATAATCGGATGGGTTCATGGGTTGGGTTACCTATTATAGATCAGGCACAGAAAGATGGGTAAGATTTGGTTGAGGGTTACAGTGGTTTATGTTTGTTGGTTATCAGATTCAGAAAAGGGGAAGGGCTTACGATGGTGTTAATCGGAATGGTGGCAACAGAGCTTATGATGAAGAAGGTGGGAGGATATGGTGGCCAGGTGGTAGTCGGAGAGGGAAGGTCCACCGGAGACGGTGACCGGTCGATGCTCTCATCTCACACAGTAAGTGTGTGTGCCCAGGTTTTTGTACAGAGGAGAAGGGGGAGGGATTTTTATAGGTGGATTAGATTAGGTGGTGTTTGGCAACAGGTGTAGTGGCAGATATCTAAGTGTTTGGCAACAAGTTTAAGAACTGAGACCCTCAAAACAAACCCTGAGTTTTGTTCCACGGAGAGGAAGGGGAGGTTGAAGGTTATGGTGGTGGCTGTGGTGGGTGGTCTAAGGAGAGAAGAAGAGGGAGATCGAGAGTGTGTGCAGGTGGGGAGGCCTAGAGGTAGAAGAAGGTGGGGAGGTGGATCTCACTTATTAAACAAATATTAAAAAGTAAATGAGTAGACAAAAAGACATGCATACCCCTCAACTTAATGAGGTAATTTAACTGGGTTAGTCTTATGGACAATTTGGGGAAAAAAATTTAAAACTAAAGGACTGGGATGTAAAAAGAATCGATTTTGGATTGATGTGATAAAACTGACCAAACCTCATGGACGATTTTGGCCATTAACTCTTTTATTTATATAATCTTAACCGGTTTAAGAACTTAAGGTTGCTTTGAATAGTTATTTTTATGTGTATTTGTATTTGATACCATGCCCATTTGAGCTCAAAATTAATTGTCTTAGCTAATTTATCATTTTTGAATATTTCGTCGATTTACGAGATTTGACCTAGAGTTACAGCCTATTCATGGTCAAACTATAATACCATATGTGGGCATCAAGTTACTGTCATACTGTGTAGGGTTGTTTCCAACGTGAGATGAACGTGGTCATGCTCATGCCTTTTGGGAGGAAGTTGACGGTCGATCCATTCGTGGCATTGGCCGTGTCATTTTTGTGGATGTGATGTTGTGTGGTGATCCATTAGTGATTAGACAATGCATATGTACATATGGTCATCTCAATGTAGTATTTTAAACCAAACATGACTATTCTTAACATTAAAACGATAGGTAATTATAACGGGTATGTACTCTGAAAAGACCATTGATATTACTTAAATGCTAATTCAAGAAGTTGTAGTTATAAAATATCTAACTTTTTTTTTTAACGGCATCTCGCTCAGGACTATACGTGAGCATAGTCCGGCCGACGTGGGATTCGAACCGGGCACTCCAAGGTAGGAAACAGGCTAAGCCTGAAAACCTCCCACCTCACCTGCAGCCAGTGGGAATTGAACCTGGCTCTCCAAGGAGAAACCAAGTTCTTTCCACCACTAGACCATATGGTCATTGGCTATAAAATATCAACTTTTTTTTTTTTTTTTGAACGGCAAATTTCTTCTCCTTGTGGGACTTGAACCCATGACCCCCCCTTAGGTGTTCCTAGAAGCTTTGCTTCTACCATTGGGCCACCAACCCCAATGTCTATAAAATATCAACTTAATAAAATAAATTGATTATTAAGCGTCCCCGCCGGCTACATTATTGTGGCGGTTGATTAACAAATTGAACCCGAATCTTTAATAATATGTTATTTAAAATTAAAAAGGAGAATCTTACTTGTGCCAATTGCATGTTTCATATAAATAAATATATATGGAAATTTAGATAATAATGATATGGAATATTAATGGGCTTATTAAACAAAAGTCAGTAGTGTAGGTACCTAATTATATAAAAGTATATTTAAAGGATTAGAAAACAAAGAGTTCTGGATTTTGTTAATATTTTATTAAGTTGGACTGAACTTGTCAAAGTCGGAATCAACATATCTTATTTCCCCTTAACATAAAGTACAAAATGTCTTCTCATCATTTCATTAACATAAACTTTAAAATAAGTAGTAACGTATTCTAGGGTTAGCATCAAATATATAATGAAAGAAAAACAGAAAATCATAGGAAAGGTTTTAAACGGACTCCGATTGAACTTATTCAAGCGGTATTTGAATCGTCTTATCGAACCCTACGACGTTAGTTTTTAGGTCTTCGTTTTTTGGGGTTTTAGCTTCTAGTTTTTAGAATATGCATTATATCATTGTGTCTTGTATGTACCATTGTGTCTTTTCCTTATTTTCATCATTGTGTCATTTTTTCAATTCATTGTGTCTTTTTTCCTTAGCATTGTGTTATATTTTTTAGCACTGTGTTATATTTTGTGGCCCATTGTGTCATATTTCATGATCTATTGTGTTTTTTGTATTCTTCTCACCCTTTTCATTTTTATTATATTGTGTAGAATAACTTGACCCCGTATTCTTTTCTATATTATTTTTTGAAAAAATACATAACATTCTATGTGTTGTTTAATATAATTTTGTTCATGTATTCACAACCGCTAAAAGTTTCTAGTGAAAGTTTCTTAGTCAAACTTTGAAGGTTCAAGTTGGCTTATAATGAAGTTTATTAAAATCATGTTGAATGGCGAATATTTTGTTTTATTTCCTAACCATGTTATAATGTTTGGTTTATAATGGAAAAAGTAATTGTGGATATTTTTCGTTTTCTATAGTTATATAAGTTTTTCCTCGGATGTGATATTACATAAAACTCAATACTTTTACAAAGATAAAATGATTATCAACCAATATGACGTTAGATGATAGTTGCACAAAAGTAAAAGCATAATCTTTCGTAATTTCGTTATTATGTGAGTTAATCCTCCATATTTTAGAATGGAGTTATGAGTGGTTGTGAGTGGAGATTGAGAATATAGAGAACTAGCTATTTATTGGTAAATTTGAGGGAACACAGTTTTTCTGCATTTATTTTTTTAAATTTTTTGAAAGTGGTTGTGGTGAATAAAAGAGAAAAAATAATAATAAAGGTATAACAAATATTATTGGAAAAGATAAAGAAAATGTAGTGATTTTTAGTGTAATATTTGGTCATGCGTGATTGTGGGTGGATGGGGATGATGAACCTATTGTGTAATGCTCTAACAGACCTTAAAGCACGAACAACAAATTGTGAAGCCAACATGTCTCGGCTATTAGATTAGGTAGCCCGCAGCAATATACAACATCAACGCTCGATGTGTAGATAATAGCTTAGCATTTTAACAAAGCCCGTGGTTTCACACCTCAGGTGAGTGAAACACTGTATTACGGCCATTACGCGGTGTATAAGTATGAGGTCAAATAAGATAGACTGACAGTTTTAGTTCTGGTGGGGTTTTTTGGTTAAAAATTGAAGAATATGGGTGTGTTTAGGGTGTATTGGTTGGTTTTTTTGGTTGAATAATATTTTCACAAAGTTTTTTTTAATTTATTTTATTGTTTGAAAATATACATTTTAAAAAAAGTGAGTTTTTGGTTTCATAAAATTTCAATTTTGAAAATATATTGTTTGAATTTATTTATGCTATTTTTTTATAAATTTTAACCGGTTTTAACATTTTACAAAACTTCAATTTTTATTAAATAACACAGACGTGTATAATTAAAGGTTACATCGTACAATATGTTACGAGACAAACATTTAAAAATATCACAAACATTCAAAACAAACACCTATATCAAAACAAAAACACAACTAAATGTAAACTAAACGATCAATTACATAAATAAAACTTACACAAACTAACATCCGCTTTTGCTCTTCCTCTGGCAATAGTGACGATGGTATTGGTAACTTAGCCAATCCCGTCTGCTGCGGTAACTCTTGCAACGTCTGAATCATCCATTGCTGATAGCGCTCAGAACGTCGGAGGCGGCGATCGAATTCCCGAGCGACCAACCATGGATCAGGAAGGCAATTCATCGAAGACGTGATATCTAATATGGGTACTGATCTTAGGGTTGCGGCGGAGGTGGTGGAGGGTCATCAATTGCTGGTTGCGGCTGGGACTGCTGCTGCTCCCGGCTCCTGCTCAAGATAATCCAGGATATCAGCCGATGACTGCAACGGCTCCGTGATAAATATCTGGTGGTCCCGCGTCCGAAACCGAAGACCGATGCTAGGGAACACGCGCATGACCGGAATGCTCTGTACATTGGCCTTAGTCGATGTGATGGCTGGGGACAGGTGGGGGTCTTCCTTAGGAATGAGGCCTAGTGAGCACGTTATCACAGTGATGTACACCCCGTCGAACAACAACCCATGACTCTGCGGATGATGTCCGGTGGCAAAGTACTCTGCCAAAGATTCAGCAAGCCTGCACGTCATGCCGACAAATAGACAGTACAAAAAGAAAATGTCACCCAAGTTGACCTTATCCCGGCTGAAGTGGCGTCAAACAACCCTCTCAACTCAAACGAGCAACCCATTTTCTTGCTACCCGTTTTCCTTACCTTAGCTACACTCTTATGCTCACCACCAAGAGTTTAATAAAAGAAGACCATCACGAAATCATTTCCTTTTTTCTTCGATCTTCTAATCACAATACCATTGTCCATTCCTGTCTTTTGTATACAATCCACCAACTCCGATGGTGACGAAAAGGTACAATCAGTCTTAAAGGAAACTATAATTGGGTAAGAGCCTTCTTGTAAGGCCCCGACCATTAAATAACAACTAATTAAATAATTAGTCTCAATTTGGTCCCTGATTAATGATTTTTAACACAAGGCTTACTATACCTTGGACATTCGTTAAACAGATAACCCACACGTGCTCTTTAAAATCAAGCTATATGAGTCCTACGCGACTTTGCAACTTCTCGCTATCTATTTTGGCCTTTGGCTGCCTTAACCATATTCACCAATCACTTTTCGAGCATTGTGTGATTACACAATTGCCCATAAGTTTCGGTTACCACTACTTTATTTCCGTACCTTTTTAGTTACTATAGAAGTAACAACCAAGTCTTGAACCGAACACTTTCGACGTTTTGAGCTCACAATTTGAGTCCAAGTATCCTTTTCGACCCTCGGATCCCTCAAATCAATGCTCTGATACCACTTCTGTATACTCAACATAAATCAAGTAAGTCATTACTTCGATAACTAGCTTATATCATGAGTTTTCACACACTATTTCATTCAAAGTTATATTCGGGCCAGTTTGAGTTTTAGAAATCAAACTAACCTTTTACATATAGTATGCACTAATCATAAGGCAATGGTCCTAATTATGAACCATCCCTTTTTATTTATCATATCGACTCATTAAGTTTAGTGCACATTTCATCTTTCTAATCATCATTAGGCAATCATATTTTATCAATTACTTTCATTCCTCACATAACATTTTAGTTTGTAAGGCTCTTTTGCATATCTTCACATATTTATATCAACTAAGCATTTCATCAAACACCTAGAGTGCGTACTATATTTTTCATGATTATTCCACTTACTAGACATTTAGCAAGTACCCAATTCATACACTCATCATCTAAAATCACTGTAGCCATTATCTTAAGCTACTTTCAATTTCAACTAACATACATAATTCATGCAATACATATAGAAGGCAATTCTTACACATCTCATGCCTTAAACATAGAGTTTCCACTATTTTAGTAACATCAAAGCTACTAATTGAAACTAAAATCATCATCTTTGTATACAAGCAAGTATCTAGCAATTCAACTCATTCCTAAACCATTAAGAATGATCAATATCACTAATAATAAACAATATCACGGATTTAACATGTTTTGCTCAAAACCCATAAGTGGGTTTCCAAACTAATACTAATTGAGGGTTAGGGTTCTTACCAAGGCTCCAAAACTTGTAGAAAACCCTTAATTTGCAACCCATCAAGTCTACCCTCAAAACCCCCTTGCATATTTTCATCAATTTATGAGGTTGGGGCTTGGTTTGGTGTAAAAATGCCCCCTTTTGGGGCTGAATTCATTTGCCCCTTTTGGGGTTTTCTTGATCGTATTATTTTGACCAAAAGTTACACCAATGGTCCTCAAGTTTACCCCAATGTTATTTCTTTTATAAAAACTAACTACTTAAGTTAGTTTATAATATTATTTGCTCATTTATATAAATAATAACATTAACTAGGTTATTACCATAGTAGAACATAACCCGTATTCTTATCGTCCAAGACTCGTTTTATTATTTTGTTGATCACGCATAATAGCGTAATTAAGCGCTACGAATTTTAGGGGCGTTACACTTCCCATCATCTAACGGTTGCTCTTCATCACAACTGTCTTCCTGATCCGGATAGTCTTGCTCTACAAAGCTATCCTCACCACCTAAAGCGTAATCGGGATAGTTTTGGTGAACAAAGAGTGGCTCAACTCCGTAACCATAATTGGGAAAGTTTTGTTGAACGCCTCCGTTTTCGTAATTCGAATAATTTTGTTGTGCGTACGAGTCACCCACGGGGATATTCAAGTCCAGCGGCACCGTATTGTTACAATAACGAATTCCAGAGACAACCTCCTCCTTTTTTTCGAACGGTGCTAGTTTCTCATACGAGTCTGAAATAGCAGTCCCGTCGTGAGAATATGGAACAACGTACTCTTCGGTCACCGAAAAGGTAGTTTCTAATCCACAACATTGCAACAAAATCATAAAATTTGTACATCAATTTTCGCAAGCATGAAATGGTTTAAATGGAGAAACTAGAATCTATCACACCCCGAACTCGGCATCTGTTGTGAACATTTGGTACCTTTGCTATCCAGTGGAATAATACATCTAAGACTTTTACTGGTTTCGGATGTCTTTAATAAGCCTTTCAATGTCTCCAAACCCAAGCTATCACCTATTCTAGCCATGTCGTTGACAGACCTGAAAGATATGCTTAAAAGGTCAACATAAAGTTGGTGAGTTCATGGTTTTATGTTCAATTCTCATAAAACCCTTTCCATTTTAGTCACTTAGGAAAATATTTATCAACATTTTAAGAATGTTTATTTCCATTACCCAAAACGTTATTTGGGAAAAATCCTGTAAAAAGTCCCCTTGGAATCCTCGCCGGGCATTCCATTTTTATCCTTCGACTCGACTCAATTTACCATATATTTACCCCCATAAAGATAAATATACTAGGTTCTTGTCGATCATACATCTACACCCAAAATGAGACTTTATTCCCATGGAATCCTCGTCGGGCATTTCACAATAACTTTTGAAAAACTCTCTTTTTAAACCATTTTCCTCCTCAGATCCCTCATTGGACTTCCGTAAATATTATAATGAAAACCATTTTTCCTCGGAAATTTCCACCGGACAAATTCGTACACAAAAGCGAAAATGAACAAATAATACAAACATTATTTGAGAAATCAATGCATGTAACAAAAATAAAAAATATGTATGTCATATGTAAAGGAGTAATGAATCTCTTAAAATGACGACATTGCCATCCCTATGCCCATAACCAAACCAAGACTGCCCTTTTGCCCTGCGAGTTGTTTCTTGGAAAATAACAACCCAGCTCAGAATACAATGCACCCCGTTACCAACTTATGCTATCGATTGAGGGTAGGTCTTGTCAGGCACCGATAGTACTATCCCAATACTCCTTCGGTTTCATATACATGAATTAATGGTTACGGAAAACGAGCGAGGACCTACCCCAATTGGTTTCCAATTACCCATGTGCCTATCTTATTATTTTTCAGATTTATATACCTTACAACATTTTTGATAAACATATATTTCCCCGAAAAAGTTTATAAAACATTTAAAAACCTAAAAGGGGATGTAAACTCACTCAACACCTTTCATTTCCTCTTTTTCATAAAACAAGCATGTCTTCCCCTCGAAAACATTTACAAAACAGTAAAGAGTAGGGTAGTTCATCTCGTAACCCAGATAAATGTAGTTTTCTTGTATAATTATCTTTAGGAAATATACCTTGAGGAAATACAATTTTTGTTATTAATTTTGAGCAATAACAATTGTTACTTTATTTTCCAAATCTGAGTGTTTTAAAGATTCTGAAACCTTGCTTTTTATAAAATGTTCCCAAGTAAATCGAACGTTTATGTATTTTGAATCCCAGCAACAAACATTGTTTAATTACCAAAGGCCTTTGAAAATTCCCACATTTAACGCTCGATATATACTATATATTCTTTTGGAATTATCGTCCGATATTAACAATTATTGTTGCAAATAATCATGTCAAAACATTTCGATTTTGTATCATATGCACTTGTTAAAACACTTGGAAAATTTATGTATAAAAAACGCAACATCGGGTTCGTTGCGCTTGGATTTTATAAAATTTGGGCAAAATTTCCTTTGTTTTCATATAAACCAGACAACACACGTTGTCTACATTCTTCCCAAAATCAACACCCCAAAATAAGACATTTAATCCCATTTATCCGCAATCCAAACATCGAGACATAATTTACATGTTTCGGCATTTTATATAAGTTAGACTTATATATTTATATAGTCCAAAATGTTAAGTCCGATAATCAATGACACCAAGCCACTCTTTAATGTAACATACCAAACAGTCGATTCATACAATTCACTATTTCGGTTATTATTAAAGTCGGTTCGTTTCACGAGTTATTCAACGATTTTATTTGTATTTATAGATATAAATTTATAACATAATAATTGCAGGATCAGTTTCTTTGCAACAGTCTCTATTTAGAACAGTTTAATCCAAGTAAATGAGCAGAGGAATAATAAATGTTCTAAGTTAATAGTTCAGTTTTGATATCAGTAAATGCTCCCCCTCAAATGATTAACCAAAGTGCAATAAGTGTATATGAGAATCTAAACAGTTAATGATAAAACGGTTGAATATATTCAGATAATAATTCTCATATAATGGACAATGAATTTCTGATTCAAAGTTTGTATATTTCCAAGTTAATAAATAGAAGGTATGAACCATTCTATTTATAGACTACAAAACATACATATGAAGTATAAGATTAATAGTATAATACTTTAATAGGCTGTAGCATCGGAACTTCTACAAAATATCTAATAAATACAATTATAATATAAACTGTTGAAGATTGCGGCGATGGAAGCTTCTACTAGAACTGCTGATGGGTTACAAAACTGCTGATGAGTAAACCTTCAGAGGTTGCTCTTCAGTAGTTGTTCTTCGGATGTTTGTCTGGTTCATCTTCAGAACTTTACTCTTTAGCACTTGTGTCTTAGTCTCAACTCTTCTTCAGTACTTGTAATTTCTTATTCAACACTTCTTATACTTAACCAAAAATTGCAGAGAGGATATTAGACTAAAGTAAAAAATGTTTATCAATCCTCTTTGACCTAACAATCTCCCCCTGGATTGATGAAGCTAAAACCTTATCTAATTTTTATTTATAGCTTCCTCTTCTTCTGCTATCAAGGATTCTCCATATTTCTTTTATCATTGACATCTTAAGTTCATTGACTTGTTGACCAGTGAGAAATGCTCCCTTCTCTGGTTCAAGAAACTGAATAGTGAGAAGATCATCATCTGATAAGTTGTCCAGCTCACTCATGTGATGTAAAACTTTGTAGGAGCAGTCTTCTCTTTCCAGAACAATAGAATTTGACTTGTGAGTGAAGGACCATTTCACTATCTTGGATTTGGACTTGTCAAAGTCCATCTTGTAAGGAACTATTTGTTGGTTTGAAGGGTTTGAAGATAGGCTTGATTTTGATTGATCTTCTTCTTCAGTGATGATCAAGTTGGATCTCCTTCTGTGTTCAACTTGTACAATACTAGGGGTATCACTAGGAATTGGAATGTGGTGTTCAGTGATTACCTTGGTTTGGTTTTTATCAGTAATAGTTTGTTTAAGTTGATAAGCAAAGGTAGCAGGATCTCGATCTTGTGTGATCAGATGTTTTTCTTCCCACATGAAGTCATTTTCAACAATGGTATTGCCTTCCAACAAAACCATTTTGAAGTCTGCTTTTACCTGTTCCTTTGATGTCTTCTGTTTCTTGGCAGATGCTTTAGAAAGTGGCCTTCTTGCTGGATCAAAAGTTTGAGAAATTTCTAATGGTTGAAAATTTTCAAGGTTAGACTTCTGCAATGCCTTGAATCTTTAATAAGTATCAATAAGATCAGCTTCTTTCCATCTGGACAATTGGGCTTTTGAACCATAATCATTTACATCCAATTCTTCTATAATCTGTGCCCTTTTCATCTTCTTCTCTTTCTCAGTATTTTGTCTTCCTTGAATCAGCCTTACTCTATATTCAAGTTCTAGAAGATGATAGGTCTCTAAGAGAGTAATTCTTTGACTTGTTGTTCTTTACAATCCAGCTAATCAGCTGTTGTCTTTATCTTCTTCATCAATCAGGATATGTTCCTCAGCAATCCTTTCTTCTTCATCTAACTCTCTCAGCTTTGTTTCATATGTTTTTAGTTTTTCATTGAAGCTCAAATCTTCCCTTACTTCTATACTACTCCAGATCTCATCTTCCTTAGCCTTTCTTTGAGCTGCCAATAAACTCTTCTCCATTTCTTCTGATGAGAATGCTATTGGTGAAGGGTTTAGAACAGGTTTAGTGGTAGGCACAGGAATTTGAGGTGGAATTGGATCAATAGATGTTTGGATAGAAGGTTCAGTTTGTGTTTGAGTTGCAACTACTGAAGGGTTGGTCTGAGTACCAACTACTGAAGGATTGTCTTCAGTACTTTTAGATTTGACTTCAGTAGTTGTGTCTGATGCTTGGGAAGTTTTAAGAGCTTTTTCTCTAAGGAGCCTTTCCTGTTTTTCTTGCCAGTCATGTCTTTCTTTCAAGGCAATCTCTTATTTGGTTTTAAAGGACTCTTTTTGGGCATCCTTGAGTTGTTAAGCCTCTCTAGCTTTCTTAGACTGTTCAAGTGAAATCTTTTCAGGAGCCTTGCCTTTAGCTGTTATCTCCCCCTTTTTGGCTTCATCCACTTCTGGAAACCAAGGAGCAGGAGGTGCAACACCAGATCAGTGTTCCAGTTGCCTTCTAATGTCTTCTATTCTTCTGGATAACTCTCCAAACTTTGAATCTATAACATTGTTTATCATCTCCAACTGAGTTGTATTTTTAAGTTCCATTGAAATTGTAAAGGTTTAGAGATGTGAGGAAATGAGTTAGTGGATCATATGGTATAACAATGCTGCTGGGCTGCATAGTTGGTTCAAGTCTATGCTAGCACCAGTGGAAGATTGGGTAGGCTTTTGTGAGTGAGAAGGGGGTGTTTTTGGGTGATCCTCAGTGAAGACTAGGGATGCCACTTTTGGGGAATTAGGGGTTAAGTGGTCTTTAACCTGATCTTCTGTGATCAACTCCTTGAGTTTGGATACATCAGATTCAGGACCTTCACAATCAGCCATCAATTCTTTTTGTGGAATGGTTGAATCATCATCCAAATTAAAGGAATCATCTGAAGCCCTAATGATTTCATCAATTATGAAGACATTAGTTGTATCATGAGCTAGGCCCATCCTAGTAGCATCATGAACCTTTTTTTCTTGGTTCTGGGGATTTCCTGCCTCAGGCTCAAGGCCTTCAGAGAGAGGGAATGTTTATTTTTGAAACGATAAGTATGAAAAGAGGGTTTTTCAAAAGTTTATAATCGCCTTAGGTCAAACTTCTGATGGGAAATGTCTGATGTACCCTTATTGACCAAACTTTTGATGAAACAGAATTGTTCATCTGTGGTTTCCCATTTTCTCTTTAGTAGTTATCAACAACTGATGAGAAATCAGATTAAAACTCCCAATGTAATATCTGATGATTTTTTATTATCAGTAGTTACATCTTTTCAGAAAATATTCTCAATCTGATGTTTTTGTACATCAGTAGTTTCTTTTTGTTGGTTTATCAAAGGTTTTAAGACAGATGAAAAATAAGTAAGTGAAAGTAAAATATATACAGAAAAATGAAAACACTTACAGATTTTACTCAAAGTTAAGCATCCCAAGCATGGATACTAACCTCGGAAATGTTGATGAGTCAAGAGGTTTTGTGAACACGTCAGCTATTTGATTAGCTCTTGACACATATTTTACCTTAATTTTGCCTTTTTCATAGCAACCTCTGATGAAGTGATACCTGATTTCAATGTATTTTGTCTTTGAAAATTGAACAGGATTTTGAATGATGCTAATGACTGAGATACTGTCTATTAGGAGCGGAGTCTTGGTCTCTTTGATTCCATAATCAAGAAGTTGATTTTGAAGCCATTGGATCTATGATCTACAACTACAATGTATTCTGCCTCAGCAGTTGATGTTAGCACAGAAGTTTGCTTCTTTGATTGCTAGGAAACCAGATAGTTTCCTATCAACTGACATCCACCAGATGTTGATTTTCTTGACATTTTACACCCTGCATAGTCACTATCTGAAAAAGCTGTTAGTCTGGTATTGCTGGAAGCAGGATACAAGATCCCTAATGTAGGAGTTTCTTTCAGATATCTAAAAATTCTTTTGACTGCAATGAGGTGTGATTCCCTTGGAGCTGATTGATATCTAGCACAAACACATGTTGAAAACATAATATCTGGTCTAGAACAGTTAGATAAAGTAGGGAACCAATCATACATCTATACATGGTTTGGTTATTCTATTTTCCTTGATCATCAGGTTCAACCTGCGTGGTTGGGCTCATGGGAGTGGAACATGATTTACAGTCTTTTAAAGAAAATGTGTTTAATAATTATTTAACATATTTTGATTGATGTATAAAAGTCCGATTTGTTTGTTGTTTGATCTACAGTCCTAAAAAGTACTGCAGTTCTCCCATGGTACTCATCTCAAATTTTGATTGCATGAGTTTTTTAAAATCATCACACAATTTTGTGTTTGTTGAACCAACAATGATATCATCAACATAAATTTGAACAAGAATGATGTGATTTCCAACATGCTTTATGAAAAGAGTTTTATCAATGGAACCTCTTGTGATGTGATTTTTTAGTAAAATGTGGAAAGTGTGTCATACCAAGCTCTTGGAGCTTGTTTTAGCCCATATAAAGCCTTGTCCAGTTTATACACCCAATCAGGATGAGAAGGATCCCCAAAGCCAGGTGGTTGACAAACATACACTTCCTCTTTTATTTATCCATACAAAAATGCACTTTTAACATCCATTTGAAGAACTTTTATTTTGTTGGAAATTGCATAGGCCAAAAATAACCTGATGGCTTCAAGCCTTGCTACTAGTGCAAAGGTTTCATCATAATCAATTCCTTCTTCTTGAGAAAAACCTTGTACCACTAGTCTTGCCTTGTTCTTTATAATCACACCAGCTTCATCTTGCTTGTTTCTGAATACCCATCTTGTGCCAATTGATAGCTTGTTAGGAGGTAAGGGACAAATTTCCTAAACCTGTTGCTTCTTGAATTGCAGCAACTCATCTTGCATCGCTTCCACCCAATTGTTGTCTTTGAGGGCTTCTTGGTACTTCTTTGGTTCCAACTGAGAAATGAAGGCAGTGTAAAAGCAGAAGTTGGAAAGCTGGTTCTTATTACTACCCTTGATGCAATATCACCCAGAATTTGTTCCAAATGATGATCTTTATGTTAAATCAATTGATCTTGAACTATGGGCTCTGTTGTAACTTCAGATAAACTACTGATGTCAATAACTTCTGAATCAGGAGTTTGTGGAGCTTCTTCAGAAGTTTGAGGAATGTCTTTAGTAATTTGAACTACTGAATCAGCAGTTGTGATTTTTAGAGTTGATTTGTAGACTTGTAGATGCACATTTGTTTCTCTTATTAAAGCAAAAGCTTCTTTGAAAGAATATGAACAAAGCTTTAAAAGAGATTCTTTTGAAACCTGTGATAATGCAGAGTTAGAGGAAGATCCCTTAAAAGCCATCAAGGAAAAATTCTTTCTGCCCTTATCAGGTTCTACCCAGTTGATGTCAAAGATCTTGTTGTCAGAATCTTGACTACATTATGATGTGTCATATGGAAGGCTGCTCCAGTCAACATACGCTGATGTAAACAAATTTTGTTGGTTGGGTTGTTGAGGTTGTGGAGGTTGAGCAGCAATGGAAGGCATCTGTTGATGGATTTGTTGTTGGACAGGCATCTGAACATATTGTACTTGTGGCACATATTGGATTTCTGGAGCTTGTGCCTGTATAAAATGTGCACTTCCCTGTGATCCTTGATTTTTGTTATAACTTGGACTTGGTTGATTTCCAGATTGTTGTTAGTTAAAGCTAGAGCTTCTACACTCTCTAGCAAAGTTTCCCAACTTTTGACACTTGTGACATCTAAGTTTAGGTTTGTCAAAACCAACTTTTGTTTGATTGTTTATACATGGAAATTTTCTACTTGACCTTTTATAAAATTTGTTTGTTTTTATGCTTAACATGGCTAGTTGGTGCAGAATATCCATTTCTTTTAAATCATCACTACTAAAATTTTTTAAGTCATCAAGAATGAAGCACATGTTATCAGTAGTTTGATTATCAACATTTTCAAAAGCTGGATATGATCTTTCTGATGAGATCCCAGCTGTGACGTCAACATGGTCAAAAGCCAAAGTCATTGGAACAAGATGGTGAGTCTTGTCCCAAAAGAGCTGTACTACCAGAAACATAGTCATCAGTAGTTTTGCCAGGATTTTGTAACTTTTTCTTTTGGTTTATTTCTCTTTCAAAAGTTAGCAATTCCCCATGTAATTTAGTGAGTGATAGGGAATCAAAATTTGCATTTGACCTGAGAACTATGGAATAAGTTTCCCAATTTTCTGGTAAACACCTTAAAAATCTATGTAACATAGATGGATTTGAGTAGGTCTGACCATTTAATTTTAACTCAGATATTAATGAGGAAAATCTTTCAAATTGTTGTGTTAAAGTTTCTCCATTAACATGAGTAAAAGTTTTATATTGTTGAGCTAAGATCTCTCTGGTGTTGGCAATCACCTCATCAGTTCCTCCAAACTGTTCTTTTAGACAATCCCACAGTTCTTTTGCACTCTCACAATGTAACAGTCCAGTATAGATTTCATTTGGGAGAGTCATTGCCAACATTGAAAAAGCTTTGGCAGCTAGCTCAGGTTTTAGGAAATCTTCATCTGTGTAGTCATTTGGTTCTTTTTCTTTTTGCACTTTTGTTTCTATATCTGATGTCACTGGTTTATGGGGTCTATACATGACAGACTTCCAACAACCAGTGTTTTGTTCTGATAAAGTATGTGTCATCCTTCTTTGCTAGATATTGAATTCATTTCTCACTAGCATGGGAGGCTTATTTGCACATCCAGTGTTATGAGGATCCATTTTTAAGAATATTGATTTTAACAACTTCTTAAAGTGATGGATTTGAAAGGTGAACTTTTATCCTTTTATTGAATATCAATAAGTGTCTGATTCTCAATTTGTTAGATTGATATTTGATGAGATAAACCAGAGCTCTGATACCAATTGTAGGATCAGTTTCTTTGCAACAGTCTCTATTTAGAACAGTTTAATGAAAGTAAATGAACAGCGGAATAATAAATGTTCTAAGTTAATAGTTCACTTTTGATATCAGTAAATGCTCCCCCTCAAATGATTAACCAAAGTGCAATAAGTGTATATGAGAATCTAAACAGCTAATGATAAAACTGTTGAATATATTCAGATAATAATTCTCATATAATGGACAATGGATTTCTGATTCAAAGTTTGTATATTTCCAAGTTAATAAATAGAAGGTATGAACCCTTCTATTTATAGGCTACAAAAACGTACATATGAAGTATAAGATTAATAGTGTAATACTACAACAGGCTGTAGCATTGGAACTTGTACAAAAAATCAAATAAATACAATTATAATATAAACTGCTGAAGATTGCGGCGATGGAAGCTTCTACTAGAACTGCTGATGGGTTACAAAACTGCTAATGAATAAACCTTTAGAGGTTGCTCTTCAGTAGTTGTCCTTCGGATGTTTATCTGGTTCATCTTCCGAGCTTTACTCTTCAGCACTTGTGTCTTAGTATCAGCTCTTCTTCAGTACTTGTAATTTCTTCTTCAGCACTTCTTATACTTAACCAAAAATTGCAGAGAGGATATAAGACTAAGGTAAAAATGCTTATCAATCCTCATTGACCCAACAATAATAACAAATACGAATTAGTTATACCAAAATTTTGTGCGTGTCTTGATCTACGCATTGACTGCATCGAGCGTTGATCGAACCATTTGACCAAGATGAAGTTTGATTGGAGTTGACTCGTGTTTACTCAAACCTAAAATCTGAACTATGAGTGAAGTTGACAAGATCTGACCCGTTTGAATGGGGTTGACAAATCTGACACGACCTGAACAAGACTCGGACCACCAAAACGAACCCGAACATCAATCAACCTGGCCTAAGACCAAAAACCTGAGACCCGACACTTGACCCGGACATTAATCAGGGACCCGAGACCAAAGCTAAAACCGAACCTAAATCGAAACCCAAGAACAACACCAAACGAATCTAACTTTGTCCCGAGCCCCAAGACCTGAAACCTTAACTTGTGGCTCGAACAACAACACCAGACCCATACCTGTCACAGGCCACCCGAATAACCACCACCCAAACGAAAACAACCTCGGACCACCATAAGGCCCGACCCAACCGTGAACCGCCACCACAACCCCATACCTGATGAACCACTACTTGGAGTCACCTCGTCTCCCACCTCAAACCTGCACCATAAACCACTGATGTCACCAACCCTGACCCCGCAACCAACCCATAACACCACCACCACCTTATAAACTCCCCATCAACCATAAGCACCACTGTCATTAACAACCCAAACCAGTATCCCCACTAGCAACACAACCCAACGTCACACCCACCAGCGATCGACCACCATAGGTCTTCAAGGCCTCTGTAATTGAAGAATTTTAGCAATAGACAGGAAATCTGATCATACAAGTCACAATTCCAGGTGCGGAAACCCTAGAACTGAACAAAATGATAATACACAAATCACAACACACGGATTACCTTTTCAAACATCATTTTATAGATAACTTGATTCCAAATATCAATACAAACGCTTTACAAGTTAATCTATAGACCTTAACACACACTTAATCTAGAGAGCAATAACCTGACCTTCACACACACAATAACCAACTAATCTAACTTATCAAACAAGCAAAACCTATTTATAACCTCTGCACATTCGCCCCTTTTTAAAGTACGAATGTGGACTTTGTCCACATTCGCCCTTCTACAAGGTACGAATATACATTCTTCTTGTCAGCTTCCCACATTCGTCCATCAGCTTCTACCTTCGCCTTCTAGAACTCTACATTCGTCCACCTTTATTCTACCTTCGCCCTTCTCAAAACTTCTAACATATGTTAATTCTACAATCCGAAGCATTAGTCGCATAAAGTGCATCTACAGCCTCCAAAATGAACCCCACCTATCACCTACCACAAACCTTCCATGAGAACCACCCTCACAAGGGCTGTCACATTCCACGGCCACCACCTGGTGGCCGTTACTGGCTAGAATAGGAACGGGAGAGAAGGGGAACGACGAGAGGGAAAGAGGGAGTTAAAGAGAGGGAGGTTAGGGTTTCTCTAGAGAGAGAGGGGGAGGGGAGAGAGAGAGAGTGTGTGTGTGTGGGGGGGGGGGGGGCAACAGCTGAAAATATGAAGGAGGGACAGAGACAAAGTGTCTTTTATAGTTAGGATTTTGGTTGGTGAGTTGGTACCGCGTATCGAACCCGTCTTAACGTAAAAAGTCTTGGTTTATTATTAGGCTTGATCGTTTATCACAAAAAATAGGCGAAAACATTCATAACTAAAACCCCAACAGAACTAAGTAATTTAAATGTTATTATCATAATCAGACGTGTGTATTCGAAACACATGTTTAAATCACGTTCCTTAATTGGATCACTGTTTTATTTGTTAAGACGGTCCGTTAACTTCCAAAAATTAAGAAATAACATTAATTATAGTAATTAATTGTTCCAAAAGTTCGATTATGGCTCAAACCACGCAATTCGACGTCTAATTTCCGCGTCAGTTCCTTTCTGTATTCCCAAAACGCTACGTTTTGGGTCGTTTCTCGTGCCGATTTGGCATTTGATCGTTTAGATAGCACACAATAAAGTTATGTTAGCCCAGTTCGACAAGTTTTTACTAATGTCAGTTCGTTAAAGTTAAACGTCCGCGGATCTTTCTGTAAGAGCATCAAGGCATTCACGAACTTTGAGAAAGAAATAGTAGGTCTCAAAACAGATCAATTACTCAAAATTACATTAAAACATGATAATTTCACGCGAAAAGTGATTCAATTCAAATTAAAAGTTGACCAGAATGTGCCGGTTGTCACAAAACCAAGGCTTGAAACCTTACAAATGTAATAGACAAATTGGTAATTAAATTGTTAAAATATGTGAGCTACTTATAAAATAGATATGAATAAAAAGATTTTGAAACTAGTTAGTGTTTTCTTTATTTATTGGGAATTTTAAGTGTAGATGCATTATTGTGGTTATCGCTTTCGGATTTACATCATAAAGACGAAGATTGCAATATTTGGATGTTATGTATGTTGGTTCGACACATCGAGGGGTCGAATGGGAATCAGAAAGATCGAATGAAGTTCGAAAGGAATTATGGAAGCTTATTATTATTGGTTCAGGATGTCGTAGGGTCGAATGAGTCATTCGACCTTGTGCAAGGTCAAACCAGAAGGTCTATATATAGTTTTGATGTGTTTAGAAGTTAGAGTTGTTGGTCATTTGAGAGTGTGTTTGTGTGTGTTTTGTAGGAAGGTTCTGAAAGTCTTAGTTTTCATTAATATCATATTCTAACCGTTATATCTTTGATTAATGTTAATGAAAACAGTTGAAAATGAACTTTAACGTGTTCTGTTTACGATTTATATCATTTTGCATGTGAATTAGGGTTTTCGCACCTGATTTACTCATACTCGTGTGATATTATTGTTTCTTTATGATAAAACGATCCTACATTAAGTGGTTTATTTTATGAGGTTATATTAGTAATTGTACAATACTTATTTTATAGAAGGATGTACATACATGTTTTGATAATGTACACATATGTCCAAATGTGTAGAAACGATTGCATACCCATGTATAAAAAGAAAGATTCAAGGTAAGCACATGTTTTTCTAATGTATATACGTGTGTATACGTGTTTGAATTCGAAAATAAGTATCATACATATGGGTTTAAGAATATACACATATGTATAAGCGAAAATTGATAATATACACATATATAAATGAAAAAAAAACTTACAGGACAACCTGGAATTTAGCAAAATAAAAAACATTTTTTTACTGTTTTAGAGAAAGACAAAAGATCAAATACAAACAACTTTTCGGTACGAACTGTACGAGTTGAAGGAAAAAACAAGCGGGCCGTTTATAACTAGAGTAATTATAGCCGTTTATAACTAGAGTAATTATATAATTACTCTAGTTATAAACGGCCCGCGTGTTTTTTCCTTCAACTCGTACAGTTCGTACGAAAAAGCTGTTTGTACGTGAACCTACCACTTAGAGAAATGTGTGGTCCAGAATAGTTTTCTCGGTTCTTAATTAGTCAAGTGTTCTCTACCATATATGTATATATAAAACAACAAAGCTCGTCTACCGAGGTACACATATTGGCAATATGTCATCTACGTCCACAATCACAGATAACACTGGTGACCCATACTAAATACTATCACAAATTCCAAAGGAATCTCGCAACCAAATGCCCATCATGGTAATACCCATAGCTCACGCATTATATTTGCCACGAACAAGACTCTAGTTGACGAGAAAATATTAAATGGAGATTTTGCGAGTCGTGTTGATTTTGTTCCATGCTAATTTTACACGGAAAGAGATAACATATCTTTTAAACTACAAAATTTCTTATCCAACAATAAACTCTTTAAGATAGAAATATTTTGGTTTAAAAACTCTTTAAACTTTACATTTTAATTGTTATCCCTGAGTCTGCCATCTCAATTCATAATATCAGTCCAAACGCTTCAATTTTTCAGACATAAATCTGTGACAAAACCATTAAAACATAACTATACATTATTTGGTTGGTAAAACTGAAGCAGACAAAATGTTAGGCATATTAGCGGTATAATGTTGCATGTATCATCTTATCATCAATGCATGTTAGGCATATATCTTTATTTCCAACATAAACCATAGTTTTTTTTTTAGATAATTTAACGCTTATATTTCCTATTATTATTATTATATAAATTTTATAAAAAGAAGTTGACAAATCTGTGTTGGTTTTCCCCACGTCCAACGTAAGCAACAGTCGAAACTGTCGACTACACCGGCAATCAGTCGTTATCACTCAGCAACAAAACTACCGGAAAACAGCGGCGTGATTAGCTGACGTGTGCCAACTTGGTCCCACGTGTCCCCTGTAAATACCTGTACTGGTCCCACCTGTCCCCTCTAAACCATACATCCCTCCATTCTTGTATTCGTCCACGACCTCCTTACCTTCCTTCCTAGTTCCCCAACCATCCCTGTGGGCCCCACCATTAACATGTCACGTGACCATTTCATACTAATCACTATATATACCCCTTTTACCCTTTATTTGCTCTTCACTTCAAACCCCAAACGTTTCTCTCTCGTATAAGCACCAACAATACTACACAATAAGCTTATTTTTAGCTTGTTTATATTATATAAACCGTTAACTGCAATAATATTGGTTACTTAATGGCGGTTGATGCATTGTGTTCACCATTGGGACCGCCAGCGTGTGAGAAAGACGCTAAGGCGCTTCAATTCATCGAGGAGATGACTAGAAGCGCCGATGCGGTCCAAGAGAGCGTTCTGGCTGAGATTCTCAGCCGGAACGCTCAGACTGAGTATCTCCGTCTTTACAATCTTGACGGAGCTACTGACCGAGAAACCTTCAAGTCGAAGATTCCTATGGTCACTTATGAGGATCTTCAACCTCTTATTCAACGAATTGCCAATGGCGATAGGTCTCCCATTCTTTCGTCTCATCCGATTTCTGAATTTCTTACCAGGTGAGCAGACAAAATTAAGTTAAAAATAATTAATGAAAACTTATACTCCCTCCGTCCCAATTTAAATGTCCTACTTTATTTTTTTGTTTGTTCAAAATTAAATGTCCCTTTCTAAAAATAGAAATGTAATTTTCAATTTTGCTCATAAAAGACAACATAATCACCATTTTTAAGGATATTATTGTCATTTTATCACATACAAACAAAATATTTCTTAAAATGTGTGCTTTTTTAATTGGAACATTTAAATTGGGAAGGAGGGAGTATATAAATTATAGGGAATATGGAGATTTAGTTTTTGACTTAATTTTGTATGTTCAACAGCTCTGGTACATCTGCTGGTGAGCGAAAGCTCATGCCTACAATTCGTGAAGAGTTGGATCGACGCCAGCTACTTTACAGTCTTCTAATGCCAGTAATGAACCTGTAAGTATGCATTAATAAATTACAATAAAAAAATAAGGAATAATAATAATAATGTGAGAAATATTGACACGTTGACCGTCGACCGTTGACCAGGTTTTTCTTACCACGTTGTGAATTGTTTGTGACAGGTACATGCCAGGATTAGACAAAGGAAAAGGACTATACTTTTTGTTTGTAAAGTCCGAAACCAAGACTCCTGGTGGGTTAATGGCCCGACCCGTTTTAACTAGCTACTACAAAAGTGATCATTTCAAGACCCGGGCTTTTGACCCGTATAACGTGTACACGAGTCCGAATGAGGCTATTCTTTGCCCCGATTCGTTTCAAAGCATGTATTCGCAGATGATATGTGGGCTCTATGAGCGTAAACAAGTCCTCCGTCTTGGTGCTATTTTTGCATCGGGTCTACTCCGTGCCATCCGGTTCCTCCAGCTAAACTGGCGGGAACTGGCTCATGATATCCGAACCGGAACACTTAATGTTAAGATATCCGATTCGGATATCAGAGGGTGCATGGCACGGGTGCTACGACCCGACACTGAGCTTGCGGATTTTATTGAATCCGAATGCTCAAAGGAGAACTGGGAAAGAATTATCACAAGAATTTGGCCGAACACGAAGTATTTGGAAGTGATTGTTACGGGTGCAATGGCTCAATACATTCCGACTTTGGATTACTATAGTGGCGGATTACCGAAAGTTTGCACAATGTACGCTTCATCGGAGTGCTATTTCGGGCTCAATTTGAACCCGATGTGCAAACCGTCTGAAGTTTCGTACACCATCATGCCAAACATGGCGTATTTCGAGTTTCTCCCACACGACCCGAACTCCCCAACCGCGACAAGGGATAAACTAGTCGATCTAGTAAACGTGGAAGTTGGAAAAGAATACGAGCTGGTGATCACAACCTACGCGGGCCTATGCAGGTACCGCGTAGGTGACATCCTCCGAGTCACCGGGTTCCACAACTCCGCCCCACAGTTCAGTTTTGTCAGAAGAAAAAACGTCCTACTCAGCATTGACTCTGACAAAACTGACGAGGCAGAGTTGCAGTCCGCAGTGAACAACGCCTCAGTGCTGTTGAACGAATTCAACACCACTGTGGTGGAGTACACCAGCTACGCGGATACCAAAACTATCCCTGGCCATTATGTCATATACTGGGAGCTGTTATGTAAAGACGCATCAAATTTTCCAACGAAAGACGTTCTAGAAAAATGTTGTTTGGCAATGGAAGAGTCGTTGAACTCGGTTTATCGACAGGGTCGGGTCGAGTGCAATTCGATCGGGCCGTTAGAGATTCGGGTCGTAAAAAATGGTACGTTTGAGGAGCTAATGGACTATGCTATATCAAAAGGAGCTTCAATTAATCAATACAAAGTTCCACGGTGTGTGAACGTGACACCAATCACGGAGTTGCTTGACTCGAGAGTGACGTCATCACATTTTAGTCAAAGTTTGCCCCGTTGGACCCCGGAACGACGTCGTTGAACAGGTGAATGTTTAGTTGTCACACGAAACCGACCATTACAAGTCAAATGTAAGAAAGATTCGTGATTTAGGATTTATTTTTATTTTTATTATTATTAGTGTTAAGTGGTGATTGGTTAATTAATTAATTAGGTCACCTAATTATGGGTATAGTTTAGGTGATTAAGATGTGGACGTTTGAAGAAAACAAAACAGGTTTCTTTTGTATGTTTTATTGTACGTACATAATAAGTACAACCTTTATGTATGCGTCTGCTTGTGAGTAGACTTATTTTGAGAAATTGGAACTCTTTGTTTTATTATGTTTTGGTGGATTAATAGATACATTCATACAACGATGAGAAAAAAAACGAACATTTAATAATATGTAATGTGTATAAATAACCAAATTAAATAAAACGTACAACATCATACTTTTCTATTTTTACAAATAATATTTTATGTTTCGGAAAAGTTAAGCTATAATTTTTTATAAATATATTTTTGCTATCGTTTATTCTTTTGTTTATAAATTAATAACATTAGAGAAATTGGAACTCTTTGTGTTATCATGTCTTTTATTCTTTTTTGTTTATCGAAATGAGCTTGGATCAAAAGTACAAAGTTAGCAGTTAACCTAGAATTGGCTGAATTAACAAAACCATCTTTTCAATAACTAAAACTGATAATTTATCAATGTATTATAACCGACATTCACTTATACGTACTACTTTAGACCAACCTCACCCTTAGAAATACTCAGTGGCGGATCTTGAACAAAAAATGTGATAGAGTCAGACTCAATACATATAAAAAATTTCAGAAATTTCGGTAAATTTTACACTACGAAACGAAAAAACTGGGTAAGCCGAGACACGGTCAGGCCCTACTGAAGAACCGCCCACGGATATACTATTCTATGTAAGTTGTAACTAATCAATAATATATTAATATATATAGCAATTGGCTTTTTATAACTTGTTTTTTTATGTAATCAAATTGTTTTTTTCATTTAGTATGAATGTTTTGTGATTACATTATACAATAAAAGAAGAAAATACATAATGCAAAGTATGGACAGTTGTTAAATTAACACAGTTGTTAGGTTGGATTTAATATATCTACAATTGCATGCCTTAATGAGAGGAACGTGAAGTTCATAAATGGATTTGAATTATAAAATCACAATGCACATGCAATTCTTCCCTTTGGACGTTCTTTAATTTATTTATTAATTAATGTTTGGATTTTACTTGTTTCAATTATTGTTGTTAAATAAAACTAGTTTTTAACGTCGCGGGCGTTGCGCTGCGCTAAGCAACTAAAATGACCTCCCGCTAAGCAGCTAAAATGACCTGCCCATATTACGCAATGACAACTTTGTTAAAGTAAAAGCAATGTACAATCATTTGCATAATGCCTAAAGAACCTAATTAATTAACTGTAGTCATGGGGAGATCACATGAGTGTTGGCCTAATTCCATTCAACATATTTGATTAATTTGATTAAACACCTGATCAAATCTTGCTTGGATTTTAATCAAATCTTGCTTAGAACTTATCTTCCAAACTCTCCATGCTAAACACACTCTTTTAAAAGTGAAAACACCAAGTTACATCACCTAACCATCTCCATTTGTCTTCACTTCCATTTAACCTTCGTTTCTTTGCAATATGTTCATGCTAGCTACTGATACATGATTTCTCAGCCAACGCCTCTGTAATAACACTTTGTGTATGTCGTTTCCAAATCAAGTTAATACCATACTTCTTTAATAAAAGTCATAAAAGGCGTTCTCCCAACCATAAAGCATATCACAATCGGGGACATCGATAAAGCATGCCAGAATAAGGTACCTCTCCATCCCCTACATTGCAGTTAACAACCTTAGAAGATCATTGTCTTCGCATACCTTTGTAACGGGAAAAAAATCAATGCTTGACTAAACAATGAGGTAGTAAGGTATGATTATTACCTGAAATGACCCGCATAAGCTGGATAAAACCCAATTGAAACTGAAGTTGCAACAATTTACATGGGCAAGCCTATAAGTAAGATAACAACATATCAACATCATAACAGTTGTGAAGAAAACATACAAATAACTTATAAGCACAATACATGATAGGTGTGGACACATTCTTTGGTTACATCAACAACATATGTGTGTGGATTTCTGAATGTTGTCGCAGCACAGAACGCTCTTGAAGTTTTCTACCATCTATCAAATTTTCAACTTTTTTCCTTTTTCTTCAGGGAAAGACTTGAATACGACTTGTATACGTTGATCTTAGTACCTCTCTATGGGCAGTTTTGTCCTTTGCTATGAACTCTCCGTTGACCTATATAACTTGAATGTTTATTATGTGAGCACATTCATATTCAAACTCGCTTACAGAAAACAACTGACTAAATTTACACCATTTAGACATGAGTGTGGTATGTGACAATTATAATTCAAAACTTACGAAAAGTATATACTTAATTCCAGAAGTAAAAACTCTCAATTCCTAAACCTTATTCGTCCAACCAAAAATTCACGCCTAAACATTCCACTGACCTAATCTTAAGAAAGGAAAAGAACTCTTCAAGTTAGGAGGTAACCTCCAACGCATACGAAGGTGAAATTTCAGTAGAAGAAATCAAAAAAACATAAGCCAATTACAACTACGAAGGTGAAATTTTAGTAGAAGAAATAAACCTAGACGTTACACAAACACAGCTATCAAATGCATGAACACATGCGGTGACATAACACCTACTCACCGGAAAAAGCGAGAAAACATACAGCAAAATAATGGAAGCTGAAGAGTAGCCTAAATAAGCTGCATCAAAAGACAAAAGAAGAACAATAAGTGAGAGGCAATACACAGCAGATTAAGAACATCAATTGATTCACATGTCTTGAACGATAAAAGTTACCGAACAACAGGAGGGCTTCCTCCAAAGGAAACATGTGCATTCTCCTAAGGTACACACCTGAGAAGAACACGCGCTGGTCATTATCAGAGGAAGGTCTAAATTTTAAATAAAACTCCAAAACTTTGATAGATCGTATAGAACCTTGAAGAAAACGAAAGCATAAAACTCAAGTTTATTAAATATGGAAAAAGTAATAAATCGTAATTATTGTTGTTTTCCCGTATCTACCAGATTACCAGCAGTTATTCATCTGAAGATCCCGATCATTGTGTGCTTCTTCATGAATCCCGAACGCAAATCAATCTACTGTTTGGCCTCAACCTCATCCTGTCCGTCGATCCGTAATAAAAACTGACAGATTGTTTGTTATTAGTGTGCAACAGAGATGATCAAGCCAAAGTAATGCAAATTCTAACAAAAAATAAAATAAAAATTAACAGCCATAGAGAGAGAAACGAACAATAGCAGTATCTTTCCATGATTGAGGTTAATCCAGATGAGAGGTTGGTATTGTTTTAGTGATGAAAGTGTGTTAATGGTGATTGCTTTAAAGAATTGTGGGCACCTGGAACAAAGAAAGCGGGTTGAATGACGCGTGGTGGGTAACGTGGTGTTACCAAATAAAGCACAGGTTTACACGTAGAAGAAATAGAATGACAAATGACCAATATAAGCTTGGCATTAACAAAAATTACAAAACTGCCATAAAACACTGTTTAAATGAGTTGGTAAATTATTATTATGTAATACTGCAAACTAAAAGATATAATAAGCGGTAAATTATAAATTATTATATATTAATTTTAAAATCAAAGTTCATTTTTTAAGTGTCGTTTAAGGTTTAACCCTTTGTCTTTTCTTTAATAGTTTTGCTCGTTTTTTAGAAGTTAACTTTTAATGGTTTTAGCAATTTAGCATCTTAACTTTTGTTGTGATTTAATACCCTCAAATAATAGCACTACTTAAGTACTTTAAAATAAGGATACCATCCACTATTTGGTGGAGTGGTATGCGAAAATAAAGATAAGAGCTTGAGGCTATTTGGTCTCAAGTTTGAATCCGATCCAAAAGGGTTTTACTGCAGTGGGCTTTCGAGTGATAGATTTTTCCTTGAATTGGTAGCTTGGTGGACTTGGGCTACCCACTAGACAGTCATTTATCTAGTTTTAACCCACTGACAGTTCAGATAATATTTAGTTGCCCGTTCAAAAAAAATATATAAAGTTATTATTGTTATAACCATCAATATCAACTTAACATCACAAAGAAATGTGTCACATTTTCAAAATATGAAACATTAAATGAATATCTTTTACAAAGTCAATGCATAAAATACCCATGCATTCCCGTTTAATTTAAAAGCATCTATATATATATATAAAACAAAGGTGTTTTGCTGACGTGGCGTCCATTGGTTGATTCAAGGCCCTCTTGAAACTGCCACGTGGCATCCTAATTGAAAGGTTTTGGTGTTTTTCAATTATTTTGTTTTTTAATTAAAAAGAAATCAAAATACTGAAACCCTAAAATATCATCTTATTCATCTATTCATCATCTGCCTCCTCATTCTCTCTTCTCATTCTCTCACGTCTCTCTCTCTCACCTCTCAAATAATCCTCAGTTTTCCTAAACTCAAACCCTAGCTCCTCTCTCTCCCATATCTTCCATGATGCGGGTCTAAATAATCTCTCCCATTCAGTTTTCCATCTCCTCTTTGGACGGGTCGGGTTGGGTGTATGATTTCCAGGTTCGAGTCAAAACAGGTTCGAAGCAAGACGAGTTATGTTATATATTTTAACTGTAGAACTTAACTAATATTTAGTTTGCCTATGATTGATTCATATTGTTTTTGTAGAAGGGGTATCTAGGAAGGATCTTGAAGGGTCTTCGAAGAGGCGGTTTAGTCTCACTGGGGTCCTACGAGGTGGTTTATCAAGTTTCACTAGGTCCTGATGCAGACTTCGTATTGTTAGCAACTGAACTTGCAGCAACCTTTTGTAATAATTTAGTTTTGATAATGTTTGTATTAACAGGGATCATAGCCAATCATAGAGAGAGCCAAATATAGGTTACTGGAGATTCTGGTATTCTTCAGCTTTGGAGTCGAAGACTATAAGGATTTCAAAGGGGTGACTTTCAAGGTAATGCAGAGAATCCAATCCATCCTTTTACTCCCAAGCGTTTCAAGATCTACATCTGTGGCGAGAAACTCAATGGTTGAACTTCATGGTGAGTTTCTTGAATTTTATTTATTTTTTTTCGTTTAATTCAAGCATTTTCCATAAAACATCTTTAATCCGCAGTAAAACAAAGGAGATTGAACTACGTTATGAAATTAAAGCGAATGAAGCCAATGTATTTTATTATTCGATCTGATATCTCTGTCACTTAGATCTAAAGGCTTGAAGGAAGTAGATCTGAAGAGGATATTTGCACAGTTATGCCTTGCTGTCTATTTCTCTCATTCTCACTCACACTTCCGATCAATGATTTTAAAAAGGTATTTCAACCCTTCTTACTACATATTGTTTTTGAGAATTATTGCAATTTAGATTCAATTCACTAGGTGTGATTTAGTACGGTGTAATTTAATTTTCTTTGGCTTTTGCATTCAACTTTTTTAAAATTAGCAATAACATGATTAGAACATCTACTGAATTTCTGTAATTCCATCAATCGATCATTTATAATCACTATGGTTAGTTTTAACTATGTTGCACTTATATTTTGAACATGACGGGTATGTTTGTCACTAAAGCAATTAGATTGGCTAGACGGCTGAGTTTAAAGAATTAAAGTTACTCAGCATTAGTTTTTTAGGCTTATTCTAGGCTGGCAGTGGTTGTTTTCCACCCATATAAGGCTGAATAATACAGCCTGAAAGGGCTGGAAATACAATGGTTCAAACATTACCTCTTCTCATTCTCTCTCTCTCTCTCAATTATTCTTCTTCTTTTCCTTTAGAATACTACCCATCTTCTCTTAACCCTAATTCCAAATCCATTCTGCTGCCTCTACGATCTTCAATTCTGTCCCCTACAAACCTTCAAACATCTCAATACCTTCCTGCTGTAATTAATTGATTTGATACACACTATATACCCTCTCTGTATAACTCAATAAAGTCGAACAAACCCCACCGCCAAGCACTACGACGGCCACCGCACCACACCACCGCCGCCGACACCCACTATCGTCCGTACCCACCGCCTCCGCGTTCGCCGGGGGTTCCACCTTCTCGCTTGCAATCGATTCCAAAACCACAGCCATATCCTTGCTTCGATTATTATTATTATTATTGGTGGCAGGAGCCATATCCTTGCTTCGATTATTATTATTATTATTGGTGGCAGGAAGCAAGAGGTGACCTCCATGAAGAGGTAGTACCAGGATCTCTAAGCACACGAGCAGCTTTCCTAATCTGAGTCAACTCTTTCTTCAGATGCAGATTGCTGGGATCACCACTGTAACTACTGCTTCGATTATTATTATTATTATTGGTGGCAGACATTTTAAATTAGTGAGAAAGGTAGAGATAGATCTGACATAAAGCAGTCAAGAATTTCTTATACTATGATACACCTGCTTAAGTGAGGTGGTAATCATTGCTAAATTGCATCAATGTCTCTTTCTGCATATGATGTTAGTATTACAGTATTATGGGTTAATTGTATTGTGTTTCTATTTTAAAACAAAAATTGATATGTTAATTTAGGCGCAAAGGGTGAGACTTAGTTAGGTCTAAGTGCGAGGCGCTTAAGCATTAAACAATGAGGGCTTTTTAAGGCGGGGCGTATAGTATAGAATAAATAATATACAACTTTTAGGGGTTTAAGACATGCTTTAGGCTTATTTAGAGGTAGCTTAGGTTGATTACAATAGGTTTAGTTCATGTTATTGGGTTAAGATTATCTAGCTGTAGATTACTAGGCTTAAAATTGGGTTTGAAGTTGTGTTGTGAGCTGTGAGTTATGACTGTGATAGTATATTAGTTGAAATAAAAGAAAAGGTTGTGGGATGTGTGATGATTCTTTTAATATTTTGAGACGCTTCATATAATATGTCATGTATCCTTTATCGATTCGGCTAGGTTTTTAGTGTTTCTTCATGTTGAAGTATTAGGTGTTAGCATTGGATTTATAGGCTGTTTTAGGTTAGGTATTGAATATTGACATTAGAGTTATGCATTTCTTTAGCCTTTTATGATAGGTGCTAATGCTAGAGTTATACATTGTTTTAGGTTAGGTATTGAACATTGATATTAGAGTTATGCATTTATTTACACTTTATGATAGGTGTAAGAGTTATACATTATTTTAGGTTGGTATTCGCATTACAGGTATAGATGGTAATGGGATTTAATGGTACCGTATTAGCTTAAGTAATTGCTAAAATACTTAATGGATGTGATACTGTAATGGTGATGGTTGACTGTCGAATAGTTACTTGATGATTGTTATTGTAGGTATGCCATTGTTATTGATGTAGGCTTTGGTGACCGATGGTTAGTGGTGCTGAGGAATTGTAACTTGCGCCACATTTGCTTCATGGTTCAGGTCAGTGAACGCAAATGAGAATTATTGATCCGTATTATTAAATCATATTAAATTTTTCAACCCCGGGACCTTCCCGGGGTGATCGGCTAGTTTATATATATAAGGGTTATATATAATTCTATGTAATATCTCACTAAAGTGTTAGAAACTTTTAAAACTAACTTCTTCCCCTCTTTAGTCCAATTATTATTATATTATATATCAACAGACATCGCGTCGGTGCTACAGTACATTGGAGTGAAATGATTCTACAATAAGCAGCGAGAAAACAAAATATAGTTAAGCCATAGGCCTAATGATTATAATAAAATATTATAACAAGAGATGAACAATCAATTTGACCTCATAATTTTGTTACAATAACAATTTCTAAAAATTTTAACCATTTGTAACAAACTAATTTGTTTTGAAAAATATGATGAATATCTTTGTTCAAACTTTTATTAAACTTTAACTATAGAGGGTATTATTTTTTTTTTCAATCAGAAAACGTTATAGTAAATTATATATATCAATAAATATTGCGTCGGTGCTACAGTACGCCGGAGTGAAATGATTCCACAATAAGCGAGAAAACAAAATATGGTTCGACATACGCCCAATGAATATAATAAAATATTATAACAAGAGATCGAACAATCAATTGGACCTCATGATTTTGTTACAATAACAATTTCTAAAAATTTTAACGATTGTAACAAACTAATTTGTATTGGAAAATATGATGAATATCTTTGTTCAAACTTTTATTAAACTTTTAACTATAGATGGTATTAATTTTTTTTTAATCAGAAGACGTTGTAGTAAAATGGGATTATTTAGGAAAATAATACTTTAAGCAAAACCGAATTAAGATGAATACATTTGAACACATACTAATATAGGGTTAGGATCAAATACACGGTAAAAGAAAAATAGGAAGTCGTATTAAGGGTATCAGCGGACTTCAAATTGAACTCATTTAAGCGGCGTTGAAACCGTCTCATCGAACCATACGATGTTAGCATTAGGTATTCATTTTTTGGGGTTTTAGCTTGTAGTTTTTAGAATATACGTTATATCATTGTGTCTTTTATGTAGTATTGTGTCTTTTCCTAATTTTCATCATTGTGTCATTGTTTTAATTCATTGTGTCTTTTTTTCAGCATTGTGTTATATTTTTCGGCAGTGTGTAATATTTTGTTGCGCATTGTGTCATATTTCATGATCTATTGTGTTCTTTGTATCTTTCTCATTCTTCTCATTTTAATTACACTATATAGAATAACTTGACCACAAAACCAAAACAAATGAATGGACAAAACAATATGAATAATGATAATGTAAACAACAATTCATCAAACAATACATATGCAATAATCATTATTCCGATCCTCTAGTTAACATGACAAAGGTGTCATTTCGGGTTTATAAGTAATGGATTTAAATAATCCCAATTATTGATTATTAGTCAATAATAATCCCAACTACGAAAATAACCATTAACGATCCTAACTTTTAGACATTTTGCTCTCAATGGACCCCTCGTTAACTCACACTAACGCCGTTAGCTGAAACTCACAATTCTAGGCGATTTTTAACCGGGTTTGAAAGAGGGAATCAAGACGATGATATTGGTATGTTCAATTGCAGAAATGAGCATGGTTTGATGATTTAATCATCGGTTTCGGTCATCCCATCCGAGGAGAACATCAACCTACAACCAACGAACCATGCTTATTTCTACAATTGGACATAGTCCGACATACCAATATCATCGTCTCTATTCCCTCTTTCAAATCCCGTGAATAGTTGCCTAAAATTTTGAGTTTCAGCTAACAGCGTTAGTGTTAGTTAACAAAGAGTCCATTGAGAGCAAAATGTCTGAAAGTTAGAACTGCTAGTGGTTATTTTCATAGTTAGGACTGTTATTTACCAATAGTCAATAGTTGGGATTATTTAAATCCATTACTCCTTTATAATATGCATCATAATTCAATTTGATGTCAATCAGAACACCCGCTACAACGCGCGGGCATTCCCACTAGTTTCTGTTGAAGTCATAATGTAGCCAACGCTTATTAGTTGCTGGTAGTATAAAGAGGGAAAAAACTTCAAAAGCATACTAAAGTGGTCTTGATGTTAACATGTAACCTAATTTACCTATCAATAAGAAAGTGATAACACGCCCATAATTATATGATAACAATATATAGTACTACAGGCACAAATTTCCACTACTGTAACAGGCAAAACATGTTAAAAACAGTGTTCACTCAGAATCTGAACCATTAGAGTTGGAGCCATGTCGAACATTTCTCGTTTGTGCCTTTGATGGTTACATAGATGATTCACCTTCAAAAAAGATAACTTGGGCTTTGGCTAATCTCTCCTCCAGTTCCTCTGTGGTAAAATCATCGGTCCCACCAAGCTCATCGAATCCCACCTGCACATCATTTCAGAAAACATGAACCACTTATGTGATACGAATAGGAATACAAACACAAAGTGCTAGGCCTTTGATGAGACATACCACATAATCATCCACTTTCGCGTTTTTTATAAGAGCGATTGTTGGAAGAATAACAATCTTTAGCTTCTCGGCCAAGAACGGGCTTTTCTCTGCTTGAATCTTTATGAATCGGGTCTCGATGTGCTGCTTCGCCAATATGCTCAAGTGTTTGTCCACTACCTGTGATTAAGAACGCGCATCATGTGAAATTTCGTTTATCAAAATTCATTAATATTCCCGGCTTGGTTTAAAAAAGTGTGAGGCGCTCCGAGGCGTGAGGTGAGAGCTTCACGTATGTGAGGCGCCCAAGGTAAAAAAGAGTAAAAAATTATTTATACAAGTCAATACTACATATTCTACTTGTTAATCAATCCTAAAAACAATAACATAATTATAAACACACTTAAACACTTCATTAAACAACACATAGGGGTGTAAACGAGCCGAGCCGAGCCCGAGCCTGACTGGGCTCGGCTCGGGCTCGTTAAGGTTTTGTGAAGCTCGAGCTCAAGCTCGGCTCGGTTCGAGCCTACAATCTTGAGCTCGAGCTCGGCTCGGCTCGAGGTGATTTGAGAATCTCAAACGAGCTCAAAAGCTCGGCTCGAGCTCGCAAAAGCTCGGCTATAACTTAGGCTCGCGAGCACAATCGTTAAGGCTATAACTTAGGCTCGGCTGTAACTTAGGCTCGGGCTCGGGTTCGGGCTCTAGCTCGTTAAGGCTCGATTAGGCTCGCGAGCCCAATCGAGCTTTGTATCTAGGGCTCGAGCTCGGGCTCGATAACTAAACGAGCCATATTTCAGGCTCGGGCTCGTTAAGGCTCGGCTCGTTTGAGCTTTTTACCGAGCCGATCCCGAGCCACTACGTGTCATTTACACCCCTAGAAACACACTTAAAAAAACTTTAAAAAAAACCCTGATTTGGATTTTTGGCCCAAAAAACCCTAATTTTGACTGAGGCGGCGCCTTAGGCGCGCCTCACAGCGCTTCATGTAGTTTAGCGCCTCAGGCCAAAAAAAGCGCTTTCCTAGCGCCTCAAGCGCACTTGAGGCGCGCTTTTTTAAACCAAGATTCCCGGTAAAATAAACGCTGCCACACATACAAAATCTAGTATTCTGAACAAGTAGTGGAGGGAAGCTAACGCAAACCAGAAGTCTTGCTGGCTTCAAAACCAGAAGAAGAAAAAATCTCGATTTATTTGTGAGAATGGTAATAAGTAATGTTATTCATCAACGCTGCAAACAACAAAGTTGCATTCAACACTTGCTCCCTACAGCCCTTTATTTGTTCAGCCTTCTATATCCAAATTCCAAAACTCAACGAAAAAAGATAAGTGAGCCTTTAGTTAGGGTGTTTGATCATTGTCCCATCTAAAAGAATTTCATAGGTGAAACACACCCTTGATCTTCAGAGTGTGCGCTAGAGGATTGTGGGAGCGCCATTATCGGGTCAGTCTGTATATATACTATAAGCTTTTCTACATGAAACATAATTACCCATAATAGAACAAATTGTTGGATAAGAACCCAAGTGGAAACTTGTAGTAAGCAATAAGCACCAGATATTCAACTTCTGTTCCACAACCACCCTTATTCATAGTTTTAGAAACTAGAAAGAACATAACTTAGATATTTATTTAACTTTTTAGATTATTCCTTGTAGGTTTCTATCATCACGTAACCAAAAATTAGATATAGATAACTCTATATATGATTTAGTACACAAATAACCTCTAAGTAGAGCCTAAAGGCTATATGCAAAACCTCCTGATACACAACCTGCCCAGGTAAAAGAGACGCGCTTCATGCCTGCACCTAAAGCGTTTTTTTACCTGCGCCTCATGCCCTCATGTACGCTATCGCCTCAACCAGAAGTGTAGAGCCTTGCTCCTTGGGTGTGCTTTTATTCATCACAACTTAGAAGGGCTTCAATTTAGTGATTGTACAAGGAATTGAACCTCATTTCCACTAATATAACATAGCCTAAAGGGATTAAAGACATCCCCAAACAGGAACTTTTCTTCAAGTTAAACACTTCTAACTATGATGGTCTAGTTAGTTTTTGTATGAACAATAACATTTCTTACGGGGTTTGCAGAGATAACTTGGTATATCTACTATACGACCATTGACTAAAATATGTCTATGGTTCGGTTCAAGCGAAGGCTATAATTACAGTTCAGATAGACTTCCTAGCGTATGGAATACGGAATGGATTCCCCCGTCACCATACCCAAGATTCCTTTATCAAACATTTAAACCCCCATTATCAAAGTAAATTTTTCGTCTTACTTAACAACACATACATGAAAATCACATGTTAGTCAACAGTCAACCCTAACCCAAAGTACTTTGGAGCCAAAAAAGCCTGCTTAAAATGACTATAACTAACCAATGTTGTCAAAAGCGTGCCTAGGCCTTGAGGCGTAACAAGTGGGCTGCAACTGGTGAGTGGTGAGGTGTGCTTTTAGGCGCGAAGGCGCAAATTCAGGCTAAACTCCGGTTCAAATTCGTCTGAAACAACCTAAACTAGCCCTCAACAAGCCTAAACAACGAAAAACTTCCTAAACTAGCCCTCAACAAGCCTAAACAAGCCTAAACAAGCCTAAAACTTCCTAAACTGGCCCTAAAAAGCCTAAAACATCTCTAAAACCCATAAAAATGTATTTTTTACTATGCGCCTAATTTAAAAAAGCCCTCGTTTCTTAACGCCTAGTGCCTAGGCTTCGAGCTCTGCCTATGCGCCTAGGCGCTATGACAACATAGTAACTAACAACTAAATCCTACTGCAGTGTTCATTGTTGCAATTCACAAAACCTGAATTCAAAAACTGAGAAGCACAACGTCATTTAGACCCTAAATCGAATTACATTTGTGACAAACAGCTTCTGCAGGACTCATAGGCTCTCACCAGTCACCATAGTAAGTGAGCCTAGGCACAAGTAAACCTAAAAGTGTAGGTAATGCGCAAAAGGGATCTAAACCCAGCCCTGATGTGGCTGCTCCCGCCACTGAAAAAGGCACACTGAGAATCAGCTTAAGGCGCCGGTGAGGCGCGCGCTTCATGTACAGGGAGAGGTTTCGTGCATTAGGAAGTTGTACAATATCCTTCTAGGCTGCACATGTAGGTAATTTATATATTAAATCATATATAATATAAAGCTTAATTACAGAATTATAGCTAAATTTTGGGTAGCAAATTGTAAAAACTTAAAGAGGCATACAACAAAACATTACAAAAACACCTCGCGCCTCACGTACAAAGAAGAGTGCACCTAGGTTTTAGATGGCTTTCTAAAACCAATCTTTACCATAGCTAAACTCACTTCTTGCCCCTAAATCACTAATTATATATCTTTACAACAAATTAACCTACTCCTAAATACTCACACATTTGAACTGCACCTCTCTAGGATAGAAGGCTAGACACCTTACCACCACTACCACTAAGTATATGATAATATGACTGTAATTCTCCATATCACTATCGACTACGATACTCTTAGCCTACCCCTCAACTTTCCTGGCGAAATGAAAAAAAAAGGATTTCCGCTATGCATCCCATATCACCGAGCAAATATTAGGATATCACTGAGCAAAGGTTGTCTAGCACAAAAGCTAATTGGATTTTAGGTTAGGGTTTAGTTACTAATTTCAGTTGTTAAATTAATGTACGGTAAAAACTATAATTTATCAACATTCAAATCACAAAACATAATAATAATAATAATAATAATAATAATAATAATAACAACAACAACAACAACAACAGTATAATTACCTTGCAGGGCCAATTCTCTCTATAAAAATGACAAACAACACGATCACTAGCCTTAACAATCGAAAAGAAATCCTTCTCTGAAAATATCTCAGTATACTCTCCATGACCAAGATTAATCCAACGGCTACGCTTCTCCGCCATCTTCTTCATCTGTTGCAGTCTTCTCTCCCTCAGCACCTCAATATCATCCAGATCTAGCTTCTCTAATGCCGCTATTTCATCGTCTATCTTTTCCTCTACAGCCTTTGCTACCGTCAGCACTTGTTGTTCCAAGATCTGTAACATTTATTTAACAATTATTAACACTGATTGCAAAACTGATTAATAATAATAATATTATTATTGTTAGATATTTATATATACCTCTTGAACTTTGTGTTCCATTTGAATTGGTTTTGATCGATTGGAGAGTGTGATGTGAATTGAATTGAAGATTTAAGATCTGGTGAAAAGTGTTATGTGTGACTGACTCTGTGTGTTTGAATTTGCGATTGGTGTGATGGTTATTGGTTATTGGATATTTGGGCCGGGTTAGATTTGGTTAAGAGAGTGGGCTTTTATTTATGTATGGGCCTGGTTTAGAAATAGGTTTTTTTTTGTTCGATTAAAGTAGGGGTGCAAACGAGCCGAGCCCGAGCCCGAGCTCAAGCTCAATTAACTTATAAGTGCTCGAGCTCAAGCTTAGCTCGTTGGCAATTTCTCAAGCTTGAGCTCGGCTCATTTATTATCAGTTAGTTATATATTAAATAAAATTAATATAAATAATGGTTCCTTTAGGCTCGTGAGCTCGATAAGTGAAGCTCGAGCTCGGGGCTCGTTTACTAAACAACTTTAAAAGAGTGGTAAATAACATTAAATATTAAAAAAAAAACTAATATTACACTAGGCTCGATAAGGCTCGACGAGCCTAACGAGCTTCACATGCCAGGCTCGAGATCGGGCTCGATAAATAAACGAGCTCTATTTTAGGCTCAAGCTCGGTTCGAGCCCTGCAGATGATTTGACCGACCCTGCTCCTCCTACGACATTTGCACATTTAGATCGATAAGGCTCGGTTCGTTTCGAGCTTTTTACTGAGCCGAGCTCGAATAGCTTGGCTCGTTTGCACCCCTAGATTAAAGGATTCATTTCGTTTATAATTTTAATAACATAGATAAACTTGTAATAACAGTAAGCATTTGGAAAGGTATTAGGTGACCATCAGGGTGAACGGGGGTGTAACCAAAAATAAAAATCGGGAAGTTATAAACCATTAGGGAGGGAAATGTTCAAACCGGTTTCTAACAAAAAAAACGGTTTTTTGACATGTTTTTTCAAATCGGGTCAAGTCCAAACCGGTTTTCATAGCTTGGTTTTTTTTGTTCACTTCTAGCTACAAGTTCAAGCGGGAAGGGAAGAAGGATGGCCCAGTATGGGTAGGAATATTGTCGTAGACGTTGGTTAATGGCCAAAATCCACTTGGTTGTGATGTAACTGTCACGTACCCCATAACAGTTGTTGACCGTTGAATTAAAAAGTCAACAACAAAATTTGATCAACTACGATAAATTCGGGCTCTTTCTTGTTGAAGGATTTTAGATTTTTAGGTGTGGGATTGGTATGATAATTATTGGATATTTTGACTGTGCTAGTTTTAATTAATTGAGTGAGCTAATGCACTATAATATAACTCACGTATGGGCCTAGTCCAATAAGAGAGAATATTGCTTTGGCCCGGATAACCTATAATTGCAAATCTTTGTTCTGAAAGAGGTGAACATTTCAGTTTTTTTTAGGAACCCCAATCGGCTTGAAACCGATTTTTCCGGTGGTCATTTTTTTCCAAACTGGTTTTCGGCTTGTAACCAGTTTGGTTTTGCCCCGGTTTGATCCGTTTGAGATACCGGTTTTGATTTCAGTTTGTGAACCAATTCTTGTACGCGCTTTTATTAAAGCAAGCCTAAAATGCTTATTTTCATAAAATTCAACTTTTATTGATCTTTATAGCTTTATTAAGTGGTATGGGTATATGTCCACCAAAATAAAATTATTTTGGCGCCGTTGCCGGGGAGTCGTGCGCAAAGTGTTTATTTTTCTTAGTTTAATTAAAAATTCCAAAAAAGCCAAAAATATTTATTTTCTGTTTGTTTAGTATATTGTTCAGTATTACGCTCGGTTTTCTTGTTTGTTTTGTGCAGGTAACTCTTCAGTTGCATGCATCATACAAGACACTCGGGGAAGTCATCTCCGTTAGTGTTCGATCCAGAGGTTGAGAAAACAGCTCGGCAGAACCGAGTACTTCATAGAGAGAAAAAAAATCTTACACTCACCAGTTTCGCAATTCAAATCTATGGAGAACATTGACTTAACCACTGAACCAATGTCCCAACCACAGTTTTCACTCTTTTAGAACCATCCATCACCCAATACCTTCCACACTTCTGAACCGCCACCACAATCCAGTTCCCAATCATCACAATTTCCACCATACCCGAAATATGATAGCCTTCCACCATCACATTCACAAACATCATCTTTACCACAACCACCTACAACTCAATCTTCTCCAATAACCTCTCTCCCAAACTTTGAGAGATTTAATCCACAACAAGGACAATCTTCAGCACAAGAACCAATTTTCACCTAAAAACCTGTGACCAGTCACTCTTCACCTTATGTAAGAGTGATTTCTGATGATAACGCCCTAAACCAGACTGATACACAATTCCCATAAACTTCCACAACTCAATATCCATCATTTCAGCCACCATCATTTAGCTTCAGTCAAAGAATGAATCAAGGTAACTACGAGTAGGATGATGGAGATTTGGATGGGGATGAAGGAGATCATGGGACATATCAGTTGGAGAGGCCACAAAATTTGAATCATCAAAGGTACCCTCAGTTTAATCCTGTACCTCAAGGGTATCAAACATTCCCAAAAGTTCCAGTTCACCTAACACCTAGATAGCAACCAGCAGTGAATCGACCCTTGAAATCTAACCCAAGGAATGCAATACCACTAGCTAATAATCAAGCTGGCATTCCCATGAGGTTTGAGAGAGGCCCGGTGAGAGGTATTGAAAGCCACTTCAGACCTGCTATTATTCATAACCCATTAGCAGTGGTCATTCCACAACTGCATGGTAGGTCATTTGAAGTGAGGTCACAGGCAATTCAGAGTTTGCCTAAGTATCATGGGTTAGTGACTGAGGAACCATACATGCATCTTGGGGCCTATGATGCAAAATGCAACACCATCGGGGGACAAGGGTTAACACAATATGAAGTGAAGTTGGTCCTCTTTCAATTTACTCTAGAGGATAAAGCACAACAAATGGTTCCAATCATTACCTTCAGCTTCTATCCGCACTTGGTTGGAAATGCAACAACAATTTCTTGATAAGTTCTACACAAGTCAGCGAACCAATGATGCAAGAAAGAACATCAGGAATTTCTCTCAACAGCCTGGTGAGTTACTTCACGAAGCACTCACCCGATTCAAGATGATGATCAACAATTTCCGCATCATGACATCCAACTGTGGGAGTTGATCAACTCTTTTTATGAGGGACTACACTATAAGGACCAAGGTGCATTAGATTCTATTTCAAATGGTACATTTGGCACTAATGATGAATAGGTTGATTGGGAATACCTTGAGAGGAGAGCTGAGACAACGAAGAGGAAGGCATAGTCTTCGAGAAGGTCAAGGCAAGCAACGGTCAAAGCTGCAAGTGGGGGTAGTACGGGTGATGCTGAGAGGTTAGCTAGGTTAGAGTATCAAGTAGCTAACTTAGGGATTAGTGGTCAACCCATGTGTGGGCATTGTGGGGATTTAGGGCACATAGCTGATAGTTGTCCAAGTATAGTTGGTGGGATGGAAGAGGTGAACCAGGTACAAGGGGGAAATAGGAATTGGTCGAACATGAACTCGAATACTTATCACCCAGGTCTTAGAATTCACCCAAATTTTAGTTATGGAGGCAGTGGTGGGGGTTACCAAAAGGGTGGTCAGTCTTTTGGGACATCAGGTAGTGAGATTGGTCAGGTGATGAACATGTTGAAGATGATTCAACAGGATTTGCAAGCCATTAAGCAGAAAGGTGAGGTACGTGATAAAACTGTTCAGGCTTTAACTACGCAGGTTGGGCAGTTAGCTGGAGATGTGGCAGAGCTGAAGAAGGAAAACGGGAAGCTACCAAGTGATACTTAGGTTAATCCGGCACATCAATCGTCATCAAATACAAGGAATGTGCGAATCAATGCGGTAAGTTTTCTGCCTAATTCTATAGAGTGTGAAGGTGATCAGGATCTGATTTACAAACAACCCATAAAAATTCAAAAAAAAAAAAAAAAAAATTTGTGAATAATTTTTGAGTGAAAATTCCACTATAATGGGGTCGATGTTGATGGTGGGAGCATTTAGAACTCTAGAGCTTTCATTTGAAATGGTAAGTACATTCGTAAATTCTCCACGGCCCATGGAAAAGTTTCCTCCACGGCCAGTGGAGACTTCCATTGGCAATGATTTGTTATTTATATAAAATGTTTTTTTTGGATGTTTTCTTTTTTTGTTATTTATATACCCCAGGACGTGGAGGCTTTAACATGTCGTCGTTTATGAATTTTAATGTGGCATGGTATTATCATTAATGAGAGCAAACACTTCCATTTCACATCTTTAACCCATCTTAAACACGCACATCTCTTTTTCACAACCCTCACTCACTACCAATTTTTAAGAGAGATGGACGAGATGGAGGTTAACAGATGATGAGACGAGTCAGTTCAACTTCGAAAAGTATATATAATATTCAGTCTGCTATTGATGTATTGAGACGAGTCAGTTCAACTTCGAAAAGTATATATATAATATTCAGTCTGCTATTGATGTATTAAGATGAGTCAGTTCAACTTCGAAAAGTATATATAATATTGAGTCTGTTATTGACGTATTGAGACGAGTCAGTTCAACTTCGTATGTTACTGTTTTATCATGTATACCGAATTATTAAGCAGAAAAAAATTGTTGTATACGTGAATTTATATTTATGATAAGAAATGAAAATTTTTTTTTTATAAAAAACACAAATATCAAGCTTCAAATACATAAAACAAACTTAAAAAACTAAAAAACAAATCTTTGCCAGCCAATGATTACTAATCATTGCCAATGATTACTAATAATCATTGCCAATGATTACTAATCATTGCAGGGGGCTACCATGGCCTGTGGAGGCCTCCACGGCCAGTGGAGCCCTCCACGACCCGTGGAGGGGGATGTCCAGTGGTTTTCTACTTTTTTGCTCCCCACGGCCAGTGGAGAACTCCACGGCCCGTGATTTTCTATTTTTTTTGCTCTCCACGACCGGTGAAGACCTCCACAGCCCGTGAAGGAAATTTCCAAATAAAAAATACCCCATGTATATGCGCATCATCGATCTTGTTGCAGTTGGATCATATTTGGTTATATGCATGGATTTTTGTAGTTATCGTATGCTATATTATTAGGTAACTCAGACTTCACAGCTCACATGACCTGAAACATGATGTACTCCCCATTTACATGTCGAGTTTTTTCCCATAGTAGTGTTGATGGAAAAAATATTTACCAAAATAGTGTTGTTTCAATAATATTTACCAAAATAGTGTTTTATCTCATTTTATTAGTATCTCTCTCCTAATCTCATTAAATGACTTTATTTTATTAAATAATAATTATCAACCTAATATTTTTTATAGTAACTTAAATTATCAACCCCACTCAATGCCGTGCAATGTCTGAGATAATAGTTGACAATTAATAAATAAGTTATTACTTTTTAAAATGTGTAAAGATTAATGTGTAATCACTTATGTTCTAGTATATATTAACAACGAACTATAGCAAACAAAAAAATAACAATATATATAAATATTTATAAGCTAAGAGAAACATGTTTTTTTTTTTATAAAAAAACATTAAATTATGTAATTCGATTTCAAATAATTGGGCAGGTGGCGGCGCAGCTTGTTGCTCGCCTACCTGCTATTCTTATGTAATTTGCCCATTTTGTTGAAATGAAAATAAACTTTATTTGGGTAAAAAAAAAAGAAAAAATAAATTCAAAGCCAAATTCGGAATTTGGTAGGATAATCATCCATTTTGGCTTTTTTTTTAATTAACCAACTCACTATTTTTTTTTTCTTTTTTTTTTCTCAATCAACTCGTTATGATGTTTTCCATCTTGTCACGTGTAAGTAAATTTACATGGATTGATTAAAATCAGTATTTGAACATGTTATTCAAATTTGCTTTGGTGCAAACATTAGGGTATTTGAGTCCTATGTAGATAATGAACACTACTAAATTCAAATAACTAAACCTCACAAAGCTCATATACGTAAAGTTTTTTTTTTCTTCTTCTCAATTAACTCATTATAATCCTTTCAATCTTATTACAAGTCGTAAAGTTTATTTGAATACATGGGACTCAAATATTTTCCATCTTGTTATTTGAATCTAGTAGTGTTCATTATCTACATAGGACTCAAATACCCTAGTGTTTGTACCAAAGCAAATTTTAATAATATGTTCAAATACTGATTTTAATCAATCCATGTAAATTTACTGACACATAACAAGATGGAAAAGATCATAACGAGTTGATTGAGAAAAAAAGTACTGAGTTAATTAGTTAAAAAAAGCCAAAATGGTTTATTATCCTACCAAATTCCAAATTTGGCATTAATTGAATTCAACGAATTCCGAACCTGCAAATCAAATTACATAATTATAATTTATGTTTTTTATAAAATAAGACATGTTTTTTAGCTTATAATATATTGTTATTTTTTTGTTTACTATAGTTCGTTGATCATATATAGTAGAACATAAGTAATTACACATTTTAAAAAGTAACAACTTATTTAGTAATTTTCAAATATGATCTCAGACATTTCACGATATTGAGTGGGGTTGATAATTTAAATTCCTATAAAAAAATATTAGGTTGATGATTATATTGTTATTTTTTTGTTTACTATAGTTCGTTGATCATATATAGTAGAACATAAGTAATTACACATTTTAAAAAGTAACAACTTATTTAGTAATTTTCAAATATGATCTCAGACATTTCACGATATTGAGTGGGGTTGATAATTTAAATTCCTATAAAAAAATATTAGGTTGATAATTATTATTTAATAAAATGAAGTCATTTAATGAGATTAGGAGAGAGATACTAATAAAATGAGATAAAACACTATTTTGGTAAATATTATTGAAACAACACTATTTTGGTAAATATTTTTTCCACCAACACTACTATGGGAAAAAACTCTTTACATGTCATTGTATATTCTTCTATTTTGTTTTTAAAAGTATGTACTATGAGGCACGTGTCCTATGAATTCAACTACAGCATGCCATGAGTCCTCCATATTATCACAAGGCACAATTATCAAACATTATCTCACCATTACCGCCACAGCCTAAAAAATGAACCCACCGGAGCAACAACGACCCAGCTTCGTATTGAACCTCTTACACCCTCTCTTTAGCCGATCAGCTGGTAAACAAGCACCAACCAGCATCAGCATGGTTTTAAAGAAATTAGTGATGGGTTTGGTGGGTGTTGCCTACATGTTCTTGGCTTTGTTGACGATGTTGCTCGTGTCGGCCGTGATGGGTGTCGGGTTGGTTCGGTTTTTGGTCGAAGAGCCCGTGCATCTTCGGGAAAGATTGTACTTTGATTATAGAAATGCTCATCCTTCAGCTGTTTTGGATTTTGGTGTTGAGGAGTATGATAAGCTTGTGAAGAACGTCCCCGTTGGTCATTCTTGTAATGTTCGTTTGGTTTTTGTTATGCCCGAATCCGATTATAATCAACAAATTGGGATGTTTCAGGTATGCACCATTAGTCACATATCAAGTAATAATGATATTAATTATTAGTCTTTATTTATTACACTAATATGCTCGTGGCTAATCCGCTACAATTTTTTTTGAACGGCGACTTTCTTTGTATTTGGCCACCTTTTTTGTGTTTGGTCACCGCACTCTCAAAATTGAAGTGCCCCATTGCACCATTTTGGTCAGACTAGGTTGTCTTAACCGGGCCATGCTAGTTTCAAAGTTTGGCTTGGGTATCCCTCGGAAACTATACTGTCGGCTGCCACTTGACAGTTGTTGTGCATGACTCTCTAGCGTAACACACAATAACACCCAGTGGGACAAAAACCCGCATGGGCTCGGAATTCAAACTGGCAATTTTACAAGGCTTAGCTCAAATCTTGCATTGCCTCAATCCACTAAAAGTGACGCAAGTAGGATTGAATTTGGGTTGACTAAATCCAGTTGATGGATCTTACCAAAGGATTATATGTATTTACTTAATTTACTCTTTAATTAGTTTCTGCTTATGCATTTTGTTATTTATTTACTCTTAATAAAAGTATAAAACAAGTAATTTATTTTTGTAATTATAACTCAAATAAATGAAAATATAATTAAAAGATGAGCACTGATAAAAAAAGATTTGAGATAATTATGAAAATTTGTTTATTTAAAAGTTTTAATAATAATGAAATAAAGATATAATAACTAAAAATAGAAGTAACCTTGATTTGCTCTTTAGGTAGTTGCAGAGTATTTGTCATTGAACGGGGAAGTTATAAATTAACCGTGCCTAAAAAATGATTTATTTTTTAAGTTTATGGTGAAATCTAACTAAAAATAACGGTGTGGTTTATTTTTTAGGTAGTTGCAGAGTCTTTATCTTTGAAAGGGGATGTGATAACCAGTTCGAGTCGCCCATGCATGCTACGGTTCCGAAGTCAACCGGTTCGACTGATGCAAACATTCTTCATGGCTGCACCATTGCTGTTAGGGATCACAAGCGAGATCCAAACAGTCAACGTACCGCTCCTAAAATACAAGGAGCGTTACTACCACCGAACACAGTTCATCAAGATTTCATTAGTTCCAAGGGCGGGGACGCCCTTTCTTCCACAAATGTACGAAGCAAACCTAATCGTGAGCTCAGAACTACCATGGATGAAACGACTTGTTCGCAATTGGAAGTGGACGTTTAGTGTTTGGACATCTTTATACATTTTCCTCATGCAGCTCTTGGTAATGATATGTTTCTTTAGATCAACGTTGTTCTCGACCGCCCTGACAAATGTCTCGGACTATCAAAAAGTGGAGGGGTCCGAAGATATGGGCGATGGTCTACCACAAGTGGCGGTTGGCGCTGGAGGTAGACGGACTTCAGATATTCTTAAACAATGGAGAGAAAATAGAGGCAAGAGGAAGGCAATGGTGTACGGTGAAGGGTCAGATGCAACTAGCATGAGCGTAACCAGAGACGATGACGCGGTTGCAACTACTACTACTGAGGAGGTTGGGGACTCGGAGTCCATTTGTCAATGAGGTGTGTTTGAAAGCAGCAAGTTAAACTTGTGGGATATTTTCATACGGTGTTGAATATATAATTAATGTTGTTTGATAAGTTTGTATTTCTTTTAAATTGCGGTGTGCACAAGTCTCTGTGTTCGAGTATAAAATTTGTTTAACAGTTATAAGTTATGAGGTAAATCAACTTTATCTTAAGTTATGAGTTTGTGTAAGTAACGTTTGTCAAATAGTTTTGTAGTTTTAGTTTTTTAGGTAAAACAAGCTAACCTTAATTATCAAAAACAGATTTGACGTTGGGTCAAGTGAATCAAGCTTATTGAAATCATGGATTGAGTTTGATGTAAAATTGTAAATCAAGTTAATTGAGAACACAGCATGGGTTTGATGTGAACCAAGGTTTGAGTTTGGGTCAAATAACCAAACAACAAAAATTAGAGTTTGATGTAAACGAAGGTTTTGAGTTTGGAGGAAAATCACTAAACTAGATTTCTTAATTTACAAAGTAAACAAAAATAGCCACATCTAGTATGGTGGTTTTCATTCAGTGTTTTGAAACCCGGACCGGACCGGCCGGTCAAACCAGTTGGAACGGGATCCTGGGCCTAAGCCGGTCCGGGTCAAGGCATTAGACCGCGTGTGCAGTGAACCGGTAGTTGGGCCGAAAAACCGGAGGTCAGACCAGTGAATCGGTGTAAAAATGGTCGGACCAGTCTTCTTTCTGATTAGCATTTCAGGTTTGTGATGGCAACTGGTCGGGTTCTTTCTGACGAGCATATCCATTGGTATTGGTTATGCCGGAGAAACGAAGTACGGAAGAGAGAGATACATGAAGGTGGCTGTGTCGGTAGTGAACGTGGACGAAGGAGCCGAAGCTTCACGCTGGAGATATAGTCGTGCCAAGTCATGCCGGTAGCCAACGTTTTCATCATAGCTGTCTATATATGAGACTTGATAGAAGGTTTTTGAGTTGGAGAAAATAAAACAGGTGAGAGATATAATGATATATGAATATCAAAACCAAAAGCCAAATTGAGATCCAATTCACGTCCACAAAGCACCTTGGGAATACCAAAATTAAATATATTTTCATTTTTTTTATTAATTGGTTATCTAGTTTTATATATGGAGTTAGGCTATGAATATTATTAAATTATACATTTTTCTATATATTTTAAAATATATATTTACGTTACCCGGTTCTTAAATCCGGTTGAACCGGTCAGACCAGTGAACCGGTAAGGTTTCCGGTTTGATGTCCGGTCTGGTTTTAAAGACATTGGTCTGATGCCTATCGAGCCTCTTGCCACAGTTTGAGGTAAATCATTGTTGCTACAACAAATATTGAGCCGACGTTAGTGCAGAGTCTCAAAAGGGGTACAAGGGTTGAAGGGTTTAATTTTGCCAAACGCATGTCGTGATGTCCTCTACGTTGTTAAACGTAGAAGGAGGTTCAAAAGTTTTAATGTTTCGATTGTTATGATTCTGGTTTGAGGTGAAACTTAAAGTCAGAACGTTGTTAATAACTTCAAGTGAAGTGTTATGTGGTTTGGATAATCATTCACACGTGAAGTATAAAGAGAATAGAAGAGTGTAAGTGTGGAATGGTGTAAGTGAATGATCAGATCATTGATAGAGTGATATGATTTTATAGAAAGGGAATCTTCTATTTTGGGCAATGATAAACTCTTGGTCCTTGTAACAACTTAGGGACTAACCACTTTAGTCGATAAGGCTTTAAACCTGCGGTCTATAAGATGCAGCTTCTTCGCATGCAGAGTGTGGACAGCTGGGGGTTTTGACCGAGAAAGAAGATGACAAGACAAGTCATGTGTTTTGTTATTTGTGTTCAGTACGTTGTTGCCTTTTGAACCTTTGTGCCTTTCAACCTCTCAAGCTAGTTTATGCAATATAATTGATTTATTTAATCCTAAACTACCCACGTCATCAGCCCCCCAAGTCAGAGGTGTTTGTGGCGTAGCTCAAAGGCTTCTGACTTTTTACTCATCTTGTAGACGTTAAAAGGTTCGAGGGTTAAAGGCTTTGCTTTATTCAGGCGGTTACACCTCTGGATTTGAATTTTGAAGTGACCCCTGATGTGACAAGTGTCAGTCTTAGCAGGGACGGTTATTAATATTGTCCATCATTATGTCTATATGTTACATATAATATTATAACTTCTTTTTACACTTACACTTTTTTAATTCTACAACTTCATATCATTTTCCATCTCTCTTAGGGTTTCATTTCCCCTGCTTCAATCATATTATTTTCTTCTTTTCTTTGTTTCATCTGATCATCCCTCGAAGCTTAATGGATGCCAAAAAGAACATTGCAGTTAGTTTCTCCTCTCTTACTCAAGAAGAGGATGAGGCTTTCTGTTTCGAATGGGGTATTGACCTTTGTTTTAACCCTGTTGCTCCTAGAGTTAATGAGTCTATTTATCGATGTCTGAATGGTTCGATTGCTTTATATTGTCGACATTTTGAGTTTTCCAATCTTCATCATCCATTTTCTAGGTATGGGGTCTTATCACAGTGCTTCAATGGGAACATGGACTTTGTAACATTAATATGATATAAGTTAAAACCCAACCATGTGACGTGTTTTTATTTTATAAACCTTATCATATTATTATATCGTAGTGCTCCTAGTAGCAACCATGAAATTAGAACATGCAAATAGGATAAGGTTTTGAACTAATAAAATAGAAAATGCCCAATTGTTACAGATCTCCAACTTACTACATTTTGTAGGTAAACTCCTCATTTCTCATTCCCCAAATAAATAGAAAAGCCACTCACGATCACTATTTCAACGTCTCTCCCAGGCTGTTATCAGGGCAGAAGTGTCCATCCATTCTTTTGGCACAAGCTTGCCTATCAACTTAAGCAAACTTATGTCTAGTGAACCAGCTGCAATTTGATCTATCAACATGGATAAAGTTGTAGCATCAAGTGAATAATTTCTTCCTGCCATTTTCTGTAAAAGCGTCTCTACATCATCGTAATTCTGGTTTTTAAGACATCCTTGGAGAAGAACCCTGTAAGTAACATTATTAGGCAGACATCCAATCTCATCCATTTTGAGAAACAAGTCTTTTGCTTCCTTTAGCTGACCCAAATTAGTCTTTTTGGCATCATAGACATATGCAAATCTTTGTTTTGTAAATTACCTAAAATCTAAGGGTAGATATGAAAATATAAATTAAAAAGTTTAACTTAATTGCACATTATAATCTTTACATTGCCTTCTTTTTGTAACCGCTACTTGATTTACATTAATCATTCAAGCATTCTAACTTTTCAGTTTACTAACTCATGCTTTAAAACAAAACAAAAAATGATTCCAACAATGATTTAAGACAAATAAATCATAAACTTTAAGCATTCTAGAATAGTCAAAATAAATCTAATTTCCAAGCTTCCATCTTTGTCTGGTCTAGATTGAGAGCCAAATCCTTTTTAGTCGATTTCAAGAGGTAATTTCTTCATCAACACTTAATTCCATTGATTGCCTCAGTGTTTTTCATTTCTTGATTTCGATCGTCATCAGTAGGAAGAAGATGAGGAACGACTTTAAGCCGTGACGGACTGTTGATTCCGACAAAGATAAGAACAGAACCGCCGCCGCCAACTCCACCGGTGAGGAGTAGGAGGAAGATGTGGTTTGTTTTTTGGTCGTCAACTTAAGAGGTCAGTATGTTCTTACAGAGGAGAATCATCATCATCATCATCATCATTATTATTATTATTATTATTATTATTATTATTATTATTATTATTATTATTATTATTATTTCCCTCTATTTCTAAGGTTTTTATTTTCTCATATTTATTCCGATCTTTTTCATGTTATACATCTCTATGTTCTGGATTTGCTTTTAATTGTTATGATTTGATTTGATTTGTTTCAGGCCGATGCACTCCGTGAGAGATTCGATGCCAACAAGAACATGGTGAGTTTCTATTGCATTCTGTAAAACCCTAATAACTGTTTCTTTTTATATTAAAATATCTTTGATTTGGAAAAAAGTTACTGTTGTTTTGCAAACAGATATTTCTTTAAGTATTTTAGGTAGAATGTTGACTCTAAGTTTATTGGTTAAAAAGGGCGTTTAGGCGTGCCTTATGTGCAATGCGCAGGCTTTATTGCTTTTGACTAGGTGATGTGCACAAGTACATAAGGTGCGTTTCTTGTATGGGGAAGGTTTTGTGCATCAGGATGTTGTATGCCATTTTTGGTTGTAAATTTATGTTATTTGTATATTAAATAATATATAAAACTTAGTGATAGCTATATTTTGGGTAGATGATGTTAAAAAACTATGATGAAAAAAATGAAAAATAAGAGAAAGTTATATAAATAAGTAAGCCTCGCGTACGGAAAGTGGTGTGCTTTTGTATTTTGTGCCTCGCCTCAAGAGCCTGTCGCCTTGGTGCGCCTCACGCTTGTTAAAACCAATACCCTAATTTGAAAAGCATTCTCTTAAATACAGTTCAGTTGTCTATTGAAAGTTTAAATTTGTCATTAACTCTACTCTAGATATGAGCTACGATGGTTATTGATCTCATTCACCATCTTTCAACTGCAAATTCTGTTTGGACCTTGTTGCAATAACTATGAGTGTTTTTCTATGGTTCTATGACTATTCATGTTCATGTTACTTCTTAGAATGTTTATGGTAATTTTCAAGTCTTATAAAGTTAAAATGCATATCAACTTTGAAGTTACAAGTATATTTTGACTTCTCAAGCACTGAATGGTGCTTACTTTTAATTGGTTGTTGTAGCACATTGCAACATTTGATGTTACACATCTTATTGCTGGCTAAATTATGATGGTTTGATCACTATCTAACTAACTAACGAACAGGAAAGAGTATCGCATTGAAAATTGTTGCCCCTGCAGCAACGCGCGGGTTCCCCACTAGAACAATAAGATGTGTAACATGTGTAAGTTGGAAAACACAACTAATGGTTTGCATAACGTCACTTATAAATTTAATTGCTTAAAGTACAAACATTTGATGCATTCGTTTGAGGGTAAATCAGTCTTTTTACTTAGGTGGATAGAGGTTTAATGTTGCTCTTATAAACGGGGATACAAAGGAGTATAGATAATAAATACATGAAAACTGAGTTGAAAGGTATTATACATTTCATCACCGACTCTAAAATGTGCTCCTCGATTTGATTTCTCATCAACAATCATTTCAGTCGGTTTCATTCTCATCTCCCCTACTACCGCCATAACCCACTTTATATAAGTGTATTCATTCGTAAACGCTAAACAAAAGCAACCAACCAACCCCCATGTGTTTTTAGTCGTCAAATATCACAATAACATTTCCCTCTGTTCGATCACAGTTGTTGAAAAGATGGTGGATTTTGGTAGGGTGCAAAAAGAGCTTCAAGAATGTAACAAAGACATTAATGTGTCTGGTATTAGTGCAAACCCTAAGTTTGACAATCTTATTAATTTGATTGGCACAATTCCTGGCCCTGTTGGCACTGCGTATGAAGGGGGTACCTTCAAGATTGATATGGATTTGCCTGGTATTAGTTATATATATGTAATGTATGATTAATTGTATAGTTTGTGTGCTTAGTGTTAGATTATTAAAGTTGAATGCTTTTATATGTTTACTTGATGGGTATAGCGTAATTGACTTGGGTTTAGTGAAATTAACTGTTTGTTTTGGGTATAAGATGTATTAGTTTGATCGGGTTTTTTTTGGATTGCAGATGCATACCCTTTTGAGCCACCAAGGATGAAATTTGCAACTAAAGTCTGGTATGGATGTTTGTTTATGTTTAGTTTGTCACTATAGCTACTATAATTGCTATTTGAATGCATTGTATAATGTAAAGTTGTAAACTTGTAATTGTTCTTTTAGGGTAGTGTAGTATAATGTTTCATATGTGTTTTAAATGTTTTCCTTTTGTAGTTTGATTGGCATAGTCGCTATTAACTGTGCCTGTTACGTAATATTTTCACACATGGCAAGAAATTGATATTATTTGAACATCAGTATATATGTGGTTTAGTTTGTGTAAATATGGTTTTAAGCATGTATGAATGAATACATCTTGACTTTAATTCAATTTCTTTATTATTTGGCGTCTGGAATTGAATAATGATGAACTGATGATCGCTTTCATGTCTAACTGGTAGTCGTGTTACCTGCCTCAACCTGTTTTCTTGAATGATATATGTAAACAGTTGGCCATATTGTGTGGCTTACATGTAAGTTGAATTTTATGTTTTGGAGTATTGTTCTGAAAACACATATGCAGTGGTTTGATTATTGTTCTGCAAGTCCGAGAAAATTTATGCATTGAACTCCTTGAGGTAGGTGTTGTCACTGCCTCCAAACGTCCAGACATCCGTTCGTCAAGCATTCTTGTCAAGTGTCAAAGATGCAATAACAAAATTTTTTAAAATCTAACCAGCATAAAGAAAATCAACATGCCTTGACTCTAATGAAAAACACGTGCATAATATTTATACACTTTGTCTATATAGGTAGTAAGTGCTTAGATTGTAATATATGAATTTGTATTAAAACGATTTTCATTTTTAACTTTTTGTTGTTGCGGCACGACTATTTTTCCATATTTATTAGCTTTTATTAATGTCTTTCTCTTACTTATTATTATTTGTCTTTTTTCATGCTTTCAGTGACCTAACAAATTGTTTTTTCGTATGGTTGGTAATATGGATGAAGCTGTGGGGAGAAGTGCTATTTGGCAAGGGTAAGTTCTTGCTTCTTATCTTTATTTATAGGTTGATTGACCAAGAAGTCATTTGTGCATTATGTTTATTAGTTTTTCTTTAATTATTTGTGGAAATCGCCTTACATAATCGCTACACATGCTTGGCAGAGGTAAAAGGCATCCACAACAATCGAAATTGGTTCTACATCACCTGCTCCAAGTACAACAAAAAAATGTTCTAGAAAAAGAACCACCCCTTAGGTACCTATGTGAAGACGATGTCGGAGGCAAGCCGAAATTCATGTAAGTTTCGCCACAACAAAAAGTGTTTAAGAGCCATTTTAGTTGCATAGGGCAGAAAGATAGATGAAAGTAAAACCATACTCCTACAAATGAAAGTAAAACTATGCCTTTGGACTATATGCCAAGGGTTCTATCTTTTTCCAACTGATGTATTCAAGTGACTTTATGTTTCACAAATTGCATTGTTTGCAAAATGGGCAAGGTTGCAACTTATATAAAACAACAGCTCTTAAAACAATTAGCTGGAAGGAGAACAAGTCAAATAGGTCGTTTATATAAACCTGGCCATTTTTATATCACATAGCTACATGACATATATGATATTCAACTAACACTATATTATTACAGGTACTGTGTAAATGCAATAACCACTGGCAAAAAATCAGACGCCACCATCGTTTTCTTTGATGAAGCCATGACAAGCTTGCTACAAATTAGCTGCCAAAAGGCAACATACAGAAACTAACACGAACTACATTTATATGCAGGAAAAGAAACACAAAACACGGAAGGCGACAACAATGAACATGCAAAACGCTTGACAAAACTATAAAACATGGTAGAACTTTTTAATGTAGAGACCTAACTTATCAACAAAGCTTTAGAACCTCTGTTTGCTCATGGTAGAAATCTCTTTTGAAGAATCTTCTTATGTACATCTGTTTTATGTAGATAGTAAGCTTATCAACAAAGTGTGTATTGTTACTTAAAGCTACCGAGAACCACCGCGTAGCGTGGGGCGATCATCTAGATTGTACATCTGTTTTGGCGCTCGCCTCGAGGCGCGCCTTGAGGCACACACCTCAAACGTTTTTTAAACCATGTATACAACCTCTATATGTTGAAATGATGGCTATATCGCGGTTGCATACTTTTATTGGATTAATGTAGTAACCCTAATCGATGTAAACGGGGATTGGATTATAAAGATCATGATATTTCTAAGAAATGGTAGCTTATCTGTTTTGCACTTTTTGTCCCGTGAATCCGTGATATAGTATTCTTAGGTTTATGTTGCTCGCACTATACGCAATCCTTATAAATGTTCATTTACAAAGACATCTTCTCTAGGGGTTGAAGATATGGTTAGTATAAGCAACATGACTAAGCATGGAACGTTTTTAAGACTTTTCCTAATTTGATACTCCGTATTAGAAGTGTCGAATTCGGCGGTTTCAATAGCATGTCAAAAGGGGTAATGTTTTAGTACAGGTTGAAACAATTTGGACCGGGTTGACGCAACACACTTTTTTCCAAAATTTAGAACTTGTTTATGAACACTTTAATGCATCAATCAAGAAAGTAATGGTGAAGTCACTATTCACAAACTTGTGTTTTGTTACTGAAATAAAATAGAATAGAATGATATGTCGATGTAACTATAAACATATTAGGGACTTCATATATCACAAAAGAATCCACAAAACATGAACGCGGGCAATCTTGCTAATTGTCACAGTCGTAACATCGCGCGGGCACCAAACTCTATTAGTAATGGGTTTTACCCAATTTATTTTGCTTCCATATATAATGGTCATCTATTTGACGTGTTTTATTGTTATTCAATGAGTTTTGACCTGTATTAAGCTATTTATTTTCATGGTATTGATATTTTTATTCACTTAGCTTTTTTTAATGTAACGGTTTATAAAATAACTTTTGTGAGTATGCTCTTTGACCGTCTCATTTTAATTAAAAAAAAATTATAAGTCGTTTACTTCAATGAATCTCGACTCATTTCTTTTAGTAAACTATACTTGTAATGGGTGTCTAGACCTATATTATTTCACTTCACTATATGTTTACCATGATAGATAGTTTCATTTTAAATAAACGGTTTTGACCCGTTACAGGTTTCATGGAAATTTAGTAAAACACAATGTCAGCTTCTGCTTGTATATGTTGCCCCCGCAGAGATACTAACAGTAACGAGTATCGTGCTATAAATTGTCTCCCCGCAGTAACGTGCGAGTTCCCCACTAGGTGTTGCACAGCCTCCAAACGTCTAGACATCCGTCCGTCAAGCATTCCTGTCAAGTGTCAAAGATAGAATAACAAATTTTTTTGATTTTGTGGTTATTGGTATATTCTTGATGATCTTTATCTTATTGTTGCAGTTTATCTTATACATATAAGCATGATGCAAACTTAGTTTATATGTAACTTAACTAAAGCTTTTTTCTTAGTTGTTACTTTCATCATTTTTTTTCCTAATTAGTAGTTGTAAACACAGAGCTTCTTGCTGGTGAGAAAGACAATCTCTTTTTCCTCTGACACGTCACTTCCGATGCATATACTCGTGAAATAAATCGAGGCATGTGGGTTTTGTTTAATCTCTAATTGGTTAAATAGGAAAAAATTTAAAAAATGTTGGTTAAAAATAAAAACAAGTCGGGTCACAATTTGCCTGAAGTGAAGCATTTTATTATGTAACCATATTTGGCTGCACTTTCATTTTAAGGTGACAATTTGTTATAACAAACTGACATCCCAATCTAAATTATCTAAACACACCTAGCTTAAACTATTATGTGAAGTAAGCATACTAAGACTTGCTAACACGAGTTTGCATTTTTTAGCTGCGGATTTCATAGAAAGCAAAGCAGTCTAGCATCATGCACCCCTCTATGGCAAGGAAAACAGAGATGAACAAATATGTACATGATTCTATTATTAAAGATTCCCCCAAGAGAATTAATGCTAAAGCTTTGAGCATTATTTGTTCATGCAAGCTGCCTAATATGTGATTACGGTTCGTTAAAAAAGATCGGAATCTTCCCTTATTCCTTGGGTAAGCTTTCTCTATATATTTTATTTAATTAGTTATTTGACCATGCTTATAGCCTTATACGTACTCACTGATAGTGTAGTACAAACTTTATATAAGCCAAAAAGCGTGGTTTTTTAGATTAATCTACAATGATTTGTTTGATTGATGGTGTTCATCATGAGTTATCTGAAACGGTTTATTCAAATCCATAATTTTTGAAAGTAAATTATGATTTTAAGCTAATTAAAAATTTTAATTTGACCAGCCTGAAATAAGAAAAAAAGATTAGCCTAAAATAAACAATGTTAGTATACTTGATGCAAAATAGTATTTAAATTCACAAAGTTGGTATTATTTTGGTGACTGAATTCAATTCAACATGGTTTCTTTTCATGCTTCATAAGGTTATGAAACTCACTTTGATCCTACTCGAGCACTTTTATAAGCTTTGGATTTTGAGATCTACTTAACCAATTTTTAGCTATATGTACAACGTTTTCAAATGGGTCATTGAGTGGGTTGAACTTGTTTTACTAGGTCCATTACTATGCAAATACAGCTTAAGTCTAGAGGAAGAGTTTGAACCTAGAGGCCTCTACTTTAGAGGGACTTAAATGCTTACTCTGCTCCACACGCTTGAAATTTTGAATATTGATAATTTGTGAATGGTGTTTTATGTTTGTTTAAAAGCTGGCCTCAAGAAGCTTGACGAGTAGTTGAGTACCATCACTAGGTGAGTTAACATTACTATTTGATACACTTGATTTTCATGGGGTTTTAACTTTTACGACGCATGACATTTATTTCTTTTATGTAGAGGTGGCAAAATGGGTGGGTTGGGTTGGTTTGGGTGTTGGGTTAGGATGGGTTTGGGTTAGGATGGGTAAATTAAAAAAATAGGTTAGGATGGGTTGGGTCTGGATAAGTTTGGGCCTGGATGGTTTGGATTAAGATAAGCTCACATCAAAATAGATTAAAATAACAATAAAAATTTAAAAAGTAAAAAAAAATTAAAATAAAAAACAAAAGTAAATTTAAAAATAAAATCTTAAGGGATGCGAAATATTTCATTTCGAAGCGGGCCGGTTAACAACCCGGACTGTTTCGACTCGACTGACCCGTTATCGATCTGGACCGTGGCCGTTAACGACCCAGACTATTTCGACCCGACCGGACCCGTTAGCGACCCAAACCGTTTCGACCTGACCGTATCCGTTAGCGACTAGGACCGTTTCGACCCGGTCAGGCACGTTAGTGACAGGAATCGCTTCGACCAGGCCGGGCCCGTTTGCGATCCAGACCGTTTCAGCCCGATCTGGCTCATCGACGACCGTGTCCGTTAACGACCCGGACCATTTCGAACCGGCCGGGCCCGTAGCGACCCGGACCGTTTCGACCCAGCCGGGCCCGGTAGCGACACGGCCTATTTCGACCAGACCGGGCCCGGAAACGACCCAAACCATTTCAACCTGACCCGTCCCGTGGCGACCCGGACTGTTTCGTTCCAGCCGGGCCTGGTAGCGACCCGGACCGTTTGGACCCGATCGGGCCCGGTAACGACCCAGACCGTTTCAACCTGACCCGTCTCGTAGCGACCCGGACTGTTTCGACCCAGCCGGGCCCGGTAGCGACCCGGACCGGTTCTCCCCGACCGGGCCCGGTAGCGACCCGGACCGTGTTGTCCCGATCGGGCCCGGTAACGACCCAGACCGTTTCAACCTGACCCGTCCCGTAGCGACCCGGACTGTTTCGACCCAGCCGGGCCCGGTAGCGACCCGGACTGTTTCTACCCGACCGGGCCCGGTAACGACCCGGACCGTTTTGACCCGATCGGGCCCGGTAACGACCCAGACTGTTTCAACCTGACTCGTCCCATAGTGACCCGGACCATTTCGACCGGACCGGGCCCGGTAGCGACCCGGACCGTTTAGACCCGACCGGGCCCGGTAACGACCCAAACCATTTCAACCTGACCCGTCCCGTAGCGACCCGGACTGTTTCGACCCAGCCGGCCCCGGTAGCAACCCAGACCGTTTCTACCCAACCGGGCCGAGTAACGACCTAGACTGTTTCAACCTGTCTCGTCCCGTAGTGAACCGGACTGTTTCGAACGGACCGGGCCCTGTGGCGACCCGGACCGTTTCTACCCGAACGGGCCCGGTAACGACCCAGACCGTTTCAACTTGACCCGTCCCGTAGCGAACCGGACCGTTTCTATCCGACCGGGCCCGGTAACGACCCAAACCGTTTCAACCTGACCCGTCCTGTAGTGACCCGCACGGTTTCGACCCGACCGGACTCGGTAACAACCCGGACCGTTTCGACCCGACCGGGCCTGCCAACGACCTGACCATTTCGACCCGAACTGGCCGGTCAACAACTCAGACTGTTTCGGCTCGTTCAAGCCCGCTAACGACTCGAACCATTTGGATGAGATCGGTCTCGTTAACGACCCGTGTTGTTTCGACTTGGTCGTCCGTTAACGACCTGAACGGTTTCGAACCGACCGGGGTTATCAACAAATGCAAAAGATATAACTTTTTGTTTTTAATGACATTTATTTCTATGAGGCATTAACGTTTTTGGTGTTTGTTGAGTTTTTATTCAGATTTGTATATGGTTATCTAAAAATACCCATCCTGACCCATTTATTTTTTTTAATTTACCCATCCTGACCTACTTACTTATATCCTACAATTAAAATTACCCATCCTAACCCCCTTGAAAATTATAGTAAACCCATTTCAACCCACAAAGTCAAATTTTAAACCCAAAATAACACAAACTCAACCAAATGGGTTGAAATTGTCAGGTCTACTTTTATGTTACCAGTCCATTTACTAAGCTTCAAAGGATAACCTCAGTGACAGTGGTCATCAAGTAAATTCCTAATCTCTACTACATTATAAAGAGTGAGCAATGGACAAACATGTCCAACTTGGTAAAGTTAAGATGGGATGTGAAAAGCCATGTGCTTTAACCCTCAAATGTCATATAAATTTTACCCAAATTACCCTTCAATGCATTAAGATACTTGTATCATGTGGTAGAGATAAATAAAGGTTTATTTTCTAGATAATTAAGTTTCTATATTTGCTCGCAAAATCTGTTCAAATTCTTATATATAATATCATGTGATGTGGTATGACCACAAGCTTCAAATAATTATATTCAACAAATATTAATTTTACATTTTCTTTCTTTCTTTAAAATTGCATATGTTTATATAAATATACAGTGTCGTTCATCATGAGAATTGCTGAAACAAATTACTTTATCTTTATCTTTATACTTGCTCCCTCTTTATCTTTATTTATTTTTTTAGGTCACGCATCTCTACTATGGTGAACCATCAGGCGTTTTGTTCTTCTTATAATCATCACCATCAAGTTAATACTAGATTATAAAGGAGGAGACATGGGCAAATATTTCCAAATTGTGCAAAGTTAAGATGACATACCAAGAGTTTCTTTACAATTTTCTAAATTTTACCATTTTTCTTCCCTAAATGCCCCTGAAAGATAATTAACTTTTATATGAAAATGGAACTCACCCAAACTAAATAAACACACGGGATAGCAATATTTTTGAACAAATTTCATATAATGGCGATGAAATATAATAATTTATGTTACTACAATGAACAATCTTATCTCAGCTAAACTTGTATGAGTTTTAAAACTTTGCCATAATAATATTTATGTTATAAACCCTTTTCATATATATGCGTCTACCCAGCGGCAAAGTGAACGGGATAGTTCGGCTCACTGGCTACATTGGTCAATTTTTTAGCTGTTGGGTCAAGTTGGGTAACTCTATTACAAACTTACAAATAACAACTTTTAATTTTTAAATGGACAATGACCTTCATATGATAGTGTATACAATATCATATTATTACTACATGTTTTTGTCATGTAAATGAACTTTATCATTTAGCAAGGTGTCTTCAACGGCACGATTATGTGGATATGCAATGACCAGACAACTTACACAAGAGTGATGTTTATGTTCATATTGGTGTGTTACAGTAATATACCTTTAGTTTATTAAGATTTGTTCAAAAATGAGTACATGGTTTTTGTAGTGAACTGCAATCAGTTGTAAGTGGCGGTGCACATTTCTTTTCTTTTCTTTCTACGAATACGTGTTAAAACATAGTGTGCATATTTCTATTCTTTTTTATTAACTTGCGGCAAAAAACCTAAGTATCATAATGTTATATTGCAACCCATTTGTCGATCCCGCTGCAACGCGCGGGTAAACCCACTAGTAGCTTTTAAATTCTCAAATGTCTTGGAACGCTACAGTTTGCTCATCCCATATCGGATGAGAATGCAACTTTTGATCAGAAAAAATTCTTGTAAAGGGGCTTCTAGCTTTTTTCAGAAAATTCTTAGCATTCCATTGTGGAAATGCTTTTGAGTCTTACCATTGGTCAATTATAAAAGTAATAAGTTATGTTTGATTCCTTTTCTTTTAATATATGTGAGAAAATGTAAATCAATTTCTTGTCATGATTTGTGAACAAGTCCATTCACTTGTTTGGAATCACAGAATTATGTGAAACTGAAAATGTTTTTTCACTTTCACACTATTGAATTTAAAAATCTTTCATACCCATGTTACTCATTCATCAAATTATATTGATGAAAAATTCGAACAAAACCAAGTGTAATTTTGAAGAGAAATTGAATTTGATATTAATCTCTTAATTTTAATAATTATGATTTTGCAACGGTTCGTACTTGACAAGTAAAATTTTAGTGGAATTATTAAAGGATTGAACTTAAATCAAATCCATTTATGCACTTTCAATTATGTTTTTGTGAACGATTTGCGGTAACACTAATTAACCAAATGAAGTCCAACTTTTAACACATCTGTAGTAAACAAAGACATTGCCATTGGTTCACGGGAATCATGGCTGGTGCCTTAATTAGAATTTAGAAAGTTATAAGGAGTAGAAATATGTTGATTTACTTAATTTGGTGATTCTTAATTTATTATCTTATCTTTGTGAATAATCATCATTCGTTTAAATTAATTTTTTAAAAATCACAACATTTGAAAATATGAGTTTTATCATGTATTTGAGATCCTTTTACAATCCATTATTGTTGATAAAGAAAATAAGCAATCAAATCATGTACATTAAACCAAAAGTGCAGGTATATGTATCTATCTTGCTCAACTTAGAAGCATTTCCTCTTAACGTTCATCTTTTTTTTTTCATCATTTTTCATCATCCCACATCATAGGTTAACTAAACTTATCATTGAGAATTTCCATATAAAAAGTGATCCAAATCGATTAGTGAAGAAAACGTTGCTTCGAGTCTTTTTCATTTTAAATGGTGCTTTACTTTCTCATTTCTATAAAATTAGTAATCGGTATTACCAATTCTTTTAAGTGACTCATAACCTATTAAATAGAACCGTTAATAAACACAAGAAAATTTCAGACTCCGCAGTAACGCGCAGGTTCACTACTAGTTTTATTTGAATCACCATTTAAAAGAATTGTGGTTATTGGTATATTCTTGAGAACATTTGATGCATCCGTTTGAGGGTAAATCAGTCTTTTTACTTAGGTGGATATAGGTTTAATGCAAATCAAGTTAAGCACACCAACTTGATTTTTGATCAAGCCAAGCTCGAGTTTAAGATTCCATCTTTATTTTAGATTAGAGTCAACCCAAACCACCTCGGTATGAAGTGCAAGTCAAACTCGAGCTAGCCCTGAATCGACTCAACCTTCAAGTGTTGTGTTCCCCGCCGCATCGCGCGGGCATCCCACTAGACTTTACAACTAATTTACCATGAGGGTCAAACATATAAGTTATTCTTTATAGCTTTACATACAGTTAGTATTGTCGTGTATTTATTCTTGTTGTTTTGTTAACCTCTTCATTTCAATATCAGTCTTTCTTTTCTTTTGTTCTTTGTACATCACATGATGAAGACAACGTATATAGGGAATTATAGTAACTTTTACTCGTAATAAATGGAACGAATACAAGGAAAGTTAATGTATTTAGTTTTGTAACAATAACATGGAAGACATCTATGTTGGTACGTTTTAATTCGAATGGATGTGAATTAGATTAGAGATTCAAATAACATCAAACTACCACAAATCGTCCTAGATGCTAGAGTTCCATCATCACCAACATACATGCGAAATCAAACAAAAAACGAGCTTAATCATATTACAAAATGGGAGTGTTTTTATTTGTGTTACATCATTGACATGTCTCATGATGCACGAATTTTCCAACATCGTCCACAATTTCCCCCGCAATACATTTCGCTTCACATCTTGCGTGTTTCTCTTTTGAGCTATATCCCAATCAGGAACATGAGTTGTTAAAGTTTATCGCAAGATGCTACCACATCCCGTATTCTCAATGGTTAATCCTAGCAACCACTATATAACGTATGTAAACATAAGAACAAGGATTATAGAGAGAAAGATAGGATGGAAAAAGAGAGAGCTCTTTATCAATGAGTTTTACAAAATACAATAAGCCTCTATTTATTGGGACATAACATTAATACAAATTTAGTGGTATATGGGAGTTAGAATACGTATAGCCACCATAATTTTTGAGTTACTAACATCAATGTAATTTGTTTATGTCATAAGTTGTACACATGTAACATATAAGTGATAATCTAACATTAAAACTATGAATGTGATATGCACGTACATGTTTTGGTACCCATAATTATTCTAAATTACTATGACCAACATCCAAATCATATGGTTTTTAACCAATTCAAAATCAGATTCCATGTCTGAATAAGCTTGAAATATTTAAATGCTAAAAGTTTGAATTATTTTCATAACATTTAGCATTTTAATTAGTTATATTGATAACAATCTAGTTTTATACCATGGGTACTTCAAACACTTTACCGCAAAAATATGAAAAAAAAAATTTATATCTCTTAATCCTATAAAATCACTAAAAGGTGTCAAATACAAGCCATGCCCCTATTAGCAGCTTCTTAATCAAGATCATTATCTTCAAAGGCTCATACATTAAACAATGTCCAACCATGTCAAATAATCCACCATGTTTTGTTGCACTTGACATTCAAGAAGGGGTTGGATGGAAAAATCATGAAAATTAGCAAATTTACTTTACTTTGTGCCTTTTCATATGACGTCTTTCTGTCAATTTACCCTTGTACCAGTAATTTAAATTCAATTATGTTTTTGTATATCTTCGTTTGGTTGAAACTCAAATGTAAATTCGTATGTGAACTTTTATTTGCTTTTCATTTTAACCAATGTTACAATCGATTAACATTAACATTAGTTTGCATATGAATCAATGTTACGTTACATCTAAACCTTCTTTGAATATTTTATGAAACCATATAGCTTAATAATATTCAACTAAAGCTTGACTCATATGAACCAAACTAAAGTTCTGAATCTAGATCCTGCTTTAACATATAGTAAACCATCAATCAAGATTCAAATGTCAAGAAAATATCTTACAACTTTATAAATTATAAGTGCATTTTATCAACCAACATAATATGTGAGCATTAAACAAAAGAAAATTGTTGAATTTATGAGTGTGGTGACCCATGATCACTAGAGTATTTATGACTAATGGTGTCCTCGAAAACTTCTTTGACTTCTGCCAAGTTTTGGACCAAGATGTTAATATAAGACAAAGACAAAAGTAGTAAATATGTATTTTGATTTGGGCTAACATCTAGATACACCATAAATGCTCAAACACAATACACTTAAATATTATTATCTTAGAAGATTAGAAGACAATTGTAGCCGTAGGTAACCGGGACCATGTTTTTAATTTTTATCAATCAATCAAGTAAATGTTGTCAAACTAATCATGCAATGCAAGTATATAGTTGCAACCCTTTTTTTATTGTAAGGTAGCCTCGGTAGATACATATGTCCTTTTAGAGGAGAAGTCACGTAATCAAGCCTGAGCATGAGAAAATATTTTAAGATTATTGGTGTAAAAAAAAAAAGTAAGATTTGCTGATAAAAAAAAAGTAAATTCTACTTTTTTTTATTAGGGGGGACGGAGCGCTACCAGATTTGGTCACGTGTACCTCAATAGCAGCATGGTAACACCGCCGCCATCAGTGCTGGTAGGGGTCCCGTGAACCAAATACGGGTTCTATCTAACGGGCTGGTAACTATATTAATTATTGCAACGGTTGACTTTTGGTATATATTTTATTACCTTTTTGACCGTTTGAATATATTTAATATAAAACGATAACATTTTTTTGACCGTTAATTTCAAATGGTATAAAAACGGGGACGGTTTAAAAAAACGCAAACAAACTACTAGATTAACTAACTAAAACACGAACAAAACAAATGGATCCAAGGAAATCAAAGAGTGTTTCGAAGGGTGGGAGGGGAACCTCGAAATCTAGGGGTTCTAGTAGTCGAGGCAGAGGTTTGGGTTCGAGATCGGCTACGGTTGAAGCTTATAGGCCCGTGATCAATTTTTCACAAACCCAACCCCAACAACAACCGTTTTACTCACAATACCCACAATTCCAACAATTCCCACAAAGCCAACCACCCATTATGTATCCACAATATTTTACGCCGCCTCAATTAACAACTTCCCAACTAGACGACTTCGAGCTCAACCTAGAAGACGGGGACGATGGCGAGGAAGAAACTGTGCCAGAGATACAGTTCGAGCAACATGGAAATGAACAATTAGACCATGAAGCGGAGGACGCACTTGAAGTTGAAGTTGAAGAAGTTGATGCATGGGAGAAAAAGAAATATGCAAAGCGAACAAAAGCTGTGAAGTGGAATACAGCACAAGAGGTTGCTTTGGCAAAAGCTTGGTGCTATGTGTCGGAGAGCAGAGAGAAGAGTAACCAAAGAAGAAAAGGAAGTTTTTGGAAAGCGGTCCAAAAACATTACGCGGCACTGTTAGGAGGATCCACCCGAACAGTTGATCAAATTACTTCTAAATGGATCGCCATGAACCCACAAATGAATGCGTTCAATGGCCTTCATCAACAAGCAGAAACAACTATTTACCGTTTTATTTAATTATACAAATTTCTCTAAATTATATTTAATTTACGGTTTTATTTAATTATATAGGAGCGCCTACGAGGGAGTGGGTGTAGTGATCTAAACGTCATGCAAACGGCGTTGAACGATTACAGAAAAAGTCATCATTCCGGTTTTAATCATCAAGCGGCATGGGAGATTGTAAAAGACCACGACAAGTGGAAAAAGCAAGTGTTGATGGGTGAAGAACCGTCCGATAGTCATTCCGACAAGAGACGAAAGTCTTCGGAAAGCGGCAACTATCAGGTGACTGCCTTTTCCACACCAGGCGAGCCCACCCCCACTAGCCACATGCCGGATCTCAATGAAGATACCAACCCAACGAGGCCCAAACGAAAAAAATAAGAAAGCCGCCGCCACCAAGTCTTCAAGCAAATCATCCTGGGTTGACGAATTTGGGTCATACCGAGCGATGAAAGAAGAGAAACTAAACCAGTTGGGCACCCTACAATCTCAACAAGGCGAACAAACAATGACGTTTTTAGAGGAACAACGCGACTTGTTGAGACAAAGGCAGTATGACCACGACTTGAGTATGTATTCAAAACCGCACGACCACCTCAAAGGTAAATCTTTGGCCTTGGTTTTGAAACGTAAAGAAGAAAAAGCGGCGAAACACAATTCGGAGCGTTATTGGGTTTAAGGCGACGAGGAGGATGAAGGTGACGAGTAGGATGAAGGCGTTTGTATGTTTTATTTTAGTTGATGTTTCTTGTAAAAAATATTTTAATTTTAATAGAACGGTTTAATTTTCTAAGTTTTACATACGGTTCTTTTATTCAAACAGTAATTAAAAAAAGAAAACTAAAAAATAAAGATTTCAGTGAAGTAAATCAGTTAAATGCTGCCTTCAAAAAAATGATTCAGTGAAGTGATATGGCAGTGCAGCATTGATTAAAATCATTGAATGGAAAAAAAAACTATGATAAGAGCCCTTCCTCCATTACAAATTAAAATCCAATCACATGAGGATATAGATGTTTGGTGATATAATTGGATTCACTGAAACATACATAATTTTAAATATATCAATAGTATTGGGTGCTGGGCCTGAATGAGGAGTATTAAATTCAGAATTTATGCATGTAATAGGAACTAGTTTTGTAAGTGCGAAAGTTGGCCCATTGGCTTGGCTGCGCTTGTTTTTGTCGGTGGGTCCAACTTAAACATAAATAGTATAGTAAGGGGATTCACATTAGCTCCTTCATAATGGTGTGAGTGTGATCTCTATATTATATAGAGTGGGTATAAGTGGTTGAGAGTAAAGGAGAGAAAAAAATATTTAGAGGGGACACTGTTTACCAGTAAATTTGAAGGAGACACTGTTCATCCTTCATAATTTTTTAATAGTTTTAAAAGTGGTTGTGAGTAGATGAGAGAGAAAATATAATGATAAAAGTATAGAATAAGTATTATTAAATAGAAATGGAGAGAGAAACATAGTGATTTTTAGTGTAATTTTATAGAGATGGAAATGGAGTAGCTACTGTGAATACTCTAACAACCGTTTTAAGAAAAATCTAAATACGACAATATTCCTTTTTTTGATCTATGAGGGTTAAAATTCAAAACACTTTGGATACCTTAGAGCAAAGAGAGAGAGGGTGACAGAACTTACCACTGACATCCTACCTAAAAATTGTCACACGCTAGGGATGAGAACAGTACCAAATCGGTACCTGTAGAAAAGTATAGATCTAATCTAATAACAAGATATCAACACAACCAGGGGCGGACCCACCCTTAGCGGGTCGGGGTCCCAGGACCCCAATCTTTTTTAAAAATGTAATAGAAGCGGTATATAAATTTCTTGAAGGACCCCATAAAAATATTTTAATGGAAACCATAGTATCAAAACCAAGCTTGTTATAGTGGTAAAACTCCACCCTTTCAAATTAAAGGTCATTGGGTCGAGACCCCTTACCTCCTTTTTTGTTAATTTCCCTCTATTAAATTGCAACAAACTTTCGTGAGTTAATTTCTCTCTCTTTTTTTGTTAATTTTCCTCTATTTGTTTAACTGTATTAAATTTTGCCTTATTTAAACGATATAAACTGAATCTATTGTTGTGTTATAATTTTTTAGATAAAAATATATGTATAATTAATATTTCCACATCATTGTTTTAGTTAAAATTTCTTAACTCACATTTTTACTATTTCTTCTTTGTTAGCTTTAATTTGTCCACTCCAATCTACTTAGTCAGAAGAACGATACAAACAATTAAGCATAGTGTCCATATGAATATTAGTAAGGTTTACAACAAAGATTTATATATTGTCCAACACGAACACGACATGTATTTTTGTTCATGTTATACCGCCACAACGCATGAGGCATGCTCACTAGTTGGTCGCCCCGCCCTGTCCTGAATAGCAATCGGCCCGAAAATTCTAACATTTAATTGTAAAAAATATGAACACAAAAAATGTGGACCCCATTGAAGAAAAATCCTGGGTCCGCCACTGAACACAACCATACAATACAAACATCAACACAAGATATAGCGACTGAAAACGGTGACAAAATCTTATTATTAACAACCCAAAACGTTCCCAGCCAAAACCCTAGATCTCTACAAATATAAAGATCAATGAATGATACAAAGTTTGTGTTCGACAGATTGTTTAGATCAATTGAACACTTATAAAAGAATAATACAAACAAACCTTATAGAAATATAGGAGAAACCCTAGAAATATTACAGAGCTAAAACAAAGAGAAGATTGGGAAAAATCTAAGCTAAACATTGCAACAAGAGAGAAGCTGCTCTTATATAGACAACCTAGAAGCTTCCACCAAAGAAACACATTGTGCTCTATCATTAGCCGTTGGATTGTATTGTCACACGGATCAACCATATAAACGATCAGGATTGAATCTGATCAATGGATGGGCTTTTGACCCACAACACTTCTAAACCTTTGAGCCCACAAGATTCTAAGCCCATTTATTATAACCTATTAAACCAAGACAACCCAATACCAATATCCATAATATTATAATACAACTTATTATATCATAAGTTTAATATTTGAATTATTATTTTCAACATGCCCCATTGATTCAAATATTAAACATGTCTAACAAACTAAGCTGATCACAAAGAGCTTTGTGTTGCAAAACACTTAGACCTTTTGTAAAAATGTCAGCCACTTGTTCATTATAACTGACTTTAAGAGCTTGAATTATACCATTTGAGATATTTTCTCTAATAAAATCTAAATCAATCTCAAAGTGTTTGGTTTTTATCATGAAATACAGGATTGGCAGCAATAGACAATGCTGCCTTACTATCACTATAAAGTCTGACAGGAAGCCTAGCATTTATTCCTAATTCTTTTAACAAGTTTATGAGCCAAATGATCTCACATGAGGCTGAACACATTGCCCTATATCCAGCCTCTGCACTTGACCTAGATATGGTACTTTGTTTCTTACTTTTCCAAAAAACCAAAGACCCACCTAAGAAAATGCAAAAACCTGTAACATATTTCCTGGTAATCAAACATTTAGCCCAGTCTGAATCTACATAAGCACATAGATTAAATTGGTCTGAATTTTTAAACAAAATACCTTTACCAGGAGATAGCTTTAGGTATCTTAATAATCTAAGTGCAATATTCAAATGAAGTTTAGAAGGTTTATGCATAAACTGGCTCAGAAATTGAACTGTATATAACTTATATATGGCCTTGTCAATGATAAGTATATAAGTTTTCCTATTAACTTCTGAAAGCCTGATATATCCTCTAATAACTCAACTTCTTTTGAATTCTTTGTAGTTACTAAGTAACTTTGTTCTATTGGTGTGTTAATTGGTTTACACCCCAAATAGCCACATTCACTTAACAACTCTAGACAGTATTTTCTTTGGGATAAACAAATCCTTTTTTAGAATAGAGAACTTCTATCCCTAAGAAATACTTTAATTTACCCAAATCTTTGATTTGGAAATTTGATTTAAGACATTTTTTTACTTTTGATATTTCTGTTACACTATTGCCTGTAATTACTATGTCATCAACATATACAAGTAACACAGTAAACATATTATCAACAGATTTAACAAACATGGAATAATCACAAAGACTTTGGACAAAGCCCATATTTACTAATACATCAACAAGTTTTTCATTCCATTTTCTAGAGGCTTGTTTCAGCCAATAGAGAGACTTGACCAATTTGCCTACTTTGGTCTCATCTTTGGAATAGTATCCTTCTGGTAATCTCATATAGACATCCACAGAAATGGAACCATATAATAATGCATTGTTTATATCAAGTTGATATAAAAGCTAGCTATTCTGGACAGCAAGACTAATGACACATCTAACAGACACCATTTTAACAACTGGGGAGAATGTTTATCCAAAGTCTAGACCTTTCCTTTGATTGTAACCTTTTGCAACTAGTCTAGCTTTATATCTGTCTACCTCACCATTAGATTTATATTTAATTTTAAAAACCCATTTGCAACCTATAGGTTTTCTTCCTATAGGTAAATCAGACAATACCCATGTGTTGTTCCTATGTAAGGCCTCCATTTCACAGTTCATTGCCTCAACCCATTTAGGGTCTTTGATAGCCTCTTGATAGGAATTGGGTTCAACAGACTTATTTAAAACAGACACAAATGACAAATTGTCACTGGACAGATTTGAATAATTCACAACCTTTTTTAAGACCATACTTTACTTTCCCTTCAACAAAAAAAAATCATTGAAATGTTTAGGAAAAGTAGCCCCTTTATCAGACTTTCTAACACTTCCCTCAGATTGAGTTTGCTCATCATTTCGAGTTCCACATCCTGGTTTACCCTATCAGCTCTCCTGCAACCTGAACTGCTAGGCTGCTAACTGCTGTCTACCCCCTAGCAGTCCTGGGAGGAGTATCTGATTGCAAACTAGTAGAACTAGTTTGAGTTTCATTTTGTTCCCCTTCATCATTGGGAAGATTAAGACTCCTATCATCCCCAAGATTTTAGTCATTTGTTTCAATACTATCAAAGAAATTTAAATGAGTTATACTGTTTTCTACCATACTATTTTCCTTATCAATAAAGAGTGTTTGTTTAAAAGGAAATACTTCTTCATAGAACCTAACATCTCTTGAGAAAACAATTTGTTTAGACTCTAGACACCATAACTTGTAAACTTTTTTAAAATTTGAATACCCTATTAAAACACATTTTTCTGCCCTAACAGAAAGTTTATCAGGTTCATTTAAGACAGTATTGAAACATAGACAACCAAAATTTTTATGATGGTTAAAAGCTGGGGGAACCCATATACTAACTCATAGGGACTCTTACGTAACAGAACAGACGAATGAATCCTGTTAACCAAATAGCTAGCAGTTAGAACACAGTCAGCCTAAAACCTAAGTGGTAAACCGCTCTGAAAAAGTAGGGCTCTGGCTGTGTTCAAGAGGTGCCTATGCTTTCTTTCAGCAATTCCATTTTGTTGAGAAGTATAGGCACAAGAGTTCTGGTGTAATATGCCATTAGAACTACAAAAAAATTGCATTTGTTTGTTAACAAACTCAGTTCCATTATCACTTCTAAAAATCTTAACATATTTTTTAAACTGTGTTTTAATCAACTCATAGAAAGCCATTAGGTTTTCAAACACTTCAGTTTTGTTCTTTAGCATATAACACCATAAAGTTCCAGAAAAATCATCAACAACAGTTAGAAAGTACTTGTAGCCTTCCCTACCAGTGACCTTGTATGGGCCCCAAACATCTAGGTGAACAAGATCATCAATTTGTTTGGAGACATGATCACTAATGGGGAAAGGAACTCTCACTTGTTTAGCCTTGTGACACACATCACAAGGCTGTGAGTTCCTATGTCCTAACTTCAAGTCCTTCCTTAAAACAACCAATACTTGATCAGAGGGGTGACCAAGTCTACTATGCCAAATATTGGCATCATTCATACTATTAAAACAAGAATTATTAACACTCACACCTTTTTCAACAAAATAGAGACCATCACTCTGTTTACCAGTCACCAGGACTCTCTTAGACCTGGAATCCTGTATATAATAGTTTTCCTCATCAAATAAGACACTAAGTTTATTATCTCTAGAAAACTTGTGAACAGATAACAGGTTAAACAATAATAATCAGGTACTAAGAAAACATCATAAAGGATAACACCTTCAGCTAACTTAATATCTCCTATTTTAGTTACTTTGGCACTTGTCCCATTAGGATGTTTGACCTGAATATTGTACTCAGAAACTTCAACAGAATTAACCTTTTCTTTGTCATTATTGGTCATGTGTTGATTAGCTCCAGAGTCTGTCATCCACCCATGACTAAGAGCATATTTGACAAAACTAGAACAACTACTAAAGTTTTCTATAATTTTTGCCAAATTTGAAATCTTAGACATACAAGAAAAACCATTTATGAACACACTTTTACCTCCAGTATTGGAGTTATGATCTATCAACCAAAACCATAGTTATGGTTAATATTATTGGTTTTACATGCCTCTTAGGCAATCATAGCCCTCTAGACCATGTTTGTCTAATCCATGATTTCTCTTTTCCCGACACCTCACACTTACTTAGTCATTGTTACATAAGTTATATATGTATCAATTGTAAGAAACCCATAGTATCATATGTTTAACACTTACCTGGCCAGGGTAAGCAATCCACATATGGTACACATGGACTTGTTAGAATTGGTACATCACATCCTATCTAAGCAAAGCTTCAGCTCATGTTTGGGTCCCTTATTTTATTTGGTAAAAACCATTTCTTGATATTTAGTTAACATCGGGTTTCACCTTTATTTGTTAGGTACAACAATGTGTTTTGTTTTACTATTGTGAATAATGCACGCTGTCAACTTAGTTTCTCTTGAGAATGTTATCCTGGATGAATATCTTATCCAGTTTTCCCAAGTCTAATGACTACGTATGCAACTACCATTTATCATGAGAATGTTGCATACTACAACGCATAATGTGATTTAGAGCGTGTAACTGATTGATACTCGTCCTTTTGAACCTTTATTGTTGCCTAACAGTTACTCTACTTCCATTTAATTTAGGCCCTTATTGAGCATGCCCTTAGTCGTGCTCTTGAACCCTTCACCACCATGTTGCGTGAATAATTTAACCTCATCCTTGTTAGATGCGGTGATCTTATCCCTGTCACATTTACACTTGATTAGCAACATGTTAACTAATTGTTAATATACCTCATTGTAATGAAATTACGAATATAATGGTTACACAAGCGTTTCGTTGTCCGATTTACCTCTGGTCTAGGCCCTGTGTCACCTAATCGTTTCTTTTACAAGATTTTGAGATAACGTGTAACCTCACGATATCCATATTATGTACCTATAACAATCTCCAATCAAACTGGATTGTTATTACAAATATTACTTACCAGATTCCTCGATCAAGTCCCGAACCGAACACCCTTCTACACTTTGAGCGCACAGTTTGAGTCCAAGTATCCTTCCCGACACTCGGATCTCTCAAACCAATGGCTCTGATAACACCTGTAAGACCCTAACATGTAAACATGTTATTAACGCTAAATCTTGCGGGTTTTGGCCTTAATTTAACTCTCTCCCAATTAAAGCTTTATTAATTAAGAAAACCATACTAAATGGAATCTCATGTATAAATGGTCCCCACAAACTTTACATTATGGTTACTAAAAACATGTATAAAAGATTTTGTTTTAATCGGGGAATTCTATTGAGTAAGCTTTTGGAGTGTTCAGGTGCGTTCGGCTCGTTGCTTGTGACTTGATCCTTGCTCCGAGACTTCCTTTGCTTGAATACGTTTGATTCTTCAAAATATGAGTGCTTGATCATCTTTCCAATCCATCCCCAAATCATACCTAAGGTTTTACCCAAGTAAAAACCAAATATAGTTAGCTAACGTATGTTAAAAGCCATTATAACGTATGTTAAAAGTCAGCAAAACCCAAGGTTGGGTTTTGCTGACTACTCGCCGTAACCTACGGCCCTCAGGCAAGGGGTTATGACCAGCAAGGTCTGATGTGTTTTTGCTTGTTTGGCTCGTTTTCATACAACTTTCCAGCACCAATTTGACCCGAATGCTCCCGACCATTCTTAGGAGTCCAAAGCTCACCCTTGGTGACTTGTTTGATCAATTTTTCATGGGTTAAAAACTCATTTCGGTTTAACTAAGGTCTATGCGATTTTTAGCCAAATCGACCCGTTAAGGCCATAGGTTATACAAAACCGTCATTGACCATTCAAAAAGCATAATAATCATATTGTCAATCCATTGGACACTTGTTTAACTAAAACATCACCCGGTTTGTTTCGTTATGACCCAGTTCTTAGATTTAAATGATTAAGTCATTTTTACCCAAATTGACCCATTAAGGCCATGGGCTATTCAAAACACTATTTGATTGTTCACAAAGCATGATAATCATATTGCCTACCCATTGGTTATTTGTTTAATTAAAAACATCGTTCGGTTTGTGTCATTAAGACACGGTCCTTAGATTTATCCTTCAATGAATGATTAAAATTCCCAAAATGCCCTTAGAGGCAAATACTTCAAAATAGCCATCCATGGCAACACTACTTGATTTGATTTCATTTTTTTTGTCTTATTGACTTGCTTGGAAACCTTTAAGACCTTATGGACTTCGATTTTTCCACCATTTTGAGATTTCTTTAATTTAGTCAATTCTAAGTGCATTAGTGCGCATTAGACTTAGTTATAAAGATAACTTATCTAATTGGGCACTCTCTCCACATATGAGTGGTTTTAGCAATCACATTACTTCGCCCATGGGCATTTATATAACTACGGACTTACAGGGTGCGCTTGCCCCATTACCATACCTCGGTGATTTCATTCCACAATACATTGACATCATGTACCTAATTCTCGTCGTGCTTACCTGTGGAAGTGTCCTCCAAGTATGCCGAAAGAAGAAAAATATATGAAAATATTTATATAAATAAAAGTCTGGAAAATATACCTTGTTTAAAGCATTACTGAGACGATGCAAGTAATGGGGTATGGCTTTCCAAAAGGACTGCCCAATATAGTTTAATCCTGGTTTTATATAAATAATAAGTAATTTTATTATCTTTAGAAGGATTCAAATATGAATATAAATTATATATCTCCAAAAGGAGTTTACCTCTTCTTTTACCGATGTAGCCTTGTGACATCTAAGATCATCAATCTGCCATATATAATAGAAGTTATCTCTCTCACATATAGAATTCATATTTAAAATTATTCACAAAATCGTTTATTAGATTTTGCTTCTATTCACAAAATAGTTGTTGACTTGTCTTCTCCTTTTTTTAAATAAACACAAGACATTTATGTAGTCCAAACTGAAGACACCACATTTACACAGAAAGAAACTAGCATTACTTGCTCTTATATGAGCAAATCACTTTATTGCTATTTATAATTGACAATCAGGAAACTTACTTCTTTTTATTCACCACCTTAACTTTGCAAGGAAATATTGCACATAACAAAAATTCACAATGAATGAGGATTAACAAACTTAATTCACAAAATTTTGTTCAAAATAACGGTCTTACCTTATCAATCAGAGACTCGTAGAACGGTTTCACCTTTTCAACATCGACCCGAACCTTGCTCTTGCTGTACAAGTCATACTTGCTATATGTGTATATTACATAAACAACATATTAGCATACTTGAGTTGATTAGAAAAAAACACTATGCTAACAAGATGCTTATTACTTGAATAATTGAAGCCACTTTAGATTCTCGACGTCTTCTTCACTCATCAAGTGCTTATATGCTTCTGACTTGTGCAACACTATTCAAAAACAAAAATAACAATTGGTTAACAACAAAATAACGAAATAATTTCATCTTTAGAGTTTCAAACCGACTTCATACCATAAAATGAATGATACCTTATGATGAAAAGCCCGACAGAAAGGGAGAGTCGTCCCATTCTCATCCACCTGAGTGAATGATAGTTCAATACATATATAAACAATTAGTAGTGTTAAAGTGGTAAGTGTGCAAGTCCCTCTACTGTCGCCGTGGCTAAACAATATGAAGTATAATTCTAAAGAGTAAAGAGTTGCTTAATACCAAATACATGTAATCGTCATGCCCCCACGATATCATAACATTGTCGAGCCCACAGTTTTCAGAGTAAATTCCATACTTCGTATTGTAAGCTGGACTGTTATAGTCAGCATTTTGCAGGAACTACTATTTTCAAACACCAAAGTCGATTTTACAAAATGCACAATCAAAATGAATTATAATCGACAAGTTTGTTAGGAAATAAACCTTGCTATGAACAACCGATTGATCAAAAGCACATCCGATTAGAAATGTGTCACCTACAACTGCCCATTGAGGAAGTTCCCCAAAGATAGGATGTGGTAAAACCTTACCAAGATCTACACTAGGGGTGTTCAAATTAGGATAATCTGAAATTTCGGATAGTCAATATGGGATCCGAATCCGAAATTTTGGATTAATCCGAATTTCGAATTCGGATTCCGATCATCCAACGGATAATCCGAAACTTAAAAAAAGATTAAAAAACAAAAAAAAAATGTTCTCCTTTATGTCTAAAACGTGAAGCTGTTTAAAAAAAATAGAAATCGAAGTTAGATAATGCGAAACTGGAACAAAACAATCTAAAAAAAACTTACTGTTTGGTGGACGGGGCTATGGAGGTCGAAGACGAGGTGGACGGGGGCTGTTATAGTAAAGAGAAGAGGGAGTGGATGCTCGGATTGGTGGAGTATGGACTTAGGGTAGGATTAGGGATTTAAGATTGTGTATTGTGTTATGTAGTATATATAATATTATATATTTATATGTATTTTTCTAATATTCGGATTCAGATAATCTGAGTATCCGAAAATTTTCAAAATCAGGATCCGAATCCGAATCCGAAATTTTGGATTATCCGATTTTTGGATATCCAAAAACCGGATTATCCTAAATTTTTTATAATTCGGATTCGGATTTTTCGGATTCGGATTTTTTTGAACACCCCTAATCTACATATTAGTTTCCCATGTTAGGTACAATAATAAATTAAAAACATAACAACATTACATTTTCCCGTTTTGGTATTGAAAAGTACCATGAATCAAGGCTGTCAAGTGAAGCCAATCTTGGTCAGGATAGCTTTTTGTATCGCTTCTGTGGTTTGTAACAATTGCTTGATTTTAGGTTCGTCTAGATTGGGATCGCTCTCATAGATCACCTCATTCAAGAGTTCACAACAATCCCAAATGCTCATTTCAATCTTGTTCAATTTTTCGTACTCTCCTCTCATCCTTCTGACCTAAATAAGTATCCAAAAAGCTTAAAAAAATTCTTTACCCACATTTAACTTTTTATAACCATAAATTAAAAAAAACTCACGAAATCAACTGTTTGATTGATGAATTGAAGGCAGGACGATTACCGTAGATGCATACTTTGGTGTTGGTGAATATTAGAGTGTGGGGATTGATTTAGAATATGTCGAATCCGCAAAAGCCAATATGCAGTGAATCAAAATCAAATTAAAGAAAATGACACATTTTGTTCCCCTTCATCATTGGGAAGATTAGGACTCTTATCATCCCCAAGATTTTAGTCATTTGTTTCAATACTGTCAAACAAATTTAAATGAGTTATACCTTTTTCTACCATACTATTTTCCTTATCAACAAAGAGTGTTTGTTTAAAAGGAAATACTTATACATAGAACTTAACATCTCTTGAGAAAACAATTTGTTTAGACTCCAGACACCATAACTTGTAACCTTTTTTAAAATTTAAATACCCTATTAAAACACATTTTTCCAGCCCTAACAGAAAGTTTATCAGGTTCATTTAAGACAATATTGAAACATAGACAACCAACATTTTTAAGAGGGTTAAAGGTTGGGGGGAACCCATATACTAACTCATAGGGACTCTTACGTAACAGAACAGACGAAGGAATCCTGTTAACCAAATAGGTAGCAGTTAGAACACAGTCAGCCTAAAACCTAAGTGGTAAACCACTCTGAAAAAGTAGGGCTCTGGCTGTGTTCAAGAGGTGCCTATGCTTTCTTTTAGCAATTCCATTTTGCTGAGAAGTATAGGCACAAGAAGTCTGGTGTAATATGCCATTAGAACTAGAAAAAAATTGCATTTGTTTGTTAACAAACTCAGTTCCATTATCATTTCTAAAAATCTTAACATATTTTTTAAACTATGTTTTATAATCAACTCATAGAAAGCCATTAGGTTTTCAAACACCTCAGTTTTGTTCTTTAGCATATAACACCATACTGGTCTAGAAAAATCATCAACAACAGTCAGAACGTACTTGTAGCCTTCCCTACTAGTGACCTTGTATGGGCCCCAAACATCTAGGTGAACAAGATCACCAATTTGTTTGGAGACATGATCACTAATGGGAAAAGGAACTCTCACATGTTTAGCCTTGTGACACACATTACAAGGCTGTGAGTTCCTATGTCCTAACTTCAAGTCCTACCTTAAAACAACCAATACTTGATCAGAGGGGTGACCAAGTCTACTATGCCAAAGATTGGCATCATTCATACTATTAAAACAAGAATTATTAACACTCACACTTTTTCCAACAAAATAGAGACCATCACTCTGTTTACCAGTCACCAGGACTCTCTTGGACCTTGAATCCTGTTTATAATAGTTTTCCTCACCAAATAAGACACTAAGTTTATTATCTCTAGAAAACTTGTGAAAAGATAACAGGTTAAACAGTAATAATCAGGTACTAAGAACACATCATAAAGGACAACACCTTCAGCTAACTTAATATCTCGTATTTTAGTTACTTTGGCACTTGTCCCATTAGGATGTTTGACCTGAATATTGTACTTAGAAACTTCAACACAATTAACCATTTCTTTGTTATTATTGGTCATGTGTTGATTAGCTCCAGAGTCTGTCATCCACCCATGACTAAGAGCATATATGACAAAACTACAACAACTACTGAAGTTTTCTATAATTTTTGCCAAATTTGAAATCTTAGACATACAAGAAAAAACATTTATGAACACACTTTTACCTCCAGTATTGGAGCTTTGTGTCTCATTTCCATTCTTATCACCAATCAGACTCATGAGCTTTGAAATCTGCTCAGGTGAAAAAGGTAAGCCGAAAGAAGAACCACTAGACAAAGTAGTTGTGGCACTACCTTGTTTAGTGTTAGAGACATTGTTAGACATGTTAGACCTAGAACCCTGACCAACTGGTTTCCTTTTATAACCAGGAGGATAACCAACCAGCTCATAACATATATCTACTGTGTGCCTAACATGTTACAGTGTGTACATTTTAGATTTGGATTAGGACCTTTTTAGTGACCTTCCTTTTATTTTCAAAAACTTGATTACCTTTAGACACAAAAGCCACATTTTGACCTTTTGCTGTTGTACCAGAACCACTATGAGATTCTTTTCTAGATACAATAGAAAAAACATTTTTAATAGTAGGCAAAGGTTTTCTAGTTAACAAATTTGTGTTGACTGGTTGGTATACCTCATCTAAATCCATGAGAAACTGCATTAACTTTATTAGACTATTGAAGTCATTAAAGCCTTTTGATGCTTGACATGTGCAGGAAGGCAACTATACAGTAGCATCGAACTGTTTCCACATGATGTTTAGTTTATGGTAGTATTCAGCAACAGTACTACCATTTTGACTAACAGAATTAATCTTTTGATAAAGAGTGAACACAACAGACCCATCAACCTTATCGTAGGTTTTCTTTAAATCTGTCCATATCTCAGTAGCAAGTTTATAAAATACTTGTCCTAGATACAATTCTTCACTTACAGAGTTTAACAACCAATTTAAAACCACTGAATTGCACCTATCCCATTGTTTACTTAAAACTTCATCATTTTCAGCTTTAATACAAGTTCCATCTATAAAACCAACTTTGTTTTTTTATTTCTAAAGCAAGTCTCATAGAACTAGACCAGACTGAATAATTTTCTGTTCCTTTTAGTTTCATACTGACTATCGACAGATTAGTGGTATCAGTAGGATGCAAAAACAGAGGATCACTTATGTCTAACTTGCTAATGAAGGAAATCTCTACTATTTAATTAACGCGATTTTAACGCATGTTCTGAAAGCACGCGTCGAATTTAAAAATATTGTTAAAATTGCTCGGTTTAGTTATATTTTTCATTTCGAATAATATCGACTAATTTTTAATCGGGCCTAAATATAAACCGAGCCTTAAAACGTTTAGGGTTCAATTAATCTCGAGGACCATATTTAAATAAAGGTGGGGAGGATGTGACATCCTGTTTTTTTTAGATAAAGTATTTAGCTTTATATTATGAACATTGTTAAACGAGTGAATAACGAGCATTTGTTAGGCAAAACGAACATTTGAGTTGTGATGCACTAAAGCGGATGTTTAGTATAATCTAACATCTATTTATAGATCAAAACGATTAAACTACATAATATACCTCATGAATATTAGTGTGTGTATGTATTCGTTTATGGGTTAGTCACCTAATATTATCGAACAACCGTTTAAGAATTTAGAAACAAATAAGCTACCAATTATACTAATAACACTTAAATTTATAGATGGGTGTTGCAAATATTATGTATGAGTATACATGTATGTTCGCTAACTGTTGTATGCAAATTTAAATAAGCTTTAGAATCTTTAGCTGGGAAATTAAATATTTCAGCTAATGCAATTATTTAGCTTTCACGTTTTGTTGGTTTTGTCACCGCTCAACTTATTTGCCATTTTTTTTAATTAATCAACCATCATCACTTTAGACCTTGATATGTCAATTTGCACAACAGATTTGTAGGAGATTTTCGTGTTAACGGTTGATTATTATTAGCAATAGTAAAATATATTATTATATTTATATATATATATATATATACTAGTAAGAAACCCGCGCGATGCGGCGGCGGCGACAATTTACAACGCGATACTTGTTTTATATAAGTTTATCAACTATCTTGTGATATATTGTATAATACTTAAGTTAGTTAACTTATTCGTGTAATATGTTATAACTCAATTGAGTTAACTTATCAATCCTCATAAGATACGTTCGACGTTTGTCTTTATTTTTATGTAAATTCGAGGTAAACAAACAAAATAGATTGACGTACATTTTTATCAAGCAATATAAGGAATAGTTTTCTTTCACTGGCGACTGACTATATGGAAGTTGCCCAAACAAAATAGCACAGCATACGAACCTCTATGTCACGTGAGACCCAAGAAATCTTCAACAATGTCATGGTTTTCCATTATCGATTCCATGACACTTTATTGTATGATTTATGATCTTCACTTCAAAAACATAGGTAAATTGTTGGTACCTTATGTTTCTTCATTGATGTTTGTATGATCATTATAAACTTCATTCACTAATACGTTATGGCATGGTATATTAGGATTATAACCTGAGTTACCATTGGGAAAAATAAAGGACAGGACAATGGATCGTAATAACTATGTTTCTACCGAACATTTTGGGTATGTTCAGACCTACCGTATACAATAATACTCCTTTTGTACGAAGTAATACTATCATTACCTTCAACCCGAATACCAGCAACACAAATAATGGTAAATAAAAAGTAAGCAAAATAATTTATACCACACATACTTCAAAATAACTAAAGTAAAAAATGTTAGGTTAAATCTTTGAAGTGGTTGGTTGGTTGTACACCTTCTGGTCAAGTTCCATATCTTTTAAGGTGACTTTCTTTAATTGTGTGACAGAGATCATCATATCGCCCAACTTGGGCAGCCCTGACCCTCTACGAGCCTAGACTATCGTGCATAGCAGAGGACGCTGGTGCCGTGGGGGCTATTAGCGGCTTCCGCCCGAAAACCGTACCGCCTCCACATTAGTAAACTCGCTGGAGTGTTCTTATTAGGCGAAGTTATCTATCATATTTCACAAAAATAGATAGATCGAGAAACGTACACGTACCAACAATTTAACTTTTGGTGTCTTCTATCAAGCTTAAAAATCTAAATAGAAGGGACTAATTGATAAAGATAAAACCTTCTCGGAACCGGAGTTTCAAACGGTAGAAGTTTAGTGTCTAAAGTAAATCTAAAATAAGTAAAAAGAATAGACATACATCTTTATAAAGTAATATAAGGAATAGTCTTCTTTCATCAACGACCGACCATATTAAATTTATCCAAACAAAATAGCACAATATACTTAACACTTTGTTGTGTGAGACCCATAAAATATTCAACAATGTCACAGTCTTCCGTTATTGGTTCCGCAAAATGTATCCATAACAGAGCAAAATCACTTACGTTTTGATAAGAACTATAGCCAATAATTTGCTTTTTAACAGCCACATCCGATATGAACTCAACCCAAACAGGGAACGGTATAACAAACTCCATACTTCTTGAGCTATGAAAAAAGTCGGACAGAATGAACATCCATCATTAATTAGTTCTACAATTTTTCACTTAGTCTAGAAAATTTTTTTAATGGTTTGATCTTATCCCAAGGAAGATGTTATTCATAATAGATTATAATTTATATGATCTTAATTTAGTCATACAGGATCATAGTCATAATATTAACATCAAATAAGATCTAAATTAAGTCGTACAGGATCATAGTCATAATATTAACATCAAATAATGCAGACCGAAATTGTACCGGAAATTAAATAATTATTCACAACATAAAAATTAAGATTATCGAATTTTACACTTTGAAATCATATGCAACGGATCAAATGGTAAGACACAAGGAACCAAATCGCCTTATCTACAAAATATAATACTATTGTGATAATTTATATATTTGAAGCATAACCACAAATTGTTGCCAAGTCTTGCTTGATAAATAATATTTCAGGTTAGTCCAACACACATAAATTTACCACTGGACAACCTACAAACATCAAATATTTTTTAACACCAACATTAAAGTCAACTTTTCTTTTCCATGTTTGTGTACTATAACCCTTTAGCAATGAGAGAAAGATGCCTAGAGATTAGAATATCAAGCTTGACTTAAAAGATAACTGTTTTTTTTTTTGCTTGCTGGTGGGTCTGATATCACCAAAATAGTGATGATGCAGAAACAGTACGAAGTTTGACCGCTCAGTATATTTTCACCAAAACAGAGGTTGCAGGTGGTTTGGTTCAAAAGTTTTACCCAAAACAGAAAAAACGGAAAAAGGATGAGATGGGTAAAAAAACAAAAAAACTCGAAAAAAGTAAACATGAAGTACCACCAGAAACACTTACAAAATATACGTGGAAAATGGTAATTATAATTCAAATATATTGATATTGTTAGTTAGAAATTACCAAGAATGAGTTTTCACCTTTCCTTTGATTGAAGTAAAGCATGCTTCACTATAATTCTGGGCAAACCTGAAGAAATAGCAATGCACATTAGATATTCAGATACATTCGAATGTAGTAATATTTTTATTAATTCCAAGAGGAAAAAAAACAAACCAAATTAGAATGATGCGATGATGATCATAAAATGATATAAGAATCTAAACAACAAATAGACAACGAACTTTGAAAAAGTAGCCCCAATTGATCATCAAATGGGTTAGGTGTTCATCATTAATGGCCATAACCAATAGCTTTCCTACCCCTATAATAATGTAACATGAAGTATTAAAATTCAAAGGATACGCTTTCTGGCAGAATCCTTGAAAAGCTGGATCCAGATCTATTCACCAAAACAGACATGTTGCTTCTCACTTCAGTTTGATCGACTTTGTAATGTCACAACCTGGTTATTAGGATCAAACACCCATAGACTGAAGAGTCTTAGTCAACACTTGAATAATCGTCTTATAAATATTTAATCTATAGAAAATGTTACTAACCCATCCAGTAGCCATAACAGATGTTTTGTCATCCCATTAATCGACAACCTCCTTTTAACATTTGTGTGGGCTTTCAAGTATAAGCCTTCATGTGTTCTTTCCATCTGCTTCTGTCATATCAAAACAACATAATTCAATAGTCATATTATGAAATAACAAAATATATACAGTTTTTTTGTGATCAGGGCAGAGTCAAGAATCAAAGTGATGAAATGACAAAATAGTCATATGATGAAATGACAAAATATATACGCCTGCCCCTTCCAGAATCAAAGTGATTCACCCCACCCATGGTCCTTCCCAAAACCAGGCCCGCCACATGTCGCAATCTCTCGCACATGTTGCATAGACTGATTGACTCCCTGAAGAACTTTGATAAGATCAGGGGCGAACTTTCAATCTTGTTCAGAAAAGAAAGTGTATGCCTCGCCCTTCACCCACCTTCTGGTTCGCCCTATTTGGTGGACATAGTCCTCCACACCATTTGGGAAATCATAGCTAATCACCACCTTGCAAACACCATAAAAAGTCAGAATTTGCTAACAAAAGTTGAGTATTTTTACCATTTAACTTCCAGTTGAGTCTGACCTTATCTCCTTGATGTCAAGGCCACGTGCAGCAAAAACAATAGCAAATAATATTGTGGACTTTCTAGAACAGAATGATTGAGAAACCAGTTTCTCTCATCTGTAGATTTATCTCCATGACTGTCAGCAACCCCAAAACTACGACTAATACTACATGTAAGCTGATCAGACAAATTTTTAGTTCAGAAAATAATAATTTTGGAACCCCTTTCTTCAGAAATCTGCTCCACACGCCTCTGCTTCTCTATTTGAGGGACCACTTCCACAGTTCCACAGACTACAAAATCAAAAACAACTTACCGTTATTATGGTTCAGAAGAGCCCCAAAAGACCCTAAAATTTGCGCCTTTTGGGCACTTCTTTATTTACTCTAGGCGTTGTGCAAAAAAGCCACAACCCCTGCGCCTTGGTGCGACTCGTGCATTAGCGCCCTTTTAAAACCAAGTACTTGACCCACACATTTTGCCTACCTGACCCACATATGTTTGTCTTCATCAAACCGCTTAATGTTGTCGCAACTGTAGAGCACTTTTCCTTTTTTTGAGAAGGTTCCGCTTTCTGTCTAATCCCAAGATTTTCCAGAGTCCCTCCATAATACCCCACCTCAGTTCAAACCTTCTTTTTGCTATTTTTTTTTTACAAATTACCAAAAAAAATTTAACTTATTTTCTGTTATACCTTGGGCCATATCCGTGTGGGTTTTTCAACAGACGAATATTGATTCTCCAAAACAGCTTGTTGACCTTTAACCAGCTATGGTACTCCTCCTTTCTTTACATGGAGATAAATGGCACCTGATACAACCAGAAAGATACAAATTTCACACATCCACTTCAAAAGGAACCTAAAACTATACATCAAACAAAGCATAAGTACACTACATGGGCTGACTTTTCACCTATTCAAGTAGGAAGATATGGAAAGAATCTATATATTTTGATGAGAAAATATCAAGAACCAATATAGCAGCTTCTTGTTCATTACTTCCTAACCTCCACGTGAGCAAGTCCAGCATCACATTGTAGGTAAATTCAACTCGTCGTTTTTTGACCCATTACCAATCCGATGTCATTATCAATCAAGTCCTCGCAATGATCGACTTCCTGCAAATGTAATTCAATCAATATCAGACTGAAACATGTGAAATGGTTAAAAGATGCTGAAATGGTATTATAACAGTTCAGTAATCTATCAAATCCTCTACTTGTTTAGATATTATAGAAGAATCAAACATACCGCCCGTGTGAAAAGAGGTTGCCTTGTGTCGCTTCCTTCCTGGTATTCACCAGCTAACAATAACAAAATAAGAACCATAAAAATCCTTTACTATGACCACATAATTACATTAAAGTTCAGATTTGTATACGATGTAAGCAAAAACAGTGGTTGGAATACTACTGTCGCGGTAACTATCAGGCAAAAATGGTGAAATTTGGCAACATGCCAACATGCCAGCCTAAGTTCAGAGTCGGGTTCACCATTTCCATGCTCCTGGAAAAAAGAAAAGGTTGGTCAAAGGTCTACTTGCCAAGCTCATGATTTTTATTGCACACATCTTCCATAACCACCTACCAGTGAGTAACAAAACAGAGCAACCATGGATGCTAAGATGAATAGACATCAAACACTAATTGCTTATAATTACAAAATTACTAAAACCAAAATCCAAATATAAGTGTTTAGTTGAAAATTTGAACGATAATTTGTAACCAAAAATGAGAAATTACCCTACAATTCTAGGATGTACTTCAAAAATTTGAAAGATAGACTTCGCACTGAATCCACCATAGATTCATCAAAATGTAAAACCAAATATGTTAGGGTAAAACCAAATATGTTCATGGAAGAACCGGATATGTTACTATAAAACCAAATATTTTGAACCCTATAAAGCTTCATCACAAAAAAAAAGAAGAAAAAAAATAATAACCTAAAAACAATAAGCTTAAATATAAAAGGGAATGTTCAAATTTGCATAAAAGAGAGCATTTTCTTACAATTATCGAACTTGCTTTCCAGAACATGTGAAACCAAGCCATTACAAGAATCCAAGTCAAAGATATTCCAACCTCCAGCAAAAATGGGTCTTCAAAAATACCTTCTCTAAATGAATTTAAGGCATGAGCTGCGAAAACAAGAAATGGGTCACATGAATTGAGTGTTTCTTGCTAAAAGTCAGCTTCTTCCCTAAATAATTCTTGATTTTTAACAAGCAGAAATAACACTAAATTAGCTGAATTTGGGGGGATATGTTTTCGACAGATATATGGTCGCTTCTATTATCATCTTCTTTACTCTTATAAGCTTTTTCAAACTCAATCGGTACTTACACATACATCAAAATCATCAACAAATGATATTAACAGAATCACTCAATCCTTTAAAATATAAACATTAAATACCTTTTTTCAGCCCAAACAAAAAGTATAATCAATACTTTTATATTCAAGCTCATTTTTCGGTACTGACCACCAATAATAAAAATATTAACAAAGATTCATCAAATTTCACAAATTAACACTCCATAACACTAAATTTTATTAGAAGAAAAAGGTAAATTTATAAAAATAAACAAGAGTATGAGCTAAAATCATACCAACTCCAAACCACAAAGCTTCTTCAAATTTAATGATATAAAGATCTTTTGAGCCACTAAGTTACTTCCTGGGAAGGAATCTACATCTGCAATTATCACCAAACAGTTAGATCCTCGTACGCATCCGAATCCTTCCTAAATAAACTGGATCTTAGACACGCAACAAAAAACCCAAGCATCAGAATAACTCAAACATACCTAATCGTCGGACTGGTCTTAAAGTTTAAGGATCTGACCAGATCGAAATCATCCCCAGTGACCGCTTAAACGTCAATGTTGCGGTGGTGATGTAGCTTGCCGATGGTGTTGTGTTTGCAGAGGGAGAAATAAAAGAGATATATGTAGCAATAACGCAAAAAAAGGCCCTGAATCGGAACCATGGGTCAGAATCATCATAGATCTGGTGAATTCGTGGTTTGATGTTCTTGAATCTCTAGAGAGAGAGAGAATGCGGCGGATTATATTTTTGAAATGTGAGGTATGATAAATCTGAAAACCCTAATCTGTATCCGTCTGTTTTTTCTTTGGCATAATAGGTTTGTAAATTATGCATCTCAACTTGCACCTTTACAATTTTAAGAGTTTTAGTGCATTGAATTATTGTACATGAAGCTTTTAAGTGTTGTACCGTGGCAAATGACCATTCCTGCCCTTCTTATATGCTTATTAATATAGTATAGATATATAGGTTTAGGATCCTGTACAAAGTACATTTTTCGTGAGAAGTGTGAGAAGGACTAAGAATTGACATGTAGACATCATGTTTTGGATTAAGGAATGATGTTTTAGGTTGTTTTAACTTGAAAAACACCAAACACAACAATCTAAAACACAATACAATGTATTATAGTCATTAAATTTAAAAAACAGCTAAAACACACTACTTAACGCTTAAAACACACTGCTAATGTTCTTAGCATGGTGTTTTAAGTTTTAAGCCTAAAATACATTGTTTTCGGTTTTTAATTGTTATGTTTGGTGTTTTTATAGGCAAAACAATCCAAAACATCACGACTAAGTTCATAAAATGATGCCTAAGTATCAATTTTTATTACTTCTCACACTTCTCAAAAAAAAAAACACTTTGTACACGATCTTGACCCTATATATATATATATATATATATATATATGTGTGTGTGTTAGGAGCTTTATGGCCACAAGATTTATGGATAAACATCACATAAAACTTAGCCTACACAAACCTTAGCCTGCACGTTTGAAGGCCTCATCTTGGAGTGCCACGTTTTAGTGTTGCCACATGTTTCTTTCTAAACATCCATACGTGTCGTTGTAGTAAAAAGAAAAAGGAAAAAAACTAAATAGAAAAATACTATATGTTTGTGTATACAACCACCATAATGGTTTTCTTTAGCATATATATCTCTTTATTTATCGACTTCACTCGTCTGCTTCATAGTAGCCAAAAGATCTATGAGTTCTTTTGTAAAGTGAAATGAGAGAAAACAAAGAGTAATACATCAGTATATATAGTGTGATTAGCGGCAACGTTTGGCTATAGTTGGCAGCTACCGACGGGTGTGATCGGCAAGAAACGACAAGCGCGATCAACGGTAGTTCACGATGATAGGATGTGTTATTGAATATAGCAGTCTATGGTGGTAGTCGATTGTGATCAAAGGTGGCACTCGATATATGGTGAAGGCCGGTTATTTATGGTAGAAATATACTATGGTTGACGATGAATTCTGGTTATGAACCGGAACGTAAAAATAAATGAGTGGTGAATACGAGTCTCGTACAATCGAGTGATCAGTATCGGGAGGAAGTAAAAAGAAATTGACAAAAGAATCACTTGAAAAAGAAAATAATAAGATCAGGAAGCTAAAGGTGTAGAAGTTCTAACCTTTCTTCAAGCATGAGTTATAAAAGGTGAATACGTTTAACACTTTTACAACTTTGAAATGCTTATATTATGAAAAATGGCATGAGTTTATATTAAATATGTTGAGCATGTATAGTATGTTTACTGAAGCATTTGGAACATGTGAGTGTATTTATATTTGATCAAATTTGTACATGTCACGAAACCGTAAAACCGAGTATGTATTCACGGTAGTACTTACGAGCCGTAATGCTCGCTGAATGTGTAGCTTACTGGTATGTGCAAATAGCTTTAATATTGCTTATGCCTTATTTGAAACTATGGTTTGTTAAATGTTATTCACCAGCTTTTCGCCGACGTATTATTTTCAAAACGTTTCCAGGTGATCATGAATGATATAGATTAGCAAGGGTAGATGCTGAAGTGACTATGACTCTTAGGCATAATAAACCTTGTGGCGTGAATTTGTAAAACCGTCAGGAGACAGGGAATGATGTAAAGAATACATTTTATACAAAAACGTTTTGTACAAGCAAATGATATTTTAATCCCATTTATGAAAAAGTAATTTATTTAGCTTACGAGTTGTTCAAAATAAAAGAAAAGTAAATATTTTCCGCTGCGTATTTATCAAAACAGGTACCAGCCGGATTGGTTGCACGCCCTGGGGTGTCGAAAAACCGGGGTGTGACAGGTTGGTATCAGAGCCACATGTTTAAGCAAAATTAGATATTTAAAGTTAATCTAGGCTTGAATCCGATTATTCAATATATATATATGGGCAAGGCTTATGCTATATCTAATTTGCAGAATGAATAGTAACAATCAAAACCGACCGGAGGGTGTTATTCCAGGGACATGGGAAAACCCAGTTGAGATCCTTAGTGAAAATGAGTCGATAAATGCAGAAGTTAATAGTTATCGTTTGGCCAGAAATGAATCAGGCTACAAGGCAGACACAAATCTCAACCACGCGTTTAATACTCCACCCACCGTTACCTTAAACCCAAATGAAGCAGGTCCTAGTAGAGCCAGAAAAAACTAGGGTGCGTGTAAAGCCATCCTATGAGTAAATCAAAATGCCAACCCCAACAGAAATGGAAATGATCGATCAGCTCGTCCAAACACAGGCAATCTACCAAGACATTAATGAAGAAATTGAAAGCGGTGAAGGTCTCATTGTTGATCCCTATCTGGAGGCACTGCTAACAATTCCAGTATATCAAAATGTTTATCCGAATGTTTATGAAGATGTTTATTGGTCCACAAGTATGTCATATCAAAGCGTGATAATGGACATCAAAATCCAGTACCACCGTGTGGTACTCCGTATGAGCAGCCATCATTTCCCAGTGAGTGGCAGGAGCAACCAGCAGGAATGGCGAAGGAAATTGGTGGAAGCGGAATGGAGTGTTAGGAGAACGCGAAGCAAACTGGAGCAAAGCTGATTAAAATCAGCAAGAAGCTTAAGAGTCTTGGAGAGGCTTTCTTCCGATCTTAGTTATAATATACAAATATAACATAATGTTTAATAGTGTATAATATATATATAGATATATATGTATATATTATACACGTGTGTGTATATATATACACGTGTATAATATATACGTGTATAATATATATAGAGATATATATGTATATATTATACACGTGTGTATATATATACACACGTGTATAATATATATACATATATCTATTATTATACACGTATATATTATATTTGTATATTATATAGATATATAATACATACATGTATAATAATAGATATATGTATATATATTATACACGTATATATTTTACACGTGTGTATATATATATATAGACACGTGTATAATATATATATATATATATATATATTATAAACTATTAAACATTATGTTATATTTGTATATTATAACTAAGATCGGAAGAGAGCCTCTCCAAGACTCTTTAATGTTCTTGTTGATTTTAATCAGCTTTGCTCCAGTTCGCTTCGTGTTCTCCTGACACTCCATTCCGCTTCCTCCAATTTCCTTCGCCATTCCTACTGGTTGCTCCCGCCACTCACTGGGAAATGATGGTTGCTCATACGGATTACCACACGGTGGTACTGGATTTTGATGTCCAATTATCACGTTTTGATATGACATACTTGTGGACCAATAAACATCTTCATAAACATTCAGGTAGACATTTTGATATACTGGAATTGTTGGAAGTGCTTCCAGGTAGGGATCAGCAACGAGACCTTCACCGCTTTCAATTTCAATTTCTTCATTAATGTCTTGGTAGATTGCCTGTGTTTGGACAGCTGATCGATCATTTCATTTCTGATGGGATTGGCATTTTGATAAACTCATAGGATGGCTTTACACGCATCCTAGGTTTTCTGGCTCTACTAGAACCTGTTTCATTTGGGTTTAGGGTAACAGTGGGTGGGGTATTAAACGCTTGGTTGAGATTTGTGTCTGCCTCGTAGCCTGATTCATTTCCGGCCAAACGATAACTATTAACTTATGCATTTATTGACTCATTTTCACTAAGGATGTCAACTGGGTTTTCCCATATCCCTGGAATAACACCCTCCGGTCAATTTTGATTGTTACTATTCATTCTGCAAATTAGATATAGCATAAGCCTTGCCCATATATATATATATATATATATATATATATATATAGAATAATCGGATTCAAGCCTAGATTAACTATAAATATCTAATTTTGCTTAAACCTGTGGCTCTGATACCAACCTGTCACACCCCGGTTTTTCGACACCCCAGGCGTGTGACTCGAATCAGTTGTTACCTGTTTTGATATTAAATAATACGCAGCGGAAAACGTTTAGATTTTTTTTTCTCCACAAAACGACTCATACTTTATTAAACAAGGGATTTAAACACCCTTTTTTACATAAATATTTACACATTCGATATTTCAAAAACTACTGTCTGAAAACAGTTGACATATTCGTACGAGCCACAAGGTCTTTCTGGTGCTTAGGGAATCAACCTCCTTTCAGCACTATACCCGGTTAGTTTATTCATTCGAGATTACATGTAACAATGGTTTTAGAAAAAAAAATACGTCAGCACCTTCGCGTCCTACAAAGTCTGTTGGTTTGCATGCTTGAAATGCCCGATAAGTACACCCTTCATGTTTTATTATCTTATTTTCTAGTTCATCTTTGTCAGAATTACTATCACCATTGGAACTTTGGTAATCTTCTGTTTTTCTTTTTAAAGTGGTTTCATGACTTGGAGATTCTTTTTGTTTTATAGATGCCAATAGCGTAGGTATAGTTTCAGCTATCCCCTGTGTAACATTTGTAGTATTTCTTCTTTTTGAAGGGCAGGTTCATGATTGTTGTTTACTTCAGTTGTTTTATCCTTTCTCTCCTTCGTCTTTTGCGAGGGGTTATAAACATTCATAGGTTTAGACATTCTGTAAAGTAATAAGTTTGAACTGAATTACAAGTCTAAGAATTATTGCCAAAATCGCAATATCATTGATTGCATTATACTTTTCTTAATACAACATGTCTACTGTTATACAAGAGCATATATTGCTATAATATCTATATATGTATGTGTATATATATATAGTGTCACACCTCGGTTTTTCAACACCCTGGGCATGTGACTCGAATCAGTTGGTACATGTTTTGATAAATAAAACACTTTAAAAATTTGTTAATGTAAAACACATGCTATGATATCTAAAAATATATTTAACACAAACTCATGCCATTTTCATAAAGTAAAACACTTTAAAAATTTGTAAAAGAGTTAAACGTATTCACCTTGACTTTTTAATTCCTTGCTCTAGTCCTTGATAACCAAATGATTCCTTGTATCAAAAACCTATTTTATAGAGAATGTTCGTATACTTGAAAAAATATGAATGTGAATATAAATATAAATAAATTTAAAATTTTGTGAATATATCCTTATATAATTCTCTTGACGACTTCGTACATGTGACTCGAACTTCATATATTAAAAAACATAATGTTTACTTTATGCCTTGAAAACGTATGTTGACATATTAATAAAAAATGACATTTATTATAATTGGATATATGATACTTTAGGGATTAAAAAAGAATACACATGTTATGGATCCAAGTGATTAAACTAAGTTTCTGGCTTAGTTTATTATTTTTATTATTAGTATTGTGGCTATAATATTAGTAAAGGTAGGGACACAAGCTTCAACTTGTCTATTTATAGTAGTCACCATTACTTCACCTGCTTGGGCCACGTGGACAGATGTAAAAATTGGAAGATAAGTATGGAACTACTATCCTTATCCTTACTGTTATATTATTATATCAATGGGGTGGTGGTCCATTGGCAAAGGCAAAGCCTCCAAAGCCTTTAAAACACTTAGGTTGTGGGAGGTCTTGGGTTCAAGTCCCAAAGACCACATGATTAAAAAGAAATTAACCTTAAAAATATATTATTATATAAATACAAATATTTATTAAAATACACATGTTGTTACATTCTCCCCAGCTTTATTTAAATCTCGTCCTCGAGATTTGGTTCGAATAGATGGCGGGTATTTCTTTTTCATCTCGGATTCTAGTTCCTAAGTGTAATTTGGCCCTTTCTAGAATCCCACTTGACTTTGTCTAACTTTAGCCTTTTTCTCTTTAAAAATTTAATTTGATGGTCTTCAATTCCGATTAGCTGCTCCACAAATTTGAGTTTCTCATTAACTCTCACATCTTGTAGGGGTATAATTAATGATTCGTCACTTAAACACTTGCCTAGATTAGATACATGGAAAACGTCATGTATCCCGCTCTTTTCCTTGGGTAATTTTATTTGATATGCCACTGGTCCAATTTGTGAAGAGCTTTAGGTATATTGTCTTAAACTCTTGTGTTTTAACCATTCTTGATTATGTTTAAACACCATATTATGGTTTGTCCATATCTGAAACAAAGTTATAAAGATTAAAACATGAGTTTTCAAAAGATTAACATGTTAAACATAGGTTTCATGAGGATTATGTGATTATGTTTGCATGTTGGTATATGTTGTTGATTGTCGATTGTCTAGGGTTAATAGATGATTGTATTCCTGGTTAATCTTGCATGTTTTGGTCTTGTTAATGTACTAGGGATGATGTATGATGGTTATTTGAGGTTCTTGATTGATAATATACACCTAGGGTTTCATATAGTTGATGATATTGCATGTTTAAAATCTGGAAAGAAGGTATATGTCGACTTGTAGGCTCTGTAACTTGACCTTTAATTATTAGTTTTGATCGATTCTTGTTATGTTCATGTCATACATGGTCTTAGCTCTCTGGAATGGGCAAGATCATGCGATTTGGTGTTCGTTTGATATGTTTTTGGAATTTTATTTGAATAAAGGTCTAATCTGATTTTCGGATTAATATTTTGGGTCAACTTTAAACGACCATAACTTGAGTTTTACAAAGATTTAGGTTATGAAATTTGGACAATAGGTTAACATCGGAAAAACTTGGCTTTTACAAGTAGATTCATCCCGTTTGGATGAATACAAAATTTTTGAAAATTTTTCTAATAAACTGATCTAACAAGAGTGTTTTCTGAACCTAGCTCTAATATATGATTTTTCATAATTTTTGTGTATGGTTTTATCTCAAAACAAAAATATGGACACGACGTATGGACTTCTAGGAATATTCAGTGAAAATCTGGAAGTCTAATTCATTGTGTAAATATTTTTAATAAAATCGTTTTCATAGCGTATAATATGTCCTAAAAACGCAGATTATGATATGTGCGCATATGTGCTTATTTGGAGTCTTGTATGACTTGCTTATGACTTGAACTTGTATGTGCACTTATATAAGATGTAATTGAAGTGTATAACTGATGTAAATCATAACATTCACCAACGGGTTCGTAGGGGTTTACTTGTACACGTAGTTGCACTTTCTGTCACTTAAATGGTTTCACAACATTAAACGTTTTGGACAAACGGGTTATGTGGTGTATTGTATGTACACACATACTCACATGATATCATATGTAATAGGGAGTTGGTAGCACGTCCTTATTTGCGAAGTTTGGATTTTTAGCTTGCAACCTAAGGTGAGTTTCACTACTCTTTTCTCAAAAGCATGTGTCTCGGGTTTGAGACAAAGTACTAAATTTTTCTAGTCCGATTTGGGACTACTTTTACATCCAGAGTTTTGGGGTGCTTTGACTCCTTGTGTGGGTTGGGTTTTGACTCCTTGTGAGGGTCGGGTTTTGCTAGTTCGAAATCTTTGTCCTTGGTGAACTAAACCAACACTATCACTGTAAGTCCTTCACATACCGAATGAGTTGTCGGGTTATGGCAAACGGGTTACTAGTTGATAGCGCTATTAGGCTTGACAAACCTCACACCAGCTCAGGGGAGTATGGGAGTGAACTGTGACTTAACACATTATCATTGTCGATAGGCAATGATGCAAGGCAATCTGCTCACATTCGTGACATCACGTACATTAGCAATTCGGTATATCTGTGTTTAGTTACCATGAGTGGGTTAACTACCCCTGGCATGCGATGAACTAGTGGTTACATGGTTTTGAAAACCTACTCTCTTACTTACTTTGCTTTGTGAACTCACCAAGATTGTTTGTTGACCCACTATGTACATACTTTTGCAGGTAGTTAGCTTCCGGTGCCACGATTAGAAAGCATTGCATGTTTCACTCCATTTGGGTCTAGTGCATACACCTAAACTATATTTTATGCTTTTATGTTTTCTTTCATGTGGTTTTATTTTGGGCCCGTTGTTTTGCGCATGGTTTTAAAATATCTATGCATGGTTTACGCTTCCGCAACTTAACTAAACATTTTGGGTAAACGCTAAACTTTGTTTTTGAAAACGAACTAAATGGTTTGGGCATTTAGAGTTCGTTCTTATGACTTATGGCTATGGGATCTTGGTGTGTCACGCGCCTCGCCGTGTAAACCCCGAAGTGGAAATTTTAGGGTGTGACAGATTGGTATCAGAGCCATTGGTTATAGTGAACTAGGAATTGCATTCTAGTATATAATCATCATAGCATAAGTACTACATTAGTTACACTCACAGCTTAAGTGCACAATTAGCTTTTGGCTACGTATATCTACAACTCATGATTTAAGAAGATATGTTATGTTATCTTCTAGCCCTACACCTAATTCTAAGCACGTCACTGGTGAGGGACCAGGGTTACACCAGGTGGCGCAGTATGAGATTAGCATCCGAACAAACTTCATGCATGGGAAATCGGTAATAATGCAAGGGAGAGAACCCTTGTGGGCGTTACGACGCACGTACACGGAAATCTGCACGATGTCTATGACACGGAACCACTAAAAGAGGAATTAAAGTAGAAATCTAAACCGATCGAACTCGGAGATATCAAATACTTAGACGCAACTTTTTTTCACTAAGCAAGGAGACAATTAATTCCTATCCCTTGTTGCTTGATCTTTCTTACTTTCACTTGAAACTCAGATGAGACTGGGTTACTCGTATAAAATTTTATTCTTGCTCTAATTCATTTACGCCAAGTACGAGCGATTGTACGACATGCATATCCTTGTTTCTCGTAAGTATGTGGTAGATTCATGGAAACTCACCGGATCAAGACTTATTACTCACACTTTTGGGGAGCTACGCAGTGCCTACGACGCGGTGCAACAATTCAAATGGAGATGAAACCTATAAATGGCTGACAACCACAATTGGAGGAACGGGTGGTGCAGCTGACCACTAAACTGGCTACCATCTGACTGGAGTTGGAGACTGTACACGACGAGATCCATATAACATTGACACCCGCAAAAGAGGAAGAAGAAGAAGGGAAGCCTGAGCAGGACGAACACATGGAAGGCGAGGATGAAGGCTCTACTATCTTGACAAAGCGTGGCGGCGATTGGCTCCTACCTTTTTCTTGCTTGTCTTTTCTTTTCTGTCGTGAACTTAGATAAGATTGAGTCCTTGTGATCAATGATAGGGTGGTTGAAGCCCTCGCATCTTTCCAAGATGGTAAAGATCTATTCTGCTAAATCATTCTTTTCCCTTGACTTCCGCCATTGAACTTTCTTATTCCTTGAACGCACATGCCACAACAACAACCCGCCAGCGTATTTTCAAGGCTTTTACAGGTTGTAAGCCTCAATAACTCCAACGGGACTGAAGGAGGCTATTTGTCTAACCCGCCTTACAAACTCACTCACAAGGCCGTCGAGTATGGTACTTCAAAGCATGGTGCTTCATCTTCTGTCGTTGGTGATAGCAAGAGGACGTGGGATGGTGTGAGGCATAAGTTCTTCAACAGCAGCAACTAGCATAGCAACAATGACGAGGTGCTAGGAAAGAGTGTTCTTAGGGTGAGAGTCCACTTCAAGAGGAACTATCCCAGCTCAACCACAATAGCAACAATGGCAACAAAAACCTCAATGGTGCTCGGGGAATAGTTTTCCTAGTTGGCTCGGGAGAATCCAAGAGTGACAATAATGTGTTGACAAGTATGTTTTCTGTGAAAGACAATCCTGTTGTTGTTCTTTTCGATTCCGGTGCGAACATCAGTTTTGTGTATTTAAAACTTAGCCACTCCTAGGGTTAGTTGAGGGGAAGCCTGTTGAGGAAACTCACATTCATCGAGACTGTAAGCTCGAGCTAGATGGTCAAATATTTGCCATCGACCTTATACCAAGGAACTTTGATATTGTAGTTGGCATGGACTAGTTGTCCAAGCATCGTACTGAAATTCTCTTTCAAGAAAAGAAGTGTTCGCGTCCCTCTTCCTAGTGGAGAACTGTTATCTATTCAGGGTGATCGTGGTGGTACTATGGTGGGCATCATCTCATTCTTGAAAGCCCAGAAGTGCATTCGAAAGGGCTATCCAGCCATTCTGGCTAACATATCTGACACTCGAGCTGAAGTTGAAACGAAAATTGAGGACATCTCCGTAGTTCGTGATTTCCGAGATGTATTCCCAGAGGAACTACCTGCACTTCCACCTGTACGTCAAGTGGAGTTCCAAATTGATTTTGCACATGGAGCAGCCCTAGTTGCATGCGCACCATATCGCTTAGCACCAGGCGAACTTCAAGAACTGTCTACCCAACTCCAATAGTTGCTGGATAGGGGTTTCATTAGACCTAGTTCTTCACCTTGGGGAGCCCCAGTCTTGCTGAATGTGTAGTTTACTTGTATGTGGAAATGACTTTAATACTACTTATACCTAATTTGAAATTGAAAATGTTATTCACCAGTTTTGTTCTGACGTATTTTTTTCTAAAACAATTGTTACATGTAATCTTGAATGAATAAACTAACCGGGTATAGTGCTGAAAGGAGGTTGATTCCTTAAGCACCAGAATGAGCTTGTGGCTCGTACAAATATGTCAACTGTTTTTAGACAGTAGTTTTTGGAATATAGAACGTGTAAATATTTATGTAAAAAAGGGTGTTTAAATCCCTTGTTTATTAAGTACGAGTCGTTTTGTGAAAAAAAAAATCTAAACGTATTCCGTTGCGTATTATTTGTCAAAACAGGTACCAACCGATTTGTTGGGTTAAAATGAGACCACAGTTACCAGGTTTAATCATGTTTAGTTATGTGTTAGAGTTGGAGGGCTAGTTATGTAATTAAAGCATAGTTGTAGTAAGTAAACCCTAGTTTGCGAACTTATTACACGGGGACTGCGAACTTAATGTTAAGTTCGCAGTCCATCAGGTTCTCCTATAAATAGAACCTCATTTGTGCAGCTAGGGTTAGGGTTTTTGTTATATCTTTGAGAGCACAAGTTACAAGGTGCGAACTTATCTGTAATCCATGGTTGTTCACAGCTGAAATCATTAATGGAATCATGTGTTTATGTTTCCTGTGTGTCGGTTTTTATAATCTTCATCTAGTTCTTTAACTTGTCTTGATTAATCAACTAAAACACCTAACAAATAGGTGTTTCTAGTTGATAACAATCTAGTGCACACTTAAGATCTAGTAATTTTGGGACTACAATTTGGTATCAGAGCCTCTGTGCTCGAGATTGTATCTATCTAAAGATATCAAAACCCTCCTTGTTAGTTTTACTATCAAGTTTTTCAAAAAAAATTTAGTGTTTATCAAAGTTTGAGTATTTTCATTAGTTTTGCCTTAAAATCTCGTGAACAAGTGTTTCTAAGGTGTTTAAAAGGTATTAATTTCAGTAGAAACATCATTCAAGAACTTCGAAACAATTGAAAATCTCTTGGACTTGTTTCTGGTAAGATTAAAGTATTAACAGCCGAAGTTGCGCACTTAAAGTGCGAACTTAGCTCATATAGTGAGTACTTGTTTCTTGCTTGTGAGTACTTGTTTCAAGAGTTGAGTACTTAGCTCATAAGTTGCATACTTGACATTTCAAGGTGTGCACTTATTACAACCACAACTGCGCACTTGTCTAAAAGTGTGTGCACTTGTGTCTGTGTGAGCACTTAAATTTACACAAGGCTTTACAACTTTCTCTCTCCTGGCACCACAACTAGGGTTTCTGCATACTTATCTGAAATCTCTAGTTGGTGTGCGAACTTATTGAAAAGGTGCATTTTCTGAGCACTTGGCTAGGGTTACTGCGAACTTAAATCTTAAACGAGAGTTTAAGTGTCTGTGTACTTATACAAGTGCGCAGGCTGATCAGTCAAAGACTGAGCACTTGTGCTGCTCTGACTTGGCTGAACTGCGAACTTAAGCCAAAGTGTGTGCTACAGGGACTGCGTACTTATCAGGAGAATCAGGAACTTATCATCTTTGCTTCTTACTGTTTCAGGTTTCTAAGGAACTGCGAACTTAGACTGCGAACTTGTGGAACTGCGAACTTGATCTTGCTGCGTACTTAAGACTGTGAACTTGTAGACTGTTTTGATTTTTCAAGGACCTTGGACTATAACTTGCTAATCAATTCAATCAAAACCCTAAAATCAATCTAAAATCAATCTTAAATCAATCTTAAATCATGTCTGGTAACAACTCATTCCAAGTTAACCCCATAACTCAAGCTGAACTTGAAACCGGCACTATAACACGTATTCCCAAGTTGATGGGTGCTGAAGACTATGGCACATGGAAAAACAGAATGAAAGCTTTCTACTTTGTTAACGATCACACCCAATGGAACTCAGTCCAGCTCGGACCTCACATTCCCACCAGAACCACTGATGCAGGAGAAGTGTTCAACACTGATCCCACCACATACACTGATCTCGACAAACAACTGTTGCAGCGAGATCACAAAGCCTACGGTGCTCTCACCATGGCTCTGTCAAACGATGTATACAATATGTTTGAAGAGTACGGATCAGCGCACGATCTGTGGTTTGCTCTGAGTGAGTATTATGAAGGAAATGCAGAAATGAGGCAAAACAAACAGGATATGATTCAAAAGGAATACGACATGTTTGGAAGTATCCGTGGTGAGAGTCTGTCTTCACACATTGACAGGTTCATGAATTTGTTGACCAAGATGAAGAAAGCTGGTATTCCTGTAAACAACCGCAATTCCATCAAGAAACTGCTCGATTCTCTCCCAAAGGAGTGGAGTGTCCAATGTATGTTGATCAAAAAGGAGTACTTGGATGCTCAGTCTACTTTGGCTGATCTCATAAACACTCTGAAATCATTTGAGATGGACATCACAAAGAGAGAAATGAATCAGACTGTCCCGAAGGTGACTTCCAGCAGTGCTATGAAGAATCTGGCTTTGATGGCCCCAATTGGTGATATGAGTTCAAGTTCGTTGCATTCTTATGTGGATTCTGCAGGGATTGGTAGTTCAAGTTCTGGCAAAGCTCCAATGTATTCTGAGAAGGCGGCAAAGACACTAACTCCACAGGCTGCCAAGCTGGCTGCTGAACATGTGGAACTTTTCAACTCTTTCATGAGCAGTTTTGAAGCCTTGAAGACAGGAGAGATTAAGAATGAGATGATGTCCCCAGAGGATATGTACCAGGTTAACCCAGATGACATGGAAGAGATGGATCTGAAGTGGCAGATGGCAATGATCACTATACGAGTTAAGCGTTTTCAAGACAGAACCGGTAGAAGAGTGGGAATGGGAAAGGCTGGGTTTGACAAGTCGAAAATCAGATGTTACAACTGCAAGGTCCTCGGGCATTTCAAATACGAATGCCCCACACTGAACCAAGCTGAAATCAAGCCTGCAAAGAGGTTGGTGGCCATAACCGATGGAAATGAAGGAAACGATAAAGAACCACAGAAGGCTTTGGTTGTTGAAGATTTCGACTGGGGAGAAGAGGCAGCTGCTGCTGAAGTTGAAGTTAACAAAGCCCTGATGGCCACTATCTGCACCAAATCTTCTAATGGTGTGAACTCTGTTGAAGGATCAACTGCTGAGGTTCTAAAGGGGGAAATGCAGAAGAATGCCGGGCTGAAGAGTGTGTTAATTGGTGAGAAGGCGAATGATCAGAAAAGGGAGGAGGCGCTGATAGCTGAGAAGACTTCATCAGAGAAGGTCGCTAAGGAGGTGAAAAGTTCCTCTAAGAAAGCTGAGGAAAGAGACATGGTAAATATTCCTCTAGAAATTAAATCTAAACTGTGCTCACCTAGGTGTGTTACAGCTGTCGCATACTGTTTATCACACAACAGACGAGTTTTAAGAGAAATGGACGACATTCGTAAAATCAATTCTGAAATGAAAGAAAATGAGTGGGCATATCAGCGAAAGTTAAATGCAACTCTAGCTGAAATGCAAACTTTAAAAGAATTTGTGCTTAAGAAAGATTTTCTGATAAATGATTTAACCTCAAAACTAGAGAAATCTAGAAATGAGACAACTCGTCTTCAAATTGTTGTGGATAAATGGAATGTGAGCAAACGGGCTCATGCTGATATAATCGATTGTGGGTGACAATCATTCGTAAAGGATGGAATTGGGTATAAGGATAAGAATGGATTCGAAAGATCTCTATTCTTACCCTGGAGCCAAAGTGAATACATACCCATTCCATCACCTCATCCAAAAAATGACCTTTTTGAAAATAAATGTGATGAATCTGAGTCAAATGCTAACATAAGTAAAAGCAATGCAGATGTGACCCAACAGGCTCAGGTGGAGGATGATGAAAGTTGTGGTGGCCAGACAGTGGGTTTAGGACATCCGGGTGCCAATTACTCAACAGTGAATTGGTTTATCTGGAACAATGAAAATTCAAAAAACAATTCTATTTTGGATGACTGTAAAACTTTAACTAAATCGGATGACTGTAATAGCTTGCCTAGGATGGATGACTGTAATAGTTTAACTAGGTTGGATGACTGTACTTCTAAACTTGATTTAAAAGGGGCTGTGGCTCCCGATGATAGGAAGCCTCCTATCAAACGATCTAATATTTGTGTTGAAAATGTTATTCCTGTGTGTGTTGATCTTAATGCTGCATTCTCTGATGATAATCATGTGCTCAAACCATCTGTGTTTGTGCCAGAACTTAAGCGTAACAGGTTTGGGAAATTTCTCACTGAGGAAATCCCAGAATTTATCCCCTCATCCACAGATGTATCAGGTTCTGAAGAATCACAAAGTGAAACAGGTACCTCAAGTTCTGAAGAATCATTGAGTGATACAGAGAGCAGCTCCAGCTTAAATAATCTGGACACCAATGAAGAATCAAGTAGCAACAGGGAAGAATCAAGCTCAACCGAAAGCTCAAGATCAAACAAGATCAAGAAAAGAACATCACAACCATCATCATCCAGATCTTCTCCTAAGATCAAGCCTAAGCATTCAAAATGCTTCAGATGTGGAAAAGAGGGTCACGTGGTCAAAAATTGTCAAATAAAGCCTAAATCACAAAAAGATGTCAAAACACAAAACTCCTTTTCGGATCAATTAAGAAATCTTCAAGAAACCGTAAAAAGTTTTGTTAAAAATACACAAATTTGGAAGAAACAAGAGTCAATTTTGGGAGAAAATCATGACAGATCAAAGATTAAACAAACTTGGATTCCCAAAGTCACTTAAGTTTCAGGCAGAGTCACCACTGTACATAGATTTTCTTTAGTTTAGCTTTGTTTCTCTTTTGTTTTTGTATGTGCAGAATAAATTACAAAAATGGCTGATAGCTCTCATGAGATATCTATGGCATGTCGACAGCGGCGCTTCAAGACACATGACAGGACTGAAAGAACTCCTCAAGAACTATCGGTTCATCGATGGAGAATTTGTAGCGTTCGCTGGGAATGAAAAGGGTGGAAAGATCGTTGGCATAGGAGATGTAGTCTCTGACGCGCTAACACTTGAGGACGTCAACTATGTCCCAGAGCTGTGCTACAATCTATTGAGTGTATCACAAGTCTGTGACAAAGGAATCTCAGTGTTGTTCAACGACATGGAATGCATCTTCCTAAAGCCAGGATTTAAACCATCCACTGACATGATCATGCTAAAAGCCCCCAGACAAAACAATACTTATGTGATAAACATGAGAGATGCCAAGTCTGAACAACCAATGACTTGTCTACTGTCAAAGGCATCCGAGTCAGAGTCACTGTTATGGCACAGGCGATTAGGTCATGTTAACTTTAAAAATATAAACAAACTTTCTAAACTTAATCTAGTCAGAGGTCTTCCTTCTAAGGAATTTCCTTTTTCTGAAAAATGTTTAGCATGTGCCAAAGGTAAACAACATAAGAAATCGCATAAGTCCAAAACAGTGAACTCAATTGACTCTCCTCTTCAATTATTACATATGGATCTTTTTGGTCCTATTAGTATAAAAAGCCTGGGTAAAAAGTCTAACTGTTTGGTGATTACAGATGACTTCTCTCGCTTCACATGGGTGTACTTCTTGGAATTCAAGAGTGAGGCTGCTGAGACATTAATGCTGTTCGTTCCTTTGATCGAGAATATAATCAAGTTAAAAGTAAAGTCAATCAGAAGTGATCATGGAACAGAATTCAAGAACCAAACTTTTGTGACGTTCTGCAGCGGGAAAGGAATTCATCTCCAATACAGTGCTACAAGGACTCCTCAGCAAAATGGAGTAGCTGAAAGGAAGAATCGTACTCTTATTGAAGCTGCCAGAACCATGCTCATTGACTCTAAGTTACCGATCATCTTCTGGGCAGAAGCTGTGAATACCGCCTGTTATGTTCTTAACAGGGTTTTGATTGTTAAGCCTCGTGGGAAAACAGCTTATGAATTGCTTTTCAAAAGAAAACCTCTCATTGATTATTTCAGGCCGTTTGGATGTTCCTGCACTCTTCTGAACAACTTTGAGAATATCATGAAGTTTGATGCTGTTGGAGACGAATGTTTCTTTGTTGGATACTCGTCTAGTCAAAAGGCTTATCGAGTATACAACAAACGTACCAAGATGGTTCTGGAATCTTTTTATGTTGACTGGCAAGAATCCAACTCTACTAATGTTGGAACCGGTCCTGACTGGTTCTTTGATGTGGATGTTGTGTTCAATCACTTTGTCATTCCTGAACAGCAAGCTCATGCAGATCAAGCTCCTGAAAATCAAGCTACAAGCTCATCTCCCTTTGGAAATATTCTCTACTCTTCTGATGATGAAGTCACACCGTTTACCACCCGTTTCTCTCCTCTTGTCGCTGATCCAATTGTTCCTCAACTTAATAATGGTGATACTACTGCTGAAACCTCTAACATTCCTGAAAGCACGTCAAATGCTGAAGGAACACAATCAAATCAGCAGTCTGTAAATGAACCATCCAGCTCTTCTACACCTGGAGATCATCTTTCAAACCTTCCTCTACAAGTGCAAGAAGAAGAAAATATGGGATTCAAATCTTCTAAGAACCATCCAATTGAAAATGTCATTGGACCAATCAGTGAGGGTGTTCTTACAAGAAATCAGACAGACAAGCTCAACACCGCTCTCTCAGCATTCTTATCTCAAACAGTACCTTTCAGCATTGAAGATGCAGTTAGAGATGCAAGCTGGGTAGAGGCAATGCAGGAAGAACTATTTCAGTTCAGAAAGCTCAAAGTGTGGGAGCTCGTTGATCTGCCTGAAGGAAAATATCCTATTGGGACAAGATGGGTTTTTCGCAACAAAATGGATGAACGCGGCGTGGTAATCAAGAACAAAGCTCGTCTGGTTGTTCAAGGATTTCGTCAGCAGGAGGGGATTGATTATGAGGAAGTCTTCGCTCCAGTCGCTCGACTTGAAGCCATACGCATCTTCTTGGCATATGCTTCATATCGAAACTTTAAAGTTTTTCAGATGGACGTGAAGAGCGCTTTCTTATATGGGAAAATCAAAGAAGAAGTCTATGTGTGCCAACCGCCAGAATTCGAAGACCCTCATCATCCAAACAGATACTACAAGTTGGACAAGGCTCTCTACGGTCTCCATCAAGCTCCTAGAGCTTGGTATGAGACCTTGTCTTCATATCTGTTACAAAATGGATACACGAGAGGGAAGATCAACATGACCCTGTTTACCAAAGAAGTCAACAAACATTCTATCCTTGTTCAGATTTATGTTGATGATATTATCTTTGGTTCAACTGACGAAAATTTGTGCAGGGAATTTGAAAGCATTATGAAGTCTTAATTTGAAATGAGCATGATGGGAGAACTCTCATTTTTCTTAGGTCTCGAAGTCCAACAGAAAGAAGACGGTATTCTCATCCATCAAGCAAAGTACACAAGAGACATTCTGGCGAAGTACAACCTGTCGGATTGCAAACCGTCCAACACTCCTTTTGCAGCTCAAACAACACTTGTACCAGATCTTGAAGGACCTTCTGTGAACCCGCACACTTACCGTTCTATGATTGGCTCCTTGATGTATCTCACAGCCAGCAGACCGGACATCATGTGGGCAGTTGGATGCTGTGCTCGCTTTCAGTCAAATCCAAAGCAATCTCATGAGACTGCAGTCAAAAGAATCTTCCGCTACCTCAAAGGAACACCAAAACTTGGTTTATGGTATCCTAAGAGTGACAATTTTGACCTAATTGCGTACTCTGATAGTGATCATGCAGGTTGCAGGATTGACCGAAAGTCTGTCTCTGGTGGCTGTCAATTTCTGGGAAACAGGCTCGTGTCATGGCAGAGCAAGAAGCAGACCACTGTGTCTATATCTACCGCTCAAGCTGAGTACACAGCCGCATCCAGTTGTTGCTGTCAAGTGTTGTGGATCCAAAATCAGTTGTTGGATTACGGTTTGAATATCATGAGAACCCCTATCTACATTGATAATGATGCTTGTCGTGACATTGTGAAGAATCCAATTGATCATTCGAAAACTAAACATATTGAAATTCGGATTCATTCAATTCGCGATGCGCACGACAAGGGGTACATACAGGTGTTGCCTATAGATACTGCTGATCAAAAGGCAGATATCTTTACCAAAGCTTTCGACAAAACCCGTTTTCGTCAGTTGGTAACTTGGTTAGAGATGATCAACTTTGAATGATTTAAAAAAAAAAAAAAAAACTTTGTGAATAAATTATAGAAAAATCTTATGTTTTAAAATAAAATAAAGATTTTTGGGGGAGAAATAAACCGGTAGATCCCTAAATTTGCAAGTTTTAAAAACCTTTTCAAAAACAATCAAGAAATGATAGGGACTAATCATATTTGTCAGCATGTGAATAGGACCCAGAGGACGTTGTGGCTTCAAGCAACGACATGTCGGTAGATTCAGCCTGGAATTGAGTAAACTGCTAAAAGATGACAAACTAAAAAGTCTACACGAGGTGCTGGATTCCCACTGTGTTTCAGGTTTGCACAAGCTGAGTCCGGTCATACACAGGTTGAGAGATCAAAAGACACAGAAAATTTTGTGCATAAGTAATCAAAAGACACCTAAGAGTGCAAGCTACCAAAGCGGGGCTATTAAAATCAAAATGAGCAACAAAAGACACGCAATGTTAGTGACGTGCAAACATATAGATAGCTCAAAAAGCAATCAGATGATCATCTTCTCTGCTTATGGGAACATAGACCTGAAGCTCTCATCATCTGATTGACATAATGATCATCTTCTCTGCTTATGGAAACATAGACCTGAAGCTCTCATCATTATATCTCAATAAACCTTGAGGATTGGTAGGCTTACACCTGGCACAAGTGGGGTCCATTAACATGTCGTTAATATTACCAAAACATGATAAAGATCATCACATAAAGCTTGTTGAAAGACGAGAGGCATGGATTTAAGTGGACAAATATACCGACAGTTTTTCTTGGGCTACAGCGATCCAACGGAAAGTTGAAATGTGGTCTGGCAGGTATGACTGGTATGATCTTGATGCAAAAGGTGAGAAACGGTTGATCTCTAAACTCAAATCTTTGGTTAAAAAGGCTATTTTCTTGTTTGTGGGCCTACGCACTTAACAGCTATTAAACTCTTAATTGGGCCTGCGAACTTAACATATTAATAAGCCTTGTTGGGCCCGCGTACTTGACTGGGCTTCTGGGCCTGCGCACTTAAAGGTCAAGTACGCGGCCCAACCAGTTCACCTATAAATACAGCAGTAATTTTTAATTTTAACTTTTTTTATCACAAATTCTGAAACCCTAAAATTCTACCACCACCGTCAAACCACCGTGTTCCTCATTGTATCCACCGTAACACCATCACTAAACAACACCTGTTGATCCATCTTCTGTCTTCCATTATCTGTTTGTTTATTTGTTTAAGGTAGTTAAATGACTCTGATGAGATCTTCGTTGTGTTAACAGGGATTATAGTTGAAATCTCTGGAATCACCGTTGAGGATTTGGGGTTCTCAAGAAACTGCGCACTTATTTCTTGAAGAACTGCGCACTTGTATCATAGAATGCGTACTTGCATCATATGATACAAGCTTGAAAAACCCTAAATGAATGCGTACCAAATGTGTGGACTTAAAAATCTTAAACGGAAGTTTAAGTGTCTGCGTACTAGTCTAGTACGCAGACTTGATAACTATCTCCCAAGCCGTTACCATGCCCGAGTCAGGTCACTGCGCACTAGACATTTCCGAGTAAACTGACTGCGCACTTAAGTTGCCCGTGTCCTAACCTGACCAATTGACTGCGCACTAATCAATAAGTGCTCAGTCAAGGCTGAGCACTTAGATGCACAACTGACTCGGGATGCGAACTTAAGGACTGTGTGAACTTAACATTGGACCAAAATTTTGACCATTGACTTGACTATTCAGGACATTTGACCGGACTACGTATCTTGACTCATTCATCCGTTAACCGTAACTGGACTCAAACGACTATTAAAATGAAAAACGAAACATGTCATATACACTTTAAAATCTAATCCATAAAATGAATAACACACGTAAAACCAACTTAAAATCAAACCTAGTCTAAGTACGTGGTCCGTCAAAGTAAATGAAGTGTCTGTCATTAGTCAAATTCAAAATCCAAAGTTCTAACTTACTTTTCGTGCACGTGTCCCACACAGATTGCTCTTGAATGGGATCCAAGAGGAATGCACAACCAACCGATGATTCTGGAAACTGATGATACAAAGTTTCGAGACGTTGTTGCATGGATCAGAAGAAGCAGGATTGGATATGCGGTAGAGCAGCACGTTCAAGTCTACAGCTCTCACATTGAAGACTTCTGGCGATCTGCTAAAGTAGAGACCGTGGCACGTGTCAAGAGGATTAAAGCCACAGTAAGGAACAAGGCAGTAGTCATTACAGAAGATACAGTGAGAAATGTTCTGAGATTTCAAGATCAACCAGCAACTGTTAGATCTTTACCGAAAACTGAGATTCATCAAGAGTTCCTGAATTTTGGATACAAAGGAGACTTTGACGCAAGGGGTGATATCAAGAAGAGCCAGCTGACCAGAGATTGGAAGCTTATTTGTCACGTATTTCTGATGTCTCTGTGTCACAGAAAAGGGGGATACAATGCACTCAGTCCTGACTGGGCAACTGCCATGATTAAAGTCTGCAAGAATGAACCCTTTAATCTGTCTGGATTGGTGTTTGATTGTATGGTGAAGAATGCTCAAGCTGAAAGGAAAAAGTGGACGATGTATCCCAGATTCGTTCAGATGATGATCAACTCACAACATGAGGATCTGCCCCTTGGTGATAAATACAGTTTCGCCAAAGGTGCACGATTCTTCACTGAGTGCAACACACCTGATTGGGAACCCCTGCTGGAAAGTATGTATGCTGCTCAACGGTATCCTGTCATAATGAAGCTATACAGTGAGATAAAGAGAAGAAGACAATCTGCTGCTAGAGCTCAACAACCAACTACAACCGAACCTGAACCTTCTGAACCAGCTCCTACTGAACCTGCTGCTACAGTGCCTCAGCATACTGCTGAAGAAGTTGCCCGAGAAAGAACTGTTGGAAAAAGGGCGGCATCTGATCCTGTTCCTCAAAGGCCAACTAAACGAAACAGGCCTACTGGTTTATTGCAGCAAGGGAGAGAATCATTAACTCCTGAGGAACTTGAAATGGCTGAAGCTGCCAGACAAAATGCTGAACTAGCAAAGGCAGAGAGAAGAAGAAGGAGAGAACAGTTGCCTGAGTCTGAAAGGCCACGGGTTGTGACAGAAGAGGATCAGGAAAATGAAGAGATACTTGAATCTATGTTTGGTGTGGAGGGTCAGCCTGGACCTTCCACTGTCAGGCCAGGGCCCTCTACTGCCAAGCCTGGCCCTTCCTCTGAAAGACCTCCTATTCCCAAGCCTCCTGCGAAGAAACAATCTGTACCTTCCTCATCTGTTCCTGGTGCATCACGTCGAAAACCAGTGCATCAAGAATTGTATGAGACACTATCTAAGGAAGTGGGAAAGAATGCTGCTAAGGAAATTTGTATGTTAAAGAATCAGATCTACAATAATCAGGAATTAAGGAAGAAGCTAAAGAAATTGAAGCACAAAAACCGAAGTTTTGAAAAGGTGGTTAAAGATCAGCATTATCTGATAAAGTTTCAGACTGAGGTACAAATGAAGATGTTTGATATGCTTCAAGAGTTAAAGAATCAGGGTACAGATGCTCCAAGAATGACGTTTGATGAAGCATTTGATTTCGGGAAATTCATGGAAGAGGAAAAAGAGAAAGAAAGAAAGGAGGAAGAAAGTGACGTTGATGAGATCAGTGAGGACGAGATGCCGGAGACGTTCGTAGAAATGGGTGCGGGGGAAAACACAGTGTATGAGATGGATGATGGGTACATATTGGATCCTGAGAGATCAAGCTGGTTTCCAAGAAGACCAATCACCATTCCTGCTTTGCACCAGAACATCCACCACACTCGTGCATCTCACCAAGAAAGAGTTGTCTGTTGGGGTTATGATGGGTTTAAACGTCTATTCTTTGTGAAAAGAAGGGGAGGTGTGATTCAGTACTTCAAAGGCAGACCGAACCTGAAGACTCTCCCAAGATGGGACATTAGGGAGATGTGCAGAACCCCCTTTATCAACCACTCTCAAGACTCCACAGCTGACATGGTTTCTGTGTTTATAGAAGATGAGTGTGCCCGTGACTTCAAGAACTGGAAGCCACAGAAGCCGAGGCGAAGAATGTCAAAGAAGAGAATAGATCCAGCCACCGGACGGGGAATGATAACCTACGTGATAGACCCTCCCCAGGTCGTCACTAGGGTTCCCATTCGTCCAGAGCTTCCTGTGATTTTATCGGATTTCAAGAAGTGGTTTTATGACAGTCGAACTGGTGAAGCTGTGATCAAACTAAGAGATGATACAGAGGCGTTGAGAATAGTTGACCCAGTAGATGTGTTTGCTCTGAATCCTTCTGATTTAACTACTCTTTTTGCAAATCAGATCAATGTGGGTGCTGGCAATGTACTGTTTGAAGAGGCCATTCTGTTCAGAAGGGCAGTAGAGCGAGCTTTGAAGAGAAAGCAAGAACTGATTGATTTGGTGGCTAGGATAAATGCAGCTGACAAAGCTAGAGATGACAGAGCAATAGCTGCTGCTGCTGCCGCTGCTGCTGCGAAGATATCAGAAGCTGAAGTCATTCCAGAGGTACAAACACAGACTTCTGCAGCAACAGTTGATCCTGAGTCTGAGCCTTCTCAAGCCCCACCAGTCTCTCCAAGTACAGCCCCAGAAACTCAGCAAGATCAAGCAACTGTAGATCTAGCTGAGTTGTTCATCCAAGAGCCATCCACAGAAGAACCACACGCTGAAGTAACACATGCTGAAGAACCTCGTCCTGAAGATCCAACAGTTGAAGAGAGCATTGTTCAAGCACTCCCGGCACATCAAGCAAGAGAAGAGGGGGAGTTAAGTGATGTAGAGATAGACTGATTTTGTAGAACTGGTAGCTGTGGTCTAGGGGGAGTATTGTTGGGTTAAAATGAGACCACAGTTACCAGGTTTAATCATGTTTAGTTATGTGTTAGAGTTGGAGGGCTAGTTATGTAATTAAAGCATAGTTGTAGTAAGTAAACCCTAGTCTGCGAACTTATTACACGGGGACTGCGAACTTAATGTTAAGTTCGCAGTCCATCAGGTTCTCCTATAAATAGAACCTCATTTGTGCAGCTAGGGTTAGGGTTTTTGTTATATCTTTGAGAGCACAAGTTACAAGGTGCGAACTTATCTGTAATCCATGGTTGTTCACAGCTGAAATCATTAATGGAATCATGTGTTTATGTTTCTTGGGTGTCGGTTTTTATAATCTTCATCTAGTTCTTTAACTTGTCTTGATTAATCAACTAAAACACCTAACAAATAGGTGTTTCTAGTTGATAACAATCTAGTGCACACTTAAGATCTAGTAATTTTGGGACTACACGATTCGAGTCACACACCCGGGGTGTCGAAAAACCAAGGTGTGACAGGTCAGAAAGACCTTGTGGCTCGTACGAATATGTCAATTGTTTCTAGACAATAGTTTTTGGAATATCTTATGTGTAAATAGTTATGTAAAAAAGGGTGTTTAAATCCCTTGTTTATTAAAGTACGAGTCGTTTAGTGAAAAAAAAAATCTAAACGTATTCCGCTGCGTATTATTGTATTTATATAATAATAATAATAATAATAATAATAATAATAATATTAATAATAATAATAATTTTTTAAGGTTAATTTCTTTTTAATCATGTGGTCTTTGGGACTTGAACCCAATACCTCCCACAACCTAAGTGTTTTAAACGCTTTGCCTTTGCCAATGGACCACCACCCCATTGGTATAATAATAATAATAATAATAATAATAATAATAATAATAATAATAATAATAATAATAATAATAATAATAATATCAATAATATTAATAAATAATAATATAACAGTAAGGATAAGGATAGTGGTTCCATACTTATCCTCCAATTTTTGCATCTGTCCACGTGGCCCAAGCAGGTGAAGTAATGGTGACTACTATAAATAGACAAAGTTGAAGCTTGCGTCCCTACCTTTACTAATATTATAGCCACAATACTAATAATAAAAATAATAAAAGAAGCCAGAAACTTAGTTCAATCACTTCGAAGTTGTAATAAAAATAATAAAATCATTTCGAAGTTGTATAAGAGTTAAACGTATTCACCTTAACTTTTTAATGCCATATGGGAAGGCTCTAGATTATTGCTTGTTGGGCGATTTCGATCGTTGTTTGTTCTAATAACGACTTTGGCGCATGAAGCCGTCAGGTCCTAAGGTGAAATCTATGCCAAATGCATTCATCTATGACTCGATTTCACCTATTACCTCGAAAGATCCCGAAAAGATGGAACCTTCGGCGAGTTGAGGGTTCCGGTTTCATGACTCCTTTCATTCAGATCTCTGCGTGAGATCTGATAGTCAATTTGAGGGCGAGTGGCCTGTGTTGTTCAAAAATGAAATACTAGGTTGCTAATGCCGATAGGAGAACAGGTTCTGACTGTTCGATGTGGCAATTATTTCATGATATTTCATGTTTTGGGGGTAACTACTAGTGTTATGTATGCTCGTATCAGTGGAGACCAACGTGTCAATATGTTGATGAAACCTTATCCTCTGTTCGATGTGGCAATTATTTCATGATATTTCATATGCATCCTTCCTGTGTTGACCAATGTGATGGGTGATGTGAGCCTTTGGTCATTGTGTTTGAGTCAGCCTGTGATTCTCGAGACTTGTGGAACTATATGACCCGTGTGTCAGATATACACTGTTCAGGGAACTGAGGGGTGAAAGTGACGCAAAAGCTTTCGACCTCCATCAGTCCATACTAGGCGCCCTAGTACGCTTAACCACAATTGCTCACGTGAAAGGTTGTATGTCAGTACATAGAGGATTCCAGTCTGTGTGAGGACACGGGAATACCATCTGCTGCTACATGCAACCTTGAGTGCCCTCGAGAATGCTGACTGTTCTGTGATCAGGTAAGATCACCCGTTTAGTGAGATTTGAAGGAGCCAGTCTAATTATCATGTCGCATGAGGCGTCTTGTGGCTGTGATGTGACACGGGAAATGATTGAGCGTCGTTTGGAACCTTTTCATCCCCTACTCATTTGTAGTGACAATATGAGGCATATGGATAGCCACCTACACTCCTGGAGAGTCGTGGCTAGACACTAGATGCGAACTTCTATAATATCGGATTGTAGTGGTCATCCTACCTCAGGGTTCGTCGAACCTTGAACGCAAGCCTGGGATACTCGATTTCATATGAGTATGGCGTGTAATTCTCGAATGAACGAAGTGAATGTCCTTGACGGAAGTGTCCCGTGTGACACGATTGATATCTGTGGCACATCGAATTCGTGTGCTTCATCGCCAGAATTTCCTATGTGATAGGAATTATCACCCCAGAGTTCGGGGTGTACTGCTCAAAGTCCTTTTGGAGGGCATACGTGTACGTCTCCAGTACATTGAATGACAGGCGGAGACATACACATAATTTGGCTTGAGTTGTTCGAGAGATGACCAATAAATCTTGTAGATTCAAGGCTGCTTGAATAAGCTGCGAAGCCGATCAGGAAGTTATACTAACCAGGCGCTAGCCGTAGAAAATTCGAATCGGTTATAGGACTTCGCTGAGAGTTGTACCTTCAAAGGGTGTTGTTAAGCACAAAAAAGGTAATGGATCAAATTCTTGATACTCCAATGACACGGAGGTATCGGTCAAAATTGGTCTTGTGATGAATAAACCGACTAATTAACGCGATTTTAACGCGTGTACTCAAAGCACGCGTCGGATTTTAAAATTAATGTTAAAATTGCTCGGTTTAGTTATATTTTTCATTTCGAACAATACCGACTAATTTTTGTAATTAATTATCGGGCCTAAATATAAACCGAGCCTTAAAACGTTTAAAACGGGTTCGATTTGCGGTACCAACCCACCTACCCCAAAACCCTAGCTATAAAAGCCAATCATCTTCCCCTTCTCCTCACATGTGCAGCCACAACCCCCTGTTATCTCTCTACTCTCTCTCATCTGACTTCTCTATCTCTCTCTCCCATCTCTCCCCATAACTCCCCCCCTCTCTCCCTCAGAAGCAGACAGACGGCCGACCACCACCATTCTCGGTGGTGAAGACACTATAAAAGAAGGACCAGACAACGTGGTGGTTCTCGGGGTAATCGATGGTGGTTGGTGGATCGTGGCTGTGCTGATGAAGATGATGCTGATGTTGGTGGTCGACATGTCAAATGGTGGTCCGATGGTGGGTGGTTCTAGTTAGGTGGTGGTTTATGGTGGATGTGGTAACAGATCCGGTGGTCTCAGGTGGTTTTGGTCACCGGGTTCGACAGGTGTAGGTGGTGGTCCGACGAGGTGGAGGACTGTAGTGGAGGTTCTGTGTGGTGGTCCGGTGGTTGGTAGTGGTTCGGTGGTGGTTCCGGGTTGTGACAAATGGTGGTCCCGGTGGTGTGGATCAGGTGGGGTGTCGTTTGGTTAGTCACAGTCGCATTACATTTGTGACTGGTGGCTCGGGTTAGGTTCGTTTTGGCGGTCCAAGTCATGTCGGATCTGGTCAACCCGAGCAAGCGAGTCAAAGCTGGTCAACTGTGGTCAACCCGGTCAAACGGGTCAGATCTGGTCAAAGTGCATTTCGGTTCGGTCAACATCGGTCAAGCAACTCAGTTTCGGTTAACACGTGGATCGAGAGCGCGCATAGTTTCGGTATAATTAATTCGTATTTATGACGAATCTTGATAGCTTTCGGTAACTAAATTATGTTTGTGGTTCAAATTAAAAAACATATAGATGTTCGATTTTACTTGAAGAACCTTTTATAAAAAGCAAACTTCTGAAATTGGCAACATATTCGGATTTGGGAAGAGACGTAACAATTGTTATTAAAGGATTTAATAACTATATGTATTTCATCAAAGCGTATTTTCCTTAAAATAAGTATACAAGACAAATACATTTATCTGATTTACCAGACGAGCTACGGCTCGAGATGAGTTATATGTTTCGTAGTAGTAGTCCAACATAGTTTACACACGAATAGTAACAGGTGCGCAACTTGGGTGCTATGTCGTGTGTTAAACAAAACTAACATATGTCACGATCGGTTCGGCGAGTTAAACGCTTAAAGACTCGGGTTAGTGCACACGAGTCTAGATAGTTGAATAAACTATCTTTTAACCGGAAAATGAGCTAGGCTTATATGTGATAGGCTTTTAAGGTGTCATTTGTTGGTAATTAGGGCACGAGGAAGTCAGTCAAAGCTTCGGGCTTTGTTTTCTAGCTAAGCAAGGAAATCAAGGTGAGTTTCACGGCCCCTTTTTACTGTTTTTGTTTTGGGGGAAAGATATGTTTTGTCAAATGCTTTCACATGTCAAAATGTTTTTAAAAGTTAAAACGTGATAAGTAACATGATGAGTATTTGGGTTTTGTTGTTTATACACCACTCGAGGTGAGTCCTCGTTACTGTAACCATTTACTCGTGTGTTGTGTGTGTGTTGAAATCGAGAACCGAAGGAATATTTGGATAGCGTTATTGGTGCCTGACAAGGCCCACCCCATAATAGATAGCGTCGATTATGCAACTGTGTATGCCAGGTGTGCAGTATTCTGAACTCAGTTGTTATTTTCCGAGAAACAACTAGTGCTCGCGGGGCAATATTAGTCTTGGTTTGGTTATGGGCTCAAGGGATTACTCGTCATAGTTTGTAGGAGTTAGCTACTCTTTACAAAGGTCACTACTTGTTTTCGTTCCGCACATGCTTTTGTTGTTAAATTGTTGTTGTTAAAATGTTGTTATGGAATTAAACCTGTGAACTCACCAATATTTTATATATTGACGTCTTATTAAACATATCTTTCAGGTAACTAAGTGTTGCTTAGATATGAGGCTAGTACGGTGGAATTTGGTATGTCGGACACTGGTCGGGGGTTTTAGCTATATTCGCCATTGGGTTGGGCCATAGATGGAAAGCCCCATGTTGAACTTCATGTATGTTGCTTTGTGTAATGTTTATGATAAGGTACTATTTTTCGACATCTTAATGAACTGATCTTTTCTATTTAAATATAGTTTGTGTTAATCTTGACTTTGATATGCTTTCGAGCGTTGCGCCACGTGTTTCCGCCATTGGGCTGGTGTGACAATAGGCTATAACATTAATACAAAGGATTTGAAGATATGGGAGTTGGAATGTGAATAGTCACCATAATAACTTATTTATAACACAAGTTAGTCTTTCAGACTAGTTAACATCTTTGTATGTAACAAACTTCATATAATTTCCCAAATTTTGGTTAAAGCGACGTTGTTAACTTAAACTAGAATAACCCCTCTGATCGAAGAGTAGACCCCTTGTAGTTAGCATGGTTTGGACCACCAATAGTGAACCAAGCATTTTTTTTTTCTTTTTGACTCAATCGGCAAACGGCAGAAAGTAACGAACTTGGTTCAAGAAACTTTTCCACCTGCTGAATTTAGACCATGTAGTACGGTCTCACGCCACGGGTGAAAAGGTAGCCACGAGGCGTGATACACCGACCAAGAGGGCGTGAAAGGGTTTATTGTGAGAGGAGTCATGAACGTGATTGTGAAGTGCTTATGAATCTAACGCATGTCAGAGTAATAAAAAAATACATGTGAAAAGAGAGCATGAAAAGAAATGTAACTATAACACATATAACATATACAGTGAGAAAAACATTGAACCTCCTTTCTTGAGCAACATGTGACAAAAGAAATCATCTTATAAAGGAAGGTAACATCATGAGAGTTTTCTTACCTGAGTAACTGGGACAAAAGTGTTTTAAAGATTAAATAAACCTTGAAAATCAAACTCTGTACATGTGATAGTGTGATACAATATACAATTATGATCTTACATACCATCATAATAGTGATATACTACTACTATCAAATCTTTGGTGTTTTTTGGTTAAAAAGTCAAATTCGGTTTAAGGATATTAGATGGCATGATTGGGTTAAATACCCATATACAAAGGTTTTGGGCCGGTCCTTGTTTTAAGGACATGCCCTGTTTTTAATAAAGTTAACGTTAAAAAAAAGCTAAAGATATTATTCGTATAATTTATTTGGATATATAATGATAACAAAAAGTATATATTTTCTTAAACTTCTAAATTGTTATTTCTACATACGTTCAGATTAGTTATAAGTTATGCTTTTAAACATTACAATGTTTATTAACTTATCAAAATGCCTTAAATTATATCAAATTTGTCTTTGGGAGACTTCAATCATTAACCTTAAGCAATCGCGAAGGATAATGGGGGTCAGGGGGTGTCCTGACCCCCTTGTTTTATGGTTCAGTAATAGAAGTTTACGATTTTTGTAGGGAATTTTTATATGCATTATGTCCGGCTCACACAAATAAGAAAAAATTTAGATCTTGTGATTTTCGGCCCCCACTACAATGAATTTTGACTGACCCCAATGAAATTTGACCGCCACGATAAAGGCGGAACCATGCTCACAATGATCACTGCCATCACGAACCGCCTCGCATGGCCGAACCTTAAAACAATAAAAACAAAATAAATATAGTATTAATGCAATAAAAGATATCATCTTACTTTAAAAGAAAAAAAACTAAACACATTCCAATAAAAAAAACCCAACAAATATTAAATTTCCACATTTGACTTATGACATCCTCTATTTAAAACCAAGGTTGCTTTCCATGTTTACATTCACACACGCTATAACTGCAGCGCGTCGTCTCATCCTCTCTCAGTACACACTTGACCATTTCCCTCCCTCTCTCTCTCTCTCTCTCTAAAATCTTTCTCTCTCTACAAAACCACGTTCTTTCACCCCACTCAAAATCCCAACAAACTTCTTCAATTCCCTTCTTGGTTTTGCTTCATCAGATTATTATTTTATTTCATTCTATTATTATTATTTATTATTATTATTATTATTATTATCAAACCGTTCCTAGTAACCAACAATGGTCAAGTGTGTACTGAGATGCTGGCGATCCGGGTCGGGTCAAATACTCCGGTAGCGTTGGTCGGGCGATCCGGGAGTCTTACCGGAGAGATGCTGGCGCCTTTGTATGAAGGTCCGGAGCAAGACGAGTCGGGTGTTGGGGAGTCGAAGCGGGTCGGGTCGGGTATTGGCGTGTGGGTGAAGGGTCAGCTTTCTAGGGCTCCGTCTGTGGGTTGTAAACATAGGTCTGATTTGAGGTTGTTGCTTGGTGTTATGGGCGCACCACTTGCCCCGGTGCATGTTAGCACTGTTGATCCGTTTCCTCATTTGTGTATTAAGGACACTCCTATTGTAAGTTTGTTGTTTCATTCGAAGTGTTTCTCTGTAAACTTCAATAAGTCAATAACCTATTTGTTTTTATTTTATTTTATTTTTTTAATATTTTTTCTGTTTGTAATAAATTTGGTTGGGTATTTTGTGTCAAATGTAAAAGGTTATAAAGAGAAATTAATATTTGTACTTCAAGTTTAATTGTTTTTATACACATTTAATTTCTAACTTTTTTAAAAGATGTGAATTCTGAGTATTAAATTGTTAAAAATAAAAGAATCCAGGTCATGTTTGTGTCAACCTTGTCAACTTGTTTATTGTTATTTATTTTTTTATATTTTTCTTTGTAATAAATTAAATTGCTTGGGTATTTTGCGTAAAAATCTGAAGGTTAAAAAAAATTAGCATAAGATTTTATGCTTATAATTTTATTTATTTTTTACACATTTGTAATTTTCTTTTTGTTGTAAAGATTTAAGTTTATAGTATTAATGTATGAGAGAAAATAAAAGAATACGGGTCGTGTTCGTGTCAACCTGCTAATATTCTTGTTGTGCTTGGGTTCAGACCGGATTGAACCTGTCAACTCGTAAACACGACTCATTTAGCACCTTTAATTCTAAATATGCTTTATCTAATGTGTTTTTGGTTTTTGTTTATTGAAGGAAACTTCGTCTGCTCAATACATATTGCAGCAGTACACAGCTGCATCTGGAGGGCAAAAGCTTCAAAACTCCATAAAAAACGCATACGCCATGGGGAAACTGAAGATGGTAGCTTCCGAATTCGAAACCGCATCAAGAGTGGTGAAAAACAAGCACGCGGTTGGAGCTGCAGACACCGGTAGCTTTGTTCTGTGGCAGATGAACCCTGATATGTGGTATGTTGAGCTAGCCGTCGGTGGTAGCAAGGTTCACGCGGGCTGCAATGGAAATCTCGTTTGGAGACATACCCCTTGGCTCGGTGCACACACCGCCAAAGGCCCAGTTCGACCCCTGCGTCGCGCTCTTCAGGGTCTTGATCCTAAAACCACTGCGAGTATGTTTACGGATGCTAAGTGTGTCGGTGAGAAGAGGATTAATGGTGAAGATTGCTTTATTCTTAAATTAACTGCTGATCCGCAGACGTTAAAGGCGAGAAGTGAAGGTCCAGCTGAGATCATAAGGCATGTTTTGTTTGGCTACTTTAGCCAGAAAACAGGACTCATAGTTCACATGGAAGATTCGCATTTAACGCGTATTCAAACAACTGGTAATGACGCAGTCTACTGGGAGACCACAATTAATTCTAGTATGGGCGATTATAGGTCTGTTGAAGGCGTAATGATTGCGCATTCGGGTCACTCTGTGGTCACACTTTTCAGATTTGGTGAGATGGCAATGAGCCATACCAAGACAAGAATGGAAGAAGCATGGACCATTGAAGAAGTTGCATTTAATGTCCCAGGCTTGTCAATTGACTGTTTTATCCCTCCGGCCGACTTAAAATCTGCGTCCTTCACCGAAACCTCTGATTTCCCTGAGGGCGAAAGAGGGAAATCAGCCCTTATGGTTGCTGGTCATCGGGCTAAGGTCGCAGCCCTTGGTTAAGGGCAATTGTTTATATAACATTATCGATGGTATAATCTGATTCGATCGAGTAACAACTTACAAGTTACAAAGTAGAAGCTAGGTTATTTTAGTAATTTTAAAACTAGGGGTTTCGCCGAGCATGATCGTTTACTGATTCTGGCCGATGGTGGTTGGAAGCTCGGTTTTTTCTCCCTATTAGATCAAATGGAGGTTTAATTTTAGTACACCTTCCATAATTCCATAGAATATTGAAGGTATACAGCATGGCATTTTAATGAATTGGTGTCATGTTTGTTCTTAGTATTGTTTTAGTGGTAGTTGGTGTTAAAGTTGTTTTGTTTTCATGTTTTATCCTACTGTAACAAAATGTTACTGATGTAGACAGTTTGCTATATAGTAGTTTTGTGTTAAAAACCTAAAAATACCTGTACTGATTACTAGTTCTAAATGACTGTTTGGACCGGCACGCTATTGTAACCGAATTTTGAACATTGCTGGATCCAGTAATTTTTTTAGTGGTTCTTCTTGGTAGAACCTCTAGTTTCATATGACCGAGTGGGTTTCTAGGAACTTAGTCTGTACATACCGGATCCACCCCTGACTATGAATTGATCTACATAAATCTCAAATTAGATAAGTTATTTTAAAGCAGATGATTCAGGGGGTTTCATAAGAAATTTTTTAATGTGATTTAGGGGTTGTTTGGTAAACCTCTTAATAAACCATTTAACATTGAATGATTCAGCATTCAGCACGTTTGTTTCAGTTTCTAAATGGAATGGTTAATGCTGAACTATTAAGACTTGGGATGTAACTGAACCATTAAGCACTGAACTATTAAGCACTGTAGAATAAGAAAACTAACCATTTAGAGGTCCAATGTAATGATTCAGCACTTAACCATTCAGATCTCTTAAGAATTGAAACCTTTTAATAATTCAGTAGTTAATCTACCAAACAACCCCTTCACTTATATTATATTGGTTGTGGGACAAACTGGGACTGGTTTGTGAAGGAAGCACAATGGTGGCGTACACTACTTTATGAAAAGGCGAGAGAAAAAGTCAATAAGTTATTTCTAAACTCAATTCCATACATGTTTTAAGATTCTTGTCGGTCTTTTTACTTTTGTAAAGGTTGCATGAGGTACCCTTAAGAATTAAGATTTAGTGCCATAAGAAATTGAGAATAGAGAATTTTTTGGTTAGGTTTTTGAGAAATGTTCCAATTCGGCCAATGTGACTGACTGACTTGAAGCAAAGCGTGTTTTGAGACATATGATGACGACAAGGCCACGAGGTTAAAGTGTTTCATTTTTTATACAATGTATGCATTCATTTACAGCTGTAAATGTCGCTGGGATCATGTCAAACAGATAGATGACCATGTCAAATAAACAAATCCATGTGAGTTTAAAACCCAAAGATATAATAATAATCATTAAATATTAAAAATAAAATTAGACATCTGTTAAAAATTATGTAGTTCTTATCAAACATGATGGTCGATTTATTTAAACATACTTTTATTAACTAGTTTTGAATTTATTTACTTTTAATTTCTAGGACAAAGGTCACAAAATAAAAAAAGGAGTAAAAAAATGTGAAGAAAATTAAGATCTCTTATCATTTGCCACCAAGAACGGGTTGTGCCTACCAGGCATGCCCCAAGCCTCATCCTCAAAAAGGACGAAATCTACTCATGGCTCAATATCCGGCTCATCATCATCCGCTCAACAGGGACATGTGGCAAGATTGTGTGACTTCGAGAGTTTACCACGGGTCGTGCCCGGTCCTGAGCTACAACTTATAAATTGAGAGTTTGGCTGCCAATTTTAGACACGATCACAAACCTACACAACTTTAACAGGTTCAAGTATGGCCTTAACAAGTTTCGTGTTCTAAACAAGTAGATACAAATATACCTGTTAATTTTCGTGTGTGAATAGATAATATACATGTTTACGTGTTTAGTACCCATCAAGACATGTTAAGGTTTGTTTTTTTTAAATATAGGTTGTGAGGGTGGCGTACTAGAGTTATAAGTTTTTACTAGTTGGAATTCTACCTTTTTCATGCTTGATGATGCTTTTTATCGTGTCGGGTTTGGAAAATAAGTTCGTGACTTACCGTGTTAACTTGGTATAAACAAGTATTATCATGTTAAACTGGCATAAGCATGTATTATTGTGTCTTATCGTGTTAACCTAGTATAAACATGCCCATGTTTGGGTTTGGAAAAAAAAGACACGATAAGTTATCGTGTTGTGTTCGTGTCTACATATTTCGTATCCGTGTCTTAACAGGTCGGGTATACACCATCTGCCAACCCTAGATGACTTTGATCTAAAACTATGAACAACCTAAAGGTGTGTGTAAATGACTTTAAATAATTAATCACCATATTGAAAGTGATAAACATTCATGTTTTCTATGTATATGTGGTAAATAATATGTTAATCACTTTGAAGAGGATTAGAGGTTATGATTCGAGATTTTAGGTTTGGTAATTCTTGCCTCGCGTGAGAGAGAATGTATGCTTCACGCGCAAAGGCTTGATCTTTTTCATCTCCACTACTCTCGAGGAGATAGCACTAAATCAAGGGATCCATAGGGTTGATGGAATAGATGCCTTATGAAAGATTTTTATTTAATACTTCAAACCAAAGTTGCATATGGTTCTCCTGCGGCTTCTTTCCAATATTGTTTAAGGGTAGTGGCACTCGCAAAATAACACACATGGATTTGCTTTCTTTAAAAAATGTTTTTAGGTAGTTGCCATATGACGAATGACCATGATAACCTTTTTAAGAAGCGTATGATTTGATGATCCTAACCAAGCCATTATTATTTTCGAATAGTGTTGAAATTATGACATAACTAGCTGATTACCCCGGGAGGGTCCCGGGGTTGAAAAATCTAATATGACGTGATAACCTATTGCAAATGGCTCAAGTTAATTAACCACAAAATCTCCCAATCACTGCATGTCCATAGTATTCTAATCAGTAATAACTCATATTCCTTAACTTAAAAACCTAATCAATAATCATCTAAACAATCACTTATGTAAGCTACATCTATTCGAAAACTCATCAACCTCTAATGACTCCTATAATTCCTATAACCTAATCAACTAAACAATCACTTAAATTGGAAGTTGTAACCATTAAAAAACTTATCACATCTATGTACCAAGTCTCACAATATTAATATTGATACATAACCTAAAAGAATGTATGACTCTAATATTAACACTTATTATAAATGCTAAAAAAATGTAAAACTCTAATATCAATATTCAATACATAACCTAAAACAATATATAACTCTAATATTAATACATGTCACAAAGGCTAAAAAATAAATAACTCTAATATCAATATTCAATACCTAAACTAAAACAATCTATAAATCCAATGCTAACACCTAATACTTTAACATGAAGAATCACTAAAAACCTTGCCGAATCAGTAAAAGATACATAACATATTATACGAAGAAGCTCAAAGTCTTTTAAAGGTCCTGACTTTTCTTGTAATAAGTATACCACTTGCACTCCTAAGACTTAAACTTCACATTATTTGGAATCATAAAATAATTGTAGCTGTCCAATCATCTAAATCAATGCTTTCAAAATTTTGTCAATCTTATCAGAAAGTTTGTTATACAGGATACTCAAGCACAGGAAAAGAATCAGAACCATAAACGGGATGGAGGAAGTTATGGAACTTACCACCATAATCAGGTCCTAATCGGAATTATGAACAGAATCCAGATCCCATAACTACTGTAACCGCCACTGTATGAAAAATATGGTAGTATTGCTCCGCAAATGCATTGCCAACAACTTGAGCATTCGGAAGAACAGCAGCAGGACTTGCCGCCTACGATGCCATCTGTACAACACATTCGACATTGGGATTCAATATTATTTCTATAGAAGCATGTATAATAACACTAACATATCCAACCCCATAAATAAAATATCACATATATCTTTAAAAAAACACACAAACAACCACATACATCTAAAATCATATCTAGCCAAACACAACCTTTTAACAAAGAAAGAATCAAAACTAAGAAATTAACGCACAAATCAAACAATCAAACACCCTGTGACACTTCAGTTGCTTCATTTTAAGCACACATTAATATTGGCATAATATATTTTATTAGATATATGGAACAATTTTTTCACGGTTTGATGTTTTTTTAGATGGCTCCACGAAATTCACTACCTCACCCAATGACAACAACTCTGCTCCATCTTATGCATCATTTACTGAAACCTCCATGCTATGAACCCATCACCATATTTTTTAAAAAAAAACTATCATCTTTATTGCTTAGAATTGGTTTTAAAAATAAAGGCTCAACTTCATCACCTTCATATTCTATATAACCCTACACACGTAATTACCTTCATCACCATATAACCTCCACCGTTCATCGCATCCACCACCTCACTCGCATCCACCACCTCACTCGCATCACCTATCACCACCATACCCATAGCCGACTCCAACACCTGCGACACTGGTACAACATCGATCACCCCGACAACCACCGACACCATCGCAATCAACCAAAAGTTACACCGGCGACCACCACCATGGTGTCGCTGGCTCTCGCCGGTCACTCTGCCGACAACCAAACCAAACACCATCCCATAATCATGTCATATTTTAATATTATTAAAATACTTCAAAAACTCACACCTCGACGTCTTTTGACTTTTCGAACCTGTGCTTTGAAAAACACAGTTAGACATCATGAAAAACCTCAGCTCCTTCTCTTCGACGGTTTCATAAACGCTGTTGGACGGAGCGCCGTCGTCGACGGTAATCTGCAATTAGGGTTATTACACTTAACAGAACACAACAGAATAGAATAATAATGCTTTTACATTAGGAATCGATTATACCTCTTGACTGGTTATTAATCCACAATAATCGTCGCTGTAGGGGAACCATTTTCTTCAGTTGCAGGGCCATGATCTCCGTCTCTCTGCCTCCAAAGTTACAGAAGAAAGGGTGGGTGCGAATTTACCCTAATTTGAGAGGTGAGAGAGAGAGACGTGAGAGAATGAGAAGAGAGAATGAGGAGGCAGATGATGAATAGGATGATATTTTAGGGTTTCAGTATTTTGATTTCTTTTTAATTAAAAAACAAAATAATTGAAAAACACCAAAACCTTTCAATTAGAATGCCACGTGGCGATTTAAAGGGGGGTTGAAGGAACCAATGGACGCCACGTCAGCAAAAGGGCTTTGTTTTATATATATATATAGATAGTTCAATCTAATAATATTTTGCATTAAACTTTTATACATTGAACTTTAATATTTTACATAACTCATTGAGCAGGATATAAGCATGTTGGGTTGGTATTGTTCATGTAACGTTATATTGAGTTCGTGGCCCAGTTGTGTAGCTGTCCAAGTGTAGCAGCCCACTTTTATATGGATTGAAGAATGGGCTTGGTTATAAATGACCAGTCCAAGCTCATAAGAAGAGTCGGATTGGTATAAGTCATATTAGCCGTTTATCTTATGAATCCGTGTGAGATGCTGATCTAACAGTTGACATTTAAAGATTTGTGCTTTCTCAGTGGAACCTTCCCAGCCCAGTATAAGTATGTCTTTGTTTTAGTTTCTAAGTAATTGTCGTTTACTAATAAATTTAAAACTTGTTTAATGAATTAGTAAAAATTAATCTTTTTCCCAAAACCAATGTTATAAACTTAAAACACCAAGTTTTTGGCATCGAGACAAATGATATATTTTATAATTACTAAAACTAGGTATATCAACGGCAATGTTAAACATTTCAAGAGAAAATAATGTCTTAAAAACCGAAGCTTCAAATAATATTGTGCTATAAATTATTCAAATCAAAAGATCGGTTCAGATATCCCATGACGCTAGTGCACAACTCTCCAAGTTCCATGCTCCATGTTTAATTGTCTGAAAAACATGGAAATGAAATATGTCAACAATAAAGTTGGTGAAATCACGGGTTTTGTTGTATATGTAAACCATGGTAGACTGGACCATTGCCTAGCTAAGACAATGATCGTTATGTGACTAACATGAGCCCGTAACCAAACCTTGACATGTTGTGCCTCGCCCATTGTACACTAAAGACAATGAATACATGTGAAATACAAGCACTCTTTTGATAACTGCAATTCGGTTAGAGCGACTAACCAAGAGTGGGGTGTCAACCCAATAGATCTATTCTGGTGTTCCATGGCTATGTCCATAGCTAATGATTACATTATGAAATATGACATAAGGACTTTGTGAGTACTCTGAACCTTATGTCTCATGTTCACATAATAGTCAAATATAACTGAACTTGTACGCATGTTTTCTTTCCAAAAGAATGAAAACAGTAAAATGGGGTCGTGAGAACTCACCTGGTGACTGAAGATAGGGTCTAGTAAAGCAGAAAGGTGGAATAGCTATAGTCCATACAAAAGGTACCCTAAGATTATCAAGGACATAATAAGTTCTACGTTCTTATCATTGTTCACCTGATTTGTGGACCCTTGTGTCATGTATATATGGCCATGGTTCACGCACGTGACAATTACTACGTATTTTATATGTACTTTGTAAAATGGAGGGTTTTGTGAATTTCGGGTGTTTTATTGTAAAAATGTATCCATTATTAACAAGCGGCCCCCACACGTCATCATGGGTTATAGGATATTTCCCAATCTAACATGTGTGGTGGATTCATGGAAAATATAAGTTTTTTTAACACGCGTTACAATATGATTATGTCTAGGTTGTGATTAACACATGTTATAGCCATTTTAACATAAGTTATTATAATATCCGAGACTTTGACATAACAAATTGATTCAAATCTGATGCTTGTGACCATTAACTCGGCTCCCATATACTCGTGTATAGTTGTAAAGGAGTTTATGAACATGTGGGTGTATAACACCATGCCAAATCGTGTACATTTTTTGTATAATCAAAGCTATATCAAGGTGTGTATGTTTATTATGTGTTAGTTTTACAATTGGATTTTCTTGGCAAAACACGATGTCTATACTTACATACATCATTCGGCCATGGTGAGATTAACATATATGTTGGCTGGTTATTATGTGGGTGTCCCGTATGTATTTGTGCGTGTGTATATACAAGTTTGAAAACAAGAATTAACTTATAACAAGATTGTAGTTGTTAGTATCATTGTGAGAAGTGATCTTGGGCCGACTATATACAAACAAGAAGCCACGGGTCGGGTTACATTGACATAGGCCGATTGATGATAAGAATTCTAATTGTGTAAAAGGTTTATTCAACATACCAAGAATCTTGAACTTGAATTAACCCGATGAAGTTAGTTAGTCCTCCACGACCATTGGTGCTTCATGTAGCTCTATGGTGGTTGCTTGGGTGCTCGGTCGAAGGAGAAAAGAAAGGAGTGGGTTTGTTTTGATGTGTACCGATCCAAAGAAGAAAGGAAAGGGATATGTGAGCTTCGATGGGATAGTGTGGGAGTTGAAATGAAATCGTGTGCTTATATTTATACCCATTCGGCTATGGGTATGGATGTGGATTCATGTAAGTGTGTTTATAACAAGTAAATCAAAGCCTCTTAGGATCTTGTCAATGTGAGAAGTTATTAGCTAGTTTAGTGTAAGTGTGGTGTTGTTGATTGCTTATACCTTGCTTCCCTTTGAGCCAATTGGTTGCAAGAGATGTGTAGGGAGTTCTAATTCATAGGAATGTGTATTGAAAGGTTGTCATGTTCTTGTTTGATGTAAGGTTTTGCTATCTCTATTGATAGTGACTAATCATGGTTTTTGTTTGTTTGTTTCGGCCGTAATATAGGTTCAAGAGGAGATTCACAAATCTTGGTTATGATCATGCTTTGGAAGATGGGTTGTGTTGGGTCTGCTGACCTGGAGAAGAACAGATGATTAGAAAGCTAAAATATTCTATCTTTTGATCCTTTGAATAAATCAGTTGTTACAAAGAAGCTTTCCCCAAAAGACTGTTGACCCTAACAACTTCTACACCAAACATCTGATAAAGACAACTGCTGCTGCTGAAAGGTCTGCTGAACAAACGTCTGATGAACAAAGGTCTGATGAAGAAACAACTGCTGATCAAGTATTGAAGAACAAAGGTCTGTTGAACCAACAGCACTTTGGTTCAACAGATGATAGAGACCATCAGAGCTTTACTTTACAGTGTTTTGTATTAACAGAGTTTTCAATGTAACAGTAGTTATAGTTAGCAGATGTTAGAAGTTGTTAGTCAGTTAGAGGTCGCTGTCTTAGGTTACGTCAGCAGTGATCATCAGAGGTTTAGTTTAGTCTATAAATAGAACAGTGAATGTACTGTTCTATTTATCACTCGTCATTCTCTTAAGAAAAACATTCTCTGAGTGCATTCTCTGAGTGATCAGGCTGAGGGGGAGTTTATTTGTACGATTGTAATCTTTCAACTTAATGAAAGCATTCGATTAAAAACAATTATTCTCCATGTTTTGATTTATAGTTTATTCCGCTGCACTTTCCATTTATATTTCACTTCACTTGTTTCATACTTATCTAAACAATCAAAACAAACAGAACTCAGATCCTAACAGGTTGTAATCAACAATGGCCTAGAATAGTATAAGTATGATTGTCAAGATTGTCCTTTTATTGCTTCCTACTTTTCGGCTCAAGGAACAACAAAACAACCACTTGTTGTAAACCTCCAATTCTTGGTTTTGAAACTTGAAAATGTGAAGGTCTATTCTAGTATAAATGTAGTTGTCATCTAGAAGGTTTTTGGTGTCATGTTTGGTGTCTTGTTATTCGGCCGATGACAAGAAAGGAGGAGAGGTTTTGTTGGTTAGTTAGTTAGTGTAATCTAGGAATGGTTTAGATCTAAGAATGTGTGACATGATGAGAGTGAAGTTGCCTTGTTGGTGTAATGTAGAAACAACACAATCATCCTAGTTCTTCATGCTAGAGCCGAAAATAATCAAAAGAGGAGGGGTTGACATATGTGGGAATTGTAGGAACTTTTGTCACATAACCCTTTTTGTATAAGTGAGGTGTATAATCTTGGCTTATCCACAATATAAATATATATGTAGACACACACGTGCATATGTGTGTGGGCATGTGGCCGATTGTATACATATATACATAGGTTCCATGAACTAGTTTGTCTTGATAAAATAGGTATATGTATGCACATATGTATGGTCGTATATATATATATATATATGTACATATTGATAATCAGTAGTCACCTATAGTATAGGAATAGATTTTGAGTGTTAACATATGTATATGTATGATCTAGTGTGTTAATAACATGTGTCGTTTTAATATTAATACTAATCATGGTATCAATACATATGTTAATTATGGATAAACATGTGTTGGTGGATAATATTAAATCATTTTAACACATGCTTGTTCCTTGGTAGTGTTTTATGGCTTTGTGTGTGTTATTCCCATAGAACATATTGAGAATTGTTCGGATTTAAAGTGGAATTGAGTAATCTCCCACTTAGGTATTGTCACGTGTATTGTTGTTTTGTCAGTGCGTAGTAATTGGATATCCGGTTGCCCTCGGTAAAGCGTGTGATTGGTTTGATTGTTCAACGCCAATTGCCTTAGATATTTCAGGTGTTTTATGCCTAAACGGATAACGTATTGGATTTCTGCACTAGTTCGGGCTTTGCTAGACTCAGAATGGTATAGTAAGTGCATAAATTGTTTAATGTGCACATGAAATGACATAGTTAAGTAAGATGTGTACGGATCTTGACCTGGTTTACTGACGGGTGTCACACCATCTAAGACCGATCTTGAAGAATCGAAAGTTGTTGAGGAGTCCATTGGTGAATATGTGTGGGAAACAGATCAAATTGCGTGAGAACATATTATGAGTTTAGTTTGAAAATGAATATGGTAAATAGGATTTAATATGTTAATAATTTTTTATAAATAAACTCCTTATTTGCAACAACTATTTTTTTTTGTCATCACGTTTGGTGATTAACCCTCAATATCGCTCATTTCTCACTGCCACAATCAAGGGTGGGGTGGTGTTCCTTAGCGACACCTTGTTGAAGAGAACTGAAGATGACAACGAGTCGGGTATCAAGAATAACACTTATCTGATCACTATAAAATCGTTTCCGTACACGATAGATACATACTCGTGTCTCATTACCCATAGGTTTCCTAGGTATACATGCGTGTTTCAAGTATACATATTTATATATGTTCTTATGTAACACAATGTGTGATGGCGACAACATAGCGACGTGTCGTCGCTATTGCCCTAAAAGTGGGATGGCGGGGTATTTCCATCCATAACCACTGCTTCTTCGCCCCACACATCATATTTTACCTTCCTGCTTCTTCCCTGCCACAGAGAACACAATGCCCCTGAGCACTACTAAGCACCTCGCCGCCACCACCACTTCAAGGAAGATTTGTAGTACCACTAGCGTCGATCTCTGTACTTTGCTTCTTACTGCCACCACGTCAATGGGCCTCCACTAACATTGATTTCAACCACCTCTTGGAATTTCACTCCTCAACCCCTTAATTTTTGGTTAAAGTTCTTTTTGGGTTCGCTCTTTTTTTGTAAGTAAATATTGGTTTAAAAGTTGAGATTTTTGATAGGGTTTGTTCTTGATTTTTTTATGTGTGTGTGTGTGTATGTAGTTGATTATCTGAGTTAGGTTCTGTTTAGTTTTTCTAATATTTTGTATCTTTTTGATACGATATGAGTTACTGTTTTTCTAAATTGAGGATAGGTTGTGCTAATCTTTAAACTAGGTTTTTTTGTTTGTGTTTTGTTTTCTTGAGAAAATTGAAGTTTGATCTTGGTTTGATTTGGATGTTTGAATATTGTTTATGAACTATTCTAGATATTCGAAGTTAGAATCTTGTTTAATTTTGGGATGTTTAGGTTTATTAATTTGTATGTTTATGTTTATGTGTATGTTTGTGTATGTGTAGGTTTAGGTTTGATAATCTTTGTGTTTTTGTGTTATGTTTTTTAATTTATATGTTTGGGTTTTATTATTTGTATGTTTAAGTTTGATAATTTTTATGTTGATGTGTATATTTTTGTTAGATAATTTGTATGTTCATGTGTATGTTTGTGTTTGATAATTTGTAAGTTTATGTGTATGTTTAGGTTTGTTAATTTAATTAAATGGTCAAGGTTTTATAATTTGTATGTTTATATGTATGTTTAGATTTGATAATTTGTATGTTTATGTTTGATAATTTGTATGTTTATGTTTGATAATTTATACGTATATGTGTATGTGTATGTTTGATAATTTGTATGTTTACATTTGATAATTTATATGTTTATGTTTATGTGTATGCTTAGTTTTGATAATTTGTACATTTGTGTATGTTTTAGGAAACTCTGACTTCCTGAGCTTTGTTTATGAAAATTTTAGAACATGTATACATGATTTTAAGCATTTTGAGCCATAAAACAAAAAACAAAAAAGAGCGGAGCAGTTTTTTTATAGACAAAAAATAAACCGCTCAACGTTTTTTGATTTTTTTGGCTCAAAATGCTTAAAATCAAGTATATTACATACCCTAAAATTTTTATAAAAAAACTCAAGAAGTCAGAGTTTCTACAATTTTCATTATAACAAGGGTTTTCACCTTATACTTCCACTATGTATGTATGTATGTATGTATGTATACAAGTGTTTATATAATGTTTAATCCAAGTTTTAACGTTAAATATTGTTTGGAATGAGTCAAAGTGTACTTTATCGATAACATTTATAAAGATGGAAATTTAACAGCCCGTTAGCCAAGGAGAACTATGTAAGTATTTATTTAAAGTGTAATTATCACATACATACACACACATGTTTGTGTGTATAAATCTATTAAAAATCTATTAAATCATCACTTGTAAAATACAACACAAATTGGTGTCAGAGCTCGAGTCCCAAAGTCAAGACTCAAGCAAGGAGGTAGTTCCTCACAGCCGCATAATGTTGCAATATTTTAAAATGTGTTGGGTTCTAGGTTTGAGCACATTCGTTGGATTGGGCGTAAACCTTCTTCAACTATATTGCCAACTTTTTTTGTGTGTGCAAAGCTGCCAATCCACAATTTACATGAATAAACTAGCTTATTTTATTTTTAAAAACTTATCTAAGGATCTATGAATGCATGTTAGATTGTTAAATTTAGTTTGTGTTGGTAGTTTGTGAATTGGGTTAATGTTAATGCTTTGGTAGTTTATTTAATGTTGGTAGTTGGTAAATCTAAGTAGAGTTGTTAAATGCTAGTAGATTGGTGAATCTTAGTATAATTTGATTAATGTTGATACTTAGGTAATTTGATAATGTTGGTTTTTGGTAAATATTAGTAGATTGGTAAAGTTAGTAGACTTCGTAAATGTTTTTGTTGGTAATTGTTAAATATGAGTAGTTTGTTAAATTTGATTTGTGTTGGTAGTTATTAGTAGATTGGTAAACTTTAGTAAAATTGTTAAATATTTGCACTTGTTAGTAGATTGGTAAAGTTAGTAGAATTGGTAAATGTTACTAGTTTGGTAAATTTGGTATATGCTCGTAGTTGTTAGTAGATTCGTAAAGTTGGTAGTTGGTAAATTTGGTATATATATGTTTGGTTGTATGCTAAGTTTGCTAATGTTGATGTTATTACCGGAGTATGTTGCGGATTTGTTCCAAAACCCGGATTTTAGAGATGAACTCCTAAAAATTTACGAGTTCAACCACTAAGGGATCACATGTTGACAGTGAAGATGATGAAGGGAATGATGGCAATGCTGCTGATGATGATATGATGTAGCTAAAAGATCTTATGTCTTAAGTAATTTGTGACGTAAACCCAAATTACGACGTTTGTGACTTAAAACGAATGACATTTATGTAATTTATACGTTTATGTAGTTTTTGTGGATCCCGAACCCAAAATTGGCAAGTATTCTATATGAAAACCGGGATAACACTACAAAATAAAGAAAAAAACTAGAAAAAGTTCACTTTTAGCGGCGATGAAGTCACCACTAAAGCTCTGAGTAATAGCAACCAAACCTTTAGTAACGACTATTAGTGTTGACATGTCGCCGTTAATACTCTGTAAGCAATAGCGAAGAAAACACTTTTAGTAGCGACATATTGGTCTTAGTGAAGACTCGGTAACTGTGACAAGTATGTGCTAAAGCCTTTAGCGGCTTCATCTGCACGCTAAAGACTTATTTTCTTGTAGTGTGTACCCATCTCAAGAACTGACTAGAATATCAAATACTCGGCCATATATGCTTCTAAAAATTATATAACTTTTTATATAATTCTACCAATTTAATGGGTTCGTTTAATGGTGCGAATATAACATAACACCATACACATACCAACCCATAATCTTTTAAAATCATGCGAAATCTGGTTCCATGCCCGAGCATCTTAAATGTTTTGTAGTTTTCCATCAAGTTTAGTTTGTTTTGTCATCCCAACGATACCAACCAATTAATAACAATAAGACCACATGCACTGGCAATGGAATCGGGTGTTGTTTGGGCAATTCACACCCCATTTCACAAGCCAACACTGCCCCCTTCTCGTTTTTTGGGTGTGGATCATTCCACCGTGAATTATTTCACGCTAGCAAACAACAACCTTCCAACAATCAAATTTGGACGTATTCCCCCTCCAACGGCATTATTTCCAAAGGTCATTTTTTTTATTCATTTGTTATCTTTATATAACACACACACTCCTCAATCTAACACACTCAACGTTTATAAAACACACACATCACACCACAACATTTTATAAAAAATAAGTTCCCCCACATCCTCATCATCCGTTGCAGATTATTATTACATAGAGTTTTTAGCCGATACGGGCGAGTCAACCGACGAGGAGATAGAGCAAGAGGTGGTTACAAGTGCTTGGGCGCTCGCGACGAGGTATATGAAACGTGTTCATAATCCTCCACGTCCTATTTTGCGAAGAAAATATATGGAATGCGACCGTAAAGAGGAAAACGCTCGTTTGATGAAAGATTAATTTGATAAAGAGCCAACTTATTCGGATGAGCAAACGTTTATTTCTACGCATTTCAGGAGACTTCGAAAATGAGTTTGATTACTTTAAGAAAAACCGGATGCGAGAGGGGCATTTTCATTTACCCATGTTCAAAAGTGTACTTCAGCAGTACGCATACTTGCGTACGGGAACACGACCGACATCAACGACGAGTATTTGAAGCTGGCTGAGAAAACAACATGCGATACCTTAGAGCATTTTTGTCAAGGTACACTACATTTTTTTAAAAATTATATTCATTTGCATATATTTTTTAGTTAGTTTAATGGTATATTTATTTGTTTTTTAAGGAATAATACATTTGTATGGTGCGCGTTACGTGAGAAGGCCCACTTGGTACGATCTACAAAAGATATACGAGGTGCATTCAAATGAACATGGTTTACCAGGAATGCTTGGGGAGCATAGATTGTCGTCATTGGCCGTGGTATAATTGTCCAACCGCATGGCAAGGTCAACACACACGTGGTGAGTAGGGACAACCAACGGTTATTCTTCAAGCGGTGGTTTCACATGACCTTTGGGTTTGGTCAGCTTACTTTGGTGTCGCGGGGTCATGCAATGACATAAACGTTTTTGAGTAGTCGCCTCTGTTGGAGGATTCCATTTCTTGTAGAGCACTAAAGGCATCTTTCCATGCTAATGGAACTACTAACAAACATGGATACTATTTTGGTTGATGAAATATATCCAAAGTATTAGGTGAAAGAGCATATTTTAAGAAAGTTCAAGAGTCTATGCGAAAGGACATTGAGATATGCTTTGGGGTTCTTCATGCGAAAGGACATTGAGATATGCTATGTATGCATGTATAATCATTCATTATATGATATTAGAAGACGAAGGAAAGGCGACGTGTCAAAATTATATACCAAACGCCGCTCAGGAATTGCCGCAAGCGGCAATGTCTCAAAAAATAATCAATGCGCATCACCTGGGTTCTGAGGATACACATAACGTTCTAGCGATGGATTTGGTCCAACATGCATGGTCGGTTCGGTATTCCAAAAGAGGGTGAAGAAGAAGAGGAAGATGACAATGAAGACGGAGATGACGACGAGTTCGACGAAAGCGATGAATGTTAGTATTGTTTTTTTAATGAAATATTATTTTTTTTAATATTCAAAATATCTATCTATATAATAATTGAGGTGAGATTGGGTTGAATGGAGACCTTAGAGAGGGCCTCTAGGATCCAGATTGGTATATGGAGCTCCAACTTTTTTGCCTATAAAAAACATTTTGTATTTTTTTTCTCCATTCTTCCTTCACTATTCTTTCTTCCTTAACAATTCACCCATTCAACATTCCTCATTCTTCTTTTCCACTTTTCCTTGGAAGTCTCTTTTCCATTTGTTCTTGGAGGTATGTTTTTACTTGATTTCATTTCTCATTTTTAAACTTTTATTTCTTATGTATTCGTTTTTGGTCTTCGAGGATTGTTCTTCGTTCTTCATTTTTTCGTCTTCGAGGATTGTTCTTCTTTTTCATTTTTGGTCTTCGAGCTCCACCTTTAATTTATGTTTCAACCATTTATTTTTTAACGACGATTTCAATATTAAAATGATTTATTTAATCATTTGGTTGACCGGTAATGAATTGATAAATTAGTTACACGGATTTCGATCACCAATGTCCTACATTCCTGTTTTTTTCCGGTTATGTTATAAAGGGACGTGACATCCAATCAAGAGGAGGAATTGTTTCAACCAACTATTTCAATATTAAAACCTATATTGCTTTTTTTTTTCCGGTTATGTTGAACCAACGAGGAAATAGTTGGTTTTTATATATGTTTGTAATGGATTTTTGGTTTCATATATATATACACAAATCGGATTTAGTTAATATATCTAATTTTTTGGTTAGAAAACCAGGATTCCATCCGGAGACACAATCTCGATTATGGCTTATCACAAGGGTGACCAATTCTTCAAGCTCCAACTTTTTTGCCTATAAAAAACATTTTGTATTTTTTTTCTCCATTCTTCCTTCACTATTCTTTCTTCCTTAACAATTCACCCATTCAACATTCCTCATTCTTCTTTTCCACTTTTCCTTGGAAGTCTCTTTTCCATTTGTTCTTGGAGGTATGTTTTTACTTGATTTCATTTCTCATTTTTAAACTTTTATTTCTTATGTATTCGTTTTTGGTCTTCGAGGATTGTTCTTCGTTCTTCATTTTTTCGTCTTCGAGGATTGTTCTTCTTTTTCATTTTTGGTCTTCGAGCTCCACCTTTAATTTATGTTTCAACCATTTATTTTTTAACGACGATTTCAATATTAAAATGATTTATTTAATCATTTGGTTGACCGGTAATGAATTGATAAATTAGTTACACGGATTTCGATCACCAATGTCCTACATTCCTGTTTTTTTCCGGTTATGTTATAAAGGGACGTGACATCCAATCAAGAGGAGGAATTGTTTCAACCAACTATTTCAATATTAAAACCTATATTGCTTTTTTTTTTCCGGTTATGTTGAACCAACGAGGAAATAGTTGGTTTATATATATGTTTGTAATGGATTTTTGGTTTCATATATATATACACAAATCGGATTTAGTTAATATATCTAATTTTTTGGTTAGAAAACCAGGATTCCATCCGGAGACACAATCTCGATTATGGCTTATCACAAGGGTGACCAATTCTTCAAGGTGATGCATGACCCTTCGGCAAGAGTTTTGGTATGGATCTTATTATCATCTTTATATGGCTGTTTAATTTTATAGAAAATTGATAAAAAAAAAATCAATGTTGTTATTTACGTGTTAATCTAGACAGTGCTGAAAGCCATAAATAAATTTTTGTTCTCTAAAAACATACACAACCTTAACATTACATTTGCCACATACAAAGGACAATCGTGACTTTACCTCACCATGATACGAATTTAACCACTTAACATATTAAACCTTTACTCATCATCCCATAATTTAGTGTTGACAAAAATAAATCTCATAAATAATAAATTTGGGTCACTAATAATAAATCGGATTGAAGCAAACGGTTGATTGCATATCTTTTTTTTTTTGTATTCACGATTGTTTATCAATCAACTAAAATCCCAGTATATGTTTACATTCAAGTTTAGATAATTAATTTGAAATTCCTTATTTTATGTTATACCATAATGAGTGTCCTAATTTAACTACAATATTATCATTAAATTCAAAAACCGTCAGCATTAAATTATGATTCTAATTAAATTAGCCTTACCATTGTATTTTACATATTAAACGCCAACATTCAAATTTCAAATACAAAATATCGTGACTTTACCTCACCATGATACGAATTTAACCACTTAACATATTAAACCTTTACTCGTCATCCCATAATTTAGTGTTGACAAAAATAAATCCCCTAAATTTACGCAACTATTATTACTTTGCAAATTTTAATTAATCAGCATTGACTTAAGTTACTCTACGTAAATACAATATCCCCTAAATTACCGCCATCATGCTACAAATGGAGATGCCTAATAATGTCAAACATTTCATTCAAATATTAATGTTAAAACGCCATCAATTTGCCATGACATTAATTTCCTAATTTTGTGCAATTGTCATTGATTAAATTAGTCTAATTATAATCCTACGATTTTTGTCATTTATGCATATAATTATGGGCCTTTATTAGTTTTGAAAATACTAATAATTTTTTTACTTTATTTCTTTTCATGTGTCGTTTTAATATGTTTTTGTTCTCTAAAAACATACACAACCTTAATCTAGACAGTGCTGAAAGCCATGAATAAATTTTTGTTCTCTAAAAACATACACCACCTTAACATTACATTACATTTGCCACATACAAAGGACAATCGTGACTTTACCTCACCATGATACGAATTTAACCACTTAACATATTAAACCTTTACTCATCATCCCATAATTTAGTGTTGACAAAAATAAATCTCCTAAATAATAAATTTGGGTCACTAATAATAAATCGGATTGAAGCAAACGGTTGATTGCATATCTTTTTTTTTTGTATTCACGATTGTTTATCAATCAACTAAAATCCCAGTATATGTTTACATTCAAGTTTAGATAATTAATTTGAAATTCCTTATTTTATGTTATACCATAATGAGTGTCCTAATTTAACTACAATATTATCATTAAATACAAAAACCGTCAGCATTAAATTATGATTCTAATTAAATTAGCCTTACCATTGTATTTTACATATTAAACGCCAACATTCAAATTTCAAATACAAAATATCGTGACTTTACCTCACCATGATACGAATTTAACCACTTAACATATTAAACCTTTACTCATCATCCCATAATTTAGTGTTGACAAAAATAAATCTCCTAAATTTACGCAACTATTATTACTTTGCAAATTTTAATTAATCAGCATTGATTTAAGTTACTCTACGTAAATACAATATCCCCTAAATTACCGCCATCATGCTACAAATGGAGATGCCTAATAATGTCAAACATTACATTCAAATATTAATGTTAAAACGCCATCAATTTGCCATGACATTAATTTCCTAATTTTATGCAATTGTCATTGATTAAATTAGTCTATTTATAATCCGACGATTTTTGTCATTTATGCATATAATTATGGGCCTTTCTTAGTTTTGAAAATACTAATAATTTTTTTACTTTATTTCTTTTCATGTGTCGTTTTAATATGTTTTTATGTTTATTTCAAATATTGTTATTAGTCTTATTTACTTACTATTACTGAAAACCAACATAGCTAGATGGCTTATAATTTTTGTGTCAATCTTTATAACCATAAATAACATGTAACCCATTATTTCGGACTAATCGTGAGCATAATGTTAGAAGACAATTGGTCTATATATACATAATTCAAAAAAGAAATGTGTTACAGAAAGAATTTCATCATATCATCTCGCCTCATAGTATTATATACAGCTTGAACCTGTACACAAATTGCCAGTTTAGTAGCATGTAAAAACAGGCTCGGATCAAACCAAATATTTCTATACTGATTGGTTTCGGTTGGCTCAAAATGTTTTTTGCCTAGCCTTTTAGATTTCAATTTCCATTTCCATTGTGCGTTTAATATACATACAAGATATATATTCTTAGGATGTGAAGTAATGGGTTACCACCTAACTTTCCACAACTATGGCCAATTATGCTCCTTTTTACAAACCTTCCTTATCATGGTGAGGCCACCTAAGTATGTCAACGATTCTAAATTAACTCGCCTACCAATATATTATCAATCAATCAATCAAGTAATCAATCCTCACAACCGTAAATGAGCATTCTATACCATAATTGTGCTAATTATCCTCAATTTTACAAACCTTCCTTATCAAGTGACTCTCTATAATAATTAGATCAATACCCATTCATAACATACTGCTACCACACATTCCTCTTTCTTTTTCATGCATGTGGGATAAGTTTTTTTGTAATTTTACTTCGTGAGGCTATTGTTGAAGCATTGCAACGTTCAGGTTTCGTTATACCCTAAGTACTTTAAATCTATTTTAAATTGAATTGTATCGAAGCTTTAGTGTTTACTTTAATATTTTTGGCTATAATTTTAATATAATTTCGTTACAGTCTGACTTATGCCTGTTCCGTTAATTTACTGTAATGTTGTGGCCTATTATGTTAATGTATAAATATGATGTATGGTTTTAGTTTTACATTGATGTTAACCTCTGTTACTTCGTAACGTTCACAAAACTTATAAACATTTCACTCAGGTGTCTATATTAGTAGCTGATTTACTCTTTGGCATACATAGGTAGAGAAACGTTGTTTTTAGATTTCAGTTTAACCTAAATATACTTTTGAACCATTACTTTACTTTAATATTGTTGCCTATTATGTTAATATAAATTTGTTAATATGAACCGCGGTCTGTTCCCTTAATTTAGTTTAATTTTGTGGCGTATTATATTAATTTAAAAATATGTTTATTATGGTTTTAGTTTTTCCCGAAATTAGCCTATTTTAATAAGTAACAGTGACAAAACTTATAAACATTCAATCGGATATATATTTCTACAACGTGATTTAATGGTTCATATGTAGATACAAAAACATTATTGTTTTTATATATTTTTTCAGTCATTTAATTCTATCCATGTTGTTTTTTAGATAGAAAAATGATAAATTTTTACCCTGATTTCTATCGAACCATTTGTGTTTACTTTAAAATGTTGCCTATTATGTTACTATAAATTAGATAGAATTTAACTTATGGCATGTTTTGTTAATTTACTTTAAATTTGTGGCCTATTATGTTAATGTAGAAATATGTTTTGTATGGTTTTAGTTTTTCCCGATAATAGCCTATGTTACTAACTAACGTTCACAAAACTTATAAGCATCTATGGGATAGATATATTACTAGGTCACGTACTCTTTGGCATATATAGAAACAGAAACATTGTTGTTTTTAGATTACTGTAGTCCCAAAAATTACTAGATCTTAAGTGTGCACAAGATTGTTAGCACTTAGAAACACCTATTGTTTAGGTGTTTCAAGTGATTAATCTATGAAAACTAAAAGAAACTAGATGAACAAAGTAAAACCGACACACAATGTTGGATCAGTGGCTGTTGTTATGAACACTTATGTGTTTATCAGATTTATATAAGAGTTATTAAGCAGCGGAAATACAAGTGTTCAAAGGTCTAAAAGATCACTTTGATGAGGAGTTATTACTCCCCCTTGACTGAATAATAAATGAGAAACAATAAATGATCTAAGTATAAAGCAGTAATAGCAGTTTATGTTTCTCAGATGTGAAGTGGAAATTATAAGTTTAAAGCCCGAAGGATTTCAATATAAGTTCAAAGATTTTACACAAAATCACATCTTAAAATAGATGAACAAACTCATCTATTTATAGACTAATGTACTAAACTGAAGTCTGAAGTAATCTAAGATATTTAACAAAGATATTATGCTAAGATAAGCTTACATCAGTCTGTACATTGAAACTTGAAATCAAGACTTTAACAAAACAATATAATAGTAAAACTGCTGATCTTCAGTCGGTTAGAAGCTTCTGAATGAAAGTGCTGATGAGTGACAAACTGCTGATGAGCAGTTTGTCTTCAGTAGTTCTTCAGTGAAATGTCTGGTTAGACTTCAGAACTTCTGATGAATTTACTCTTTAGTACTTTAAGTTTGTTCTTCAGTACTTCTTCTATTTGTTCTTCAGCAGTCTTATACTTAGGCAGATATGGAAAAGACTAAGGTTATCAAAAGGTGGTTTCTTCAATCCTCTTCGTCCCAACAATCTCCCCCTGGATTGATGAAGCCAAAACCTTATCTATCCTTTATTGTTGTCCTTTTCTCTCTTCTAGCATCCTCCAGATCTCTGCTGTCATCCGGGTGGTAAGAGTACATCTTTGTTGCTCAGTGAGAGGACCAAGTTCAGGTGTTAAATGTTGAATGGTGAGAAGGTCTTTGGATGATAAAACACTCAACTCCTTTGAGTTTCTATAGACCTTACTTGAACGGTCTCTCCTGGTCACAAGTACTGAGTTGGATTCAGTAAATGACCATTTCACAATGTTTACCTTTGACCTGTCAAAGTCAGAGGAATAGGAAACCAAGCCTGTTTCCTTAGGTTGACCTGATTGAGGAATGTCTTCTATTTCAGTGACTCTCAGGTGAGACTCTTGACTTCCTTGTAATTCAGCAGCACCTTGGATTGGTATGTTGGGCATGTGATGCTCTGTAACAACCCTTGTATGTGTTTCTTCTTGGATTGATTGTTGTAACTGATAAGCATAGGTAGCCTTGTCTCTGAATTGGGTCAAGATGGGTTTCTCTTCAACATCAAAATCACCATGTACCAACTGATCTCCTTCTAACAGAATCATTTTGAAGTCAGTCTTGACAATGGGATCTCCATCTGCTTTTCTTTTGGTGGCTGGCCTTCTTAATGTACCAGATGGTCTTTTGACAATAGAAGTTGTTTGGACTTCTTGGCTTTCAAATCTTTCTGGTTCAGCAACTTTCTTTGCTTTGAACTTCTTGTAAGCCTCATAGAGAGTTTGTTCTTTCCATTTGCTGATTGAGGCTTTTGAACCATAGCCATTAGCCACTAATTCTTCAATCACTTCAGCTCTTTTGGCTTTTCTCTCATTTTCAGTTGCTATTCTATCAGATAGCATCTGTGCTCTTCTAGTCAGTTCTTGTGTTGAGAGTTTCTTGAGGGCCACTTGCTTGGATTTGGAGTTCTTTGTGATGAATGCTATTAGCTGTGCTCTTTTGTCTTCTTCAGCAGCAGCTTCAAGTGCTCTCTCTTCAGCCTCAAGCTCATCAAGTTTCTCTTGGTACTTGATCAATTTTTCATCAAAGCTCAAGTCTTCTCTGGTTTCTAGGCTGTTCCATACTCTGTCTTCTTTTGCCTTCTTGGCAGCTTCTTTCAAACTCTTTTCTAATAAGTCTTTCGACATGCTGATGGGAGTAGGGTTTAAAACAGCTGTGGAAGTTGTTGTAGGCAAAGGAGTGGGAGTAGGGTCTTTTTCAGTTGCCTTAGGAACTTCTGATGATGGTTTAGGAGGTAGAACTACTGATGTGGTAGGTTTGGTCACAACTGCTGAAGGATTGTCTTCAGTAGTTTGAGAAATGTAATCAGCAGTTCCCTCTGATGCCTTAGATAACTTGAACTCTGGTGCTACTTCTTTTCCTGGTCTTTGTGTTGGTCTATCAGCTTCTTGATCAGGATTTTGTCTTTGTGTAGCATCTGTTGGTTCCTTAATTGGTTCCTTAATCATCTCCCCCTTTTTGGCTTCATCCACTTCTGGAAGCCGAATAGAATGAGATGTTGCAGCAGACAACCTTGCCAGTTGATCTTGAGTTTCATCCATCTTCTTGTTCAACTCTGCAAGTCTCGAGTTGATCAACCTAAACTGATTGTTAGCTTTTAACTCCCAAGCAGTTGTGAAGGGTTTGAGTTGATCAGTTATAATTTGTTTGAGTGCCTGATACAGGGGACCATCTGGGCTGCATAGTTGGTTCAAGTCTATGCTTGTGAGCCCAGTGAATTGGGTAGGTTGTTTTGGTGAAGGGGTGCTTTTTAGGTGATCTTCAGATTGCTCTGAAGATGCCAGTTGTGGGGATTTTTGGGCTAACTGGTCTTTAACCTGATCTTTGGTGACCAGCTTCTTGAGCTTGGAGACCTTAGATGCAGGACCTTCAATGTCAACCGTCAATTCAGTTTGTGGAATTTGTGATTCATCAACCAACTTAATGGAATCATCTGAATCCCTGATAGTGTCCTCAGAGAGGGCAGGATCAGTTATATCATGAGCTGGACCCAAACCAGTAGTCTCATGAACCTCTTTGTCTTGGTTCTGAGGTTTTCCTACCTCTGGCCTTAGGCCTTCATCAGTAGTTGCCAGATTTGAGGTCTTAGCTATGTTACTACTGTCCTCAGGTTCACCACTGGGTGATAAGTGAGTAGTAGCAGCCTCAAAAATATCAAAAGTTTGCAAGTTTGGGCTTACAAACCCTTGTTCATCCTCATCTCTCTGTGTTGGGCTAAAGAGATTCACATTCATGTCAACTTCTGAAGGCATCTCCCCAATTTGATGTGTTGTAAGGGGAGTGACATGTGGTGAATGGGTTCCTTTAAGTCCTGAGAGAAGTTGGGCAATTTCTATGGTTGTATGTGAGGGTTCAGGTTCAGTAGTTTTGATGGGTTGGTGTTCAGGAGTTTGGGTGGGAATGGTTTCAGTAGTTTCAAAAGCAGGGTCAACAGTTATTTGTTTCTTAAATCTTTTTCTTTTAAATATAACTGTGACAGGTTTTCTTTTGGGTGGTGGAGAAGGAGTGTGCTGAGAGGATGTTTCAGCCACTTCTTTTTCAAGTGCAGATTGCACATCAGTAGTTTCAGGTTTCTCCACTTCCTGAACTTTCTTTTTCAGTGACTTGGTTGTTTTTGGTTTTTGTTGTTTAGGCTTTTTAGTTATCTTTTTAGGTTTGGAAGATGTGGGTTCCTTGGGGATGGGTTGTTCTTCCCCTTGGTCATCTTCAAGCAAAAGTGCTGGTTTGTTGTGCCTAGAGAATACTTGAGCAGTTAAAGGATTTAAAGTTGTTGTTTTTCCCTCAAGTACTCCCTCTCCAAGTTCTTTTATTATGCACTGCATAACAAACCTTGGATACAACAAAAAATTCTTTTTATCATTTTCATGATGTAAAACCAGTTCATTGAAAAACAGTTTTGATGCCTTGAAAGAAGTTTCATTTATGATGGAATGAAAAATAGGTTGAAAAGTTGAAGGCATCTGATCTATTGACCCAGTTTTTGGACTAAGACACATAATAATGTAATGAAATAACAGTTTATATTGTGGGTCAAAATATTTTTTGTAAACTGTTGCTTGTGCCAAAGTACCTTGATAGCCACACTCTGTCATGGTCAGATGAATATCTGAGGTTGGAATATGCTCAGGTGCCTCAGAATCCTTCAAACCAAGCCTGATGCTTAGTGTTTCTGGTGAGATGGCCATCAGTTTCCCTTTTATGGAAGATTTGAGGGAAATCACTTCATTATTCACCTTCACCGTTTCTGAATTTGCCCAGAACTCATTAAGAGTTTCTTCATGAATGGGTGGATCAATGGTGAAAGCATCATAATATTGGGATTTCATGATGAGATCAAGTATCTCATCATACTAGGACCAGGCTTCATCTTTAACAAAGTAGCCTCTTTGGTTGTGTCCCTGTTTTAACACGAGAGCCATGGATGTTTTTGATCGAACAGTGATTTTTAGGTTAGAGAAGGGGTTTTGCTTTGAATTTGAGAGAGAAAGAGGGAATTTTGCTTTTTGAATGGATAAGTGTTGGAACAGGATATTTATCAGAGGTTTTTAACCGACTAGGTCAAACTTCTGACGAGTGAAAAGTCTGTTTTACCCTTTTAGTCAAACTGCTGAAGAAGAAAGGTTTCTTCATCAGTGGTTTTAGTTTTCTCATCAGCAGTTTCAACTGCTGATGCAGATGACTTTTAAAACACTTTTCTAACTTCTGATTTTCATCAGTAGTTATATCCATTTTGAAAATATCCCATTTTGATGTTTATCAGTAGTTTTCAAAATTTGTTCATCAGAACTTTCTCTTTTCTCAAATTTTTGGTCTTCAGAGGTTTGTGACAGATAAGTATGTAAGTGAAAAATAAAATATGTGCAGAATTAAAAAGTGAAACACTTACAGACTTTCTTCTAAGTTTAACATCCCAAGCATGGATACTAACCTCTGAAAAGTTGTTGAATCAAGGGGTTTGGTGAAAATGTCAGCTATTTGATTGGCTGTTGTGACATGCTTCACCTCAATCTTGCCTTTTTCATAGCAATCTCTTATGAAATGATACCTGATTTCAATGTGTTTAGTCTTTGAAAACTGAACAGGATTTTGAATGATGCTAATGGCAGATTTGCTGTCTACAAAAAGTGGGGTCTTGGTCTCTTTGATTCCATAATCAAGCAGTTGATATTGGAGCCATTGTATCTGTGAAGTACAGCTTGCAGCAGCAATGTATTCAGCTTCAGCTGTTGAGGTTGCCACAGATGTTTGTTTCTTTGATTGCCAGGACACCAGACAGTTTCCTAAGAATTGACAACCACCAGATGTTGATTTTCTTGACATTTTGCAGCCTGCATAGTCACTATCTGAAAAAGCAGTTAACTTGGTATTGCTTGAAGCAGGATACCAAATCCCTAGAGTAGGAGTTCCTTTCAGATATCTGAAGATTCTTTTGACTGCAATTAGATGAGATTCTCTTGGTGCAGATTGGTATCTAGCACAGACACAAGTTGAAAACATGATATCTGGTCTAGAAGCAGTTAGATATAAAAGAGAACCTATCATACATCTATACATGGTTTGATCAATGTGTTTCCCTTGATCATCTGGTTCAACTTGTGTGATTGGTGTCATGGGAGTGGAACATGTTTTACAGTCTTGTAAAGAAAATTTGTTCAATAATTCTTTAACATATTTTGATTGATGTATAAATGTTCCATTTGACTGTTGTTTGATTTGCAGTCCCAAAAAGTACTGCAATTCTCCCATTGTACTCATTTCAAATTTTGATTGCATGAGTTTCTTGAATTCTTCACACAGTTTTGAATTTGTTGAACCAAAAATGATATCATCAACATATATTTGAACAAGTAAGACATGATTTCCAACATGTTTTATGAAAAGAGTTTTATCAATGGATCCCCTTGAGAAGTGATTCTTTAGTAAAAAGTTGGAAAGTGTTTCATACCAGGCTCTTGGAGCCTGTTTTAGCCCATAAAGAGCTTTGTCAAGTCTGTAAACCCAATCAGGATGAGAAGGATCCTCAAACCCTGGAGGTTGACAGACATACACTTCCTCTTTTATTTTTCCATACAAAAATGCACTTTTGACATCCATTTGATAAACTTTAATGTTGTTGGAAATTGCATAAGCTAAAAATAACCTGATAGCTTCAAGTCTTGCAACTGGTGCAAAGGTTTCATCATAATCAATTCCTTCCTCTTGGGAATAACCTTGTACCACTAGTCTTGCTTTGTTCTTGATGATCATACCAGCCTCATCTGATTTGTTTCTGAAGACCCATCTTGTTCCAATTGGTTGCTTGTTTTCAGGTAAGGGACAGATTTCCCAAACCTGTTGTTTCTTGAATTGAAGCAACTCTTCTTGCATTGCTTGCACCCAATTGTTGTCTTTGAGGGCTTCTTGATACTTCTTTGGTTCCAACTGAGAGATAAATGCTGAGAATAAGCAAAAGTTGGAGAGCTGGTTTCTTGTGAGTACCCCTGATGCAATATCACCCATGATTTGTTCCAATGGATGATCCTTGTGTTCAATCAGTTGTTGTAAACCTGTACTGGATGATGGCTCTACAGGTTCTTCAAATAAACCACTGAGATTGATAATATCTGGTTCAGCTGTTATTTGAACTTCAGGAGTTTTAGGTTCAGCTGAATCAGTAGTTTCAAAATGTTCATCAGTAGTTCCTGAAGTAGAAGCTATTGAAACTTCTGAAGGTTTAATAGTTGATCTTCTGACTGTATTTGGAGTCCATGGTGCAGGACTATCATCTTCAAATCCTTGAAAACCATTTTGAGGAGGTTTGGATGATTCAACAGTCTTTTCAGGTCCGAAATGAAAACTGTCAAGATCAAATAATTCAGCAGGATCTGCTGGAATAAGAGTGTGTTTTGATTCATTGAACTTGACATTCAGTGTTTCTTCTACTATCCTGGTTCTTGAATTGAATACTTTGTAAGCTTTTCTCAAAGGAGAATAACCAAGAAAATAACCTGTGTCAACTTTTGCAGCAAACTTAGAGATAGAGTCTTTGATGTTGAGGATAAAACATTGACATCCAAAAGCCCTGAAGAAGGAGATAAGGGGCTTAATGCCATGAAGAATTTCATAGGCAGTCTTGGTATGTCTCGTGTTGATAAGAACTCTATTCTGAACATAACATGCAGTGTTGACTGCTTCAGCCCAAAAATACAAAGGTAGGCCTGAATCAGCTAACATTGTTCTGGCTGCTTCAATTAATGTTCTGTTCTTTCTTTCTACCACACCATTTTGTTCAGGAGTTCTGGGAATGCTGAACTGTCTAACAATCCCTTTAGACAGACAGAATTCATCCAGAGTTTTGTTCCTGAACTCTGTCCCATTGTCACTCCTGATGACTTTGACAGATAGAGAGTATTGCTTCTCTACTTGTAGAATAAAGAACTTGATGATCTCAGCTGCCTCATCCTTGGAATATAAGAAGAAGACCCATGTGAATCTTGAGTAGTCATCAATGATGACCAAGCAGTACTTCTTCTTACCAAGGCTCATGATTTTGACTGGTCCAAATAAGTCCATATGGAGTAGTTGAAGACATGCAGTTGTTTTTGATTCTTCAATAGACTTATAGGAGGACTTATGCTGTTTACCTTTAAGACAGGAAACACAGTGTTCTTTGCACTGATATTCCTTCAAAGGTAGACCTCTGACCAAGCCCATTTTTGTGACTTTATTGATGGTTTTAAAGTTCACATGGCCAAGTCTCCTATGCCAGAGATCATTTTCTGAAGTTGATGCCTTTGAGAAGAAACAGGCAGTCTTGTTCAATACTTTGTCCTTTTCAATGTCCACTGCATAGACATTGCCACATCTTTTGGCAATCAGCAAAGTATGATCTTCAATGATCTTCTCTATCAACTTCTGGCCTTCTGGTGATATGATCTTGCATGCTGTCTTTGTGAAAAAGGAAGAATATCCTTTGTCACACATTTGAGAGACACTCAGCAAGTTGTACTCAAGGTTTTCAACCAGATTGACCTTGTCAAACTGCATTTTGCCTGAGGATACATTGCCATATCCTAGCACATATCCCTTGGCATTGTTCCCAAAGGACACAGATCCTTCTCTTTGACTGATAAAATTGTTTATCAGGTATCTGCATCCAGTCATGTGCATTGAGCCTCCACTATCCACATACCATATGCTATTCAAACCTCTGGAGACTCTCTGCACAAGATAGCAAATTAGTTAGTTTTGGCAACCCAAGCCAGTTTGGCTTTGGGTTTGCTCTTGAGAACAGGTGCAGCTTGTTGTGGACCATTTTTAGTAATCCATGTCTTTTTGGCAATGGATTTGTCATTAAGAACAATGGTGGGTTCATTTTGGTTTCCACCATCAACTTTGGTCATCAGAAGTTTGACCAGGTTTATCAAATCTTTAACTTCAGCAGTTTGTGAATCTGCTGATGAGTTAGGTGAAACTTCTGAAATTGAACTTTGAGAAGATGACCTTTGTTGAGATAAAGGTTTCTTCTTAGAAAGGGTTTTGTTTGATTGTTGTTTGTTGGGAAAAAAGGTATTTTGAAAATCTTGTTTTATCTGTTTTCCCACAATCAATTGTTGTCTTTGTTTATTTAACTGATTTACCTTTCTAAATTTACAAAGTTCAGTTATGTGGTTAAACAGACCACATATTTCACATGCTTTTGCCTTCTCTTTCCTTTTAGATAGATCAAGAGAGCTAGAAGGCAATTTACTGACAAAATCTGATTTTTGAAATAGGTCATCAGTAGTTTTAACTTCTGCAGTACTTCCCTTTTTGAGGAAGTTCTGATGGTAGGATGTGCATTCCTCCATATCAGAAGTTTGAATCAATTTCTTCCCATCATTATCAGTTTTGTGGGTGAAATCTGTTGGTGATTCAGTGTGGGTATATCCAATGCCAAACTTAACATTGGCTGCAGTTTGTTTGTTAAGTAACATTTGATACCCTTTACAAGACTCAACCCATTTTTCACAATCAACCTTGGTGTCAGCAAGCTCTTGTCTGACTTTTCCTAGGCTGTCTATCATGGTTTTAATTTGTGCTTCTGTTTCAATGGATTTATCATTTAGTTTGGAAATTTCTTTGTTTTTCAACATGACTTTTCTTTCCAAATCACACTTCATTTGTGTGTATTTTCTTTCCATGTCATTGGATTTGCCTTGTAAATGCACATTGGTTTCTCTAATTAAAGCAAATGATTCTTTGCAAGATTTAGTGCAAAGCTTTAACAGAGATTGTTGTGATACCTGTGTGAGAGCAGAATTTGAAGAGTATCCTTCAAAGGCCATTAAGGCAAAATTCTTTCCGCCATTATCAGGTTCTCCCCAGTTGACATCATAGACCTTATTGTCTGAATCCTGACTGCATTCTGATGTGTCATAAGGAAGACTGCTCCAGTCAACATACCCTGAGGTAAATAAGCTTTGTTGCTGAGGGGTTTGTTGAGTTTGTGCAGGAAGTTGAGCAGTTGGAAATGGAGGCATGAGCTGCTGTTGTTGTTGAGCAGGCATCTGTACATATTGTACTTGTGGCACATATTGAACATTTGGAGCTTGTGCCTGTACAAAATGAGCACTCCCATTAGTTCCATTATTCCTATTGTATGAGGGGTTATATTGATTTCCAGGGGACATTGGTTGGTTATAGCTAGAGCTTCTACACTCTCTAGCAAAGTGTCCCAACTTTTGACACTTATGACATCTCAATTTAGATTTGTCAAAACCAACTTTTGTTGAATTGTTTAGTCCTGGAAATTTCCTTCCTGACCTTTTGTAAAATTTGTTAGTTTTTAAGCTTAACAAGGCCAGTTGGTGCAATATTTCCATTTCTTCTAAGTCATCACTGCTAAAGTATTTTAAATCATCCATGATGAAACACATGTTGTCAGCAGTTTGACTTAGTTCTTCATTGTCATAAGCTGGGAAAGATCCATCTGATGAGATCCCAGCTGTTATGTCAATGTGGTCAAAAGAACCAAAATTATTAGAACAGGATGGTGAGTCATGTCCTAATAAGGCTGTGCTACCCGGAGTATAGTCATCAGCAGTTTTACCAGATTCTTGCAGCTTTTTCTTTTGATTGATTTCTCTTTCAAAAGTTAATAATTTACCATGTAACCTAGTTAGGTTCAAGGTGTTAAAATCTGAACTGGTTCTGAGGACTATTGAGTAAGTTTCCCATTTTGAAGGTAAAGACCTTAAAAATCTATGTAACATAGACTCAGTTGTATAGGTCTGATTGTTTATTTTTAACTCAGAGATGAGTGAAGAAAATCTTTCAAATTGTTGAGTTAAAGTTTCACCCTCTATGTGAGTAAAAGTTTCATATTGTTGAGCCAAAATTTCTCTTATGTTGGCTATCACCTCAGCAGTTCCTGCAAACTGCTCTTTTAGGCAATCCCACAGCTCTTTGGCACTTTCACAGTGTAAAAGGCCAGCATAAATTTCGTTTGGGAGAGCCATAGCCAACATGGAGAAAGCTTTTGCATCAAGCTCAAACTTTAGGAAATCTTCCTCCGTGTATTCTTTTGGATCCTTTGGTCTTTCAGTCTTTCCCTCTGGATCAGTAACAACTGGTTTGTGAGGTCCAAAAACTACAGACCTCCAACAGCCAGTGTTTGTTTGAGAAATAGTATGTGCCAACCTTTTAGACCATATGTTATATTCATTTCTGACTAACATAGGAGGTTTGTTGGCAGATCCAGTATTGTAGGGATCCATTTTTAAGAAGTTTGGATTTGTCAATACTTTCTTAAAGTGATGGATTTAAAAAGTGAGCCTTTTATCCTTTTTATTGAATATCAATATTGAGCCTGTGTCTGAATCTCAATTTGTTAGATTGATTTTGATCAGATTAACCAGATGCTCTGATACCAATTGTTGGATCAGTGGCTGTTGTTATGAACACTTATGTGTTTATCAGATTTATATAAGAGTTATTAAGCAGCGGAAATACAAGTGTTCAAAGGTCTAAAAGATCACTTTGATGAGGAGTTATTACTCCCCCTTGACTGAATAATAAATGAGAAACAATAAATGATCTAAGTATAAAGCAGTAATAGCAGTTTATGTTTCTCAGATGTGAAGTGGAAATTATAAGTTTAAAGCCCGAAGGATTTCAATATAAGTTCAAAGATTTTACACAAAATCACATCTTAAAATAGATGAACAAACTCATCTATTTATAGACTAATGTACTAAACTGAAGTCTGAAGTAATCTAAGATATTTAACAAAGATATTATGCTAAGATAAGCTTACATCAGTCTGTACATTGAAACTTGAAATCAAGACTTTAACAAAACAATATAATAGTAAAACTGCTGATCTTCAGTCGGTTAGAAGCTTCTGAATGAAAGTGCTGATGAGTGACAAACTGCTGATGAGCAGTTTGTCTTCAGTAGTTCTTCAGTGAAATGTCTGGTTAGACTTCAGAACTTCTGATGAATTTACTCTTTAGTACTTTAAGTTTGTTCTTCAGTACTTCTTCTATTTGTTCTTCAGCAGTCTTATACTTAGGCAGATATGGAAAAGACTAAGGTTATCAAAAGGTGGTTTCTTCAATCCTCTTCGTCCCAACACACAAGAAACTCAAAACGTTTGATTCCATTAACAATAGATCTTCAAAGCACCATGGATTACAAGAATTCTTGTGTAATGAAAGATAACCAAAAACCCTAACCCTAGCTGCACAAATGATGTTCTATTTATAGGCATCCTGATGGGACTGCGAACTTAACATTAAGTTCGCAGTGCCCGTCCATTAAGTTCGCAGTCTAGGGTTTCACTACTACAACTATGCTATAATTACATAACCAACCCTCCAACTTTAACACACAACTAAACATGATCAAACCTGGTAACTGTGGTCTCATACTAACCCAACAATACTCCCCCTAGACCACAGCTACCAGTTCTTCATCTGTTAGCTTCAAACCGAGATATCACTCGATTCACCTTCTTCCTGCTTTACACGCACTGGTTGTTTTGGAACTATCACTTCTGGAGCTTCAGAGTTTCTGGCTGCTTTTCTTTAATTGTCAGCTTTGTCTTTGTTAGCAATTTCCTTGTCTTTGTCTCCAAGCTCCTTCTCTTTGTCTGCAGCCTCGATCATTTCCAAAATTTCTAACATCTCCAGCTTCCTCTCTTTAGCAGGATCTACTGCTCTTTGAAATACCATTCCTTCTTCCAGCAGTGTCTGACCGGCTCCAACTCTGATTGTGTTTCCAAACAGCTACATCAACTCTAACAGATAAAACATGAATACATCTACCAGATCGAAGAATCTCACAATCTCGTCCCCTGCACTGTTCTTGATCACAGACTGGATGATGATCAGGATTATATGCAATAAACACATCTCACATTCTAACACATATTTTAATACTCCCCCTAAACTTTTTATATTTTAATAAAAACAAACACAACAAGGAGGGGTTAACTGTTTCTCACCTTTTGCATACAAGATCATACTAACCATACCTGCCAGATCACATTTCAACTTTCCGTTGGATCGCTGCAGCCCAAGAAAAACTGTCGGTATGTTTGTCCACTTAAATCCATGCCTCTCGTCTTTCAACATACGTTTGGTGATGAGATTTATCATGTTTTGGTAATATTGACGGAAAGTTAGTGGACCCCACTTGTGCTAGGTGTAAGCCTACCAATCCTCAAGGTTTATTGAGATATAATGATGAGAGCTTCAGGTCTATGTTTCCATAAGCAGAGAAGATGATCATTATGTCAATCAGATGATGAGAGCTTCAGGTCTATGTTCCCATAAGCAGAGAAGATGATCATCTGATTGCTTTTTGAGCTATCTATATGTTTGCACGTCACTAACATTGCGTGTCTTTTGTTGCTCATTTGTTTGAATAGCCCCGCATTGGTAGCTTGCACACTTAGGTGTCTTGTGATTACATATGCACAAAATTTTCTGTGTCTTTTGATCTCTCAACCTGTGTATGACCGGACTCAGCTTGTGCAGACCTAAAACACAGTGGGAATCCAGCTTTCCGTGTAGATCTATTCTGTTAATCACCTATTAGCAGTTTACTCGATTCCAAGCTAAATCTACCGACATGTCGTTGCTTGAAGCCGCAACATCCTCTGGATCCTATTCACATGCTGACAAAATATGATTAGTCCCTATCATTTCTTGTTAATTTGCAATAGAGATATACTTTCTCCCCCAAAAATCTTATTTTGTATGAAAATGGATTTTTTTTTTTTTTTGTTTTTTTTTTTAACACCATGACATAATGTGATCTCACTCAAAATTTATCATTTCCAGCCAAGTGACCAATTGGAGGAAACGAGTTTCGTCAAAAGCCTTTGTGAGGATATCTGCCTTTTGATCAGCAGTATCAATGGATAACACTTGAATGCAAGGTTGTAAAAATCCCGATTAATCACCGATTAATCTTGATTAATCCCGATTAATCCCTAGTCGGTACCTCACCGGCCGACTAGCGCCTAGCGAGTTCTACAACCTTGCTTGAATGTATCCTTTATCGTGAGCATCGCGAATAGAGTGAATCCTGATCTCAATATGTAGTGTTTTAGAATGGTCGATAGGATTCTTCACGATGTCACGACAAGCATCATTATTAATGAAGATTGGGGTTTTCATGACATTCAAACCGTAATCCAGCAACTGATTTTGGATCCACAAAGCTTGACATCAACAACTGGACGCAACAGTGTACTCGGCTTCATCAGTGGAGATAAACACTATTATCTGCATTTTGCTTTGCCAAGATACAAGCCGATTCCCAAAAATTTGCAACCACCAGAGACAAATTCTCTATCAATTCTACAACCTGCATGACCACTATCAGAGTAAGCGATTAAATCAAAATTATCACTCTTAGGATACCATAAACCAAGCTTTGGTGTTCCTTTGAGGTAGCGGAAGATCCTTTTGATTGCAGTTTCATGAGATTGCTTGGGATTTGACTGAAAACTAGCACAGCATCCAACTAAAAAAAAAAATAATAATATACAAAGATAAACTAAAGAAAATCTATGTACAATCACGACTCAGACATTTAATCAAGTGACTTTGGGAATCCAAGTTTGTTTTAGTTTTGATCTGTCGTGATTTTCACCCATCATTGACTCTTTTCTCTTCCAAAATTGTGTGGTTTTAACAAAACTTTTTACTGTTTCTTGAAGATTTTTGATCTGATCAGAAAAAGAGTTTTGAGTTTTGACATCATTTTGTGGTTTAGGTTTTAAATGACACTTTTTGACCACATGTCCTTCTTTTCCACATCTAAAGCATTTTGAGTGTTTAGGCTTGATCTTTGGAGAAGATCTGGATGATGATGATTGTGATGTTCTTTTCTTGATCTTGTTTGAGCAGGAGCTTTCTCTTGAACATGATTCATCCTTGCTGCTACTTGATTCTTCATTTGTGTTGCAGTCAGGTATGCTGATGTTGCTTTCTGTATCACTTAGTGATTCTTCAGAACTTGAGTTACCTGTTTCACTTTGTGATTCTTCAGAACCTGATACATCTGTGGATGAAGGGATAAACTCTGGGATTTCCTCAGTGAGAAATTTCCCAAACCTATTAAGCTTTAGTTCTGGTACAAACATAGGTGGTTTACACGTATGTTTATCATCAGAGAATGCAGCATTAAGATCAACACAAACAGGCATAACATTGTCAACACAAACATTTGAACGTCTGATAGGATTCTTCCTATCATCAGGGGCCACAGCACCCTTTAAATCTAGTTTAGAAGTCAAGTTAATACAGTCATCCGGCCTAGATAAACTATTACAGTTATCCATCCTAGATAAACTATTACATTCATCCATATTAATTAAAGTATTACAGTCATCCGAAATCAAATTGTTTTTAGACTTTTCATTGTTCCAGATGAACCAATTTACTGTGGAGTAATTGGCACCTGGATGTCCTAACCCCATTGTCTGCCCACCACAACTCTCATCATCTTCCACCCGACCCTGTTGGGTCACATCTGCATCGCTTTTACTTATGTTAGCATTTGACTCAGATTCATCACATTTGTTTTCAAAAAGATCATTTTTAGGATGAGGTGTTGGAATGGGTATGTATTCACTTTGGCTCAAGGGCAAGAATAGAGATCTTTCGATTCCATTCTTATCCTTATACCCAATTCCATCCTTTACGAATGATTGTCTTCCACAATCGATTATATCAGCATGAGCCTGTTTGCTCACATTCCATTTATCCACAACAATTTGAAGACGAGTTGTCTCATTTCTAGATTTCTCTAGTTTTGAGGTTAAATCATTTATCAGAAAATCTTTCTTAAGCACAAATTCTTTTAAAGTTTGCATTTCAGCTAGAGTTGCATTTAACTTTCGCTGATATGCCCACTCATTTTCTTTCATTTCAGAATTGATTTTACGAATATCATCCATTTCTCTTAAAACTCGTCTGTTGTGTGATAAACAGTATGCGACAGCTGTAACGCACCTAGGTGAGCACAACTTTGATTTTATTTCAAGAGGAATGTTTACCATATCTTTTCTCCTCAGCTTTCTTGGGTGCACTTTCCATCTTTTCAGCTGCTTCCTCAGTGGGTGTCTTCTCAGCTATCAACACACTCTTTAGACCCGCACTCTCTTGCATTCCTCCTTTTGGCACTCCCACTGAAGATCCTTCCACAGAGTTTACACCATTTGCGGATTTGGTGCATATCGTTACCATCAATGATTTGTTAACATCTGCTTTAGCTGCAACAGCTTCCTTCCCCCAGCCAAAGTCTTCAACCACCAGTGCCTTCTGTCCAATTGGAGTCATTAAAGCCAGATTCTTTAGAGAGCTGCTTGGAGTAACTTTTGACACTGTTTGATTCATCTCTCTCTTTGTGATGTCCATTTCAAATGATTTCAGCGTGTTTATAAGATCTGCCAGAGTGGAATGAGCATCCAAGTAATCTTTCTTAATGAGCATACATTGAACACTCCACTCCTTTGGAAGAGAGTCGAGTAGTTTCTTGATGGAATTTCGGTTGTTCACAGGAATGCCAGCCTTCTTCATTTTTGTCAACAAACTCATGAACCTGTCGATATGTGACGTCAGGCTCTCACCACGAATGCTTCCAAACATGTCATACTCCTTTTGAACCATGTCTTGCTTCTTCTGAATCATGTCCTGATTTCCTTCATAGTAGTCACACAAGGCATGCCACAGAGACTGAGCAGTGGTATACTCTTCGAACATGTTAAAAACATCATTCGACAGAGCCATGGTAAGAGCATGGTAGGCTTTGTGATCACGTTGAATCAACTGCTTGTCAAGATGTGTATAAGTAGTTGGATCAGTGTTGAACACCTCTCCTGCCTCTGTGGTCCTCATTGGGAGGTGTGGTCCGAGTTGAACAGAGGTCCATTGGGTAAAATCATTCACATAATAGAAGGCTTTCATGCGATTCTTCCATGTTCCATAATCTTCCACACCCTTCAACTTGGGAATGTGGGTTATGGTTCCAATTTCCAGTTCAGCTTGGGTTATAGGATTCATGGTTAAGTTGTTATTGTTACCAGCCATTGATTAAGGTTGATTTTAAGTTTGATTTTCTGATTTTAAAGTTTAAAGTCCAAAATTAAGTCCACAGTCCTTAAGTACTAAGTTCGCAGCTAAGTATGCAGTTAAGTTCACACTTAAGTTCACAGCAGACTGGATAAGTTCTTGATTCTCCTGTAAGTGCGCAGTCCCTGTAGTACACACTCTGGCTTAAGTTCGCAGTTCAGCCAAGTCAGAGCAGCACAAGTGCTCAGTCTTTGACTGATCAGCCTGCGTACTAGTATAAGTACACAGACACTTAAACTCTCATTTAAGATTTAAGTTCGCAGAAACCCTAGCCAAGTGCTCAGAAAATGCACCTTTTCAGTAAGTTCGCACCCCAACTAGAAATTCCAGATAAGTATGCAGAAACCCTAGTAAATGTCAACAAGTACACACTCAATTGCTTGTCTCCAGATAAGTATGCACCCTTTGACAAGTGCGCAGTTAAGTATGCAGGTGTGTACTTATAAGTACGCAGGTGTGTACTTATAAGTACGCAGGTGTGTACTTATAAGTGCGCAGTCAAGTGCACAGTATGATGAAGCAAGTGCACACGATTTTGAAGACTTGAGTTAAGTACACAAAACAAGAAATAAGTATGCAACTTATGAGTTAAGTGCACACAGCAAGAAATAAGTACACAGCTTATGAGTTAAGTGCGCACATCAATACTTGAGTTAAGTGCACAGAACAAGAAATAAGTATGCAACTTATGAGCTAAGTACTCAACTTTTGAAACAAGTACTCAGAAATAAGAAACAAGTACTCAGTTTTATGAGCTAAGTTCGCACAAATAAGTTCGCACTTACGGCTGTAAAAATTTTAAATCATATCAGAAACATGTCCAAGAGATTTTCAACTGATCTGAAGCTCTAGAATGATGTTTCTACTGAAAATAATACCTTTTAAACACCTTGGAAACACTTGTTCACCAGATTTTAAGGCAAAACTAATGAAAATATTCAAAGTTTGATAAACACTAAATTTTTGAAAAAAAAAACTTGATAGCAAAAACTAACAAGGAGGGTTTTGATATCTTTAGATAGATACAATCTCGAGCACAGAGGCTCTGATACCAAATTGTAGTCCCAAAAATTACTAGATCTTAAGTGTGCACAAGATTGTTAGCACTTAGAAACACCTATTGTTTAGGTGTTTCAAGTGATTAATCTATGAAAACTAAAAGAAACTAGATGAACAAAATAAAACCGACACACAAGAAACTCAAAACGTTTGATTCCATTAACAATAGATCTTCAAAGCACCATGGATTACAAGAATTCTTGTGTAATGAAAGATAACCAAAAACCCTAACCCTAGCTGCACAAATGATGTTCTATTTATAGGCATCCTGATGGGACTGCGAACTTAACATTAAGTTCGCAGTGCCCGTCCATTAAGTTCGCAGTCTAGGGTTTCACTACTACAACTATGCTATAATTACATAACCAACCCTCCAACTTTAACACACAACTAAACATGATCAAACCTGGTAACTGTGGTCTCATACTAACCCAACAATTACAGTTTAAACTAATTTCTATCGAACCATTAGAGAACTTTAATATTGTTTCCTATTATGTTAATATAAATTCGTATATCTTTCAATACGCTTATGCTTTCGACAATTTGTGTCTTAATACTTTGAATTTTAAGTTTTGATGTACAGTAGAAGAGATCAATGGCTGCCGTAGAAGCACACGAGTTTACCATGGTTAACCAAATTGATGTCAACCGAAATGATGTTGCTTTAAAGCTAAAGATTATTCGGGTTTGGCGTCAACCCGATCGTCGCAATCCTAAAGATGTTTACTCAATTGAGATGATCCTCATTGGCGAAAATGTAATTCCCAATTTCAATTTTTTGTTAAAGTCTTCTATTTGCGTATTTAATTTTTTACTTATATGTATATATATTTATTCATAAGTATATAGTCGTACATTATGTAAATACATTGTTTACTCGTAATAGTATTCGGCAAACAATATTGATATTCCTTTTTTTAATAATTTACAGGGTGACAGGATTCAAGCGAATGTATTTAAGCGGTTGTTTTTTAGATTTGAGAGGTTTTTGTTGGAAAATGTTTCCCTTATTATAAGAAATCCAGGAATTGGAATCAATTCATCAAAGTACAAGTTTGCATCAAACCCAAACAAACTGTGCTTGAATATGAACACTCATGTTTCCAATTATGTCGATTTTCAAGGTCCAGATTTTGGGTTCTCTTTTGTCCCCTATCAAAGAATTATGGACAAGGAGGTCGATGAAATGTCACAATAGGTATGTATCGTCACAATCTCCTTTTTTTACAACAATATATAATGTTTATGGTAAGTAATGAGGTTACATTAATGTTTGTTTCTATTTGTATATAGATGTTATCGGACATGTTAGCAAGTTCTTCAGCAATGATGATAAAGATAAAAAGGTTGTCGCTGATAAAAAGAGGTTAACAATGGAAATTCAGGATAGCGAGTATGTATTGGTTTTATGATTTGTATTTTATACAAACTACAAATAACTGAATATACGAATTTGTGACTCATACTAATATAAATTTTACTTTTTAAAGGGGTTTGAAGAGTTATGTAACATTGTGGGATACTTATACCATGGAGATGTCTAAATATGTGGCAACTCATCAAACGGAGAAACAATTTATAATATTGCCGCAGTTTGGCGGTTTGAAGTTTTAGAATGGTTGTTTACATTTTTATTTGTATTTGTATTGTAATTATATTTATACATGTAAGTACTTTCCATATACTACTTATGATTTAGAATTTAATTGTAATATTGTTGTTATGCAGGAAAATTCTATGTTTCTAATTGTTTTGGAGATCGTGTTAGTCGACTGTTCATTAGTGAAGATATTGAAGATATTAACAAGTACAAAACAAGGTAAACACTATTTACAATAGCTTAAACTTGTAACCATAATTTTGTGAAAGCATTTATGTGTACATCAAATTTTTTTTATCCAGGTTGGGTAAGAAGTTGGCTGATAATCCTTCATCATGTCATCGACTGTATGAAACGTCTATGTTATGTTCTGATGAAGATGAATTTCTGCATAACACTCATTTTAGCAATATTGGTGACATTTGTGAGATACAGGAAGTAAGGATAATGCAAATGCTTTTATTTAGACTATAATCTTTTGTAGTTAATTACGGTGTATATACTTAAATGTATTAGGTTAACATTATTGAAACCTGTTTTTTATTAACCATAACTCTCCATTTTCATAGCTCTTTCTTTATACTTTTCTTAAATAATTCTAATATTCATACATGAGCAGCCTTTGGTGTTATTGGGGACTATTTTAGTTAATGGGAAAACGTGTAATTATTGGGGACTATTTTAGTTATTGGGGACTATTTTAGTTAATGGGAAAACGTGTAATTCTTTCCTTAACTAATTCTAAAATGGAAAAACGTGTAATTGAAGCGAAAATCATTTCAGGAAGTAATATTGGAATGCGAACGTTTATCCCACGAATTACTTTATCCCCTTTGGATAAGAATATTCCTTTTAATGATAATAAACAAGATCGTCAAGGACAATCCTTATCCAGAGTTGGGTTGTATTTGAAGGATCCAGTTTTTTCACACGGGCAGTTGTATGTTGCGCTATCAAGGGTCAAAAGTCGAGATGGACTGAAGATAGTTATACTGGATGAAGATGACAAACTGACGAACAAAACATCAAACGTTGTGTACAAAGAAGTATTTCAAGCTTTATGAATAATTTTATAACATTCTGATGCATTGTTTTACTTATCTTGATTGACATTATGTACATACAACTTCAATAATACAAGTATTATTTTAATACTTTTTTTTTTTTTTTTGGTTTGCACCGTGGGTCCCCACGGGACTCTAACCTAGTAAATAAAATAAAGTAATTGGGTAATGATTGGAAGGGGCATTGTGGGCTTGAAACTACCCTTTTTGATTTCAAGCTCTTTTAAGCCCCATGGTAGGACTTGAAATTTGAATACCACTACACATGGTGTAACTATTAAAAAACAATAATGATATTAATAATAATAACATTAAATAAAAATTCCCTCCAAACATCATCACATCACAAAAAAGAATCAAACTAAATTGACTTGAGGATAAAATGAAAGAAATAATCCAATATCTAGAGTAGCAGCAAGTAAACAAGAGCCGATCCAGAAACCATCCAAGTTCCAACTGCAGATCCCATCTTCTCAACACCATTCTACATTAATACATACCAATGCCAAATATATATATTGTTAGTCATTAAACATAAAAATAAACAAAACCATAGGAATATAACATATTGTACTTTTATATATATATACATGTGGCTCACGACTATGACAAGCCATGTATTGAAACAAAAGTATAGTACTGATCACGATGGATCGGTTTCATTAAAATCACGTGACTACTATCATTCTGTTTAGGTTAAAAGTTGGTTCATACTTTTAGCTTACTTACTTGTTACGTGAATTTTTAATAATCTCCATCAAAGTTGTACGTATTTCGGTTTCACAATGTGGAAACTAGGTGGATTTTAAAGGGGTGTGTGTTCGCTATTAACAAATAAATAAAAATTGACTAGTTTAAGTGTTTTAAGTATAGCAATTTTGTTTAAGTGGTTAAAAATAGTTGGTTTAGATATGTAGAAGTGATATAAAGGAGTAGTAAGTGAAGTACCACATCAGTAGCAGTTGATGGTGCTGGAGATGCAGCAGGGGTGGTGACAGGTGATCCTGTAGGAGGCAATGGTGGGCTCAAAGTTATCGGAGATGGAGCCGCTGATGGAGTGACGGCTGGAGAAGATACTGGGACAGGAGCAGGTGGTGGGACAGCTGGTGGTGGTGTTGCTAGAGGTGGAGGAGTGGCTGGTGGTGGTGTTGCTACTGGTGGAGGGGTGGCTGGTGGTGGTGTTGCTACTGGTGGAGGGGTGGCTGGTGGTGGTGTTGCTACGGGTGGAGGGGTGGCTGGCGGTGGTGAAGCGACCGGTGGTGGTGAGCTGACCGGTGGAGGAGTGGCGGCAGGTGGCGGTGAGCTGACGGGTGGAGGAGTGGCGGTGGGTGGTGGTGAGCTGACTGGTGGAGGAGTGGAGACGGGAGGTGGGGAAGTGGTGGTGGGTGGCGCTGGAGTGGTGGGTGGAGTTGGGGTGGCGGTGGGGGAGGAGGACGGTGACTGACCGCTGACGGAAGCGAAGACAATGCAGATAAGGGCCGTGAGGAGGGCGGTCTTACGATCCATGACTTCTTTAAGGGGTGTTGCTAAACGTACTCGTGTCACAAAATCAATAAGATGTGAATATGTGTGATATAGTGTGTGTAATTGGTTTAGGTTATATAGGGGGGTTGGTGTCAAAGCTAAATTCTGTCATCCTTTATTTTCACAATCTTTTACATATTGAAATATTATCATACTTTGTACTTTAATAAGTTTATAAAAAAATTCTTTAAATTTAATAAAATAAACTTGTTAGATATAGATATTAGATACGATATAAAATACAGTATAATTTAAATTTCTGTATCGTTTTCTAAATAACTAAATGTATATAAAGATATAAAAGATAAAAGGTTATCATATATTATGACTTGTGAAAGAGAAAAAAAATAGGGAGAGACCAATATAAGCGCAATTTATGGAAGCAATATAATTAAAGCAAAGAAAGATAATAGGCATGGGCCGACTATCACTACCAAACAATCTTGATTTGATCCAACGTTCGTTTGGTACAGTTTGGCCCCCCTCTCTCTCTCTAACTAAGAAATATTGTCATACTTAAAATTCGAGTCACAATCACCATAAATCAAAATGTTCAAACTTATGCACCCCTTTGCAAAACTAATGTCTCAAGTGGTTTGTACAAAAGCTAATCTAGCTATTTTGGGTTGATCAAACCAAAGGAGCTATTTGTTAGCCGATAATATTATTTGATATTATTGTGATTAAATTGCGAATGTTAGGTATCTGGTGTGAAGCTGCTGACGAAGACTTGGAACATGTTTTAACAGGTTGTTGCATCGCATTGGGGGTTTGGAACGCCATTTCTACTTGGTGCAAAATTCCGAGTCCGTTCATTTTTCATGTCAAAGATTTGGTTGAGTTATACGATAAAAGCGGAGTGACGGGGGTAAAGAAGTTGGTTCTTCAAGGGGTTATCATCATTACAAGCTGGCGGTTGTGGAGAGCTAGGAATGAAAAGGTGTTCGACAGAAAAGACCCGAACGTGACGAAATTGGTGGCGGATATCAAGTCTTTAAGTTTCCTTTGGTATAAACACAGGTTTAAAAAGGGGGTTGTGGATTGGGATAGATGGTGTGTTTTTGATGTAACATGACTTGATTTTGGTTGTTGTGGTTTTCGGCTTCTATCTCCAACTTGGTGATAGTTGTCGGTTTGGTTTTTTTTTTAATGAAGTTCTCTTTTCAAAAAAAAAGGTATTATCTATAGTCTTTTATTGTTATCAATGAAATCAAGGAATATGAGAGGGGAATAGGAGATAACTATGTAAATATAATCAACCATAACAACCTAAAATTTTACAATTTAATCACAATACAATTGCAGATAATACTAAACAATATTATCGGTTCGCACTATTTACATTACAAAAAATACAGATGTCGAGAGAAGCATTTAAATGTTCAACTAAGAAGAAAAGATATCTTTTGGAAACGTAAAAACCAAGTTGACACTTGAAAGACGCATATAAAAAATATTTCATAGTTCAACATAGGAGTATAGGACACAAACGTATTACAAGTATTATACCACTAGATTATACCCCGGGAACGTCCCGGGGTTGAAAAATCTAATATGACATATTAATTTTACATATGAAATAGAATGATGCGCTTTACAGTTACATGCATGAAAGCTTCGGGTAACAGCTAACCTAAAACAATTAAAAATATATCTCCAATGTTAACGCCTAACCTTAAACAATGTATGACTCTAATATTAATATCTAACCTAAAACAATGTATTACTCCAATGCTAACGCATGTTGAAAATAGAATTCATATATACTGATTTGAACATAATTAGTGACTTGCCTATACATGATTAATGATTTACCTGAACGCTTTGTGTTTTTTTTTCATGTTTTAACAAAACCCAACAAAAAATAGTCGTTTTTTTTCTCCGTTTTTTATATAACACTATGGTACTCGTTGAAAAGATAATAAAACACTCGTTAATTTGGTGTAATTTTTTTCTTTAAAAAATCTCGTATATAAAAGATATTAACGTTTAAAAATTATGGGAGGAAATATAAGAGAGAAAAATCTAATTTTGTTTTTAAATTATTTTTTTCCTAAAATATCTCAATGCCACATGGAATAACACATGGCACAATCAATGAGGAGAATGCATATGTCATTAAAATGACTTTCTTTTATTATCTATACTATATTATAATGCATGAGGCAAGGACTTCTTAAATTTTAAACAATACAAATATAATTGCTTAAGGTACAACACTTGATGCACATAATAAGGATTTTTTAAGGGTAAATATGTCTTTTAGTCAGTGTCTAACAACTTAAACTATAAAAATGCTTTGATACCTCATTTTATTTACTTTAATTCCCCCATTTTTTAGTTAGTAGTTACATTTTTCTCTCCCCTCTACAAAATTGTAATTCTTTTATTTAATCCTATAATAACTTTTAAACTATTTGAAAACATTTGAAAATAAAGTACGTTCTCCTCAATTAGTTTAAAAAATTGGTTTTATTTTTACGGTTTTTGCTCTCCTTGACTCAACAACTTCTCCTCAATTACCTCTTGCGACTGCAACTAATGCTTCCATTTAATCCTCTCTACATTTGTAATCTCCAGCCTTATATCACCTTATGTAGCCACACTCTTTAAACTGGTAATCGGCATGCACAACTTCTTAATTGGTGGTCAAAATGAGTGGAGTGACGGTGACGTGAATGGAATGTGAAGGTGGTAACGATGGTGGAATTAGGGATCAATTGAGGAACATAAAGTGAGTGACGATTGAAGTTGGAGGTGAAGGGCGGTGGTTATGACTATGTTAGACGAGGGATATAATGTTTAATGGTGGTGTGGAAGCGGAGTGAGTGGGTTGATGGGTATATTATCGACGGCTGGTGGATTTTCTTATATATTGTAATTTCCTAACTTTCTACACTCCAAAACTATATAAAACTGTTTAGTGTATGACTTATGTATTCATTTTTACATATAGATCTTGACTGGCCCGGATGTACAGAGCCCAAGTGATTCTTACATGAGACATCTCGATTGTGAGCATCATTCAAGCTTCTCTTTTTTTTTCCTATCATTATACTAAAACTACATGTTTCCTGGATCGTAACATACATTCTTGTATAACCGGTGCAACTTTTGGTACATTATGCATGGATTTTATGTCAAAATCAGTTTTATAGAAATAAATATGTTGAGTTATAATAAATTTTGATATGTAAACTCGATTACCCAATTGTTGCCGATTGATTTTGCCCACCACCTCCACCACCACAGGTATTTTTTTATTATTATTATTTTTGAATTTCTTGGCTATTATTAACGGTTTTTTCTTTAACATTGTCTTCATCGATGATGTCTTTGTTTGATTCCTACAGGAGGAGTTGTTTCATTCGAGCTAATTTGAGGGGTTAAAAGCAAATGAAATGGTTTAAGGCCTTTTCTCTGCTTCACAAATCGATTTTGTGAGAAAGAGAGTGAAAAAGCGCATGAGACGGAGGCTAGGGCCTTGAAGGCTAATCCTCAATATTTATTGATGATATCATTTATAGTGATAGTGCAGTGCTTCCAAACATATTTTCTCCAATTGCCAGATGTAAAATGACATGTAAAACTATAAATTTGACGAAATGTGTGGCGCAAACCAATTTGTAATGATAGTTCAGTAAAATAGCTGTCATTAGTGAACAAATTAAGCAACTTGAATTGAATTATATTGTTCTATAAAGCTTTCTTATATGTGTTAATCTTCTGTTCTCTATAGGATATTTTTGTAGACTTTTAGGAGGACATATGGATACTAAAGCGATTGGAGAAAATAGGTCTTTGGTTCTTATAAAACAATTTATTTTTATACTTCATACCTTATCGTGTTTGGAAGCATTGAATTCAGATTCTAGATTGGCTGTGTTCGCTAGTTAGTGGGTTGATCCCGAAGACGACATGAACCTGAGAATCATGTCACACATAAACCGGAAATGACACATGTATTCATGGGTTGACACGAACGGGGCCCATTCAACCAGGTTTTGTTTACATGTTAATACTTTAAAATTCTAAGTTTACATATTTTGTTAGTAAATATCATATGCTATGCTGTTATACTTCCTTTGATCTTGAGAAAGACTTAACGTTTTGATAGGACATACAATTTGAAAGAGATGTGCAGTAATGATTATTGGATCTCATGAATTTAAGATCATTACCTGTTATTTTCTTTTTAGTTTGAAGTTTATAGAATTTTATATCTTTCATTCCAATTGTTTTTTCTAGAAACCAAATCTCATTGGCATCATATAGGAGCTTTTAATCGTGACGAAACTTGCCTTTTTATTATCTTTTTTTTTGCCTATGTACTATGTGATAGTCTGATCTTCCATTTAGCATGAATTGTTATCCAAATACTAATAGATCCATAGATTCTTTAAAGTTTCTTCTAATATTTATTTTTAGTTATCTGTACAACTTTGATACAAATGATTGGAGTGTTATATTTGAACACACAGTTGGAAAGGAGTACAAAGCGAAAGCGGCTATGACTAAAAAATAGATTACAGAAATAAGATTAGGTTGTGGGTAAGCTTCATCATTACTATCGAATACTAAATCGAGTTATATGTGAGATAAAAAAACACGAGGCTTTGTTGTATACCTTGTATAATAGGGGTGGATGAACGAATAGATGAGAGTTCCATTGGGTTGTGTAGGTTGGTGATGAAGATGGGAAAGCAAAAAAAAGGTGCAATTGATGCAACAAGTACCAAAAGATGATATAAGATCATCAGGCTTGATGTCCTGTTTTGAAAAGAGATTAAACTCCTCCAACTATACAATGAGTAAACAATCTATGTATCCATAGTACTTTCCAACTCACTTGAAGATGGGTTTAATGATTATGATTTGTTTTTATTGATGTTTGGTATTGAGTTGAATAGAGATTGATTAATTACCAACCAATTTTCTAATATCAAGAGACTGAAGTTTGTAATATGAATTAGAAATAGGTTATATTTGATGGCACAAGCTCATTTTGATTTTTTTTATGTAGACCAATAGATGACTTTCTTTTTTAATTCATGAACCTTTTTTCGATCTACAAACAACGAGCGTTTGACACACAACCTAAAACTCTATCGAGCTTTTAATAGAGTGAGCTTTAGGTTATGAAAACGGGATATCAGCGTTAATAAGATTGGCTTCTAACATTGATACTTATTATTTTTATTTTAACTTTTATATACTTTTCAAACCATAAACCTCAAACTGAAGCATGATTGGATAATTAATCGACACGTGCCAACACAAACAAGGAACTAACATGACTAACTGACTATTGAGCTCTCAAAACCTTGTGATCTAGAACCACATGAACTTGTAGGTTCTTGACCTTTTTGTGACATAGTGTTGATATCGATATTACAAACGTAATTTGTCAACATGTTTCATACATTCTGACTATGACCCACATCTTCAAAATCAAATGTAGCATCTTTCTACGGAAAAGATATGCTTTTTTTTTTCAAACGATAAATGGTACTCTATTCTTACACCAAACATTATAAAAAATTCTCATTGCAATGTTTGAACATGAGACTTTCCCTCTATGTCCCTCTACCAAGTGGGCGAGCCCCACATTGACAAGAAATATGCATATATTAAAAAAGTCATTTTAGGTGGATAGATGATAGATACTAAAGGAAGAAGAAAAGGGCGGTCTTATACGTGTGTTTGGATTTTTATTTTTAAATTACTATGTTTGTGACTTATATTTTCTAATCAGTGTGTTTGTTATTGTTTTAATTGAGATCTATAAGGCATAGATAGACCATATCGATGCCGCGAATAATGAAAACTAACAAAAGTATTATATAATATCTCACGAAATGATTAATGAACTAACTATTTAAAGAGTACTGTTGTGTAAATTGTCGTCGCCGCCATATCCTTCGGGTTACTCTTTCCTAATATCCAGTTGGTTAAGGAGAAGATGAAAATAGTAGTCTGGTTATAATTGTTGGTGCAAAAAATAAAGATATTAATTGACTATAGAAGACTAGCGAGGTTTATATGCACATCTTCTAACAAAGCTAGCACAATGTGAAAAACAATTTGATCAACTTTTTATTGTACTACACAATATATAATGAGAGGTTTAATAAACTAACAGAGCGCAAGTTTCGCGTTATAATTGTTGTCACCGCCGCATCGCGCGGGTTTCCTACTAGTATGTATAGATTGTAAAGTAATTATCTCTTAAATCTTAATAACATAACTAGCCAGAGAATGAGAGTTTGTAGTATGAGATTGAAAGAAAACACTTTTACTAAGTATTTTCGTATTTCTATATATAGGTATAAGCCCTCAAGGTATCTGTTTTCTCTTTAATAATCAAATGAAATACAATAACCTATTATGAGAACATACTATCCTGACTCTAACTAACAACCTACCATACCTATAATAACTGCTTGTGACCTAGATAACCGGTCACAAGCCAGCTAGATACAAACAATCTACAAACACTATGCACAAGATGAATATTTACACACTACATACACGTATACTCTAATATGCCCCCTCAAGCGAAACGGGGCAAAGCAACGAGAAGTTTGACCCTCTTAGTGTCAAAACGAGAAGAAGACAACCCTTTGCTCAAGACATTTGCAAGTGAGCCATAGTAGATACATATCAAATATTGTGAGCTCTTGAAATCACCACGTCTCTAATAAAATGCAAGTCAATCTTAATGTGTTTCGTACACTGATAAAACATTGGGTTGACTACAAGATAGGTAGCCCCGAGATTGTCACACAAAATAGTCAGTGAACAAGAAAGGGGAATGCGCAACTCATGTAACAAAGAAGTTATCCACAAAATCTCAGCTGTTGTATGGCTAAAGCTCTATACTTTGCCTTAGTACTCGAACGGGCAACCGTGTGTTATTTCTTGGAAGTCCAACTAATGAGGTTGGGTATAAGAAAAATACAATAACCAGCAGTAGATCGTTGATCATCCGGTAACTTGCCCAATCAGCATCAGAATATCCATGAATATCATATCTATCAGAATGACTAATCGACAAACGATGTGTAGTAGTACCTCGCAAATACCTCAAAATACGCTTAACAACCCCCCAATAACGATCAATAAGTGACTGTAAAAACCAAGACACCTTACTAACAACATATGTAATCTCTGATCTAGTCAATACCAAATACTGTAATGCCCTCACAGTACTACAATACAGAGTCGGACCAGCCAACGGAGTACCTGTATGACGGGATAACTAACGTCTTGAAGGTACGGGAGTAGATAATGGATGACACTCAGACAAACCAATCTATTGCAGCAAATCAAGCTAGTAACGTTGCTGAGATAAATGTAACTCATCATCTGAAAAGGTCACTTGAACACCCAAGAAATAAGATAAATATCCTAAGGCCTTGAGTTCCAACTAAGCATGTAGACGGGCAATCAACTGTCTCGCACATATTGAAGAACTCTTGCTAACAATAATGTCATCCACTTAGAACAAAACATAACATCTAGTACCATCTGTTAAACCTGTAAATGAACATATGATAGGAAAATCAAAATATACTATCTACTGGTCCAGCATAAAATCAGAACATGAAGAACAAATCCTTCCATGATGATGATCATCAACAACTGCTGAAAGGTCTGCTGAACATAAAGATTGTTGAAGACAACATCTGCTGAGAAGAAACAAACTTTGTTGAAGACAAGGCCTGTTGGAGTTTTAGCAGTGGTTAAGCTTCAACAGATGATAAAGAACAGATGATGACTTGCAGATGTTATAGTTTATTAAGGTTGTTATATGTCACTGTCTTGGTGAAGTCAGCTATGATCACAACAGATGTTTAGTTCGTAGTATAAACAGAATAGTCTGTGTACTGTTTTATTCATCACTTTTCACCCAACATTCCTTGTACAAAAAAATTAGAGTGATCAGGCTGAGGGGGAGTTTGTATTCATTATACTGAAATCTGTGAAGATTTAATAAAAGTATTTTTGATTAAACAAATTCCTTTTTGTTTATAACTTAAAGTTTATTTTCGCTGCAACTTTCCATTTATATCTTCTTCATCTACTGTTTCATTAGTTAAACTTTCATAAACAATCAAAATCAGATCCTAACAATTTGTATCAGATCTTGGTCAATTAAATTCGATCTAATCATCAATAACATAATTGATCAGCTCGTATAATTGATATCTTAATTTGTTCATTGGATTGAAAAATTGAGTAAAGTTTTATTTTGTTAAAAGTTTTAAAACACACTTAGTTTTTGTAAATAATCAAAGATGTCTCAAATCAATCATGATCCACACAACACTGGTACAGTAACAAACCACCAATGCTTGTCAGATCTGAATACAATATATGGGAACATTAGATGAGCCATGTTCTTGCTCAACAGAACACATGATGTTGAAGTCTGTTATCTTCAGACCACATGTTCTGGTGGTACTAAGTACTGAAGAACCTAAAGTTCAAGAGCCAAAAAAGCTTGAAAACTATTTTGAGCATGATTCAGAAAATAGAGTTAGATGCCAAAACATTCAGTATTTTTGTGCAATGGCTCTACCTAATTATATCTATGTTGGCTTGTTACACTTTAACAATGCAAAAGAATTGTGTTTAAAGAATAGTTTGGTGGGACTAAAGATGTCATTGAAAATAATCGTGAAATTTTGAACCAACAATATGAAACATTCAATCATGTTAAAGGAGAGATATTAACTCAACAATTTGAGAGATTCAATTGCTTAATAAGTGAACTAAAATTGGTGGGACTAACTTATCCTAAAACAACTTTAAGTCATAGGTTTTTAAGGTCACTACCAGACAAATGGGACACTGTGGCAATTGTTATGAGAAACTTAAATGGTTTGAAGAACTTAAGTTTAACTTAGCTTCATGGTAAGCTCTTGACCTATGAAAGAGAGCTTAACCGAAAAAAGGAGCTCCAAGATTCTAGAAAAGTGTCTGATGATCATGTCTTTGGTAGTACAGCAGTTCTAAGTCAAGAGGAATCATCTGGAGTTAGTAAGGATCATGGTTATGATCATTTCATTGATAGAACATCTTAGTTTAACACTAATACTTATTCTCCTAACTATGCTTTTACAGCTAGTGGTGATATTCAGGCCTCTAACAACTTGTCCTTTGAGTATAATCTTCATCGTTTGACCCCATTAACTTATAAGAAATGGACATTTTGCATTAGTTAGCTCCACTCAGTGTTATGACAAAAAAGTTCTATAAGAAAATCGGTAGAAAATTTCCAGGGTTGCATTGATGGTCAAAAGTTGGGTAGGATAAGTCAAAGATAAAGTGTTATAAATGTAACAGGGAGTGTAGAACTCAAAACACTACACTCATTATAAGTTATCCAAATCAAAGGCCTCAAACCAACACACTTCAACACTCTTAACATTATCCCCAAAATATCGTCGTCTTAAATGTGCATGTGCAAAACACGGCTCACTTTGCACAATCCTTAACCACTGTTCCTATAGAGTATGTTCAAACCTTGTTCCCCATATTCAATATCTTCAAACTCCTATTACTCAGGTACAAGTACCACAAGTTGCACCACCCTCTGCATCTGCATAGGCTAGTCAACAGAGATTTTTCACTCAAGGCTTTGTTTATTGGAGCAACTTGCGAGGTGCGTTAACTGATGAAAACTTTGCTCTTGTAGCCAAACCTGAAGATGTACCAAAAAACATCCGTTTCATGACTCTTGAGACAATAAATAAGGGGATTGAATCTAAGGAAATAGTGCTTGAGTCTGAAAATGTAACTAATGATGTTGTTGTTTCATATGTTTCAGGTGAAAAGGTTGAAGAAGAAGTGATAAATTATGCAGACCTATGGAATGTCAGGGATTGTGAATGCAAGTGTGATTGTGCATTGGTGGCTGCTGCTAAGGTATCTCCTGAAATCTTAAAGGATTTATGGTCAAATACTTGTGTGATTGCTTTTGCAAACATTAAAGAGATGAATGAAAATCTTAGAAAGAAAATCTTAGATGCTGAAAATCAATTTGAAAATCTTAGAAAGAAAATCTATGATGGGCACATCCTTCCAGTGAACTAGAACAATAGGTTTGAGCTTGTTATCCTTCTTGACCAACTTCCTATCAATAATAGCTCTTGGTTGAAATAAGAACCTAGGCTCATTAGGGAGTGGAATCACATGTTGGTGAGAACCATGAGCAACCTTTAACAAAGAAACATGAAATGCAAGACACCAAGGATGGAAGCTAGCACATGGTTGTGAACTTACACTAAGTTGGCAATAAAACAAAACATCTTACACTTTCCTTTTTAGTCAACCCTTCCTCTTTATGCTATTTTTGTCCATAATCGGCTAGGATGGAGGAAGAATGCATGACATTGGAATGTCACCATCAACTCTTACAATTTTTGGCACTATATTGCATGCATGTAGTATAAGACAAAACTCACTAATCACCAAACCTTTCACCAAAAAGGAAAGTCCTACACATGATCAACACTTAGACAAGCACCTCCCTATGAATCGTGATGGTAATTACTAGGAAGCCCCCTTACTTTTGTCTTAGACTAGCCAAAACATCCCTATGACACACCTCTCAAGTGCCTTTCAACACATAGTTGTCTTGGAGTTACATGCATTGGGTAGGGACAACTAATTGAAGCCTCTTATTACACTTAGAACTTTCCTAAATGGCCTACAAACCAATCGGCCATGAGGAAGGCAATGAACCATCAACATCACACAACACAACAAACATCCTAATCAAGAGACAAGTCCCTTTCCTTCAAGATTATAATCGGCCGACCTTTATCAAGCTAGAAACATGATGTAAGCAACTAGCATGATGCAAATTAAACTTAATTGGAATCAAGACAAGAAATGTAGTAAACCCATGAGATGATGATTTGCCTTTTCCTTGCTAATTCCATTCAAATCGGCCAAAGGATGTTTGCCTTTCACCAAGTGATGATACGAATGCCAATTATAAACCTCATCCAAGATGTTTCATTTTGCCAAAATTGTTCTTGTCACCTTGTGGATCGACCCCTATATAAAGGGAGTTCCATGATCACTCAAATTGCACCAACACAAACCCAAGAACCCTTGCAAGGTTCGAATTCCTTCTAACCCCTCTCTAAACTATAACCGACTTCTCCAAAGGCTAGCCATAGGAAGCATCCGAAGGTCCCAAGGTTCATTTGTAAACCTCAAGACTCGAGGTAAGTTCTAACCTCCCTTAACCTCTAGTCTCTCGACCCTATTGTGAACCCAATTCTAAGTTTTTTTTATCATGTTAATCGGCCCCATATAGTGCTAGTAATCGGTTAGGATTAATGTGTTAATCACAAGCTAAAACTTAGAAGCACAGTGCACACATTGTTCCATTAGTATACACGATCGGTCACTTTGTCAAGGAAATGTTTTTGTTAAATAATCGGCTATGCATCTAGAAACATTTTCGGATCCACATCTAATAACGCTACGGTTCACAATAACGGTTGCCCAACTTGTACGATAAACGAGAACGCACAGCTTACTAAGTCCTTAATAATCATAGGGCAATCACTGTCCGAACGATAGTTACCTCACATTTCAGCTTCACTAGACCACAAGTAACACTATAAGGTGAGTTTCGTGGCCCCTTTTACTGTTTTACTATTTTACAACTTCGGGTGAGAAACATGCTACAGACCCACGTATGTACATGGCAACAATATGTGTTACATGAGTTAGACCCACAATTGTCACAGATGAACAAAAATTTCTCGGACAACTATAACCATTAGCTTAGCAATAAGGCGTGGATTATATGAATAGTACTATTTGGGTTGACACCCCCTTTCACTGTTAGTCGCGCTAACACATATGAATGCATATTATCCATACTTTACAATGTCTCGTGACAAGGCATTGGTGCGGGGTGCACATGAACGTCGTGGTTTGGTTATGGTGCTCATGGTAACTATATCCTGCATGGACACAGACAACGAAACTTTTTGAGCAACAAATTGTTTTATCGAGTCAACAAAACCTACGGACTCACCAACTTTTTAGTTGAAACTTGTAAGCATGTTTTTCAGGAAACCAAGTAAGGACGTTAAGGAGACAAGTTTAGGATTGCATGAAGAAGGCCTTGTTTTGTGGTTTTGATGTAGCAGTTTGAAACACTTGTTAGGATTTGTAATTTGTATCCGACTATGTGACTTATGTGTTTGATGAAATAAATCACATTTAGTATTTCTCGTATAAACAATGTTTGTGATCACCATGTTCGTCTCACCTCGCGTTTCTGCCTTAAGCGGGGTGTGACAAAAAGGAAGAACTAAGAACTCAAAGTGGCCTTGGTGAGTTCTAAAAGCAGTCTTAAAGGTGTCTTCCTTGTGCATTCTAATTTGATGGTAGCCTGATCTTAAATCCAATTTGGAAAAGACAGAACTTCCCCCCAATTCATCTAACAATTCATCTATTAGGGGTATAGGAAAGCTGTTTTTGATGGTGGCCTCATTAAGTTTCCTATAATCTACACACATTCTATAGATTCCATCCTTCTTTTTTACTAGTACCACAAGAGTTGCAAAGGAGCTTTGACTCTCCCTGATAGCTTCTGAGTCTAATAACTCTTGAGTCATGGACTCAATCACATTCTTCTGAGCAGCTAGATACCTATATGGTTTAAGGATGATGGGTTGAGTTCCCTCTTTCAACACAATCTTGTGATCACAAGGTCTCTCATGAGGTAATGCTACTGGAATAGCAAAAACATCCTGAAATTTGTTTAGCAACTCATCAACTGCCACATTCTTCTCTTCAAATAAAACTTGTGGATTATGCTGCCATGAATTCCCATCATCTAATTGTAACTAAACATTTGACCCTGAGAAATTTGAGAACTAGAAGACAATAGTTCAATCAATTTCTCAGTAGAACACAATGTCACCCCCAGCTTTATCCCCTTTCAATTCAATACTCCTACCCTTCCATTGGAATTTCATTGTGAGTTCTTTAAAATTCCAAGTAATATCATCAAGATTGTGCAACCATTGTATTTCCAATACCATGTCATAATTTGACAATGATATTAAAAAAACATCAGCCTGGAACCAATGGCCTTGCATAGACCATTGTAAATTCTCAATCATTTGAGTACATTTCATTTGATCCCCCATCAGCCACAATAATATCTATAGGTTTAATGTTCTTAACAGGCAATCCCAATTTTAAAGCCAATTTTAAGTCTAAAAAATTGTGAGTTGAACCTGAATCAGTGAGGATATGTAAAATTTTATTACCTATGGAACCTTTAATCCTCATTGTAGAATAGGAAGGAATTCCCATGATTGCATTTAGGGAAATATGTGGTTCTTGAACTATTATTTCTTCCTCCTCATATCCAGTTTCTTGCTTATCCTCTTCCTCACCATCAACTATTTCAATTGAAAATAATTGCTTGTTCTTGTATTGGTGAGTAGGAGTAAACTTCTCTTTACATCCAAAACATTCTCCCTTGGCTCTTTTTTCAGCAATTTCTTTGAGACTTAGCCATCTAGTGGAATTAACAGGTTTTGGTTTGTGGTGTGGTGCAGGTAACAAGGGTAGGTTTAATGAGTTATGGAATGTTGTGGTTTTAGGTGTGAATGAACTGTTTTTTTGAAAAGAAGTGGTAGTGTTTCTATTGAATTTGGTACTAAAAGCAGCTTGAATGGCGTTGTTGGTATCATCTTGCATTCTTTCAAGCATGTAAGATTCTGGAATGGTTCTTGGTCTTAACACCCTTACAGGATAACCAATCAAGAATATTAACCTTGGCAAGACCCAAGTCAAATTCCTTACACACATCATCAAGTGATCCAGTTTGTCTTATTGCAGCCAAAGCACCCTTGCATCTTGTACCAACACATCAGCAAATCTTGTTGCAATAAAATTCTTGTATTCAGCCCAAGGCATTCCATCAACTGACCCATTCCTAGATTTGACAAAAGATTGGTGCCAAAGAAGGGCTGCATCTTCAAGATGAACCACAACATACCTGACCTTCAATCTATCAGGTGTGTCATCAATGGCAAAATAGTGCTCTACCCTGCACAACCATCCCTCAACATTTGTACCATCGAATTTTGGCAAATCCAATTTGGTCAAACGTTGACTGCTTCTATAGGATGATTGTTCCTTATCACCACCACTACTTGTACTTGTTCTGTACTGTTGTTTGAGGGACCATCTCCATTATTAGGGTTTAATATCTTGAGGATTTCAGACAATTGAGATCTGATTTCGTTCACAGCCTCGGTATTTTTAGCCAATTCATTCATGTTCTGACCTGTGACCTTCTCAAGACGAGCCAAGGCCGAATCATGATCTTGAGTTTTTTGTTCCATAGATTGGTTTCTAGTTTCCATTATTGTCATCAAAACAGAGTATTCGAAATAAGAAAGAAATGGATTGGCTCAAATGGAAAATTGAAACGAATGAATGGAATAACAGGCTAAAGATTGGTTATGAAACGAAGGATTATGTTTTTCAGGCTCAAAAACAGGTTAAAAATGGTGGATTAGAAACGAAAGATTATGTTTTTCAGGCTCAAAAACTAGTTAGAAATGGTGGATTATGGTGGATGGTTACGACGGTTAATGGTGGTTGAGGTAATTAAAACGGTTATTATCGAGAGTTGTCCAAGAATTGAACAACTCTGATACCACTTGATAGAATGAAAAGAAACTTTAAAAGAGAATATCAATCAACCAAGTTGTCTTCTTTATTATTATTCAGCCTATTTATAGAACATTCATACATACTAGTTCCCGCCTAAACAAACAGATATTAACTAACACATCAACTAACTTTTGAACTATCTACTATTGTCACTTTTAGTCCCTGACATTACAAACTATTACAATTAAACACTCTTTTATAATTCCCTTCATAACAAAAATTAGAAAAAAGTAACTCACTGATTCCACTACTGCCAAAATCATCCGATCAATTCATGTAACTATATAACCTGTTTGAAATTGTATGTTATAGTATAAAAGTGCATATGACATTACTATTAGGGCCATATGATCGAATATGCTATATGTCGGTATGAATGCCCACCTCCTACTGCGCATCAGGTAGATACACTTTTACCATATGAAATTTGTTATTCGCTATTTCTGTGTTCATTTATCTTTTAACACAATCTTGTGTTTTTTTAATTCTGTAGTTTGATGATCGGTTTATGTGCACTCGAAACATTATAACTAAACTTGACTTCTTGATATATAGTTTTTTTTTATAGAATTCTAGGACTAGGTAACTAGTTTAGTTGTGTTTTGAAAAGAAAGTATTAATAAAACTTATCTTGATACTAAAACCTGTATTACTATACTTTGTTTTTGAATATACTATAATTGATGTAGATTGAATAGCTTGGAAGTTAACCACAAATTATTGTTAAAGGACAAAGAATGTGGTGTAAAGCATGTGAAGGTGGAGCATAAGACAGCTGGAGGGACTTGATTGATTGCTCACACTATTCACCATCTCATAGTCATGCATGTATGTGACGAGGAGACGAGGAACATTCTCTATATCACAAGAGAGCCTATTGGACCATCGAAAGCAACATTAAGGATATCGTGGTGACGTGGTCTGAGTTGTACCAAGTGCAAATAGCTTAATGTTGCTTTATGTGGTATCACATTAGAAATGATAGGTAGAGCCTAATCTTTTTGAGATGTCAGGTTTGATCCTTGATCTCACCGGGTTTTACTGATTTTCCATTGTCGTATCTTCGGGTAGCTTGGTGGGTTCTGGCTACCTAGGCTACCTGTGGGCGGGCACCTAAGACCAGGGGCGGACCTAGTATGGGACTAAGTGCCGCGGACGTTGCGGCTCAACTTCGCGCGCGTAGTGGAAAATTTGTTTTTTTTGTACGAAATTTGGAAAACGTTGCTACTAAAATGAAAACAATGAAAAACTTTACTATTGAAAAACATTTTTATATCCGTTACTGTCTAAGACGTGTCTTCACCTAAGGACGTATGAGGTGCTTTTCTTACCGATTGGTAGGTTCCCCGGTTTTTGACACATTTTGATCCCTAGCCCATAAGGCGGTTCGGTTTTTGAAGCGGGTACAGAAGGTGGTCCATAGTGACTTGTAGAGCCCCAGAAACCGAGGGTTTGTAGTTAGTAGAATAAACTTTGTGATTCAAAAAGGGATAGCAGCGCAGCTTGTTGTTCGCTTATCCATCATCCAAATGTAATTTAGTTTTTTATTGTGGAATTTATAATGAGTTGTGTTTCGATCGCATTTTTTTTTGACTCTTCTTTTCTTAGGATATGTCCACAATGCCAAGTTTGTCTTACCTTCGTCCAAACACATGAAGAGATACAAGGAAACATAAAGAAAACCATATGATTTTCAGGTGTAATTTTAGGATTACCAATTCTATCTATATTAAATGGTAATGTCGGTGGGTATTTTCCTCACCGACCCTTCAACTTTTCAACTTTGTTAAATTCAGTACTTCAGCTATGACATTTTTTATTAGTAGCCCCCTAACTTTGTCATTTGTCATTTTTAGCCCCTTTACTTGAAAACACTATTATTTTACGTGTGAATTTTTATATATGTATCAATATAAATACGAGTTTGTCTATGTTTCGACTTAAACTTTTTTTTCGTACCTTACTTGGAAAAAAACTTTTTTTTGCTTGCGAATATTTTATATATGTGACGGTATAAACATGAGTTGGTTTACGTTTCGACTTAAGCTTTTCTTCTTTTGATTGTCAAATGTAATACGTTTTCGTACTTATAAAATGTGCGCTTCCAATTGGTCCACGCTTCGATGTAGATTTAGTTCCGAACCAAGTTAAAAGCATTGTATTTACACGTTTTAGTATTTGTCTTTTACGCATTGTGTTTTTACTAATTGTGTGTAGCGCATTTTGTTCACTTCATATGTTACTGCACGGTTCAACCTGTCGTGCGCCGCAGCAACGCGCTGCGGGCAAAAAACTAGTTCAACTAAAGTACTATCTATACTTACCACTCTAGTTGTTGTATCTTGTGAGACATACACACGTGAAAATACAACACGTTTTTATTTTAATTTTACATTGTAATGTTTATATATACTATTTCCATCATATCTATCTGCATGTAATATATTTATTTTATTATGAAAAATATTCACAATCAATAGATTTGAAACAAACATGAATAATTTTTAAAAGCCTCGAATATAATTACTCATAATATTGTTGGTTGATTATGAAGGTGGTTGCTTACAAAAGAATTTAACACTTTTTGTATGATGAATGTAAAATAGTTTTTCCCTTGGCCTACCCAAAAGTACATATCATAACTTTAGACACCTAACAACCAAATTAAAGCTTTTACCTTTTGTTATTCTGACTTTTGTCCTTAAAAAATTCGAAATAATACAAAGGTAAAAAGTTTGGTGAGAGAGGGTTGTTTAATCTAGTGTTCGGTTTATTGAGTTTATCTGCATGTCAATTATAGCCTGAAATGCTTAATTCACCAGGTTCAAAGGTTGACTTTAAGTTGGATATGCTTATTGAACCGGATAGTTGTGTAGACTTGTTTACAAACTTGAACTACAATAAGTGTTGGAATAATCGGGTTCGTTTACGGTTCACACGCCTCTCATATCACGGATCATCTAATACTTCATATTAATGTGGGTTAAATGAGAAGTATTGAAGTTGAATGAGTTTTGGGCACGTGATCTTACTGCATGTTTTGTTTATGGTTTATTTAATAAATAAATATGTTGGACTTGATGTAAGTGTTTACTGTTTTGACCTATTTGCAAGGGGTAGATGGAAAGTGTAGGTTGGATGAATTCCATGCTAAGCAAAAGAGTGGGTCAATAGTTTATCAAGTCTTTAGGTGAATTAGGTATTTTTGTTATTTTTTATTCTCACGTCTGTGGTCTTGTAAGGCTATTTTTATAGCCATGTAGTTTATTGAGTGAACAAGTATTTTCATTTTCCTTATTCTCTCTTTCAATATGTTTATACACTACATACATACATGGTTTTAAGCGTGTGTTGTGTGTATAACTTGGGGCTAAACCAACAATAAGATGGTATCTAGCAGTAAAGTGAAAGAATGTATTTCTTTTAAAGGTACAATGTCTAGTCAAGAGCAGACATAACATTAGCACGAGTAAAATATTTGCATGTATACAAGATATATTTTAGAAGTTAAATTAAAACGTAACGAAGAAAGTGGAAAAGCATGCTAAAGCTTGCGAAGAGAACCAAGATTTTTTGTTCCCCTGGCTTTTGATACCTTTGGTTCGTTAGCACCGGAAGCTATTCGTTTTATGACTAGGGTTCAGCGGGTTATCCATAGTGTAGAAAACTATGGATCTATGACAATATCAAACATACAAACCACAACCAAACAATAATACTAAGATTGAAACCCTAGACCAATATAGAGAGAGAAAGAAATTATAAAAATATCTCGAGTGAACCTCCAAAACCTTCTCTTCTTTTATACTCGGACCAACCAAGTTGGGTTTCTACAAGCCTACTAAACATTTCCTCTTAATGGGCTGAAACATTTCACAGGCCAAATCATACTGGAGCTGAAACAAGCCCACAAAACCACACAATATTAGCATAACAAATATATATTATAACATTTGAATTAGACTTATAATTTTTAACAATAGCAATGTCTCGGCTCTAGAGGGTCAGGGGTTTATGTTTAGCGGATTAGGGTTCGCTATCCAGAAAATGGTGGCGGCGTAACTTGTTGCTCGCTGCCTACTATCGTGATGTAATTTTTTCAGTGTTGGAATGAAAAAGCGACTTAATTATAAAAATAAAAAAGACATAACATTAGCAAGAGTAAAATATTGTCATTTACAAGATAAATTTTAAAGTTAAATAAAAGTAAAAATATATAAATGAGTTGGGATTATTTTTAATACGAAAACAAATATGTAAATTACACTTAATTGTTTAGAGAAAAAAGATATGAAGCCCTTTCGTTAGATGGATTAGATGAGTAAATCCATTTATGAACATAACTGTTACGTTGATTAGTTCATGTCAGGTTAAAATTTATACCTTACAGTAAACTTTATCTATATCTATATTATTATTTATTATTACATTATAAAGAGTGAGCAATGGGTAAAAAGGTCCAAAATGTTAAAATTAAGGTGCCAACTTAAAAGTCACAAGTGTAATTCTCTAAACTTGACCACTTTTCTTCCTTTTATGCCCTTGTTAATGCATTAAGATGCTTGTACCATGTGATGCATTAAGATCCTTGTACCATGTGCTTTAACAATTTTAACATCAATATTATGCATTTAACATTGAAAACTCTTAAATTAATGTACTATTTATTACAACTATTTATATTATTAGTATTTAACATTTATTTTGCAAAACTTGCACTTTGTTTGCAACATTTGTCTGATCAAGTATTTCTTTACTTATGTTTTTAAGAAAAGTTGATTAAGTTGAAGTTTTTCTTGGTTAAACTTTTTATTTTTTCTCATATTAGAAGTTTGTTTTTATACACGGAAAAGGGTAAAACTTTATTGTTTACGCTTAATCACCTTAAACAATGATCATACATCATTCTTTTCATCTTTAATTGGAGACATTCTTCAATAAAATAAAATTAACTTTTTTTTTATCCTCAGTTGTTCATTAAATGTAGCGACGAATGGAATAGACTGGTTGGAGAGCTTCTTTAGTATGCATTGTACACCTATCATGGTGAGAAAGTTGTCATAATATTTGAAGCAGGGCCGGCTTAACCATTTTGGTGGCCCAAAGCGAAAAAAGAAATTGAGGCCCTTTCGCAAATGGGTTCATCTACGTTTATGGGTTTATCTACCCATAACTAGTTTATTATCTTTTATGTTTGTTTCTGTTTTGGTAAAAATCGTTTTTTATAATTCCATTAAGCTTTTTGTTTATGTTTTTTTTTTCTTTTGAATGACAGAACTCCATTTCATAATTTCGATTTCTAATAGAATCAAATAATCAATTAATTGCTATTAACAAGAATCAAGGTCATAATCGACTACCTTCAGGGGCGATTATCAACAAAACCATTGGACTGATTTAAAGAATATGAACTATGAGCAGATTGTGAACTTTTAAAACCATTACATGAAATAGGATTTAAACAAAAATAATGAATTGGAATTAATCTTATTAAGAATTTGAATAATTAGCTACACCTACAACACAATTCCTTCAATCCTAAAGCCATAATTTCATGTTGCTTTGTCAATTCATAAGCATCATAGACTCCAATGATACCCAACAAACAGTTAAGATAAAATAATTTAACCAGTTACCTTGAGCAAGAACGTAATATTAACATAAAATAGCTCTAAGTGATTCTGGCCTTTTGTCATTTGGTTGTTTAAGATTTGACTTTTGATCTTCCAGGTTGATTTTAGTTGTTTATTTGTTCAAGACTTCAAGAGTGCATGACCTAATTTTCCACAAGAGGCGCTAATCTTTTAATTTCTTCCACCCTTTCACTTTTGGAACCATTCGCCCATTAGTATTTTGACTATTTTCTGCCTCTTAGCCCAACAGAAGCCCAATAACATATGAGAAAAATTGAACCAAAAATTAAAACGAGAGGCCCTATCAAGCTGGGGGCCCAAAGCAAGATCTTTACTTGCTTTGGGCTTGAGCCGGCCCTGATTTGAAGTATGCAACACCTTATAGCTTATACACATTTATATCCTATGAAAATGAGACCTGCATAATTTTAGTAGACATCTGCTGCTGATTTTGGACATAAATAGGATTGATGTAGAAAAAATCACATGTTGCAATACAATAAGACCTTCAGGCGTATTTCATTGTCTATCTTTTGTGTTTGATTTTACACCTTTTATTCAATAGATTACCTGTTGCAACACAATCTGCACATGGAGAACGACTATCGATGAAGAAGAAATGCGGAAGAGGAAGAAGCAAAGCGACTTTAACTTAAAGAAACGCCGAGGGCACGTTTAGTCCAAGGTTTTGTGTTTTTTATAAAGTTTGGAGCTCATTGATGTTTTTTGCGGTTAAGCGCGCCGCAACGCGCGCGGGAACATAGTAGTATTTATTAATTTAGAGCTTCCATTATAGTTAAAAAAAGTGAATATTAAGAGAGTATTAGGAACTGATATATCAGTCTATAATACATAGTATTTTTTGTTGCCGAATATATTGGGGATTAACTTTTATGCAACTTATGTTAATCAGTTGCTAATACTTTTGCTCCTTACTTGAGACTAAAAAGCTTACACAAATATTTATGCGTGATATGAGGTTTTGGACGGGAAACTTATTTGCTACTGAATTTTAGTCTCAAACATGTTATATATAATGAAAAATTATAATGAAAAATGGTGCAAGAGAGAGTACTGATCTACAATATCTAATATGAAGGGAACATATTAGAGAATGAAAGTTGTTCTTAATATTTTGTATTTATCATTTTTCACCTATCTCACTCTACAAACTATTCTCATTCATCTTTTAAAATCTCCAAATTTATAAAATATAATTTTATTATCATCATAGTCTTCATCCGATGAAGAAGAGGTTTGCACGGTTGCGATTTTAGCAATGGTCATGTCTATTAACAAGAAGAGCTCGACTTAACCGGGAATGTGCGGCTGCCAACAATCTTTTGGCGGTTTTTTTCTTTTTTTTTTTGTGCTCCTACATACAGTGAAGAGTTGTTTAGACATAGCTTCGCATGAGTCGGAAATTATTTTCAGGAATAGTCAATGATTCGAAGCAAGAAGTATCGTTTTTCTAACATCGGGTGAATGCAAGAGATAGATGTGGTTTTACCACTCCACGAAGGTGGATGTCTACATTTAGTCAAATTGCATAAGGCAGTAGCAGCGACTCATGTGATGAATATTTGAGGATGTTAAAAAAGTCTCACGGTATAGCGTTTATCACATCCGTGGATGCGTGATAACCTTTACAATGCGATATACTTAAGAAAATCGATGTCGAGTGACATTTAAAAAATACACAGGTCCATAAAGAAAAACTTGGTTTTATCGGATGCTTGCTAGCATTTGATCCCACACATCGGGTATAGGCAAATTATCCTTCTACATGGTGTGGTCAACACATATGGTTGATCATTCACACCGGAGTATAATGCTTGAAGCCATGGAGTCATATGATCTTTTGACTTGGAATGCATTCTTTAGTGTTGAAAAATTAAACAATGATATCAATATTTTAGATCAGTCACCTATCTTTGATGATATCTTAGAGCATTCACAGCCCCGTCCTCCATCCCCAACCATATAATTTAAGAAAAATCATAGCTTTCTAAATTTGCCTCTCACTTTTTCAAAGTCTCTCACATTCCACTCCCCATTCATATCCTCTAAAGTTTTTTATTATTATTTTCTTTCTTTACAACCAACATCAAACCAATCTACCTTTAATTTGTATTATTTTAATATTATTAAATTAGATGGGGAAGTATGAAAAACCTCATAGAGTTAATTGCCAAAATGGCCCCTGAGGTTTGGCCCAAATTGCTTGTTTGGTCACAAAATTATTCTTTTTTTGCCAAAATCACCCTTCACAGATCGAAAATTGCCAAAATGGTCCATATTTAACTGAGTATTGAAAGTCAGTTAAGTCTCCGGGGCAATTTCGTCATTTACGTTTTCAGGGGCCAAAATGGCAATTAATGGAAAGTTATAAAAAAATAAAATTCAAAAACATTTTTTCAAACACTTTTTTTTTTCCAACATGTTTTTTTTCGAACACGTTTTTTTTAACTCGTTTTTTTTTTCGAACACGTTTTTTCAAACACGTTTTTTTTCGAACACGTTTTTTTTTTTCGAACACGTTTTTTTTATTCGAACACGTTTTTTTTTTCGAACACGTTTTTTTATTCGAAAACGTTTTTTTTTTTCGAACACGTTTTTTTCGAACACGTTTTTTTTTCGAACACGTTTTTTTTTTTTAACACGTTTTTTTATTCGAACAAGTTTTTTTATTCGAACTCGTTTTTTTTTCGAACACGTTTTTTTCAAACACGATTTTTTTTCGAACACCTTTTTTTTCGAAGACGTTTTTTTTTCGAACTCGTTTTTTTTTCGAACACGTTTTTTTTTTCGAACACGTGGTTTTTTCGAACACGTTTTTTTTCGAACTCGTTTTTTTTTCGAACTCGTTTTTTTCGAACACGTTTTTTTTTTCAAACACGTTTTTTTTTGAACACGTAGAACATTTACCACCATAGTACTGTGATCCTCTTAAGCATCATCAATGTGTTTAAAGGGTTCGATATTTTGGACCCTAAGAAAAAGTGGAAGAAGGCCTACATTGAGGTACTTATCTTTTTAGCGGGTAATACGGTTATACCCATTTTGATTTATTTTAATAAAAATACATTAAAGAGTGACTATATTTCCCTTTTTTTAATGGGTTATGGATTCATACACCATGTGACGTCACAATCTGGGGGTATGACATCATATTATGGGATATGTGGCAGCCTCCAATTGGTAGATGATGTGGGTCAGGGTGTATGAATCCTAAATAAAGGGTGTATGAATCCTAAATACCTTTTTAATAACTTGAAATTTTTACTTTGAATAAATTACAAAAAACATCACTGACCCTTCTTTTACCACTACCCCATGAAAGGAGAGAACGATATAGCCAGATCTGGAAGTGGGTGACACCAAACAAACACATCGAACAGAGAGAGGGAGGGCAACCAGAATCGCTAAGTCTGCGGTGGATCCTCAATCCAAATTGAACCGGGAAAAAAGGAGTGGTGCGTGTATTCGATCTGTAGAGGATCTAGATATTTTGTTTCCGGCGAGTGCCATTTTTCCGGGGAGTGCCATTTTTCCGGCGAGACCAGTTTAACATGCCATATTTTCGAAACGTGTTCGAAAAAAAAAACGTGTTTGAAAAAAAATGTGTTCGAAAAAAAAAACGTGTTCGAAAAAAAACGAGTTCGAAAAAAAACGTGTTCGAAAAAAAACGTGTTAAAAAACGAGTTAAAAAAAAATGAGTTCGAAATAAAAACATGTTCGAAAAAAAAACGAGTTCGAAAATAAAACGTGTTCGAAAAAAAACGAGTTCGAAAATAAAACGTGTTCGAAAAAAAAAAACGTGTTCGAAAAAAAACGTGTTCGAAAAAAAAAACGAGTTCGAAAAAAACGTGTTCGAAAAAAAAAACAAGTCCGAAAAAAAAAAACGTGTTCGGAAAAAACCACATGTTCAAAAAAAATCGTTGTTCGAAAAAAAAAGAAACGTGTTCGAGAAAAAAACGTGTTCGAAAAAAAAACGTGTTCGAAAAAAAATCGTGTTCGAAAAAAAAACGTTTTCGAAAAAAAAAAACGTGTTCGAAAAAAAATGTGTTCGAAAAAAAACGAGTTCGAAAAAAACGTGTTCGAATAAAAAAACGTGTTCGAAAAAAAAAACGTGTTTGAAAAAAAAAAACGAGTTAAAAAAAACGTGTTCGAAAAAAAACATGTTCGAAAAAAAAACGTGTTCGAAAAAACGTTTTTGAATTTTATTTTTTTATAACTTTTCTCCTAAAGGACATAAAGGATGAAATTGCCCCTGAGACTTAACTGACTTTAAATACTCAGTTAAAAACTCAGTTATTAATGGAGACATATTCTTGAAGATCTTGGAAAAAACCAACACCAACTATGTACGGTCTCTTCATCAACGACAGCATAAGCCACATGCATGATGTAGTTGTTGGCATTTTTTGTTACAACAATTAACAACTTACCTCGGTGGGGTCCTTTTAGATGCGTCCCGTCAACCGATATGACATGCATGTAGCGATGAAAAGCACGGATAAAAGGTCCAAAGGCCCAAAACGCATACTTAAATGCGGGGTAATGCTGATCTCCATGTGGATGATTATAAAATGAAACAATGGTGCATGGGTTCCGAGCCTGCAACCGCATGGTATACGTGGGTAGCTCCTCAAAATTGTTATCTCAGTTACCATAGATAAGTTCTATTGCCTTTCTTCATGCTCGGGAGGGGTCTAAGCCCCTGCCTTTGTTAGTTAATATTAATAAAAAAATGAGTACAACATTGGAAATGGGATGAAAGAATTACTACAAATACAATTCAATGTTGTGTGTGTAAGACTATGGAAAGTATGAGTTCAAGTGCTTGGAAGTGTGTCAACTAGTGTCCTATATTCGTTTATCACGTCCCTATTTATAGTAAAAGCATTAAATAAGATATCCCTAAAAATCAGCTATGCTTGGATTGTTTTAGCTCAACGTTCCTCTGTTTGAATGAGTTCCAATCGTTACATAACTTCCTTTCCGAGATATTCGCCTATAATTAACCTTCGACGGTTACACTTGACTCTTTCTTCATCAAAGAGTTGTTCTAGACGTTATCTTCTTCTCATTTGACTTAGAATAGGTCAACAGAGCCGTTGGGGCATTGTCATAAGTCTTGATGCTGTTTAGGTATATCTGCATTCATAATATCAAGATGATTTGTTAGTCTATCCTCAGGATGTACATAAGATAATATACAGTTACATCCTGAATCCTGTTCGGCCTTTAGTATCCTGAGGATGTCACATGGTAAATGTAATTTAGTATCAACCTGAAGATTCCACCACCAACAATTGTCACCAAAAATATGTTATCGTTAATATCTCAACGGTTATAATATTTTTTAACTCCAAAATCTTATCTGATAAGGTTGATTAGACGTCTGACAGGGTGACAACGACTATATTTTAGGCAATGATTTCGGGATGACCGTTACACACACTATCTTTCACCGCCTATATATACACCTTGATCCTTCCTTTATAACCACATCAAAGTTATTTTTGAAAGGTATCTTCTTCTTCTCAGCTTTTCTCAATCTTCAAACTTTTTTACACAAAAACTTTTAGGATGGGTAAGAAATCCACAAGGGTTGCAGGAAGTATTGGAGTCCAGAAGGACTTCATACAACAAAACCTGTTAAAGGAACCTACAAATGAAGTCTGTACTTTTACAGACAAAGACATCCTATCTTTGTAAAACTCAAGGACCCTCCCTGAATCAGCTGTGTTCCGGCCATACGACCAGAATGCAAAGTTTGATTTTGCACCGAAAATATGGGTGTGCTTCCTGTACCTGCCCCTTCACCTTGGTCTAAATTATCCTTACCTTGACTTCATTAAAGAGTTCTTTGAAGTCACAGGGATGGCATATGCTCAGGCTATGCCTGAGGTGTGGAAAATCTTAATGATTTGTAACAAGATATTGAGAACCATGGCATACAGCTACAAATATGGGACATGTCCTATGTTTATAAACTGAAAACACATGGGTCAAACCGTTTTGTTCTTCAACTTATTAACAAGAACCCGACTTTCTTGTAAAATTTCATTAAGTCAGAAAGGTCTTGGAAGTCAAAATTTTTCTTTGTGAGAAGGGATTCCATCCCAAATGAAGAGAATATCCCTTTATCATGGTTGAAAAGTGGTAAATATTTTTAAGATGAAAATTTTTTTATAGTTATATCATGAGGATATCACTAACATTCTGAAAATTCTTTTTGTGTTATAGGTGCTTCTTTTACCAAGCTTTCTCCTCTTCTCAACGATTCATTCATTAGAGTTAAGGAGGTCACTAACTTACCTCAGGCAGCAAGGACTTTAAGGCAGAAGAAAGTATTTCCACCAGCTAAGCCACCGAGATGTCTTGCAAGTATTTATCTTTACATCCTTAGGATGCTTCCTCATTATTATATTCACTAACCCTGTTTTTTGATGTTTTCAACCAAGAAATCAGCTTTCTTTGACTTGGACGACATTGACAGCCAGGATGTCAGCAAGGCTGCCAAGATCACCTCTCCATCCAGCTCCAGGATGGCCAGTCCTCCTCCTCCTAAGCCTAAAGCCCAGACCTCCAAGAAGAGGAAGGTTGCTGCTTATTCAGGACACGAAGCCTCTCCCTTTGAGGGCCTCAGTCCTGAGGATATCTTGGCTAGGATTTCCCACTTCACTCTCCACGTATAGTGTTATCCTGAGGATGACATGGTATTTTATATAAGGATTAAGGATAGGATACTTACCTGTTTTCTTATTCTGGTAGGGACATGAATATCTGTTGAAGTCACTGGATGATTCAACCAAAGAGCTCAAGGACACCAAGGAGCACTGGACGATGTAAAGAAGATTTCCCTCACTAATGGGAAATATCTTGAAGATAAGTTGTCTAAGGCTGAGGCTGAGCTGAAGAGAGTGAAGTCCGAGAAGACCAAGATCACAGAGGGGCTTGAGAAGGAACTGGAGGAATACAGGGATGGACTCCTCAAGTCTGCCACCATTTTCGTCTTGCAAGCCAGGCTCAAAATAGCCCTCCAAGCCTAGGATCCTAACTTCAACAAAGAGGAGTAAGATTTTCAGGCCTGGCAGGATAAAATAAAGAGCTTAGACGGAAAGGAGGTTGTATATGGCCCTGTTCTTCCACAAACTGAAATTCCTGAGGATGCACCTTTGGATCTTGAGGATGCTGGAGGCAAGGCTGAGGTGGACGTGGTCAAGATGGCAAAGGAGGTGGAAGCTTTAGTGGGCAATGAAGGACGTGAAGACTAGGCCTGAGCCCATTTTTTTAGAATTTAACTGTGGCTGTTTTTTTATGGTAGTTGGTCTGTAAACAATCTGAACAATTTACTTTTATGCATGTTTGAACAATAGAAGATTTGGGGTGGAGGGGTCTTGAGTTTCAAGACGAAGCCCCAATTTTTCACTTGACCTAGCCCTTAGATGTTGACCCCTGGTGGATGGGTCCTGGTTTTGGATGAAGCCAGGGGTTGACATCCTTTTGATAAATAAATAAAATGGTAACCTTTTGACTCTACATCCTTGTGTTGTTCTCCTTTACTATCCTACAATGTTTATGAATGACAAACATAGAATAGAAAATACAAGTTGTAGAAGTATACCATTATTTTTAGATAAGTTTAGCAAACTGTCTTCAAGTTCCCTGATAAGAATTTAAGAAACATCTTAGTTTCTAAATCAAACCATAATATTCTAAGGATGTCCCCAATATAAAATCTCTGTTCCATGCTTAGGATATTTCTCATTCTTTCCAAGATTTCTTCTATCCATCCTTAGGATATACTTCATCATCTTTAGGATGTCCCCAGTGTTTAAGTCTATTCTATCCTCAATATGAACTTGTGATATTTTTGTCTTTGATAAAAGTTTATCAATAATACTCAAAGATAACCGGTAAGAAGGTAAATATAGATAACATAACGTTCTGGCGACAAGGCCTTATAAAAACTGGGGTCAAGCCCATTCTGGTGTTATATCTTGAAGATAGCTGGCGACATGGCCAAGGATGAACTGCCGTTATAGCCTAAGGATGACTGGCGACAAGGCCAAATATAAGAGACATTGAATAATGCCTAAACCTTGGGGATTCAATGTATATTTCAAAGATGATTAGATTGTCAACCACTATAACATGAACTGGTCCCAGCATCCTGAAGATATACATGAATACCTGCGCTCTAGGCGGGGTGTATAAACCCAAATAGGGAGAAAGGTGAAAACCTTTAAACCATTAGAAAGGTATCAGATACCTTAACGTAGGAGAGGGTGACCAACCCCCTAATCTCCGCGTTAACCTCCATGACCTTTAGCTTTTTATCCGAGAAGATACGTGATTCCTAGCACGCCAAATGTTCCAAACGGCTACATACATGACCCCATGGAACGCCACCTTCTTAATACCTTTGAAGCCCACCAAATTATGCATGGTAACAACGTCCCGAATAGAGAAAGCAAAAATATTAGGGACGCCGCACCAAGAAGCTATCGACAACCGAATTCCTGACGAGAATACGCATCCCAAAAATAAATTCTCCGTCGTCTCTATGATATCATCACAAAAAAGCACATTTTTTATTACGGACCATAATGTTTCTTCTTTCCAAAGCCGAAGTTGTAGCGATTCTATCCAACTCCGCACGCCACACGAAAATATTAACCTTAGCCGGAATCCACTTGCACCATTCCAAAGCAAAGCCCGTATTAACTTCAGCTTCCTTTTGCAACCAAATTTTAGTTTCTTTCACAAAAAACAATCCGGAATTATCTATCGTCCATGCTCACTCATCTATGCGATCCGAGAAATTAAAATCCTCCACCATTTGCAAACAAACAGTCAGATCTTTCTTCAAAGATTCATTAAAATTCCCGGCCCTTTGAATCCACCCACACGAACCATCTTTCAAAGAGACTAGCTGATCTGCAACCGTCACCAACTTGTTCTTTTCCATCATAAATAAGTTAGGAAACTTGTCTTTGAACGCTTCCTCTCCACACCAAACATCGATCCAAAATCGTATACTCATCCCATTCCCCAATTTGCCCTTCAAGCAATCGTGTAAGGTTCAACTATAGACTTTAGTGTTGCACCCATGTTTAACAATGTTCTTCCACGTACCTGATAAACGTCTATTAATCGGCATTATTCCCCATTTTCTTTTATTGCAATGTATGGAATCAACTATTCGTCTCCGTAAAGCAAAAGTCTCCACCCTATACCGCCAAACCCACTTTAGTAACAACGCACTATTACTATATCCAACCTCTTCAAACCCAAACCTCCATTCTTCTTGGCTTTCATAACCTTATCCCAAGCGACCCAATGCAATTTTCTACCTTCTTGATTTCCTCCCCATAAAAATTTTCTTATCATCGTTCCAACTCATTGATAATCTTCATCGGCGCCTTTAAATAGAGAAGTAGTACGTTGGCAAACTCTCGAGGACCGACTTAATCAAAGGTACTCTCCCCTAATGGATAAAACTTGTGACTTCCATTATACTATGTATTATTGGAAATGGAAGATGAATAGTGATTTAGGTGAATAGTGAATTTGCAATGATAAGATGTATACCTAATGTTTCTATGTTCATTAACGAAATTGGCTAGTGTTGCAGTGGTTTGATGTGTGGTTTGTTACCTATGGTACCCGGGTTCGAGTCTGTTTGGGTTTTATTTTTTATTTTTTTTGGGTGATGGCACTATCGTAGTTTATCAAGTTTTGTAGGGGTGTGTGTGTCATTTTCGCATATGTATATACATAACATTGGCCTCCCTGTTTCATTTTCCAACCGATGTTTTCTTTATGTTGGTTCTGTCGCCGGCGATTACTCCGTCACCACCGTCCCTAAACACCACCGTCCCTAAACGCCTCCGCCATAGAGCCGCTGCCTTCATCACCACTGTCGTCACCCATCTCCTCGGCAGCACACCATTCCGTCTGCAAGTAATCGGGTAATGATTACGTATGTCGTTTCTTTGTTTTTTTGGGAGTTTTTTACTAGCTGCTTTGTTTATCTTTGTACAGAGGGTTTCAGCAATTGGGTTGGTTCAACTAAGGTGAGTCACATAAAACTAGGGTTTTGATTTTATGCCTACATGTTACGATCTTAATTGTTTTAGGTTTTTTAATGATTTTTTTGGGTTAGATGACAGTAGTAATGGTGGTGGTTGTTGATGATGATGTATTCGACTGTTATGGTGGGTGACAATAATGAAGATTACAGTAATGGGGATTTTTTGTATTCGACAGTGCGACGGAGGTTGGGGATTTGATGGTGGTGTAAGACGATGCCAGTGGCTGTGCGATGGAGGCTTGGGATTTTATGGCAGTGTAAGATGATGGTGGTGTGTTTTGCTTTACCTGGCTATGATGAGTTAAAAATATTGGCCGATTGTTGGTGGGGATGGCATGGCAAGGATCGCGGATGAAAGGTTTTCACTTGTAACCCGCCTTGCAGCTATCAATTTTAAAAACTCTGAGTCACTCCTAGATTTTAAAACTGATCTATGTTGGAATACATATTATTATATTATGTATTATTGGAAATGGAAGACGAATACAGATCCACAACATAACCCATATTTATATTCCTGTGAACAATGTCAGGTCTTCTTGATAATGACATGTATAAGTCTACGGAATTCGGCTATGATGATGCCATTGCCTTTGGTTTCTTGCATTATTGATGGACATGCAGCCATGGCAGACTTATCCTTATGAGATATTCCGTATCTTGGCAGCCGGGGCACCCCATAGGTTGATTTGGCAACCAGTCCACGTGTAGCCTTATCGGAGTACATGAGGCTTTCAATTGGTTGTCTATATGTCGTACGGCTGTGATCAATTAATATGTCTGATAGTTGTTCGGATATTGATGTTAATGTGGCGTTGGCGTGGCATACGGCTGTGATGAATTAATATATCTGATATTTGTTCGGATATTGATGTTGATGTAGCCTTGGCGTGGCAGGGTTGGTGGATGGATGGTCACCTGGTGTTCACTAGTAACCCCCCTGCAGCCATGGTTTACTCTTGATTTTGAAATTCTGAGCCGATCTAAGAATTAAACGCCATCCTTCAGATAATAACATATATACCTATTGTTTCTATATTCATTAACGAAATTGTTTGGTGTTGCGGTGGTTTACTGTCTGGTTTGTTGCCTATGTGACCCGAGTTCATTCTATCAATTATTGGAAACGGAAGATGAACAACATCATGGCACGTTCATGATGTCTCATTTGTTTGCTACATTTGTATAACATCATCATTATATGCTTTGCCTGTTCAAAGCATAATGTATTATCGCTTTTTAGTAGTGTTTCGCTTGGTCATGATGAGTAGGATATGATTTATAATTACAATGGCGTGGCAGGTATGGTGGATGGCAGGTCCCAACCTGCAACCCGTCTTGCAGCCAAGGTTATGAAAACTCTGAACCAAGATCATAAAATGTTATTGTGTTATCTATGCTTACTATGCATTTTGTCATGGCCTGGATGTCGTTTGTTCGTTCCAATAATAGTTGTTTACTCGGATGAGGGTCGCTGGTTGAAGAAGGAGCGGGTAGTGATGAGAACAATTCGATAGAATTAACCTCTAAGGATAAAACGGTATGTTTTCTTTTAGTATTGTATATTATCTCCAACAATGGTTTCCGGTAATCTGCCACCGTCTTCGGACTGTTGTTTGGTGGTAACCGGTAACCCATAATTGTTCATCTGCTATTTTTAATAATGCATAGTTAATGATTTAATTATCATTAATGTGTAATATTATCAAATACCAGGTTAATATATCATTTGTGTACGTATAACTTCTTCTGCTGCTGCCTATGGTTAATACGTGGGCCATTAAACTGTGCATGTAAGGTGTTCGATGAAACGCTTTCAGAGGTTAAATCCCAGGTTGGTTGTTGGTTTACGAATACTCCTGAGGTTGTCATAAATATGTGTTGGTTCTAAAATTTTGGAGGTCTATGGCAGTGATGATGAGGTTGCGCTCATCTGAGCTTCATCTAATGTTCGATTGATTGTTAACATGATGTGAAAAAGTGAAATTGGTTCTATAACATGAGGCTATGATCAGTGTATGGATTTGGTTTAAAAATCGGGTCATGATATCATCTTGGCGAGGCAGATTGAAAGTGTGGCAACTGTTCAGCAGCAACCTCTTTTGCAGCCAGATTGGTCTGATCCTTTTATAGCTTCTGAGCCTAATGAAACTGAACTTTTACATTATACTATGTATCATTAAAAAAAATGAACACTTTCAAGGCTATGTGATTTAAGGTTTCACGGTCACGGAACCGTCATAAAGAAAACATCGGTTGCAAAATGAAAGAGGGAGGGCAATGTTATGTATATATATGCGGAAATGACACACATACCCCTACAAAACCTGATAAACTATGATAATGCCATCACCCAAAAAAACCCCTGCCCAAACAGACTCGAACGCGGGTGCCACAGGTAACAAGCCACACATCAAACCACTGCAACACCAGCCAATTTCGTTAATGAACATAGAAACAATAGGTTTCTTAGGCTTTATGGCATCGGTTGTGGTAGATTTGTGGTTCGTTAGTGGTTTGTTAATGGTAGCATCTTCAGTAATGGTTGTGATGAGTTTTATATTTGTATAGAAAATAGGTAAAGATGGCCTGGCAAAGGGTGGTGGATGGCGTGTTTAGGTCCGCAACACACCTTGCAGCCAACTTTCTTGAAAACTCTGAGCCTCAAGATGGTTAGTTTCGTTGGCATGTACCACCTTTTTATACTCCAGGTGTTACTCATGCATGCTGGCCTGTGGAGTTTTAACCATCTGAATTATAAAACCATATCATTGTCTTCTATTGCATGCGTTTATCTTCTTCTCAGGTTGGTTGCGATTGCATCATATTTACAACCGGTTTGCAGGTATTCCCGATCATCTTCTCAGTTGCTTCTTTTGTTGGTCGTTGATGTTTTTTGACCTAATGCACGACATAGGCTGTTGTCTTATGTTTGCTTCTTTAGTACAATGCTGAATGTTTAGCGTAACAACTATCTCGGGCTATGATGAGTTAACAATATTGGCTGATTGTTGGTGGGGATGGCGTGGCAAGGATCGCGAATGGTAGGCTTTCACCTGCAACCGTCCTTGCAGCTATCAGGTTTAAAAACTCTGAGCCACTCGTAGATTTTCAAATTTATCTATGTTGAAATACGTATTATTAAGTATGTATTAAACCATGGTGTATTCTAGCTTTTTAGCAGTATTTTATTTGGTCATGATGAGTAACATAGAATTTCTGATTACAATTGCGAGGCATGGACGGTGGATGGCAGGTCCTGACCTGCAACCCGTCTTGCAGCCATGGTTTTGAAAACTCTGAACCAAGATCACAAAATGTTATTGTGATATCTATGGTTACTATGCATTTGTTATACAATATTCTACATTGTTTGACTTTTTCATATTTTTATATGCTATGTCTATTCAAAGCATGATGTATTGTAACTTTTTAGCAGTGTTTCGCTTGGTCATGATGAGTAGCACATGACTTCTACTTACAATTCCATGACAACCCGTATTGCAGCCATGGTTCTCATAGCTCTGAACCAAGTTATAGAACTCAGGTTACATAGGCAACAAACCACGAAGCATCGATTTAGTCTGCTAATGTTTATTTTATTAAGTTTTCATCTTTTTATTTTACTCCTAAAACTACAACTTTATATGTGGCAATTGGTTTATCAGTCAAATGTTTATGCATTGTTTGACTTTTTCATATTTTTTAGCAGTATTGCACTTGGTCATGATGAGTAACATATTCTGAACCAAGTTATAATCATTAATCTTATGATAGAAGTAACACGGAAAGAGGAGAACCAAAGCAACGCATGATAGATTTACGGAAATTTCTAGCACTGAATAATGCAGCATTGAAGGTTAAAAGTCATTTGCGGGGAGGCAGTCTCAAGGATGTGGCAATTGGGTTCGAGTTGGTGGCCAGCTCTGGGCAGGGTGGACTTACTCTGGTGCAACACCAACCTATCAACTTTAGGTATGTTATTCAATTTGAAAGCAACAATCTTTAGGCTTATTTTTAAAGTTTCTTGATGGCTGAAGTTGAAATTTGATCTAGGTACAAAATCTTCAAATTCCCTATCAGATGTAGACTGTATATATTATATATTCGTATTAAGCTTAATTCACAGTTTAAAAAAAAACAAATATTTTATTTTTCAACAACAACGGATTGTCCAAAATCTTATTGTAGACATTTCATTTGTCACAAAAAGGTATACGCTGGCATGTTTTGCTAAAAAGAAGGCGTTGAAGCATAAATCGGAAGCCAAATTATCCGAACTCATTGATGCTAATAATGATGATCAACAGAGAATGCATTGCTGTTGTTGATGGTCTACAGTTCATCTATTCAACTTGAAGAACGCGGGCTCTAAAGAAAACCAAAAGAGAGTATGATGGTGAATGAAAAGAAAGAATCCACCATGCTACTCTCTTTTGGTTTTCTTTAGAACTCGTCTTCTTTCACTTGAAGAGATGAACTCTAGACCATCAACATCAGTAATACATTCTCTCTTGATCATCATCATCAACATAAATGATTTCAGGTAATTTAGCTTTTGATTTATGCTTGAAGACCTTCTCTTCAACAAAACCCGGTGGTGCACACCTTTTTGTGACACAAGAAATGTCTGCCACAAGATTTTGGCCCATCCATTGCTTCCCAAAAGTAAAACATTTATTTTTCTCAAATTGTGTACTGAGCTTATTACGAATATATAATCAACTACACAGTCAAAGGAATTTAAAAACTTTGTACCTAAATTTAATTTCAGCTTCAACCATGAAGAAACCTAAAAAAAAGCCTAAAGATTGTTGCTTTCTATTCAGATCCAATTTCAGCTTCAACCATCGTATATCAATGAGTCAAAGCGCATGTTTTGACATGCCTCAAGTGATTAAAATTCAAGAATAAAAGGTTAGTTTTGTTTATAATCTTCTTTGATGTTTTTGTTCTTAAATGGTATTTCTTTTTTTTTTTCTCTCCCTTTTTTTTTTAGTTTTAAAATGGTTAGGCTAACGGAAAAATGTTATAAACCAGGTGCCGCTTTTGTTAAATATGCAGAAGACTGACTAAAGTTTTTTATTTATTTTGAAGCTGAAAAGCAATGCGACATTAATGAGGTACATTTGACTATTTATCTTACTTCATTTTTTTTTCGGTTTAGACAGTGATAGCTATATACAGTGTATTAGGCATGCAAAACTCTCCGTGGTATTTATCCAAGTCGTATGGCTATTTGGGTGCAGGTACCGCGAACAAGCAGAATCTATAAGCAACACGAACACATGAAGATGTCGGTAACAAGAAATACAAGGAAAAAACAACCAAAGAAACAAATGAAGTGCTGAATAAAGAAGGATTCTAAATAGTTGGTTATTGTCGTTTGTTTGAACACCTCCCTTTCGGTTGATAGGAATATGTTTAAGCTAGCAGCATAAGTTAAAGCTCTTAGATACATAAATACAAATGACAATACTTTAGTAATTACATTTCGAACCCGTAACGACTAGCGACGCAACATGCGCGGGGTAAACCCTAGTTTAGATAATCTAGCACAAACAACATCTTTCACTGGCTCCCAATTTATAATATGATTCATGTTTTCCCCATCTTTACTCCCAAACATGTAAATGGCATAACTCCAATTATAGATAATCTAGCTGCCAACTTTTATTGACCCAATCGAAATTTTGTTCGAATTCGGTGACTGAACACGTGCTCTCGCAGCAACACCCCCACATGTTGACGTGGCATTATATACGAAAAACGCTTATTTTTAACACACGTGACATTGTCCAAGATTAAAATTGCATAGGAGTGCTATTCTTCTTACCTTCAGGGTATGTTTGGCAAAACTAGCTGGAGGCTGGTAGCTGCAAGCTGGTAGCTGGTAGCTGCAAGCTGTTAGCTGGAAGCTGAAAGCTTTTTAAATATATTTTGGTGTTTGGCAGAGTAGCTGGAGCTTTTAATAAAATGTACAAAATGACCAAAATGGACATAATTAAAATCTTGTAAAGAAGGTTTTTATTTTATTTTTAAAATAGAATGGGTATTTGTGTCATTTATTAATTAAAAGCTTGTAGCTAGTAGAGCTTTTTCTTAAAAGCTACTACTAGTAGCTTTTCACTATAGATCTTTTTCTCCAACATAAAAGCTTCCAGCTCCTTCAACCAAACAAGACTTTTTATTGAGTAAGAGCTTTTTCTTAAAAGCTTGAAGCTTGAAGCTCCTAAAAGCTCTTAAAGGGTATGTTTGGCAAAACTAGCTGGTGGCTGGTAGCTGTAAGCTGGAAGCTGTTAGCTGCAAGCTGGTAGCTGAAAGCTTTTTAAATATATTTTGATGTTTGGCAGAGTAGCTGTAGCTTTTAATAAAATGTTTAAAATAACCAAAATGGGCATAATTAAAAGCTTGTAAGGAAAGTTTTTATTTTACTTTTATAATAGAATGGGTATTTGTGTCATTTACTCATTAAAAGCTTGTAGGAGCTTTTTCTTAAACGCTAGTACTAGTAGCTTTTCACTGTAGAGCTTTTTCTCCTACCTAAAAGCTTCCAGCTCCTTCAACCAAACAAGGCTTTTTATTGAGTATGAGCTTTTTCTTAAAAGCTTAAAGCTTGAAGTTCCTAAAAGCTCTTAAAAGCTCCTTGCCAAACATACCCAAAAGCTCATTACCAAACATACCCTTAATGTATACCAAACTTTTTTATAATAAACTAGCTTTTATCTCGGGAGTGTCCCGGGGTTGAAATATCTAATATAACATAATAAAATATCTAATATGACAACATAAATAATGATTTGCCAATACATGATTAATGAATAATAATATTATTATTATTATTATTTATTTTAAACAATTTTCTGTCATAAGTTATCATATTCAAATATAAAAAAAAAGAATCTCTGCCTATGAAGTTATGTTTATCGTTTGTGATTTATTAGTAGAGTAAAATATATTTGAAAAAAAAACCATAAAAAAATAGTTGTTTTTTTCTCCGTTTTTTATATAGCACTATGGTACTCGTTGGAAAGATAATAAAACGCTCGTTAATTTGGTGTAATTTTTTTTCTTTAAAAAATCTCGTATATAAAAGATATTAACGTTTAAAAGTTATGGGAGGAAACATTAGAGAGAAAATTTAATTTTGTTTTTAAATTCTTATCTTTTCCTAAAATAATTATAATATATATAGATTTATTAAAAAAATTCAAAAATTAAAAAATCCTACATAATGCCACGTGGCACATTCAATGAGGAGTTGAGGCCTCCATTAAATACCACATCATCAAAGTTCAATTCTTTTATTATAAGTTATAGATTATAGATTATAGTTTGTAGATTATAGATAAAATAACTAGAAAATAGGATTTATACATTATTATTATATTATATATTTATTAAATAATAAAAGCTGTAACAATAACAAACACATCGTGTTTATTAAATAATAATTAATTAATGATTTTTATACTATATAAAAAGATTTTGGTATCAGGATGAAATAATTAGGGGTGTTTGAGAATGCGTTTTTAAATAGATTTTTAGATTATTGCGTTTTAAAAACACAAAAAATCAGTTTTTAGTGTTTTGGATTGAGTTTTGAAATTGATTTTTGGTTACCAAAACGCAACAATCTAAGAGCAACTCCACCCTTGTTTTTCCAAAACACATAATCTGTTTTGAAAAATCAATCCCAAACACCCGCTAAGTAAAAAAGAAAATGACATCTATTGCCGTTTTGTCTTCTTCAACCTTCTCCATAAGTATCCGTTGAATCAATCAAATCCACATATACACGATGAGCTGGTGGTGGGCTGGAGCAATAGGAGCTGCAAAGGTAAATTAAACAACAATCTCTATCTCAACTCATTCACTTAATTGGATCTAAACATTTTGTTTGCGCAGAAAAAGCTCGATGATGATGAAGATGCGCCACCCAAGTACCAGAGTGTTGCTCTAATCATTGGAGTCACCGGAATAGTCGGCAACAGCCTCGCCGAAATCCTCCCAATGTCCGACACACCCGGTGGTCCGTGGAAGGTCTACGGAGTGGCCCGCCGCCCACGTCCTCAGTGGACCGAGGACCACCCGATTGAGTACATCCAGTGTGACGTCTTGGATCCCGATGAAACTATAAGCAAACTTGGCGGGCTCCAAGACGTAACACATCTGTTCTATGTCACGTGGGCCAACAGGCCCACGGAACCTGAGAACTGTGAAATTAATGGTAAAATGTTCAAGAACGTTCTGGATGCAGTGATCCCGAATTCTCCCAGTTTGCAACACGTTTGTTTGCAAACCGGGAAGAAACACTACTGGGGTCCGTTTCAATTGTACGGACAAGCATCTCATGATCCTCCTTATCATGAAGATCTACCTCGACTTGATGTCCCAAATTTCTATTATACCCTTGAGGACATTTTGTTTGAATCCGTTAAACAGAAGGAAGGCTTAACTTGGTCTGTTCATAGGCCTGGAGTAATCTTTGGGTTTTCGCCGTATAGTTTGATGAATTTGATTGGTGCGTTATGCGTTTACGCTACAATTTGCAAGCATGAAGGACTTCCGTTGAAGTTTCCAGGTAGGTATTAGAGAGAATATATTTTTTTTGAACGGCAAGTGGAGTAACCGGTGAAGCTCCGGCTAACACATGACTACCATCCCACCTCGATTGGGGCCATCGGGTGGAACCCGCACATGTGGTAAATATGGCTTCCCGGCCAATTTTCACCAACTTATTAACTATTTTTTTTATTGAAATATGATCATAATTATGATTACAAAGAAATTCTAATCAAATCAATTCCTATTTTTTTTTTTTTTTGAGGAACTTTATTGTTTTTTCATTACTATGATAGGAATGTATCATTAGATTAGATTTATTTTGTGATCATCCGCGGAAACTTATATAAATTCATATTTTTTAATTATGGTAATGAACTACTGATAAAACAATAAAGTCTAAACATTTCCCAGGGACTAAAGAAGCTTGGGATCATTACTATGATGTCTCTGATGCCAACTTGATAGCTGAACAAGAAATATGGGCCGCGGTTGTTCCGTATGGAAAGAATGAAGCATTCAACATTAGCAATGGAGATGTGTTCAAATGGAAGCACTTATGGAAGGTGTTGGCAGAGCAATTTGAGGTTGAGAATGGAGGGTTTGATGAAGGTGGAGAGAGGTTGAACATGGTGGAGATGATGAAGGATAAAGGGGGTGTTTGGGATAATATTGTGAGGGAGAATGGCCTTGTGGCTACCAAACTAGAAGAAGTTGCAGCTTGGTGGTTTGTGGATGCAATGCTTGGAATTGAGGGTGTGTTAGACACCATGAACAAGAGCAAAGAACATGGGTTTTTAGGGTTTAGGAATTCCAAATCTTCATTCATTTCTTGGATTCAGAAGATGAAAGATTACAAGATTGTTCCTTGATTTCTTCAAAAAATAAGTTCATGTTTGGTGTTGTTTTATTGTGTTTGGATCTTTGCCCGTGTAAAAAAGAATAAGTAAAAGGGTTTGATTATTGGAGTTGTGTAAATTTTATTTTATTATTTTTTTTTTTTGCAATAAGATCAAACAATGTTGTTAGTGTAAAGGTTCGGGCAAATTAAATAGCAATATTGGATATTTGTATTTAAACTAGTATTTTATCCGCCGCCGCGACACGTGGCAGCATACGACGGATGAAACTGTATGTTACAAACACGACGTAACGTTTCTATTATACGACCACTATGTTGTGTTCAAACTCCCGTTACGTTAATGTTTGTGCTGAGAAATTTTCTTAGTATTGTCGGAATGGCTACCGAATTGCTAGTAAATTTGCCATAGTAATTTACAATGGGCGTGGAAACCACCGACTTCCCTCATTCACTATATTTTTGCTTCTTGTTTTAGATATTTGTTGAAATGACCCACATGGTTCCCTTATTTTGTCAGACAGTATCCCAAGATTTAAGAAAAAACTGTTTACTAGAAGCACAACACCACCAACATCAAAAGGCCATCACCACCTACCACCAACTCCTCCCTCTACTCTCTCCATCGTAACATTCAGGGTTCTGCACCCGGCGACGATGACTGGTACGATTGAGTTGCACAAAGGGAAACACTCGCGGGAAATCAAACGTAAAGGAAACGATCTTTGCCACCTGCAACCGTCTGCACCGGTCGACCACACGCAGCAGATGGTTGTACCGAGCAAATAATCACGCATCAAGAACTTGTATCCATGCGCGATTTGGCCTTGATCTTCACCGTTGAGATGAGCGGAGGTTGTTACATGGAAGCTTATAGTCCGCGAGATAGTTACAGATTGGCATTGATCCTGACCATTGTGATGAGCGGAGGTTTTACGTGGAAACTTATAGACCGCGAGATAGCTACAACAGTTTGGCCTTGATCCTAACCGTTGAGATGGGCGGAGGGTGTTACGTGGAAGATTATAGACGACGAGGTAGCTACAGTACCTGCGTCTCACATGACCGACCTTACATTTTAATAGATAATAATAAATCTTAACTATAAGATATTGGCCGGTATCAGTCACAACTTCAAAAATTACCGCTGACAATCTCACCTTTTATCTTATTTTTTCTCAGCGTGCCATACAAACTAACAGTTAATCCAATTACTATTTAGCAGTGTTGGCAAGAACTCAATACTTAAACAAATATGAAAGGTAGAACAGGAAAGAACAATGAAAGAAATCGGCACAGATTGATCTCTTATTATAAAACTGAATAGTGGAAAAGGTACATCAACATCATAAACAACTAGACCTTAAATAGGCAATCACACCCTGGAAAAGTGGATCCCGAAACAGACTCAACAAACTAGACTAGGCCATACCGCCTTTATTCAATTCAAACTACTTGCAACGTTCACATGAGACTTTGTCAATCCTCATGCAGCCACGTAATAATGAGATCAGTGCCATGCAACCTTAGAATGTTAGGATTATATTTTAACACCCTCCCTTAATCCTAACATTCCCATCTTGCCCCTGAAGTACTCAAACTTCCCTGCAGCCAGTGCCTTGGTCAAATTGTCTGCTACCTGCTCATCTGTTCCACAATAGTTAAGAACCACTTGCTTCTGATTCACCATATCCCTGATAAAGTGGTGTTTTAGTTCAATGTGTTTTGACCTCCCATCTACAACTGGATTTTTTGACAAGTCTATGGAAGACTTGTTATCACACCAAAGAACAGTTGGATTACATTGCTTAAGCCCCAAATCTTCCAGTATTCTTCGTAACCATACTGCTTGGCATGTTGCTCCAGTGGCTGCAACATATTCTGCTTCTGTGCTGGATAAAGCCACTGTGTGCTGTTTCTTTGATGCCCAAGCTATTACTCCACTTCCAAGAGAAAACACATGAGCAGAGACACTCTTCTTATCATCCAAACTACTTGCCCAATCACTATCACTGTACCCACATAATTGAACTTCTACTCCCTTGCTGTACCAGATTCCATAGTCAATGGTGCCAGCTATGTACCTGAGAATTCTTTTGGCTGCCCCAAAGTGAACTTTAGATGGCTTCTGCATATACCTGGACAAGATATTAACAGCAAATGCCAAATCTGGCCTGGTGTTGGTTAAATACATCATGCCACCAATCAAGCTTCTATACATTCCTTCATCTGTTTTAGGAGCACCATCTTCTGCTTGAAACTTATCATTAGAATTCATGGGAGTATCATCTACTTTGCAACCAAGCATCCCAAACTTCTTCAGCAGATCATGAGCATACCTACTTTGACATATAAAGACTCCCTTTTCAAGTTGATGCACTTCTATTCCCAGGAAGAATTTAAAATGTCCAAGATCTGACATTTCAAATTCATGCATCATACCCTTCCTGAATTCTTCTACTAGAGCTGCACTTGAACTTGCATATACAATATCATCAACATAGAGACATACAAACATCATTTCCTGATCAAGTCTCTTGACATAAAGAGTTGGTTCACTATAGCTTCTCACAAACTTATGATTAATAAGATATGAGTCAATTCTTGCATACCATGCTCTTGGTGCCTGCTTGAGTCCATACAGGGCCTTGTACAATCTATACACCTTGTGTTCTTCACCTTGAACCTCATACCCTTCAGGTTGTTGGACATAAGTTTCTTCTTCCAAGTCTCCATTCAGAAAGGCAGACTTGATGTCCAACTGATATAGTGGCCATCCCAACTGAGCAGCAACAGCTATAACAGTTCTCACAGTTTCAAATCTTGCAACTGGTGAGAATGTTTCCTGAAAGTCAATCCCTTTCTTCTGTGAGTAACCCTTTGCCACCAACCTGGCCTTGTGTTTCACAATCTCTCCATTAGGACCCAACTTTGTCTTGTATAGCCATTTCAATCCTACCAGGTTCTTATTTGGTGGCAGGTCCACCAACTCCCAAGTGTTGTTCTTTACAATTGCTTGAATCTCCTCATCCATGGCCTTCTTCCATTCTTTGCATACAATAGCTTCTTCAAAGTATGTTGGATCAGACACATTCAGTGCAAACTGACATGCTGTATAATCCTCCATAGGGACGGTCTCTGCATATACATCTTCAAGCTGTCTTGTTCTGATTGGAGTGCTGTCTTCAGTTGATGATGACTGGACTTCATTAGACCCTCCCTGACTTGTAGCAGGAGTATCAAGATTTTGTTGTGAGGAACTTGAGGTCTGCATACTTGTATCACCATTGTTAGTGTTGTTTGCATAATCATTGTTCCCACCTGCACTATCAAACAAAAGATCAATGAAGTCAAATGACCACAAGTGTTTATTTCCTTCTGTCTTCATTTTACTCCAGTCCCATTCAGCATCTTCATCTGGTTTGATATGCCTTCTGCTTATAATCTGCCTTGTTTCTGGATTGTAAAGCTTGTACCCCTTGGTTGGCTGTGAGTAGCCAATAAGAATGCACTTCTGTGCATTTGACTGAATGAACTTTCTTCTCAGCTGTGATGGAGTTAGCCCATAAACAATACTTCCAAATACCCTTAAGTTGTCCACTTCAGGGATTTCACCAGACCACATATGCTGTGGTGTCTTATTCTCATTGGGCTTGGTAGGGGCAATATTGACAATTTGCACAGCTGTGGCAATAGCCTCTGCCCAGAAGTAAGCAGGCATGTGCTTGTCTTGGAGCATGCACTGAGCCATTTCAACAACAGTCCTATTTTTCCTTTCACATACACCATTTTGCTCAGGTGTAAAAGGAGCTGTCAGTTGTCTTTTTATGCCATATTGTTCACAGAATGTATTGAATTCTTTTGAACAATACTCACCACCCCTATCTGACCTGAATACTTTGATTGAGTGATTACTTTGGTTTTCTACTAAAGCTTTAAAAATTTTAAACTTTGAAAACACTTCTGACTTTCTTTCAATAAAGTATACCCAGGTCATTCTTGAAAAGTCATCTATAAAAAGAAGGAAGTACTTACTTCCACCAAGGCTGGCAACAGGCATGGGACAACAAACATCACTATGAACAATTTCCAGAGGTCTTGTGGCCCTTCTTGTACTTGACTGAAAAGGCAGCTTATGAAGTTTCCCCATTGCACAGCTTTCACACACCCCAATCTCTTTCATGACAGGAAGTCCTTGAACCATTTGTTTATTATAAAGCTGCTGTAAAGCTTGAGTGTTTAGGTGACCATACCTGTGATGCCATAGCTTTGTTTCTTCATGAATCTTGGTACTTCTGGGCTTCACTTTCGAGGCATCTAGAGGGAACATGTTGTTGGGGGCCAGCTGGATCTTCATTAACTCAGTCCCTGTCTTCTTATGAATAATAGAACAAGCTCCATCATCAAACATAAGGGCATAACCCTTTCTCATAAGTTGACCTACACTCAATAGGTTATATTCCAATTCTGGAGCATAGTACACATCTTCTATCAAGGCCATGCTACCATCAGTCATTTTTACTTTAACTGTCCCCCTCCCTTCTACATTAATTTGCTTTTTATTTCCCATCTTCACATTTAATTTAAATGCTGTATTTAAGGTAGTGAACATAGTACGTACCCCAGTCATGTGATTTGAACTACCAGAGTCAACGAACCACACATTAGCATTTGAGGGATCAGATTCTTCCAGACTCATCATAGCATGATGAGTTACACAGGCCATAAACAGATGAGGAACTTCTTCTTGTCCCTCTTCATCTTCTTCTCCATTTGCAGCCATATTGACTTGTTGTTCATCATTGTACCAACATTCTCGTTTTACATGGCCATACCTATTACACTGGTAACACTGTGGACCACGTCCTCTATCATTGGATCTTCCTCGGCCTCTTCTGTTGAACCCACGTCCACGACCTCTACTTGTCTGACCATCATTCCCAGTCCTTCTTGTTGGTTGAAATACTTGCAAGGCTTGCTCATCTGACTTCTCACTCACCTTCAAACCTTGATCACCAGTTCTGTCATTCAACCTTTGTTCTTGGGATTGCAACACTCCCATTAGTTTCTCAGGGCTCAGATTTGATAGATCATATGCAACTTCAATGGATGGAACCACAAAATCAAATCTAGCCGTGAGACTTCTTAGGATCTTCTTATTCTTCTCCACAATTTTCTGATCACCTACAACCTCACCATATGACCTTTGTTGCCCAACTATGGCCATTACTCTTGAAAAATATTCTCCCACATTCTCACCTTCCTTCATACTCAGGTTCTCAAACTCCCTTCTTAGACCTTGCAACCTTACTGCTTGTACTTGTGAGTCACCCTGGAACTCCATCTTTAAGATGTCCCAGGCTTCTTGTGCTGTGTCAGCAGATGCAATTCGTGAGAACAATTGATCATGCACACCTTGTTGGATTATGGACATTGCACGGGCATCATTTCTTCTCTCTTCTTTTGCTCGTGTTAGATCTTCACCAAACTCAGACATCCCAAGATCTACTATTTCCCATAATTCTCTGGATCTTAAAATGGTTCTCATGCGTACACTCCAGTGTTCATAGCCCTCTCCTTTGAACACAGGAATAGGATTGACAGGGTTGTGAGTGGGGTTTGATGTATCAGACATAGTAACTGAGCTCTGATACCACGTGTTGGCAAGAACTCAATACTTAAACAAATATGAAAGGTAGAACAGGAAAGAACAATGAAAGAAATCGGCACAGATTGATCTCTTATTATAAAACTGAATAGTGGAAAAGGTACATCAACATCATAAACAACTAGACCTTAAATAGGCAATCACACCCTGGAAAAGTGGATCCCGAAACAGACTCAACAAACTAGACTAGGCCATACCGCCTTTATTCAATTCAAACTACTTGCAACGTTCACATGAGACTTTGTCAATCCTCATGCAGCCACGTAATAATGAGATCAGTGCCATGCAACCTTAGAATGTTAGGATTATATTTTAACAAGCAGATGTGGACTACTTATATGGGAAAATGTCAAAGTTTTGGTGACGACTGCTTATGTGCAAAAAAGTCACATTTCTGATGACATTAACGGGTTATGTCGAAAAGTTTTGATGATGTGGACTGTTTATGTGGCAGTATACATCAGCAAAACTTAACTAAGTTAACCTTTAGTTAATAGGAGATCATTAAAGGAAAATAGGTTAAAAATTATAACCATGATTTTGAAAGTTTGTCTGATAACGACTAACAGTTTATAGTTAGGATTGTTTAAATCCAATATTTTATTTAAATAAAGCATTTTAGTTTTAGTGGTTTGATTTTTCTTTTGAGTTTAGTCTTGACCGTCAACGACAATTAATGAGCATTAATAAAAAAAATGTATAAGATCTTTAGGGATGTAGTTACATATGATGCTGGGCAATTTCCAGTAGTGCTTCGGGATGCTGGGCAAATATAGTGCGTTTAAGTGAAAGAATTAAGTTTGGTGACATTCCATTTCATAGCAGATTCAGAGGTATTTGTGGTAATGGAAAGACAATATGATTTTGGCTTGATCATTGGATTATGGATGAACCGCTTTATATAAAGTTTCCTCAGCTGTTCAGGTTGGAGTCGGTTAAAGATTGTACCATTAGTGACAAGTGGGTTGGAAATGTTACTTCCGGATCATGGTCTATCATTGATAGGAGGCTTACTAGTGGTATTACTTGTCTTTCAGAATGGATTAATCTTTACACAGCCCTGATGCAAGTTAAGCTGCAGAATTCAGATGACTCCTGGGCTTGGTCTGGTGTACGCAATGAACCATTTTCAGGGAAGGCTGTCAAAACTTTTATGCAGGAAAAGCGTGAACACAGCGATTGGTTTAAATTCAAGTGGGTGTCATGGGTTCTGTTGAAATGTAATATTTTGGCATGGAGGGCCGAAGTGGATCGTTTACCAACAGCGGACGCTTTACAAAGACGGAATGTGAACGTGAACAGCCAGGTTTGCGTGCTTTGTGATTTTGATTTCGAATCGGCCATTCATCTATTTTCGGGTTGTGGCTTCTCTTACGGGGTATGGTCTTCGATAGGCAGTTGGTGTGGGCTACAGAATATCATTGCGTTTGATATTAGAGATTTATTGAGCTTGCATAAGCAGACTTCGACAGGAAAGAATGGAAGGAAAATTATTCTTGGCATCGTCATCGTCACTTTCTGGGTTTTATGGGATGCTAGGAACAAAAAAATCTTTAATGGTAAGGATCCAAATGTATTTGAGGTTGTGTCGAGTATAAAATCTTTATCGTTTTTTTGGGCGAAGTATAGAGGTAGTTTTAAGGATTTGGTTTGGAAGGATTGGTTAGTTTCGCCTTTGTATATGTTGTAAGTGTTTGTCTTGGTTTAGGCGGTCCTTGTTTTGAGGACGCACCGCTGTGTTAATGAAATCCAAAGTTCAAAAAAAAAGTTACATATGATGCAACTTTCATTTCAACCAAGGTTTTTATGTTAATTACACTATTTGGTGGAGTGGTACGTGGAAATGAATATAAGAGGTTGATACCATTAGGTTTCAATTTTGAATTCGATTTAGAAGGGTTTTATCGTAGAGAGCCTTGGACTGCTTAGTGGGTAACCATTTGTCCAATGCTAACCCACTGATAGTTCAGGTGATATTTAGTTGGTCATTGAAAAAAGGTTTTTAAGTCATTACTTATTTTTCTATGTAGCACGTAACTATTTTAGTTAACGTATTTATGTGATTTTTTTTTTCTTTTTAGATATTAAATGTAAATGGAAAATGTAATTGTTCCGTTTACAGGTAATGGCAATCACTGTCCTAATGTCACTCTTGGTGATGGATTGTTGACAATTGAATCCTACTCGTGGTTGCTAACAAGTTTCAAGAATTTCTTTAATAATACACCACTCGTTATTTTGACTGACAAGGTCATGCTATTAAGAGGGTGTTAGGGATTACGTTCTGAATCTGATTTTTAGATTATTGCATTTTGAAAACACAAATAATCAAATTTTAGTGTTTGGGATTGAGTTTTAAAAACACAGATAATCCGTTTTTTAGGCTGCCAAAATGCAATAATTTAAAAGCATCTCCACCCTTGCTTTTATAAAACGCATAATCTGTTTTGAATAATAAATTCCAAACACCCCCTAAGCAAGCAATTGCTTTTAGGGGATGTTTGTTTTTTTGCTAGAAGCACTTCTGACATCTTTTGTCTGCGCCACGCAGACGTTTGAGGGCTGCAGATTGTTTGTTTTTGGAAGACCTTTCACTCAAAAAGGTCTTCCTGATCTCTTCTTGGTGCAGACTTGTTCCAATGTCTTCTAAGGTCTTCAAAGGTCTTCTCCTCTTCTATTCTCTTCCACCACCACCACCACCACGGTCCACAACCACCACCACCCACCACGGTCCACCACCTCCCACCACCGTCCACCACCATCACCACCGTCCACCACCACCACCGTCCACGACCGCCACCACGGTCCACTGCCACCCACCACCACCACCGTCCACCACCATCACCACAAACCACCACCACCACAAACCACCACCTCCACCGTCCACTACCACCGTCCACCACCACCATCCACCACCACCACGGTCCACCACCACCACCGTCCACCACCGTCCACGGTCCACCACCGTCCACGGTCCACCACCACCACCACCGTCTACCACCAGAGTGCTGTAAAAATCAGTTTATTTAAATTTTAGTTTATTCAGCAGCCTGCAGACGTTAACAAACAAACAGTCTTCTTCTTGCAGACTGCAGACCTTTGGTCGACATCTTCTCCTGCAGATGTCTGCAGATGTGATCCGCAGACTGCAAACCTTTTCCTACAGAAAAAACAAACAGCACCTTAGTTTTCCCTAATAGTAGGCACAAATTAAGCATGTGGCACATTATCAAAAATGTTGTTTGATAAGGTATATTTTATGCTTTTTGCTTAAAATATTAAGAGCATTACTTTATTATAGTTATGCTTATTATGTTGTTACATATGGACATTACACTGTTATGTTTTTTCATTAAAATTAGGAAAAATTACAGAAATCATTTTTTATGTTTATCTCTTTTTTCAGTGATTGTCCTTTAACTTTAAAATTCAAGAAAATCGTCATTTATGTTTCAAAACCTTGCACCATTTATCCTTTATCACTAACCCAATCAATTTTTAGGGTTAAATATGCCCTCGTGGACCCCTCATAAGGGTAAATTAGTCTTTTTAACTAATTAATCAAAGAAATATTTTAAAACATAAAACAAAACAAAATTATTTATATGTGTGTGTATCCCCTCTTTTGTTACCCCCGCAGCCACCACCACCACCACCACCGTCACCTTCCATCACCTCCACCGTCTGCAACCACCACCACCACCACCGTCACCTGCCACTACCACAACCCCACACAACCACCACCAACCTACCACTGCTGGTTTAAATCTTTTCCAATCTCTCCAACCTACCAGCACAACCCCACACAACCACCACCAACCTACCACACAACCGTCGTCGTTTTCAACCTCAAGTTTTCAACCGTCATCGTTTTCAACCTACCACTGCTGGTCTAAATCTTCTCCACCGTCTGCAACCTACCACAACTTGGTAAGTTAAACACCACACAAACCCTAGATCGTTTTCAACCGTCTCTGTCTCCACCGTCCTCATTTTCAACATCAAGTTTTCCATTTAACTACTTGATTTTGACATTCTTTTCTTCTGTCTTGTTTGGATTTGCAGATTGCAAAATCAGAAAACCTAAGTTTGTTGTAATATTTTTGTGGAAAACTCTTAATCAAATTGGGGGTTAGGGTTTGTTGAAAAATTAAGATTTAGGGTTTGTTAATTATGGTGGAGGTGTCGGATTTGGTAGGGGTTTTTGATGTTGGATTTGTGGGATTTCATGGTGGCAGGTGGCACTATAGGGGGTTGTTTGTGGCAGGTTGTGGTGGTGGTTGGTGGCACTGTGGGTTTTGTTCGTGTCAGCTTTGTGGTGGTGGTAGAGGTGGTGTTGTGTTCTGGTGGTGGAGGTGGTGGTGCGACTTGGTGGCATTGGTGGATGGTGGTAGGTTGTAAGTGCTTGGAGTGAATATGGTGGAGGGTTATGGTGGTGTTTTCAGGTTTTAATATAAGGGGGAAGTAAAGATAGAAGGTGAAATGTCAATTATGCCCTCACATGACCTTCACGTGACATAACTTAACCAAAAAAACTAACCACGTTAGGCCTAAAGGACAAAAGCTGCAAGATTTTAAAACATAAAAGACGATTTTCATTAATTTTTAAGTTAAAGAACAACCACTGGAAAAAGAGATAAACATAAAGGACGATTTCTATAATTTTTCCTTAAAATTACGCTTATTAATTGATTACATATTCTCTACAATTTTGTTTTTGATTTTGCATAGTTGTAAATAACCCGTTTATGTGATTCGTAGGATAAAAACGCTTTGTATATTAACTTACCACTTTTAAATAATATTATACTACAATTTTATTGCACATGTTCATAATATTACAACTAATCTATCAAAATGGTTGCAAACTTGATAGACTATGTTTGAGTTTCATCATGTATTACTATATTATTGATTGAATAGAATTCTTCTCCTCTATCTCTTTTATTTCTTTTCACGTTATCAGCACGAGTTGCTCTCAAACTTTTTTGTTCCACTCTTCGTTTGATTAACCCAAGGCACAATCCCAAATACATCATAGCTACCAAAGCCTAACTAACAGGATACAATGCCTTTTTCCCGTTTCCACAAATCAATCCACCATCAAAACTATGTTACCATCAGGGTGTTGGTCGTTAGCACAAAAGACCAAGAGATGTGATCGATGGTTTTCTTGGTCAACTCCATAGCCTGGCACCACCTGGAACTACCAACAGCTCCAAAGAGCCTTGGTGACAAATCTGCATTGTCGTATGGTTTTCTTCTCTCCCCAATTGATTTTAATTCAGTACTAATATTGGTTCTCCATGACGACACTGATATTTTCTACAAAGGTGGTAGATCTCTTTGACAATCACCCTAACGCCACTGGTCTCACCTTCCTAGATGTGCAGCCAGTCTTTGTATTTTTCGTAGCCTTGGTATGTTCGAATGATTTTGTATTTGTATATTATGCTTCAATTTCTGATTGACCTAACCTTGTTGACCATTATGTGCAGTACAACTAAAGTCACAGAAAAAAATTGGTAACCTCAAAATTTGTTCCCCTAAATTTTTTCAGTTACAAACTCTCAGTTCGACTAATTCATTTTCGGTTCCATTTTACTAATTAAATTAAGTCAATAATTATTTGGAGCGACGACGATTACTACTACTAATAAATGTATTTAAAAGTAAAAGAACAGTTGTAGGGCTTTATACTACAGGTAATACCCAGGGGCAGATCTACGGTTATCTAGGGGGTTCCCGGGAACCCCCTCGGTTTAAAATTTTTAATGTTATTATATATAGAAAATTTTGTAGGAACCCCTAAATATATTTAAAAGGAACCCTAAACCAAATCATACCAGTGCTTCAAAACCCAGGTTTGATTCCCGTCCCAATGCTTCTTTTTTATTTTTCTGTTTTTTTATTAACAAAGTTAGGGTTTCATAATATATCACGTTCAAAACCACTAACTTCTCTTTCCTCACTCTTGTCCACCTCCACATACCTCATACCTCAGCCTCTCCTACTCGTTTTCTCCTCCCCTAATAGCTTGAGCCTGGTTTGATTTGAGCCATGTTTATAAGGCGTGAGCTTGATTTGTTAGTAGTTTTCAAGGGTGTTTATTATTTATTACTATGAAAAACTACTAACAAATCAATCTCAAGCCTAAAAAACAAAGCTCAAATCAAACTAAGTTCGAGCTCTTATAAATTAACCGACTTTGTTTTTTAGGCTTGAGCTTTTTATTTATTTATAATTTTTAATTTTTAATTTGATATTTAGGTAGTATGGAGACAAATATTTCAAGTTTCTATCAGACAACGACCATCAAACCTTGAATCATCTTCAACAAGTAAACCCGTGAAAATAGATTTGAAAATTCAAGAGCTTGAAATCCGTTTTAGCAAGGTAACCATCAACTTCTTACATATATTCTATTGTATTTTTATTATGTGATGGACTTTACCCCTAACCGTCAAACCGACCCTGCTTTTTTATGTTCGGTCATATGGAATTGGAGCATAAAAAAGGAGCCCCCTGAAAAAATTCCTGGATCCGCCACTGGTAATACCATTTAGTAATGGTTATCATTAACCTTGTTTTTGAAACGATGAAAGTCTATTCTATTGAATCAAATAAATATCTATTCTTACCTAACACAAATATTTGTTTCTATATAACAAATTAGTATTAAGTTTTATGGCAACCTATATCTTATTGTTTATTGTATTATAATAACCCCAACTTCCTCTAATTGACCAATAATAATCTCAACTACATAAATATTTCTCAACATCCTCGACTTTCAAGGTATATTTTATTGGCACTCCAAATTAATTGAACACGAACCTCGTTAGTGATTTTGCTGACATGGACCATTTCCTACACACATGTCATGCTTATGCGACAACGTCCCCTTTCGTTTCAATATTGTGGGCAGTGGTGGTGAAAAGTGGAAAACAAGGTCGATGGTAGCGGAGATCAATAGGTGGTGGATAAAGGTTGATCGCGGGATGTTTAGGTGATGCGGTGGAGAGTTGTAGGTGGAGGTTGGACGACATGATTTGGAGAGTTAGTTAGGCCTGGGTTTTATATAGGATTGTGTTTTCTCGAAGAAACATGAAATTTGATATACTACGCGCGAATCCAATCCGAAGGCGGAATCAACGGATCGATCAGTTGTTAGTTGTGAAGGATGGTGTTAAGAAATAGGAAAATAAGCACACAACAAATCATAAAAAAATTGGGCAGTACTTCATCGTGTATTGAATGTAATGAGCAAAGGTTACATGATTGAACACCTAGGGTCCAATCTATAGGACCCTGGAAGTGTTACATGCATTGTAATTCAAGTGTAAACAACCTAAAATGCTACCTGAAAAACATCAAAAGCTATACAAGAGAGGGGATAACTATATCTAGACTAGGGACATGCCGAAGGGTGCACTAACATACTCCCCCTTGGACCTAGCTAGATATCTTTCGTAATCGATTCCACAACAACCTTCTTCAACCTCTAAACAGCAACCAGCTTCAAGCTTCCAACTTAGAGAACTTCAACCAATCACACCTGGAGTGTATGTTCTTGGCATAGCAAAACCTGAGCATCTTCTGAAACCTCATAGCTTTATCTCGATATTGGTCTTTAAAATGAATTGGATTCCGATGCAGAGTCTTCACAGCTTCTTTAGAACAATTCACCAGGCACATTGGATCATACACCCGTAACTTCTGACAAATCTTGGGCTCAATCTTGAGTAAAATCACTTCTTCCGTTGTCATGAATTTGTAATACCAGAACATAAACTTATCAGAGAAGTTCTGTTTAATCGGAGAAATCAAAATCCGTGTCATCTTAGTGGGAGGCTTGATTGTTCATTTCCAAATAAACTTTCCATTTCTCAGATCTTTCTTTTTTGACTGGTAACAAACTGGATATTGAGGAGCACAGTACTACCATCCCTGGACACTCTCTATACGAATAATATTGTGAAACGTGTCTAGTGAGGATTTAGTCTGAATAGGCTCCTTCTTCACTAGATCATGGGCGTACAACTAAAGCAAAGACTTGATGTGATAGACTGTCTTGAATTATAGAGCACCGCTTTCAAACACGATGTTGTAAGCATGATCATGAGGAACATAAGTCTAACTCAGAACATTCCCAGACATTTGATTCCACCTCTGAGTGAACTTCTTGGCTTGAACCAGTTCTTCCTTTCTGTATTCATTAAACCACAATTTTCACATCTCTATGATTCATGGTCTACGTTACTTCTCTTCTTTTGGTTCATCAATAGGACTATCTGATTCCAAAACCTTCTCTTCTTGTTCAAAGTTTTGATCTTTGATCTCTGGAATCTTGGCGGCTATATCTTTCATCACATACTTGGGGTAATCTTGATCTGTGATGTCTTCTATTTCAATGTCATCAAACCTGTCATTGTCTTTAATTTCAATGTCATCAACCTGTCATTGTCTTCAGAATACCTCTGAGAACTATCAACTAGAGTAACTTCCTTATAAGTAAGGTTGAAGACTTTGGCAATGTCTTCACGCGACAACTCTGGAGGTATTTCGCCTTCTTCCAGATCCATATAAGGCTTGGTCATAGGGTTCTCATCATTAATAGTAAAGAATATATTATAGAATGACTGATAATATTCTATGGGAACTTCCCCCCGAGCAACAACACCCTTGCAAGCTTGATACTCTTTAGGTCCTTGTTGTGAAGTTGAACCACCTTGTGGTGCCAAACCTTCATCTTGTGATTCTTTTGATCGTCTCTCTCTGAATTTGGAGTCAACTCTGTTAGTTTGACGAAAGCTGCCTCCACCATCACCACCTTCACCTTCATCATTACCACCAGTCCCATCTTTCCCTGATTCATGGTCATCGCCTGAATTATCATCCTTCCTCATCATCACTGTCATCACCATCAACAACTATGATCTCTTGTTTTTGTTCATGAATCGATCAACATGTCTTCTTAAGCGCTTGTTTTCAGACTCCACAACAGCAAGACGATTCTCAGTTTCTTTACGAGATTCCGTTAATTGACAAATCTCTTGCTCATTGCTGGTTAGCTTGAGCATCGCCTCTCTAACAGTAGCTTCAATTCTAAGATTTGCATATATGGTTTGATTTATAATTGTGATGAACTGGCGATCTCTTTCTTCGGATTCGACTAACCTTCACTGGTTTTCCCGATTCTGTGCAACCTGCATGTGCAACATACTTACCAGGTTGTTAATCTGGGCTTGAAGGGATGGACCACCAGATGTGGTTGGAACATGTGAGATAGATAACATAAATGCAAATTGTTCTGATTAGATTGATGAATTTGTGGAAGTCCAAGTTCAACTGTAAATCTTTGTAATTCAGCATCAACTTACACTTTACTTTATGAGGTTGGCATAGTAGTTGCAACTGAGATTGACTCAGTGAGGATTGCAGTTTTAGCCATGTATGCCATAAAGACTCATGTAGTTGTTGTTGTGGTTGCTTTGGTTTGGATGGAGTTGGTTTGGTAGTTGGGAGTTTAATAGTCATCTTGCTTCTAGTAGATGTCTTTCTTCGTTTCTTGGGCAGTTGTGACATTTTGGGATCACTAGATGAAGCTTTTCTCTCTGAAGGTCTTTCCTATTCTAAGTGCACATCTAGCTCCTGTATATCAACAACAAACTCTGGATCCCTCCTATCTTCTCTTTGTTGTCTTAGCATCTTGCACTTTTGTAGGGTAACAAGCTCACATTTCTTCCTTAACATCTCGTCCTCAAGACTAGCTTTCATCACTCTACGCGGAATAGCTTCATCATCCTCCGTAGATTCACTATCACTTTCTGCTTCATCTCCTATAAGATCAGTCAGTTTATATCTTCAGTGCTAACAAACGCAGACATGGATTGAACTTCATTGCCAAGATCACGTCTTTGAGTACCAGACAATTCAGCTTCAGTTGTAGTTACGCTTAGAGAAATACATAGATCAACAAACAACTATTAACGGGTCGATGAAGGCCAAGGGAGATCCCCCTGAGTCTTGAGCACCTTGACCACCTTGATCATCATCACCCCCTTCGTCACTATGAACTACTTCTACCTCATCCTTAGAATCACTGTTATCATGTCTCAAGTGATCATTGGGAGGTTCTTGATAATTCGGGTTAGCAATGTGACCAATCATTCTCTTCATTGGGGGCTCATCCTTATGCTTATAAGAATCCATTTTGTTCATAGTAATGTTATTCATATGACTGAGCTCTATCTTATCCCCATTCACCTTTGGCAGGTCAGGAATTTGAGCATCAAAAATCATTTACATGAATATCGGGTACATTACCTCTTGAACTTTTAGTGACGTTCTCCTTGAAATGATGAAATATCATCCTAAAAAAGTTAAATGGCTTATTTTGAATAAGGGCTACTATAGGTGACGAAAGAGTTTCCCTAGCTATGTCAAAGCTGTTGATTCTTAGATCAATATGGTGGATAAGTACGTGCATGAGATATTGGCATTATCTGCAGAGATTAGTCTTTTAAAGCATTGATTTAGTAACGTCACCATCATATTTTAACCTGGTGAAGAGACCACAAACAAGATCTGCAGTAAACTCTATAGGACAATCCTCCCTGCCATCAAAGTGAAGTGTCTCCCGGATATTTTGTTCTGTAACGATTATTTCAAGGTTGTTAACTCATCCGACAATCACAATTGTGTACGTTTGCAATCAAGTGTAGCAGTTCCCCAGAACTTTAATTAATAGCTGAGATAAGATCATATCTTGTCGAGACAACATAGAAAATCCTTGAACGATGCAAGAAATTGATATCAACATAATCTGTAGAGTTTGTTGTCTCGTGTTCAAATGAGTACAGATGTTATGGCTTTTTCCTGGATTAAAGTCCATATCTGCACTAACTCAACATATAGACATAAGAAACACGAAAACAACATTAAATTGAGAAAATGACACAAATCACCACATTTCTGGCATACAGGCGTAGGACTTCTCATACATGTGAAACTTACACATGTATGACCTTATACGCCTGATACTGTTCAGGTGTATGATGGTCCTACGCAAAAACTTACTCAAATTCTCAAAATTTTGCAAATGGTCGATTTGTGGCCTGACTTTTTGTAGATGAATATATAAATACCCGATTATCGAAATCTTATACGCATTTTTTTATTAAAACTCATGTTTTGATGGTTTATTTGAAGGTTTTAAAACCGGGTTTATAAGCACCCACAAATCGACTATGTCTAACAATCTAACGGATAAAATCGATTCATTTTATGATCAAAATGATAACCTTTTGATCGTAGATAATCGTAGAACAATGAAAAGCACGGGGAATCGGTTTGAAAAAACAGAGTATTATGGGGTCAAAGGGTTACATGCATAAGAGGGTTGCTAAATTAGTGTTCGGGCTCCGGACATGTTAGCCAGAGCATGTAAAAGAGGCTGTGTCCATTTTTGATGCAGGCCTTCGGGAGGCGGTTGAAAGCATTGTTGTCTGTGAGGGGGCACATTTTAGGGACCTCCAATGGAGGCTAGCAACCTTGCCTATGCGGCATGGGGGCTTAGGGATTTTCACGGCGGGAGATGTGTCAACATACGCCTTTGTAGCGTCGAATGCTCAGTCCTGGAGATTGCAGGACCACATCCTGCGGAGTGCTGGTGTGATGGGGGTGGATTCTGACTACACCCTCGCACTTGGTAATATCAAAAAAGTTCTTTAGAAAATTGATCTAGGCGGTTATACCGGTTTGGAGACCGCCCCCAAGAAACCTCAACAAACCTTGGCGAGTGCTCTTTATGGTAAACACGTGCAGACTATGGATGGGCAGTTTGATATGACTCCGCAACAAAAGGCAGTGTTTGCATGCCTTCAAGAGGCACATTCTCAAGATTTTCTGACTGTCGTGCCCATTGAAGGGTTGGGGCAGCGGATGTCGGCGATCTAATACAGAGCTATTCTCAAATACTGGCTCATGATACCTTTGTTCCCCTCGGATGAACCATGCCCCATTTGCAAAAAAGCATGTCTGGATACATTTGGCGAGCATGCCCTCCACTACAAGGAATTTCCGGGGTTCAAGTACCGCCATGATTTGGTCAGAGATGTTCTATGGGATGTGCTTCGAAGTGCGGGGGTCTCAGCCAAGAAAGAAGCACCGGCCAATTTTCTGACTGATCCGCGGGAGGGGAGATCTACCTTGCGTCCTGCGGATGTTCTGATGTTTGGATGGGTTGGGGGAAAACATGCTTGTGTTGACCTGACAGGGGTTTCCCCCTTGGTAGCTTTGCGAGACAACGGCTTTGTACCGGGGCAGGCATTTTTGAGGGCAGAAGCTAAGAAGGTCGCTAAGCACGAAGCAGCCTGTTTAGAGAATCAACATGTGTTCCTACTGTTTGCTTTTGACACATTTGGATCTGTGGCCAATGAGGCAGTTCGGTTTCTGAAACGAGTGCAGAAGGTGGTCCACAGTGACTCGCAGAGCCTTAAGAACCAAGGGATTGTGTTTAGTAGGATAGGCTTTGCGATTCAAAAGGGGATAGCGGTGCAACTTATTGCCCGCTTACCCACCATCTAAATATAACTTGTTTTGTCTTGATATGAAATAAAATTTAAAGAATATAATGCATTTGATGAAATATTAAATAACTTACTCTTATTACATACAATTATTAATGTTATTTTAGTTTAAAGAATACATTACTTTCAATTTTATATGTCGTGTCAACGGTATGATATTTAGAAATAGATAACTTTTAAGTCTCTTTATTTGCTCCTTAGTAACATATAATAACATAATACTATTACTTATTTGGCTTGATACTTGATGATTATAATGTTAAATTATTAATATATAGTTACATGATTTAGATAAATGAGTTAAACATATCGTATTTGAGTTACATGATTTTAGATATATGCATGTTATGTTTAATATTGTATGATTGGATCCTTTCCATTCCCTATTGATATTATGTATTTAAATAATACAAATCATATCCTATATTTTAGGATAGAGATAATGCACAATAAATACAAATTACAATCAAATACCAAATATACATATTTGCTCCTTAGTTATATATAGCAATATAATACTGTTACATATTTGGCTCCATACTTGATGATTATAATGTTAAAATTAATAAATAATTACATGATTTAGATAAATGAGTTAAACATAACGTATTTGAGTTACATGATTTTACATATGTGCAGGTTAGGTTTAAGATTGTAAGATTGGATCACTACCCTTTCCCACTAATATTATGTGTTTAAATAATACAAATCATATCCTCTATTTTAGGATAGAGATAATGCACAATAAATTACAATCAATACCAATTGTACATATTTGCTCCTTAGTTATATAAAATAACATAATACTATTACTTATTTGGCTCCATACTTGATGATTATAATGTTAAATTATTAATATATAGTTACACGATTTAGATAAATGAGTTAAACATATCGTATTTGAGTTACATGATTTAGATATGTGCAGGTTAGGTTTAAGATTGTAAGATTGGATCCTTGTCCTCCCCCATTGATATTATGTGTTTAAATAATTCAAATCGTATCCTCTATTTTAGAATAGAGATAATGCATAATAAATACACATTACAATCAATACCAAATATACATATTTGCTCCTTAGTTATATACAATAACATAATACTATTACTTATTTGGCTCCATACTTGATGATTATAATGTTAAATTATTAATATATAGTTACATGATTTAGATAAATGAGTTAAACATATCGTATTTGAGTTACATGATTTTAGATATGTGCAGGTTAGGTTTAAGATTGTAAGATTGAGATCATTGCCCTTCCCCATTGATATTATGTGTTTAAATAATACAAATCGTATCCTCTATTTTAGGATATAAGTAATGCACAATAAATACAAATTACAATCATACGAAATATACATATCTAATATACACCTGCAGTCGAAGCGGGATAGGATTGGATGCTGAGACTGGCTAAAAAATCATCAAATACAATACGTGGTAGCCCTTTAGTGATGATATCTGCAATCTGGTAGCGAGAAGGAACGTGTAGCACACGCACATGGCCTCATTGAACTTGTTCGTGAACAAAGGGAATGTCAAGTTCACTATGTTTGGTGCGTTCGTGCTGAATTGGATTGTCTGACAGGTAGATAAGCACTAACATTGTCACTGTAAACCAGGGTGGCACGAGAAAGAGGATAATGCAGCTAAAGAAGAAGGTTGCGAAACCAGCAAATTTCAGCAACCAAATTTTCCACCCCGCGGTATTCAGCTTCAGCACTGGATCTGGAGACCGTGCTGTTGTGTTTAGAGGACCAGGATATGAAGTTATCTCCAAAATAAATGCAGTAGCCACTAGTGAACTAGCGAGTGTCATGATACTCCGCCCAATCAGCGTCAGTATAAGCAACCAGTGACGGAGTGGAAGTGCCGCCTAGAGTGAATCCGAAAGAGGAAATGCCTTTAATGTACCTTATAATGCGCTTCAAGGCATGCCAATGGGACGTATGTGGAGAATGCATGTGCATGCAAACCTGCTGGATGGCATATGTGATATCTGGTCATGTAAAGGTGAAGTATTGAAGCGCACATGCTAAGCTTCGGTATAGAGTTTGGTCCTCAAAAGGTGTACCCCCAGTAGCACTGAGTTTGATAGAAGTGTCAAATGGGGTTGCTACGGGGTTGCAAGACTGCATTTCTGCATGAGAGATGATATCTGCAACATAGGCTTGTTATGATAAGAACATGGTGTTGTCGGTTTGGGTAACGAAGATGCAGAGGAAGTAACTAAGGGGGCCCATGTTTTTCATGTAAAATTCAAAAGAAAGGTTAGCCATGAGTTGTTGTCGCAGGCATGTGGAGGATGTGACCAGTAGAATATCATCCACATACAAAATAAGGTAGGATGTGTCATGTCCCTGATGAAGGGTGAAGAGAGAAGCATCACATTGACTGTGATGGAAGCCCAGTGTGAGAACAAAGTCTGTGAATCGCTGGTACCATGCCCTGCGTGCTTGCTTGAGCCCGTTTAGAGATTTCTTGTGTGAACAAACATAATCTGGAAAGTTCCTGTCATGAAAACCCATGGGTTGGTACATATAAACGGTTTCATTCAAGTTCTCGTGCACGAACGAGTTAGTGACGTCCAGCTGATGGATCGTCCACCCTTGAGAGAGGGCAATAGATAGAACCGTGCATATAGTGTCGTTTTAACGATCGGACTAAATCTCTCACCACATTCAATCCCAACCAGTTGTGTTCAGCCATCACATACCAAACGTGCCTTATAACGCTCCAACATCCCATCAGACCTGAACTTATGTTTAAAAAACCACATGCGTCTAGTAACGTTCATGTTAGGTTGTCGAGGAACTAACTCCCAAGTGTCATTTCTAGTAAGTGCATGAAACTTTCTATGCGTAGCAGAGCGCCATTCCAGTATAGTAAAGGCATCAGTCGGGTTTTTGGGAATGGGAACTATGGTTTCGGCGGGGGTTAAGGTGTGAAGGTTGAATTATTGCTTTGGTTTGAAAATGTCACTCATGGATCGGTATGGATGGTTCGTTGTGGCAGATTGGTAGGTGGTTGTGTAGAGGTGGCGGGAATGGTAAGAGAAGTGGGTGTAGCTGTAGGGTCGGTTTGGTTGGCTTGTGGTGTGGGAGAGAACTAGGTGGAATGTTAAGGCGTTTGGTTGTGAACTTGGCCGATTATTTGTTGTGGAGGGGATGTGTGGGCAGAAGGTGGCGGTGAGGGTGAGGTAGGGTGGGGAACATTTGGGTTGGGTGATATTGGGCTCGGCGATGGGCCTGGATTATTATGTGCGGTTTGGGGAGCTGAGGGGTTTGTGATGTCGGGCCAAATGTGGGTGAGAGGTTGTCGGTTAAGAAGTCGTAGGAGGGTGTCGGGGTGAGAGTGTTGGCAAAAGGAAAGGTAGTCTCATTGCATGCAACATGGCGTGAGATGATGAGTTGCCTGGTTTTTAGGTGAAGGCACTTATATCCTCGATGGTCAGGAGGATAGCCAAGGAAGACACACGGGTGAGAGTGATGGTCGAGTTTAGGGATGGTGGTGGAAGGTGTGTGGGGGTAGCACATGCAACCAAACATCCTTAGGTGGTCGTTTATAGGAGTTTGAAGGTATAAAAGTTCGGTGGGGGTTTTATTTTTGGTTAGTTTGGTATGTAAGAGGTTGAGGAGGTAGGTAGCGGTTTCTAAGGCATGGTCTAGTAGGAGTTGGGAACGGAGACATGAGCTAGGGGAGTTCGGACCATGTTGTTAATAGTACGAATTTTCCATTCGACTTTTCCATTTTGAGGTGAAGTATGGGGGCAGGAAAAACGGTAAAGAATGTTGTTTGTGTTAAAGAAGGACTGGAATGATGTGTTAACATACTCGCGACCGTTATCACATTGAAAAGTTTTAATTGTACGTTCAAATTGTGTTTTAATTTGTTTAGCAAATTGGGAGAATATGGTAAAGGTGTTTGATTTGTAGGTGAGTGGGTATGTCCAATCAAAGTTTGTGTGGTCGTCTAAAAATAAAACATAGTATTTATGACCCCTTGAACTAAGGACTGGTGAAGTCCACAAATAACTGTAAATAATGTCAAATGCTTGCTTGGTTCAAGAAACGGAGGAAACAAAAGGTAAATGAGTACTTTTTCCATAAACACACGACTGGCATACATTATTATTAAGTTTATTGAAAGAAATAGAACTAGAATTGTTTAAAGACTTCAAAGAGGGTTGTCTTGTGTGCCCAAGACGTTGATGCCAGAGTGTTGAGAAAATAACAGCAAAAGCGGGTGGTGTATGGGAACCGGATCCAAGTACCAGAGGCTACGAATCACTGATGTTGTTGCACTGAAGGAGAGGGATCTTGGTCTTGTACTCCTTCACAAGAAAACCAAATTCGTCAAATTCAATAGAAACAGAATTATCTTTAGTGAATCTACGAACATAAATAAGGTTCTTTAAAAGTTTAGGTGAGTAAAGGATGTTTTTAAAGACAAAGGGTGGGAATGGTTTGGGTAGGTATTTGGTGCCCGGTCTTAAAACTGGAATGGTCTCGCCATTTCCTACAATAATATGTTTAGACATGCAATTATTAGAAAAAGTATGGTAGTCACGTTGATCATATGGAAGTTGTTGCACTGGTGTCGAAGTACTGAGTAGGGTCCAATTGATGCAGGGACATTGTGTAGAGTGCTTGTTCAATGTTAGTGGGAGCATAAGCCTGATAGGTTTCAGAGGGTTTTAGGCCGAGTAGTCCAGGCGCTGAAGAAGGATGGTTATTGAGCTTTGTGGGTGCAGTGGGGTATGGGCATGGAGGTGCGACCCAAGGAGAGTAGTTGTTTGTGTGGGACGGTTGCAAGTAGGAGGAGGCCCAAGATTGCATCATCTGGAAGAACTGTTGAGGTGAAAACGTCACCTAATTGGAATATCGTCCCCAGTCTGATGGTCCACGGCCACGTCCTCAATCACGTGAGCAACCTCGGCCGCCACCTTGACCATAGGTCCAGCCATCGTAGCGCTTGTTATCGGTCGAGGATGACTTTCGAGAGGTACCCGTGTTAAGTACCAAGTCTGTAGTTTTGGATTGGTGTAGTACCTGTTCATCTTTCTGAATCTCGACCTGAATGAGGCGAGATCTGGCCATGTAAAAAGTGGGCAGTGGTTCAGTTTGCTACAAAATCGTTGCAATACCTTCGTATTGATCATTCAAACCCAAAATCAACTGTAAGAATAGACAATCATTATCAACTGGTGCATCCACATTAGCTAACTGGTCGGCGAGTGTTTTAGGTTCCTGACAATACGCGGACATGGAGGAGAAGTTATCCAGGAGTGTGTTGCTAAGCTTGTGCATCAAGTGGAGCACGCGGGAACTTTTATTATCCTGAAACAAGTTTTCAATGGCCACCCATGCATCGTAAGCGGTGGCGGTTTGCTGAATGATGGTTTGGAGAAGGTCGTTTGAGACAGTATTGTAAATCCATTGGAGCACTACAGAGTCTAACCGATCCCAGTTGTCTTGAGGTTTTGTAGTGTCATCAGAAGTGGTGGTGGAGGTGGAAGCGGGTCGTGGGAGAAGGTGATCATAGACGAGGAAGGCTTTGCAATGAATTATAAATAGGGTAGACCAAGAAACATATTGGCCGGATTCGATTTCCAAGGTCATGAAGATGTAGTTTTTGATGTTGGATACGGTGGTGGCGGGTGAAGTTTGGATTCAATGGTTATTTCAGGGGGGGAGGTGTGGCTGCAGCGTCAGCCACAGGGAAGAATGAAGGGCAGTCAACGGCGGTAAAGAAGGAGAGGAGAAGGGGCGACGAGTAGGGTTTAGAAGAAGGTGAGGTTCTTGTCTCGTGATACCATGTAAGATTGGATCATTGCCGTTTTTCATTTATATTATGTGTTTAAATAATACAAATCATATCCTCTATTTTAGGATAGTGAATAATGCATAATAAATCCAGATTACAATCAATACCAAATATACATATACTAGATTTATACCCCGGAAGCGTACCGGGGTTGAGAAATCTAATATGACATATCAATTTTACATACGAAATAGACTCATGTGCTTTACAGTTACATGCAGGAAAACTTCGGGTAGCACCTAACCTAAAACAATTAACAATGTATCTCCAATGTAAACGTCTAACCTTAAACAATGTATAACTCTAATATTAAATCCTAACCTAAAACAATGTACAACTCCAATGCTAACACCTGTTGTAAATAGAATTCATATTTACTGGTTTGAACATAATTAATGACTTGCCTAATGAATAACCTGAACACTTTGTGTTTTTTTCCTATACGAACAAAATCCCAAAAAAAATAGTCGTTTCTTTTTCTCTGTTTTTTATATAACACTATGGTACTCGTTGGAAAAATAATAAAACGTTCGTTAGTTTGGTCGTTTTTTTCTCCGTTTTTATATAGCACTATGATACTCGGTGGAAAGATAATAAGACGCTCGTTAAATTGGTGTAATTTTTTTCTTTAAAAAATCTCGTATATAAAAAATATTAGCGTTTAAAAATTATGGAAAGAAACATGAGAGAAATAAATCTAATTTTGTTTTTAAATTATTTTTTTCCTAAAATATCTCAATACCACATGACATCCTACATGACACTTTTAAAAGGGGAGAATGGCTATATGAATGTCATGAACGATTTAGACATTTGAAATATATATATATATATAGATAATAAAGATAGATACCTCTTACACCAATAAACATATATGTGTTTTGTTTGCGTTGAATAATTCAATTCGTTAACCGTAAACCTGTTAATTCGACGACGAGTTGAAGAGTAGAACCCTCTTCTTTTTTTCTAATGTATAACTTGTCGTGACATTTAGTATAATGTTTAAGTAATTCTTTTATCTAAATTTTAAACTTATACCCCAATTATGAAAAAAAAAAAAAACTAAAATATATTATACGACGAATAAAATATATTAAAATTGTTATTTGTATTTTTAGTTATACCTTATTTGTTTATATGAGATTTACCCTTGTTAAAGGGGCGTGAAAGGATGCTGCGCGAAAAATTTCGCGTGAGAGGAGGGATGGATGGGCCAATTTGATAATGCCAAGTTGCCACAATAAAAAAATAGCCAATCAGAAAAATACCCCTTTCAACCACCAAATTTCACCCATCATTAACCCACCATTACACTTCTTACCCATTTCAAGCCCCTTTCACCCACCAAATGACCCCACATTGCCAAGTGTCAAAAAATGCTCATTTCAGCCACCAAATTTCACCCACCATTACACATGGTCTTAGCGAGAAAGAATGAGTTTTTGATAAAAGTTTGTCGTCTAGTTAGTGGTTAGGCTTGAAGAAATACTTATTAGAAACAAACAAGTAGTATTTTCAAGGAAAACTCATCCAAAACAATTCAATTATGAAGATATGATAGTATAACTTTTTCTCCATCTAAAATATGCATCTGCAATGTCCCCTAACACACAATCCGATCATTGGTGGTGTGCAGAAGTGAACACAATCATCATGATCAGGCTCACAAGGAGGTCCGCTATCATTTTCGGCTACATTTTCAACACCGGTGACTCCTTTCTTAGCTGAATTTTCTAATCTCGCTTCTGACACTGTAATAACAAAATTAAGTAATTACAAAGACATTTTTATTTGTTTTGAAAACTAATAATATATATGATAAATCCTGATATAGCATGAGAGAAAAAGAGAGAGTGAGAATAACCGCAAACACTGAACAATAATATGACAAGAAAAGCAACTTTAAACAAAGCATTCTTCATATCTTCTATTTGTTGTGTTGATATGGGTTTGACTTGTGGATTCGAACAACAAAGATTTATAGTACTTTAGAAGGTTTTTGATATCTTTGCAATTAATGTCCCTTTTTCAAATATGAGTTATAGTTTCTGATATCTTTTCAATTAATGTCCCTTTTTCAAATATGAGTTGTAGTTTACATTTAAAAAGGGTGATACTATTAATACATCCCCAAATTACTTCCACATCCCCGCAATATACATTGTATATAAGGGCATTGTATATAGGGGTTGGATAAACTCTCATATGTCATTATCCTATACTATATTATAAAGCACGAGACAAGGACGCCCGTAAAATTTAAGTAATTACAATATGTTAAGCTTATGTGACAACACCTAATGAAGTTAATTAGCGGGCAAATTAGTCTTTTTTGCATCATAAGCATATCAAGTTATGGGGCCAAAGGGATCTTAAAGGTTTTTTTTGTAAGTTACCTGTAACCTAAGGGTGAAAATGAAAATATGAATTAAATCATTCGTTTTAATTGCACACCATCACCTTCTTCATATTTACATTACAATTTTCATAACCGGCGACTTGATTTAAAGCAAAACAGTCATTCTAGCATTCGATTCTAGCTTCTCAATTTAGTAACGCATGATTTAATAATTTTTCCACCAATGACTTAAAAAAGATTTAATTGTCAATTTAGTCCCTAGGTTTGGTCAAAAATGCCTCTTTAATCCAAATAGTTTCTTTTTCTCATTTGTGTCCTCAAGGTTTCTCATTTTTTGTCATTTTCATCCAACCCCCTAACTCCGTCAATAAAAATCAGTTAAGTCAAGGGTATTTTGGTCACTTTACATATATATATATATATATATATATATATATAGATTTAGGATCCTGTACAAAGGAGATTTTTTGTGAGAAAAGTAAGAAGCCCTCTGAGAGTGACATGTGGCAGGGGGTTCAATTAAATAAAAAAGGTATTAGAGTAATTTTATAAATAATTAATTCTCACATTAATGAGGAGAGATTTATGGAACAAGTAATATCAACATTTCAAATAAATCTTCAAATCTCACAAATTAATATCACCATCAAATTCTCAAAATCAACTAAAGTTTTACTGATGTGTTGGATCAGTGGCTGTTTTTATGAACACTTATGTGTTTATCAGATTTATATATGAGTTATTAAGCAGCGGAAATACAAGTGTTCAAAGGTCTAAAAGATCACTTTGATGAGGAGTTATTACTCCCCCTAGACTGAACAATAAATGAGAAACAATAAATATTCTAAGTACAAAGCAGTAATAGCAGTTTATGTTTCTCAGATGTGAAATGGAATTATAAGTTTAAAGCCCGAAGGATTTCAATATAAGTTCAAAGATATTACGCAAAATCACATGTAAAAATAGATGAACAAACTCATCTATTTATAGACTAATGTACTAAACTGTAGTCTGAAGTAATCTAAGATATTTAACAAAGATATTATGCTAAGATAAGGTTACTACAGTCTGTACATTGAAACTTGAAATCAAGACTTTAACAAAACTATATTATAATAAAACTGCTGATCTTTCAGTCGGTTAGAAGTTTCTGAGGTAAAGTGCTGATGAGTGACAAACTGCTGATGAGCAGTTTGTCTTCAGCAGTTCTTCAGTGAAATGTCTGGTTAGACTTCAGAACTTCTGATGAGTTTACTCTTCAGTACTTTGGTGTTTGTTCTTCAGCACTTCTTCTTTTGTTCTTCAGCAGTTCTATACTTAGGCAGATATGGAATAGACTAAGGTTATCAAAAGGTGGTTTCGTCAATCCTCTTTGTCCCAACAATCTCCCCCTGGATTGATGAAGCCAAAACCTTATCTATCCTTTATTGTTGTCCTTTTCTCTCTTCTAGCATCCTCCAGATCTCTGCTGTCATCCGGGTGGTAAGAGTACATCTTTGTTGCTCAGTGAGAGGACCAAGTTCAGGTGTTAAATGTTGAATGGTGAGAAGGTCTTTGGACGATAAAACACTCAACTCCTTTGAGTTTCTATAGACCTTACTTGAACGGTCTCTCCTGGTCACAAGTACTGAGTTGGATTCAGTAAATGACCATTTCACAATGTTTACCTTTGACCTGTCAAAGTCAGAGGCATAGGAAACCAAGCCTGTTTCCTTAGGTTGACCTGATTGAGGAATGTCTTCTATTTCAGTGACTCTCAGGTGAGATTCTTGACTTCCTTGTAGTTCAGCAGCACCTTGAATTGGCATGTTGGGTAGGTGATGCTCTGTATCAACCTTTGTATGTGTCTTCTCTTGGATGGATTGTTGTAACTGATAAGCATAGGTAGCCTTGTCTCTGAATTGGGTCAAGATGGGTTTCTCTTCAACATCAAAATCACCATGTACAAGCTGATCTCCTTCTAGCAAAATCATTTTGAAGTCAGTCTTGACAATGGAATCTCCATCTGCTTTTCTCTTGGTGGCTGGCCTTCTTAATGCACCAGATGATCTCCTGACAATAGAAGTTGTTTGGACTTCTGGAGTTTCAAATCTTTCTGGTTCAGCAACTTTCTTTGCTTTGAATTTCTTGTAAGCCTCATACAAAGTTTGTTCTTTCCATTTGCTGATTGAGGCTTTTGAACCATAGCCATTTGCCACTAACTCTTCAATCACTTCAGCTCTTTTGGCTTTTCTCTCATTTTCTGTTGCTATTCTATCAGATAGCATTTGTGCTCTTCTTGTCAGCTCTTGTGTTGAGAGTCTTTTGAGGGCCACTTGCTTTGATTTGGAGCTCTTTGTAATGAATGCTATAAGCTGTGCTCTTTTGTCTTCTTCAGCAGCAGCTTCAAGTGCTCTCTCTTCAGCCTCAAGCTCATCAAGTTTTTTTTGGTACTTGATCAATTTTTCTTCAAAGCTCAAGTCATCTCTGGTTTCTAGGCTGTTCCATACTATATCTTCTTTTGCCTTCTTTGCAGCTTCTTTTAAACTCTTCTCCAATAAATCTTTTGACATGCTGATGGGAGTAGGGTTTAGGACAGCTGTGGAAGTTGTTGTAGGCAAAGGAGTGGGAGCAGGTTCTTTTTCAGTTGCCTTAGGAACTTCTGATGATGGTTTAGGAGGTAAAACTGCTGATGTGGTAATTGGGGTCACAACTGCTGAAGGATTGTCTTCAGTAGTTTGAGAAATGTAATCAGCAGTTCCCTCTGATGCCTTAGACAATTTGAACTCTGGTGCTACTTCTTTTCCTGGTCTTTGATTTGGCATATCAGCTTCTTGATCAGGAGTTTGTCTTTGTGTAGCAACTTCTGATGGTTCCTTAATCATCTCCCCCTTTTTGGCTTCATCCACTTCTGGAAGCCTAATAGAATGAGATGTTGCAGCAGACAACCTTGCTAGTTGATCTTGTGTTTGATCCATCTTCTTGTTCAACTCAGCAAGTCTCGAGTTGATCAACCCAAACTGATTGTTAGCTTTTAACTCCCAAGCAGTTGTGAAGGGTTTGAGTTGATCAGTTATGATTTGTTTGAGTGCCTAGTACAGGGGACCATCTGGGCTGCATAGTTGGTTCAGATCTATGCTTGTGAGCCCAGTGAATTGGGTAGGTTGTGTTGGTGAAGGGGTGCTTTTTGGGTGATCTTCAGATTGCTCTGAAGATGCCAGTTTTGGGGATTTTTGGGCTAACTGGTCTTTAACCTGATCTTTGGTGACCAGCTTCTTGAGCTTGGAGACCTTAGATGCAGGACCTTCAATGTCAACCGTCAATTCAGTTTGTGGAATGTTTGATTCATCAACCAACTTAATGGAATCATCTGAATCCCTTATAGTGTCCTCAGAGAGGGCAGGATCAGTTATATCATGAGCTGGACCCAAGCCAGTAGTCTCATGAACCTCTTTGTCTTGGTTCTGAGGTTTTCCTACTTCTGGCCTTAGGCCTTCATCAGTAGTTGCCAAGTTTGAGGTCTTAGCTATGTTACTATTGTCCTCAGGTTCACCACTGGGTGATAAGTGAGTAGTAGCAGCCTCAAAAGTATCAAAAGTTTGCAAGTTTGGGCTTACAAACTCTTGTTCATCCTCATCTCTCTGGGTTGGGCTAAAAGGATCCACATTCATGTCAACTTCTGAAGGTATCTCCCCAATTTGATGTGTTGTAAGGGGAGTGACATGTGGTGAATGGGTTCCTTTAAGTCCTGAGAGAAGTTGGGCAATTTCTATGGTTGTATGTGAGGGTTCAGGTTCAGTAGTTGTAATGGGTTGGTGTTCAGGAGTTTGTATGGGTTCAGGGATGGTTTCAGCAGTTTCAAAAGCAGGGTCAACAGTTATTGGTTTCTTAAATCTTTTTCTTTGGAAAATAACTGTGACAGGTTTTCTTTTGGGTGGTGGAGAAGGAGTGTGCTGAGAGGATGTTTCAGCCACTTCCTTTTCAAGTGCAGATTGCACATCAGTAGTTTCAGGTTTCTCCACTTCCTGAACTTTCTTTTTCACTGACTTGGTTGTTTTTGGTTTTTGTTGTTTAGGCTTCTTAGTTTTCTTTTTGAGTTTGGAAGATGTGGGTTCCTTGGGGATGGGTTGTTCTTCCCCTTGGTCATCTTCTAGCAAAAGTGCTGGTTTGTTGTGCCTAGAGAATACTTGAGCAGTTAAAGGGTTTAAAGTTGTTGCTTCTCCCTCAAGTACTCCCTCTCCAAGTTCTTTTATTATGCATTGCATAACAAACCTTGGATACAACAAAAATTTCTTTTTATCATTTTCATGATGTAAAACCAGTTCATTGAAAAACAGTTTTGATGCCTTGAAAGAAGTTTCATTTATGATGGAATGAAAAATAGGTTGAAAGGTTGAAGGCATCTGATCTATTGACCCAGTTTTTGGACTAAGACACATAATAATATAATGAAATAACAGTTTATATTATGGGTCAAAATATTTTTTTGTAAACTGTTGCTTGTGCCAAAGTACCTTGATAGCCACATTCTGTCATGGTCAGATGAATATCTGAGGTTGGAATATGCTCAGGTGCCTCAGAATCCTTCAAACCAAGCCTGATGCTTAGTGTTTCTGGTGAGATGGCTATCATTTTCCCTTTTATTGATGATCTGAGGGAAATCACTTCATTGTTTACTTTCACCGTCTCTGAATTTGCCCAGAACTCATTAAGAGTTTCTTCATGAATGGGTGGATCGATGGTGAAAGCATCATAGTATTGGGATTTCATGATGAGATCAAGTATCTCATCATACTGGGACCAGGCTTCATCTTTAACAAAGTAGCCTCTTTGGTTGTGTCCGTGTTTTAACACGAGAGCCATGGATGTTTTTGATCGAACAGTGATTTTTAGGTTAGAGAAGGGGTTTTGCTTTGAATTTGAGAGAGAAAGAGGGAATTTTGCTTTTTGAATGGATAAGTGTTGGAACAGGGTATTTATCAGAAGTTTTTAACCGACTAGGTCAAACTTCTAATGAGTAAAAAGTCTGTTTTACCCTTTTAGTCAAACTGCTGAAGAAGAAAGATTTCTTCATCAGTGGTTTTAGTTATCTCATCAGCAGTTTCAACTGCTGATGCAAATGACTTTTAAAACACTTTTCTAACTTCTGATTTTCATCAGTAGTTATATCCATTTTGAAAATATCCCATTTTTGATGTTTATCAGTAGTTTTCAAAATTTGTTCATCAGAACTTTCTCGTTATCAAATTTTTGGTCTTCAGAGGTTTGTGACAGATAAGTATGTAAGTGAAAAATAAAATATGTGCAGAACTAAAAAGTGAAACACTTACAGACTTTCTTCTAAGTTTAACATCCCAAGCATGGATACTAACCTCTGAAAAGTTGTTGAATCAAGGGGTTTGGTGAAAATGTCAGCTATTTGATTTGCTGTTGTGACATGCTTCACCTCAATCTTACCTTTTTCATAGCAATCTCTTATGAAATGATACCTGATTTCAATGTGTTTGGTTTTAGAAAACTGAACAGGATTTTGAATGATGCTAATGGCAGATTTGCTGTCTACTAAAAGTGGGGTCTTGGTCTCTTTGATTCCATAATCAAGCAGTTGATATTGGAGCCATTGTATCTGTGAAGTACAGCTTGCAGCAGCAATGTATTCAGCTTCAGCTGTTGAAGTTGCCACAGATGTTTGTTTCTTTGATTGCCAGGACACCAGACAGTTTCCTAAGAATTGACAACCACCAGATGTTGATTTTCTTGACATTTTGCAGCCTGCATAGTCACTATCTGAAAAAGCAGTTAACTTGGTATTGCTTGAAGCAGGATACCAAATCCCTAGAGTAGGAGTTCCTTTCAGATATCTGAAGATTCTTTTGACTGCAATTAGATGAGATTCTCTTGGTGCAGATTGGTATCTAGCACAGACACAAGTTGAAAACATGATATCTGGTCTAGAAGCAGTTAGATATAAAAGAGAACCTATCATACATCTATACATGGTTTGATCAATGTGTTTCCCTTGATCATCTGGTTCAACTTGTGTGATTGGTGTCATGGGAGTGGAACATGTTTTACAGTCTTGTAAAGAAAATTTGTTCAATAATTCTTTAACATATTTTGATTGATGTATAAATGTTCCATTTGACTGTTGCTTGATTTGCAGTCCCAAAAAGTACTGCAATTCTCCCATTGTACTCATTTCAAATTTTGATTGCATGAGTTTCTTAAATTCTTCACACAGTTTTGAATTTGTTGAACCAAAAATGATATCATCAACATATATTTGAACAAGTAAGACATGATTTCCAACATGTTTTATGAAAAGAGTTTTATCAATGGATCCCCTTGAGAAGTGATTCTTAAGCAAAAAGTTTGAAAGTGTTTCATACCAGGCTCTTGGAGCCTGTTTTAGCCCATAAAGAGCTTTGTCAAGTCTGTAAACCCAATCAGGATGAGAAGGATCCTCAAACCGTGGAGGTTGACAGACATACACTTCCTCTTTTATTTTTCCATACAAAAATGCACTTTTGACATCCATTTGATAAACTTTAATGTTGTTGGAAATTGCATAAGCTAAAAATAACCTGATAGCTTCAAGTCTTGCAACTGGTGCAAAGGTTTCATCATAATCAATTCCTTCCTCTTGGGAATTACCTTGTACCACTAGTCTTGCTTTGTTCTTGATGATCATACCAGCCTCATCTGACTTGTTTCTGAAGACCCATCTTGTTCCAATTGGTTGCTTGTTTTCAGGTAAGGGACAGATTTCCCAAACCTGTTGTTTCTTGAATTGAAGCAACTCTTCTTGCATTGCTTGCACCCAATTGTTGTCTTTGAGGGCTTCTTGATACTTCTTTGGTTCCAACTGAGAGATGAATGCTGAGAATAAGCAAAAGTTGGAAAGCTGGTTTCTTGTGAGTACCCCTGATGCAATATCACCCATGATTTGATCCAATGGATGATCCTTGTGTTCAATCAGTTGTTGTAAACCTGTACTGGATGATGGCTCTACAGGTTCTTCAAATAAACCACTGAGATTGATAATATCTGGTTCAGCTGTTATTTGAACTTCAGGAGTTTTAGGTTCAGCTGAATCAGTAGTTTCAAAATGTTCATCAGTAGTTCCTGAAGTTGAAGCTATTGAAACTTCTGAAGGTTTGATAGTTGATCTTCTGACTGTGTTTGGAGTCCATGGTGCAGGACTATCATCTTCAAATCCTTGAAAACCATTTTGAGGAGGTTTGGATGATTCAACAGTCTTTTCAGGTCCGAAATGAAAATTGTCAAGATCAAATAATTCAGCAGGATTTGCTGGAATAAGAGTGTGTCTTGATTCATTGAACTTGACATTCAGTGTTTCTTCTACTATCTTGGTTCTTGAATTAAAAACTTTGTAAGCTTTTCTCAGAGGAGAATAACCAAGAAAATAACCTGTGTCAACTTTTGCAGCAAACTTAGAGATAGAGTCTTTGATGTTGAGGATAAAACATTGACATCTAAAAGCCCTGAAGAAGGAGATAAGGGGCTTAATGCCATGAAGAATTTCATAGGCAGTCTTGGTATGTCTCTTATTGATAAGAACTCTATTCTGAACATAACATGCAGTGTTGACTGCTTCAGCCCAAAAATACAAAGGTAGGCCTGAATCAGCTAACATTGTTCTGGCTGCTTCAATTAATGTTCTGTTCTTTCTTTCTACCACACCATTTTGTTCAGGAGTTCTGGGAATGCTGAACTGTCTAACAATCCCTTTAGACAGACAGAATTCATCCAGAGTTTTGTTCCTGAACTCTGTCCCATTGTCACTCCTGATGACTTTGACAGATAGAGAGTATTGCTTCTCCACTTGTAGAATAAAGAATTTGATGATCTCAGCTGCCTCATTCTTGGAATATAAGAAGAAGACCCATGTGAATCTTGAGTAGTCATCAATGATGACCAAGCAGTACTTCTTCTTACCAAGGCTCATAATTTTGACTGGTCCAAATAAGTCCATATGGAGTAGTTGAAGACATGCAGTTGTTTTCGATTCTTCAATAGACTTATAGGAGGACTTATGCTGTTTACCTTTAAGACAGGAAACACTGTGTTCTTTGCACTGATATTCCTTCAAAGGTAGACCTCTGACCAAGCCCATTTTTGTGACTTTATTGATGGTTTTAAAGTTCACATGGCCAAGTCTCCTATGCCAGAGATCATTTTCTGAAGTTGATGCCTTTGAGAAGAAACAGGCAGTCTTGTTCAATACTTTGTCTTTTTCAATGTCCACTGCATATACATTGCCACATCTTTTGGCAATCAGCAAAGTATGATCTTCAATAATCTTCTCTATCAACTTCTGGCCTTCTGGTGATATGATCTTGCATGCTGTCTTTGTGAAAAAGGAAGAATATCCTTTGTCACACATTTGAGAGACACTCAGCAAGTTGTACTCAAGGTTTTCAACCAGATTGACCTTGTCAAACTGCATTTTGCCTGAGGATACATTGCCAGATCCTAGCACATATCCCTTGGCATTGTTCCCAAAGGACACAGATCCTTCTCTTTGACTGATAAAATTGTTTATCAGGTATCTGCATCCAGTCATGTGCATTGAGCCTCCACTATCCACATACCATATGCTATTCAAACCTCTGGAGACTCTCTGCACAAGATAGCAAATTAGTTAGTTTTGGCAACCCAAGCCAGTTTAGCTTTGAGTTTGCTCTTTAGAACAGGTGCAGCTTGTTGTGGACCATTTTTAGTAATCCATGTCTTTTTGGCAATGGATTTGTCATTAAGAACAATGGTGGGTTCTTTTTGGTTTCCACCATCAACTTTGGTCATCAGAAGTTTAACCAGGTTTATCAAATCTTTAACTTCAGCAGTTTGTGAAACTGCTGATGAGTTAGGAGAAACTTCTGAAATTGAACTTTGAGAAGATGACCTTTGTTGAGATAAAGGCTTCTTCTTAGAAAGGGTTTTGTTTGATTGTTGTTTGTTGGGAAAAAAGGTGTTTTGATAATCTTGTTTTATCTGTTTTCCCACAATCAGTTGTTGTCTTTGTTTATTTAACTGATTTACCTTTCTAAATTTGCAAAGTTCAGTTATGTGTTTAAACAGACCACATATTTCACATGCTTTTGCTTTCTCTTTCCTTTTAGATAGATCAAGAGAGCTGGAAGGCCATTTACTGACAAAATCTGATTTTTGAAATAGGTCATCAGCAGTTTTCAGGGTCTCAACTCCTGATGTAGTTGAAACTGCTGATGGCTTATTGTCAGTAGTTTTAACTTCTGCAGTACTTCCCTTTTTGAGGAAGTTCTGATGGTAGGATGTGCATTCCTCCATATCAGAAGTTTGAATCAATTTCTTCCCATCATTATCAGTTTTGTGGGTGAAATCTGTTGGTGATTCAGTGTGGGTATATCCAATGCCAAACTTAACATTGGCTGCAGTTTGTTTGTTAAGTAACATTTGATACCCTTTACAAGACTCAACCCATTTTTCACAATCAACCTTGGTGTCAGCAAGCTCTTGTCTGACATTTCCTAGGCTGTCTATCATGGTTTTAATTTGTGCTTCTGTTTCAATGGATTTATCATTCAGTTTGGAAATTTCTTTGTTTTTCAACATAATTTTTCTTTCCAATTCACACTTCATTTGTGTGTATTTTCTTTCCATGTCATTGGATTTGCCTTGTAAATGCACATTAGTTTCTCTAATTAAAGCAAATGATTCTTTGCAAGATTTAGTGCAAAGCTTTAACAGAGATTGTTGTGATACCTGTGTGAGAGCAGAATTTGAAGAGTATCCTTCAAAAGCCATTAAGGCAAAGTTCTTTCTGCCATTATCAGGTTCTCCCCAGTTGACATCATAGACCTTATTGTGTGCATCCTGACTGCATTCTGATGTGTCATAAGGAAGACTGCTCCAGTCAACATACCCTGAGGTAAATAAGCTTTGTTGCTGAGGGGGTTGTTGAGTTTGTGAAGGAAGTTGAGCAGTTGGAAATGGAGGCATGAGCTGCTGTTGTTGTTGAGCAGGCATCTGAACATATTGTACTTGTGGCACATATTGGACATTTGGAGCTTGTGCCTGTACAAAATGAGCACTCCCATTAGTTCCATTATTCCTATTATATGAGGGGTTATATTGATTTCCAAAGGACATTGGTTGGTTAAAGCTAGAGCTTCTACACTCTCTAGCAAAGTGTCCCAACTTCTGACACTTATGACATCTCAGTTTAGATTTGTCAAAACCAACTTTTGTTGAATTGTTTAGTCCTGGAAATTTCCTTCCTAACCTTTTATAAAATTTGTTAGTTTTTAAGCTTAACAAGGCCAGTTGGTGCAATATTTCCATTTCTTCTAAGTCATCACTGCTAAAGTATTTTAAATCATCCATGATGAAACACATGTTGTCAGCTGTTTGACTTAGTTCTTCATTGTCATAAGCTGGGAAAGATCCATCTGATGAGATCCCAGCTGTTATGTCAATGTGGTCAAAAGAACCAAAATTATTAGAACAAGATGGTGAGTCATGTCCTAATAAGGCTGTGCTACCCGGAGTATAGTCATCAGCAGTTTTACCAGATTCTTGCAACTTTTTCTTTTGATTGATTTCTCTCTCAAAAGTTAGTAATTTACCATGTAACCTAGTTAGGTTCAAGGTGTTAAAATCTGAACTGGTTCTGAGGACTATAGAGTAAGTTTCCCATTTTGAAGGTAAAGACCTTAAAAATCTATGCAACATAGACTCATTTGAATAGGTCTGATTGTTTATTTTTAACTCAGAGATGAGTGAAGAAAATCTTTCAAATTGTTGAGTTAAATTTTCACCCTCTATGTGAGTAAAAGTTTCATATTGTTGAGCCAATATTTCTCTGATGTTGGCTATCACCTCAGTAGTTCCTGCAAACTGCTCTTTTAGGCAGTCCCACAGCTCTTTGGCACTTTCACAGTGTAAAAGGCCAGCATAAATTTCATTTGGGAGAGCCATAGCCAACATGGAGAAAGCTTTTGCATCAAGCTCAAACTTTTGGAAATCTTCCTCCGTGTATTCTTTTGGATCCTTTGGTCTTTCAGTCTTTCCCTCTGGATCACTAACAACTGGTTTGTGAGGTCCAAAAACTACAGACCTCCAACATCCAGTGTTTGTTTGTGAAATAGTATGTGCCAACCTTTTTGACCATATGTTATATTCATTTCTGACTAACATGGCAGGTTTGTTGGCAGATCCAGTATTGTAGGGATCCATTTTTAAGAAGTTTGGATTTGTCAATACTTCCTTAAAGTGATGGATTAAAAAGTGAGCCTTTTATCCTTTTTATTGAATATCAATATTGAGCCTGTGTCTGAATCTCAATTTGTTAGATTGATTTTGATCAGATTAACCAGATGCTCTGATACCAATTGTTGGATCAGTGGCTGTTTTTATGAACACTTATGTGTTTATCAGATTTATATATGAGTTATTAAGCAGCGGAAATACAAGTGTTCAAAGGTCTAAAAGATCACTTTGATGAGGAGTTATTACTCCCCCTAGACTGAACAATAAATGAGAAACAATAAATATTCTAAGTACAAAGCAGTAATAGCAGTTTATGTTTCTCAGATGTGAAATGGAATTATAAGTTTAAAGCCCGAAGGATTTCAATATAAGTTCAAAGATATTACGCAAAATCACATGTAAAAATAGATGAACAAACTCATCTATTTATAGACTAATGTACTAAACTGTAGTCTGAAGTAATCTAAGATATTTAACAAAGATATTATGCTAAGATAAGGTTACTACAGTCTGTACATTGAAACTTGAAATCAAGACTTTAACAAAACTATATTATAATAAAACTGCTGATCTTTCAGTCGGTTAGAAGCTTCTGAGGTAAAGTGCTGATGAGTGACAAACTGCTGATGAGCAGTTTGTCTTCAGCAGTTCTTCAGTGAAATGTCTGGTTAGACTTCAGAACTTCTGATGAGTTTACTCTTCAGTACTTTGGTGTTTGTTCTTCAGCACTTCTTCTTTTGTTCTTCAGCAGTTCTATACTTAGGCAGATATGGAATAGACTAAGGTTATCAAAAGGTGGTTTCGTCAATCCTCTTTGTCCCAACATGATGCGAGCACATAGTGTTTTACTGGTATACCATAAGGTTTGAAGGTATAACACACCTTTTGTGTTATTTTATATAAGGAGGTTTACTGATGCAAAATATGGTTTTTTATGCACATTGGTGTTTTATTGAAACACATATTGTGATTACTTTGTTAATTAAGCTATGTTCTATGGTGTTTTACTGAAAAAGAATGTGGTTTTCCTATACATGGTGTTTTGATGATGTACATAAGTTTTGAAGATAAAACACATTGATACTATAATACAAACTTTCTAGACGTAAGCCTTGAAGATAAAACACATTGATACTGTAATACAAACCTTCCAGCGTAAGTTTTGAAGATAAAACACATTGATACTCTAATACAAACCTTACTGAAAGAAAATGTGGTTTTGCTATACATGGTGTTTTACTGATGTACATAAGTTTTGAAGATTCGATTGAGTTTTTTTCTGATTAAGATGGTGTTGATTGTGATTTTTGATATGATCATCGATCATGATGTTTTTGATCTGATCATCGATCATGATGTTTTGCTGGGTTTATTTTTTTAGAGTGATGATACCTCTTAAAAATAGGGAGAATGGAGAGATTATAGGAAATATTTAATGATTGAAGATCTTTAAAACATGTACACTTACTATAATACCCCACTAGGTCTAATCAATTAATTAAATTTATAGCCTTTATTACATTTTTGCCATCAATTAATCTCAACCACCCATCTAGAGATCCAAGGGTCAAAAACAATTCTTACACTTCTCACGAAAAACACACTTTGTACAGGATCCTCACCCTATATATATATATATATATATATATATATATATACATATATATATATATATATATATATATATATTTCTTTTTTTGCCAATTTCATCAAAACACATTTTAAATCTATATCTTTTTCTCTTTATCTATCTCTTTCATTCATTCTAAAAGCACCATCACCACCCATCAACTCCACCACGCAAAAAAACATAAAATCGAACCATCTGAACCTCCACCCATCTGAACGGCCGACCACCACCTCCTCCTCCACCACCCATCTAAACTGAATCCCCACCGCCTCCTCCACCACCCACCTCCTCCTCCACCCATTTGAATCGGACGACAACCACCTCCTCGTTTACCACCCATCTGAACTGAACCACCACTGCTTCCTCCACCTCCTCCTTCACCACCCTCCTTGGCAACCCACTCGCCCTCTTTTCCCCTCCTCCAACCCAGTCGCCTCTTTCCCACTAGACTGCTACCCTAATCGCCAATCCACCCCTCACCTTCCTTTCCCCCTCCTCCAACCCACTCGCCTGTTAACCCCAATCGCCTCCAACCCAGTAGTCTGTTACCCACTCGCCTATTACCCCCACTAGCTAATCGACAGTTAACGACACGTGTACATGAGTAGGATCGCAAACATCACCGGAACGTTGAACCGGTACACATCCAGCCACATTACGAAATGACGCCGCTTTGTGAAACCTTGTAGGGTCAAAGAGGATTGACAAGCCAAGTATAAACCTTAGTCTTATATCCTCTTCACTTTTGTGAAACTGCTGAAGTAAAAGATATCTAAAGTCCTGAAGAGTAAAAGGATCAGAAGTTCAGAAGATAAACCAGACAAATATCTGAAGAACAAACTACTGAAGACAAACTCCTGAAGATCACTCATCAGAAGTTTGTCACTCACCAGCACTTTCATTAAAAGCTTCTAACCGTCCTTAATCTCAGCAATTTAGTATTATATTAATTTGCTTAAAGTCTTTGTTCAAGTTTCAATACTACAGCCTGTTGTAGTATTATCTTACATTATTATAATCTTTTGGTAACTTAGTTTGTATGTAATCTTTCGTCTATAAATAGAGGGGTTAAACCCACTATTTTAGACATTCATCTTAGACTTGAACATTTTCCTTCAAATTACTTTGTGGTTAACCATTTCAATATATATCTGAGAATCATTCTGCATTTACTGTTATTTGATTCTCATATTTACTTCCTAGTTCATTGATTGAGGGGGAGTAATAACTCCTGTTCAAAGTGATACTTTAACTTGAACACTTAGCTTATTCCGCTGTGCAAACTGCTTTGATAAACTTACAACACATAAGTGTTCATAAATAAGAACTGTTAAATAGAGAAACTGATCCAACAATTGGTATCAGAGCACTGGTTTATCTGATCAAATATCAATCTAACCAATTGAGAATCAGACACAGGCTCTTATTGATATTCAATAAAGGATAAAAGTTCACTTTTTAACCATCCATCACTTTGAGAAAAACTTGACAAAAAAAAACCTCAAAAATGGATCCTCATAATACTGGATCTGCCACTAAACCTGATATGCTGGTTAGAAATGAGTATAATATCTAGCAAAAAAGGTTGGCACATACTTTGTCACAGACCAACACTGGTTGTTGGAGATCTGTCATGTATGGACCCCATAAACCAGTAAACATAAATCTTGAAACTAAGGAAGAAATTCCAAAAGAACTAAAAAATTACACTGCTGAAGATTTCCTAAAACTTGAGCTTGATGCTAAAGCATTCTCTATGTTGGCAATGGCTCTCCCAAATGATATCTACTCTGGACTTTTATATTGTGAAACTGCCAAAGAGCTTTTGGACTGCCTAAAAGAACAGTTTGGAGGAACTGAAGAGGTGATTGCCAACACCAGAGAAATTATTGCTCAACAATATGAAACATTTACTCACATTAATGGGGAAACTTTGACACAACAATTTGAAAGATTCTCCTCATTAGTCTCTGAGTTAAAGTTAAATGGTCAGACCTATACAACTGTATCTATGCTTCATAGATTTTTAAGGTCCTTACCAGAAAAATGGGAAACTTACTCAATAGTTCTCAGATCTGGACCAGATTTTAACTCCCTCACTCTTACAAATTACATGTGAGATTATTAACTTTTGAAAGAGAAATAAATCAAAAGAAAAAGTTACAAAATTTTGGCAAAACATCTGATGACTATGTTCCAAATAGTAAAACACATTTAGGACAAGGCTCACCTTCTTGTTCAAATGATTTGGATCTTTTAACCACATTGACATAACTGCTGGGATCTCATCAGAAAGGTCATATCCAGGTTATGACAATGAAGAAGATAGTCAAACTACTGATAACATGTATTTTATAATGGATGATTTAAAAAAATTCAGTAGTGATGACTTAGAAGAAATGGACATACTGCACCAATTGGCCATGTTAAGCATAAAAACAAATAAATTTTATAAAAGGTCAGGAAGGAAATTTCTAGGACTGAACAGTTCAACAAAAGTTGGTTTTGACAAATCTAAACTTAGATGTCATAAGTGTCAGAAGTTGGGACACTTTGCTAGAGAGTGTAGAAGCTCTAGCTTTAACCAACCTGTTGGATCAGTGGCTTAGTTTATGAACACTTATGTGTATCAGATTTATGTATGAGTTAATAAGCAGTGGAAATAACAAGTGTTCAAAGGTCTAAAAGATCACTTTGAAGAGGAGTTATTACTCCCCCTTGACTGAATAATAAATGAGAAACAATAAAACAGTTCAAGTATAAAGCAGTAAGACAGTTTATGTTTCTCAGATGTGAAATGGAGTTTATAAGTTTAAAGCCCGAAGGATTTCAATTTAGATCAATGATATTACACAAAATCACATGTCATAAATAGATGAACAAACTCATCTATTTATAGACCAATGTACTAAACCATTGTCTGAAGTAATCTAAGATATTTAACAAAGATATTATGCAAAGATAAGCTTACAACAGCCTGTACATTGAAACTTGAAATCTAGACTTTAACAAAACAATATAATAATAAAACTGCTGATCTTCAGTCGGTTAGAAGCTTCTGAACACAAAGTGCTGATGAGTGACAAACTGCTGATGAGTAGTTTGTCTTCAGTAGTTCTTCAGTGAAATGTCTGGTTAGACTTCAGAACTTCTGATGAGTTACTCTTCAGTACTTTGCATATTTGTTCTTCAGTACTTCTTCATTCTTCTTCAGCAGTTCTTCCTATACTTAAGCAAAATATGATTTGGACTAAGGTTATCAAAAGGTGGTTTCTTCAATCCTCTTTGTCCCAACAATCTCCCCCTGGATTGATGAAGCCAAAACCTTATCCAATCTTTATTGCTGATCTTTTCTCTCTTCTAGTATCCTCCAGATTTCTGCTGTCATCCGGGTACTAAGAGTACATCTTTGTTGCTCAGTGAGAGGTCCAAGTTCAGGTGTAAGATGTTGTATTGTAAGAAGGTCTTTGGAAGATAAAATACTCAACTCCTTTGAGTTTTTGTAGACCTTACTTGAACGATCTCTCCTGGTCACAAGTACTGAGTTGGAATCAGTAAAGGACCACTTAATGATGTTTACCTTTGACCTGTCAAAGTCAGAGGCATAGGAAACCAAGCCTGTTTCCTTAGGTTGACCTGAGGATGATTGAGGAATGTCTTCAATTTCAGTGACTCTCAGGTGAGATTCTTGACTACCTTGAAGTTCAGCACCACTTTGAATAGGTATGTTGGGCAAGTGATGCTCTATTACAACCCTTGTATGTGTCTTCTCTTGAATGGATTGTTGTAACTGATAAGCATAAGTAGCCTTGTCTCTGAATTGTGTTAAGAGGGGTTTCTCTTCTACATCAAAGTCACCATGCACTAACTGATCTCCTTCCAAGAGTATCATCTTGAAATCAGTCTTCACTATGGGTTCACCCTCTACTTTTCTTTTTGTGGCAGGCTTCCTTAGTGCACCAGATGATCTCCTTATAATAGAAGTTGGTTGGACTTCTGGAGTTTCAAATCTCTCTGGCTCTGCAGCTTTGCTGGCCTTGTACTTCTTATAAGTCTCATAGAGTGTTTGTTCTTTCCATTTGGAAACTGAGGCCTTTGAACCATAGTCATTTGCCACTAATTCTTCTATGATCTCAGCTCTTTTGGCTTTCCTCTCATTCTCTGTTGCTATTCTGTCTGATAGCATTTGTGCTCTTCTTGTCAGTTCTTGTGTTGAGAGTCTTTTGAGAGCCACTTGTTTAGATTTGGAGTTCTTTGTTATGAAGGTAATAAGCTGTGCTCTTTTGTCTTCTTCTGCAGCAGCTTCAAGTGCTCTCTCTTCAGCCTCAAGCTCATCAAGTTTTTCTTGATACTTGATTAACTTTTCGTGATAGTTCAGATCATCTCTAGTCTCTAGGCTGTTCCATACTTTGTCTTCTTTTGCCTTCTTTACAGCCTCTTTCAAACTCTTCTCCAATAGTTCTTTAGATATGGAAATGGGAGTAGGGTTTAAAACAGTTGTGGAAGTTGTTGTAGGCAAAGGAATGGAAGCAGGTTCTTTATCAGGTGCCTTAGAAACTTCTGATGTTGGTTTTGGAGATGAAACTGCTGATGGTTTGTCTGTCTTCACAACTTCTGAAGGATTGTCTTCAGTAGTTTGATAAGTCTCTTCAGCAGTTTTCTCTTGTGCCTTAGATAATGTGAACTCTTTTGCTACTTCTTTTCCTGGTCTTTGTTTTGGCATTTCAGCTTCAGGATCAGGATTTGGAGATGTTGTAGCAACTTCAGTTTCAGGTTCCTTAGTCTTCTCCCCCTTTTTGGCTTCATCCACTTCTGGAAGCCTCAATGAGTGAGAAGTCACAGCAGACAACCTTGCTAGTTGATCTTGAGTTTGATCCATCTTTTTGTTCAACTCAGCAAGTCTTGAATTTATCAACCCAAACTGGTTGTTAGCCTTTAACTCCCAAGCAGTTGTGAATGGTTTGAGTTGATCAATGATAATTTGTTTCATTGCCTGGAACAGGGGACCATCTGGGCTGCATAGTTGGTTCAGGTCTATGCCAGTGAGCACAGAGAATTGGGTAGGTTGTTTTTGTGAAGGGGGGCTTTTTGGGCGATCCTCAGATTTCTCTGAAGATGCCACTTGTGGGGATTTTTGGGCTAAGTGGTCTTTAACCTGATCTTTGGTGACCAGCTTCTTGAGCTTGGATACCTTATATGCAGGACCTTCAATCTCAACCGTCAATTCTGTTTGTGGAATGTTTGATTCATCATCCAAGCTAATGGAATCATCTGAATCCCTGATAGTGTCCTCAGAGAGGGCAGGATCAGTTAAATCATGAGCTAGTCCCAAACTAGTAGTCTCATGAACCTCTTTGTCTTGGAACTGAGGTTTTCCTACTTCAGGCACTAGGCCTTCATCAGTAGTTGCCAAATTTGAGGTCTTAGCAATGTTACTACTGTCCTCAAGTTCACCACTAGGTGATAAGTGAGTAGTAGCAGCCTCAAAAGTACCAAGAGTTTCTAAGTTTGGGCTTATAAACTCTGGTCCATCCTCATCTCCCTGGTTTGGGCTAATAAGGTCCACATCCATGTCAATAGGAGAAGGCATCTCCCTAATTTGATGTGTTGCTGGGGGAGTGACATGTATTGGATGGGATCCTTTTAGTCCTGAGAGAAGTTGGACTATTTCTATGGTTGTATGGGAAGGTTCAGGTTCAGTAGTTGTAATGGGTAGGTGTTCAGAAGTTGGAATGGGTTCTGGTTCTGTTTCAGCAGTTTCAAAGGTTGGGTCAACAGTTACAGGTTTCTTAAATCTTTTTCTTTGAAAAATAACTGTAACTGGTTTTCTTTTAGGAGGTGGAGAAGGAGTGTGCTGAGAGGATGTTTCAGCCACATCCTTATCAAGTGCAGATTGCACATCAGCAGTTTCAGGTTTCTCCACTTCCTGGACTGTCTTTTTCAAAGGTTTGGTTTGTTTTTGTTTTTGTTGTTTTGGCTTTTTGGTTTTCTTTTTGGGTTTGGAAAATGTGGGTTCCTTGGGGATGGGTTGTTTTTCCCCTTGGTCATCTTCTAGCACAAGTGCTGGTTTTTTGTGCCTAGAGAATACTTGTGAGGTTAATGGGTTTAAAGTTGTTGTTTCACCCACAAGTACTCCCTCTCCAAGTTCTTTTATTATGCATTGCATAACAAATCTTGGGTATAACAAAAACTTCTTTTTATCATTTTCATGGTGTAAAACCAATTCATTTAAAAATAGTTTTGATGCCTTAAAAGGTGTTTCATTTATGATTGAATGAAAGATTGGTTGAAAAGTAGAAGGCATCTGATCAATAGACCCAATTTTTGGACTTAAGCACATAGTTATATAATGAAAAAGCAGTTTATATTGTGGGTCAAAATATTTCTTATAAACTGTTGCTTGTGCCAAAGTACCTTGATAACCACATTCTGTCATGGTTAGATGGATATCTGAGTTTGGAATATGCTCAGGAGCATTTGAATCCTTCAAACCAAGCCTGATGCTTAGTGTTTCCGGTGATATGGCCATCAGTTTCCCTTTTATAGAAGATTTGAGGTAGATCACTTGATTATTAACTGTCACCGTCTCTGTGTTTGCCCAGAACTCATTAAGAGTTTCTTCATGAATGGGTGGATCGATGGTGAAGGCTTCATAATATTGGGATTTCATGATGAGATCAATCATCTCATCATACTGGGACCAGGCTTCATCTTTCACAAAGTAGCCTCGTTGATTATGTCCCTGTTTTAACACGAGAGCCATGGTTGTGTTTGATCGAACAGTATTTTTAGGTTAGAGAAGGGGTTTTGCTTTTGATTTGAGAGAGAGAGAGGGAATTTTGCTTTTTGAATGGATAAGTGTTTGAAAAAGGTATTTATCAGAAGTTTTTAACCGACTAGGTCTAACTTCTGATGAGTGAAAAGTCTGTTTTACCCTTTTTAATGAAACTGCTGATGAAGAAGGTTTCTTCATCAGTGGTTTTAGTCATCTCTTCAGCAGTTTCAACTGCTGATGTAAATGACTTTTAAAACACTTAAATAACTTCTGATTTTTATCAGTAGTTATATCCATTTTGAAAATATCCCATTTTTGATGTTCATCAGTAGTTTTCAAAAATTGTTCATCAGTAGTTTCTCTTTCTCAAATTTTGGTCTTCAGAGGTTTGTGAGAGATAAGTATGTAAGTGAAAATAAAATATGTGCAGAACTAAAAAGTGAAACACTTACAGACTTTCTTCCAAGTTTAACATCCCAAGCATGGATACTAACCTCTGAAAAGTTGTTGAATGAAGGGGTTTGGTGAAAATGTCAGCTATTTGATTAGCTGTTGTGACATGCTTCACCTCAATCTTGCCTTTTTCATAGCAATCTCTTATGAAATGATACCTGATTTCAATGTGTTTAGTCTTTGAAAACTGAACAGGATTTTGAATGATGCTAATGGCAGATTTGCTGTCTACTAAAAGTGGAGTCTTGGTCTCTTTGATTCCATAATCAAGCAGTTGATATTGGAGCCATTGTATCTGTAAAGTGCAGCTTGCAGCAGCAATGTATTCAGCTTCAGCTGTTGAAGTTGCCACAGATGCTTGTTTCTTTGATTGCCAGGACACCAGACAGTTTCCTAAGAATTGACAACCACCAGATGTTGATTTTCTTGACATCTTGCACCCTGCATAGTCACTATCTGAAAAAGCAGTTAACTTGGTATTGCTTGAAGCAGGATACCAAATTCCTAAAGTGGGAGTTCCTTTCAGATATCTGAAGATTCTTTTGACTGCAATTAGGTGTGATTCTCTTGGTGCAGATTGGTATCTAGCACAGACACAAGTTGAAAACATGATATCTGGTCTAGAAGCAGTTAAATACAAAAGAGAACCTATCATACATCTATACATGGTTTGATCAATATGTTTCCCTTGATCATCTGGTTCAACTTGTGTGATTGATGTCATGGGAGTGGAACATGTTTTACAGTCTTGTAAAGAAAATTTGTTCAATAATTCTTTAACATATTTTGATTGATGTATAAATGTTCCATTTGACTGTTGCTTGATTTGCAGTCCCAAAAAGTACTGCAATTCTCCCATTGTACTCATTTCAAATTTTGATTGCATGAGTTTCTTAAAATCTTCACACAGTTTTGAGTTTGTTGAACCATATATGATATCATCAACATAGATTTGAACAAGTAAGACATGATTTCCAACATGTTTTATGAAAAGAATTTTATCAATGGATCCCCTTGAGAAGTGATTCTTCAGTAAAAAGTTTGAAAGTGTTTCATACCAGGCTCTTGGAGCCTGTTTGCTTTGTCAAGTCTGTAAACCCAATCAGGATGAGAAGGATCCTCAAACCCTGGAGGTTGATAGACATACACTTCCTCTTTTATTTTTCCATACAAAAATGCACTCTTGACATCCATTTGATAAACTTTAATGTTGTTGGAAATTGCATAAGCTAAAAATAACCTGATAGCTTCAAGTCTTGCAACTGGTGCAAAGGTTTCATCATAATCAATTCCTTCCTCTTGGGAATAACCTTGTACCACCAATCTTGCTTTGTTCTTGATGATCATACCAGCCTCATCTGATTTGTTTCTGAAGACCCATCTTGTTCCAATTGGTTGCTTGTCTTCAGGTAAGGGACATATTTCCCAAACCTGTTGTTTCTTGAATTGAAGCAACTCTTCTTGCATTGCTTGCACCCAATTGTTGTCTTTGAGGGCTTCTTGATACTTCTTTGGTTCCAACTGAGAGATGAATGCTGAGAATAAGCAAAAGTTGGAAAGCTGGTTTCTTGTGAGCACCCCTGATGCAATATCACCCATGATTTGATCCAATGGATGATCTTTGTGTTCAATCAGTTGTTGTAGACCTGTACTGGATGATGGCTCTACAGGTTCTTCAAATAAACCACTGAGATTGATAATATCTGGTTCAGCTGTTATTTGAACTTCAGGAGTTTTAGGTTCAGCTGAATCAGTAGTTTCAAAATGTTCATCAGTAGTTCCTGAAGTTGAAGCTATTGAAACTTCTGAAGGTTTGATAGTTGATCTTCTGACTGTGTTTGGAGTCCATGGTGCAGGACTATCATCTTCAAATCCTTGAAAACCATTTTGAGTAGGTTCGGATGATTCAACAGTCTTTTCAGGTCCGAAATGAAAGTTGTCAAGATCAAATAATTCAGCAGGATTTGCTGGAATAAGAGTGTGTTTTGATTCATTGAACTTGACATTCAGTGTTTCTTCTACTATCTTGGTTCTTGAATTGAAAACTTTGTAAGCTTTTCTCAAAGGAGAATAACCAAGAAAATAACCTGTATCAACTTTTGCAGCAAACTTTGAGATAGAGTCTTTGATGTTGAGGATAAAACATTGACACCCAAAAGCCCTGAAGAAGGAGATAAGGGGCTTTATGCCATGAAGAATTTCATAGGCAGTCTTGGTATGTCTCTTGTTGATAAGAACTCTATTCTGAACATAACATGCAGTGTTGACTGCTTCAGCCCAAAAATACAAAGGTAGGCCTGAATCAGCTAACATTGTTCTGGCTGCTTCAATTAATGTTCTGTTCTTCCTTTCTACCACACCATTTTGTTCAGGAGTTCTGGGAATGCTGAACTGTCTAACAATCCCTTTAGACAGACAGAATTCATCCAGAGTTTTGTTCCTGAACTCTGTCCCATTGTCACTCCTGATGACTTTGACAGATAGAGAATATTGCTTCTCTACTTGTAGAATGAAGAACTTGATGATTTCAGCTGCCTCATCCTTGGAATATAAGAAGAAGACCCATGTGAATCTTGAGTAGTCATCAATGATGACCAAGCAGTACTTCTTCTTACCAAGGCTCATAATCTTGACTGGTCCAAATAAGTCCATATGGAGTAGTTGAAGACATGCAGTTGTTTTAGATTCTTCAATAGACTTATAGGAGGACTTATGTTGTTTACCTGTAAGACAGGAAACACAGTGTTCTTTGCACTGATATTCCTTCAAAGGTAGACCCCTGACCAAGCCCATTTTTGTGACTTTATTGATGGTTTTAAAGTTCACATGGCCAAGTCTCCTGTGCCAAAGATCATTTTCTGAAGTTGATGCCTTTGAGAAGAAACAGGCAGTCTTGTTCAATACTTTGTCTTTTTCAATGTCCACTGCATAGACATTGCCACACCTTTTGGCAATCAGCAAAGTATGATCTTCAATAATCTTCTCTATCAACTTCTGGCCTTCTGGTGATATGATCTTGCATGCTGTCTTGGTGAAAAAGGAAGAATATCCTTTGTCACACATTTGTGAGACACTCAGCAAGTTGTACTCAAGGTTTTCAACCAGATTGACCTTGTCAAACTGCATTTTGCCTGAGGATACATTGCCATATCCTAGCACATATCCCTTGGCATTGTTCCCAAAGGACACAGATCCTTCTCTTTGACTGATAAAATTTTTATCAGGTATCTGCATCCAGTCATGTGCATTGAGCCTCCACTATCCACATACCATATGCTGTTCAAACCTCTGGAGACCCTCTGCACAAGATAGCAAATTAGTTAGTTTTGGCAACCCAAGCCAATTTGGCTTTGGGTTTGCTCTTGAGAACAGGTGCAGCTTGTTGTGGACCAATTTTAGAAATCCACGTCTTTTTGGCAATGGATTTGTCATTAAGAACAATGGTGGGTTCTTTTTGGTTTCCACCATCAACTTTGGTCATCAGAAGTTTAACCAGGTTTATCAAATCTTTAACTTCAGCAGTTTGTGAAACTGCTGATGAGTTAGGTGAAACTTCTGAAGATGAACTTTGAGAAGATGACTTTTGTTGAGATAAAAGTCTCTTCTTAGAAAGGGTTTTGTTTGATTGTTGTTTGTTGGGAAAGAAAGTATTTTCAAAATTTTGTTTCATCTGTTTTCCCACAATCAGTTGTTGTCTTTGTTTATTTAACTGATTTACCTTTCTAAATCTGCAAAGTTCAGTTATGTGGTTAAACAGACCACATATTTCACATGCTTTTGCCTTCTCTTTCTTTTTAGATAAATCAAGAGAGCTGGAAGGCAATTTACTGACAAAATCAGAACTTTGAAATAGGTCATCAGCAGTTTTCAGGGTCTCAACTCCTGATGTAGTTGAAACTGCTGATGGCTTATTGTTAGTAGTTTTAACTTCTGCAGTACTTTCCTTTTTGAGAAAGTTCTGATGGTAGGATGTGCATTCCTCCATATCAGAAGTTTGAATCAATTTCATCCCATCATTATCAGTTTTGTGGGTGAAATCTGTTGGTGATTCAGTGTGGGTATACCCAATGCCAAACTTAACATTGGCTGCAGTTTGTTTGTTAAGCAGCATTTGATACCCTTTACAAGACTCAACCCATTTTTCACAATCAACCTTGGTGTCAGCAAGCTCTTGTCTGACTTTTCCTAGGTTGTCTATCATTGTTTTAATCTGTGCTTGGGTTTCAATGGATTTATCATTCAGTTTAGAAATTTCTTTGTTTTTCAAAACAATTTTTCTTTCTAAATCACACTTCATCTGTGTGTATTTTCTCTCCATGTCATTGGATTTTCCTTGTAAATGCACATTAGTTTCTCTAATTAAAGCAAAAGATTCTTTGCAAGATTTAGTGCAAAGCTTTAACAGAGATTGTTGTGATACCTGTGTGAGAGCAGAATTTGAAGAGTATCCTTCAAAAGCCATTAAGGCAAAGTTCTTTCTGCCATTATCAGGTTCTCCCCAGTTGACATCATAGACCTTATTGTCTGCATCCTGACTGCATTCTGAGGTGTCATAAGGAAGACTGCTCCAGTCAACATACCCTGATGTAAATAAGCTTTGTTGCTGAGGGGGTTGTTGAGTTTGTGCAGGTTGTTGAGCAGTTGGAAAAGGAGGCATCAGCTGCTGTTGTTGTTGAGCAGGCATTTGGACATATTGTACTTGTGGCATATATTGAACATGTGGAGCTTGTGCCTGTACAAAATGAGCACTCCCTTGAGTTCCATTATTCCTATTATATGAGGGGTTAAATTGATTTCCAGACATAGGTTGGTTGTAGCTAGAGCTTCTACATTCTCTAGCAAAGTGTCCCAACTTTTGACACTTATGACATCTAAGTTTAGATTTGTCAAAACCAACTTTTGTTGAGTTGTTTAGTCCTGGAAATTTCCTTCCTGACCTTTTATAAAATTTGTTAGTTTTTAAGCTTAACAAGGCCAGTTGGTGCAATATCTCCATTTCTTCTAAGTCATCACTGCTAAAATATTTTAAATCATCCATGATGAAACACATGTTGTCAGCAGTTTGACTCAGTTCTTCATTGTCATAAGCTGGGAAAGATCCATCTGATGAGATCCCAGCTGTTATGTCAATGTGGTCAAAAGAACCAAAATTATTAGAACAGGATGGTGAGTCATGTCCTAATAAGGTTGTGCTACCAGGAGTATAGTCATCAGCAGTTTTACCAGATTCTTGCAACTTTTTCTTTTGATTGATTTCTCTTTCAAAAGTTAGTAATTTACCATGTAACCTAGTTAGGTTCAAGGTGTGAAAATCTGAACTTGTTCTGAGGACTATAGAGTAAGTTTCCCATTTTGAAGGTAGAGACCTTAAAAATCTATGCAACATAGACTCATTTGAATAGGTCTGATTATTAATTTTTAACTCAGAGATGAGTGAAGAAAATCTTTCAAACTGTTGTGTTAAAGTTTCACCCTCTATGTGAGTAAAAGTTTCATATTGTTGAGCCAATATTTCTCTGATGTTGGCTATCACCTCAGCAGTTCCTGCAAACTGCTCTTTTAGGCAATCCCACAGCTCTTTGGCACTTTCACAATGTAAAAGGCCAGCATATATTTCGTTTGGGAGAGCCATAGCCAACATGGAGAAAGCTTTTGCATCAAGCTCAAACTTTTGGAAATCTTCCTCCGTGTAGTCTTTTGGATCTTTTGGTCTTTCAGTCTTTCCCTCTGGATCAGTTATCACTGGTTTGTGAGGTCCAAAGACTACAGACCTCCAACATCCAGTATTAGTTTGGGAAATAGTGTGTGCCAACCTTTTAGACCATATGTTATATTCATTTCTGACTAACATAGGAGGTTTGTTGGCAGATCCAGTATTGTAGGGGTCCATTTTTAAGAAGTTTGAATTTGTCAATGCTTCTTTAAAGTGATGGATGAAAAAGTGAGCCTTTTATCCTTTATTGAATATCAATAAGAGCCTGTGTCTGAATCTTCAATTTGTTAGATTGATTATGATCAGATTAACCAGATGCTCTGATACCAATTGTTGGATCAGTGGCTTAGTTTATGAACACTTATGTGTATCAGATTTATGTATGAGTTAATAAGCAGCGGAAATAACAAGTGTTCAAAGGTCTAAAAGATCACTTTGATGAGGAGTTATTACTCCCCCTTGAGTGAATAATAAACGAGAAGCAATAAAACAGTTCAAGTATAAAGCAGTAAGACAGTTTATGTTTCTCAGATGTGAAATGGAGTTTATAAGTTTAAAGCCCGAAGGATTTCAATTTAGATCAAAGATATTACACAAAATCACATGTCATAAATAGATGAACAAACTCATCTATTTATAGACCAATGTACTAAACCATTGTCTGAAGTAATCTAAGATATTTAACAAAGATATTATGCAAAGATAAGCTTACAACTGCCTGTACATTGAAACTTGAAATCTAGACTTTAACAAAACAATATAATAATAAAACTGTTGATCTTCAGTCGGTTAGAAGCTTCTGAACACAAAGTGCTGATGAGTGACAAACTGCTGATGAGTAGTTTGTCTTCAGTAGTTCTTCAGTGAAATGTCTGGTTAGACTTCAGAACTTCTGATGAGTTACTCTTCAGTACTTTGCATATTTGTTCTTCAGTACTTCTTCATTCTTCTTCAGCAGTTCTTCCTATACTTAAGCAGAATATGATTTGGACTAAGGTTATCAAAAGGTGGTTTCTTCAATCCTCTTTGTCCCAACACAACCACAGTCTGGAAATCAGTTTAACTCCAGTTGTAATAGGAATAATGGAACTCAAGGGAGTGCTCATTTTGTACAGGCACAAGCTCCACAAATCCAATATGTGCCTCAAATACAATATGTTCAGATGCCTGCTCAACAAGAGGGCCAACAACAAATACCTCCTGTTCCAGCTGCTCAACATCCTCAACAAGCTCAAAAACCCTCTCAACAAAGTCTCTTTACTTCAGGGTATGTTGATTGGAGCAGTCTTCCTTTTGACACATCTGAATGCAGTCCAGATGTAGACAACAAAGTCTATGACATCAACTGGAGAGAACCTGATAATGGAAGAAAGAATTTTGCCTTAATGGTTTTTGAGGGATGCACCTCTAAACCTGCCTTATCTCAGGTATCAAAAGAATCCTTGTTAAAACTTTGGTCAACTTCTTGCAAAGAATCTTTTGCTCTCATAAGAGAAACCAATGACTCTGAAAGAAGATATACTCAAATGAAATGTGGTTTAGAAAGAAAACTTGCTGCAAAATCTAAAGAAATTTCTAAATTAACAAATAATGCTATTGAAACCCAAGCACAGATTAAAATCATGATAGAAGACCTAGGAATGTCGGAAAGGAGCTTGCTGACACCAAGGTTGATTGTGAAAATTGGGTTGAGTCATGTAGATGTTACCAAATGCTGCTTAACAAACAAACTGCATCAAATGTTAAGTTTGGCATAGGGTACAACCATACTGAAACACCAACTGATTTTACTCCCCAAACTGCTAATGATGGGAGTAGAATAATTCAAAATCAAACTTCTGATATGAAAAAATGCACATCTTTTCATCAGAACTTTCTCAAAATTGGAAAAGAAAGTTCTGCATAAGTTAGAAATGCTGACATTAAGTCAACAGTAGTTTCATCTACATCAGGAGTTGAGAACCTAAAAACTACTGATGACCTAACTCAGACTCTAGAACTGTCAGTAATTTGCCTTCCACATCTTATGATGAATTTAAATGGAAGCAGAAGGCAAAAGAATGTGAAATTTGTGGTCTGTTTAACCACAAACATAATTTTGTAGATACAGAAAGGGAAATCAGTACAACAAGAAAATTTTACAACTGGTTCTGGGAAAAAAAATCAAACAAGATTTTGAAGAAACCTTTTATCCCAACAAATAACAACCAAGTAACACGTTTTCTCAGAAAAAGACTAAATCTCAACAAATGCATTTTTCTCAAAATTCTTCCTCAGTAGTTGGACCTGAATCATCAGCAGTTTCACAAACTGCTGAGATTGAGAATCTCATGAATATGGTAAAACTACTGATGACCAAAGTTGATGGTGATCCTCAAAAGGATTCCACCATTGCTCTCAAAGAAAAATCCATTGCCAAAAAGACATGGATTTCTAAAAATGGTCCAAAACAAACTATTCCTGTTCTCAAGAGCAAACCCAAAGCCAAACTGGCTTGGGTTCCTAAATCTAACTAATTTGCTATGTGGTGTAGAGGGTCTCCAGAGGTTTAAATAGCATTTGGTATGTTGATAGTGGAGGCTCAATGCACATGACAGGATGCAGAGTCCTGATAAGTAATTTTATCAGTCAAAGAGAAGGATCTGTGTCCTTTGGGAACAATGCCAAGGGATATGTGCTAGGACATGGCAATGTATCCTCTGATAAAATACAGTATGATAAGGTCAATCTGGTTGAAAACTTAGAATACAACTTGCTGAGTGTCTCTCAAATGTGTGACAAGGGATATTCTTCCTTTTTCACCAAAACAGCATGCAAGATCATATCACCAGATGGCCAAAAATTGATAGAGATGATCAATGAAGTTCATACTTTGCTTATAGCCAAAAGATGTGGCAATGTCTATGCAGTGGACATTGAAAAAGACAAAGTACTGAACAACACTGCTTGCTTCTTCTCAAGAGCATCAAGTTCTTAAACTGATCTCTGGCACAGGAGACTAGGACATGTGAACTTTAAAACGATAAATAAAGTCACAAAAATGGGCTTGGTCTGAGGTCTACCTTTGAAGGAATATCAGTGTAAAGAACACTGTGTTTCCTGTATTAAAGGTAAATAGCATAAGTCCTCTTATAAGTCTATTGAAGAATCAAAAACAACTGCATGTCTTCAACTACTCCATATGGACTTATTTGGACCAGTCAAGATTGTAAGCCTTGGTAAGAAGAAATACTGCTTGGTCATCATTGATGACTACTCAAGATTCACATGGGTTTTCTTCTTATATTCCAAGGATGAGGCAACTGATATCATCAAGTTCTTCATTCTACAAGTAGAGAAACAATATTCTCTCTCTGTCAAAGTCATCAGGAGTGACAATGGGACAGAGTTCAGGAACAAAACTCTGGTTGAATTTTGTCTGTCTGAAGGGATTGTTAGACAGTTCAGAATTCCCAGAACTCCTGAACAAAATGGTGTGGTAGAAAGGAAGAACAGAACACTAATTGAAGCAGCAAGAACCATGTTAGCTGATTCAGGCATACCATTGTATGCCATTGTATTTCAGGGATGAAGTAGTCAACACAGCTTGTTATGTTCAAAACAGGAAACTTATCAATAAAAGACATTCCAAAACTGCATATGAAGTTCTTCATGGCATCAAGCCCCTTATCTCCTTTTCGGGGCTTTTGGATGTCAATGTTTTATCCTCAACATCAAAGACTCTATTTCAATGTTTGCTGCAAAAGTTGATTCAGGTTATTTTCTTGGTTACTCTTCTACTAGAAAAGCCTACAAGGTATTTAATTCCAGAACCAAGATAATTAAAGAAACACTGAATGTCAAGTTTAATGAGTCAAAACACACTCTCATTCCAGCAGATCCTACTGAACTCTTTGATCTTGACAACTTTCATTTCGGACCTGAAAAGACTGTTACTTCATCTAAACCCACTTATTATGATGATCAAGGGTTTTATGATGATGGTCCTCCATCATGGACTCCAAACACATTCATTAAATCAACTTTCAAACTGTTAGTTGCATTTTTAGGCATAGTTTATCATCTTTTTAGTAGATAGTTTTAGCGTTTTTTATGCATTTAGGTTGTACATATTGCATCATTTTCGTGAAATGCATATTTCGGTGGAGTGGAATCTACTTTGGTTTGTTTTTGGTTATTTTTGTTGTAGGTGGGGAGTGATTTTGAGAGACGAGAAGATGCGTTGGAAAGACTTCGAGTTTCAAGCTAAAGTGAATAACTTGAGAAACATTTTGATGATGATGATGCATTCTTGGTCTAGCGTAAAGTTGATGAGCATATAATAAAACAAGATGGGAAGCTAAATTGAAACTAGCAAAGGAGTTATTTATTTGGTGTGTTAGTAATTGGTTTTAGGCCTGACGTTTATAAGTCATAAAACAAGTAAATGGCAAAGGCTAAAATGGGCTGAAGATTACATGATATGGATTTTATTGGGCCACCGAATTTTGTGGACCCTTTTGGGTTGCAACTGGAGCCAAGGATTTGAAGGAAAGAGAGGATAATATTGAATTATTCATATCTCTTGGGCGAGCGGCTGTACATCAAAGACGACTTTGAATTTCTTTTGGCATCAAAGACAATTTCTATTTTCTTGTATCGTAAGATTTAATTTTTATGTTTTATATCGTATTTGTTTTGATTGATCTAGCCGTCATGTCCGGCTAGAACCTTTTAATTCCGATTTTTGAATGGTTTGTTTGGTTAGTTCTTGATTTTCTCCCCCACGCCCATGGTCTTCTCCCCGCACAACCCCTTCCCGCCCCTTCCACCCCCAACCGGGGCGGTGTTCCCGCCCGTGAAGGTCTTTCCCGCCCCCTTTCAAGCCCCACTCCGGTAGTCCGGTCAGTCTAAGAGGATTTGCATCATCATATTCAAGCTTCTTCTCACAACATTCCTTGCATACATTATCTCATATGAGGTTTTAAAATGGTAGTTTTCATCACCTTAGAGGTAGTAGGCTCATTGTTAGAGCTGAACTGGTAAGTTTGCTATTGTGGACTAGTTCATTTAGCATTGTGAAGCATGTCCCTAGGTGAAAACTGAAAAATATTATATTTCAGTGAGTATCAAATGTTTTTGCTAATTTTTTATGTGTTTCTTTATATTAGTTCATTTTAAATGTACAATGGAGACTCCAAAGGTGGCTCCAGAAGGTTTCATTGTTAACCGAGATGAGGAAACGAGGTCACTATACTATGTTTTATATAATTTATATTTGATTCCCCGTTTTAGGCTATACGGAGAGCAGACGCCCCCCACCCCCGTCTCCTTCATTTTGCCCCGTCCCAAACCCAAACACCCCCCCGGTTGCCCCGTCCCCTACCACCCCCCGTCCCCCCGTCTCCCCAAGGACGTACCGGACGCACCAATCAGGATTTTCCTTTTTTTTTTTAAAAAAAAAATGTTGGGTAATAGACCAATAGGAGACTTTCTTGAGAAATGGGTTTTTCATGTCTGCGCACCCCACCCATGTCTCAAGAATGGTGAAACACCACTTTGGTGATGTGGCAGCCTACGTGGCACTGATACATGGGTTTTTTGGTGTCTGCTTACCCAGTAGCCTTAGTGATCCTAAAAACTATTGAATATAAATTTAGCTAATTATGTTTTATATAATTTCTAATTGGTTCGCGTCTGGGGTTTGGAACGTCATTACTAGTTGGTGTAATATACCGGGGTTCTATGTTTTTCATGTTAAGGACATAGTTGAGATGCATATATCGCATGGTTTGGTGGGGAACAAAAGATTGGTGGTTCATGGCCTATTGATCATTGCGTGTTGGAGGATTTGGAAAGCGAGAAATGAGAAGATTTTCGAGAACAAAGAAATAAAGATTGTTGAGGTTGCCGCGGATATCAAAATCTTGGGGTTCTTATGGTACAAGAATAGATACAAAAATGCGGTAGTCGATTGGGATAGATGGAATAGATTTGATATTATGTAATATGTAATGTTGGCTTTCCTGTATTGTGGTTTTTGGCTGCTGTCCCTGTCTTGGGGATAGCTCGCCCGTTGGTGGTTTAATAAAAGTTAACTTTCAAAAAAAAAAAAAAAAAAAAAAAAAGATAATGATGGTTCTTGGTTGGAAAATAATTTGACTTGTGTTTTCGCTGTTGTGCATATTTATGGTTCTTTAAGCTTGATTAATATGATGCAGGAATTGAACCATTTATGAACCTTAATTATATCGAGTTTCCTAAAAAATTTGAAGGCAGGTACGCATCTTGGTGATTGTCATGATTATATGGATCCTCTCAATATTCTGCTGGGGCACGGCAAGGTACCAAAGCTATATCATGAAAATTTCCCTGGCAATTAACTTACTAGTAGTCTATGTTCGCAATTTTGACTATTTAATGTTGGACCATTTGACCTAATTTGTCAACTTGATTTCTTAATTTTGATTGTGCTGCATAAATAAGCCCGACATAATCGGGCCAATTGAGCATTGTTACATGTATGAACTGGTGTTTGATGACATATTGGTTTCCTTCCATTCCATTAGATGGGTAACTTATATGACATGATGCATATCACACACTTGTACCCCTCCAAAAATCACATATATGTCAAATAATTAAGATTGAGCCTTATTGTTAAAAGCACTTCTACTTGTCATGCTCCTATTAGAAGTGCTTTTTAACAATATGGAGGTAGTTTTTGGAAGTTTTGAGTTATAGATTTTGTGTAAGACATTAAAATTATTGTTGTGTTAACTGTTCACATGAATAAAGACTCATTGTTATTTGTTAAAGCTCTTCTGTTTCTTGTCTTCATAAGAGGATGCACAAAAGAACCACTTTACTTTATTTGTTCTTTTTAGATTCAGTTGGTAATGAGAGTTTTCTATATAATTTTCAGCGTATTAGATATACCTTATTATTTACTGGTCGTGTTTCACTTTCAGGGTGTTTTGATTTTTCTCGCATGCAAAGTGTGATTCCGGAAAAAATGCAGAGGGAACAGCTGAGTTCTAAAACTTCATAATCCGACTAGATGCTTATTGCTAGGAGATTGTGCATTATCACCTACATCAGGCACCATTATGCAAGTAATTTGATCAAGTGGGTTTGCTGTTGTTGCAAGTGCTGCAGGTTTTGTTGCACTTTGCTGCATCTTATGTAGATTGCTTTTGGTTAGGATTAGGATTAGGAGTTTATGTCTTTTATATTTAAATTTAAAATTTATGTATAGATTTTGGTTTATTATTGTTAATAGCATTTGGTTTTAGGTTTCTCATGTTTCGGAATTACCACATATAACCATAGTAAATGTTTGTGACCAAATGTTAGACAATAGCATCATTTAAAACTACAATATTTAATGTGGCTTTACATAACCATTAGCCACACTATCCTCGATTTGTTTTTTTTATTTGTGTGTGACGGAATGATAACAAACGTCACTGGATGAAAAAATGTGTGACTGAAGGTTAGAAAATAGCCACTTAATAATGTAAAATTTCATTTGGTCTTTCACACCTATCAGCCACATCATCACCAGTTTGTATTTTTTTTGTGTGACATAAGGATAGTAAACGTTATGGTAAAAAACAAATATGTGACCAAACGTTAGTTAATGGTCACACCATTGTCAGCTTGTTTTTTGTTGTGTGACGAAATGATAACAAATATCATAGCAAAAATAATTACGTGTGACCAAAAGTTAGACAATAGCCACACCATCATTAGTTCGTGTGACGGAATGCTCACAGATGTCATGGGAAAAAATATATATATGTGACTAAACGTTAGACAACAGCCACACTTAATACCAATGCTTTCTTTTTGTATGTCTAGAAATAGCTTTTAGCCACACTTACTGTTAATTGATGTGACTTTATAGTAGAATCGGCCACACTTACAAGACATTCATGTGACCATTACTATGCGTTAGCCACACTTAGTGGAGAGAATGTTTGATAACATCAAACCTTTTCGCCACATTTTTTTTAACATTGATGTGGCTAAAACAAACATTTTAGTACATTCATGTGACTATATAACGGAAATAGACACACTTTAAGGAAATTTATGTGACCGTTGATACCATTTAGCCACATTAAATGGATATAATGCTTGGTTCCATCAAGAAATTTTTATACCCATTAGCCACACTTTTTAGTTGCTATGGCCACTAAACGCGAATGTGGCGGTATGATACCTACGATGACTCGATCTTTGGTCACACTTGACCTGAAAAAAATAAGTGTGGCGAAAGGCATATGGTTACAGTTTTTAAGTGTGGCTAAAGCCTGTTTTTGACGTAGTGTTTGTTAATCATTCTAATAGAGTTCATCAATTTATAACACTTTAACCGGTTTTATATATTTGATAAAAAGGAACAAATAACGGTTTAGGTTTGTCTATGAATTTAAATTCGTTATAGAATTAAAAATATAATTAAGCACTCCGAACGGCGTGAGTGTTTGGTTATAATCAGTACTTCTATCATTGCAACCCGCACGCTAAGATCCGAACAGCGTGAGCTTGGAGTAGCGGGTTGGCTCTAATCAACGAACGGCGTTTGGTTAGAATTTAGATGGAGTGGATGTCCGAACGGTGTGACGTCTATTATTGATGCAAACCGTTTAATTAAAGGATCATTGCACCATAATTGTTAATGATCAAAAGTCCGGGTTAAATCAAGAAACTGCCTTAGTATTGGAATTAGCTTTAATATTTGAATTTACCTCACAATTTAATTAACGTTTTTTTAGTCACTTGTCTTGTTAATTTTAGTTTTATTTTCGTTAACTTAAACTACACCAACCCCCCCCCCCCCCCTTTTATAGTCGTATTTTGTGCAAAAAACATTTTTTTGGTATAATCAGTTGATCTGTATCCCTGAGGACACGAACCTTACTTTCACTTTTACTAGTAGGTTTATTATTTATTTATTTGCTGGATTCGACACCCAACACAAACCATCAGAAGTTTTACAAACTTCTACTTCAACAACTGCTGATGAACAAAATCAAACTACTGATTAAGCTCCGCAGACTCCTGAACCACTACATACAGCTGAACCAGATATTATCAACCTCGGTGGTTTGTTTGAAGAAGTTCAAGAGCCATCTCCAAGTACAGGATTACAACGACTGATTGAACACAAGGATCATCCATTGGATCAAATCATGGGTGATATTGCATCAGGGGTACTTACAAGAAACAAGCTTTCCAACTTCTGCTTTTTCTCAGCATTCATTTCTCAGTTCGAACCAAAGAAATATCAAAAAGCCCTCAAAGATAATAATTGGGTTCAAGCTATGCAAGAAGAGTTGCTCCAATTCAAGAAGCAACAGGTCTGGGAAATATGTCCCCTACCTCCAAACAAGCTACCAATTGGCACAAGATGGGTTTTTAGAAACAAACAAGATGAAGCTGGTATGATTATCAAGAACAAGGCAAGACTGGTAGTAAAAGGTTATTCACAAGAAGAAGGAATTGATTATGATGAAACCTTTACTCCAGTTGCAAAGCTTGAAGCCATCAGGTTATTTTTGGCTTATGCAATTTCCAACAAAATTAAGGTTTTTCAAATGGATATCAAGAGTGCATTTTTATATGGAAAAATAAAAGAGGAAGTGTATGTTTGTCAGCCACCTGGGTTTGAGGATCCTACTCATCCTGATTGGGTGTACAAACTTGACAAAGCTCTTTATGGGCTAAAACAGGCTCCCAGAGCTTGGTATGAAACACTTTCTACCTCTTTACTTAAAAATCACTTCACAAGAGGCTCCATTGATAAAAACACTTTTTATAAAGCATGTTGGATATCATGTCTTACTTGTTCAAATTTATGTTGATGACATCATTTTTGGTTCAACAAACACAAAACTGTGTGATGAATTTAAGAAACTCATGCAATCAAAATTTGAGATGAGTATAATGGGAGAACTGCAGTACTTTTTAGGACTGCAGATCAAGCAACAAACAAATGAAACTTTTATACATCAATCAAAATCTGTTAAAGAATTGTTGAAGAAATTTTCTTTACAAGACAGTAAATCATGTTCCACTCCCATGACACCAACCACACAAGTTGAACCAGATGATCAAGGAAAACAGGTTGATCAAACCATGTATAGATGTATGATATGTTCCCTTTTGTATCTAACTGCTTCTAGACCAGATTTTATGTTTTCAACTTGTGTCTGTGCTAGATAACAATCTGCACCAAGGGAATCACACCAAACTGCTGTCAAAAGAATTTTCAGATATCTGAAAGGAACTCCTACATTAGGAATTTGGTATCCTGCTTCAAGCAATACCAAGTTAACAGCTTTTTCAGATAGTGACTATGCAGGGTGTAAAATGTCAAGAAAATCAACATCTGGTGGTTGTCAATTCTTAGGAAACTGTCTGGTGTCCTGGCAATCAAAGAAGCAAACATCTGTGGCAACTTCAATAGCTGAAGCTGAATACATTGATGCTGCAAGCTGTACATCACATATTCAATGGCTCCAATATCAACTTCTTGATTATGGAATCAAAGAGACCAAGACTCCACTCTTAGTAGACAGTAAATCTGCCATTAGCATCAACCAAAACCCTGTTCAATTTTCAAAGACAAAACACATAGAAATCAGGTATCATTTTATCAGGGATTGCTATGAAAAGGGCAAGATTGAGGTAAAACATGTGACAACAGCTAATCAAATTGCTGATGTTTTCACAAAGCCTCTTGACACCACAACATTTCAGAGGTTAGTTTCCATGCTTGGAATGCTAAATTTTGAGTAAACTTTGTATGTGTTTTCATTTTTCTGTACATATTTTACTTTCACTTACCTGTTTGCTAACTCTGTTCCAAATCTCTCTTGATCAACAAAAAGAGAGAAAAACTACTGATGTATAAAAACATCTGTAAGGGAGAATTTCTGAAAAGAAAAATCTGTTGATGATAATGAAATCATCAAATGTTGATTTTAGGGGTATTTTCATGAAAATCTTTTCAGTAGTTAAAACTACTGAAGAACAAAATAGGAAACTCCTGATGAACAAATATTCATCAGAGGTTTTAGACAAAAAGGGCAAATCAGTTTTTTCCTATTTTTCTCAGAAGTTTGACCTAAAATGACTATTAAACTTCTCAAACCCCTCTTTTCATTATTATTGTTTCAAAAACAAAAACTTCCCTCTCTTAAAACCCCCTCTGAATCTTTCAACTGTTCTATCAAAACACCATGGCTCTAGTTCTCAAACATGGACATAATCAAATAGGCTACTTCGAAAAAGATGAAGCCTGGTCCCAGTACGATGAAATCATTGATTTGATTGTAAAATCTCAATATTACACGACGTTCACCATTGACTCCCCAATCCATACTAACACTCTCAATGAGTTTTGGGCAAACGCTGAGACTGTTACCAAAGATGGTAAAGTCATTTCCTTGAAGACGAAGATCAAAGGGAAAGAAATGGCAATCACACCGGCAATCCTGGGAAACAGACTAGGTCTTGATGATGCTGAGGCACCTGATCAAATTCCCAGTGGAACAATCCAATCAACCATAATAGAGTGTGGTTACCAAGCTACATTATCACATGCTACCATTTATAAGAAATATTTGATGCAAAATATAAACCTTTGTTTCACTACATTATCATCTGTTTAAGTCCAAAGACTGGATCGTCTGATCAGATGTCCTCAACCTTGCAACCAATTTTTCATTCCATTATTAATGAAACTAAGTATAGGGCATCTTTATACTTTTTCAATGAGTTGGTGTTGCATCACCAAAATGATAAAAAGAAATTTTTGTTGTATCCAAGGTTCGTCATGCAATGTATTATAAAAGAACTTGGACAAGAGGTGCTTATGGGTAAAACAACAGTTTTAAACCCTTTATCCTCACAAGCATACTCTAGGCATAACAAACCGGCACTTTTGCCAGAGGATGACCAAGGGGAACATGTCACAGTCCCTAAGGAACCAACATCCTCAAAACCCATTCCCAAAAAGCCTAAACAAACCAAACAATAAAAATCCAAACCCACCAACCCAAAGAGAAAAGCAATTCAGGAAGTTGAGATGCCTGAAGCTGCTGATGTGCAATATGCACTTTTAAAAGATGTGACTGAAACTTCCTCTCAGTCTCATTCATCTCAAACAACCCCAAGAGCACCAATATCGATTTTGTTTTCAAGAAAGAAAATAAAAAAGACAAAAACTATTGACCCTTCTTTCAAAACAACTGAACCAATTGAACAAACCCCAATTGCTGAACCCATAACTACTGAACAAGAAACATCACCAGCAGTTGAGATACCTAATATTCTCTTTGAGCTGAAACAACACACTCCATCTGAAAATGTCAATCCCCAATCACCACATAATTTTGGGGATGAAAACACAGAAATGGACATTGATGTGAATGTGATCAGCTCTAACCAAAGATATGAGGAGGAACCAAGGAATCTAAGCCCAAACTTAGAATCCTTTGGTATATTTGAGGCTGCTACTACTCTTATATCATCCAGTGATGGATTGGAGGACAGTAGTACCATAGCTAAGACCTCAAATGTGGCAACTACTAATGAAGGCCCTGTGCCTGAAGTAGTAAAACCTCAGTACCAAGAACAAGAGGTTCATGAGACAACTAGGTTGGGCCTAGCTAATGAGACAAGTGATACTGTTCTCATTGAGGACTATGTCAGTGATTCAGATGATTCCATTAATTTGGATGATGGATCAAAATCTCCACAAAATGAATTGACGGCTGACTGTGAAGGTCTTGATTCTAATGTATCTGTACTCAAGGAGACAGTCACAAAAGAACAGGTTAAAGGCCACTTAAAACCCAATTCCACAAAAGTGGCATCCCCAGTTCACACTAAGGATCACCCCAAAACACACCCTCCACAATCACAATCACAAAAAGCCTACCCAATTATCTGGGTCCTCAAGCATAGAATTGAACCAACTATGCAGCCCAGATGGTCCCCTATACCAGATGGTACACCAGTTTATTTCTGGTCATCTTCAAACCTTTATGACTGTTATGGAGTTAAAGAACCAAAACTCAATTGGAGATGATTAACAATGCAATTGATCACAAGCTTGGTGAATTGTCAAGAAAGATGGAAGACAACATAAGACAATTAGCCCATCTATCTGGTGTAATACCTCCACCTCCTTGGTTTCCAGAAGTGGATGAAGCCAAAAAGGGGGAGATGTCAAAGGAACCTGAAACAGTGTCTTCTAAAGCTTCAAAAAGATCTAGAGAAGCAAAAAATCTCAAGGAATCTCAAAAGCTAACTGCCATGACAAGACAAGAAAAAGCACTGAAAGAAAGAGAAGAATGGTATGAGAAACAAGAGAGAATCCTTAGAGAAAAAGCTGAAAAGTCTACCCAAGACAATAGTGAAGAAGCTGCTGAAGACAAGACCAAAAGTACTGAAGATAATCCTTCAGTAGTTGATGCTACTCATATCAACACTTCAGTAGTTGACATTTCCTGCACAGAACCAGAAAAGTCTTCTGAAGCAACAGAAACAAATCCAGCTGAAAATATTCCAAAGCATATTCCCACTTCTTCTAAAGCAACAGAAACAAATCCAACTGATTTGAACTCTTCTTCTATACCAGTGACAGAACAACAAACAGAAGAAGAACAAAAAGAAAAGGAACAAATAGAAGAAGACAGAATAAAAGCAGAAAGAAAGGCAATGGAAGATGAGATATGGAACAACTTAGAAGCAAGGGATGACTTGAGCTATGTAGACAAGTTAAAAACCTATGAACAGAAGTTAAGTGAGTTAGAAGCACAAGAAAGACTTGCTGAGCAACAAGTCCTTGCTGCAGAAGAAGATAAAAGACAACAGCTGATGAAATATATCAGCAAACACACAAAGACAAGGAAGTACTCACTTAAGGGACTCTCAACTGAAGAACATGTAAATCAGGCACAACGTGTATCAGACAGGCTAGCCACAGAGAAAGACAGAATGTTGAAAAGAGCCCAAATCATTCAAGAATTGGTAGTGAACAATTATGGTTCAAAACAAAAAATATGTAAGTGGAAAGAAGATATTCTTTATGACACTTACAAAAAGTTCAAGGCTGACAGACTTGCAAATCCAGAGAAATTCAAACCAATACAGCCTGCTACCAATAAAAAGTCAGGGGAAAACACAAAAATAAACTTCAAGATGTTTTTGATTGAGAAAAAAACCATTGTTGAAGATGATTTCACTGTTGATGAAAAGCCTCTAATAACTCAAGATAGGGATCCTACAACATTTGCATATCAACTGAAACAGACCAAGGTAGTCACTGAACATCACATGCCTATTTCTAGTGGTGATACACCTGGTACTGTACTAGTTGAAAAAAGAAGGAGATCCAATCTGATAAATGCTGAAAAAGAAAAACCACCAACATCAGACCTATCTTCAAACCTACAGATTGTACCATACAAAGACAAATTATTTAATTCCAAATCTCCAATCATCAAATGGTACTTCACCTGTAAGTCCAGTTCCTTGGTTCTTGAAAGAAAAGACTGCTCAATGAAAGTCCTTCATAACATGACTGAATTGGAAAAACTATCTGATGAAGATCTTCTAACCATTCAAGATATGTTACCAGAAATCGGACTACTTTCAGAACAAGAGGTCAGAGAACTCAAACATCAAACGATCAAGGAAATCTAGAGAGTTCTTGACTCAAGGAAGAGAGGATCTTATAAATAAAGATAGACAAAGGTTTTGGCTTCATCAATCCAGGGGGAGATTGTAGGGTTAAAGAGGATTGACAAGACAAGTATAAACCTTAGTCTTATATCCTCTTCACTTTTGTGAAACTGCTGAAGTAAAAGATATCTAAAGTCTTGAAGAGTAAAAGGATCAGAAGTTCTGAGGATAAACCAGACAAATATCTGAAGAACAAACTGCTGAAGACAAACTCCTGAAGATCACTCATCAGAAGTTTGTCATTCATCAGCACTTTCATTAAAAGCTTCTAACTGTCCTTAATCTCAGCAGTTTAGTATTATATTAATTTGCTTAAAGTCTTTGTTCAAGTTTCAATACTACAGCCTGTTGTAGTATTATCTTACATTATTATAATCTTTTGGTAACTTAGTTTGTATGTAATCTTTCGTCTATAAATAGAGGGGTTAAACCCACTATTTTAGACATTCATCTTATACTTGAACATTTTCCTTCAAATTACTTAGGGGGAAGTATTATACCGGATGGCTTTTGGGAAGATATATTTGGCGATAATTCAAGCGGTTGGTTGAGCACCGAGTTGACAATTTAATAGTTTTATTAATTATTAATTAAAGTTTTTACTGAATTTAACTATAATATTGATATTGGTTATTAGCACATATATGGATGGACATTATACTTATACGAGTCTGTTAGACAGCCAACCGACCGTTGGAACGTCCTTCATCTATATTTTGACTTAGGTATACTTAACCGTGATCCAACTCAGAGATATCAAGAGTTGTTTGACGGCTCGTTCGACCCGTTTCTAAAGATCCCCGACGTTGATGAGGTTGTTTTACTAATTTAAATTATGAATTTGTTCATTGAACATAATTTAAATGATATGATTGGTATTTAACATCTTGTGTCGAACTATTCGTGATTTAGTAGGTATATGTGGTAATGAATATACGCCAACTACATTGGAACCTTGGAGTTTTTAACCTGTGCGAGAGAACGTTTACAATATATGAAAGGTATATGTTGAAGCTAATTATTTTTTATGGTTGTTATTCCTAAACGTACTAGTGTTAATTTGGATAATGTATTTCTATCATTTTTAGTTATCTGGCTATGGATAGCATACATGAGGCTAGAAGGGAGGTCATTTGCAATATGAATTACGCATTTGACCTTTGGCTATGAACGCATAATTATTACGATCACGGTCAGCAATTCTTCTATGCCCCTCCTTTCGAAGTTGTCGAGGCGCGAAATGTACCTCAACAGTCAGGATCTTTGGGTGATTGTGGAGTTTGGGTGTGCATATTTATTGAGAGGTTGATTAAGAAACAACCTATACATCAAGATGAAGACACCAAAGTAACAGCTCTACAAATGCGGCGTAGAATGACAATTGAATTTTATAAGAACATTTTACCGGAACCTTTTTCTGCAGGGACAGGAGAGACGGGCGATGAAGATGAAGTTAAAATGTATAATTAACATTATTAATAATAATTAAGTTAATATTACTAGTACTCCTCATGGTTACATTACTAGATATAAAAAATAAAGTTGATACAAACAAAATCCAACTAACTACTAAAAGTAACTTTAACCGTCTCGCCTCCAAACGGTTTTTCCGAGCCAAGGCTTGTTGCTCTTTTAACGATTGCATCAAACCAGGAACGCTTTTTTCTCACCTGAAACATTCTTGAGTTTCAACCCACCTGATAAATCTGCAAGCCACAGTCTGTGGTTTCAAAAAATAAAAAATAAACAGTTATTTGATGACCATTCAAACATTAGATAAACAATTTTTTAATACTTACACAACACAGGAAGTCTCTACCCGGGTTTGCATCAGTCCTGGAGGTACGTATACGAGTAGGAGAACCGCGTGAACATATTTCCCTTGACTTGGTAAAGCCTCTTGATGATGACCTTGAAGATGAAGATGATGATTGAGACATGGTGATGGTATAAAAATATAAAGAAAATCTGGGATGGTATATTTATACAAACGAAATTTACAAATTCGGCCCTTAAGGTTTTAGTACGAAACAAAATCCACTCGATGTTGTACAGCTATCAATCTAGATCCTTATATACCCCATGATTCGCATGTATTTGAATAGCCATAATGACAAACATTCCTGCTCCGGTAGAAAGCACAATTTGGGTAAATCCACATAACCAATCATGTTTTTGGGCTCCAAATGTTCTTGAGTTTTACTACGATGGTGATAGCCCATGTTGCTATTCAACCTATATGGGCAAACACCATTAAGCAACGAGTGGTGGGTGGTATTTTAGGGTACTGTGGAAACGGTTATATTCAAAAAACGGTAAATATGACTCTTACGTTACACGTTATATGAAATGGTAATTTTTTTGTGATCTTATTAAGATTTCTTTACAGCATGTTCATGCATGGTGCAACAAATTGATGTCGTTGATGGAAATTGAAAGACAAAGATGACCAACAACATGTAGTTATGGTCTTTGGAGTGTTTTTCCCCCTAATTTCTATAGCCTAATTATTGAACAAGATCACTATGCTTATGGCTATGCAAACGACTCGAGAAGAATATATCCACCTCTTTGGGAAGTTGATATTGTAAAATACTATCTATTTTTTATTTAAATATTTATATCTCTGTATCGTGCAGTATAAAATCTACATTTCTTTTTGGGACTTTATTTTTTCAAGTATATATACCATCCTCCATAGACAATGAAAACTAGTTTATTCTAAAGGTTGACATGCAATCACTACAAGTAACAGTATATTTTCCAATTAATTGTAGTGCCATAAACTGCGGTAATACTTTTTGCATTCCTAGAAAAATTCACCAAATTCTTATAGAATTTGAGTCTGCATTCCTATGGTTTCTGGGGGCTTTCTGGTTGAAACGAAGTTGAATCATTAGAATTTTCAGGGGATGTTGTCTGCCCTGTGACCAATAGTTGCATTGGTCGACATTCAGGGGTAATCGTTTGTATGTTGCTGAGAAATCTTGTTCAAAACGGGTCAATGACTTAGAGAGAAAGCGGCCTACATGATGCTTGCATGAGATTCAAACGTTTCATGGTAGATGAAATTTACGGTGGTCGTCTTACACCGTCAAATATTTAATTTTAGCTACCTATGTTATGTATGCATGTAATACTTGATACATCAATCAATGCGTGTCCTTATTTGCTTTATTATGTTACTAGACTTTTGCCCGCGCTGACACGCGGTTCCAAACATTATAATTATTTTGAGCGGTAAAACGTATAAAAAAATATAGTAGAAATATTTTAATAAAATTTAAAAGCAAGCAATACACATTTTATTCAAATATCACTAAATATTTCCTTATACACCACATTTTTTTGTTTTAGTCTTGACATTCCCATCACCATCAAGTATAAGTAATTTCACCTCTGCCCTGCTTTTAACTCTTGACAATGCGACATAAAGTTGGCCATGTGAGAATACATGGTCTCTTAAATACAATCCAACCTTCGATAGAGACTGTCCTTGGCTTTTAATAGAATTAACAAAGTCAATCATCTGTTGCAAGCAAAGTCTGTTTACTAAGATCTGTTTCAGAGCAGTGGGTCTGTTAAGTAAACAGACCTTAGTACACAGATCTTAGTAAAGTCTATTTATGTTCTCTATAATTGCGAACTAATTGTTTTAAAAATGATATAGACTTCCTGCGTTTTCACATGGGATTGCACCTAGTATATATTAAAAGAGAGCTCTCACGGTATGCTGGAATATACATGTTATTCAAAAAAGTTGAATATACATTTAAAACTACATGTTATTAAAATCTTGGCCATCATCTACAAAAATGTCATGTGCAATTCAACCAACATTATATGTATAAAGATGGATAAATTCATTAATGAAATAAAACGAATGATAGTATTTCAGGATCAATATATGTAAATATCATCCTATAACGCTATATACATAAAACTAACTATCTTATCAGTTATTGATATAATTAAAAATCTTTGCTTTCCAAACATATATTTGGACATTTGTTTTGAGAAGTGAAGATTTTTACATCAAACTAAGGCTCCATAACATTTAAAATAAGACAATGAAAATGAGCTCATATTTTGAGAAGTTCATAATGGCTGAACAAAAATCATTACATGTGCGACATTCAAATATGTCATCCTCAGTGTAGCAAAATCCTCCACGTGTTGTGTAGCAAAACCTAATTGCCATGGATATAAACCTGAAAAAGGAAGAGAACAAATAGAGGATCATTAACGTAACTCTTGATTATCTAAACAACTAAAAGTTAAAAAATTATGCACCTTAAGTCCAGCTACAGCGGCTGCGATCTAGTCTTTTTCTGCAGTTTTATGAAGTTTTTTAGGCCAGTTTTCTGCAGTTTTTAGGCCAATTTTCTGCAGTTTTTTAGAGGTCAATTTCTGCAGTTTTAGGCCAGTTTTCTGCAGTTTTTTAGTCCAATTTTCTGCAGTTTTTTAGAGGCAATTTCTACAGTTTTTAGGCCAATTTCTGCAGTTTTTTACGCCACTTCTCTGTAGTTTTTTTAGAGGCCAATTCTGTAGTTTTTTAGTAGCTCAATATTCGAGTGTTTGTATTTTGGGTCGATTGGATGGATGGGTTAACATATGGGTTGAAGATATCAACCTATATACTCAAGATTCAAAAAGTTCCATTATAAATAAATAAGTAATCAGAAGCACAACCAAAATCTAAGAACATGCTCTACAATCATGCTTGTTCTAAACCACAAGTAACCAAACTTCTATGACTTATCACTACCAAAAATCAACCTATATACTCAAGATTCATCACCTAGTTCTCTACCATCATATGCTTGTTCTAATACCCCCATTACTGACTACTGATTCTTACATGTTTTCTTAAAACCTCAGACGGTTTGACCACGATTGGTTTAGAGACCTTACTTGTCCCGTTTAACGGTTTATGTTGTTTCCACTTGGTACCGTTATGTTGTTCCAATGCAGTCGGCTTTCTGTTATTATGGTTTTTGTTTCTTCGAGGATCTAAACAGCAAAATCCAAAACAGGAATTCAATAAAACAGACTAATATACGTTAAACTTATAAGCTATATAAATGTATGAATTTAACTAATTTCCAAAATCATTGACATCATAAAAAAACTTCTGAATTCACAACATATTGTAGAAAATGGAAAAGTGATGCTACTAATTAGTTTTTTTAGCGATTAGCGCCTACACGCCTAGGCGAATCAAAAGCCTTAGTGCCTAACCGAATCAAACGCCTAAGCGCCTATTCGCCTTGGTAATGCATGTTATGGGTGTGTGTGCACAAATAGAGCAGTTCAAATTAATAATTACCATGTATTTCATTTATATAATTATGTATATTTTATAAAAAATGCATGATATCTATTATTGACTAAAAGTTTGTCACAAAATTTACATTTTTTTATCAGTTAACTCGATGGTTCTCAAATTATGACCAAATTGTAACATTAGCTCTTCAACCTGTAGATTTCTATGGTATTAGGCATAGATAATTATCATATCGAATGCAAAAAAAAAAAAACAAATACGCAGTCTTAGATTTCAGAAAAAAGTTTTACCTGAAAATTTTGGGCTGCAAGAGGATCATTTGGATTTTTATCTGGATGGACCTGTCGTGCCAGCAATCCGCAAAGCATACCGAGTTAAAAAAAACATGATCAGATTAAACTTGCATATGGTTACTCACAAAATCCATTAAATTCCAGATATTGTTTTATTACAGGTACAGTGGTATACCAGGCTATGCATGACTACATACAATCAAGGTTGATCACATGAACCGTTTCATCAAACAAATATAAAACATGGACCTTATATTACATTGAGGTTAAATCATTAAGAACATGTTTATAAGTGTCTTCGTTGAAAGGCAACTGAAGTGGTCTTTTGTACTATAAAACTTAAGGATTCAAAGTAATGACTGTTAAACTTATGTGCTACCTATTAATTATTAACACAACTCTTGGAATTGGACATTTATGTTTCAGTGCTCCTTGATCTATTTAAAAATAATAATACGAAGACTATAAACTCGTATGTTTTACACATAACAGGGTCAATACTATTTAGCTACAACATACTAAGCACTTGGTGGTGAAAATTTAGTTTGGGTTCATTTAGTAACCGGAGGAAGATTGTGAAATTATTGAAACTTGGCTGGTATTGAGGTGTTAAATTATGAAATGGGTTGTTGAGACTTGACAACCGATTTACACATGGGAGAGTTCAGCACATATTCGGTAAGAGCAAATTGCAAGAAGATGGCCACGCCTAAATGTTAAGCCCCACTTAATAACAATAACAATAACAATAACAATAACAATAACAATAACAATAATAATAGTCTGATGACCCTTTTCATGCGTAAGCTATATAATTCCTTTCGGATAAGGTGATATGTTTTCTACTTACCCGAAACATTAGTTTTAATGTACATATCAATTACATCCTTTCCATTCAATAATTAAATAATCAAATTAATCATAAGATCTATACCTATGAATTCATGTGCAGGATGTATGCAAGTTAAAACATAGTAAATCAAATAACATAACTAAAAGTTTTGATACCTTAAAAGACCAGGATGTGCAAGCAATCCAAGGCTCATTCACAGAAGAACCAAAACCATCAACAAATGCAATAGATACTTATTCTCCGGTGTAGGCCAGTCGTAAAATTGTAGGAGAGGACGCTACATTTAGGTTCTTTATACATTCTTTTCTGTTTATGTTACTACACTTTTTGTTGAGTCTTCCAAGTATATTTTTACCATAAAGATTGGTTTGCATAGACAGTTATGTGCCAGACCCTGCTCAACAACAACAAATTGAAACAAAAACTTACAAACAATATATAAAACCTGTTACTTATGGTATTAATTTGGATAATAAACAAATCGTAAACAATGTTAGATTGCTTACCAAACAAACTCGACTGTTACTATTCTGACTTTACCCAAAAACCATAAACCATTGTCACACGACAGAAATGCACATGTATTAGAAAAACAAAGAAAACCATGATCGTTAAATCAGAAAATACATAAAATTCATATTTAAACCTAATCAATGAATCCACAAATCAGCAAAAATGAAAACTAAAGAATTAAAATCAGCAAAATTCTAAACAATGATTTCAAACAGTACTGATTAAAATTAGTTTAAAACAAAGAAAGTCATTCATTCATCGCTTAATCAATGAATCAACTTTAGGTGAAGATTGAAACATGAATCAACGATATACAATACATCAACATTGAAACCTAAACTATTAAACTCAGTTTGAAAAACTAAGAAAAGCATGAACCATAAACCAGAAAAATTATTATTAGTAAATAATTATAAACCCTAAATCATGCATTAAAAACAGTTAAAAACAAATAAAGAAAAACAAGTATCTTCCTAATTGAGAAACTTTTGATCAAAATCACTGAACCCTAAATCTAAAGACTTACTAAACATAAACAACAACACACATCGATCATCAACATTGAAACCTTATGTAATAAAATCAGTATGAAAAAGCATGAAAACCATGAACCCTAATCGCTGAAAACTGAAAAATTATTAGACGTAAACAATAAATCAAGATTTGAAACAAAAATGATTAAAATCAGAAGAAAAAAAAACTAACACAAAAATAGAGATGCTTGATCGACTTCTGTGTTAAAGAAGAATGTAAGAGAGATACCTTGAAGGAGAGGATAAGAAGGAGATGGATTGATCGATGTTGGAGTCTTCTGAAAGGTGTTGATGATCGATTATGGAGGAGAGTTTTGATTTAGGGTTAAGAATATGATTAATGATTGAATTTGGTTTAGGAGTTTAGGAAACTTATTAATTGACAATTGACAGATTTTGACCAAATTAAAACCATTTAATTCAATTTTTGATTTAAAAAAACGAAAATTTAAAAAAAAAACTCACATATTGCCATGTGGCACAACGTGGGAGGAGAGATAATTGATGGTGGAGTGAGGGATTGCCATGTGTCCAAAATTGTTTTAGATTATTATATGTATAGATAACTATTTTTAACTAAAATTTTTTTGCAAATCATAGTAAAAACTAAATAATTCAAAGTTAAAAGCACCACTATAAATCAGAAAGGTTAAAAGTTGAGCACGTATTCTGAATTACATAATCTTTAAAGTCATCTGGTTCAACGAAAGTAGGCGACGGTGTTTGATGATCATTTTTTTTCTTTGAACCACGCTAGCCAGATTTTGATTGTGAGGCAACAGGGGCTGAACATCGGTCACGATGATGACCATAACTTTTACAACGACTACAATATAAAAGCATAGGTTCCTTACCTCGCGATAAAATCTACTATTTTCACGAGGACGTCCCGACTGTCGTTTAGTGATATGTGGTGGATGTAGAGGAATCATTTCCCCCGGCATCTCCCATTCAGACCTGTGGGTTAAAGGATATATCACCTCTTCATATATTGTTTTATATAACTCGTTGCTATACCAAGGTACTGTATAATGACTGCAGTCATTTTCATTCAATAATCTTATACTACAATCATGTGGCCACATGGGAAACCAGATATCCGGGGGACAGAACAACTGCATGTTTGATAAGACAAATCAACAAAACCATTTTTGTTACCGTATTCAACATGAAAAGTGATAGTCCCAACGCCATAAGCCTTCCATGTTCTAGACCCTTCAATCTTTTTATTAATTTTTTTTAAGGCAAAAGGAGTTAGTACATGGTTGTTTAGAATACTCTCAATTTGACGTTCATAATACCATTCATGTATTTTTTGTCTAAAAAATTTAACCAAATGGGTGATTGGAACTTTTCATGGATGCTTAGATAAGGCGTTCATTGACTCTGCACTGTTAGATATCATATAATGATATTGTTTTCCCGAACAGTGTGCTCTTGACCATTTATCAAAACCGATACTCAAGAGAGTATTCCTAATCTGTGGAATGGCAGCACAAAGTGCGTTAAAATTTTCTTCAAAATCAGATACCCGGTAAGCTTTACAAGTCTTCCACCACAGCTTCTATAAATCATTCTTTTTGCTTGATGGTAAGTTTAAGTTTAATATCAAATGGCGACAACACAACCCGTGAAAGGCATTAGGAAAAACCGTCCTAACTGCCAAATCTATTGAATTGGCTCTATCAGATATGATCGCCAACTCCGGATGCTCATCGATACACTCTTTAAGTTTCGATAGGAACCACATCCAACTATCAATGTCCTCGGATTTGCCGATACCAAATCCAACAGGTAAAATTTGGTTGCTACCATCCATGCTAAGAGCAAGGAACAACGTTCCTTTAAACTCAACTTTTAAGTATGTCGCGTTTATAATAATGACCGGTCTTAAAGACAGAAGAAAACTCTTAATCTATATAATAAAATGACACAAAAGGTTATTTTTTGAAAACCTAAAACAAAAACAATAATAAAAATAGGGTATAAAAATATTTTACTGATCGTTGCACCAATGGCAATAAAAAGTATTTAAAACCGATTGTCTTCATCAGTCCTGATCTCAGTAACAGTCCCCGGATTTGCCTTTCTCAAATTATAGCAGTAGAATGGAAGCTTAGAAAAAGATTGTTTGCTATTTCGTTGCAAAACTTCAAGTGCATGACACTTCCCACGCCATGCTTGAGAATATGTTATGTCCACCTTAAATCTTTGTAGAAAATCTTGTACTATTTCGTTTCCACAATATACGCGTCTGGTATCTCGCAATTGGTGCTTTAGTATGCTACCAATTACTTGTGGGTTAGCCTGACGAAGATGCGGATGTGTTTGTGTTTTAGAACATGTGTGATTATTGTTAAAAAATGTAACATAAAACGTGCTTGAAGTTGGGAGAGAACGTGCCCAAAATTGCCACGCACAATCGTCAACTACACATGAAATTTCGTACCGGGTTTTAGATGATCTATCAACTTTATAAGAATAACGTTCTGACAAACACAAATTTCCTAACTGCAGTTTCATTTCACTAGTTACGAAATATATAACCTTCAGAAAAAACTGTCGATGGAGTGGTTTTTGTTATCTTTGGAAACCTTTCAGGACTGTATTTCCATAAAATTCCTCATTATGTGTTTTGTTATCATCAAAATTTTCAAAAGACTCATGTGGTTTATAATGATCAAAATTTTCTAAATGATCAAAATTTTCTAAAGACACATTTAAATCAGGGAGTTTATAATCATTTAAATGAGCATGACTAGACGAACCGACACCAGGGTCATCAATAACATATAACTTCAATACTTCCTCGGGACTTTGCTGCGCAACTTTAAAGAGATAAGATACATCACGATCATTGAAAATGTTGATTGCATCATCGAAATCTGACATTTTATAAGATAAGCGTGTAATGTGTGGAATGTCACACACATCCGAAACTACATTTAAGAAACTAAAATATGAGATATTTGCTTCAATTTCTAAACCTCGTCTTTTACAGCTAGGATCAACAACGTATTCCATTTGCCCGTTGACAACTTCCCACTTTCCACCACTATAGATTATAAATCTAACCATTTTTTAAAACACAAATGTAAACACTTTAGAAAATTTACAAAATTTATAACACCACGGTGCTACAAGGTGTTACATCACCGGAGACGTCTCCGGCAGTGTACGACGTCTGTCACCGTAGACGGTGCAAAACCTGCAAAAGACGCCACCAGGGACGTCTTTTTGCAGGTCGGAGACGTCACTGGAGACGTTTTATAGCCTGCAAAAGACGCCACCGGAGACGTCTCTTGCAGGTTTGACACGTAACAGGAGACGTTTCAAAAGCTGGAAAAGACGCTACCGGAGACATCTCTTGCAGGTCCAAGACGTCATCGGAGACGTCTCCGGTGGGTCGGCTGTAAATCCTCCGTATACAGACAATCATATTTAGGCAAAACAATGACATAATTAAGTAACAATGTCATATTTGTTTGAACTGAGGTTGTAGTGGTCAAAAAGCTTGAAAGTAAAAATAGCTACAAGTCTTGCAACTATAAAGAAAGTAATACAAAAGAGGGAAAGATGGCAAACCTAGGAGAAAGGAATAAAAGGAACTGAGAAAAGATGGAGAGGTTAAAAAAATTGATGTGTAAGAAAGGGGTCTAGAGTGAAAATGGTAAAGGAGAGGCCACGTAAGAAGAAAGAAGTGTTTGAGGGGTACACGTGGAGGAGACACGTGGGTAGGGAGATGGGTAAAAAAGGGTGAAAAAAACGGTGTAAAGGAGGGTCGAACCTTGACCTATGTGGTTAAGGCAAACAAAATCAACCATTAGACCAAGTAGAGGAATGATAATAAAAATGGGACAAATAATACATAAACAAAATATGTGGATCAGGGGAGAAGGTTGAATACTGTTGAAATGAGCTCTCCATTAAATATATAAATAATATATAGAATGTCTCTATTTGCTAATTAATATGTTTATGTTCAGAGGAAGATGGTTAAAACTCATGGAACAAAATCAATTTAACTCTAAATGTTTATTACACATATTTTGCACTTGAAAGTGTAAAGAGATTGTTTGGAACATATAAACTGGGTCTGACAAAAGTGTGTGAAGACTTGTGAGTCTTTGACTAAGCCAACTTCTAATGATTGTTCACTAGATACAAACCGTCAAAGACTTGGAGTCTTTGACGTACTATTTGGGACAAAAATATTACTTACTAGGTTAGAGTCCCATGTGTACACACGGTGCATTCACAAGTAAAAAAAAATCTATAAGGATTGTAGTATAAAAGTCGTGAAGCAGGAGGTGGACTAATAAAAATCTATATGGATTGTTATATATCGAAAGTTATATAATACAAAAGAACAAAATCAAATAAACTATTACATGGCTAATTTGGCTGTTGAGCACGACAGATTGATAAATGGTTTTAAGCATAGGTTAACAAAGAATCAATTTAGAGTCGGATTCATGAATCTGAAAGCGTGAAGCAGGAGGTGGTGTATGTAGAAGGTGCCATGGATGGACATGGAATAATTTGATTGCTTGGCTTATATATGTGACCATAGATAAAATCTTTATTTTAGAGACCATACCACACAAATCAACAAATAAACAGATAACTGTGAATTCAATAATTGGTTCCTTTAGTGTCGCTCAATGCGATAATTATGACATCAAGAAAAAGCTAGATTTTAAATTTAGTATATACTTAACAGGCTTCAAAATAGTTAGTCTATGATCATAAACCTTCAATTTCTTTAATCACCACCACAAATAGATGGATTGTAGCTCAATTTCACTTCCTTTCTCCTCGTCAGCCCCATTGCACACACATATGGAAAAACATTAGGAACAACTAAATATGTTGCTACAACAAGGAAAATGACCGGTATTAGGTTAGGAGATGTTTAGGATTATAGGTTAATGGTATGTTATGTTTGGACTTAGGTTTTAAGTTTAGTTTAAGCTTTAGGTATAGATTTAGTTGAAGGATTGGGGGGTCTTCAAGCTCCTGGAAGGACCTGCACAAGGGTAGCAGACACCGTTAGCCTTAACGCAGGAGGGGGCCTCCTGCGTTTGGACTCCGGCGTGAGAATAAGTGTCTATTCTTTTGGAGTTGGGAATAATGAAATAGAGAGTAATAGAGTAGAGAGAATGAGTGAGAGTGTGTGTGGAATGTTACCCAAGAGTCTCCTTATATAGGCAATGAAATTCTGCCCAAGAGCTCCCTCAGGGTAGCCTCCTTTCTATACCTGGGGGTGTTTGACCCTCTATCGGCTCCCTGCAGTGAGACTTTGCCCTTTTTGGGTGTTTTCAGCTTTTATCATTTCCTAGGCAAGTTATGGAGCTGTGTGTTGTTTTTGTTTCTTGCATGATAATAAGCCAAAACCCACTTTTGTCATTTCCAAGACTTTTACTGTTTGCTTTTGCCCAGAGGCTTCCGCATGGCAGGTATGCTGCCCTGTATCAGCTCCAATAAGTCAGGCTACCTCCTAATCAACTCGGTTTTGCTTATCTTTTTTGACGAGGGGTTTAAACGTCGTCGTTTTAGGACCCACGTCATCAGCCCCCCAGTCATAAGCATTTGTAAAGAAGTTAGAAGTGCTTGTGACTTGTTTATTGTCTTTCTTCCCCGGTTGCAAACTCGTGTTTGTATCGTGTAGCTTTTTAGACCCCAAGCTCCCTCATGGGAGCGTTGGTATCATGTCTTGTCCTTCCTTGAGTCTCGTGTAAGTTCCTGGCCATGCAATTGCCATGATGGTCATATTTTTTTAAATAATATAGCTTATCCATCATTGCTTCCTTGGGAGTAGGCATGTGTCCCATCAGCTGCCCTTAATGACTGCTGATTTGACAAGGAGCAGGCTGACATCATCCTAGTGGCTAGCTGAGGGACGGTTTGCCTTGGTAACCGCCCTATATTAATTATTTTGAATTTGAAACTGTTTATAAAGGGGTAACTCCCTCTTTTATCCTTTAATCACTTCCCAATTTAGAAAACCGCCTTCTCTCTCCCACGATCCTCTCCAACCGGCGATCCTTTCTTCTTCCTATAAAACTTGGTAAGCATACTCTCCCTTCTTCACACTTTGCTTTTGTTTTCATTATGTCAAAAACCGATCTTGCCTCTCAGTTTACACGGTTATCCAAGTCGGATGCCGAGAAATTTTGTACTGAATTTGGTATTCCTTTGTCTTTCGATCCTTCCGTTCCGAAGGGGAAAACCCCTGTTTCCTCTGTTCACAACGGTAAAGTGGCTGTGTATACTCGTCAGTTTGATCAGGGGAACCTAAGGTACCCTTTTTCCAAGTTTTTTCTAAACGTGTTAGAGTATCATCAGCTTTCACTCGATCAGTTATGTCCTTCTGGGGTCGCTAGGGTTTTACACTTTGAGATTGTGTGTCGTTGTCTTGGTTATGAGCCGTCTGTGGCCATGTGCCGGAGGTTTTCTAGATTGGCTAAAAACGGTAACTGGTTCACCATCGAGAAGACCCAATGTGAACCGGCTCTGATCTCTAGTGTCATTGGTCTTGTCTCTCCGTGGAAGGACAAGTTCTTCTTTTTGAATGCTGATTTCCTTCCCTTCAAGGCCCCTAGAAGGGCTTCGGATGCTCCTTTAAACGAGAAAGAGCCTGATCCTGACACCCTTGATCAGGAACTCTTGGAGAAGCTTCGTAGCTTTCCTACTCGTCTTCGAACTTTTCCTGAAGACTTCTTGGTGATGATGGGATTGAGTGAGAACTGGGATGACCCTGAGACAGACCCGGTGATTTATCATGGTGGGGAGGGTATGTGTCTCCCTGGCTCCTCCTTGGTATATTGTTTTTTAACTGTTTATCTGACCACTTGTTTCTTTTGTGCAGAGATGAGTACCTTGGATTTTCTGGCCCTGGACAATATCACAGATGTGAAATTCAAGGTGAAAAGTGTTGCTGAGGGTCAGAATGTGGTTGTGAGGACTGAACACATCCGTTTTCAAGGTGAATACACAAGTGTGGTTACTTCCTCGGTGGCTGCTGACGCTCCTTCTGGGAAGAAGTCTGTTACTGTTCGTCGCTCCAGTAAGCGACTGCAGACTGCTTCCTCAGGTCAGGGGAGCTCTTCTGCAATCCCCTTGGTCCTGGAAGACGAAGACCAGGATTCTAGTCTGATAGCTTCAGCTCTGGGGTATTCTCCTGCCCCAGGGAAGGGGAAGCTTACTTTGTCTTCTCCCAAGAAGGATGATGCTGTGTTCAAGAAGCCGAAGGATGTGGTGGTTAAGGGTGCTGGTTCGAAGCTGCTGTTGTCTGAAGGAGGTGAGAGCTCAAAGGCTGTTGCTAAGGAGGTTTCTGAGGCTCCTTCCCAAAAGGAGCCTGGTGAAGGAGTGTTTGTGCCAGATTGGGACATCAAGGCTTCTGATGTGCTGAAGAAAGCCTCTGTCTGCCGTGATCTTATCGATCATTGTGTCCCTGATGCTGAGAGGGAACTGCACAAAGAGTGGATGGACAAGGATGTGATGAAAAAGATGTACTATCACATCAGTCAGTTTTTATCTTTGTTTCCTGACGGTATGGCGAGATGGGGAGAGTTGATGTTGAGGAGAGAGCAGGTTGAGAAGGTTTATGATGAGCACGAAGTGGAGTTGGTGAAGGCCAAAGAGGATTTGGCTAAGTATGTTGCACGAGAGAAGGACTTGGTGCATGAGTTGGCTGTGTCCAGGACCCAGCTTAGTTTGGAGAAAGAAAAGTTTGACAAAATGTTCAAAGGTTTGAATGATGAGAAGGCGAAGGTGGCAGAGGAGAGGGCAGGTCTGGCCCGGGCAAGGGAGGCGGTCAAGCAAGAGCAGATGGCTGTGGAAAGGGTTGGGATGGAGCTCCGGGTCCAGGTGGACCGCTTGACTGAGGAGAAAGAATGGCTGATCTCCAAGGGTGTTGCCCGTTTTGTTACCAACCTCCTGCACTCCCAAGAGTTTAATGCCCCTCTGGCAGACATTTATGCTAAAGCGATATCTTTTGGTCGCCATGGAGGGATTCAAGCTGGGTTCAAAGCAGCTCAAGAGGGTCAGGTGCTAGAGGAGCTGCCGTCCTTCAAGCCTTCATCAGGGGAAGAGTTTGTGAACACCGTTAAGGCCATGGAGTTGGCCACTTATCCTTATATCTCAGCCATTGCTAAATCTGCTGAGCAGCCCCTCTCCTTTCTGCAAAACTTGGAGCCAGAGGGTCTGAAGAAGGATGTGGCTGACGAGGTGTTCAACTCTTATGTGTCTAAGAGGCCTTTGAAGATCATGCTGGATGGTGCTGACGGCGGGGAGGGTAGTTCGAAAAGTTCAAAGCCTGTTGAACCTTCAAAGACTCCTAACTTGGAGCAGGTATTTGAGAATCCCTCCCCCCTTCAAGCCTTGGAGGTCGAGTCACTCCCTCCCTCCAGCGAGGATGATCTATTCGAAGGTCTTGACACTGATTCTCTCTATGATGACGTTGGTAACAAAACCCTGGCTTCCACCGGTGAGGATGATTCCACCCCTGAAGCCCCAGATTTAGCTACTCCTTGATCCGTCTTTGTTTAGTCTTTGTTTAGTTGTTCATGGATGTTATCTTGTTCCTTTTGATGTACTCAGCCCTTGGGGCTTTTTAATGTTTTTAATGGAATGCTCCCCCTGTTAGGGGTGATGCCTTTATTATGCTTAATGTTTGGTTGTGTTTGCTCCGTTGCTTGTCGTTTATAGTGTTTGCAATGTCTTTAACTTTTTTCCTAAAGGGGGATGCTGCAGTCACCCAACTTAGGATACTTAGCTAAGGAACCGATGCAATGCTTACCCTATCAGCTTTTGAAACCTTTTCTTTAAATGGTTTCTAATTGTTATGTTCGTTCTTTGTGTTTTATGAACATGTGGGAGCTGTCTTGGTGTGAGGAGCTCACCCTCTTTCATGGGTCTAGGTTTTCCTTCTAAGGACTTGTCCCATGGAGTCGTGGATTGTATTAGGGACTCACCCTGTATACAGGAAGGTTGCTTAGCCTTGTTACCTGTTGAGCAGTTGTGGCCTAGGAGCTCATCCCCGTTTCATGGGTAGGTATAGCGCCGGATCCCATGGAGCCTGGTTAGGAGGGGCTCACCCTTTGATAAGATATGCGACAAGTTTAATAAAAAGAAACATAGTTCATCCATTCATTGATCATAATTTTTTGGATACAAAGAGACGTTTACAACCATCAAACATAAAAACGTTTTAGGTGCTTGTCACTCCAATGTCTTGGAATCATCTTGCCGTTTGGGTCAGCTAGCTTATAGGATCCTCCCTTGTGGGCTTCCTTGATGACATAAGGACCTTCCCATCTGGGACCTAGCTTCCCTACATCCTGCTGCCTGCTGGCTTCGTTGCATCTTAACACGAGATCCCCTGGCTTGAAGGACTCCTTCTTTACTCTTGTGTTATAGTAAGCCTCGAGCTTCTTTTTGTATCTTGCCTCCCTGATTGAGGCTTGATCTCTTGACTCTTCAAGGAGGTCCAAGTTGAGCAGGATCTCGTTTTGGTTGCGTTGAGCGTCTTGGCGAGCACTTCTCCCTGAGCTTACCCCTATTTCGGCAGGTATTACAGCTTCGCTTCCGAAGACCAGGCTATAGGGTGTCTTTTGGTGACTCGTTTTCTCCATGGTTCTAATAGCCCATAGAACGCTTGGGAGCTCATCAACCCATTTCTTGCCATATCTTCCCAGCCTTGCTTTGATGCCTTCGACAATGCTCCTATTCATGCGTTCCACTTGTCCATTGGACTGGGGGTAAGCTACGGAGCTGAATACTTGTTTAATGCCCAGCTCGGAGCACCAGCTGCTGAAGGGCTTGTTGGCGAATTGCTTCCCATTGTCGGTTACCATCTCCCCCGGCAGCCCATATCTGCAAACTATTTGTTCCCATACGAAACTTATCACATGCCTCCCAGATATGGTTGCCAATGGCCTCACTTCCGGCCACTTGGTGAAATAGTCGACAGCTACGAGGAGAAATTTTAACTTCCCAGGAGCTTGTGGAAAGGGACCCACGATGTCCATTCCCCACTTGTGAAAGGGCCATGCTGAGATGATGGGAACAAGATCATGCTTGGGGTTAGTCTTCACCGGTGTTTGTAGCTGACAAGCCTCACATCTTCTGATTGTTTCGAAGGCATCTTTGTGCATGGTGGGCCAATAGTAGCCCAAATTCATGAGCTTGGATACCACCGAGCGAGGCCCGGCGTGCATGCCACATATGCCCTCATGTACCTCCCTGATGAGGTAGTTGCTTTGATTAGGACCAACACACCTTAGTAAGGGTGCCAAGTACCCCTTCTTGTAAAGCTTGTCATCTTCGATCACATACTGCTTTGCCTTGATGGTTAACCGCTTAGCTTCTTGTTCGTTTTCAGGGAGCTTCCCTTCTTTTAGGTAGGACATAATGGGTGTCATCCATGTGGATTCGGTTTCTGTGACAACATCTTGTACCTCTTTGTCGTCAATGGAGGGTTCTTTCAGCACCTCAACGAGAACCTTCTTGGTTAGGTGAGCAAATGTCAGGGAGGCCAGCTTGCTGAGAGCATCTGCCTGCTTGTTCTTGGTTCTTGACACTTGTTCCAGGGTGAAGACTTTGAACTCTTTGATGAGTTCCTTGACTTTGTCTTTGTACCTAATCATGGAGGGTTCCTTGGCTGTGTATCCCCCATTCACTTGCTTGACCACTAGATTCGAATCAACAAAGACCTTTAGCTCCTGGATCTTCATTCCTTTTGCCAATCTCAACCCGGCCAGGAGGGCCTCATATTCAGCAACATTGTTGGTGCAGGGGAAGTCCAAACGGAGGGCATAAGTGTATTCGATTCCGTGGGGGTCCTTGATGACGAGACCAGCCCCGGAACCTTCTACACTTGAGGCTCCATCGGTGAAAAGACACCATTTCCCCTTGAGGTCAGGTTGTTCTTCGACCTCATTCATTTCTTCTTCGTTCTGCAGGATGGGTAGCTCAGTAAGAAAATCAGCAAACACTTGCCCTTTGTAAGCTCTCCTTGGAAGGTATTCTATCTTGTGCTCCCCTAGGCCAATGGCCCATTTTTCCAATCTTCCTGAGTCCTCTGGTCTTTCCAAGACGGACCGTATGGGTTGCTCTGTGATGACCTTCACCGGGTGAGCTTGAAAATACCTCCTTAGCCTCTTGGCAGTGTGCACAAGGGCTAGCACTAGCTTTTCTATGGGAGTGTAGTTAACTTCAGCGTCTTTGAGAGCTCTGCTAACGAAGTAGACAGGGATTTGCTCCTTGCCTCGATCAACCAGGAGGACTGAGCTCACTGCCTCCATCCCTGCAGACAGATAAACTGTTATTACTTCCCCTTCCTCAGGGGCTGCCATTTCGGGCAGGGAAGCTATGTGTTTCTTGAGTTCCAGGAAGGCAGCCTCTGCCTCAGCTGTCCAACGGAAGTCCTTCTTGTCAACACAATTTTTAAGTGTTTTAAAGAAAGGTAAGGACTTTTCCGCGGACTTGGGCAAGAAACGTTTTAGGGCAGCAATTTTACCGTTTAGGCTTTGCGCTTCCTTCTTGGTAGCAGGTGACTTCATTTCAAGGACAGCTTGGACCTTGCTTGGGTTTGCCTTGATGCTTTGTTTTCCAACTATATGGCCGAGAAACTTCCCCTCCTCGAACCCAAAAGAACATTTAACAGGATTGAGCTTCATGTTTATCTTTCGAAGATTTTTGAATGTTTCTTGGATGTCTTTGATCATGGCCTCCCCAGATTTGCTTTTGATGACAAGGTCGTCAACATAGGCTTCCATATTTTTCCCAATTTGTTCCGAGAAAGCTTGGTCCACCAACCGTTGGTAGGTGGCTCCGGCATTCTTCAACCCAAAGGGCATCTTCTTGTAACAAAAGATTCCCTTGTCAGTGTGGAAGGCCGTTTTCTCTTCATCTTCCTGCTTCATTTGAATTTGATGATACCCCTTGTAGGCATCTAAGAAGCACTTGTATTGGAAACCAGTGAGAGAGTCTACCTTCCAATCGATCTCGGGCAAGGGATAATAATCCTTGGGGCAGGCTTTGTTGAGATCTTTGAAGTCGACACACATTCTCCACGATCCGTCTTGTTTGGCAACCATGACCGGATTGGCCACCCATGTGTGATACTGGACCTCCCTAAGGATACCTACTTCAACGAGCTTCTCTACCTCTTGGCAAGCAGCCTGGCTCCTGGCTGGGGCCAGGCTCCTTTTCTTTTGAACCACGGGCTTGTATGAGGGAGCTATGTTAAGGGAGTGTTCAGCCAAATCTCTAGGGACGCCGGTCATGTCCCCAGGGCACCAAGCAAATATGTCCCTATTTTCCTGCAAAAGGTTAATTAGTTCGGACATAATCTTATCAGGGAGCAGATTGTTTACTTTGATGGTCTGCTCCTGATAGGCAGGGTTTATGCTGATCTCCCGGATGGGACCAGTGCTTGACGTCTCAGGTGCTCTGGGATCACTTGCCTCCTCTACAGAGGCTATCAGAAGAGCCTCGGCTGTTGGCTTTAGGGTTGCAATTCCATTGGGGGTGGGGAGCTTCATCAAACCATGTGTTGTTGAGACTACAGCGCCGAAAGTAGCAATCCCCATCCTTCCAATGAGGACATTATAACTTGAAGGGTACCGGATGACTGAGAAAGTTAACTCTTCTGTTCTTGACAGATCTCCATCCCTGAAACAGACGTTAAGTGTGAGCTTCCCCAGGGGATGTACTCGTTCCCCAGAGAAGCCTACTAGAGAGGCGTCTGTGTGCTTGAGCTTAGACTTGATTTCTGGGCTTAGGGATTCGAAGCATCGTTCATACATCACCTCTGTGGAGGCTCCACAGTCCATGTACACCCTGTCTATAGGGAAGCCATCTAGTTCAGCTTCCACTATCACAGGAGTGACGATCAGCTCATCGGGAGCAGGGGGAAGACAAATGTACTGCTTGTTCCAGGGCTCTGTGCGAGCCTTTTTGGCCTGCTGGGACCCTTCGAGACTAACCATGTTGACCTCCTCATCTTTCCGTCCTTCATCTTTTCTCCCCTTAATGTCTTTGATCAGGTGAGCTAGCTCCCCTGACTTGACAGCTTCCTCAATTCTTTTCTTCAGCTGGTAGCAATCGTTAGTGTGATGCCCTGTGTCGTTGTGAAAGGCACAATATTTGCTGGCATCCCTCTTGTTAGCTGGTTTGGATAAAGGTCGGGGAGGTCAGAATGAGTACTTGACTTCCTCTGTGGAGAGTATCTCCTGAGGGGTCTTGGTGAGAACAGTGAAGACTTGTCTTTCTTTCTCCTGGTACCTCCCTGATCTTGGGGATCGTCTCCTTTCTTCGCTTCTTTGATTGTCATAGGGCCTCCCTGACCGTTTCTCGTGGTAGGGTTGAAAGTGAGGTCTTCGGGAGACGGTTGAACTGTCTCTCCAGCTCCCTCGATCCCTCTTCCTGGTGTCTTGCCGAGTTAATGCTTCCTCTCCCCGGAGGAAAGCTTCGGCCCTTTCGAACGCTTCCTCCATGGTTTGGGGAACATCTTCATGGAACCTTCTTAACAACTTTTTGGGACGGATGGCCCCCATAAAACTTGACACTCGAATCTTCTCGGTAGCACCACTGTATTGCATACCTTCTCTTTTGTACCTTTCAATGAAGCTACGAAGGTTTTCATGCTCACCCTGTTGGATTTGGTGCAGTATGGCAGCATCCTTGGTGCATTTCCTCAAGGGGTTAAAGTTTGAGACAAAACTCCTCCTTAAATCGTCAAAGGAGGAAATGCTTCGAGCTGGTAGCCCACAGAACCACAGACGAGCTGGTCCCACCAGGGTTTGCATGAACATGTGGCAACACTCAGCGTTGTTCCATTTTTCTACAGTTGCTGCCCCAGAGAAGACATTCAAATGGTCATCAGGGTCTTCCGTACCGTTATACGTCTTCACATTGGCTGGCATTTTGATCTTATTGGGGAAATCAAAATGAGCGATGTGTTCGGCAAAACATTCTAACGACTTGGGTCGTTAAGGTTCCGAAAGTACAGCTTCCCCCCTTGTTTCAGTCGTAGAGGTCTGAACCATGGGTTGAGAGGTCTCCAGACCCTGCCCTCCTGCAAGGGAGGTCATAGGCATTTGGTTCAGAGGTGGGGGGTACTGCCAAGGATACCCTCCCGGCCACGAGGGGAAGTAAGGGGGTACATAGGGCGAGTATTGAGGCTGTGAGTAGCTGGGATACACTTTTTCTGGAGGGATAACAGATCCTCCAGCAAGACTTGCTGCTGCCGCAAGGGAGGCAGCCACAGCACTGCTGGCCAGAGGTAATGACCTCAAAGCTTCTTCGTAAGGGAGTAATGTTGAGGTCCCCGGGGAGAGCATAGAGTTGCTAGGACCTCCTCCTCCTGAGTAAATACCTCCCTGACTGTTCAAGTATGGGTGAGGATTTGTGTGAGGATTTGTAGTGGCACGTTGGGTGGCTGGGGAAGTAGTGGTTCTCAACAACGGAGGACCAGGTAAGAGGGTGACAACAGGTTCTTCGTCGTAGGACAACCTGACCCTAACTCCTCTGGATCTTTCCTCTCGTACGTAACCATTCAGGAGGTCTCGGAGTTGCAAGAAATTCCTTCGTACTCCCTCCGGGGTAATATCCATTCGTTCAACTGGGAACAACATGTCGTCCCTAGGAGACGAGTTAACGGCCCTTGAGGACGGTGGCGTTTGGTAATTGAGCATGTCTCCTAGAGACAGTTCGACTTGTTGTCCATCCGTTCCAGGTGTTTCATGGCCAGAAGCGTCACCGGAGGTGTGACTATTGGCCGGAGTATCTGAAGGACCCCCTCCTAGGCGGTTATCTCCACCAGTTATCACAAAAGGAGGTTACTTAGGAACAAACGGGACTGTAGAAACTCTCAACAGCTTTGTTCAAAGTAGCGACAGCCCCACGGTGGGCGCCACTTGTTGCTACAACAAGGAAAATGACCGGTATTAGGTTAGGAGATGTTTAGGATTATAGGTTAATGGTATGTTATGTTTGGACTTAGGTTTTAAGTTTAGTTTAAGCTTTAGGTATAGATTTAGTTGAAGGATTGGGGGGTCTTCAAGCTCCTGGAAGGACCTGCACAAGGGTAGCAGACACCGTTAGCCTTAACGCAGGAGGGGGCCTCCTGCGTTTGGACTCCGGCGTGAGAATAAGTGTCTATTCTTTTGGAGTTGGGAATAATGAAATAGAGAGTAATAGAGTAGAGAGAATGAGTGAGAGTGTGTGTGGAATGTTACCCAAGAGTCTCCTTATATAGGCAATGAAATTCTGCCCAGGAGCTCCCTCAGGGTAGCCTCCTTTCTATACCTGGTGGTGTTTGACCCTCTATCGGCTCCCTGCAGTGAGACTTTGCCCTTTTTGGGTGTTTTCAGCTTTTATCATTTCCTAGGCAAGTTATGGAGCTGTGTGTTGTTTTTGTTTCTTGCATGATAATAAGCCAAAACCCACTTTTGTCATTTCCAAGACTTTTACTGTTTGCTTTTGCCCAGAGGCTTCCGCATGGCAGGTATGCTGCCCTGTATCAGCTCCAATAAGTCAGGCTACCTCCTAATCAACTCGGTTTTGCTTATCTTTTTTGACGAGGGGTTTAAACGTCGTCGTTTTAGGACCCACGTCATCAATTGCTTGGCTTATATATGTGACCATAGATAAAATCTTTATTTTAGAGACCATACCACACAAATCAACAAATAAACAGATAACTGTGAATTCAATAATTGGTTCCTTTAGTGTCGCTCAATGCGACAATTATGACATCAAGAAAAAGCTAGATTTTAAATTTAGTATGTACTTAACAGGCTTCAAAATAGTTAGTCTATGATCATAAACCTTCAATTTCTTTAATCACCACCACAAATAGATGGATTGTAGCTCAATTTCACTTCCTTTCTCCTCGTCAGCCCCATTGCACACACATATGGAAAAACATTAGGAACAACTAAATATATATTTTTTTATACAAAATTCTTCACTCTCATAATTAAACTTATAATTATTTTTGAAAATGGGATCTTACATGTTTTCATATACCCTAGATCTTGGGGGCAGGGCCTAACTTACAAAATCGCCTGCAAAAAAAATATCAATCATTCAACTAACCTCTGCACATTCAACCACCAAAAATAAGCATGTCCATAAACGTTCGAACGCGGGCCAACATAATAAGGCATGTAGAAACAAACGAGGATATAACAATTATTCCATGGTCAACCAAAACATGTCTAAAGACGCCAAAATTAGAAGTAGGAAAGAACTACATATAATCAACCACATTACAAACAAAAAAAAATATGGCAAAATACAACATCAAACATATTAATACATAATGCCTCAAATTAGAAACACAAGCGCCCGACATATAACACCAAAGACAACATACACCTGGTGACTTATGATTTTGATTATAAACAGTACCTAGAGAACTTGCACTTTTAATATTTTTTATTCTAGATATAGCGACTGGAATGAACCAGTGAATCAAAGAATGAATCAAAGATCTAGGGATCGAACAAATATATAAACGGGTCAAATAAACACTTGAAGCAAGCAAATGCAGAACACCATATATAGACCAATAATAAACATAATGCATTTAAATCAATTCAAGAACTCTAAATATTTATTACACATATTTTGCAATTGAAAGTGTGAAGAGATTGTTTGGAACGTATAAACTGGGTCTGACAAAAGCGTGTGAAGACTTGTGAGTCTTTGACTAAGCCAACTTCTAATGATTGTTCACTAGATACAACCCGTCAAAGACTTGGAGTCTTTGACGTACTATTTGGGACAAAAATATTACTTATGTGGTTGTCGTTACTCTTGTAAGTCAATAGTCCACACATATGTGGACATAAGCCAATGAGCCTTAGCACAACTGGCATTGGAGTGGAAGTGAAGATTTAATTCGAAGACCACATTTCTCAAGTTTGAATCTGATCTCAACCGAGTTTTACTGCAGTGGGCCTTCAGGAGACATGTTTTCCCTAGAACCAGAGATGGTGGGCTTGGGCTACTAAGCACTGTATGCCATCACGGATGTATGAGATCGCCTTTTGTCATTAGGTTAACCCTGGATAGCCGCACTTTTATTTGTTAATCTGTAAAAAAAAAAAGAAATTATGATGATCATAATAAAAAAATATGTGGACATGAAATAGAAAGAAAATCAACACAAACTTTGTTTTGTAGACATTTAATATATACGAGGTAGGCTTCAAACTTTTGTGTATATAAAGCTGTGCATGTTTGTTTTGTGAACCGGACCGCCTAAGGTTACAGTCGCCGGTAGAACCGGTTGGTCCGGTTCGGCCTTCAAAATATTGTTTAACATCAATTTTGATATTCGTTAATTAGTTTTTCTATGTTTAAAAGGAAAATGTTTTATTAACCAAATATTTTAGTCTATATTTTAGACATGCATGTTTTGCACTTGAAAGTGGAAAGAAATTGTTTGGAACGTATCAATTGAGTTTGGAGAAAGTGTGTGAAGACTTAAAGAGTCTTTGAGCGTATAATTGCCGTTGTCATTAGTCTTGTAAAAGTTTTTCATGCTTGGAGTGTATATAAAGCTGGGCATATTTGTTGATATCTCAAACATTTAAGATTTGATGCAACAAAAATGAGAAATAAGATTTACCAAAAACATTTTACCTTTCCTTTTTTCTTCTTTATTACTTTAGTCTTCGTGTTGGAATCATTTACCACTACGTATTCCTTTATCACTTTCCCTGGTAAGTGTACCAAAAATGAGAGACAAGCTCTTCTTCATTTCAAATCATCCATTCGTTCCGACCCTAAAGGCCTTCTCAGTACATGGACACTCGGAGAAGAAGAAGAAATATACGGTGATTGTTGTTACTGGGATGGAGTCATGTGCAACAACCAATCCCGTGTCATAAGCCTTGACTTGGAAAATGGAGATCTTAAAGGCAAGATTGGCCCTTCATTGCTTAACTTAAGCTACTTGACTTATCTTGATCTTTCTTTTAATTCGTTTAATGGAAATATTCCAATGTTCATTGGTTCCATGACCCAATTAAGGTATCTTCACCTTGGTGGGAATGATTTTAGTGGAACCATTCCTTTAGAATTTGGAAACCTCGCTATCTTGCAAGTGCTTTCACTTGACCACCTGAGTAATTGCACAATTGAAAACCTAGATTGGTTGTCTCATTTGTCTCAATTAGAGAGACTTGATATGTCATTTACTTCTCTTGGCAAAGTAGACAATTGGGTAAATGCAATTTTAAGTCTTAAAAAACTATCAGCTTTAGGTTTAGATAGATGTGAGCTCTCACAAGTCATGCACCCATATTCTTATTCATATGTCAACTCTTCTTTTTCTTCATCTATTGTTACCCTTTCTCTCATGGACAACAATCTTAACTCATCCATGTATCATTGGTTATTCCCTTTAACTAGCAATGCACTTGCAAAGCTTGATCTCTCTGGGAACATGTTAGATGGTATTCCCAGATATCTTGGAAATCTATGTGGTTTGACATCTTTGTTTTTCTATGGAAACTCAATGCCTATAAATTTACCTGATTTTCTGACTAACTTGTCTGGATGCACATCGGTTACTTTACAAGGTTTATATGCCTCATCTAGCCAATTCACAGGGTCACTGTCAGATGATATCCAAAAATTTTCGTCCCTACAAGATCTACAACTTTCTAATAACCAGTTAAATGGAACTATAAGCGAAAAAGTGTGGCAACTACCTAATCTTCAAACCTTATACGTTTCTTCCAATTTTCTTGAAGGTGCCATCTTTGAAAATATTGAAAAGTCAAACATTTCCAACATAGATGATATTGACTTGAATTCATGCAAGCTCGGGCCTCGTTTCCCAAAATGGATTCACACAATGAAAAATCTTTCAAGTATTAATCTTGGTAATACCCAAATTTCAGAAGACATTCCAGAGGACTTTTGGAACACGTTGCCTTCTCGGTTAAAATATTTGAATATCTCTTTCAACAATATTACCGGGATGGTAACAGATATGTTATCAAATTTTGACCCTTCATTCATAGATTTGAGTTCCAACAACTTTTATGGTCATATATCAAATGCTCCTTCAAGTTTGGAATGGCTAGACCTCTCCAAAAATAATTTATCTGGACAAATCTTCTTTTTGTGCCAAATTGTTAATGGGTCTTTGTCCTTTCTTGATCTCTCGCACAACGCGTTCACTGGACCAATTCCAGACTGTTTGTGGCATTTTACAAATTTAAGAGTTCTTTGTCTAGGATATAACAATCTATCTGGAAGGCTTCCTATTTCTATCAAGTTTTTGATCAATCTTGAGGTCATGTATTTATACAATAACAACTTCTCAGGAAAATTGCCTTTATCTTTAATGAATGTCACCAGATTAACCTTTTTGAATTTGGGGGCCAACAAGTTTTCTGGTTACGTGCCTGGTTGGATCGGAGAAAGGTTATCTGGGTTGTATGTTCTCATCTTAACATCAAACAAATTCATTGGAACCATCCCTTCACATTTATGTCAATTAGTATATCTACAAATTCTAGACTTGTCAATGAATAAACTCCAGGGAACCATCCCCTCATGTCTTAGTAATCTCACTTCAATGGTTCAAGAAGTATTAGCAGTCAACCAAAATGTGCACAATGATTTCAGCAGTAGAGATAGTTCGTATGTTGACCACTCCATGATCAAGTGGCAAGGAATTATGCGTGAATTTGGCAGCACTCTAGAATTGGTAAAGATCATAAATTTTTCAAGCAACAATTTATCTGGAAAAATCCCAGATAAACTAATCGATCTCCATAAATTGATTGCACTCGATTTGTCAATGAACGCTCTAGTTGGAGAGATTCCATCAAAAATTGGTCAGATGAAAGAACTTCAAATTTTGGATCTATCTAGAAACAATCTTAGCGGAGGACTACCATCAAGCATGTCTCAAATGACCTTGCTAGACTATCTAGATGTGTCGTATAACAACTTGTCAGGAAGAATTCCATCAGGCAACCAACTCCAGTCTTTTGAACCTTCAAGGTACACTGGAAATGTAGGATTATGCGGACTTCCCCTGTCCAAATATTGTCCAGGAGATAAAGAATTAGGCCCACCCGTCACTCATGAAAATATGGATGGCAAGGAAGGCACAAATGATCTTCAAAAATGGTTTTATATTGGAGGGACCACTGGTTTCATTACTGGATTTTGGACGGTGTGTATTGCTTTACTTGTTAACCGCCATGGGAGACATGCTTTTTTTCATTTTATGAATAGCTTAGAAGATTGGGTTTATGTGAATATGATGGTGTTCACTGCAAAATTGCAAAGGGTTTCACATCCATAATTGTAAGTTGTGTTTCATTCTTCTTATTGTCTATATTGTATTTATCTCTAGAAAAACACTAATGAAATTCTTGAATGCACAGATAGTGAAACAAGGTTGACCGTTGTTCGCGAAGTAGGAGGTTGTTGTAACGGTGTTGATGCATGCAATTCACATGTTGCAAATTATGTTAGTTGCTTAATATATTTATTTTGTTTCTATAGTGTGTTTGTGAATATAATGGTGTTCACTGCAAAACTGTGAAGGGTTTCACATCCATAATTGTAAGTTATATTTCATTCTTTTTGTTGTCTATTGTATTTATATCTTGTTGTTCTTATTAAGGGATGCTAAAATTCAACCCAATCTTATAATCCAATTTTTTTTCTCTAATTCGTTTCTCTTTCTGGTTTTGCAGATTGGCTTTCGTGTTAAGGATTTTTATTTTTTTTTTATTTTTTGTTTGCTTAAGCTTCATCTCATATTGGGCTTGCATTGTTATTGGTTTATAGAAGCCATGTTCTGGTCTTTTTTTCTTCCTGTCTTCTAGGCGTTTGCCCATTATCTTAACTGGTGATTGATTGTGTTTCCTTGTTTCCTCGCGTATTTAATGGCTTGTTCCTTCTCTTTTTATGCTAAAGATCAATTAATTATAAATGTGTTGAATAATTTTTTCTATTGTTTCTCTTTCACTGCCAATTCATAGGCTTTGTAATCTTCGTCTAAAGTTATTTTCAGTAATAGCTGCCAGTGATTTTGACAAGGGATACAAGTATAGTATTGTAAAATATAATGCAAAGATTGAGTTTTAAGTCCCATTAATGAAATAAATTTCCACCAACACAATGGTTGTAATGTCAAACGAGACATTATGTTTGTTGTGTAGGTAAACACGACTTCCAACTATGAGGCTTTGCAAGAAAAATTGAAATAGGGTTGGTCGGTTGGTCGATGTTTGCGAAGTAGGAGACTATTGATGAAGTGCATGATCAAGGCCGGCCCTAAGGGGGTGCGGGGAGGACTCTCGGCCCGGGCCTAATTTCTAAAGGGGCACTTGGAGCGGCGACGAGTTGTTTTTTTTTTCTACAAGTATTTTCTTTCTGTTTTCTACCCAAAAAAAATTTCATCTTAAACATCACGTGTTATAAATGCAAGAAGGTGAAGAGTAGATAAGAAAGAAGATGAATCATACATGATAAACTAGATTGGAAGGATACGACATAATTAAAAAAAAGGTTGAAGTGTGTTACTTGAGATTTGTGTTGTGGTACAGTAATTGTGCAGCATTTGCAGTAAATTTTAATATCTAGTAGTACTACAAAACAGTAATTGTCTCACGCTTTTGCACATGATACAAGTCAAATTCATTTTATTAAAAAACTTTTGAAGTCTAGCATAAAATAATGGTTCTTCAAATTATTATGTAATTTTAAGAAATGGTGGGTTTTATTATGAGGCAATTAGCCAAACATGTTAATTTTTATAATTATTACGACACTTTCAGTTCTATATCTGGTTCGACCGGTCCGACTAGGGAACCGGTAAAGACACCGGTTCAGCGTCCGCTTTAGTTATGAAATCATTTCTTAAAAGACCTAAGACAAAGGGGCACATATTTCGCGGCTCGGCCCAGGCACTTGAATTTTCAGGGCCGGGCCTGTGCATGATATTTGCGTTTCGACACAATTCATTACTTGGGTGTTTATCAATTTCAACCTATAATTTTTTCAAATATTTTTGTGAAGTTTAAAATGTAGGACCGATTTCGGACAATCCGACAATCACGAGCTGGTTCTTCTAGTTGCGGAATCCACTAGATGATGTTTAGATAACAAAAACGCCAACAAACACTATAGCAAGTTATCAAAAACACACACAAGATGGTTTAAAGGTTGTATTTGTATTAGAAACAGAGCTCGAGTGCACAATACACGTTACAGACCCAAAAACAGAGATACTAGGTGTTGGAGTGTGTGAAACGACAGCTGAAATGATTAGGGTAATGATTGGAGCTATTTATAGTAGCTGCTAGTCGTCACAGGCCTAGGGGCGACTAGCTTACTAAACATGAGATACTAGGTGTTGGAGTGTGTGAAATGACAGCTGAAATGATTAGGGTAATGATTGAAGCTATTTATAGTAGCTGCTATTGTCACAGTCCTAGGGGCGACTAGCTTACTAAACACGACTGAGTAAGGTCAACTAGCTCCTGTAATCCACACGACTAGCTAGGCTAGTCGTGCCCTAGAAAGCTAGTGGTGTCCAGCATCCTAACTCACCGTTTAACATAACAAACACATCCAAACAAGTACAAAACAATAAACAAACATCTATACTAGGCTAGGGACATCTAAAATACATGTACTAACAGACTCCCCCTTGGACCTAGCTAGTATGTCTTCAAAATCTTCAAAACTTCAAGCAGCAGCACTTACATCTATTGTTGAGTAGTTTGAATCCTGCCAATCTTCGACCAGTCACAACCGGCATTAACCTTGAAGGCGAAGCAGAATCGAATCACACATTGAAAATTTAAAGCTTGATCAGCATCTGGATCGAGGAAATGGATGGGATGGTGGTAGAGAGTTGCAACATCCAAGTCCTGTTCCATAGGAGTGATTGCAATCTTCGACATGCTTGCAGGCGGCTTGATGATGTGCTTCCAGATCGGATTATCTGCTCTTGGATGCAGTTCCTTGGTCTTGTAGGACTTCGGATACTAAGGCGTGAATGTGTTCCATTCGTCTTGGGTTTCTCTCCTCAAGATGTTGATAAAACATTTGAATCCAAGACACTGCTCATAATACAACGGTCTTAATCACACCAGATCTCTCTCTGACATACCAGAAAGGAAGACTATTGATCTTGTTGTACCAGTTAAAGTACAATAGGCCTTCTGATGTGTGAAATGTGTGATAAATATATGAGAGAACTACACAGATAGTCCCTGTGGTTTATACGTTGTAACATGTTAAGGTACTAACTTTTTTTTTAACTCCTTAAGGTCCTATGGTTTACATTTGGTAACATGTTGAGGTATTAACATTAACTGCCGTTAAAAACTAACAGATTCCGTTAAAACTAGTTAAGGTTGAGGGACTAAATTTGCCAAATTGTGAAACCTGCAAATTCGTTTTTCCGGTTGACAAGTTTTTCCGGCGAGTGTTTTCCGGTCATGGATTCCGGCGAGGGACAAAAACCGGTTTTAAAGCAAGTTTTAACATTTTTATTAACGATTAATCATTTCTCCATCATAAATATTTCCAAGACTTGACCATATGTCTTGCATTGTTATCCTCTCATCATCACCCATTCATCCATAAATAATAAACTCAAATGATATACACACACTGCACCAATCCGAAAGAAGAAATAGAGAGTGTACGTATGAGAGAGAGGTGAGAGAAAGAAACTGAAAGATAACCAAATCCGGTCATCCATGTCGGCCGGTCGTCTTCTCCGGCGACCAGCAACAACAACGAATCAACCAGTGAACTACCGCTTGCCTCACCATCTCCGGTTGCCTCCCTCAACTGACCCTTTGCCTCTGTTGCCAAACGGTTACCACCGGTAACTTCTGGCGAGTACAAACAAACCATAACGCTTCATCTTCGGTAACCGGTTATTAATTGTGGAAGTCGACCGTTCATATCCTAAAACAAACAGACTACGTTCACCATTCCTTTTAAATATTATAAGACGTTTAACCCGTAATCCATGACCGGAAAACACTCGCCGGTAAAATTTGTCAACCGGAAAAACGAATTTGCAGGGTGGGAAGAAACAATTTTTAAAACTTTCACAATTTGGCAAATTTAGTCCCTCAACCTTAACTAGTTTTAACGGAATCTGTTAGTTTTTAACGGCAGTTAATGTTAATACCTCAACATGTTACCAAATGTAAACCATAAGACCTTAAGGAGTTAAAAAAAAAGTTAGTACCTGAATATGTTACAACGTATAAACCACAGGGACTATCTGTGTAGTTCTCTCTAAATATATATATTAAGTCCAATTAATTTCAAAACAAGTTTTAAATGGGAAATACCCACTAAACCACACACTACCGGCAAGTGTACCGGTCGAAAGTAGTAAAGTAAATAAGTCCGAGTATCGAACCGTGGACAGAGTAATAGCGACTCTCGTTACTAAACTTTCGTCGAGTCCTAGTCTAAAATATTGAAGTGATGGTGATTTAATTAAACTACTAAGAAAAATATAAAATTGAAGTAAATAAAATACGAACAACTCAACAAAGAAAACGAACAAGTAGAACTGGATGAGATCAAGTAATGAGAAAATGGCTACCTAGGTAAGAATCAAGGTGACTGACTTATAGCTCTCGGGATTGGATAAATGGGTTTTGGCTACCGGGATCTTAAGATACACTAAACTAGACCAACACTGGAACGCGAATCACTCTCCAACATGTCGCAATACTGAATCTAGGGAAGTGTGTAAACTCACTGGTCTCGGGTTCAGATTACCTCTCGGTCTCTCCAAACTATGCTAAGGTATCCTAAATCTGAATGTCCTCTCGGCCCCCTCAGAAACAATACATCCGGGATGTGTAAGGGATGCAAGGGATAGTTATTCTAACAGGTTTCTAACACAGGATGCTAGCAAAACAGGCATGCTAGGGGTGACTCACTCTCGTACAGACCACGGTCCCGAATACCTACCAAGCTAGACACACTGACACCTAATCTCCTCCCGGTCTCAAAGGTGGTAGAATGCTAAATTACCGAATAATTAGTTAACTTGTTTCTAGGGTTTACTACGTCTAGCAACCACAAAATATATCAAAAACACCAAGTTTAAGATACTTACAAAACCCTAGATCAAAAGATACAAAATCAATTAAACTAGAATTAAGCGAAACAAATATTAATATTCAGATATCAAGCACGCATATACAAAAGAAACCTTATTAGAAAACCTTTACCAAAACATAATCCAAAACATTATATAAATCCAAATCGAAAACTACTATTCAATTGTCACCCATCATCAATACCTAGGTAGCACTAAAAGTTTAGCTACTCATAGTCATGGAAATCAATGAAAACATAGGTTCAAAATAATAATAAAACATAGTATCAAGTTGTTGAAAACACAAAGTAATCAAAAACCAAAACTAGCGTTTTAAATAAACAAACCCAAGCCTTCACCAGTGGTTCCAAGCCTCTTCTCCTTGAAAATTCTTTCCTCTAAAAGTCGTTTTTGCTACTGTTCAAGTTATTTCGATCCCCTGCCGGCTGCTATCTTCGTTCCCTTCGTGATAATAATATCTCTCCTCCTGATGCGGCTCCCTCGATATTAATAATATACTCCGTCCAAACAAAATGTCTCCAAACCTTTTTTTCGTGAATTCCCCCACAAATCACCATTTGGGCTTAGGCCCTTTTCTTTTCCTTTTTTACTTATTATTATTATTATTATTACTATTACTACTACTTTCGACTCGGGTGTTCTTTGCTCGACCAAAATTTCTCATCTACGCTTCAACGTCCATGAACAACTGCTCTCAAGTGTTGGTGTCTCGATTAAAATTCTTTCATTTTGAGCTGATTTTCTCCAAACACCTATAAAATAATAAAATACTTAAATATATAATAAAAATGACTCAAAATGAATAAAACCTAACCAAATAATATACAAAATACATAGGAAAAGAGATGTGTTTTGCAACACATCACCTTCCTTCTATTTGATATCAAAAACCTTTGCATGTTCAATGTATGCCCAGCTAAGAATATTCCCCGATATCTTGGATAACCTCTTCTTGAAGATTGAGGCTTGTTCAGGACCTTTCTTGGCAGATCGTCTTGATGGAGATGGATACCATTGCGTACATAGCCTCATGATTGGTTCTTAATCATTGGCTGCACATATCCCTTTTGAATCATTTGTCATGCTTCACCACCATCTAATCTTTCAAGATGAATCCTAAACCGTTTCTCCTCTGATGGATATTCAATCATATCTAACATCTTTGGTAGTCTATTCCCATTTCTAGTTGAGAGGTCATTCACCAAAGTGGTTATGGCATTGGTTGTTTGGCTTTGGACAGCTGCGGCTTCTGAGACACCCCAATAATCAGGAATTGGTTGTGTAGGAGGTCTAACAGCGGGTAGAGTTGGTCCCGACACTGCCCAGTAATTTGTCATTGGTTGTGGTTGTGGTTTTCTCCTTTCAGCTGCTACAGCCCATGGATTCATGGTAAGCCGAGTCAAAGACGAGCCTTTAGTGAGACGACTCAAGGGCCCACCGAAGATGACTTGGTGGCTCTGACACGTCTCCGGTGACGCCTGACAGTCCTCGGGATCAAAAACGCCACGTGTTGGTCTTTTATTGGTTGGAAACCAAAGGCTCTCGGGAGACGCATCAGACTCGTTGGAAACCAAAGGCTCTCTTCAAAGAGACGGGAGTGGACTATTCTCGTAATTCAAACGGTCAAATGGCTAATTTCGTGATTTTCCCTATTTATTATTTGAAATCGAGAATAGAGTTAATGGCCAAAATCGTCCCTGAGGTATGGCCATTTTTGCCACATCAGTCCAAAATCGAAACTTTTTACATCTGGGTCTTTTAGTTTTACGTTTTTTTTTTGCCAAAATCGTCCCTGACACTAACCCAGTTAAATATTGACGTTAAGTTAGGGGCATTTCTAACGTTTTACCTAGGAAATCGAGGGCATTTTGGACATTTTGTATACTTTATTTATTTTAAATTTTTTATTTCATATTCTCACAAAACCTACAACCCCATTATAATCTAGAGAGATAGAAGCAGAGGAGATGGAGGGCTTCCGGCCGTCCACGCCGGAGCTCCCGTCGGAGCACGACAAAGCTTCAACAGCATAACCACACTGACATCTAAACCCACCATTTTATGACACCCATACACACAGGCTTCAATTTATAGTGAGAGAGATGAGAGAGGGAGAAAGAGAGAACCAGCGGGTTCCCAACCACCTTGTACTGTGATGCCCATAGCAGAGCACGGCGGCGCTGCCGTCCCCACCTCCACAATCCATCGTCTAAGCCACCGGGACCATCTAATCAAATGACGGTGAAAATGTTATTGTAGATGTTTCCAATCAACTGTGTTCACCGACGTCTATGGTAACCACCTGCAATCAAGCCCTAGAATCATCGTTGTCATAAATTTCAAAATTACTTGAATAGTTGAATGCAACCACACTATATACCTCACCTGATTGAGCAGGGCCTGGTTCTCTTTCTTCAGAGACTCTGATTGAGACGCAATCTGTCTCGACTTTGATCGGGCTTGTTTGTTCTAGAACCATATCGCCACTTGGCGAGGATGAAGCCCGAGTTTATGTGCCAACTGGTGTTTCATCCTTAACTCTGGTCTGGATTTTGTCTCAAACATGTACTCAAGGAAGCTTATTTGTTTGTCGGTAAACCGCTTCCGACCCTCGTTTTTGTTCTTCTTGGTGTCTCGTTGAGCGGACATTGTTTCTGCAGTTTTGAAGTGTGTATCTGTGAATGTTATGGTACTAATGGAGGGGTTTGATATATAGTGCGCTTTATAAAGTGTGAGCTTTTAGATGAAGCAAAGGTGTACGCGTTGAATTTGACAAGAATCCTACCAGTTTTGTCTTTTTCAATGCATTGATGACTTGTACACATACACGTTTTGGTTATGTCGATTCGCTTTCATCATGTCGCTCTCGGTGGGTGTTGGGTTTGTGCAGCAGGTGGGTGGGGAAGGAGGGTGGTGGTCTAGGGTTCAAAGGTAAAGGTAGAAGAAGGTGGGTAGGTGGGTCCCACTTATTAAATACAAAATATTAAAAATAAAGGGTTTGGCAAAACGACATAAATACCCCTCAACTTAACGACATAACTTAACTGGGTTAGTGTCAGGGACGATTTTGACAAAAAAAAAATGTAAAACTGAAGGTCCCAGATGTCAATGTTTCGATTTGGGACTAATGTGACAAAACTGGCCAAACCACAAGGACGATTTTGGCTATTAACTCATCGAGAATGTATTCATCTTTTGTAGTTGTACACTATTTGATAATCCTATACCCATGCTACTTTGAAAGGTGAAATACAAACAACTAGGTGTAAACTCAAAGTATAAATAAAATTAAAGCTTTAGCCGCGACAAGCCGCTAATACTAGAAGTGTAGTAGTGGCATAAACATTAGTGGTGACATTTTTTGTGGCGATACGTCCCTGCTAATGCTTTTATAGTATTAACAGCGACATCATCTTTAGCGGTGTTTACACGACGAGACAATAGCGGCGACATGTTAGTAGCGACATGTCATCGTATTGCTTTTAATGATGACTATGAAAGGTACGTATTAGCGGCGGCAACTTACGCCGCTAGAGCTCTCATTCACTGTAGTGAACATAATGTAATCAGACACGAAAATCTATCTGGAAAAAGAGTACTATGTTAGAAGAGTGCTATGAACATCCTACTTTTTTCTCACACAACCACAACGTAAAATATGATGTTATAAAAAGTCACCTAACAAAAGTAATGTCATACACGTACATTTTCAATTATCATATTCTTACGAGCTAATAATATTACCACTGTATAGTATAAGTATATATTAGTATGCATTTTTTAGGAATGATGTTGTAATAAGATAGATATATGATCATTGAAATCAAACTCCACATCCATCATCATCACCATTCCTGAACCAATAATTGTATTCGAATCTAGCAGCACCATCAGGAACATCTTTCATCACCCATTCATGACCTTTGGGATAATATATTCCTGTACGAGGATGTGGGATCCAAAAGCTCCCTTCATGTTCCTTGTAACTTATATCTTGTGGTTCTACCTTAGCTTCTAATGATTGTACTTCATGTTCATCATCATAACATTCGTCCCATCTAGCCACCTTGTTCATGCAACGTACCATGACTCCTTTGGGAGTGATATTATTACTCCTCCTGCATGTGATACAACCAAATTTTAAACTCTCAAAACCTTATTAAACTCACAAATTTTAAAATGATAAAGATGGTAAAAATATCGTTTAGCCAAATAAAAACCACTATTTAACAACTATTACAAAAAGGACATGACCGATCCCCTCAAGGACACTTGATAGATAACGAATGAACACTAAAGATATAAAAAAGAACGAGAATCCAGCCCCACCTAAGTAGTAAAGTCTTTATTGTCTTTGCAAGTCCGCCTCTAGTCATGGTTAGAAAGGTTAGAAACCGATGAGGAAACTTGTTTGTTCGATCAGTTCCCTACAAATTATGAATGATGGACCAAAAGGCATGATCAAGCCTTCTTTATAAAGGCAAAAGTGTACGGAATATAAGAAATAAAGAACAAATTCTCCTTTTTGGTTATTTTAATTACATCAATTCAAGAGTTTATCACATGAAAAGCAACATCTAGTTTTTGTTTCTGTTCTGTTTAGACACTCTTTAAATGGATTAAAGGTGTAGGGAATATATAATCTCTGTGTTTATTATATTCTGCAAAGATAAATTCGCATGTACATTGTGCTTATGGGTTTATTTTGTATTGTTTATATTTTTATTGCTTGTCTTGTGTCAAAATAAACTTTGATTATTGATCATTCTTTTTGAAGGAATAAAAAAGTCTATTCCAAGATTTATCTCATCGATCACACTTAAAGAAAATATGTTTCACCTTATGGGTTTTTGCAAAACACTTTGATTATTAATCGTTCATTTTTTTAAAGAATCAAGAAGTCTATCATAGGTTTTCGTTTCAAAACATAAAATCTTGATTAACAATAAATACATATTATTATTCTAAATTTTCATTAAAGTATAAATTGAAAATCCCCTTAAAAAAACTTAGAAAACCCATGTAAAACCATCTAAAAAATTCTTTTTTTTTTTGAAAAAAATACACAAGATATAACATACATGTATTTAAGCGTTTTGGGCCAAAAATAAAAAATATCTCATCGGCGTTTTTTTTTTTTTTTTTTGCTCAAAACGCTTAAAAACATGTATGTTACTTTGTGTATTTTTTTTTCAAAAAAAAAATTAATGGTTTTTACATGGGTTTTCTAAGTTTCTCAACTCAATGGGGTTTTCAATTTATTCTTCCCCTATATATATATATATATATATATATATATATATATATATATATATGGTGGACTTCCTATGTATAAGGGGTGTGTTTTATAAGAAGGATAAGAAGAACTATGGTGATGACACATGACACCATTTTTTGTATAAAGTGAAGGTATTAATGTGTTATGTGCCAAACCCACGTATCATATGTTGGTTTAAAACCCACGTATAGTCATGCATCATTCATTTATCTTTGTTTTCCTTGTTTCATGTCAGTTAATTGAGTAGTGAGTATTTCCATGTATTTAGGTAGTGGCTTAGTGGAGTAGTGGGTCTTTTAGTTTGTGTTTCTTTTATGTAAGCCTATAAATAGGCAAAGCTTGTTAAGTGTTGGATTATGAATGAAATGAATTAAAAGAGAGTTATCTCAAGTCTTGTCTTCCTACTATTTTCTTTGAGGTTTACCCCCAAGGGTTATTTATCCAAGTGATACACATCAATTGGTATCAGAGCTGCCGTGATCCCCCTCGTACCTATGGCTGCTCAACAACTATCCAAACCCGAGTTTCATCAAGGGAGGGAATCCTTTGCGAGACTCGAATCCCGGTTTGAAACCGTGTTCGCTGAACTCCGATCGACCCGAACCGCGTTTGAAGCTCACCACACACCTACATCGCCACCTCCTAGCCATCAACCACCACCTGCACTTCCCTCTGATGTTGAACCATTACCAAACCAACCACGTAAGTTTCCTGGTCCACAAGCCCACAAGTTGTTTCTTACTTCAAACAAGCAAACCCATGTTGTTTCCGCCACACTAATTGTATCAACTTCAAAACCCACACCAGTAACCAACCCTTTCAACTCCTCCCCATAACTTAGCTTGAACCTGTTTGTGAACAAGGAAGAATGGACAGAAGGTGCCACTGCGAAACACGATTGGCGTCCACCATGGTACTCCATTCCGACATCTCATAATGCCGTTGGACACGTCGAATGGCGGCTGCCATGGCGCAACAAAGTTCCATCCGGGTTCATCCTTGAAGAAAATGATACTTTGAGTGAGAGGGAATGTTATATGCCAAACCCACGTATCATATGTTGGTTTAAAACCCACGTATAGTCATGCATCATTCATTTATCTTTATTTTCCTTGTTCCATGTCAGTTAATTGAGTAGTGAGTCTTTCCATGTATTTAGGTAGTGGCTTAGTGGAGTAGTGGGTCTTTTTAGTTTGTGTTTCTTTTATGTAAGCCTATAAATAGGCAAAGCTTGTTAAGTGTTGGATTATGAATGAAATGAATTAAAAGAGAGTTATCTCAAGTCTTGTCTTCCTACTATTTTCTTTGAGGTTTACCCACTCTAAGGATTATTTATCCAAGTGATACACATCATAATGAAAATTGATCAAACACAAAATAAGTAAATTCTCATGCAATTAATTTAATAGAGATTTTCCAAGGATTTTTCATCAACCTTAATTCAAAATTCAAACATGTTTGATCAACATATAAATCTCATTCACACCCGAGAAAAAAATGAGCTTTTTTCCTGGTGTTTTATTCATTTGATATGTTGTCCATTTATACATTGTGTTTTAACAATATATAAGAGGTTTGTGGATATGCTTCAAGATTTATAAAAACACCCATATATAACAGTATAGTGTGTAATAATCAATGTATGATATTTTTTATTCAAGACCGATTTTGATTATTTTTTGACACAACCTTTGGTAGTTTTATTATAGAGTTAATTGCTAATTTAGTCTCTGAGGTTTGTCAAAAATTGCCACTTTCATCCAAATCTTTTTTTCTTGTCATTTTAGTCCCTGTGGTTTCATTTTTTTGTAATTTTAGTCCCTGTGGACTAACAAGATTTGGATGAAAGTGACAATTTTTGACAAATCTCAGGGATTAAAATGACAAAATATAAAACCACATGGACTAAATTGACAACAAAAAAAAGATTTGGATGAAAGTAGCAATTTTTGACAAACCTCAGGGACTAAATTGGCAATTAACTCTTTATTATATTCATGCAAAGGATGTTAGTCATACATGGTGTTTTATCAATCATATCTTTTTATGGTGTACAAAAATAAAACTAACTGATATGATCACTATGAAGATAAACACGAATAAAAAACAAAAACCCCCAAAGAACACCATAAAAATAGAACATAATGATATGAATAACTTACAACATGGGAAAACCAAGTATCAATAATATATTTAAAACACCATTCCAGGCGTGAATCATAACACAAAAAATCCAGGCGTTAAGACATCGTATGACCACCATGAAAGTAAAACACACTGATATGAATAAAAGACAAAAAAAAACCCAAATAACACAATAAAAATAGGATATAATTATATGGATAGCTTACATCATATGACAAACAACTGTCAATAACATATTTATAACACCATTCTAGGCATGAATCGTAACGCAATCATTCTAGACGTTAGTACACCATGACATGAATAGTATCACAACCATTACAGCCATTAAAACACCACGACGTGAATTGTAACGCAATCATTAGAATTCCAGACGTTAAGCATGATCAGGTGGAAGTAGCACCAGGGTAGGTGACCTTCTTGAAAGTCTTCACCAAAGCAACAAAAAACAATCCATTTGAGGCAAAACTGACAATATTAGTGGTGAGAGGAGCTGAATGTTACAAGAACACGCAATTTACATTAAAACCCAATTTTACTTTTAAAACCAGGTCGTAAGAACATACCTCATTTTTGTAGTGTTATTTGATAATCCAAAACGTAAATACTCATGCTAATTTGAAAGGTGAAATATTCTAGTTCTAGAGTAAAATAATAAAATTAGTTTGAAAAACTATGATGCTATGTTAAGCAAAAGACTTGAAAGGTGTACCGTACCACTTCTCAAGCAATCACAAGGACAAGGTAGAATACAAAGTTGTAAATCGTTAAGTGACATAAGTAATAGCGACACACATACACTTAGCTTTACGAGCTAACATTAATAGTACTACACTCAGCTTCACGAGATAATAATACTACACTCAGCTTCACGAGATCATAATACCACAATAAGGTGTACATTTGCAAATGCATTTTATTACAATGTTATCATAGAAATCAAAATCCATCATGAATCGTTATCACCATTCCTCGACCAGTAATTGTAATCGAATCTAGCTGCACCATCAGGAACATCGTTCATCACCCATTCGTGACCTTTGATATAATATATTCCTGTCCGAGGATGTGGGATCCAACATTTTTCTTCATGTTCCTTGTAGTTTTTATCTTGTGGTAGTACCCTATGTTCAAATGATTGTACTTCATGCTCATCGATATGACATTCGTCAAATCGCGCCACCTTGTTCATGTAACGCACCACGACTCTTTTAGGAGTAATGGTATTACTCCTGCATCTAACACAACCAAAACTTTCTTTAATTAGTTTGTAAATTTTATAATGATAAAGATGGTAAAAATATTGTTTGTGATCTTAAACGGGATGGTGAGAGCAAAGTAAGCCAAAAATTATAATCGTAAAGTATAAAAAAGAACCTCTAGGTGTCAACCATAGAAGATGAAATGATTGGATACACATTGAGTGAAAACAAAAGAAATTCAAAGAGAACCATATCAAGCCTCACCTTAGGGTTAACGTCTTTATGGTTGATGCAAGTTCGCCTCTAATCATGATGTAAAATGGTGGAAATGGATGAGGAAACTTGTTTGTTCGAGTATGCTACGTCCGCTTTTGAATGATGAACCAAAAGGTTTGATCAATCCTTCTTTTATAAACGCAAAAGTGTACGTAATAAAAGACATAAAGAACAAATTCTCCTTTTCGTTATTTTTGTATTATAAATTCAATAAATTAGCACATGAAAAGCAACAGGTAGTTTTCCTTCAATTCCATGTGGTCACTCAGAGTTAAAAGTTCAGGAATATAATCTCAGGGGGTGTATATTGTTCTAAAGGGATAAATGTGCATGTACATGGAGCTTATTGGATTTATTTTATATATTTATGATTTAATTCACAGGTTTTGTGTGTCAGTAAACTTTGATTATTGATCATTCGTTTAAAAGGAATCAAGAAATCTGTTCCAAGATTGATCTCATTGGTCTCATTCAAAGAAAATATATGTTTCACCTTTTGGCTTTTGCAAAACATACTTTGCTTATTAATCGTTTATTTTTCTTTTAAAGAATATAGAAGTCTAATGCTAGGTTTTCATGCTACATTTTTTAGTTTTGATCACTAATAATTGTATGTTTTTATTCCATATTTTCGTTAAATATAAATTATTATTTTTTTAATTAAGGACTTCTTTTTTGTAAACCAAGAACTAGCATGAAAGCCCGCTCTTTACGGCATGTGTGAAATACAACCGTATTACTCTTGAGTTTAGTATTTTTACAGTCTTGCACTTTCACTAAAGCAATATGAATCAGTTGATATCAAGTGGACGGATTGAACCCGACCATCTTTAATATTGGATTCAAAACATTAAAGTTTTAGCTTTTGGTTAGCTACCTATCAAACTACGATAATGAACTTAGTTTGGCCTCCGTTTTATGAGACAAGGACATAGACCTCATCCATCATATGAGCACTTTGATAACGCACTCCATCTATAAAACTCGTCATTTTTTATTTTCTATTATTCATCATATGAGCCACTTTTGATCATGCACTGGGATGAGCAAGGCCGGCCCTGAGGGGGTGCGGGGAGGACTCCCGGCCCGGGTCAAATTTCTAAAGAGGCACTTTGAGCGGCGACAAGTGTTTTCTTTCTGCAAGTATTAAGTCATACATGATAAGCTAGATTGGAAGGATACGACAAAATAAAAAAAAAGTTGAAATATGTTACTTGAGATTTGTGTTGTGGTACAGTAATCGTGCATGTGGTATAGTAATCGTGCAGCTTTTTACAGTAAATTTTAATATATAGTAGTACTTCAAAACAGTAATTATCTTATGCTTTTGCACATGATGCAAGTCAAATTCATTTTATTAAAAAACTTTTGAAGTCTAGACATAAAATAATTGCATTCAAATTATTATGGAACTTTAAGAAATAGTGGTTTTTTTAATGAGCCAATTAGCCAAACATATTAATTTTTATAATTATTATGATACTTTCAGTTCTATATCCGGTTCAACCGATCCGACTAGGGAACATGTAAGGACACCGGTTCAACGTCCGCTTCAGTTATGAAAACATTGCTCAAAAGGCCTAAGACTAAAGGGGCACATACTTCGCGGTTCGGCCCGGACACCTGAATTTTCAGGGCCGGCCCTGGGGATGAGTACATATGTTATACGCTTTGTGTTGCTATACATATTAAGCAACAAAAATATGTTGACTAAAAGCTTGATGGGTGTTCTCCTTTTATATATAACCATATTTTCATTGCAAATTTTCTTCACTAGACAATATGGGATAGAAAAATAATATGTTTATGAACTTTTTTGGAGTTCAAACTATGTCAGCTTCATTCAACTTGACGCCTACTCAGCCTAGTCGGCAACCGATCTTGTAGCTTTCTCCACCGATTGGTGAAAAGCAAAACTTTGCGTTACTATACTAGCTAATGAGTCAAATAAGCAACAAGACTTAATTTAATTGAAAGTATGATGGGTATTCTTCTTTTATAACCACGTTTCTCTTGCAAAAATTTTTAACAAGTTTGATAATTACCTAGAAACTAAAACCAACACATAGGCAGAGAACCTGACGTGTATAGTATAGAATTCTAGAGTAAATACTGAATATCGTATTGCAGAGAACACACTTTCCCCTACTCAACCTTTTATCACTTTAATTAATCGGGTTTTGAAAAAAGAAAATAAAACGGATGAGTTCTAAAAGAAAAATAGTTTTTGAAAAAGGTTTGATTTTAAAATAAAAATAGTAGGGATAGACAACATGCACATCTTGGGGACCCTCCGGATAAGTAGACCAATTATATTAAAAGTATTAGTAGTTTTAATTATTGATTAGAAGAACTGGGGTGAACGGTCCCTTCAGAGTTGGGAATGATAAAAGAAATAAACAAGGAATGACGTTCTAGCAACTCTCTGGGTCACGCACCGGTGGAGTGCTGGCCCATAAGCCAGTCTTCTCCTGATTAACAATGAGGTGTTACCTAACTCACACTGTTGTGTAGCTTTTTGGAAACCTTGAGTCCTGCTTTTTAGGCACTTCCCAAACCACTGCTAAGCCACTCGTTTAAGCACCGGGTTCTCTTATTTACCTTCTTAAATTTATGTAGAGGCTTAATTCCAACCGGGAATCCCTTCCGCCTCTCTCAACTCTCGTTTTCCGTACCGAAGGATCTCACATGCCATCAGCTTGTGTGACGGGCGGCATTGTACTAACGAGAGTTGGATAAAGTATCCTTGTTTTATTTACCTTTAAAAGTGATTGTGTGACTTAACAAGTTCAACCCTTAACCCCCCAAGACTTATGAATGAAATCCACAACAAAGGTGGAAACATAATCCTAAAGGTGTGTAATTCGGAGATCACCGGTGCACCCATAGGGAATCCTCCCATTTGCCAAGAAAATCACCCACACATCTTGTATGAACCAAAAACTTGTCACCCGGATCTGGACCACTTCAGAAGCCATTGCTTGGAATCCAGTTTGAATATCAGGAAACCCTAAGGTTCTGTCTCACTACCGGTTTTCTTGCCTTGGATCTAGCTCAGGACTACCAGAAGCCGTACAACCCTCATGATAGCTTATTTTATAGGTTAAGTTTTAGGTTGATTTTAGGTTTGTTAAGTTAATCACTATTTGAACCTGTCACAAAGATAAACAAACAAGAATTAGTTAAGAAGATAAACACACCAAATAACTAAAAATAAACTACTAAAAATATAAAAGTATAACGAATCAAATAGATTCGGAGAATACTAGATGGATACAACCATAAATGATAATCAACACAAGAACATGGATGTGTCCAACTCATAGACAAGCCTTCTACATCCTGGATCCTATACTTCAAATGTGATCCTCACGACCCTCGATGTTTTATTGCATGTAACTACTCATACGGTTTCAATCTCGCCCAAGATAGTCAATGGGATGTTAGGATGGCCCTAAGGCCTTCCACAAGATCCCAAGATCTTTGGAAGAAGCTTGGAGTCGTCTTAAGAAAGCTCTTGAAGGCACAAAAAGGAACACCTAATGATTGAGTTGAGCTGGCTATTTATAGAGTTGTCAGGGCATGCACGGGTGTGCTCAAGTGTGGTGCACGGCCGTGCACCTGCCCTACGTACATCATGTTGCTGCAAAATTTGTGTTGTTTGTACTTCAGGTGGTGCACGTGCGTGCTTGCTAACAAGTATTGTTTTCTAGTTCACGGGACCTCCGTACAAATGAGCATGGCATGCTTGGTCAACCCCGGGTCAATTTTACCATCGTTTAAGCCCTGAGAAAGTCTTTAAACATACTTGGAACATGCTTCGGGTCTCGTATTCCCAGGAATCTCCAGTTTTAGCTGTTTACCCGAAAATCATTTATTTTGAGGGTTGGAGCTCCAATTTCTTGATAAACACAAATAGGAACAATTAAGTAGCTATAATTATCAATTTAAGCTCAATTTGGCCCTATTATGAGACTACTTAAGTTCAAATAGGAACAATTAATGATGGCACATCATTAGACATCCCATTACGCTATGTGAGGCACCATATAAGTTCATCACTACGTGCTCCCTTTGTAAGAACTGCCGCATGAGATCCTTACCTATTCCTTCAGTTTGAAGTGCTTCTTTGTTATAACATGTAATGAAATCTCCTAAGGATTCCGGTCCCACCATCTTAGTTGTAAGATGTCGGTCGGGTCCTTGGTGTATTGCCACTACTGACTAATTTTGTGAAATCTTCTCAGTTAGTTCCTTCAAGTTGTCGATCTCTCCTACTAGAAAACTCCTCAACCATAAGTGCATGGTGCCCGTTAGAGTTTACATGAACATGTGGTAATTATAGGAATGGTCCACCCTTCTACCCCGCAAGTGGTGTAGAAACCTTAAACTGTTCACAAGGATATGTAGTCTCATCGTATTTACTAATGGTTGAAGGCATTTTGGTTTTTCTCTTTGAACTTAGCCTGCACAATGCGTATTATGAACCTAGATTTTTCTGTGAAAACTTCTGGCCTGTATGGTTTTCTAAGCTCTTTTTCGACTAATTGATGGTCAGGAGCCTTAACATACGGCCACCCGTGATTGCCACAAGGAAATCCATCATCGTATCCCAAATCCTACTGTTGTTCTATCCACAACCACCTCCTGTTTCGCCACTAACCATATTTCATATGGGTTCCACCTCTAGAGCCGTCAGAGTGTGGGATTGGACCCTCAATTGAATAGTAGTGTCACAGGTTAGCATAGGGTATTGGCGGGGTGTCAATAAATGATAAAGTGGCCCGGACGCCCGCGATTTTCGCATGTTAAGTGTATTTTTCGTACAATTCTTATGAACGACATTGTTGATCTATGTACCACATATCTGGACTAACCATCATCGTTTTTGACATAGAAAATGGTGTCGCTTGTTAGGTAATGTTTCTATTGACTGCTTGTGTATTAGGGGTATTAGGTAACTAAAAATGATGGTGAGGCACTCTGAGTGTTACGAGTGCTTGTGTTAAGTTGTGGTTTTCTAAGGTGGGAGGAGTGTCAAATTTCGTTAAACCTACCTTCTAAGTGTGGAGTCTTTATGTGGTTCCACCTCCAGGTAACCGAAGCCAACCATTGTGACTTTGGTCACCTCGATAGATGTAGGAATTGATGAGTCTAGTTCAGAATTCTTTTGAGCGGAGACATGATGAATGTTGCCTTGATTACCTAAAGTGGATGGCGCAATGAAGAAACATTGTTTAATGGGTGCTTGAACTATGATTCCATAGGGTTTGGGTGCTTCGATTCTCTTGAATTCTGGATTAGATAATGGATTTGCAAAACAGAACAACACCATGAATCATTACGAGAAGGAGAAGATGAGGGTTCTTCCTGTAACCACCATCTGATGTGAGAATAAGTATTTGTTCTTCTTAGAGAAGGTCTATATATGGGAGAGTGAGTGAAAGATCTGATGCTTAGCTAACGAGGTGAAATGTCCTATTTATAGCCGGAGGGTTGGAAAATGATCGGAGGGAGTGTCGGTGTCAAGAATGTCCTTGTATTCCCAATCTGTGGTAACCGCCATTTGTGATTGACTGAGAACCTGGCATCAACAGACATTACCGCTACTAGATATCTCCTTGTGGTCTATGAGGTGCGATTGCTGAGGACCTTGCCTAGTGGGGCCTGTCGTTGTGCATGTAATGTATCTAACCTCATACCATATCCCTAACATGGCATTTGCTGGTCTGGTTGGCGGTCTTTCCTCCGTACACAAATGTGATCTTCCAATCACCATATTCCTGACGTAACATGTGGTCCCTACGCGTGGTTGACATGACTTATTAATTGGTCTACTAGGTTTTATGGGATGGTTCGAAAGGGTACCTATCTCTTCAATATCTTTGAATAATAAAAGTTACTCAAACATCTTTGAAATGAAGTATATATATATGCTTATGTTTTTTAGTTATGCATAATTTTTTCTTAGAATATATTAATAATTACTAAATGCCTAGCATGTTCGTTGAACCTTCGTAATTATCCAGTTTCAAGATAATTAGTCAATTACTAAATGCAAGTCTCAGAAACAACAGTGAACTACAAAAGAAAACTAGTATTGACAAAAACATGGGTCGATCAAAAATTAATTGGGTTAAAAATAGAACCGAGTCAAAAATTAATAAGTATAGAATGATGAGATAACATTAAACCAAATTATGGATGAATATGTTACCTATGAACTTATGAAATTAATAAAATTGATTTTTTTTTTATATATATATATTTTTTTTCTGATTTCTTGATAATGGGCCCCTATTTCCAAACTCACATACAAAATCTTAAAAATAAGAATTTTCTGTCTTTTCTTTTCTTTTTTACAAGTTAGAACCGCCACCGCTGAAATAGAATATCTTTAGTCTTTGGACTTGAGTGAAATGTTACAAGAATAATAACAACTAGTATGATTCATAATATCTACTTTACTTATGAATGAAGCAACGGTGTCTACACAACATGATAGATATAGTAGTTGTTCAAAAACTTATGTGATAACTTGTTTACAAGTTAGGCAACTATAATGCTAACTAGGGTTTTTGTTAACCCGCCGCAAAGCGGCGAGGCACGTTTGTTGTGCAAAAGTGTTTAGTAGCACTATGGGTAACGATTTTCCTGCATTCTTTCGCGTAATTGTGGACGGTTTGGTGGACATAAAAGATAATATTAAGTGACTGTAATTGTCGCGTAGGCTTCAAAAAAAAATACTCGCAACTAAATGCTAAAAGTTTGGTGGTTAAAGTTTGAAATCCTAAAAGCTAAAAGGTTGGTGGTCAAATTGGAAGAAAAGAAAATACACAAGTTAGTAAGAAAGTTAATGGGCTAAGTCGGGTGGTCAAAGTTTGAAATCCTAAAAGCTAAAAGTTTGGCTGTCAAAGTTTGGTGGTCAAATTGGAAGAAAATAAAGTACATAAGTTAATAAGAAAGTTTTCGTCTGAACCGTCTCACGAGTGTATATAAATACCCCAATTCACTTCACAAAATTTGCACCCACCCCCCCCCCCAAAAAAAAAAAAAAAAAAAAAACCTTTCATCTTTCCAATCAATGACGTTTTTTTACTTTCCCAACCGAAGCCTACTGGCTTACGAAAATATTGTCCGATTACTTGGATTGTTGTTACATCTGCGTACAGCTACTTGGATTGTTGTTGCATCTGCGCGTGGGTTAACCCGTGTAGAATGCCTCGATGATGTGGTGGTCTATTTTATTTGCAAGAAGAGTTCTTTGTCTATGTAACGCACATACACCATTCAAACAAAGTTCTTAGCAAGTAAATTTAGGAAGTAATGAATGAATGAGACGGTGGTGGTAGTGATAGTGTTAGTGGTAGTGGAGAGTCGGACGGGAATGAGACGGAGTTTGGGACGGAGAATGGTATTTATAGGGTTGAGGTGGACAACTGAACCGTCGGACTAGTCATCGGGACTCACTGGAGACGAAGATACCCGAGACGTCTCGGGAGACGGCGAGTCCTCATGGGGAAATGTGACCCGTCTGGAGAGACAGTTGAACCGAAGGCGAGCCGGCATGGGGAAATGTGACCCGTCTGGAGAGAGACGGTTGACAGGCCCCGGGATCAGAGACCACTACAAGAATTTAGGGTGTTTACCCACATATAAGTTACCTACACATGTAAATGTGTGGGTAAATATCTACACATTTTTGTACATGTGTGGGTAATTGTTGACTATTTATGTTAAATAACAACTAACACTTAATATATGTTGCTAATACGTTTTACCTACACATTGGAGTTAGTGGAAAATTTCCCTTCAAAATTGACATCAATTAAATGTTAAACTACCCACACATATGGTAAAATTTTGCTATGTGTAAGTAAATTATCTACAAATATGTAAACAACTAATATATGTGTAGGTAAATGCTTATGTTTACCAACACATAATATATTTAAACAAATATGTAGATAAATCAATTATATAAATTTTTATTTTAGTTTTTGATAATGACGTGACAAAATAAATACCTACACATGCTTAAAATGTACAACATGTGTAGATATTGGTTACATATAAAAAGTAATAAATTTATTTTAAATGGCATGCCAAATAGATAAATACACTGGTTTAAATGTACAATACGTGTAAATATTAGATATATATGTACTTACTAAATGTCGTGGCATAAAAAATATATACGCGTATCTAAAAAAAAGTATATGTAGATATTAGATACATGTAAATTGAATAATTAAATCAATATTTTATTTTCTTAATATGACGTGTAAAGACGGAGCAAGTAAAAAAGAAATGGTCAAGGTTGTTAATGGGCACGATCCGGATCATAACGGTCTGAGTCGTTAACGGGTCTCTCTGGTCGAAACAGCCCGGGCCACTATTAGGCCGGTCAGGTTGTTAACGGGCCTGTTCGATACGAAATGATTCGGTCCGGGTATTATACTATATGTATAATAGTGTATATAATAATAATAATAATAAATAGAAAAAAAAAAAACAAAATGTGACTTTGGTCACGAAGTCACGACCCAAAAGTAATGGCCCAAATTAATTTGAGGGCTCCAAACTTGGGATCAAGACAAAAAGCGGCAAAAATAAATATTGTAAAGGATCGAAAAGAGGGCCGCGAAAATATTATTAGAGGGGGCGCATTAATTTTGGAGATCAAAAGAGCAGCAGAGAAATATCTAAGGAGGAGGTCGAGGACATAGCAACGAGAAGATCGACTTTGGGAGAAAAGAATAAAGAGAAAGAGGCGGGGGTTCGTGGTTCTTCGGGTTTTATCAACACGGTTTCTCATTCCTTTCTTTCTTTATTATTTTGAACTATGTTTGCTGAATTATTATTGGATTTTTTTTTATTTTTTCATGACAATTATTGGCTAGATCATAGAACTACCTAGAGATAATGAATACGCTTGTTTGATTATTTTTCTTTTTGGTTTTGGAACTCTTGGTTGTGGATGAATTTTTAAGTAAAGAACCATTTATAATCTGGTTTGATTTATATGCGTATTTAGTTTTGTTTAATTAATTTTTATAAACTCCACTTGCGTTTTTGAGAATGACTTTCATGTATGAATGCGGGTTAGATTGTGGACGGGGTGTTAGCAGCTAGTTTATGGTTAATTTCTGCAGGTTATCCATAGGAGTTGTAATTGTTAGTTAGATAATTCTAAGTGTTCTACCAATTCTCAATAGTTGTAAGGTGCGAGATTGTTGGTCTTCTTTTAGGAAAAGAATTCCAATAGTTCACCAAAGCGCGAAAAAAGTCTCAAAAGCATTGGTAAGATCCTCCAATTAAGTATAAACATTTTGCAGCACCAACATGTGTTCTTAATTGAGTAATTATCAAATATAGGGTCGATAAAACAAAAGAGGCCGAGTGAAGTGGAGCATTCTATGAAAGCTTTATGAACTGAAACATCTAGGTAGCTAAGGTTCAATTATCTTTCTTTTTCATTTATATATACACACACACAATTATATGTACCTTTAATGGTTTTTCACTCACAATTCAGTTATGACAGAGTTGTCACCACAGTTGCTGATGTTGGTCCTCTTGCTAACTGGGTGAAAATAAACGTGCGAGAAAATGTAAGTATTGTTTAATGGTCAGTGACTTTTTTTACCTTTTATCACATGTGAATCGACTTTTTTCACTTACTAGATATTTATGTTGTCTATTTGACTGTTTATATCTCATGCACATGAAGTTAGTATACTTATTATCTTATTTTAAGAGAAATCTTATGGTTATTATTCAATTAATATAGGAAGGTGGGGTTGTTTTGATTTTTGTACCCGCTTATTTATCGTTACCTGGATAATATATATAAGAACAACCGTCTAGAGACGATGGTCGGCTGCCGTCACGCACTCTAAGACTATACAATTTCCTTTAATATGTCAGTAAGTGTCTAATCTTTAACTTCCTAGATTAACATTACTATTGTTTTCTTTAAGCGATGACCTGTTCACTTGCTTATAAGTATGGTTTTCGAAGAGAATGGTTGTGACGTTAGGGATAATGATTCACGGAAGTGGTTGTGGATGCATTTGATAGTAGAAATGGTTCGAAGTGTACAATACGCTATCACATTGAGCGTGCTTGGATTTGGATATGGATTCTTCATCCGGTCAACTTGAGACTTGGTGGCTTACACATTGGGATGCGGAAAAAGGTTGGATATCTAAAAATGTGGTTGCAATATATGTAAGTTTACTTTTTCTTTTCTACTTCCAAGTATTCATTATTTGGTAAACAATTAATTAATTGTATTTGTTTTCTTTTTTTTTTTCCTTAAAAGGAAGAAATGATGAAGTTGAGAAACCAGCATACCGTGGAATCAATGAGCGACAAGTCGATTATTGAGAATGTACTTGGACGAAGCTCTATTCGTTTGCATGGGTGGGGACGTGATCCGGTTATTGTTGATAACACAATGGGTACAACTAAAAAACAAAGCATCCTTCTTTTGATGAGCTAGTCCGTGCACTTCAGACAGTGACAAGTAATATCATATGCCTCCTTCATCAAGCACATTTGGACAATCTCAAGGTGATACTCTAGAGGGTGATGAAAGTATCGATGAGTGGTGTCGTTTAGTAATTTTATATACCCGTTAGTAACTTAGGGTCAATATTTGCTTTGTTTGTTTAAGTGTTTTGTTTGGTTGTTTAAACACTTATGTTTTGATTATGAATGTTAATTTGGTCGCGTATGTTTCTATAACTTTTTTTTATTTTTTTGTATATATTTAAAAAAATATTATTTAAATAAATCATGGTTATTATCTACACATTTAAATATTTTTACCAACACATCAATATATTATTTCTACACATGTTAAAATCAATACCTACACATTTTAAGATCAATACCTACACATAATACGCCAATCTAAAAAGTTGTTATACTTCTACCAACACATATATATTAGTTTTAGCCACACATATATGTGTAGGTATAGCTTGCTATATACCTACACATAATAAATGTGTAGGTAATGATCTATATCCACAGTGCTGAGTCTACACATCATGACACTTAATTTATGTGTAGGTAAACGTAAGTACTAACACATTATATGGTTTTTCCTACACATACTATGTGTGGGTAAATACTCAAATTTCTTGTAGTGGACGCCACGTGTTGATTGGCCATTGGATGTAAAACCAAAGGCTTACGGAGACGGTTCAGGCTCGTTGGGAGCCGTGACCCGTCTCTCCAAAGAGATGGGAGAGGGTTATTTTGGCAAATCACTCGGTCAACAGGCCATTTTGGTCATTTTCCCAAGCTAAAAGTTTGATGGTCAAAGTTTGGTGGTCAAATTAGAAGAAAATAAAGTTAAGCTAAAAATTAATGGCCTAAGTTTTAAATCCTAAAAGATAAAAGTTTGGTGGTCAAATTGAAAGAAAATAAAGTTATATAAATAAATAAGTAGCAATATTAAGAAACAATATAATATATATGTGTTCCATAGCAATAATATATATATATATATGGAAAAATGGAAATAAATAATCTCAACTATTGACTATTGGCCAATAACAGTCCCAACTACGAAAATCACCAATATTGGTCCCAACTTTCGACATATTGGAAATCAATGGACCCAAACTAACGGAGGCTAACTCCGTTAGTGTGATGCTGACGTGGCATGCTTAGGTGGCAAGATGATTGTGAATTCGGTTAGGAACCGAATTCGTGGATCGAATACGCATAAACAACTCGGTTTCAGACGGGAGATTCGAGACGAGATAGAAATTAACGATAACAAAGTCATCACAGATTCGTATTACTACAGAAACGGTTACAGACACTGTCATCAGTAGGATAAACATCTATCTCGGGGCCGGGGGAGGTCGGGCATGACCTCCCCCTTGAGAGCATTTTAAGCACAAACTCAAATCACCAAATGAAAACCAACACATGAGATTGCTATTTATAGTCCAACACCCAATTCCACTTTCGCCCCTTTGCTTTGGACGAATGTGGACTGTTTCCACATTCACCCCTTTGCTTTGGACGAATGTGGACCAAAGTCCACCTTCGCCCCATTGTATAGGTCGAATGTGGAATGTTTCCACATTCGCCATTTACCTTGGGTCGAACGTAAACTTTGTGTATTGTCCTATATACTTACAAATGCGTCAGATCCATAAAATGCCCTTATGGATCACCACAATCTCATGTAACACAATACAAAGACTCAACCCTAGTCTATTCGACACTGACGTCCACAGAAAGTGCATCAACAATGATCTTACGTGGCATGCCACGTGGCAAAATGATCCTACGTGGCATGCCACGTGGCAGAATGATCATACGTGGCATCCTACGTGGCATGCCACGTCAGCATCACACTGACGGAGGCTAACTCCGTTAGTTTGGGTCCGTTGGTTTCCATATGTCGAAAGTTGGGACCAATATTGGTAATTTTCGTAGTTGGGACTGTTATTGGCCAATAGTTAATAGTTGGGATTATTTATTTCTATTTTTCCTATATATATATATGTACATGTTAAAAATATATGTGTTGGCGTAAATTACCTCGCAGACACTATTGAAGTGTCGTAAAATTAATATAGTATATAATGTCCAAAAGTTATTTACCAATACTATATTATCTTGCCTTGATGTTCGATGATAAATTTAACAAAAAAAAAATCAAGATGGTTAATGACTTAATGTTGATGACGAGTTGTGATTTCACAAATCATTGTAAGCATTATCTTGAAATTTGTTAGTATACCTTTGTTTCACATGACCAACTTTATTGTATTGCGTCTATAACACTTATTTTATGAAACATAAGACTATGTATATATAGGTTACTTTAGTACATCTCTTGTAATATGTAAAATCCAAATTATATGCTATAATCTTAGCATGAACTTATTTCATTGCAAAAAAAAAAATTTGTTTTAATCGCTGCTTTATATGTAGGAAATTTTTTTTTATTTTTTTTTTGTATTTTTTTTCAATATACACATATGTATAATTAATTTTTTTTTTTTTGCTTTAATCGTTGCTTGGACAAATACGAGGAACACGCAGTTCACTGTAAGGAGTTGCTTGGCTTCAAATATAGGCATGACTGGGTCCGGGACGTTCTTTGGGACATTTTAAGAAGTGCTGGGATCTCAGCCAAGAAAGAGGCTCCCGTGAATTTCCTCTCGGACCCCGCAGAAGAGAGATCCACCCTACGTCCAGCAGACCTGCTGTTGGATCAGTGGCTATGTTTATGAACACTTATGTGTTATCAGATTAATATGTGAGTTATTTAGCAGCGGAAATACAAGTGTTCAAAGGTCTAAAAGATCACTTTGATGAGGAGTTATTACTCCCCCTTGACTGAACAATAAATGAGAAACAATAAATAGTATAAGTACAAAGCAGTAATAGCAGTTTATGTTTCTCAGATGTGAAATGGAATTATAAGTTTAAAGCCCGAAGGATTTCAATATAAGTTCAAAGATATTACACAAAATCACATGTCAAAATAGATGAACAAACTCATCTATTTATAGACTAATGTACTAAACTGTAGTCTGAAGTAATCTAAGATATTTAACAAAGATATTATGCTAAGATAAGGTTACTACAGTCTGTACATTGAAACTTGAAATCAAGACTTTAACAAAACTATATTATAATCAAACTGCTGATCTTTCAGTCGGTTAGAAGCTTCTGAGGTAAAGTGCTGATGAGTGACAAACTGCTGATGAGCAGTTTGTCTTCAGCAGTTCTTCAGTGAAATGTCTGGTTAGACTTCAGAACTTCTGATGAGTTTACTCTTCAGTACTTTGTGTTTGTTCTTCAGTACTTCTTCTTTTTGTTCTTCAGCAGTTCTATACTTAGGCAGATATGGAATAGACTAAGGTTATCAAAAGGTGGTTTCGTCAATCCTCTTTGTCCCAACAATCTCCCCCTGGATTGATGAAGCCAAAACCTTATCTATCCTTTATTGTTGTCCTTTTCTCTCTTCTAGCATCCTCCAGATCTCTGCTGTCATCCGAGTGGTAAGAGTACATCTTTGTTGCTCAGTGAGAGGACCAAGTTCAGGTGTTAAATGTTGAATGGTGAGAAGGTCTTTGGACGATAAAACACTCAACTCCTTTGAGTTTCTATAGACCTTACTTGAACGGTCTCTCCTGGTCACAAGTACTGAGTTGGATTCAGTAAATGACCATTTCACAATGTTTACCTTTGACCTGTCAAAGTCAGAGGCATAGGAAACCAAGCCTGTTTCCTTAGGTTGACCTGATTGAGGAATGTCTTCTATTTCAGTGACTCTCAGGTGAGATTCTTGACTTCCTTGTAGTTCAGCAGCACCTTGGATTGGCATGTTGGGCAGGTGATGCTCTGTAACAACCCTTGTATGTGTCTTCTCTTGGATGGATTGTTGTAACTGATAAGCATAGGTAGCCTTGTCTCTGAATTGGGTCAAGATGGGTTTCTCTTCAACATCAAACTCACCATGTACAAGCTGATCTCCTTCTAGCAAAATCATTTTGAAGTCAGTCTTGACAATGGGATCTCCATCTGCTTTTCTTTTGGTGGCTGGCCTTCTTAATGCACCAGATGATCTCTTGACAATAGAAGTTGTTTGGACTTCTGGAGTTTCAAATCTTTCTGGTTCAGCAACTTTCTTTGCTTTGAATTTCTTGTAAGCCTCATAGAGAGTTTGTTCTTTCCATTTGCTGATTGAGGCTTTTGAACCATAGCCATTTGCCACTAACTCTTCAATCACTTCAGCTCTTTTGGCTTTCCTCTCATTTTCTGTTGCTATTCTATCAGATAGCATTTGTGCTCTTCTTGTCAGCTCTTGTGTTGAGAGTCTTTTGAGGGCCACTTGCTTTGATTTGGAGTTCTTTGTAATGAATGCTATAAGCTGTGCTCTTTTGTCTTCTTCAGCAGCAGCTTCAAGTGCTCTCTCTTCAGCCTCAAGCTCATCAAGTTTCTCTTGGTACTTGATCAATTTTTCTTCAAAGCTCAAGTCATCTCTGGTTTCTAGGCTGTTCCATACTCTATCTTCTTTTGCCTTCTTTGCAGCTTCTTTTAAACTCTTCTCCAATAAATCTTTTGACATGCTGATGGGAGTAGGGTTTAAGACAGCTGTGGAAGTTGTTGTAGGCAAAGGAGTGGGAGCAGGTTCTTTTTCAGTTGCCTTAGGAACTTCTGATGATGGTTTAGGAGGTAAAACTGCTGATGTGGTAATTGGGGTCACAACTGCTGAAGGATTGTCTTCAGTAGTTTGAGAAATGTAATCAGCAGTTCCCTCTGATGCCTTAGACAATTTGAACTCTGGTGCTACTTCTTTTCCTGGTCTTTGTTTTGGCATATCAGCTTCTTGATCAGGAGTTTGTCTTTGTGTAGCAACTTCAGTTGGTTCCTTAATCATCTCCCCCTTTTTGGCTTCATCCACTTCTGGAAGCCTAATAGAATGAGATGTTGCAGCAGACAACCTTGCTAGTTGATCTTGTGTTTGATCCATCTTCTTGTTCAACTCAGCAAGTCTCGAGTTGATCAACCCAAACTGATTGTTAGCTTTTAACTCCCAAGCAGTTGTGAAGGGTTTGAGTTGATCAGTTATGATTTGTTTGAGTGCCTGGTACAGAGGACCATCTGGGCTGCATAGTTGGTTCAGATCTATGCTTGTGAGCCCAGTGAATTGGGTAGGTTGTTTTGGTGAAGGGGTGCTTTTTGGGTGATCTTCAGATTGCTCTGAAGATGCCAGTTTTGGGGATTTTTGGGCTAACTGGTCTTTAACCTGATCTTTGGTGACCAGCTTCTTGAGCTTGGATACCTTAGATGCAGGACCTTCAATATCAACCGTCAATTCAGTTTGTGGAATGTTTGATTCATCAACCAACTTAATGGAATCATCTGAATCCCTGATAGTGTCCTCAGAGAGGGCAGGATCAGTTATATCATGAGCTGGACCCAAACCAGTAGTCTCATGAACCTCTTTGTCTTGGTTCTGAGGTTTTCCTACTTCTGGCCTTAGGCCTTCATCAGTAGTTGCCAAGTTTGAGGTCTTAGCTATGTTACTACTGTCCTCAGGTTCACCACTGGGTGATAAGTGAGTAGTAGCAGCCTCAAAAGTATCAAAAGTTTGCAAGTTTGGGCTTACAAACTCTTGTTCATCCTCATCTCTCTGGGTTGGGCTAAAAGGATCTACATTCATGTCAACTTCTGAAGGTATCTCCCCAATTTGATGTGTTGTAAGGGGAGTGACATGTGGTGAATGGGTTCCTTTAAGTCCTGAGAGAAGTTGGGCAATTTCTATGGTTGTATGTGAGGGTTCAGGTTCAGTAGTTGTTATGGGTTGGTGTTCAGGAGTTTGGATAGGTTCAGGGATGGTTTCAGCAGTTTCAAAAGCAGGGTCAACAGTTATTGGTTTCTTAAATCTTTTTCTTTGGAAAATAACTGTGACAGGTTTTCTTTTGGGTGGTGGAGAAGGAGTGTGCTGAGAGGATGTTTCAGCCACTTCCTTTTCAAGTGCAGATTGCACATCAGTAGTTTCAGGTTTCTCCACTTCCTGAACTTTCTTTTTCACTGACTTGGTTGTTTTTGGTTTTTGTTGTTTAGGCTTCTTAGTTTTCTTTTTGGGTTTGGAAGATGTGGGTTCCTTGGGGATGGGTTGTTCTTCCCCTTGGTCATCTTCTAGCAAAAGTGCTGGTTTGTTGTGCCTAGAGAATACTTGAGCAGTTAAAGGGTTTAAAGTTGTTGCTTCTCCCTCAAGTACTCCCTCTCCAAGTTCTTTTATTATGCATTGCATAACAAACCTTGGATACAACAAAAATTTCTTTTTATCATTTTCATGATATAAAACCAGTTCATTGAAAAACAATTTTGATGCCTTGAAAGAAGTTTCATTTATGATGGAATGAAAAATAGGTTGAAAGGTTGAAGGCATCTGATCTATTGACCCAGTTTTTGGACTAAGACACATAATAATATAATGAAATAACAGTTTATATTGTGGGTCAAAATATTTTTTGTAAACTGTTGCTTGTGCCAAAGTACCTTGGTAGCCACACTCTGTCATGGTCAGATGAATATCTGAGGTTGGAATATGCTCAGGTGCCTCAGAATCCTTCAAACCAAGCCTGATGCTTAGTGTTTCTGGTGAGATGGCCATCATTTTCCCTTTTATTGATGATCTGAGGGAAATCACTTCATTGTTTACCTTCACCGTCTCTGAATTTGCCCAGAACTCATTAAGAGTTTCTTCATGAATGGGTGGATCGATGGTGAAAGCATCATAGTATTGGGATTTCATGATGAGATCAAGTATCTCATCATACTGGGACCAGGCTTCATCTTTAACAAAGTAGCCTCGTTGGTTGTGTCCCTGTTTTAACACGAGAGCCATGGATGTTTTTGATCGAACAGTGATTTTTAGGTTAGAGAAGGGGTTTTGCTTTGAATTTGAGAGAGAAAGAGAGAATTTTGCTTTTTGAATGGATAAGTGTTGGAACAGGGTATTTATCAGAAGTTTTTAACCGACTAGGTCAAACTTCTGACGAGTGAAAAGTCTGTTTTACCCTTTTAGTCAAACTGCTGAAGAAGAAAGGTTTCTTCATCAGTGGTTTTAGTTATCTCATCAGCAGTTTCAACTGCTGATGCAAATGACTTTTAAAACACTTTTCTAACTTCTGATTTTCATCAGTAGTTATATCCATTTTGAAAATATCCCATTTTGATGTTTATCAGTAGTTTTCAAAATTTGTTCATCAGAACTTTCTCAAATTTTTGGTCTTCAGAGGTTTGTGACAGATAAGTATGTAAGTGAAAAATAAAATATGTGCAGAACTAAAAAGTGAAACACTTACAGACTTTCTTCTAAGTTTAACATCCCAAGCATGGATACTAACCTCTGAAAAGTTGTTGAATCAAGGGGTTTGGTGAAAATGTCAGCTATTTGATTAGCTGTTGTGACATGCTTCACCTCAATCTTGCCTTTTTCATAGCAATCTCTTATGAAATGATACCTGATTTCAATGTGTTTAGTTTTTGAAAACTGAACAGGATTTTGAATGATGCTAATGGCAGATTTGCTGTCTACTAAAAGTGGGGTCTTGGTCTCTTTGATTCCATAATCAAGCAGTTGATATTGGAGCCATTGTATCTGTGAAGTACAGCTTGCAGCAGCAATGTATTCAGCTTCAGCTGTTGAAGTTGCCACAGATGTTTGTTTCTTTGATTGCCAGGACACCAGACAGTTTCCTAAGAATTGACAACCACCAGATGTTGATTTTCTTGACATTTTGCAGCCTGCATAGTCACTATCTGAAAAAGCAGTTAACTTGGTATTGCTTGAAGCAGGATACCAAATTCCTAAAGTAGGAGTTCCTTTCAGATATCTGAAGATTCTTTTGACTGCAATTAGATGAGATTCTCTTGGTGCAGATTGGTATCTAGCACAGACACAAGTTGAAAACATGATATCTGGTCTAGAAGCAGTTAGATATAAAAGAGAACCTATCATACATCTATACATGGTTTGATCAATGTGTTTCCCTTGATCATCTGGTTCAACTTGTGTGATTGGTGTCATGGGAGTGGAACATGTTTTACAGTCCTGTAAAGAAAATTTGTTCAATAATTCTTTAACATATTTTGATTGATGTATAAATGTTCCATTTGACTGTTGCTTGATTTGCAGTCCCAAAAAGTACTGCAATTCTCCCATTGTACTCATTTCAAATTTTGATTGCATGAGTTTCTTAAATTCTTCACACAGTTTTGAATTTGTTGAACCAAAAATGATATCATCAACATATATTTGAAAAAGTAAGACATGATTTCTAACATGTTTTATGAAAAGAGTTTTATCAATGGATCCCCTTGAGAAGTGATTCTTAAGTAAAAAGTTTGAAAGTGTTTCATACCAGGCTCTTGGAGCCTGTTTTAGCCCATAAAGAGCTTTGTCAAGTCTGTAAACCCAATCAGGATGAGAAGGATCCTCAAACCCTGGAGGTTGACAGACATACACTTCCTCTTTTATTTTTCCATACAAAAATGCACTTTTGACATCCATTTGATAAACTTTAATGTTGTTGGAAATTGCATAAGCTAAAAATAACCTGATAGCTTCAAGTCTTGCAACTGGTGCAAAGGTTTCATCATAATCAATTCCTTCCTCTTGGGAATAACCTTGTACCACCAATCTTGCTTTGTTCTTGATGATCATACCAGCCTCATCTGATTTGTTTCTGAAGACCCATCTTGTTCCAATTGGTTGCTTGTTTTCAGGTAAGGGACAGATTTCCCAAACCTGTTGTTTCTTGAATTGAAGCAACTCTTCTTGCATTGCTTGCACCCAATGGTTGTCTTTGAGGGCTTCTTGATACTTCTTTGGTTCCAACTGAGAGATGAATGCTGAGAATAAGCAAAAGTTGGAAAGCTGGTTTCTTGTGAGTACCCCTGATGCAATATCACCCATGATTTGATCCAATGGATGATCCTTGTGTTCAATCAGTTGTTGTAAACCTGTACTGGATGATGGCTCTACAGGTTCTTCAAATAAACCACTGAGATTGATAATATCTGGTTCAGCTGTTATTTGAACTTCAGGAGTTTTAGGTTCAGCTGAATCAGTAGTTTCAAAATGTTCATCAGTAGTTCCTGAAGTTGAAGCTATTGAAACTTCTGAAGGTTTAATAGTTGATCTTCTGACTGTGTTTGGAGTCCATGGTGCAGGACTATCATCTTCAAATCCTTGAAAACCATTTTTAGGAGGTTTGGATGATTCAACAGTCTTTTCAGGTCCGAAATGAAAATTGTCAAGATCAAATAATTCAGCAGGATTTGCTGGAATAAGAGTGTGTTTTGATTCATTGAACTTGACATTCAGTGTTTCTTCTACTATCTTGGTTCTTGAATTGAAAACTTTGTAAGCTTTTCTCAAAGGAGAATAACCAAGAAAATAACCTGTGTCAACTTTTGCAGCAAACTTAGAAATAGAGTCTTTGATGTTGAGGATAAAACATTGACATCCAAAAGCCCTGAAGAAGGAGATAAGGGGCTTAATGCCATGAAGAATTTCATAGGCAGTCTTGGTATGTCTCTTGTTGATAAGAACTCTATTCTGAATATAACATGCAGTGTTGACTGCTTCAGCCCAAAAATACAAAGGTAGGCCTGAATCAGCTAACATTGTTCTGGCTGCTTCAATTAATGTTCTGTTCTTTCTTTCTACCACACCATTTTGTTCAGGAGTTCTGGGAATGCTGAATTGTCTAACAATCCCTTTAGACAGACAGAATTCATCCAGAGTTTTGTTCCTGAACTCTGTCCCATTGTCACTCCTGATGACTTTGACATATAGAGAGTATTGCTTCTCTACTTGTAGAATAAAGAACTTGATGATCTCAGCTGCCTCATCCTTGGAATATAAGAAGAAGACCCATGTGAATCTTGAGTAGTCATCAATGATGACCAAGCAGTACTTCTTCTTACCAAGGCTCATAATCTTGACTGGTCCAAATAAGTCCATATGGAGTAGTTGAAGACATGCAGTTGTTTTTGATTCTTCAGTAGACTTATAAGAGGACTTATGCTGTTTACCTTTAAGACAGGAAACACAGTGTTCTTTGCACTGATATTCCTTCAAAGGTAGACCTCTGACCAAGCCCATTTTTGTGACTTTATTGATGGTTTTAAAGTTCACATGGCCAAGTCTCCTATGCCAGAGATTATTTTCTGAAGTTGATGCCTTTGAGAAGAAACAGGCAGTTTTGTTCAATACTTTGTCTTTTTCAATGTCCACTGCATAGACATTGCCACATCTTTTGGCAATTAGCAAAGTATGATCTTCAATAATCTTCTCTATCAACTTCTGGCCTTCTGGTGATATGATCTTGCATGCTGTCTTTGTGAAAAAGGAAGAATATCCTTTGTCACACATTTGTGAGACACTCAGCAAGTTGTACTCAAGGTTTTCAACCAGATTGACCTTGTCAAACTGCATTTTGCCTGAGGATACATTGCCATATCCTAGCACATATCCCTTGGCATTGTTCCCAAAGGACACAGATCCTTCTCTTTGACTGATAAAATTGTTTATCAGGTATCTGCATCCAGTCATGTGCATTGAGCCTCCACTATCCACATACCATATGCTATTCAAACCTCTGGAGACTCTCTGCACAAGATAGCAAATTAGTTAGTTTTGGCAACCCAAGCCAGTTTGGCTTTGGGTTTGCTCTTGAGAACAGGTGCAGCTTGTTGTGGACCATTTTTAGTAATCCATGTCTTTTTGGCAATGGATTTGTCATTAAGAACAATGGTGGGTTCTTTTTGGTTTCCACCATCAACTTTGGTCATCAGAAGTTTAACCAGGTTTATCAAATCTTTAACTTCAGCAGTTTGTGAAACTGCTGATGAGTTAGGTAAAACTTCTGAAATTGAACTTTGAGAAGATGACCTTTGTTGAGATAAAGGCTTCTTCTTAGAAAGGGTTTTGTTTGATTGTTGTTTGTTGGGAAAAAAGGTATTTTGATAATCTTGTTTTATCTGTTTTCCCACAATCAGTTGTTGTCTTTGTTTATTTAACTGATTTACCTTTCTAAATTTGCAAAGTTCAGTTATGTGGTTAAACAGACCACATATTTCACATGCTTTTGCCTTCTCTTTCCTTTTAGATAGATCAAGAGAGCTGGAAGGCAATTTACTGACAAAATCTGATTTTTGAAATAGGTTATCAGCAGTTTTCAGGGTCTCAACTCCTGATGTAGTTGAAACTGCTGATGGCTTATTGTCAGTAGTTTTAACTTCTGCAGTACTTCCCTTTTTGAGGAAGTTCTGATGGTAGGATGTGCATTCCTCCATATCAGAAGTTTGAATCAATTTCTTCCCATCATTATCAGTTTTGTGGGTGAAATCTGTTGGTGATTCAGTGTGGGTATATCCAATGCCAAACTTAACATTGGCTGCAGTTTGTTTGTTAAGTAACATTTGATACCCTTTACAAGACTCAACCCATTTTTCACAATCAACCTTGGTGTCAGCAAGCTCTTGTCTGACATTTCCTAGGCTGTCTATCATGGTTTTAATTTGTGCTTCTGTTTCAATGGATTTATCATTCAGTTTGGAAATTTCTTTGTTTTTCAACATAATTTTTCTTTCCAAATCACACTTCATTTGTGTGTATTTTCTTTCCATGTCATTGGATTTGCCTTGTAAATGCACATTAGTTTCTCTAATTAAAGCAAATGATTCTTTGCAAGATTTAGTGCAAAGCTTTAACAGAGATTGTTGTGATACCTGTGTGAGAGCAGAATTTGAAGAGTATCCTTCAAAAGCCATTAAGGCAAAGTTCTTTCTGCCATTATCAGGTTCTCCCCAGTTGACATCATAGACCTTATTGTCTGCATCCTGACTGCATTCTGATGTGTCATAAGGAAGACTGCTCCAGTCAACATACCCTGAGGTAAATAAGCTTTGTTGCTGAGGGGGTTGTTGAGTTTGTGCAGGTAGTTGAGCAGTTGGAAATGGAGGCATGAGCTGCTGTTGTTGTTGAGCAGGCATCTGGACATATTGTACTTGTGGCACATATTGGACATTTGGAGCTTGTGCCTGTACAAAATGAGCACTCCCATTAGTTCCATTATTCCTATTATATGAGGGGTTATATTGATTTCCAGAGGACATTGGTTGGTTATAGCTAGAGCTTCTACATTCTCTAGCAAAGTGTCCCAACTTTTGACACTTATGACATCTCAGTTTAGACTTGTCAAAACCAACTTTTGTTGAATTGTTTAGTCCTGGAAATTTCCTTCCTGACCTTTTATAAAATTTGTTAGTTTTTAAGCTTAACAAGGCCAGTTGGTGCAATATTTCCATTTCTTCTAAGTCATCACTGCTAAAGTATTTTAAATCATCCATGATGAAACACATGTTATCAGCAGTTTGACTTAGTTCTTCATTGTCATAAGCTGGGAAAGATCCATCTGATGAGATCCCAGTTGTTATGTCAATGTGGTCAAAAGAACCAAAATTATTAGAACAGGATGGTGAGTCATGTCCTAATAAGGCTGTGCTACCCGGAGTATAGTCATCAGCAGTTTTACCAGATTCTTGCAACTTTTTCTTTTGATTGATTTCTCTTTCAAAAGTTAGTAATTTACCATGTAACCTAGTTAGGTTCAAGGTGTTAAAATCTGAACTGGTTCTGAGGACTATAGAGTAAGTTTCCCATTTTGAAGGTAAAGACCTTAAAAATCTATGCAACATAGACTCAGTTGTATAGGTCTGATTGTTTATTTTTAACTCAGAGATGAGTGAAGAAAATCTTTCAAATTGTTGAGTTAAAGTTTCACCCTCTATATGAGTAAAAGTTTCATATTGTTGAGCCAATATTTCTCTGATGTTGGCTATCACCTCAGCAGTTCCTGCAAACTGCTCTTTTAGGCAATCCCACAGCTCTTTGGCACTTTCACAGTGTAAAAGGCCAGCATAAATTTCATTTGGGAGAGCCATAGCCAACATGGAGAAAGCTTTTGCATCAAGCTCAAACTTTTGGAAATCTTCCTCCGTGTATTCTTTTGGGTCTTTTGGTCTTTCAGTCTTACCCTCTGGATCACTAACAACTGGTTTGTGAGGTCCAAAAACTACAGACCTCCAACATCCAGTGTTTGTTTGTGAAATAGTATGTGCCAACCTTTTTGACCATATGTTATATTCATTTCTGACTAACATGGTAGGTTTGTTGGCAGATCCAGTATTGTAGGGATCCATTTTTAAGAAGTTTGGATTTGTCAATACTTCCTTAAAGTGATGGATTAAAAAGTGAGCCTTTTATCCTTTTTATTGAATATCAATATTGAGCCTGTGTCTGAATCTCAATTTGTTAGATTGATTTTGATCAGATTAACCAGATGCTCTGATACCACTTGCTGGATCAGTGGCTATGTTTATGAACACTTATGTGTTATCAGATTAATATGTGAGTTATTTAGCAGCGGAAATACAAGTGTTCAAAGGTCTAAAAGATCACTTTGATGAGGAGTTATTACTCCCCCTTGACTGAACAATAAATGAGAAACAATAAATAGTATAAGTACAAAGCAGTAATAGCAGTTTATGTTTCTCAGATGTGAAATGGAATTATAAGTTTAAAGCCCGAAGGATTTCAATATAAGTTCAAAGATATTACACAAAATCACATGTCAAAATAGATGAACAAACTCATCTATTTATAGACTAATGTACTAAACTATAGTCTGAAGTAATCTAAGATATTTAACAAAGATATTATGCTAAGATAAGGTTACTACAGTCTGTACATTGAAACTTGAAATCAAGACTTTAACAAAACTATATTATAATCAAACTGCTGATCTTTCAGTCGGTTAGAAGCTTCTGAGGTAAAGTGCTGATGAGTGACAAACTGCTGATGAGCAGTTTGTCTTCAGCAGTTCTTCAGTGAAATGTCTGGTTAGACTTCAGAACTTCTGATGAGTTTACTCTTCAGTACTTTGTGTTTGTTCTTCAGTACTTCTTCTTTTTGTTCTTCAGCAGTTCTATACTTAGGCAGATATGGAATAGACTAAGGTTATCAAAAGGTGGTTTCGTCAATCCTCTTTGTCCCAACACCTGCTTTTCTTTGGGTGGGCCGGGGGGGAAACACGCTTGCGTTGATCTAACAGGTGTATCTCCCCTGGTTGGTTTGAGGGATACTGGTTTTGTAGCAGGGCAAGAGGTGCGAAAAGCAAAGGCGAAGAAAGTTGAGAAGCATGCTAAAGCTTGTGAGGAGAACCAACACGTTTTCGTACCCCTGGCATTTGATACATTTGGCTCCTTGGCACCGGAAGTCATCCGTTTCCTGACCAGAGTCCAACGAGTTATTCATAGAAGTGTCTCCACTCGGGGGGCAGGGGTTCATTTTTAGTAGGTTAGGGTTTGCTGTCCAGAAAGGGGTGGCGACGCAGCTTGTTGCCCGCCTACCCGCTATCTTGATGTAACTTTTCGCGATTACGTAGCAATAAAACTTTATTTGGTTTGAAAAAAAATATCGTTGCTTTATATGCAGGAAATTTTTTTTTATTTTTTTGTATTTTTTTTCAATATACACATATGTATAGCTGAAAAATGATATATACACATATGTATAAATGAAAAAAAATTAAAAAAAAATTCCTTGTATAAAAATGTGCGATTAAAGCAAAAAAAAAAAACAAATTTGCCTTTATATGAAATGTGTGGACCATAATGGTTCTCTCGGTTCTCAAATAGGGGTTGGTTCTTGTACAAAGTCCAACATTTGTGAGAAGGATAAGAAGGACTCTTGTTGTGACATGTGGCACTACTTAATTATAAGCATTGGGGCATTTACGTAAAAGACCACACCAATGTTAAATTTAGAAATGATAATTTTCATTAATAATCAATATGTAGTTATGAGGTTTGAGTGATTATAGGGATTTGATCTCCCTCAATTATGGCCTATTCTACTATTTTTTTTATATAATCTTCCCTTTTTACAGATCATTCACACCAAAAAGTTCATTAATATATCAGAATTGTGTTTTACATTTAAAGATCATCCACCACATATAAAACACATTCGAGTTTACAATAAACCTAAACGACGTATAACACATAGTTACTGTACATCTATACAACACGACTACTTAATGTGTTTTACATTCAAAAGAACATCCACCACATATATTACACATTCGACTTTATAATAACCCCAAATGATGTAAAACACATAGATAATATACATCAATAAAACACTTACTTAAAATGGTGTTTTATACTCATCAATCACATAAGGCACAAAAGGCTTTAAAAATGTGTTTTATATTCCACCAAAAAACATAGTGTTTTATATTCATCAATCAAAAGACAACAACCATCCAAAAATTAAAGGGTTTTAAACACTGTTAGCGATGGACACTATTGTTTAAACAGCTAAGACATAAGTTTGTATGTTAACTCAAATCTTTGACCTGATATCACTGAATGAGAGATTATAATTAATAGAAATAATTCATGTTTGTTTTGGGAATTGCACAAATCAAGGAGAGATACAGACGGTTAATAATGAAATCTCATTTAAATGTAGAGTGAGTTTTACTATTATACCCTTAAATGGTCTAATTAATTATTATAATTATAACACTATTTACAGAAATGCCATCCAATTAATCTACACCTTAGATCTAACACATCCAATGGTCATTAATCCTTCTTAGCCTTCTTACAAAACACTCCCTTTGTACAGGATCCTTACCCTATATATATATATATATATATATATATATATATATATATATATATATATATATATATATAGTGAATAGTTCAAATGAGAAGAAGTTTTATTTTAAGAAGAAATTTAAACCAATAGAAAACTTCCATTTAATAGTTGTGTTTAATGTTAAACAAATTTTTAAGTTTTTGTAACTCCCATAAACTAGTTAAATCTATGAAATCATAATTCTTTTTTAAATATATATCTTTAAAGCAAAGATAATTTATAGTAAAGAATAAATTTCGGTATGTGTAGGATGAATTTCTACATGTGTAGGATAAACCTAATGATATTTTCGATATGTGTAGGATAAAAGTATGACAATTTCGATGTGTGTAGGATGAATTTTGATATGTGTAGGACAAGTTTTGATGTTTGTAAGATAAAATATTTAAAAGTAATTAATTGAATAATTAATGTGAAACGAGTTAAAGTATTTAATATTATTTCTTCTTTTTCTTCTCAAAATGAAATTCTTCTCAAATGATCTCCCTATATATATATATATATATATATATATATATATATATATATTAAATTAAACAAAGTACATGACAGAATTAAATCATATATTAAAAATAAATAGAATAAAAGAAAGAAAGAAACATATAATTTTAAGGGGAAAGATCCGGTACAAATAGCTTTTTTGGTAAGAACTGTGAGAATCAAAGGAGAGTATTTTTTTTTATTTTTTTTTTAAATTTTTTTCCCCCATATTGTTAAACATTTATTATAGTATTGAAAACAAAAAAAAAAAATTTGGTGTAGAGTAATTACATAATTACTATAGTGTAAACTAATGTATTTACCTTAATGACGTAATTACACTAAAAAAATTCTTTAAAATTTTTTTTTTATATTATTCATTTAGAAAGAATGTTTAAGCACATGGGAAAAAAATTTTAAAAAAAAATAATTTTTTTTTACCCCTTTTGATTCTCACAGTTATTACAAAAAAACTATATGTATTTGATCTTTACTCATAATTTTAGGGGAAAGATCCGGTACAAATAGCTTTTTTGGTAAGAACTGTGAGAATCAAAGAAGGGTATTTTTTTTAATCAAAGAAAATTTGGTTTTTTTCCCTTCAATGCACATTATATAAAAACTAGTTTTTATCCCGGGAGCGTCCCGGGTTGAAATATCTAATATGATTAATGAATATTATTATTATTATTATTATTATTATTATTATTATTATTATTATTATTATTTATTTTAAACAAATCTATGCCATAAGTTATCATATTCTAATATAAAAAAAAAACGAATCTCTGCGCCGGGGTATAAATCTAGTGCAATTACAAAATATTATATAATGTCAAATGAATTCGGAAGTTTGTAATCGATCATTCTAAAAGGAACTAACATGAAATAAGGAAAAAAGTTATTTATTGAAATATCGAACGCATTAGTCTAAGGATTATGTGATGCGTTAAAAAATTCATGGTATATGATCGGGTATTTGGGTATGTGGTTTCGGGTAATTGGGTCGGGTATCACCTAATCCTAGGCCCGACCCAAACCCACAATTTTTTTTAAACTAATCCCAAACCTGACACAATACCTGTCGGGTTACAAAAAATAATCGTTTTTTCTCCGTTTTTTATATAGCACTATGATACTCGTTGGAAAGATAATAAAACGCTCATTAATTTGGCGTAATTTTTTTCTTTAAAAAATCTCGTATATAAAAGATATTAACGTTTAAAAGTTATGGGAGGAAACATGAGAGAGAAAATAATAAAGGTTTAATATTTACATTTAGTAGATTAGGTATTTTATAGATTATGTTAAACCATATTTATTCATTTTTTTAATTGGTCTAGAGTTGCCACATCACATCCTATGTGGCATCTCTCAAAGAAGAGATTGCATAATATTATGACATGTAGGATTATTAGCTTTGCAATATAGATTAGGTATTTTATAGATTAGGTTAAACCATATTTATTCATTTTTTTAATTGGTCTAGAGTTGCCACATCACATCCTATGTGGCATCTCTCAAAGAAGAGATTGCATAATATTATGACATGTAGAAAATTTGGTTTTTTTCCCTTCAATGCACATTATATAAAAACTAGTTTTTATCCCGGGAGCGTCCCGGGTTGAAATATCTAATATGATTAATGAATATTATTATTATTATTATTATTATTATTATTATTATTATTATTTATTTTAAACAAATCTATGCCATAAGTTATCATATTCTAATATAAAAAAAACGAATCTCTGCGCCGGGGTATAAATCTAGTGCAATTACAAAATATTATATAATGTCAAATGAATTCGGAAGTTTGTAATCGATCATTCTAAAAGGAACTAACATGAAATAAGGAAAAAAGTTATTTATTGAAATATCGAACGCATTAGTCTAAGGATTATGTGATGCGTTAAAAAATTCATGGTATATGATCGGGTATTTGGGTATGTGGTTTCGGGTAATTGGGTCGGGTATCACCTAATCCTAGGCCCGACCCAAACCCACAATTTTTTTTAAACTAATCCCAAACCTGACACAATACCTGTCGGGTTACAAAAAATAATCGTTTTTTTCTCCGTTTTTTATATAGCACTATGATACTCGTTGGAAAGATAATAAAACGCTCATTAATTTGGCGTAATTTTTTTCTTTAAAAAATCTCGTATATAAAAGATATTAACGTTTAAAAGTTATGGGAGGAAACATGAGAGAGAAAATAATAAAGGTTTAATATTTACATTTAGTAGATTAGGTATTTTATAGATTATGTTAAACCATATTTATTCATTTTTTTAATTGGTCTAGAGTTGCCACATCACATCCTATGTGGCATCTCTCAAAGAAGAGATTGCATAATATTATGACATGTAGGATTATTAGCTTTGCAATATATATATAGATAGATTAGATGGAAAAAGTGGGACTTGAACCGAAGCTCACTAACTCATCCCACCTTGGCCTTGTTAGCATTTTCCACATCGAAATAATTTAAATACAATTTATACGTAATATATATTTAAAATAATAAAAATTCCAGGCCTTTCGGGAGTTTGAGCCTTGGGCCGTCACTAGGGCTGTTCACGAGCCGAACCGAGCGGACCTTTGCTCGTGCTTGGCTCATTTATTAACCGAACCGAGCCGATCGGCTCATTTACAATCGATCCAGAAACCGAGCGAGCAGTGTTCGAGCGCACATTTTTTCGAGCGAGCATCGAGCGAGCGACGAGCGGTGAATGTTTTCGGACAACCATAAATTTGAGATGTTTCCTTTAATATTCTCGCTGCCTAGTATGTCTGAGGTTCGACCGTTTGAGAATGAGGCTCTAGTTGAGCATACTACAGAGAACGATTGTCTTGTTGTGGCGTAGGTTGATAGCGGGAGATGATTGATGGTGGACAACTAATGGGAATAGGAAGTCAAGCATGTTTTTTCACGACTTAGGGTTTTACAATTAAACTTAAGGTTAATTTATCATTGAGTTGACTGAGACAATAACTATAAATATAACTCTATATATGCATATTGACCTAAACCCAATAGAGTGGCATGTATAGGTCTTTTACCTATAATATGCATATTGACCTTAACAATATATAAATGTGTTTTTTGTAACACTTTACCGTTGGAGAAACACAGTAAGGCCCCTGCACCGCTGTTCCACACAATCAATTTCAAATTTTTATCCCTCACAAAATATATTTGTAACGGATACTTTCACTAATATTAATATCATTAATATATACAATATCCTCCCCTCTCAATTCTTTCTTCAACATCATCCTCATAATCCTTTAATAATCTTTACAGACGTATATAATCAACGAACCCATTTCAACGTTATCGTGATTTACCCGTTAAATATCGTGGAATTCGAAGAAAATGGATCTGGGCTGCTTGGATTTGGGTTGTATTGAGAAGCAAATAAGCCAACTCTCTGTGGATTCACATGTAAACGCTAATGATAATGATTCTTTGCCGTCGAATTCGAAGCCTTCGAAGGTGTGTGTCTCTCTGTTACTCGTGTTATTTATCGAGTTTTTCGGTTTTTGTTTTGCTAGTTTTCTGATCTTTTTTAACGGTCAAGATCGTACCCTAAAGATTATATTTACATCCGATCTGTTTTGGAGGTATTTAAAGATTTTAAGATTGTTGTTTGAAAGTCAAAATTGTCTTATTGAATTTAATTTGAAAGAGATGTAAGTTAATAATATATTGAAAACATTAGTATTTGAACATTGATAGGTTTTACACAGAAGTAGACAACTGCGAAAACCGCATATAGGTCTTTTACCTATAATAGGAAGGTAAGGGTGTGAGAAGATAATTGAGAACTAAAGGGACCGATTTTAGCCTTTGATCATTGATAAAAAGAGGTCGCATTGAAATATGATTGGGTTAAAGTTGTTTGATTATAAAGTTTGATTCATAGTTTGTTAATCTTAATCTCAAATTTGATTATAACCTTGTATCCAGATGACAATGCAGAAAGTTCTGTAAAACCGCTAATAGAATCATGAAGAATTTGGTTACTCATGTCTCGATAATGTGTCCCGTTTCTCATTTTTGTCATATTTTATGGTGAAATGCAGAATAAGGCATCAAAACAGGGAAATCAACCAAGCCCGCGTGTTCTTAACAGACCGACGGCTCAAATTAAGAAACCGCCTAGACGTAAAACTTCACCGCTCAGCTGGTTTCCCCGAAAGAAAGGGGATTCTTACTTAAAAAGAAAGTTAAGGTTACTTCAGGTAATGCATAATAATATTCATTCTTTTTGTCAAAACATTTTGTGGGTCAAAGTCAAACATATGTTAATAGCACTTCAATCTCAGGAAGTAGATGGCATGAGCTCAACTCTAGATGAGACTCTCAGTGACACAAATCCGCATTTTTCAAGAGTTCTTAGGGAAAAAATAGCTGTTCGAGAAGCTGTAAACAAGGCAATAGAGGCGCGAAAGGCTGCATTGGTTGAAGCATCCTGGTGTCGTATACTTAGGGCATCTGGGTAATCTGCAAATCCATTTTATCAAACATTCTTATTGTTTTCAGTTACCTGCTTGATTTATTCGAATTTGTACTAACAGGATTGACAGTAAAGAAGCTGAAGATGTTCTGGTGAATGCAGAAAAAAACGCGACTGAAGCTTTTGAATCTGCAAAAGAAATAGGAGTGATCATGTATGACATACAAGATTGTCCTAGAAAGCATTGCAAAATAGAAACATCTGCCGGGCATGGAGGAGAATCTTTAACGCATACGGTTACAACATCATTCGACACGGCGTTTGAGGTTGATAAACAAGTGGCGGCTGCTGTGAAGGCTGCATTTGTCAAGCTCTCAACTTGTGCGTCCATAGGCGAACAAGAATTTAAAAAAATATTGAGAAAAATTAGTCAGAATCCTGATTTGGATGAAAACTATCAAGATAAAGATACGTGTGAGTTGTCTTCAGAATGTGAATCAGATGCTGGTCTTGACCACAAAAATGAGATGGAAGTGAATAAAGAAAAACAGAAGGAAAACCTTGTGGACATGATGTTGCAAAGGCTAAAATGTTTACGCGAAGAAGAACTTGCTTCTCTTGCCACTATAGTTGCGACATGTGGTCTAAATGCTGCTTTAGCTGAAGCCGAAAATGGTTCTGGTGTTGCTAATGGTGGTGGACGTGTTTCTTCTGAAGAATCGCTTCCAGGCCTGGACAAGTTACTGGTCAAACGTATGACACGACTTGAAAGAGAGATACAAGATGCAAAAAGTGCTAAAACTAAAGAACCATTACATACAGACAAAAAGAATACAAAACAGTCTGTGGCGGTTGTTGTTCCTGATTTGGGAAGTATGCTAACCAAGCACACTTCAAAGCTCGAGAAAGAGATAGAAGAGATTAAAAAGAAGCGTGGGAATGAATACGAGCCTGTCCCCAAGGGGAAACCATCCGAAAGACTGAAACAAGATATGAATAACAATATACCGAGCCTTAGTGAGGTTTTTGTAAAGCGTGTGTCACGGCTTGAAAAGGAGGTACAAGAAGCGAGGAAGGAAAAAGAAAATGTTGACATGAACAAAGAGAAACGGAGTAAAGAAAAGGTACTGAATGATAAAAATTGTGTTGAGAGTTTGGATAGCGTTTTGGTAAAGCATGTTTCGAGGCTTGAGAAAGAGAAAATGGCTTTCGGTGACATGAAGGAGGAAGTGAAGGTAAATAAAAGAGACAAGAAGTTGGATTTGCAGCATGGTGAAGAAGGTGGGTTGGACCAAATTTTGGTCAAACATAAGTCAAGATTCGAGAAGGAAAAGGTGGTTGCTGATGTGGCAGAGGCCGACAACCAGATTAAGAACCCGTTGGTGGCTAGACGTGAAGCAAGGGAGAGAGAGATGCAAGAAGCGTGGGGAGGCATGAGTTTTGGAAACTCAATACGCCCGCATGTGTCTAGACTTCAAAGAGACAAGGCAAGTTTATTATGGGTTTCACTTATTTTTTACATCCATTTGCTGTTGTAATTGATCTTGGAATGGAAAATTCTTACTTTTTTAAATTTTTTTTGTTTTTTACGGTCATTTTCATGCAGGCTGCTTGGATTAAGGCTGAGGAAGCGGAAAGGAGAGCGACTGAAGAGTCAAGGGTGGTTTAAGATGTAAACCATTCTCTATCAGTTCTGTAAAGTGTCGGTTAACAATCTAATATGTGTTTTAATGTTCCTGAGTTTTTGATGAACTCAAATGTCGATGAACCATCAGTTTAGTTAATCTTTCTGGGTCAAAATGCATGATCCTGGCAACCTTGTCTATATACTTTTTCGTCTTTTATATTCCATTAGTTTTTCAATCGATCCATATCATATTTCGCTTAGCATTTTGATTGGCGATTTCAAAATTCAAATAGGAAACTTGCACAACAATGTGGTTAAAAAGCCACAGAGACTAGACTGTTGATTCTTTTGTGGTGTATAAAAGATTAAAACCATATTGTGGGCTTTTTTTATAACAAACTTGTATTATCTAGGATGGAAAAGTTTCTTGATATATATTTTTGAATTTTCAACTCTTTTCTGCAAGTAGCAGGTTTGGAAAGTCAATGAGTTGACTTTCCTGTTTTATTTGAAATTGTATTTTTTATATAATCTGAACAAAAAATTGAAAAATTTAGGGTGTTACACAACCGTGTTACATTGATTAGACGTTTGTTGCAAATTAATGTCCACTCCATACGTCCCAGTGAAAAGCAGACAATGGCGGATCTTTTCGTGGGCCAGGGTGTGACCTAGCCCCCAGTTTTTTTTCATGAATAATTTTATCAAAAAAGTAGTTCAAGATCCACTAGCGGATACGAGACGTTGATGTCACAATTTGAATCCTACACCATTTTTTTTTGGGAAAATGACCAATATAGCCCGTTGACCGGGCTATTTGCACAAATGAACCTTGCACCCCCCTTAGGAGAGACGGGACACGGCTCCCAATGAGCCTGAACCGTCTCCCAAGGGGGCTTCCCGTTTCAGCCAACAGACGACCGCCACGTGGCGTTGTTGATCCCGAGGATGTCCCTGCCGTCTGAAGCCGTCTTGGGAACCGTCTGAACCGGCTCAAAGTGTTTCGGGAACCGGCTTTCGGGAACCGTCTGAAGCCGGGTCACATTTTACAATGGTGACTCGCCGTCTCCCGAGACGTCGTCTCCGGTGAGTCCCGATGGTTCGACCGACGCTTCGGTGTCCAGGTCACCACCTATAAATACCGTCTCCCGTCTCCCGTCAGAACATCCAAATCACCACCACCGTCTAACAGTAGCAGCACTATCCAAACCACCACCACCACCGTCTAACAGTAGCAGCACCACCTCACAACCACACCGTCCACCACCGCCGTCTAACAGAAATGGCACCCCAAAGATGGACAGAAGAACAAGAGATTGCACTTTTATTAATGTTTATTTATGTTTTTTTTTAGTGTTTTTTTATATAAAAGTAAATATTTCGTTAATATTACAATAACAATATTATTACAAAAACAATAAACAAACTATACTATTACAATAACAATAAACAAACTATACTATTACAACAAACTTCCCAAACTATACTATTACAACAAACTTCCTAAATTTACTTGCTAAGAACTAAGAACTTTGTTTGAATGGTGTATGTGCGCTACATAGACAAAGAACTCTTCTTGCAAATAAAATAGACTACCACATTGTAGATGCAAATTACACGGGTTAACCCACGCGCAGATGCAACAACAATCCAAGTAGTCGTACGCAGATGAAACAACAATCCAAGTAATCGGACATTATTTTCGTAAGCCGGTAGGCTTCGGTTGGCAAACCAAAAAACATTTTGGAAGATGAAAGGTTTGGAGAGGGTGGTTGGTGCAAATTTTGTTAAATGAAATCCGGTATTTATATACAATTTTCAGACGGTTCAGACGGTTCCCGAGACGGCTTGAGACGGCATGGGGAAGTGTGAACCGTCTGGGGAGAGAGACGGTTCAGCCTCGGGATCAACAACGCCACGTGGCGGTCGTCTGTTGGCTGAAACGGGAAGCCCCCTTGGGAGACGGTTCAGGCTCATTGGGAGCCGTGTCCCGTCTCTCCTAAGGGGGGTGCAAGGTTCATTTGTGCAAATGGCCCGGTCAACGGGCTATATTGGTCATTTCCCCTTTTTTTTTTTTTTTTTTTTACGGCTTTCGTGTGACCCTTTTCCAGCTCCATGTTGACTTGTCTGAACCCAGGTCAGAGACAGCAAAATTGGTCACAGCTTTGAGTCAAATGAGACCCTAATCATTTAAATTCTGAGAGAACTCGGTCACAGCTTTTATGTCACCACATATGTCCAAAACCACTTACAAAAATAACCATATCAACCGCGGTCGAATACTGGAATTTCGAAGATATCATCAAGATAAGGATTGCGTTTATGCGAATACATAGTGAGTCGAATGAAGTCAGTAAAACAATGCAACACGAGCAACATTACAAGGCTGATATGTTATATTTAGTCGCGTATATTAACGATCATACAGATCACTGAAATGTTGATACAATCAAAGATTTAAACCACATACTTTTTTTGTTAGATTTCATCAACTTATAGGGTTCTTTCTTCTTCCCCAATATCCCTAACACTTGACCCTAACATACAACATCCATCATTTTCAGATAATAATACTAAACTTATCATCTCCTAAGTTTAAAGTAACATTTACCTACCTTTCTAGGATCTTAATCATTTCTAACATAACCCCATTAACAAAAAGATAGTAAAAATCAGACCTTTATCAGTCTTTAAGATACCGAATGCCGCCCTCTTCTTGAAGGTGTTGATGCTGGTTTCACATCATCAGGGTGGTTACCGGACCCAAGACTTCCCGACGAATCTGTCTCGCTGTTCTCTGCAGTCCCACCTTTGCTAGACCATATTTTTGTCAAGATTCTCTTTGTGGCTAATAGACCTTTGACTTTATTAACCGGACCCTTGTCGGCTAGTGGGCTCTTTGCATGACCACCGTTGCGTTCCAGCCTCAAGGAGGCTACCTCACCCCTCAAGGTCCGGAGTTCTTCGGCTGAAGCCACAGCGTCCCAATCTTCTTCGGTGTTAGTTGTGGTTGACCTTGAGCTGCCATGGGAAGCAGCACTGTTGAGGTCCTTGAATGCTTTCGGTAGGTCCGGTGTGCTGCTGCCGGATGAAGCTGCGGCTCGAACTTGTTCAAAGAAGAGGACTTGAACCACTACACGCAACGGGAGCCTCTCGTTTTGAACCGCGTGCATGCATGCCTCGGCCGAAAGCTTCTTGCAGTCCATCAGCCTGCATATTCTCTTCCTATCACTCTTACTGATCCCAGGGTGTGCCTGCACGTTACAAAGTTGTGATAATCGAGCCTTTTTTAGCGTATTTAAGATTATTTAGCTAGGAGTATTTGTACCTTCAGATACATATCTATAGCGCGATAAATCCCATCATGTGCCGGCCTTGAAAAGCCAGAAACAGTCTCAGCAAGATCGGTAAACATCGATAAAGGTAGGTTCGGGTCCTTTGCGACCTCAGCAAGGTAAGAATCAACAAGTTTAGCCACCATTAACTTTGAAGCTTCTGATAATATCCCTCCGGTTGACCGCTTCACTTCTTGAATCTCGTTTCCCTCCGCTTCAAACTCCCCATTGCGGTCTTGATCCCGAACCATAAACTCCTCAACTATTTTCTGAACGATTTTCACATCATAAATCATGGGTTCACCTTCTTTCGCTCGAATCAAAAGATCAGGAACCGAAGCCTCCTCGAGCTGTTGACCAATCCGTTTGACCAACTGCATCTCCCCCGTTTCCCCCAAGTCCACCAACGTAGCCATTTTTAAAAGCTTTAGCAAGAAACCACACGACACGCTACCTTTCTCAGATGGCAAAAGGCGAACTATTGTATCAACTATCGACCTAGCTTTCATCATATCACCACTCGGTATCACGCCTTTGTTAAATCCCGGCAACCTTCTATAAGCAAACGCTTTTAAAGCTTCTCCAATCACCTCATCATGTACTGAACCCTTGTTTTTAATACTCACAAGAACCCGTTTGTATAAATCGAGCTCCAGCTCAGCCAAGTCCTCCACCCACCAATCGGCCGGCACGGTCATGCTCCTAATACCTCCGTTTAACACGTGGTTATTGCTTTCTTCCGGAAGCTTTTTGCGGTTATAAGTATAAGACCAGTCAACCTTAGTAACATCAGTTGATACCTTGCAAGCTATAGCATCAACGCAATGACTGACCAGCTTTAGTTCCTCAGACAACATCATCACAGATTTTGTTGTTTGTAGTACTATGATTGAATCTTTCCAGCTTCTGAAAACGCTCGAGCTTAGAAAAACATCGATTTTATAAATCAGATTCCCTTTCTCCATTGTTTCATGCATCTCGAGGTACTCGGCTGCACAACGAGCATTGACAACATTGTACGCGTTTAAGGTTACGGTCATACCATAACAGAACTTAGCACATATCTCAAAAGCAGCCGGACCACCAGGAATATCATGAATATCGATTTCGTCCCCGTTCCCAACCCCTTCATTCGTGCTTGCCACCAACTTCTGTAATCGAGCACTCTTCGACAACAATGGAAACTGCAAAATTAATTGTCAGATTATTTCAGACGCAGGACAACGTAAAACTAGTTAAACGGGGTGAGAGAGGCTAGATTTTACCTTATGAAGATAGAACCTTGCATCTACGATATTAATGACGATATCGGTTGCCAACTCTGAAGCTACATACCTGCATAGCGAAACCAAAAACAAAACAAAACTTTAATAAAAAAATTTTTTAAAAAAAAAGTGTTCTTATTTCTATGGTGCTTAGATTTGGGGCATCAAAAATCATCATTAACAACTACCAGATCATGAAATTAACCCAATTACTTAAGCAAGAAATCGATGTCAATAACCATTAATTCCGTCATCTTTTTATTTTAGTTTTAAGACTTCCATTGATGTTAGAAGGACCATTACAATAAAGTGGCAGGTAAACAGGCAAGCAAGGGGTCGAAAATTACTATGCACGACCCGCTGAACCCTGTCAGCCTAATCAACTAATAATATCATTATTGAATATTTGAATGATATAAACAATACAGATTAGGGTTTAAAACAGGATGATCAACAGAAAGCATTACAAGATAAAGATGCATCTAAAAAGAAAAAAAAGAAATGTACCAAACATTATTCTCGGTCTGAAACGAATCGGGTTTGGATCCAAGTTTCATAAACTTCATACTGCACACCTTCTGTAACCCAAACTGCCTTCACTACACAAACTATTTATCTTGTTTTCACCTCAAAGCAAGCAAAAATCATGGAAATCCCCAAACTTTATAACCATCAAACCTTAAAAAACACAAAAAAAAAATTAAAAAAAAAATATTATTTAAAGATTTCTTGATGGAACTTTTGTGGGACTTTTTTGCTGAACTTTTTGTGGGTATTTAACAAATGGGGAAGAAGAGATGAGATCTAGGAAAAGGGTGTGAATATATATTATGAGTTGCTGAGAATCTTGAACACTTGAAGAGAGAGAAAGTGTAGAGAGAGAAGGAGGGTATAATGGTAATTTGATGATGACTTGAAGATGAAGAAGAGAGAATGAGATAATGAGGGTTGTGTCCTAGTTCAGAAGCAAAGTCCATGGACTCAGGATGAACCCACTCACCAAGGAGACAAACTAAACAGTTAACTATTACTTTCTCTCTCTAGAAAACCAGTAGAGAGAGAAGAAAACAGACAACTTATCTTCCTTATTTTGTATAACTTGTTTCTTTAAACTAACACTCTGCTTTTTCTTGTCTCTTTTTTATTAAATCTTGAAAATAAATTATTTATTAAATCATGTATTAATTTAAAGAAATTAATCCACTAATTTTTTTTATATAATTTAAAAAAAAAAACTGAAACTCTGCTTTTTCTAGCCTCTTTTTTTCTAATGAATATTGAAAAAAAAAAGTTCAAACTTTAAATTCCAATTTTTAACCCCTAATTTAAAGAAATTATTAGTCTTCCTAAATTGTACGGTTTCTGAAACGAGTGCAGAAGGTAGTCACAGTGACTCGCAAAGCCCTAAGAACCAAGGGTTTGTGTTTAGCAGGATAGGCTTTGCGATTTAAAGGGGGGATAGCGGCGCACCTTGTTGTCCGCTTACCCACCATCTAAATGTAACTTGTTTTGTTTTGGTATGGAAAATAGATATTCTGTAAAAAAAAATAGCATTAAAAAAATAATAATAAATCTTGATAACAATTTTTTTAAAAGGTTCAAACTTTAATTAATTTTCAAGCCCTAAATTAAAGATATTAATCCTTGTCTTTTTTATAATTAAAGCTCTGTTTTTTCTTGCCTCTTCTTTTTTAGTAAATAATGAAAACAAATTAAAAAAAAAAGTTCAAACTTTAATTTCCAGTATACAAGCCCTGATTTAAGGAAACTAATCCTCTAATCTTCCTATATTTCTCTCTTTAAAAACTAAAACTCTGCTTTTTCTTGCCTCTTTTTTTTAACAAATCTTGAAAACAAATTTTAAAAAAAAGGTTCAAACTTTAATTTCCAATGTTCAAGCCCTAACTTAAAGAAATTAATCCTCCTATTTTTGTATAATTTTTTCTCTTTAAAAACTAAAACTCTGTTTTTATTGCTTCTTTTTTTAACAAATCTTGAAAACAAATTTAAAAAAGGTTCAAACTATAATTACAATTTTTCAACCCCTAATTTAAAATAAAATCAAATTACCGTTGAAGATCTATAAATCCTGCAAAACATATGGAAAACAGCATCTTGGAATCAGTTACAATACACCATAGAAACGGCAGACAAGAAGCATCTATTGCTCTGTTTCAGTACACAAAAAAAAAATTAAATAATGGTGAATTAATTAAGAGCAATCAAGATCACAAAAACAGTTAATTAACCAACTAGATCAAACCCCATATGCCTCATAACAACAAATTAAATAAAAATTAAAAAAAATACACATTTATCCCACTTGACATTAACAATCAAGAAAACAAATACCCATAACTTCATTTACTTAACACACCTCAAAATAGCATCAAGACAGCATTTTTTGTGCAAAAACAGAGCACCCAGATGAACAGTTGCTTTCTTGAGTCACAAAAGAAATATTAATTGGGTGGGGATAAAGGGGATTATTATTTATAAAAGATGAAACAGAGCTTTCAATTATGCAATCTTTTTGATGTGATATTGTGTAGTGTTTTGCAGAGATTTGAGGGAGTGATTAAGATGAAGACTAAAGAGAGGCCAATCTGCTGTGATGATATGGTATGCACGCCAATGCCTGACAAGAGTCTGCTTTTTTTGCTCCCTCTTAAATGTGGACTTGTTGTAGTAATTCCTTTGGTTCTTTGTTTTTTTTTTGGACCGTGCTAATTAAACCCCCCAACTTCTAAATCAACCCCTTAATCCAGGCGCCTCGCTTAGGCCTAAGCGAGGCGCCTGGGTTAATCGTTTTCAGGAATCTTAAGCTTTATGTCTAATCAGGCAGTCAGGCGCCTCGCTTTGGCCAAAGCGAGGCGCTTGACTGCCTGATTAGACATAAGGCTTAAGATTCTCTGAAAACGATTAACCCCAGGCGCCTCGCTTAGGCCTAAGCGAGGCGCTTGAGAGTTTGATTAACCTTGATTCAACATAAAGCCTGATATTCCCTCGAATTAATTACCCCAGGCGCCTCGCTTTGGCCTAAGCGAGGCGCTTGGTTCCATCAGATTTTGGCTATAAATTCAATCGATTTCATAGTTTTTCATTATAAACTCGTTCGATTTGAATTCTTTGTCCACAAACATATATAACATGTCGTTTTACGACTTAATTTTCGGTGATTCTTACGACTATAATTCATATAATGTCGAGGAGGGTCCGTCATATAATGTCGGGCAGGGTCCGTCATATAATGTCGGGCAGGGTCCGTCATGTAATGTTTCGGAGGGTCCGTCATATAATGTTTCGGTGGGTCCGTCATATAATGTCGGGGAGGGTCCGTCTAGTAGTAATGTCGAGGAGGGTCAGTCTGGCATTCGTTACCGTGACAATGCGGTACAACTGGACTTGAATACACAGTGGAAGGACCCGTATGAATTTGAAGACGAGCCTAGTCAACCTGCCTACGGTTATACTTACGACGCTAACCGTGGTGATGACACATCTGAAGAACAAGACTATACGCACTATGAAGACAGCGCTGTCGATGAGAAGCGGGTAGAAGATCAGGAGGAAGGACCTAACCCGATCAACCCTTGGTTCGAGACTAACCGGACATTTTCGACACGCGATGAGTTGATCGATTGGGTACATGATACGGGAATGGCAAATGGTGACGTCATAGTTATAAAAAGATCGAAGAAAAGAGGAGAACATTTCGTGAAGGTATATATTTCAGTCACTGTTGTTTTTAAGTTATTAACAAATGCGTATTTTTTAAATTGTTATTTAAAAAGCAACAATAAACTTAACTTATAAATTAGTTACTAAAAACACGTGTTTTATCGTTGGTCAAGGTGAATTCCCTACGGGTGCACCAGTGGTTTTTGGGCCACACACCTTTAGGATTACGTTTCTCCTTTGCTAAGAGTATTGTTAATTTTTAATTAACAAACTTTTTTATAATTTATTATTTAAAAAAATTATAAAAAAAAACTTATTTTCTAATAAACTTATTTTTGTTAAGGTTGTATTTCAATGCACTCTTGGGGGGGAGCATAAGAGTGTGGCTTTGGTGAGGAAGACGGGTAGCAAAAAAATTGGCTGCCCGTTTAAGTTGGCAGGGGTTTTTGAAACTCGGTCACGGGTTTGGAGGTTAAAGGTGAAAAACCCGACGCACAACCACACTCCCTTTGAACACTTAGAGGGTCACCCGTATGCCAGAAGGCTTTCTGTGGATGACAAGCAATTTGTGGGAGAGATGACAGAGAATGATGTTCCCAAGCGTAGCATCTGGAGAATGATGCTTTCAAAGAACCCGGAGAGAAAGACTACCCTGAAAGATATACACAATGCTGCTCAGATGATGAATGCTGGAAAGGGAGTCATTCCCAAAGGTGACATGGAGCACCTCGAATACTTTCTGACGGAGAGAGGATTCACCTACTACACGCGTGCGGATGAAACCACGAAGGCTCTCACGGATATTTTCTTCGTTCACAAACTTTCACATACTATGTGGTGCGCATTCCCGCATGTGCTGATGATTGACGCCACCTACAATACAAACATGTACAATATGGCGTTTGTTCAGGTAGTGGGTATGTCGTCGACAAACCAGTCGTTTTCGATTGCCCATGCGTTTATTTCTTCTGAGAGGATTGGTAACTACACTTGGCTGTTGGAGAGGATAAAGTCTATGTTGGACAGTTGTATGGAGCCGCGAGTGATTGTGACAGACAGGGACCTTGCGCTGATGAACGCGTGTGATGTGGTTTTCCCAAAGGCGTACAAGTATCTATGTCGGTTTCATATCTCGCAGAATATCAACAGGAACAGCAAGAAGGAGTTCACGGATAGGGAGTGGAAGGATTTTGTTCGAATGTTTTGGTGGCTGTGTGACTCTACGACGGAAACCCTATACGAATACAATTTGGGGCAATTTGAGTCATATCTGGAAAAGATGGATCGTCTGGGTAAGTAGTTTTACATAATTACATACGTACTTGTTTACATACACACGCCTGACAAGTTTTGGTTATATTTTTCAGACGTTTTTTCCTATACGAAGAATAACTGGTTGGACCGGTTCCGTCAAAAGTTTGTGTCTGCGTGGACTAACCAAACGCTGAACTTCCGCCAGACCACTACCAACAGAGTTGAGGGCATGCATGCCAAAATTAAAAGTCACCTTCCAGGCAATCGCAACTCGTTGTCGACAATTGTGAGGTCCGTTGATCAAATGGTTGATAAGCAATACAGGGACATTAAAAAAGGTTTTGAAGAAAGCCTAAGAAAAACAATGAACCACCACAAGAGGCAGCCATTGCTTAATAAGTTACTTCGGAAGGTTAGCAAACATGCTATTCAGTTGATATACGAAGAGATCGAACGTCTTCGAACGCCCATGCGCCTTTACAATAACACTTGTGGATGCCAGCTTTATAATAGTTGTGCTTTGCCATGTGCCTGTCGGCTCGAGCAGTTACAACTTAATGGTACTTATTACTATTGTCCATATGATATTACTACATAATTTATTACATGATTTAACTTTATAACATATGTTATTTATTCAGGTGAGGAAATCCATTTGTTATCGATAGACGTGTTCTGGAGGAAGCTTGACTTCAAACCTGCGACGACTGGTTGCGAAGCTATAAATGTAGATAATTTCTGGGCAGAATTAAAGCAAACGGTTGATACGAAACCAGTTTTTACCCAATTAAACTACCTGGACAAATTTGCACAAATCGTCACAGGCAAGTACTCCCCCAATAAACCGCCTGTTGTGCAAAAGAAAACCCGTGGTCGTCCAACCAAGAAGCAGCAAGAACAAAATAGAGAACAATCTGCAAGAAAGAGCTTGCATATGCCTGCTGAAGAAAGTGGGTCCGACGAGGAGTTTGAATTTCCCCGGCACAGCTCTTTCGTACCATCACAGGAGGACCTCCTACGACCTTCCCAGTCCCAGCCATTCCCTCCTTACGAGCTTCACCGTCACAGCTCTTACATACCGTCATCGTCCCAGGGGGGCGGCATTTGGGATAAATTCAATTTCCCGTTGCTTCCGCGGACAAAAAAGTTTGAGAACTTACTAAGGAAATATGGGGATAGAATTCCATCTGTGTTTCACCCATATATATCTAAAATAACCGATGTGAAACCTGATGGTCATTGCGGTTTTCGAGCGGTAGCTGTGGGGTTAGGCCTAAGTAAAGATGAACATATGTTGGTCCGATCCCAAATGCTACTCGAGTTGCGCAATAACGAAGCCTTGTATAGGTCAATGTTTGATCCGAATGACGAAGGACGTTATCAGCGTCTCTGCGATAGCATTTCTTTTAGAGGGGTGGCACCAGCCCCAGAAGAGAAGTGGATGACGACGCCGGAAGCGGGATTTATCATTGCACAGAAGTTTGGTTGTGTTTTTCATACACTCGACATTAGAGCTTCTGATACAATTTTCCCTCTATTTTTAGGCCCAAGTGCTTCTCTACCGCCTATTATGACGGTAGCAGTTTTGTTCGTGGACCGACATTACGTCAACATAACGCTTGAAGGATCATATCCAATGCCTCCCCCGAATAGAGTTTGGAGTGCTTTTAAAACTAAAGGTGGTGAGGAATGGGCAACTATGTTTGAAAATCAAATCAATATGTACAAAGAATTAGTTTTCCCGAAACGGGACCCCAATCAAAGTCCCGAAATACTAGATTTAGATTAGATATGTGAAATTTGTAAAAATATTTAAACATTGTTTACGTTCTTAAAAATCGTTTTGGTTATGTTTATGTCTTCTAACGGGCTTGTCGGGTCGGAACAGTACGGTTCGTTAACGTGCCGATCAGGTCGGAAAAGTCCGGTTCGTTCACGTGCCGGTCGGGTCGGACTGTTTTGGTTCGTAAACGTGTCGGTCATAATAATAATATTAGTAATAATATTATTATTAATAAAACTAATAGTAACAATAATAATAATAATAATAGTAATAATAAGGAAAAATAATAATCGTTCACGTGCCGGTCGGGTCGGACTGTTTCGGTTCGTAAACGTGTCGGTAATATTAATAATATTAGTAATAATATTATTATTAATAATACTAATAGTAACAATAATAATAATAATAATAATAATAATAATAATAATAATAATAATAATAATAATAGTAATAATAAGGAAAAATAATAATCGTAATAATCGTTCACGTGCCGGTCGGGTCGAACTGTTTCGGTTTGTAAACGTGTCGGTCATTGTTTTTACCGGCTTGCAATTTATAATTTGGTGTTAGTTCATTTATTATTTATGGGTTTAATATGGACCATATTTATTAGACAATTAAACATTCAAAACAGACAACATATATATATATATAAACAAAAGATCAACTGCATAACAACAATAATAATAGTAATAATTTGTCCATACAAAAAAAATACAAATAAAAAAAGTCTACTGCGGCGGTGGTGGTGGGGCCCCCTGTGCTGGTCCACGGTGTGGTGGTGTGCATAACTGTACCTGCCAATGCGTCGCCATCGCCTCCATCGAGTCGACCGTCCACTCCTGAATATCCCGCAGCTCACCGATGCGGCGATCGATGTCCTCCGCCACGAAACGCGCAGCAGGAGTGAGGTCATCATATATATGGCGGGGGTACTGCTGCTGTGGTGGCGGCGGAGGAGGAGGTGGGGGGGCGTCACCGTCCTCAGGCTCGTCGACCTGACCCGCCATGGAGACCAGGAGAGGATATCCCGGACGCACCTCAGCGTAGGCCGGCATATCATCGAAGGTAGGAAGGGGGGTCGGCTCAAAAGCCCTGGTGGTTCCGATAGCTCGAAACCGCTGCACACCCTTCGAGACCTCGAAGAGGATCCCCATGCTCCGGGCATTGGCGTCACCAAGCACTACCGATGGGATCGAGGGCGACAACCGAGGGTCAGTATCTGGCGAGAGCCCCAGATTACGCGCAATCTGAGTGATGAACGCCCCGCCATGGAGATGTGACCGAGCCTGGCGTGTGTGGCAGCACTTAAAGTACTCGACCAGGGACGAGGCCAGGTTGCACGGCTGCCGCATAATCAAACAGTACAAAAAGAAAAGGTCACTCTGGTTGACCTTTTCCCGACTGTTCCCCCGTGCTGCGATAGAGGTGGCGATCGCATGCTGAAAGTAGTAGTACAGGGGGTCCTTAATCGACGTCGCCTTCGCCCAATTCTTGCCAAAGTGCGATTTGGCGATGAACCTCCAAAACCTGACCAGGGTCGGCCTATCCACCGTATGGAGAGCGTCCCGGTACAACGAAGAATCAATCTCCGGGGCTGTGTACAACCCCGAAGTAACAGCAAACTCCTGCAAAAAATAATTGTAAATATTAACAACTTTGGTAACATAATAATAAAATGACAGATAATTGAAATAACATACCTCATAGGTCATCTTCTGCCACTGCCTCGCCACCCGAAATCGGATGGGGCGAAAAGTCTCAGCCGGGTTCGGGTTCTGGTCCGGATCCAGTACCTGGAACGACGACAGAAACTCTATCGTCAAAGCCCGGTAAGAAGGCA